>OX485809.1:30894080-33294080 GCA_950295325.1 Polytrichum commune
GGGGATCTGGTGGGGTAGGGTTTGCATGTGCCAACTAGCTACTCCCATCTTCTCAAATCCGGTCCCAACTACTCATCCCAATTATAAAAGGATGGAGTTCTAGACCAACATTGGTTCTCATGAGTCGTCAACCAGTGTTAATCCTTTAGTGACCGGCACTTGTAGGTTAAAGATTCTTTAGTGGGCGCTTGGAAGTCTAACGGCTTGCGTCCATGGCCCTCCACATTCTAGGGGGTCGCTATAATGACCTTGGATGGCAACTTGTGCTTAACTACATGCGAGCATCTCCGACCCACTCTTGTCTAGATATAGTGGGTGAGCAACTTACTTGGAAACTTTGGTGTACTTAGGGTGTGTGTCCATGTAGGCCGCTCGCCCACTAGATTCTAGTGTGAACAAGGACAAACCCACCCAAATGTAGAGGGAATTTGATGGGGTAGGGTTCGTATGTGCCAACTAGCTACTCCCATCTTCTCAAATCCGGGCCCACCTACTAACCTCCTCCTCCCAATTATCAAGGATGGAGTTCTAGACCAACATTGGTTGTCTTGAGTCTTCAACTGGTCTTAAACCTTCGGTGATCGACACTTGTAGATTAAAGATTCTTTAGTAGACACATGAAAATTTAGCAGCTTGTGTCCATGGCACTCACATTCTAGTAGATGGCCAACCAAAATATGGTGGAATGGCAGCTTGTGCTTAACTACATGCAAACACCTCCGACCCACTAGTATCTAGAATCTAGTGGGTGAGCAGCCTACATGGAAACTCACCCTTACAGATACACATCTAAGGTAGCTTTTGAAGCAGCGGTGACATGTTTTCTGTCAGTGTGGTCATTCCTAGTTCCTGTTTAGACCACGCTCATAATCTGCGAGGATGAGGGCAGGGTCGACAGGAACACTGATCATGCCCCCATCACACCAAATATTTCTGTCCGGTTACATCTGTGAAGAAGATTTTGTTAGAGAAATAGATGCTACAGCCGGAGATGCTCACGGATGGTGCCAGATATGGCATATCTGGTGTGATCAACCCCTCACTTGGAGTGGTACTGGTGACCTCTTTGTTGTTGGAATCTGTGATGCAGGATAGGGTGTCGGAGTTGTTCTAGAGATGGACAGGTATCCAGAGAGCGAGGATGGAACCAAAGGTGGGCCGGAGAAGAAAGCCGTGACCCAGGGTCTGTGGACCGACTACTTCGATCGGAGCATGCAAGCTGCTGGGCTGGGCATGGGGCACACAATGGAACCCGCAGCCGCACACAGTGCAACAAATCTGCAATCTGGTAGTCACCATCATACCGTTTCAAATTCAGATCATGAACTAGCGAATTAATGTAGTGAGCGACGTGGTCATGTCTGCAAGAAGGGTGCCTGTGTCAACTTCAGACGAAGTGGAAACTTTTGTGAGGCAAGTTCTGGATAGACTAAAGAAGAGATTACTGAGTATTCCTGCAAGTTTGTATGGGGAGGATGTTGTTTTGCACATGTGAATAGAATTTAGAGCTCATCCTGGTCTCATCTGAAAATTCCATATTGATTTCCTGCCAATGATGCAAGTTTCTAGAGCTTGCAGGCAATCACCAATGTGGAGGTTGTTGGATGATTTTCATTCATCCAGTTCGCCACCTACAGAGTTAGTTAGGACTCAGAAACTTCTAGATAGGAACCTTCTAGGATCTACAGGTTAGTTTACATTTAGTCTCGTGATTGACAGTAGGATCTCATCTTTGTACACAGAATAGATGCAGATAGAGAATAGAGCTAAAAAGCAGAAATAGCTTTATAGAAGTATTGCATGTTACATTGATCTACATCAGGCGTAGGAATACTTGTAGGATTCCGTAGAGATGTAAGGAAGAGTTATAGAAATAAAATTTCATTTGCATTTAAGCTATGTCTTGCATACACAGATACGTGTGTACAAATCCCTGTTCTCTTTAGGTTATGGGCCCACCATAGGAGATGATGCTATGCACTTGAAATTTTTTGATTGTCTACAATGATGATGGAAACTAAAGATCCTGAGATTAGAATTTTTGATGGGAAGAAGTTTCCTGTATGGAAATTCTACATGGAACTCTGCTTTTCAAGTCGAGAAGTGATGCCACACGTCACCGGCAGCATTCCGGAACCGGCAGATGATGCTCCAGAAGCCGAGAAACTAGCGTGGATCAAGGCTGATAACATCGCCAAGAACCTGATCGGCGCATCTGTAAGTATGTCAGTACTTGAAAACCTGATCAACTGTACAACTGCAGCTTCTATGTGGACTACTCTGTGTTCACTCTATCAACAGAAGTCCAAGGAGAACATATATATGGTACAAAACAACTTCTACGAGTATAAGATGAGTGTGGGAGACACTATTAATACTCACGTGAATAAGGTTGTTAGCATGGGCAACCTCTTGAAGGATCTCGGCAAACCAGTCGATGAAGACATGTTGGTTACAAAAATTATTTGCAGCCTACCTCCCATTTATAACAGTATTGTTACAGCCTGGTCTAATGTCCCCACCGAGCAGCAGACAGTCGGCAATCTCAAAGCACGATTGCTGCAATTGGAACATCTCCTGGCAATGCAGGGAGGAGAACTTGCAGGCGATTCCGCATTCTTCACTCGCTCCAACAAGGTATACTCGCAAAACAGAAAACCAAATCAGGAGCAAAACAAGGAATACATCAAGAATTTAAAGGGACGCACTCGTTGCTACAACTGCGGTGAATACGAACACTGGACAGCAGAGTGTCCATATCCGAAAAAGGACAGAGACAGAATTGCACATCAAAGGAAAGCTACGGTTGATCATCAACACAGATTTCAAAAGGGTAAGCGTGGTGCCGCTTGTGCTGCAACATCTGATCAACCTACCTCAGATTCTGAACCAGATCAAGATCTTGAACCAGAGGCTAAAGCGTTCATGGTTGTCAGCAAGAGATCTCAAGCAATGAGCGTAAACCTTGACGAATGCGCATGGTATGCAGATTCGGGTGCCACTGAACATATGACAGAACGTCGCGAGTGGTTCTCTACTTTCAAAGCCATACCACCAGGTACATGGGCAGTCGCTGTTGCTGATGATAGAGACCTATGGGTAAGAGGTATAGGCGATATAAACATTACACGTCTAGTTGATGGCGTGAACAAAAAGGGTGTCATGAGGAAGGTATTATACATACCTGGTTTAAGACGAAATCTATTTTCTATTGGCCTTGCGACCAAAGCAGGAATAGCGTTTCAGGCTCTTAGGGACAGATGTGTCCTGCATGATGACTTCGGAGAAGGTCCAAAAGTAATGGAAGGAGAGCGAATCGGCACACTATACAAATTGTCCATAGTTCCTGTCCCTCCTTCATTAGCACAGGATACTTCCACTTACACTGAATTATCGCAGTCAGTGTCGGATACTGCATTTGCAGATCAGTCCCTTTCTACAGCACTTGCTGTCACCACATCTCGTGACACTGAGTTAGTCCTTTGGCACAACAGAATGGCACATGTGAATGTCCATACACTCAAAACCATGAGTCTACATGAAAGCGTTAAGGATTTGCCAATATTATCTAGCAGCAAATTACTTCAAGTTTGTTCAGGATGTGCTCTGGGTAAACAGCATAAATCCACTTATCCTTCCGATCCACAGAAAGAACGATCACGAGTGCCTGGTGAACTGCTGCATGCAGACTTATCCGGGAAGATGTCTACTCCTTCTTTGGGTGGATCCAACTATTATATCCTTATCAAGGATGATTGCACCGCATACCGGTTTATTGCTTTTCTTAAAACAAAGGGTGAAGCCATCAAGTTTTTCCTTAAAGTTTTAAGGATTGTTCAACGTACTACAGGACACTCTGTTCAGACTCTCCGCACCGACAGAGGGGGAGAATTTTGTAACACTGATTTCGATTCGCTTCTGGAGAACGAGGGAATTCTACGTGAAACCAGCATGGCCTATACTCCACAGCAGAATGGATACATCGAGCGTGATAATCGGACAATATGTGAAGCAGCACGCAGCATGATACATCTTCACAATCTTCCTATCAAACTATGGGCAGAAGCTGTTCATACAGCTGTCTACGTCCTTAACCGGACAATTAATCATCAGGTTGGTCATACGACTCCTTATGAATTATGGTTTCACACGAAACCTAGTGTTTCTCATTTCAGAACCTTTGGTACTCTCGCTTATATCTTTATTGATAAGTCTAAGCGCACTAAGTTTCAACCAAAAGGTTCTCGAGTCATTTTTGTGGGTTACAGCGACACAAGCAAGGGATGGAGATTTTGGGATCCACTCACCAGTTCTATCTCCGAGAGCTCTGATGTGGTTTTCGATGAGGTTACCGGGTACTCACCTATTCTGTTCTCAAAAGAACAAACCCCGCGTATTGAC
Organism: Polytrichum commune; assembly: GCA_950295325.1. Taxonomy (NCBI): domain Eukaryota; kingdom Viridiplantae; phylum Streptophyta; class Polytrichopsida; order Polytrichales; family Polytrichaceae; genus Polytrichum; species Polytrichum commune. Next base: position 30,898,482 of record OX485809.1, read on the forward strand.
ATTCCTTCTTCCATCTTCCTTGCTCTTGTTCCCCCTGTTCCTTTTCTTCCTGTAAATCCCATCCCACCACCTCAACATCCTGTTGTACAACCTGTTCCGCCAGTGGGAGTATTATCTACAACAGCCTCTCTTCACTCCATTCCTCCAGATTCTCCTACACATTCTGTTACTTCTTCTCATTCTCTTCATTTACCTATACAAAATCCTAGCCCCTCTCCCATGTCAGTATCCTCCGATCCATATGACATTACTATCTCAGACATCCCTGCTCCTACATCCGTTCTTGAAAATATTGCTGAACCAGATCAACCTCTTCAACCGAAGTACAGATCACTGACAGACATCTATACTAATACCTTGCAAGCACAACAATCTCCTGAACATCCCTCTGTTCCATCTCTTGCACATTCTCCTGTTGTCTCACAGGCTAGTTCTTTTGCTAATATGATCCATTCAGCAGAGACTTATAGAGAACCAGCTACTTATAAACAGGCAACTATGTCCCCTCAAGCAGCCTACTGGAAAGCAGCCATGGAACGCGAATATGACTCTTTAATGGAGAATTGCACCTGGACACTTGTTCCGCCTCCTCCTGGTCGAACCATTGTTCAGTGTAAGTGGGTATATAAGATTAAATATACTTCTACAGGAGAGATCGACAAGTATAAGGCCAGGCTCGTTGCGAAAGGCTACAGTCAGGTACATGGTATCGATTATGACGAAACATTCAGTCCTGTTATTAAACATGATTCTATACGAGTTCTTTTCGCGATCGCTGCTGTACAACGAATGCATATGCGTCAGTTCGACATTGGTACTGCTTATCTTAACAGTGACCTTACCACTCGTATATATATGCAACAACCAGAGGGTTTTATTGATTCCAACAACCCTTATTATGTTTGCCTTCTCCTCAAGAGCTTATATGGATTGAAACAATCTGGTCGGTTGTGGAATCATACCTTCGACACATTTCTCAAACTATATCAACTTCTTACCAGTGATGCTGACACCTGCGTCTACTATCGTCTTACCGCCACCAAATCTGTTGACCTCATTGTTGGCATTTTCGTTGATGACGGGATCGTATGCGCCACAAGTGAAGCAGATCTTGATGCAGTGATTCAATACCTTCAAACTAACTTCAAGGTTACCCATGGACCCATGGATTATTATGTTGGTTTTCAGATTCATCGTGATCCTCATACTCATGCTATTCTGATTAATCAAGCAAGGTACATCACTGATATTCTTCAGCGTTTTCAACTGGACACCGCTAATCCAGTGACCACCCCTGCTGACACTCACGTTTCTCTTCAAGCTACGCTTGGTCCCGATGATCAACCTCTACCATCGACTGTGCCTTACCGTGAAGCTGTCGGATGCCTCATGTACGCCATGGTCATGACTAGACCAGACATTGCTTTTGCAGTTAGTAAGGTTGCTAAATTCACCAGCAATCCTCACCACTCTCATTGGACCGCAGTTAAGCGTATCTTCCGCTATCTATCTGGCAGCATTCACATGGGTCTCTCTTACTCAGGTACCTCTACAGACTTATCTCTCCAGGGCTATTGTGATGCTGATTATGCGGGCGATCATGACGATCGTAAATCTCGCACAGGCTATTTGTTCCTCCTCGCCAACGGTGCTGTCGCTTGGTGCAGCAAACGTCAGGGTTGCACTGCAAACTCCACAACTGAAGCGGAGTTTGTTGCCATGTCTGAATCCGTGAAGGAAGCTATATGGCTCCGCCGACTTCTTCACAGCCTTGGATTTCCTTCTCACGAACCTACACCCATCTTCTCCGACAATCAAGGAGCTATCCAGTTAGTGAAGAATCCAAAGTTTCACAAACGCACGAAGCATATTGACACTAAGTACTATCTTATTCGGGAAAAGTATGACAACAAGAAGATCGATGTATTTTACATCAACACCAAACAACAACTGGCCGATATACTTACCAAGTCCCTCCCTCGAGAAGTTTTTCAGCATCTCCGGACTCTCCACGGTCTTATTGCTCCCTCGTCTCAAACGAGTGGGAGAACATGCAGGAGCGTTTTCACAAGAGAGCAATCAGACAAGACAACACAATGACATTCACCAGATGCAGACTATCTTCAACAAGTGTAAACCTACAAGGAGTTAGAGCGTAGTCAAACAGGAAGTTAGATATTACAACGAGTGATGACAACCATTGCAAGCACCAGATGAAAACATTCTGAGACGTTATCTTACTCAAGGAAAAGACAGAAATTTCAAAGTTATCGACACATCGCGATTTATCACAAGGATGCTGAAGCAGACTCAACAAGACGAAATGAAACACTGAGCACTGAAGCAGACTGAGCTATTACAAGTTGCAAAGAAGTGAGGAGGTCATTTGGAGGACACCCAAAAGGGAAAACAAAGACAACTCGAAGCGTTTGGCACGAGACACACAAGAAGGGAACTCCGGAGAGCAGATTGAAATGAGAGGACTTAGAGAAAATAACTCTTCTGAGCTCCAACTTACAGCACACTGCTTAATGATGAAAAGGAAAAGTGATCCCATCACTTCCATGATGATTACAGCCACCCTTTTCCCATGTCACACAATGATTACAGGGATTCACGAATCAAGGTGGTACAAGAGAATCATTATCGGAACAGAAGAACTGAAGTGATGTAGGAAAGCAACTTAGGGTTTCACAAAGCAAAGACAGATAGGGTTAGGGTTTAGCGAGGAAACCTAAAGTTCGTATCAACGTCGCTTAGAGCAAGACGCGTGTCGAACCAGATGAACGAGTGGGAGTGTTGGATGATTTTCATTCATCCAGTTCGCCACCTACAGAGTTAGTTAGGACTCAGAAACTTCTAGATAGGAACCTTCTAGGATCTACAGGTTAGTTTACATTTAGTCTCGTGATTGACAGTAGGATCTCATCTTTGTACACAGAATAGATGCAGATAGAGAATAGAGCTAAAAAGCAGAAATAGCTTTATAGAAGTATTGCATGTTACATTGATCTACATCAGGCGTAGGAATACTTGTAGGATTCCGTAGAGATGTAAGGAAGAGTTATAGAAATAAAATTTCATTTGCATTTAAGCTATGTCTTGCATACACAGATACGTGTGTACAAATCCCTGTTCTCTTTAGAGGTTAAACTGTACGGGAAGCTTCAATAGGTTTCTTGGGACTCATGTCACAAAGTCTTTCATCGCGGTCAGTTTCTTTTGTTCTGAAAGTGAATCAAAATTCACACTCCAAACCTCAAAAAGTATGGAGGCAAAAGAGGTATACAATGGCATGGGTTCTGCCATGTGAAAGAAGAGCCTTACAGGCAGATCCTAAGGGTAAGTACAATTTGCAACGAACAACTACAATATTGTAGATTGAGGTGAAGGGCGGTGACTGAGAGATGATTCATTAAATCTGCCGATGCGTAGTGTCGTCAAAGGCCACGTGGCCAAATAGTAACACTGCTCAACCGTCTCAGTGACGCGCGCAGTCTCGGCTGCTCCCTCTCGCATCTTCACTCGGTTTCCCATGTGCCTCTGAGTCGACTGTGAACCCTTCGCTGAATGGTGTATTTGGGCCACTTTTGGTAGCCTGTTAAAAGGCAGCATTCTTGGTAGACTATAGTAACCACAATGCAGAACAAGTTCCTCCCATACTCTTGGGCATAATCAGCCAGAAAATCCTAGTGTTTACAAGACTTCCAGCCGGTTACATGTTGCGAACTTTTGGGATTTCTTTATTAATTAGGGGCGTATTCCATAGATTCCTCTAAAAATGATCGGTAATACTCATGGAGTATAGAACTTCAACCAGTTATTTCTTAATGTCATTCGGTTCATCTGTAAGTAACGGTCTGCTAAAGTCGTTCATTGATGCAGCAGGTACCTTAGCATTGTATCGGGCAACCCAAATGGTAACTTAGCGTAGTTGTTTTCATGGAACCTCAGTTTTTGTTTTTAAACAAATTTCAGAAAGTTGAGTACCGTGATTCAAAGGCAGCGAGTATGGCATTTTGTATTGAGGTCACAAAATGCACATGTGTATAAATTTCTGGGCAAATCCTCATGTGATAATTTCCAAATGATGCAGTTCACGAGATTTGGAAGACAAATTAAATGGAACATGAGGAGATGGCGTTGCAAAGGCTCAAGGATACACGGCACTCATGAAGCAATTGATCACGAAGGCAAGAGAAGGAGGAGCAACCAACCAAGGCATTGCAGAGTGTACAACCGGGTGCCCACAAGACGGCGGTGAAGGGCAGCTTGAAGCCCTTGCGGGTCCAAGTGTGGGATTTTAGCATGCAACCTCAGATACCATGAATCGGGGGTTGGGGTCTCAGACGATCTCTGCTAGACCTGTTTGGTGCATCTTTTGGGCGATTTGGTAGGCAATGTTAGATACACGGATGATAGTTTTGGGAAAGTTGGCATTGGCCTAATGTATGGGAAATCACTTAGCAATCTCAAAGTCAGGTGAAATACTTACAACGCATGACATATCATAAATACGTTGAGCTGTTAGGTTTCGCGTAGCCTAGTGCTTGCTTTAAACTCAAAACATATACATACAGGAAGGTTTTAACGATTTGGAGGCTGTTATTGCTGAGATTTCCAATTAATAAAAGGTTGTTTCCGTGAATGCATTTGATCATACAATGTTCCTGAAATTTTTTGAAGTCCATCTATGGTCCACAGGATTCCCAATGAGAGCATCGCACATTCAACCATACCTATCTGATCATGAATGGTTGGGTATGTTGAATACTCTTGCAATGTTAGTTACATGAGCCCAAGGTGAATAAAAGTCACTCTTGCTGTGGCCAAAATCCTGTTTACCCGCATCCACGTGGTGGTTTATCGGTGAATGGATACCTAAGGTGTAATTACATTCTGTTATAAATGAGGTAATTGTAACAAAGTAATAAGGAGAAAGGAGGGCGTCGATGGGTTTGTCAGATGCTGTCAGGGAGAACGTCATACACTTAAGGCATGTTAGACTATCTGCCAGGGAACTTCGAGGTGATGCCTTCTACCTGCAGTCCGCCCATACTTTGACATTGACGGTTATTTTGTCAGAATTCATGAGTTATTGTGACAGCGGCAGAGCGACGTCCATAGTGACACACTCTCGTACTTTATGAATAGTATGCAAGCTACACATTTACAGTGTCAAAATGACTAAAAACGTGTCACCAAAGTCCTCCCTTCTACTAGTGAATGCTTCTGGATGCATTTGGATTCCACTTGTCAGTTAAGTCACCACATTGTGTTCAATCTTCTTGGTTCAATCCAATTTTATCTTGGGAATGACCTGCATTGTGGTCTAATAATCCCCGACAGTCTCTAACAAATTGGCATGATCTCATAATATATACTACTTGATTTTTTTTAAATGCCGCCATCTGGTTTGATTTTGGTGCTCGAATCAAGGAAGTATATGTACCCATTTGTTGTTCGATTTTCAATGAGTTGCATTGTTAAAATCGTGGTGTGGTGTTGCAATTCCTTCTGGATGGTGATGTGTTCATTAGCATTCATTGAGCTCGATGCCAATGATAGCGAGAGACATCGGCTAGATTAGGTTCCCACCACTCTACGGATGTCATTAACTGCGGTTTATCTTCATCGTTGGCTCTGTGTGTGGCTGCCAGTCCTTGTTGCTTTCGCTTAAGACTGCTGCTCATGCGCTCAATTCTTACTCACTTTCTCAGGTTGCGTTTCTCTCTGCCTTCGCTCTCCTTCTGTCGCAGCGTTGCGAGATCGAACAGCATTCGCAATGGCTTCCATTGTCGCTGCCTCCGCTGTCGTGGCCCCCGCTGCCTTCGCTGCAGCTTCATCCAGCGTCGCTGCCTCGGAGTCCAGCAGCGTGAAGGCCTTTACCGGCCTCAAGGGAGCCACCGTCTTCTCCAGCAATGCGCAGAAGTTGAGCAATGTTCAAAACGGCAGCCGCGTGCAGTGCATGCAGGTATTGACCCCCACCAAATGAAATGTCCTGCCGGGGTCTACTCTGTTCCTACTGTGCCTGGTCGCAGGAAAGGAGAGTAGGTTCTCTGCTAATTGCTCGCCATGTGGTCGGCTCTGTGAAAGACAATTTAATCAATGTCCACTCCGGAGGATCCCCTTGATTCGGCCCATCTTTCTTATTTTGTGAATGCTTGAATTTGGTGGCAGGTGTGGAATCCGTACAACAACACCAAGTTCGAGACATTGTCGTACTTGCCCCCTTTGTCCGATGATGCCATCGCCAAGCAGGTGGAATACATGATCACCAAGAACCTCATCCCTTGCCTGGAGTTCGACCAGGTGGGCAGCATCTCCCGCGATAACTTCCAGGGCTCCGGGTACTACGATGGGCGTTACTGGACCATGTGGAAGTTGCCAATGTTCGGATGCAACGACTCCGCCCAGGTGTTGCGCGAAATTCAGGAGTGCAAGAAAGCCTACCCCAACTGCTACGTCCGCGTGTTGGGCTTCGACAACAAGAAGCAGGTCCAGATCTGCGGCTTCCTCGTCGCCACTCCCTCCTCCTAGATTCGTCGAGCTTGCCGGCATCGGACTTCGAAATTGATCAGCGATTTTACTTGTATAGGCAACGTTACTGTTTTGCGAAGTACCACCATTAATGATCATCGACCACACCTTTTCGCAGGCTACACTCCCGTCTCAATTCTCTGATTGCATGCTTGTATGTGTTTTTGTAAAACCCCTGTAGATGTTCCGGTGGGATGTGAAATGCAGGAATGATGTGGTCTAATTCTCGCTATCATGGAGGAGGGTGAAGGGCTGGGAAAGGATCTTGAAATTATGTGAAATGCATTGCCATCTCGCGAGGAGAAATCTAACGAAATTATGCTTAACCCATCAGTGCCTTACTGGCAGCCATTAATTCTCTGAAGTGCTCACTCAAGCAACCCAGAGCCCATTGATTAAGAAACTTGATGGTAACTTGCTGCCATTTGCAAAAATGGAGGTTGTCTTTTGTGACCAAAAATATTGCAACCATAGACTTATAAATCATTGAAGACAAGTGCCAAGGGTTGAATCATTGTGTATCACAACAAATGTTTGTTCAGTCTCTTCATATGATTCAATCTGGCCTCTTCTTTTACAGTAATTTAGACATCTTTTGGACGCACATTTTTTTTATGTGATGTTTGAGTTGCAAGTAGAAACTCTCAGCCTCACAGTTGTTGTGTTTGCAGAGCAGAAAAGGAAAGATGTGTATACAACATATAGGAATTTTTATTTGAGTGCTCTATGAGGAGTCTTTGTCTGTCATTTAAAGGTTCTTTTCTATCACTTATGCAGATCCAGGTTATGAGTTCCGAGTACAGCGGGTACATTGTCTGCAGCAAATTAATTAGAATACTTTGAGTTGCAAGTAAAGATGTCTCATCATTCCACTCAGCATTTGCAGAGCATAAAGGAAAGACTTGTATTTCACATTTGGGAGAGTATTTGGTAGGGTAGCACGGTTGGTTAATAAGTTGTTTCTTAAAGGTTAAGAAGAACAATGACAATGTCAATATGTCTTATGTGTCGGTAATAATTATGATCTTAAGAAGCGTAGTGGAGGAGCAACTGTGACTATCCGTCTATTGTCAATTGGTCTAGTCAAGTATGTAGAAGAAATAGCACATCAAAATCGCTCAATCTGTTTTGATAAATTAGTGTCAATCCTCTTATTAACTTGTTTATTTCCAGCCTGATCAGCCTTGATGCTTTCCTCATACCTACTCATCCAGCGCCCAATAGTTGTTTAGAGCTTGCCTTTTGTAAAGTCGTGACCGTTGTCTTGTCATATCGAGAAGGATTTGTATTTACAACAAAAAAAATTGCTGCACATCATCTTTTATATTCAAAGAAGGTTTGTAGCTTGAAAACAAGTAGTTGGTCATGTCAAGAATTCCGGATACAGAGTGATTTTTGTAAGGTTCAAATATCTTTAACGACCCGTACATCACTATATAGTACATTGTTGAAGACAGGATGACCCTTTGGTACTTAGAGGATTGGTGATGCATCAATTGGTATGGAGCATGACAACATCGCAGAAAATGCTATCAAACTCAGGAGAAACTGTATTGTTTTTGTTTACATCTCTAACTCCAAATGTTCTCTTCAGAAGGGCCAACCTTGATGGACACCGAAGAAGAACCAGAGGAATAGCCGAATTTGCTCTTCTACAAACTGTTTGATGCTCTCTGGAAACTTGTGGACGCAGAAGATAAAAATGGAACTTATGTATCGGGAGCATTTATTAAACCCCCTGAACAAGTAGCTACCTTGAATTCCACAAGTGTTGTTGGAATTGGTGAGCTACGTTTGCCACTTTCAGTAGAGGATACTTCTAGGCGTCGGGGTGTTTGCGAACAGGCACCCTTTGGGTTGCCCACAGTTGTTGATACAAATATTCGCAGGTGGTGGCAATCGGATTCTTTTAATGTGACCTTCCATGAAGCGCCAATCTTTGTGACCAAGAATATCCAGCTACTAGCAACCAAGACAGTCTGTGCATTGGGTTTCAATGGAGGAGTACTACATTTGGAAGCATATTTATATTAATTACTCTTCAATTTATAAAATGATGGCCACTTCAAACTTCACCAAGGCTCAGAGAAAGAAGGAGGTATGTTTGGAACATCGGTCCTCCATCTCCCAACAGAAGCAGGGTATGATGGTGGAGCTTTGGTGGTCAAACACAACGGCATGAGTAAAACCTTCGCTTCATCCGAAATAACTTCAACAGATTTTGCTTACACAATATTTTTTTGCTGATTGTAAGCATGAGCTGCAAAATACCACAGCTGGCTCGCCTTTGCTTAACTTTCAATCTGCTTAGGTGCAACACAAGCTCAAGCGAGGTTCTTGCAAGAAGGAAAGCTAAAGAGATTTTCTTCTAAGTTGAGGACAACCGAGGCAGCGTTGCAACCTTGGTTAAGAGAGGTAACATGAGAGAACTCAAATGAGTTCAGCGACAAATTAGAGGATTCCATTGCAACACAAATATGCAAAGGCCAATCTGTCATTCGATGGTTTGAAGGGGGAAGATAGATTGCATCACAGCTACATAAACACTGCAGACACCAACGAGGGGAAGCCGTGGCGTGATTTCCATTTGTGTATCTTAAAATAACATCAGAGATGGCTGGCAGAAAGCAATGATGACCACTACAAAATGTAGGAGATGGGGTGATTCTGGCAATGAGGACCATGAAAAAGGTGCCTAACATCAGTCAATGGATGAAGTTATTGAAGAAGGTGTTAGTGCAAGCGGTTGGATTGAGTTTGATAACAAACGAGTGGTGTTTGAAAACCCTATCAACCTTGACAAGAAGTATGAAATTGTCATGGAATTTGATGTTGAAGAAGATCCCTTTAATGGTGAAGAGGTTTTCCTTTAATGTCGAAGACGATCCGGATGAAGTTGAGTAAGAAGGGTATATGGGCTATCATGGTCCAATCGTCATATTGCACTATTGCAACTCCTTCATGGAGCCCCAAATCACAAGATACAATCAATAAAGTCAAACTTACATGGCTTGCACAAAAATAAACTGCAAGTCACAAGCTGTGAAATCTGACTGTTGACATCTATCAAGAGAAAAATGTAGTTTTAAAAATTAAAATCATAATTATAAAATAAATATTTCTTTTAAAAAGAAGGTGATATGGAATGAGAAATGCGGAGCCTAGGTAGCCGAATAAGAGGAGCAAGGTGAAAATTTCACACTACTTTGTGGTTGATGAGGAGCAACCGCATTGACTTACACATACTTACCAACACCAACAATGAACCTCAAAACCAACATTATATACCATGCTCATAAATTTGGGGCTTCAAATGAGCACCAAGGTGAAGGCATTCCCAATGAATGGGGAGAGCCGACCGCTAGTTACAGATGAACCAATTGCGTTTGAGAAATAACCGGTTGAAGTTCAAGGCTCCAGGAAAATTACGGATGTGTTTTAAGGGAATCTATAATGGAATGTACCTCATATTTACACAACAACAACAACTGAAAGATCACAACATGTAACTAGTCGGACTTGGAAACAATAGGATCTTGACCAATTATGCCCAAAAATCTCCCCAGACGTTGGGCATTGCAAATCCAAGTGCATGGTGAGTGTGTGTATAAAGACCGGCAAAAGACTCCATTGCAATTCAATGCAAAAGACTCGTGCTTCAAATGATGTTATTTGTATTACTCTTAGTATATAATTAGTATTAAGCAAGACAAATAGAATTGGTGACACTAAGTACGTTATTTAGTGAAGGACAATAAGGGGGTCCATTTCGCACTCCACCTTGACACGAAGTGTTTTCATGTCAAAATCTAGAAGGTGGTATTGACACATGTGCTGTTTAGTAGAGCAAATTCAAGTGAATTGGGCACCCATCTTAGTCGACAAGTAAGGGAGAAGAAGGCTTGCAAATACAATGAAAATGTGTATTTACATATTTATTAAGACTAAGATTTCTTAACTCACAAATATTAAGATAGAATACAAAGATCAAAGATCATACAAAATACAAACAAAATAATCTCAATTATTTGCAAAGAGCTCAAGTCACGTAGTGGGTGGTGTTAGGTAATTCCAAACTTTTGATGAGCTTGGAAATAAGCAAGCAATTTTTGAAAATGTGAACCCTCGTGCTTGAGAAGATGTTATTTGTTGTTTTGAAATGTAGGTGATTGTATACTAAAAGACCGTGAACATGATGTGTGCAAGCATTTGGCATTATAGTGGAGACATTAAAGTGGATGTGCGCCAACAATTTATTCCAGCATTGGCCAAAAAGTCCAAAATTATCGAAAGATTAATTTATTGTTTTAATGAAGGCTTGGCCCATGCATCTTTGGCAACCATCAACTAAGAGATGGTGGTAGTAGCGGCCAATGTGCTAGATGCCAACTACAATCGTCACAGATGGAAGTTTGGTCAATGCAGGTGAGCAGACTGCTTTGAATGTTCCCAACTCTCTAAGCATATTCTAATTGAACAAGGTGAAGAAACTAAGGAACCAATCACAAATAATTGAGACTTGAATGAAATCCATGCCAATCATCAAAACAAAATTTTGGCATATTTTGCATCCAAGGAATGATGTGATGAAATCACGGGTAGATCACTCTAAGGCATTTTTGTGCACCACATGCGGCTGGGTTTTTTTTTGTTTTGGGGCTATTTACCTTCAAGGGCTGAATTAAAGCCTCCCTATAATTACTTAAATTTCAAAAATGGCCCATTTGTTTGCACCCTTCCATTACTTATATTGTCCAAGTCACTGCAATTTTTTGTACTCTATATTCTTTTTAAGTAATAAAAGCTAATCTACTTCCTAACGCAATTGACGAGTGTTGAGGGAAAGCATGGAAACAAAGAAGGGTGCAAACAGTAATACCATTGCAAACAAAGTTATGAAGAAAACACATAGGAGACCATAGCAAAGTAATACCATTGCAAACACTGTTATGATGAAAACACATAGGATCCTTATCTTCAGCCCCTATATTAATTTTACAAAAAAACAATGGCCCACGTTTTATGTCCATCTAACTTACTTATAATGGGATTGTCTACATTTAATGCCCCCTTCATTATTTGGAATTACTTTATAATTTTTATTTCAAATGATTTTCATCCTCTCTATATTATGCCGCACGTCGTTCTTAAAATGCACTAAGTGATCTACCCGTGGATGAAATGTTATCATGGAGGATTGATATTTAGATGAAAAATATCAATCCTCCATTCACTTTCACGCATCGCATTGTTAAGCTTGTCATGAGAGGCATTTCTTGCAGATCTTGTGTATCAATGAACATATTACTTAAGATCTAAGGTCTTCAATAATTTGTGTGTCAATTTTACACATATAGTTCAACAATCATTTTTTCAACACAATGACACGATGGTCTACCAATGATCCTACCAACATGACACCGTCTAACTATCTAATTATCATTACAAGTGGGATATTACTGTAGTAATCTCAAATGTCTTCTGGTCATATCTATAGAAAGAGCCACTCACAATTTTGTGACAGTAGCTTCAAAATTTGTGTCCTTCACATGATGAGCAGTTGTTCGTAGTCCACAATGCACAGCTGTTGTGAAGTATGTTTCACAAAAGGTATCCATTTCTTCAGATGTAGTAATGGATCAATCAACCAATGGTCTGTCTTTCTCCTGTCACCCTCAGGAATAGATTTTGACTCTAGTCTTGGTTCAATTTCAATGCGGATTTGGACCAAAAAGCATCTATCCTTCAAAACTTGTACAAATTAATTCATAGGACCTAAACTTTAGGAAAAACTTAGAGATGCAATACGGTAGGTATAATGACATTTTAGTACATATATAGCATGGAAGGATACATCTTTAATTGTAGATTTGATGTTTTTAAAGTGTTGCCTAGTTCATTAAGGTATGACAAAATTGGGATTTGAAGGCTTAGTTGGCGACATAATGCGCACTACATTGGTGGATGCATTATCCTATAGTGTTGGAGAAAATTTTCACCTTGTGGTGGATGAAAAATGTAGATGACATGTTTGTGTTGCTTCCCATGTGCTTCCACACTCCTCAGGTTTGGTGTTTTGAGGGTTTGCACATCCGTTTGTTGCTTTCATGGTTGGGTGCTTTGAGGATTAGGTACAATAATTTCTTCAAAGTTGCTTCAAGGTTCAAGGGTGTTTGGTGCTCTCCTTTGATTTTTACTTGTTAAAATTGCTCTTGGAGCGGTTTCATGCTAGATTTCCACACCTACTTGGCAATTGCACCACCATAATTATCCACATCTTAATATAGTTAACTTTCCACCTATGGAAAGAAAAAATAACTTATATTGTGACTTGTCCGTTAGTGTAGAGGAGAAAGTTGATTTGGGTGGCACTTAGTGATGCTACAAACATAAACAAATATTTTAAGTCTCTTTGTATTTACAAAATAATAGTTGTACATCATCTTGTCATTCATCCATTGAAAATCCCTTATAGCATGAATCATACTAGGTATGTTGGCAGGAATGATTCAAAAGCACCATTTGAATGGTGCTAATGCAAATACCATCCTTTAATAATACTAGTGGTAATATCTTGTGACTCACCATCCCTATGCCCGTTATTGAACTCATTTTCTAACAATTGCACTTCCACCTCTAGAATGGGTCCTACTACATGGAGTGACATCACATGACACAATAGAATATACATGTAGAACATATTTGCAGGTGACATTCTTTAACTTGAAATCACTATAGTAAAATTCATGTAGTGCAATTTTTACATTTTCCAGACACTATCGTCAACATCATGCAATCCCTCTACAACATAAACAAATTCACCTTGCATTTTAATAAAAATATGGGCAAGTCAACAACAATATGCATGTGAACAATCTCAACTCAAACATTGAAATTATATGACCGAATAGAATCTCTTGTTAGCATACACATGAGAAAAGAAAATGATTGGAGGGGGTGCTATATCTTGTATCCAACCCTTGAAATAATCGCAGTCTCGGATTGAGATTTGGTGATGAGGCTTGCAGGATTAGGGCTTTAGAAAAGACATGGTGATAACCCTTAGCCCTAGAGTAACTCACCCAACCCCACTATGCGCACCCACTAGGCTATCGAATCCCATGGCCTCAGTACCTACTAATTTGGTCGTTGGTCCTGGAGTAAGGCTCCAAATATTTTCCACGTCTCGGATTCCAAAACCTTTACCAAGAAGGTAGCCAGCTACAGAGGGGAAATGAAGATCTTTCTCCTCCCATCCCCACTCCTTCCTTGTTTGCCAACCTTTGATAAATGATATGGAACATTGACCATACATTATCTTATGTCTCATAAAGTCCAACCCGTATGAGCTATCCGAGTAGCGGTGTGAGGGACCCGCCACCAATACTGGTTCCAATGCCTGCAATCCTTCAAGCACATGAATGTCCTCTTCATGTAACTCTACTCCAGTGAAACTTAGGTCCAACACCTTTAAGTTTGTCAGTTTACTCATGTCTGACAACCGACATAGCGATTCACACCCCCACAAATTGATATTTGTCAGTGCACGTAAATCTCCAAGGCCTTGCAAACTAGTCAGTTGCATGTTTCTATAGGCGTTGATAACTTCTAATTGCTCCAACCCACTGAGGTTCGGTATCTCTGTTATGCGCAAGCCATAAATATCCAACTCATGAAGACACTGAAGCCCAATAAGAGTAGGAAGCTTGGACAATCGTTTGCAATAACCTAAACATAATGATTTCAAACCAACCAAGCCGTCCAATCCAGGAACTTCATCTATATCCAACCAACTACAATGCAGTGTATGAAGGCGCTTTAGAGCAGTAAGACTCGGCAGCTTCGAAAGTTTCTGGTTCCTTGCCAAGACCAATGATAGTAAACCAACCAGGCGGTCTAGTCCACAAACTTCAGCCAATTCCCTGCACCCAAATATATTGAGCGATTGTAGGCTGCTGGGCCCTAATCTCACAATTTCCAACGCCTTAATCGTTGAAAGCTCCACTTTGTGCAGATATGTACAGCTCCTCAAATCCAAGTCTGAAGTGTGAACATCCCTGAGCTTAAGTGATACCAAGTTGGTGCACAAAGCAAGGACGTGCCGCTTAAACACAACAGCAGCATCCAATCCCAAAACTTTAAGTGTTGCTGGTAGTTGTCCTACATAAGCTCCACGATGGTCACAACCACCAATCATCTTGAAATAAGTCAAGGATTTCAGCCCTTCTAAGCCCTCAATTGAAAGCTTGGATGGAGAATAACAACTTCTTGCTTGCACAGTTAAGCCTCTCAACCGAATGAGGTCTTTGAAATTCAAAACTCCAGATAATTCGTACTCAAAATCTAGCTTCAAGACCACAAGGTTCGTGCAATATTTCCATTCAATCGTCGTTAGACTCGTAATCCCATATTTCTTCATATATCCATAAGTCCATGAAATACAAACTCGTGTCAATTTCTTCCAACTACTCCTTGGCTCCTCCTCGAGCTCTGTAGGACGTGCATCCCTAGCATACACCCACCTCCGCTCCTCCATGTCCAAGACCATTAATTTGCCTTGCGCTTCCAATCTTGCAAACTCAAGATACAAATCATGTATGCTCAATTCCCTAGACCTCATCTCGGCATGCTCCAACAAGGCACTATCCACCAAATGTCGCAACTGCAATTCCATCACAAAACAATCACAATATAATCCATCACACATGGGCATGAAATTTCCATGCAAACCCTTCAAATCGTTGAATCCAAAATCCCTAGAAACTTCTTGTTCTCATGCTTAACCATATTCACACTTTCATCATAGTTCAACCTATCTCCCCAACGATTATGGTGCTTTACAAACGTAAGCTTGTGAATTGTCCATTTTGCATATTCTCCAAGGATTGCTCGTCAATCTCAAAGGAGCTGCAATCCAAGAAATATTTTGTCAATTAATACAAAACGATTAAAACTTATATTAAGATGAATTAAGATAAATCAAGATTTTATTATACTGATATTCATGTTTGGACTTGAGGCATCAAAGAGGGGGATTGACTACATACCCAATTTTCAATCACTTCCTTCTCCTTATTGTGAACAAGACACAACCACTGCATCAAATCCGGTTTGTCAAAATAATCACTTTTGGGAAAGAACATATCTAAATCCATAAATAACTCTTGCTCCCCTTTAGGCAATCGGTCGAAATTGCTTCTAAGAATGTTGAACAAAGGATTTTTTGGTTCTTGCAAATAGCTGGAGTCTTTGAGTTTTTGTAAGTCTTTCATCCACACCGAAGGTTCTTTACCTCCATATTGTAGGAAAACACCCAAGGCTTTCAATGATAATGGATGATAAATTGATAATGTGAACCTCGACCTTCGCCCTTGCCAAAGTAACAACTTTTGATACACTCCTCAATAGCATGCACATCTTCCGTATTTTCAAACTTTTTTCCATTTGCTGCATGGTACAAAAACATATTCCTTGCATCATCCTTGTCAAGTTCTGGCATCTCAAAACATGCACTTTCATCCACGTTAAGACTTATGAGAGTCTTTCTAAAGCGGGATGTTATCTCGGGGGGTGCACCTTTCATTAAAACCTAGAATCGCGTGCGTTCACTGCATACTCTAAAAAACCCCTATATACAAGTTATTTTTTGGGAAATGAAGTAATACACGTACAATTGCAACAATAAATATACAAGTGACAATATGTATACACAAAAAAACATCCATTCATATATAGTCATTAACATAAGTATACAAAATACTTTTGAACAATAATCAACCCCTATAATATGTATAACAAAATATCCTAGCTTTCATCAGCAAAGTCGTTGAAAACTTTTTCATCTCCCGGATGTAACTCATAAACATTTGATTCACCAATATATGTCATTGTAGCCAATGCAATTATTGTCTCTAAGTCTACCATCAAATGATCAACAAGATCATATGTCCACTTGTTGTTAGCCCCTTTTTGATACCAACATAAACCAATCTCCTTGTTACTTTGAGCTGAATGAATCATTTCAAAACCCTAATACTGTCTCTTTCCCCGATATTATCTTGACACCTTGTACATGGTTCATACTACCCTATAAGGTTGCTAAAGAAGATCGTTAATCCTAGTTAATCCTAATTTCATCCAATATGAAAACTTATGATATGTAGTATAGTAACAGTACTATTGTGAGCCCAAAATTGATGCCCACATTGGTTGTTAACACTTGTAAAACATTACAAGTGGTGTTTTGGTGATTTATGATTATTCACAAAAATATAAAAAGAGTGAAGCTTGAAGAAAGCTTAGTTTGAATCATTAGGCTTTTGTGGAGTGAATTTAAGTAGAAGAAGGACAAACCTTGGTAAAGTGTGGTAGGTAGAAAACCAATGTTAGTTAAATGTTTGAATTAAGATCCTTGTTGATCATTTGAGGGAGGAAGGCTTAGGATATAGGATAAGAGCCTACAAAGTAGGAGGAAATCTCAAGGGCTTATCGTGAGCCTTGAGGGTGTTCACCCCCTCAAACTCACTATATAATCCCTCATTCTTCCCTCACTCATCCTCTCTTTTCTTCGTGCTCCTTAGCACTCCACGTGTTATAAGTGTGGGTGCGTGGGAAACAAGATAGGAGCACGTGTGTGTGCATGGATGTAAGGTTAGGAGCCAAGGCTAGTTGGCCTTGAAGAGGGTTTGACCTCTTGTTAGTAATAGTTGGGCGCGAATGATTTAAAGTTCAATTTATGGCTTTGTTTGAATACTTGGATTTACATTGATTAGCCTTATACTTATGCGGATGTGCAAAGTCTCTTATTGGAGCATTTAGTTTTGTTGGACTTCATATGAATTTTTGAGAGCCAAAAAACCGAGACTATGTCCAAACTTCCAAAAACTAGTGAAAAAGTGTAGGTTCAAAGGGAACAGCGTAGAATTGCGACCATATACTTTGTGGCAGTAGAAATATTATTGCATATTCATGTAGAGGACTTCATTACCTATCCATGGATACCAAGAACTCATTTTTTGGATTTCATATGAATTTTTGAGAGCCAAAAAACCGAGACTATGTCCAAACTTCCAAACTTCCAAACTTCGAGATTAAGGAGTGTAAGAAGACATAGTATAGACTTGGCTAAGTTGCGTATATTCCAACGATAGATTGGAATCATACATTGTGTTACAAAGAGAAAAATCTCTACATGTCATTATAAACTTCTCCATTCGGGCTAGAACGAAATTGAAGGGTGGAGGCTTTTTGGTGACAACTATACAAGTACAACTATTGTATGTTTTTTAAAGACCTTCCACATATGTACGTAACTATAAATTATAACATGTATACCATATGTATACGTAATACGGCAAGGTTCAAATCAATACCCCTCCTGTGCACTCACGTATACTCGTACATGTTTAGTACAATGCACCCCCCGAGGATGTTATAATCACCCAACTTCCCTCAACAAAAGGTGCTCGAAGAAACAATTCCCCTTACTGCAATGAATCAAAATCATCCCAAACGTTGTCTATAGTTAAGAAGCTTTTTTTCTTCCAATTCTTGAATTTCAAAAGGACGTCTTCACACTGCAAATACACCCAAATCATGAGTGGAAGGCACAATTAAAGGCATTGGGTTTCAAAGCATTGTACATCTTCCCCTAGAATAAAAATAGATGTCAATAGAATGCTAAGAACATAAAATTTACAAAACAACATCAAGTGAAACATTGGGAGTTGCATCCTAAGTTGCCTTCATTTGCGTATAATCTTGAGGTAAGCAATAGTTGTCTTACTAACTCATGAAGCTCGCAAGCTTAACATTGGATTCATGAAAATGTTTATGACTTTAAAGAACAAATACCTTGTCCTCCCCCACTTCTTGAACAACCTCCGCACTTGTATTTGTCAATGTGGTCAATACCTTCTTTACTAACTCATGTTTACTTTGCTTTCTCAATTCCACGTGGCACACCTTCCCATCAAATTCTCCATCCATTTCGTTACACATCATCTTGCAAATTTGAGTCTTTCCCATTCCGCCCACACCATACAAGCCAATCACACGAACGCCTGGAATCTTGGTGGAATTTGGAGTGTTTCCAAAATGGTCTCGTTTAACCTATGGAAGTCACATCATAATTAATGTCCACCAAATTAGACCTCCATGTTAGTTTGAAGGGCTTAAACTAGAAGTATTTTAATGACATTGAGTTATTGTGCTCACAGCGGAAAGAAACAACAAATGCAATTCATACAAATTTTAGTTAGTGGTTCCAAAACTTGGTATTTATCATGTTATATTGAACAAACAAATTCTTGTTGAAGACCAACATCATGATTAAAGATCGTGAACTAGGTTCCAATATTGTTGCAAAGTCAAGAGTGATTGATCCAAATTGTAGCATTGAGACATCATACATCATCCCCTCATCGGAAGGTCAACTTACAAACTAGAATCTTTGAAATAACACTTTCGAACCAATCCCCGAAAATAAGTGTTCCAAGTGGAAAAACATTACATGCATGGAATGATTGAGAATTATATGTTTTGTGTTGATAATCGCTTTTATTTCATTCTATCCAAGTGAATCAAACTCATTTTGAACTTATAGTCATCGTAGCTTAGATTTGGAACGTACATGTACATTAATAGTTGAGGTCTAACTAACAAATTATGGCTGAAATGGATCCACCAAGAATCAACCTTTGAAAATATCATCAATAATATTACCTGGCATAATTTTGAACGCCCTTGAACATGTGATTCATCGTATTTAATGTCTGATGGAATTGACTTGCAGATACTTGAAACAATCTCTTTTCGATAAGCAACAACTTCTTTGGAGTGTCGGTCATACACCAAACCATTGAAAGCACAAAACCACCTGATAGACTCTTTCCATTTAGCCACTTCAATTCGTTTATCGTCTTTGGCCATCGTCTCCCACTTCTTGAACCATTTCTTTTGTCTACGACTATCGGAAAATTCATCCACATTGAGCCCAAAAAATAGAGGAAAAATCTTCAAAGTTTTATCTTTCTTAGTTGCTTGCATAAAGCCATTGAGCTCAATCATTGGCCACTTTGATGTAAAGTACTCCTTAGAAACCACCACCACCATCATTTTGCATTGTGCTACAACAACTTTGATAAGGTCTGGAAACCTCTCTCCCTTGGGCAAGCTTGAAGGTCGTTTGTCAAAAAATGGATAGCGATGGCGGCCTTCGAGGTCCACACACAATTGCTCTACAAATTCTTTTTGCGCTCCACTATGGCTCAAGAATATTTTATGATGTTGGAGCAATATTGGGTCCTCATACTCGAGATGAATTGACCTGTGTTGGCAAGCGAAAGGCATTTGAAAATTTACAAGGTGCAAAATACATTGAAGCCACATAAGGACAAATACATGACAATATAATGAAAGAACAGGGGAATACGCAAACTCCTTCTCAATCCTACAACCAACTTGATGGATTTACCTGTCCTTCCTTCTTTTGTTAGATGTAGCCATCTCCAGAGTGAACGTTTATTCAGTAAGTGGTGTAAAAACCTAAAAACCAACCATGTCAATTGGTAAATGATTAGACTACAATCTCCTACATAGACCAACCAACACAACTCTACAACTATGCATCATAAACAAATAAACTATACTTAGGAGATACATTATCAACAAGTTTCGATTGATCAAGTCACATAGTTTTGCAAGGATCAAAGCTTAAAAATACGGCTTGCACAGCCATTCAACACATTGCAAACTCTGCCGGCTCTAGTGCATAGAGATGTCAAGGTAGGTTGCCCCCAAACCTAAAAGGTAGAGACAGTTGGGGTACCTTATGTACCACTCTACCCAAGAGTGAATCAAATAAGACCAGACCAATATTTTTCAAAGACAACCGTCCCCTGGAATTAGCCACACTTCGGAACCATGCGGCAGATAAAACTTCACACACACTGTTGACAACTTCAAGAAAATTTCAGATATGGAATCAAACTGCGGACATACCAAGATACACTCAAAGCAAGCCAACATAAGCTAATGCAGTTTGGGAATGCCTGGAGCCCCTGAGACAAACACAAAATATTCGTGCAGTTTGAGGGGTACCTAGGCTCTCGATTAAGGTTGTTCTAAGTCCTCATCAAAGTTCTTGAGAGAACTGAGAACAACCTGCAAAAGGAGAACATGAACGACTCCTCTGCTATTGAAATTTGATTTTTCTTTTACTGCGCAAGAAGGTTGTGACGAAATTTGTGATTGGGATGTGCAGCTCCCACACCATAGCCGTGTCTGTAAATTCAAACTTTCAGTACTTGCCCTTTCACAAGGTACAACAAATGAAATGTTACGCTAATCTCCATAGCCGGAGCCGATGGTAGATATATATTAGTGAAATATGTTGTAAAGGATAGAGTTTCAAACAAACAGAACACAATCTGCTCCTATTGGTTGGGGGCCCTAGGTTAATCTAGATTACATCATCAACACTCGTACCCCTCCAAGGAACACGTATTTGGTTGCGCCTGTCTTCCCATCTCAAGCTTCTAAGTTGACACTTACGTGCTTAAGAAATGGAAATTGATTGTGCACATAAGAATGATAACCAAATACTACTCTTGCGGAGCCTGGAATTTAACAGACTAACATTGATTAATATCCCTCGCTTACCAACCTCGTACTACACTATTACTATTAGCCAAGCACAAAAACTAAACTGTCGGTACAGGACTTCGTGCACTCACACTTCCGGTTCGTATTCTCAGCGCTTACAAATGAGAACTTGTCACATTTGTTCCAACCTGTATATATGACACAACACAGACCAATACTTTCAAGCCTTCCCTAGTTTCAGTTGTTGGACAGATCTCTTTTCCGACTATGGCAACTCTAGTCACCCATGACACTTAGATGCTTGAGAAATGAAAGGCGGTTGTGCATATAAGATCGATAACCGAATACTACTCTTGTGGAACCTGGAATTTAAGAGACTCACCTTGCTTACAAATCAAAATTTATGAAGGGAGTCAGAGATCGAAGCCCCCTCCAATATCGATGGCTACAAAAATCACCCAACGCAGCCCATCGATTAGCATCCCACGCATCCCAACCTCGTAATACAATATGTACATATATCAAGTTAGACCAAGCTGTGGTAGCTTTGAGCCTTTAAGATATGAATGACAATGGTGATTTGTGCAAGCTTTACATGATTGAACAATTCTAAGGAATATGTCAACATAAATTATAAATATCACAAGAGTAAGATGACGTCGGACGAGGTGATGTTGTGAATGAGAGAGAGTTCACTCTAGGCTTAGCTTGTCTGTAAATCGGCTTGTACACTATCATAGAATAATCGGTTGGTGTATTACCGTGTTTTGTGCCAAGTCTAAGAGAATTAGTCCCTATTTCTATACTCCATATATAATTTACATCCCTCGCATCCCTACCTCCTAGTACACTATGTACATTGGACGAGGTACACTAAGGGCATTTCTTAATCGTAGAACCTAGGAACCATGGATTGCATGAGTGATGCCTAATAAAACGAGCTTCTATTCACTACACTAAATAATGTATTTATTGTCACCAATTTTATTTGTCTTGCTCGAGACTCAATATAAATATTTCATTTCTTGTCACTTACTAAGTGATTTTTCATCCAATTTTCAATCATCCACAATAGTATTTCATTACAAAACTGGTAGGATGCATAATATATGCCAAACTTCATGTCAATAATTGGCAACTGGATGAACTGAAAGTAACTTGGGGTGACCATACTTGTAAACTTGTTCATACAAAGTGTCACTAGAAAATTTACCACAACAGCATAAATTATCATATTATGACACTAATAGCAATATTTAGTGTAATCGTAATAGTGCATATTGAAGTCAGAGGTCTAGGCATTTCTTGAGCAATTCTATCCTTACTTTCAAGTTTAGTCACTTCTTAGTACATCCTCTTGTTCAAAGGCCATTTCATTACCCTACATATTTGTGTATCCTTCAATACCCAAGAGGGTGGGTGGGACCATCCCTCAAGGAAAATCTTTCATCAACTATCTTCCCAAATTTGGCACTTTCCCATATAGGTTTGCCTCCTACCACTAAAACATTTATAACCTCAATCATCAATCTAGTAAGGTGATATTTACCGCTAGTACGTTTCTAACCCTATTTACACTTAGGTAAAATGTTGTGCTAAATATATAAATTTTAACATGTTCAAGCTCAAAAACTTGTGCAAGACAAAATCAATGGAGCTTCAAAAGTCTACCTTAAATCCGTTGCAACCTTAATCTTCTTGTAGAATACATAAGCAACATACACATAATTTTTTAAAGAAAGATGAGATACAAAACCTAAGAGTGCTACAAAATTTGTGAAGGTCTGCCTCACATGTGCCCATGCCACCAACCAAATCCACAAAGAGGGTTAGGAACGTACATGAGGTAAATATTAGTAGGATCCAATTACTATCTATGTCACACAGTCATGTACAACATAAACATCCATTTTGTATCACTAAATACACATATTGCCATTGAGTATTCCACCTGTTTTTTAGCCATTTGAACCACGCGAGACTGAGCTTTATAGCAGGTTACACACTCCTTCCACCTTTATTAGTACTCACTACTTAACCTAGTAATCTCAAGGGTTACTTAGGGTAAACAACCGCTGTTGCTTAAACTATGAGGGAAGACTCTCATGGTTTCTCCTGGAATGGGCATCACAAGAATTATAACACTTTTGAAGACTATTTCCTCTTCCCAAATGTGAACACCTTGAACATGTTTGGACAAGGCAATGTCATGCATGTGTCTCCCCAAGAGTAAGCCCATGGATTCTCACAAGGTTGGGTTGGAAATATCTAGTACCTTGATACCATGGCTATGATTGTGTGGGTCATATATAGTGGTAAAGTGCCATGGGTAGTTCACATAGTGCATTTTAAAACGACGTGCGGCATAATATAGGGAGGATTAAATTTGTTTGACATAAAAGTTAAAATATAATTCCAAATAATGAAGGGTCCATGAAAAGTAGACAATCGCATTACAAGCAAGGTAGATAGGAATATAATGTGGGCCATTTCTTTTTTTGTACAAGTTATATAGGAGCTAAAAATAAGGATCCTAGGATGCATGTTTAGTAGGATCAATTTTGTACACATGCCTCACAAGGGATGGATGAAAAATGGCTTATCGTTTGCCCAAAAACGAGTGAAATTGTAAGCCTAACCCTAACTCTTTTCCCGACTTCTCTCGCTGGCCTCTCATTTCATGTGGCTTCCCAATTTTCGGCGACTTCTCTACTCCAACATCGTCATCTCCAACATGTATGTCCACTTCCACCACCTCTTCTTCATTGCACCTTCAAAGTTTTGTCGACGTCCATCCACCTTCATAGTTTTTTATGAGATTAAAGTGTATGTTGACTTTAAGATCTAAAACAAGACACAAAGTGGAGTTTTTGATGACAAAAATACTTGGAAACGCTAAAATGTTTTTGATTTCAATCAAGTTTTAGTATGATCTCATCACTTCTCGTTACTTAGCTGGATTGTTATCTAGTTGTAAGGATTCGGGCTATTGGATTTAACTTATTCATATGTTTCTTGGCTAGTGTTATCATTAATGTGACATCCAACTACGCCACCCTGGAGGTAAGGGGATTAGCTTTGAATTGTATCGGTAGATCATTAGAAAAATGAAGAAAATTGACTTTCTTGTCAACTAGCAAAATATTTGGTGGATTATGGACTGAGACTTATTTTCAAAAATTTGTATGGACTTTTGAGGTGAAATTCATAGTAGAAAAAGTTGTTGGTGGAGTAATTCAAATTGGACTACTAAAACAATAAGATAACTTTCCATTATTGATATTCACCTCTATACTTTTCAAAGATACTAGAAATATCCTTTAACTCAACATGACTTTGGTCAAGAGTTGGTTGTTTTGCATACAAGCCCTCCCATGTTCGGTAAGTTTTCAATGCATGCTTAGAGGTTGTGTGGAGGTTTGAATAAAGAAACATTCTATATCAATTCACTAAGGGTCACACATTTTGGCATGCCAAGAGGTGCTAATATGAGTTTGGCCCTCCATGAACCAAATCAGTTTCATCTTCATTCAAATGCAAGCACTACCTTGAGCACAAACCACAAGTGGAAAAGGGGCGTTCAACAACTGTTGTTAAAGCTGGAAATGCTACTGTAGAACAGATTTTTGGACTATAGTCTGAGTACAAACTTTTTGAATTAAGTTTTTTGAAGAACAGATGAAAATGTTGGACTATAGCCGGATGAAAGAGCTCTTAGAGCAGTTTTAGGAACTGAATGACCTCGGAGAGAAGTTACAACCGCCTGGAAGAGGAAGGGAGATAAAGGACTATAGTCTGGAGGAGAAAGGAGGCCATAATCAACGAGTGTTTCCAGGCAATAGGCTAGAGTAGTCGCAATCAGCGAAGCATGTAGGTTCGGCCAAGTGCCGCAGATAGGAGGATATTTCTTCAGCTCTGTGATAGAGTGAAGCAATGTAACCATGCTATAGCCATATTGGAATGAAGTTATTTTGATATACCAGATATGTGAGCGTGTGGAAGTAATAATTCGTTTGCACGAAGTGTATGCATTGAACAGATTGAAGTAAGGGGGTGGAGCCACATTGTGAGAAATAATACAATAAATTGAGTGTCTGAGAAGAAGCCATACCGTAGAGGAGGTGGAATTGAATATCTTTTGGAAAGGATTAAGATGGATTCGTGAGGGAGGAATCAGAGAGAGACTATTTGAGAGCCAACGACACTACCGTGTGAGCGGTGGGACGCGAGCGGTGAGCGGTGAGCAGAAAAAAGTCAACGCTTTCCAATTATAGTAATAAAATTTCCAAATTTAGAATCCATAAATAGAAAAAATCGTGGGACCTCTTTTTTTAGTAAAAATGATGGACCTATTTCCGTGGAAATTTTGAGGGATTTAAGGACAGAGACTTGGTTTTAGGGTACCTTTCAGAGAGACTAATTCACATGATTTACTTAAACCAGGGAACTTTTGACTGTCCATATTATGGTGAGAGCCGCTTAATCATAGGCTATGATCACAACGTAAGAGAAAATTCTAAGTCATAAAATTAAAGCATTCAAGCAAAGTAGCAAAACTCGTACCATTCAATAACATCTAAAACTACTGTTGGAAGGAGAGACCCATAAATATTTAGAAACCTTTATAGATATTTAAAAACGATTACAATTCACATCATGTAGATAATGATAGGTCTGAAATATCAGCGATATTTTCGGAAAACGTGCACTCATACTATAGTATACTCAACGCAATAATACTTAGCGACAAATTATAAATAAGGGGGGCAGCCTAGCTCCTATAGGTATCCACGCTAAGGTCCCACATGCTTCATGATGCCACTTTCGAGGAGGTGCTTCACTTCATTGAAACTAAGACTCGGAGCATGGATGAAAGTGTCTTCGTATTGATCCAAGTTGCAGGTCACACGGAATATGAAGTACAAGTGCTTGCAGTTCACCCAAGTGCGCCGCTTTCCAAGTGCTCTTGCTGACATCTCCACGAAATCCGGGCAGGTGCACGACGGGAAGGTGCTGATAGTGATACGGTACTCTTCAACCTTAGCCTTCTTTCGGGACTGGAAGAGAATGATGCAGCCGATCCCTGGGTGAGGTATCATTGTGACGGAGGTGATTTGTCCGTCGACGTTGAGGGCTGACTCCCACTTGTTGCGTTGTTGGACGCATGGTCCGTTGTTACTGCGTCGGATCTTCTTTCCAAACCTCAGCGTAGGGTATTGATCGGCTTGGGCCGGGGTAGGGAGTTCGGCCATGGATGAGGCAACATTGGAGGAGTCGCCGAAGAGTCTTCTGGGTGACACATCTTGACGCTGCTGAAGTTGGAATCCCCCTTCTTCAAGGGCCAGAACCTCCTGGAGAGTGAGGTTTGTCCCAGTGAGGACAGGCCAGACGTCCGGGACATCCGGACGGTGCTGCACCCACTTCCTCCTGGTGCCTTTGACACATCTTTCAATGTCGTCGTTGCAGAAGAAGAATTGTGTCAAGAATTCCTTGTTCTTCTTGTAGTCGCGCATGTAGCCGGTGTACGTAGGAGCTGGAGTACTTTTACCATGCCGAACGATCTTCTGGGTGCACTTGGTCTTTGTGCGAGCTTGCATGGCGAAGCAGGCCTTGGCGGAAGTCTTGGGCAGTCTAGAAATGTGCCACTTGGAGACATCGCAGTGGGTCTCTTGAATGTTATTGACGTGGGTGACCCGTTGTGGAATCGATTTCTCGGGTGATTGTGCTAGGGGCAGGTCTGATGGTGTGGAGGAATCCGTACGTGCCTTGGTTGACCTAGTGCTCACTCGTGGATGAGAGAAGCTAACCTTGTCGGGTCTATGTGAATCATGATCAGAACCAGGGGGCATATCAAGTTTGCGCTTGGTGGTGCCAAAGACCTCCTCTCCTTCGAGTTGGGGTTTGCGGGTGCACCAATGCTCTGCTCCAGGCATGTGCTCGAGTGCTGCAACAATTCTCTTGGCGTCACCGGATCGTTGTGCAGCACGAAGGCGGAGTTCTTCCTTTCCTGGGCCAGTACCAGAGCGATCACCCTTCAAGTAGGCGTAGTAGTTCGTACATTGCATGAACGCCCTCACAAAATCATCGACGGTCGCAACATACAGATCAAAGCCACGGTTTCCAGACTGCTGAAGCCATTTGTTATGGACTGTCTGGGAGAGGTTGCAAGATGGCATCTCTGCCAACTCAGAATCTGTGAAATTCTAAGAGAAATCAAGAAAATGTAGTGAGAACGCTTTGTACAAAAACAGGCTAAAATCCTAAACTGACACCCACAAACAAAAAAAACCCACAAAAACAAAACAAAATCCAAAAAAAAATTCGGACCAAAAAGCAAAACACACACTGTGGGTGGGTACTCACTAGTTGCATGAAACCACCCCATTGACGGTAACGAAAGTGCCAGAATGCAAGCCATGTATCAAGGTCTTTGATTCCTTCCTCGGATGCAGCTCCAGAGGATAGCCACCAAGCCCGGATGGCAAGATAACGGGACTCGGACTGCTCGGGAGTCTTGGCATCCTTGTACTGCTTGCATAACAACTTGTGTTGCTGTTGGAGGTCGGGCTTGATATGGGTGGCGGTGTGGCGCTCCATAGACACTGTCCAATGCAATAGACATGTCCTCTCGCGAGACTCCATAGGAACCTTGGGATCACCGTTGCCATAGATAATCCTAACTGCATTCCAATTGGCTTGTGCACTGTCCGCCATGAACCCTTTGAAGTTAACTTTAGCAATGCCATGTTTGAGCATAACTTCATTGAGCCCATGCCATAGAAGGCTCTGCGCCGCGACATCCTCAGACTGCATATCACAAATTGCAATAGTCATAACCCGGCAGTAGGCCGAGTCATAGACATGACAAGCCATGGTCGTCCACCCCTTGACACGCTTGACATGGTCAAACATGACCCAAGCATCCTGCAAATCACCGTGTGGTTGCATTCTCCTGACAAGGTCCACTCCAGACCCAGGGCCCACCTCGGACATCTTGAAGACGTAGACTTTCTCCAACAGCTTTCCTTGGCCTGGGAATTTATTTTCTTGCACATAGGGCCAACTGCTATGACCTCTGAGTCCGGTGATGTTGTCAATGATCCCCCCTCGGCCAATGCGCTTGAAGGAAGTGACAGTGTTTCGAATACTCGGGGTGCTGAGGTGTTGGTACCTGTCCATGACAAACTTCATGGACTCGAGGTCCATAACTTTATTGGGATCAGATCCCGTGCGTAGAAGATACTTGGCCAGGAACTCTTTACTTGCAGCCAATGCAATGGCAGAGTTGGTGGCGGTGGGAGTCCGCTCAACCTCTCTACCAATGAGATCATGAATTTCGACCTTAGACTCTCTACAAACACCTTGCGAAACGGGGTGATGGTGATGACCCATATGGATGCATGCACGAGTCATGTCACCTCTGCCAAGAACATAGTACATCTTAGCCTGGCAAGTATCAAGACAATAGGGTGGTGTCTTACAGACCTTACAAACGAGAGATGACCCAGCTGGGGGATCAGCATCTGCGGTGAAGGGTGAGGGGGTACAGCCTTCCCATTCGGTCTCGTTGACGTCAGTGGCTCGATTGGGGCGGTTGAGATAATCACATCCCTCGTTATGATAGCAGAGATGGCCAACACAAGATGAAAACCGGAAGGTCAAGCCGAGATCATTAGTAATGTTAGAGGTCTTTGTCCTACACCAAGCATGACCGTCGAAACGCTTGTCCATACCGAACATGAATCTAGCATGGGAATGGGGAGCATCAGCTCCGAGAGGAGGAAACTCAAAGATGACGTCGCCGTCAAAAACAGAGGGGAGGAAGTCAACCTTCTCATGCCTAACGGATTCATAATCAATACTCTTGAGGATGTTCTTGGACCCTGGTCGGGTTGCAAGCAACTTCAATTGCTGGACAACACTGGGACGATCTATGGAGACACCTGGGTGAACTGGGGGTCTGGAAGTAGGTGGTTGACTCACAGTAGGCGAGTGTGGAATCCTGAGAGGATTGATGAAGGGCTGATCCTGCGATGGAGGTGGCATGGGGTAATGTCTGAGGCAGGTGGCACATCATCATCAGAGTCATCGCTGAGCAAGGTAACCTCTTGGATGCCGGGCTCCTTCTTGACCGTCGCCAGAAGAGGAGCCTGCGTGGTGGAGGTGAGGGACACGCCTGGTGTTAGCAACACAGTTGTGGTGGCCATCTCCGACTCGGTGACGCCTATGGCCTTGTACTTTGCAGGGAGCAAAAACCAAACCCTACCATCGTCAATGCGAAAGGACATCTGAAGGACAGTGTGACTCAAGTCACCGTTGTCATCAAAGACCTCTTCCTCGACATGAATTGAGTCTGGGTGGAATCTAAACCTCAGACTAAGGAACGACTCCGCGACTTTGGCTAGACCATCATCTCCAAGAGGGATCATAAGGGGGATGGAATCTTACAATTAGAGGCCTCCTCTCTAGGTTCAAATTTTAGGTGATCAATCTATGTTGTCTTAGTTGGCCTCATTTCGGGTTAGAATCTAAGTTTTTGAAAGTGGCATATAGGCTTAGACATCAGGTTATCACTTTATGTGGAAGTCCAATATATGGGTTTCGGGACCGAAACCTTCCTTTGGAGGTCCCTGGGTGGCCTCATTTCAACTTAGAAACGAACACTTTGAAGCCTCGGCTCCACTTTGAGATTTCGGGTGCTCACTTTATGTATGTCTTGTTGGCCTCATTTCAGGTTAGAATCTTGAATTTGAAGGTGGGCTATAGGCTAAGATTTCAGGTTCTCACTCTATGTTGATTTAGTTCGCCTCATTTGAGGTTAGAATCTAACTCTTTGAAAGTGGCCTATAGGCTTAGATCTCTGGTAGTCACTTTATGTGGGTGTCTAATATATGGGTTTCGGGACCGAAACCTTCCTTTTGAGGTCCCTAAATGGCCTCATTTCAGGTTAGAATCTAACACTTTGAAGCCTCGGCTCTACATTGAGAATTCGGGTGCTCACTTTATATATGTCTAGTTGGCCTCATTTCAGGTTAGAATCTCACACCTTGAAGGAGGGCTATAGGCTCAGATTTCAAGTTCTCACATTATGTGGCTGTCCAATATATGGGGTTCGGGACCGAACCCTTCATTTGGAGGTGCCTAAGTGGCCTCATTTCAGGTTAGAATCTCACGAATGAAGCCTCGGTTCTAGGTTCAGATTTCGGGTGCTCACTTTATATAAGTCTACATGGCCTCATTTCAGGTTAGAATCTCACACCTTGAAGGAGGGCTATAGGCTCAGATTTCAAGTTCTCATAATTATGTGGCTGTCCAATATATGGGGTTCGGGACCGAACCCTTCATTTGGAGGTGCCTAAGTGGCCTCATTTCAGGTTAGAAGCTAACGAATGAAGCCTCGGTTCTAGGTTTAGATTTCGGGTGCTCACTTTATATAAGTCTAGATAGCCTCATTTCATGTTAGAATCTCACACTTTGAAGCCTTGGCTCTACTTTGAGAATTCGGGTGCTCACTTTATATATGTGTAGTTGGCCTCATTTCAAGTTAGAATGTAGTATTTGAAGCTGGGCTCTAGGCTTAGATTTCACGTTCTCAGATTATGTGGCTGTCCAATCGTAACCTTCCTTGGGAGGTCCCTAGGTGGGCTCATTTCAACTTAGAAACTAACACTTTCAAGCCTCGGCTATACTTTGAGATTTCAAATGCTCACTTTATATGTGTGTAGTTGGCCTCATTTCATGTTAGAATGTAGTACTTGAAGATGGGCTATAGGCTAAGATTTCAGGTTCTCACATTATATGGCTCTAATGGTTAGAAGTTAATTACAAAGAAACATTATCAATTTGGGTCAAATGATACTTACTTTGATCTACAATGTGTTGACTCTTTGGTAGGTGCATGCTATATCTTCGCCACCTTCGACACAAGTATCGGAGGGAAAGCTTCCAGATATGGATATACTAGAGGATGAGCATGAGGTAGAAGAAGAGTCTCTTGGAGATGATGCTCACTTTCTAGGTAGTGAGGATGAGATTCGGACCAGGCAAAAAGTTAACTCTGTGGCCACGATTACAAGCTTGAGATTTCAACCAAACAGTTCTTCGCGATTTAATATTCCGTTGTGCAGATTGATGGCAATGCCAATGGTACGGCCAACTCTGGCATCCGATCTTGCTAAGCTCGAGCAAGAATTTGTGCACGGATACAGGGAAGGCGCTTCGGTCTTTTATGTTACAATCACCAATAAAGACGGAAATACCCATGAAGTGACGGAAGCTGATAAAGCTTCTTGGGGTCCTATTTGGGACGCCAAAAACGCCATTTTCAACTCAATTCTCCTCTCGGATCCAGCGTTGGCTCCATTCACAAATTTGATGTTTTTGTGTGCGACGGCAACCATAGGCGTCAAGCTTGGTTAAATCACATTGACAGACTTCACCGAACTGATGAGGATTGGCATTATTTGGTGGATTCAATTCTCCTGGACACAAAGGGGAAAAATGGACTTGTTATGCAAGTCATGTACAACATAAACAAGTATGTTCATTCTCTTTTGATATATAATCTTTCATTGAAAATTCAATATGATTTCACTTTCTTTCTTACTACGATAATCTAATATCTTCCATTTGATTTTTGTATTTAGACATACAGAGGACTCTCATGTGAAGACCAACATTGTCCATACCCTCTTCAGGGTTCAGAAGTATAGTCTTATGTCAATTGAACAATTCAATGACATTTTGAGTCCAACCGACCTCAAAAAGGGCAAGAAGTCTCAGAAAACTTGATATTCGTTACCATTACATGTATTTATAAATTTCATATTTCAGGTGCATCACGGAATAGTCCTAATGATTTTGTAAAATATGTGAACTTTGATGGTGGGCTATAGGTTAAGATTTCAGGTTCTCACATTTTGTGGATGTCCAATATATGGGGTTCGGGACCGAACTCCAATTAGAAGGTTCCTAAGTAGCCTCATTTCAGATTAGAATCTAACACTTTGAAGCCTCGGCTCTAGTTTGATTTTTCACATGCTCACTTTATGTTGGTTTAGTTAGCTTCATTTCAGGTTAGAATGTAAATCTTTGAAAGTGGCCTATAGGCTTAGATTTCAGGGTCTCATTTTATGTGGGTGTCCAATATATGGGTTTCGGGACCGAAACCTTCCTTTGGAGGTCTAGAAGGTCACATTTTGAAGCCTCGGCTTCAAGTTTCACATTACAGGTGCTCACTTTATATTTATCTAGTTGGCCTCATTTCAGGTTAGAATCTAACAATAAGAGGCCTCGGCTCTAGGTTCAGATTTAAGGTAAACACTTTATGTTGTTTTAGTTGGCCTCATTTCAGGTTAGACTCTAACTCTAAGTGGCCTCATTTGAACTTAGAAACTAACACTTTGAAGCCTCCGCTCTAGTTTGAGATTTCAGGTGCTCACTTTATATAAGTCTAGTTGCCACATTTCAAGGTAGAATCTAACATTTTGAAGCCTAGGCTCTAGTATGAGAATTCGGGTGCTCACTTTATTTTGGTTTGGATGGCCTCATTTCAGGTTAGAATCTAACACTTTGAAGCCTCGGCTCTAGTTTGATTTTTCACATGCTCACTTTATGTTGGTTTAGTTAGCTTCATTTCAGGTTAGAATCTAAGTCTTTGAAAGTGGCCTATAAGCTTAGATATGAGGTTCTCACATTATGTGGCTGTCCAATATATGGGTTTCGGGACCGAAACCTTCATTTTGAGGTCAAGAGGGTCACATTTTGAAGCCTCGGCTTCAAGGTTCGAATTATAGGTGCTCACTTTATATATATGTAGTTGGCCTCATTTCAGGTTAGAATCTAACACTTTGAAGCCTCGGCTCTAGTTTGAGATTTCGGGTGCTCACTTTATATAAGTCTAGTTGGCCACATTTCAGGTTAAAATCAAAGACATTGAAGCCCTGGATATAGGTTCAGATTTCAGGTCTCACTTAATGTTTTGGATTTGATGGCCTCATTTCAGGTTAGATTCTAACAATGTGAAGCCTCGGCTCTAGGTTCAGATTTCGGGTGCTCTCATTTGTCTAGCTCTAGTTCAGTTCTTTTGTCCAAAACATCTTGTCCAACTTATTAATTTCATTTTCATTTCAAAATTTGGTTTCCTCGTTCTTGTTCTCTCTTTGTGCAGCATGAGCTGGGTCTCGCTGCCGACGAGGGTGCACGTCAGCTTGTGGAGCAATCAGAAGGAGAAGTCTCCCCTGCTGACAAGGCGGCTGCGATGAAAGCCGCAGTTGAGAAGAGATCTCTGGCACTTCGCATGAAAATGGGAAAATTGGTTGCTGTGGCGAACCCGGAGCTTACCGACGGTTGGCTACGTGAGGTACGCACCCTGATCCTTTGTCCATATCAATCTTTTAAGCTTATCCGCTTGACTGAGGAACTCACAAGAGCTCTGTCTTTCAGATTGAGCGACATTACACGTTAAACTCACTTTCCCCGGACCTCAACTTAGAGAAGTTGCAGCTCATTGCAACTTCAAGGGCGTCTCCGGCAATGAAAATAAAATGGCTAGAGTACTTTAATTCATCTGCTTCCACTCGTGAGGCCCGAAAGCTACCTCCCAAGCCTATCAACGAAGATAAATTGGCAAATTTCTTGGCAAAGGCTTGTTTCTGGGCAGGAGTAAGTCCACTGCTTCTATTCAATTTTCAGTTCATTGAATTCATCTTTGGCATGTAATTTACACAACTATTATTCTTTATTTCATCGACTTGATTTAGAAATTGGTCCAGCTGATGCTTATTTTCTTGCTTAACAGATCTCAGAACAGGCCAGTCTCATTTTTGACGAGACCATGCGTCAAGACCGAGTTCCTATCAACATGAGTATTGCCAGTGAGCCCATGTTATTGCCAGCGTATATCGAAGACTGTCGCATGAAGTTATGGGACCATGCCTTCAGCACCTACTTCAGAGGACAAGATTCCTTCAAAAAAGGTGACGAGTTTGTTGGATTTAACGGAGCTGACCTAGTTGTCCGCCGAGTTCTTTTTCGGTGCGTCTCTAATCTTTAAGGACTTTTCATTAATTTCAGTAATTGGTTCAGTCCATATTCTTTGTTTTGCTAGTTCGGAAGTTGTTGATGTTAATGTTATGTGCTATTTCGTAACACAGGTACTTTAAGTACGAGCTTTTGGCGAAAGGAGCTATTTCCAAAGATGACCTTCCTGTATTCTTGAACACATGGCTTGATAGATCAAACTCAGCGTGCATGTTCTCGGCTCTTCAAGAACGTACGTGGACAAGTTCTCACCTTACCGGCGGTGCCTGGTATCTTGATTGCACTTTAAGTTTCACTCCTTCTTTTGAGACTGAGCTCAGGAAATCAAGGGAGGCTGTAGGTAAGTCTGGAATTGAAATAGTTGACTTACAGGCCATAGAAGATGAAAATGAGAGGGCAAAGGCAATGAAACGACGCATTGAAGAGGACCGAAAGAAAGCGCTGAGGGTCAAGCAAGCTGAGGAGAGAGCTGACCAAAAAGAGCGGGAGAAGGTGCAGAATTCGTTGGATAAGTCCACTAGAAAGGGGAAAAATAAGATGAACCCCCCTCCGGAGCCACAAGGTAAGAGTCCGGTTGCTCCAAGTCCCACATATGAATCTGGTTCTCATGCTCCAACATTTTCTAGAGGCACAAAACGCGACTCGTCCTACGAGCAGTTGAGTCAAATACCTATTATGACATCTGGGGAGGAGCTCGACATCCATATTGAAGAGCTCATTCTCAACTCCTCATTGGACGACGTTCTTGGCGGTGACACGGATGAATTCACCCCTTCCTACAACGACTTGAAAACATTCATGCTCAAGGTACTGCTCTTCCTTTAAATTTATGCATTTCAATCTTGTCAATCCAATGGTGTGACCAGTAGAGTTAGAAAATTTGAGTATTTGCTCAACCTAGAACCGAGACTTCAAAATGTTTGATTCTAACCTGAAATGATGCCGACTAGACTTATATAAAGTGAGCACCCAATATATGAACTTAGAGCAGAGGCTTCAAATTGTTAGATTATAACCAGAAATGAGGCAAACTAGATATATAAAGCGAGCACCTGTAATTTGAACCTTGAAGCCGAGGCTTCAAAGTGTTAGATTCTAACCTGAAATGAGGCCAACTAGATTTATATAAAGTGAGCACCCGAAACCTCAACATAGAACCGAGGCTTCAAATTGTTAGATTATAACCTGAAATGAGGCCAACTACATATATATAAAGTGAGTTCCTGTAATTTGAAGCTTGAAGCCGAGGCTTCAAAATGTGACCCTCTTGACCTCAAAATGAAGGTTTCGGTCCTGAAACCCATATATTGGACAGCCACATAATGTGAGAACCTCGTATCTAAGCCTATAGGCCACTTTCAAAGACTTAGATTCTAACCTGAAATGAGGCCAACTAAATCAACATAAAGTGAGCACCTTTAATCTGAACCTAGAGCCGAGGCCTCTAATTGTTAGATTCTAACCTGAAATGTGGCCAACTAGACATATATAAAATGAGCACTTGAAATCTGAACCTAGAGCCGAGGCTTCAAATTGGTTGATTCTGACCTGAAATGTGGCCAACTAGACTTATATAAAGTGAGCACCCGATATATGAGCTTAGAGCTGAGGCTTCCAATTGTTAGATTATAACCTGAAATGAGGCTAACTACATATATATAAAGTGAGCTTCTGTAATTTGAAGCTTGAAGCCGAGGCTTCAAAATGTGACCCTCTTGACCTCAAAATGAAGGTTTCGGTCCCGAAACCCATATATTGGACAGCCACATAATGTGAGAACCTCATATCTAAGCCTATAGGCCACTTTCAAAGACTTAGATTCTAACCTGAAATGAGGCCAACTAAAACAACATAGAGTGAGAACCTGAAATCTTAGCCTATAGCCAACCTTCAAATTCTAGATTCTAACCTGAAATAAGGCCAACTAAAACAACGTAAAGTGAGCACCCTAAATCTGAACCTAGAGCCGAGGCCTCTAATTGTTAGATTCTAACCTGAAATGAGGCCAACTCTACATGTATAAAGCGAGAACCTGAAATCTCAAAGTAGAGCCGAGGCTTCAAAGTGTTATATTCTAACCTAAAATGAGGCCAACTAGAACAACATAAAGTGAGAGCACTTGAAATCTGAACCTAGAGCCTCGGCTTCAAAGCTTTAGATTATAACCTGAAATGAGGCCAACTAGATATATATAAAGTAAGCACCTGTAATTTGAACCTTGAAGCCGAGGCTTCAAGGTGTGACCCTCTAGACCTCAAAAGGAAGGTTTCGGTCCCGAAACCCATATATTGGACACCCACATAAAGTGAGAACCTGATATCTAAGCCTACAGGCCACTTTCAAAGACTTAGATTCTAACCTGAAATGAGGCCAACTAAAACAACATAAAGTGAGCACCTTTAATCTGAACGTAGAGCCGAGGCCTCTAATTGTTAGATTCTAACCTGAAATGAGGTCAACTAGATATATATGAAGTGAGCACCTTTAATTTGAACCTTGAAGCCGAGGCTTCAGGGTGTGACCCTCTTGACCTGAAAATGAAGGATTCGGTCCCGAAACCCATATATTGGACAGCCACATAATGTGAGAACTTGAAATCTAAACCGAAAGCCACTTTCAAAGAGTTAGATTCTAACCTGAAATGAGGCCAGCTAAAATAACATAAAGTGAGCACCCGAAATATGAATTTAGAGTCGAGGCTTCATATTGTTAGATTCTAACCTGAAATGAGGCCATGTAGACATATATAAAGTGAGCACTTGAAATATGAATTTAGAGCCGAGGCTTCATATTGTTAGATTCTAACCTGAAATGAGGCCACGTAGACATATATAAAGTGAGCACTTCAAATATGAATTAAGAGCCGAGGCTTCATATTGTTAGATTCTGACCTGAAATGAGGCCACGTAGACATATATAAAGTGAGCACTTGAAATCTGAACTTAGAGCCGAGGCTTCAAAGTGTTGATATGAATTTGAGCTTGACTGTGGGTTGAGGGAATCTGGTTTGGGGGTTAGGAGTTGATATTTGACTGATTATGATTTGAGTCTAAGGGTGGGTGAGGGAAGAGGGGATTCTGGTAGGGGGTAGATGTATAAAGTTTTGATTTTTCTAAGACTCTGAAATTGAAATGTAGGACTCGTAAGAGGTCTCTCGGCCCCGACACACTCTGTTTAGGGTCTAATATGTTGGTGATTTTGATATGAATTGAGCTTGACTGTGGGTTGAGGGAATCTGGTTAGGGGTTAGGAGTTGATATGTGACTGAATTTGATTTGAGTCTAAGGGTGGCTGGGGGTTGAGCTGGGTGCAGCACTCAAAAGACAAAATCCGGCACTACAAGGGTTCTCTGGAGGACCATCCCTGTTTGGACTTGATTCTTGCAGATATACCGGAAGGTCTTCCTGTTCCTGGCATATCAGACCCACCGTCGTCCATTCCCGCTTGGAATCAAGAATCGAAAGAGTGGTTACAACCACTCTTTGACTTTGCCGACGAACATCTGCACGACCACGGGGCAATTATTTTGTTTCACCCTTTTCGCATGAGTACGAAGTCCAATATTCTTGGATATTGCAAATCGTATGGTTTTGCAATTCGGAAAGAGTGGTGGGGAATGAACCGCCTTCATCTCACATCCCCATTAAATCCAGCATCAACTGTAAGATAAACCTTATGTCTTCTTGCTGATCACCGCATTCAGTTTCAATTTAATCCTTGAGGTAGTTCTGAGTATAGACCCACCTAAGTATTATACTCATGCAGTTGTGTTGTTTACTTTGTAAACTAATGTTGTTCTTTATGTCTGGTACATTGTAGACCATGAGGTTCGGTATTTCATTGGCGGTCAGGAGCGTGCCGGGGTCACCTGCATCGAAGTTTTCATTTCGCCTTGTCCCTGCATTGGATCCTTATGGGGTGGATGTTGCATGGGATGATATTCTCCAGAACTTGGTCTCTCGTGAGGACCAGCTAACTAATGGATCCACACCATGGCGAGGGCCTCGTGAAAAATCCGTGCTTCTAATGCAAATGCTAATTGAAGCATGTAGCTCCTGTGAGCCCAAAAGGGTGCCCACATTTAGTCTTAGACCCTTGAAACGTTAGTTGATGCACTTTGAAGTAGCATGTTACTTCACAAAAATATAAAAAGAGTGAAATGTTAGTCTTAGAAGTACCATGTTGTAAGAGGCTAGGATGTGAGTTGTTATTGTGTTTTTACCTTCGGAAGGATTTGAGTGAATGAGGATAGGTAAGGAGAACTTGGATTGAGTAGTTAGTGAGTAGGCTAGTACAAATGGATGGAGACAACCAAAGTGACTCAAGAGGCAAGTGCATTCGAATTGGGATGAATGGAGGATCACATGGAGCGCACAAGTGGACCACCTCATCATGGCCACTTAATGGGGAAGGCCCAAGGAAGAATGCAAGGTGGAGGATAAGCAAATTCTCAAAGCACCAATCAAATCACGAGTTAAGCATCGTGGTTTGAATTAAGTGGTGAGCGACGATTTGGGAAAGTAAGGGGAGAAAGTTATGGCGGCGGAAAGCGAAGGAGGTTAAGTTTGGGTTGAAGCATCCCAAGTTTGGTAAAGTGTGGTAGGTAGAAAGCCAAGGCTAGTTAAATGTTCGAATTAGGATCCTTGTTGATCATTTGAGGGAGGAAGACTTAGAAGATAGGATTGGCGCCTACTAAGTAGGAGGAAATCTCAAGGGCTTATCGTGAGCCTTGAGGGTGCTCACCCCCTCAAGCTTACTATATAATCCCTCATTCTTCCCTCACTCATCCTCTCTTTCCTTTGTGCTCCAAGGCACCCCACGAGTTATAAGTGTGGGTGTGGGAAGCCATATTGGAGCACATGTGTGTGCTTAGTTTTTAGTTTGAGAGCCAAGGCTTGTTAGCCTTGAAGAGGGCTTGACCTCTTGGTAGAATTAGTGTTGACGTGAAGGATTTTAAAGTTAATTCATGATTCCAATTTGTGGTACTTAAAGTTCATGTTTTGAATACACGTGGTTGCAAGTTCCATGTTTAAGAGTTGAGCACTTGATGTTGTGATGAGTGCAAAAATATACTTGTGTGGATTAGTTAGTCTTAGTGAAGTTAGGAAATTCTCTCTCCCCCTCTCCTCTCTAGGATTTTAGGATTTTAGGATTAGAGAAGAATTGTGTGATTAGAAAGGGGTTGTTAGTAGAATTAGGGAAATTAGGTAGGAAGATTAGTTAAGGGCTTGAATAATTAGTGAGGTAGTTGGGGATTACAACTACAAAGTTGTGGGTTTATGAAGGAGCTGGGTTTATGAAGGAGCTGGGTTTGTTTAGTTAGAAAGTAAAGAGCTGGGTTTATGAAGGACCTGGGTTTGTTTAGTTAGAAGCTAAGGAGCTGGGTTCATGAAGGAGCTGGGTTTATGAAGGAGCTGGGTTTGTTTAGTTAGAAGCTAAGAAGCTGGGTTTATGAAGGAGCTAGTTAAATCCAAGACCACTTGAAGGGTGAACCTTGCACTATGGACTCATCCAAGTCCAAATCCAATACCGCGGAGGAATGTGAGCCCAAACCCACTACTCGGACTACGGACGCTTAAGGGTGGGGGGTTTGGCCTCACATAATTGGTGCGTCCGCCGGGAGCGAAGCGGAAGGTAGTTACAAGACTTGGAGGCGACTAGGAGACTTGGAGGCAACTAGGAAAAATTGGAGACACAAACTTGAGAGAAGGGAAGGAGCACCCGAAACTCGGTAAGTATTCTCTCTTTGGGTTACATTTGAATTCATTGTATTTCAACTATTCCTTGGAATGAATTGCATTGTCAATTACGCAAATTCATTTTGAGGAAGGAGCGCGGCGAAGGTACGTCCTCAACCTTTTTGGGGATTTGCTAAGAACTTAAAAGGAACTTATAACCGAGTAGCTCATTAAAACATTAGAGGGTAAATTCACCTTAGGACATTGAACTTTGACACTCACCTCGGGGTGAGTCTCAAAGTTTTGGGAGTTGTCATTTCATGCTCTAGATTAAATTAATATTTCACAAAGTTTATGGTGTTGTTACATTGAGTCACGATTGAGGGGAGTGCTAACTCACAGGGGGATGCGATTGCTCAAGGTATGTTTATTTCTTCAAAG
The DNA here is from genome assembly GCA_950295325.1 of Polytrichum commune. NCBI lineage: Eukaryota > Viridiplantae > Streptophyta > Polytrichopsida > Polytrichales > Polytrichaceae > Polytrichum > Polytrichum commune. The sequence goes on from OX485809.1 coordinate 30,938,786, forward strand.
TGAACTCATTAACTAATTAAGGAATGCCTTTTGTACTCGTGATTGTTGTTATCCGTTGTAGAGGGTAATTCCCAAATTGTGGATGGTGTGAGAAGTTGAAGGGTGAAGCCTCGACTTTTAACATAATCTACTCGGAAGGTCACCCCCTCACAATCGGTATTGTGGTGAGTGTTAATTTGCGGGAAGGTGCGGAGGTGATGCTCCGACTTAACCAAAAAATTAACATGAACATGCCTATCCCCTATTGGGATTCTTTCACCTAAGTGGGCTTGCAGGTTCTTTTCCTCACCTCCTAAAAAAATTATAACCACACCAAAACAAGTGAAAATATTAAGAGGGGAATTGCTAGGATTATGTGTGGTCAAGTGAGGGTCGATCGATTCTTATGGAATGCAAGATAGGACTCGCTCACAAAAACCAAGTTTGATAGTAGGACTAGAGAAATCTACTCGAAAGAGGCGGTCCTCTAAAATCAGTGATAGATTAGAACAAGATAATGTTAGAATAGAGAGTTGTTTGAACGTCGAACCTAGGACTAGGTCAATTGTCGCGCACCTCTCCATGAGGAGTGCCCGAAACACCATGGGCACAAGGGGGACCCCGGAGTGACACCCGGGACTTGTGGCGCCATTGGTGAGACGGCCCAAGTGATCCTAGTGTGGGTGAGGGCCCCGGGCGTTGGGAACGCCTCCCACCCACAAAGACTAGGAGGCATGAGGGTGAGGCCATGAGCTATGCGTAGCTCATGGCGTGGTGATTCTAGAATGCTCAAGATCACCTCAATCCGAGGTGTGAGCTAGGAGTTATGGCCATTTGAGTGGGGTGCTGTCCCGGGACAGCGCCCTGCTACAGCAGTGCCTGGGAGTGATTCCCGGGACTGCCAAGGTTCAAACAGGCATAACTTCCTCAAGACTTGCCCGAATGGGGCAAGCGAGGAGTCCATCGGCATGTACGTGAAGCGTAGATGAGGATGGAGTTGTTGGTTGTTATGATCAGACATCATACAAGGAAGTTATGATGGTCTGAAGCTGCTGGGGGGGTTCTAGGCCCAGCAGCTAAGGGAAAATGTCCACTTGGCCCCAACTCTTGGTAGAGAGACAAGAGGTTGGTTGGCGGTGGGGTAGGGGCTCCGTGTAGAGTCCTAGAGGCTTATATGGGTGAGGTGGTGTGGCCTCACCCACCCGAGGCCGAACGGCAAGGCCTCCATGGGCTTTGGCCTATTGTGAGGCCATAGTTGCCTAGTATGGTTCGGGTTGTTGTAGTGTTGCTCCGGCAACGCGATGATCAACATAGGAGTGGACTTCCATGGATGGAAGTCCACATTGGGGAAATGGGTTACCGATTAAGGGGTGAGTTCCGAAAGCAAAGTAGGAGGGTTGGTTCCCTCCTATGAACTATTGGTCCGGGGTTAGAGGAGCTAACCATTAGCATGGCGGTATGCGAAGGGTTAGCCACTCGTAACCTTTGCTAGAATTGAAAATTGGCAAGATGGTCAAGGGGGGGCTAGCAAGGGTTGCGACACTTGGTACCAAGGTACCTTAAGCCGAGGCCAAGTCTTTTGTACCTTGAGGCTCAAATGAATGGGAGATATGTCTCATGAGTTGACAAAGAGGCAATGGACTCTTTCATGAGCCCAAAACTCACAAGGGAGTTGGGGCTTGCCAATTGATAGAGCGGGCAAGCCCACCAAGGTGCGGTTTGGAAAGGGCGAACCGCATGAAACAAAGGAGGCCGCGATGCATGTAACCTTTCAATGTGGGACATTGGATTTTTGTCAAAATTTCACACCAAGTGAAATAGATGAAATGCATGTCATTGTGAAGGCCGCCTTCTTTGAAACTCACATGATAGATGTGAGGTGCAAGCCGGGTGTTTGCAATGCATTATGATGTGTCATAATAGCAAAGAATTGAAGTTCAAATTGACAAGGACTCCTATGGTAGGAGGACCCAAGTTGAATTTGGTCTTAATGGACCAAATGCAAAATATAAACATAATTGTCGTGGTTCAATTGGAGCAACTCCAAAGAACGTATGGGGAGGCGAGGAAAGATGGGCCTCCCCCAAATCACATTGGTGGGATGTTGGTGAGATACAAGGATGTATTCACCAATGTGTTGCCCAAAAACATTACCGCCAAGGAGTGAAAAATAACTTTGCTCAACGAGAGATTGAGTTCTTGAGGTATGTGGTGACAAAGGACGTTGGTGGATGAACATGAAGAATGTCAAAGCAATCCAAAAGGAGAATTGGCCCTTCATTCAAAAAAATGCTTAGGTCATTTGTTGGCCTAGCCAACTACTACCACCACTTCATTCAAGAGTTTTTGAAGGTTGCTAGGACCTTAATCAACTTATTGAGGAAAATGGCTATCCCAAGAGTGGGATGAGCCTTGTCACCAAGCCTTTGGGGAGCTCAAGAGCAAGTTCTCTTCACAAGATGTGGTTAAGTTTCCAGATTTTCGTAAGCATTTTGAGGTGCACATGGAGGCGAAGGACTTTACCATTGGCGGATGTTGATCCAAGATGGATGACCATTGCTTATGGAAGCATTAACCTCCATGGTTGTTGAACCTTGTCCGGCGTGTGCAAGAAATGGTTATCCCAAGAGTGGGATGAGCCTTGCCACAAAGCCTTCGGGAAGCTTAAGACCAAGTTCTCTTCGCCGCCCGTGCTCAAGTTCGCGGAGTTTGACAAACCTTTTGAGGTGCATACGGGGGCGAGTGACTTTACCATTGGCGGATGTTGAGGCAAGATGGATGGCCATGGCATATGAGAGCATGAAGCTCGATGGTTGTCCCACCTTGTGCGACTTGTGGAAGAAATGGCTATCCCAAGAGTGGGATGATGTTTGTCACGAGTCTTTGGGGAGCTTAACACCAAGTTCTCTTCGCCGCCCGTGCTCAAGTTCGCGGAGCTTAACAAACCTTTCGAGGTGCATACGGGGGTGAGTGCCTTTGCCAATGGTGGATTATGTGTAAGATGGATGGCCATTGCATATGGGAGCATGAAGCTCGATGGTTGTCAAAGAAGACAACCAACTCATGACAAAGAATTTCTTTGCCGTAGTGCATTGCTTGAAGATGTGGCGACATTATATGGGGTCGCACAAAGCAAAGGTCTACATGGACAATGTGTCCTAAAAGTATTTTGACATACAAGCGTAAGTGAACGCCAAGTCATTGCGGAGGCATGATAGTTTGGCGCTTATGAAGGTGGATTTGATCCACAAACCGGACCGCGGAAATGTGGTGCCGGATGCGCGAAGTAGACCGGAAGAGTTCCAAGCAATGAGAACCATCCAAACCTTGTGGCTAATGTGTGCCGGCAAAGGAAACTTGTGATGCAAGATACGGGAGGGGTAAATTAACTACCCCAAAGCACAAAAGCTTTTAGGTGAGCTTCGCAAGAGCAAGGTGCTCAAAGAGGTTAAGTTGGTGGACGGATTGTTCAAGTGCAAACAAAGTCGGGTATATGTGCCACAAGGCAAGTTGAGGCTATCGGTTTTGAAGGAGGAATATTATAGTCCTATTGCCGGCCATAGAGGAGAAAGAAAAAGCCGCCATAGAATGGTGTCAAAGAGGTACCATTGGCGGTGCATAAAGGAAGATATAGCCCACTTTGTGAAGGCTTGAATCAAAGTGCCAAGTGAACCGAGCCTCTTACCAAAAGCAAGGCGGCTTCTTGCAACCGTTGCCTATCCCGTCGGCGCCATGGCATGGTATGTGCATGGACTTGATCACAAGTTTGCCGGAGTCACATGGGTATGATGCCATCTTGTTGATGGTAGAGCGGTTTGCCAAGTGGGCACACATGGTGCCGATTGTGGGAACCGCCACCGCGTTGGAGACCGCATAGCCTTTTCTCAAAGGATGGTTGAGGCACCACGGGTTGCCAAGAGTGATTGTGTGGGATCAAGATCCAAAGTTCACAAGTGCATTTTCAATGCATTTCTCTAAGGAGGTCGGAATGAAACTAAGGTTTAGCACGGCCTTGCATTCCCAAATGAATGGGAAATCGGAGCGTGTGAATGGAGTCTTGAAGCAATACTTGAGGAACTTGGTGGGGGCGGACCAAGGAGATTGGGCGGACTATGTGGGTCGAGCGGAGTGTAATTGCAATGTAGCCACGCACTTGGCTACCAAGGGGTGGTCTTTGGTGGTGGCTTATGGAGTGGATGCGCTCCAACCTATTAACCTAGCTCTCGAGGGGGCACATTCAACACTAGAGTTCAACCAAGATGGTGAGGACTTGGCCAAGAAGCGTGAACAAGTCTTGGAGATGACCAAGTTGTTGGTGGAGAAAGCCCGAAGGTGCTACAGAGTGCAAGTCAATGCCGGAAGATGCGATGTGGAGAATGAGGTCGGCCAAAAGGCGTTGTTGAATGTCAACAACTTCACTTAGCCGGAAGACCTCAATCCAAAGTTCATGTCCAAAATTGGAGCTCCGTTTTCCATTGTGGAACAAGTGGTCAAGGACATATATAAGTTGGAATTACCGCCGGAGATCAAAGTGCATCCGACATTTCATGTCTCATTACGAAAGTCATTTTAGGACGACACCTTGTGGCCCGATCACAAGCAAGTGATTAGGTCACCTCCCGACCTTGTGGACGTCATTTGGAACATGAGGTAAGAGGGCACCCTCAAGTGTAGGAAGCCCAAGTGAAAAGGAAAGAAAAAGTACAAAGGAATACTTGGTGAAATGGTGAGGATACCATGAGAAAGAAACCGCTTGGGTGGCGGCAAGAGACATGGTGAACACCAATGAATTGGTGAAGCACTTTGAAGAAACTAAGGCTAGACATTCCAATAAAAAGAAGCGTAGGCATTGATGAGGACATCAATCTCCTTTAGTGGGGGAGAGACTCTAGTAGCAAACATAGCTTCGAGGTTAATTGCTCCACAACATGCACTTGTTCTTTGGCTTGAGGGAATAAAGTCCAAACTTTAGTGGTGCAAAGAGAAAAGTATGAGATGAGGTCCTAGTCTTGTACTTGTGCTTGGTTAATGGAAGAGGGGGAATAGACATGCCAAACTAGGTTGGGTAAGCCGAGTAATTGGGGCCATGGCTTGGAGGGGCCTTGGATAAAACCAAGAAACTTCTTAGTTGTGGGCTTGTCCGGGCGGGGACAAGGTGATGGCGCGTGCTCATAAAAGTGCTACCCGCGAGCTAACGAGAGTTGGCGCATGGGAGTCATGAACCCATGTCTCGAAAGAGCAAAGTGGGAACCGAGTCGGGCGGGACTTGGCATCACCCCCGTGCGATCGAGGCGTGGCTTAACAATGGAAAGCCATCTCGGAGTTGCAACCGAGACAACTTAGTGGAAGCGTTGAGGTCTCGCCTAGATGTGTCATGTTAGGCTAGTGGAGCCTAACGGGGGAGGCCCCAAAGGAGGGGCAACCCAAGTGAGTCTCAAAGTAGGTGGGTCTATTGTAGGTTAGGTCCTTGGAGGAGTTCCAAGGTCGCTAACGGACCACCTAGTAACGACACCTTTGGGACTATGCCAAATTTGAAGATGCATTGTGGGGGTCGCGCCCTAAGGTAAACACAATGCCGCACCATAGAGGATGGCAACTTGAGAATTGGTGTGCCGACTACGAGTATAGTCGATGAGGGCATCGACTCCGTTTGGTGGGGGTGAGTGTCGCGCACCTCTCCATGAGGAGTGCCCGAAACACCATGGGCACAAGGGGGACCCCGGAGTGACACCCGGGACTTGTGGCGCCATTGGTGAGACGGCCCAAGTGATCCTAGTGTGGGTGAGGGCCCCGGGCGTTGGGAACGCCTCCCACCCACAAAGACTAGGAGGCATGAGGGTGAGGCCATGAGCTATGCGTAGCTCATGGCGTGGTGATTCTAGAATGCTCAAGATCACCTCAATCCGAGGTGTGAGCTAGGAGTTATGGCCATTTGAGTGGGGTGCTGTCCCGGGACAGCGCCCTGCTACAGCAGTGCCTGGGAGTGATTCCCGGGACTGCCAAGGTTCAAACAGGCATAACTTCCTCAAGACTTGCCCGAATGGGGCAAGCGAGGAGTCCATCGGCATGTACGTGAAGCGTAGATGAGGATGGAGTTGTTGGTTGTTATGATCAGACATCATACAAGGAAGTTATGATGGTCTGAAGCTGCTGGGGGGGTTCTAGGCCCAGCAGCTAAGGGAAAATGTCCACTTGGCCCCAACTCTTGGTAGAGAGACAAGAGGTTGGTTGGCGGTGGGGTAGGGGCTCCGTGTAGAGTCCTAGAGGCTTATATGGGTGAGGTGGTGTGGCCTCACCCACCCGAGGCCGAACGGCAAGGCCTCCATGGGCTTTGGCCTATTGTGAGGCCATAGTTGCCTAGTATGGTTCGGGTTGTTGTAGTGTTGCTCCGGCAACGCGATGATCAACATAGGAGTGGACTTCCATGGATGGAAGTCCACATTGGGGAAATGGGTTACCGATTAAGGGGTGAGTTCCGAAAGCAAAGTAGGAGGGTTGGTTCCCTCCTATGAACTATTGGTCCGGGGTTAGAGGAGCTAACCATTAGCATGGCGGTATGCGAAGGGTTAGCCACTCGTAACCTTTGCTAGAATTGAAAATTGGCAAGATGGTCAAGGGGGGGCTAGCAAGGGTTGCGACATCAATTCTAGACACCTTAGAACTTGGAGCTCAACTTGAAGAGGAGATCACTCCCTCCAAATTGAGTGGTGAAACTTCTTCGGAAAATTACACACTTAGAGAAGAATTCCCGGTAGAAGTTGATAGGGGATTGTTGAATAGTTCACCGGTCACCATGGCCGAGGACGGGGGATGGATCCACCACCCATACCCCCAATTCCGCCCATACCTCCTATACCTCCAATAGACCCATTGGTTAGGCCAAGAGGCCTACCAATTGTGGTTCCACAAAATTTAGCGGCGATGGATATGCCATCTCATCTCCCTAAATTTTATGGGACCAAGGATGAGGACCCCTCTCGGCACATGGAACGGTATATCGAACGGTTGGCTAGCTTCCTCATAACCGACCCGGGTTATTGGTTAGTGTGGTTTCCTACCACTCTAGAGGGGGAAGCCTATGAATGGTATCGGGATCATGCCGAGGGACATTTTAGGGGATGGGAACAATTACAAAGGGAGTTTCTTAACGAATTTAGGCCGGAAGTGGGTCAAAGTACCGCATTAAGGGCATTGTCGTCATTGAAGCAAGGAAGGGAGGAAGAAATTTCGGCTTACATTAGGAGGTTTGATTTAGTGTGCACTAGATTCGTGGGTACCATGCTCAACGACGACACGCTAAAGCAATTTTTCATTCAAGGGTTTTTTAAGTCCGGAACTATTAGGGGTGTTCTAGAAAGGAATCCCTTGACCTTGGCGGATGCCAAGCGTGCGGCTAGAGATATTGAAAACTTGGATAAAGATCACGAAAGGCTATGGAGAAGGGAGGATGAATTGATCCCACAATTCATCCCCATACGCCCTAGGGTGGTAGCGGTAGAACCCGCTAAGTATGAGAACCAAATTCCATATGCCATTGTGGACACCGGTCCCCGACCTTTAGCGGTTAGGGAACCGGCACCTCTTTTGGCACTACCGGCCCCTAGAACGGATCCACACTTGGAGGAGGTTGAGAGAAGACTAGGTGCTAGCCAACTAGGATTCCAAGAGGCTATGATAAAACAAATGCAAAGCCTCACGGATCAAATGTCATTAATGATCCGGAGTCAACAACCGGGGCCTCCACCCCCGGTTGAGTCGGGTAGGCATTCTTCCGGATTATGGTGTGTCCAATGTGGCCAACCGGGCCACACGCGTCAATTTTGTAGAAGTGGACAAAACCGTGACCAAAGAGGAAACGGTAACCCACCTCAACAAAATCAACGAGGTCAAGCGCCACCTCACTATGGAAATGGAAGCAATAGAGGACCACAACCTAGAGGGCAAGGTGGCCAAAATTTAGAAAAGAAGGAATTTCATCCCTTTTGTGGAAGGTGGCACGCTCAAGGACAATGTTGGTCCGAAGGTCAAGAGTTTAATTGTAGCAATTGTGGAGGAAGTCATCCCTCGGATACGTGTCGCCAACCGGACAAAATAATTAATGTCCCTTACCCGGTGGCTAATCCACAACAACAAGCAAGGGATAATATGCGAGGTGCTAGGCCACAAGGAGTACCGGCCAATGAACTTAGGCCACCTAACTTATACTATGACCATAGTAATGCTAGGCAAACTTTTCATCCACCGGCGGGCTTGCAAACTACAACCGGTTACATTCCAATACAAAATAGACAAGGAGTTCCACCTAATGGTAGTAACGGGAGACAAGCGCCTCCAACGGATCCGGGACCATCTAACTCCCAAGATGTTAGGTTCATGGATGGAGTGTTGGAGGCCACATGTGATGACATGCTTCCTCTCCCAACGAGAATTGGAGAGGAGCAAAGTCAATGGCCTCCTCACACCAATGCTATTACATATGAGTTAGTGAAGGGTAAGGGTGTGGTTGAAGAAGCACCTGCACTAGCGGTAACTACTAGGGCTAGGAGAGGGGATGCCCCGTTGGAGGTAGGAATAGGAGAGCAAGGAAATTACTCTTCGGATGAAGAGATTAATCTCTCCGAGTTGGATAGGGTAGCTAGAAGAGCTACTAAGGATGTGGAGAGGGAAAATATAATTTTACAAGATAGGGAGAGGACTAATGCGGTACATGACTTGGATAATAGCGATGTGGGTGAATGGGAAGGACCGGGGGTTCCCGTAGACGAATTCGACGTAGTGGGTAATTCTAAGGTGGAAAGATCTACCGGGTACGACTTGTGGGCGGACCTTAGTACACTCAAGGCGGATATTACTTTCGGCCAACTATTGGAAATTTCACCCACGGCAAGGAAAACATTAAAGGAGGGAATGCCGGTACACAAGAGGATGAGGAAGGTGAAAGCTAAAATAGCCGCTAGGATCCAATCACAAGGTGGAAGAGACGTGAAAGCTATAGAAATAGAAGTTGTTATAGTAGATAAGGTGGTTCCTAATGTGCTAGTCGACGGAGGGAGTAGTCTAAATATACTACCGGAGGATACTATGAAAAAATTGGGACTTGGACTCACGGGGCCTTCACCTTTGGTCATAAATATGGCAAATCAAAGTTCGACTACGCCTTTGGGGATGATCAAGGATTGTAGAATGACTACGGGAGGTGAGGAGTACTTGGTCACCTTCCATGTCATTAAAATGCACTCCAACAAGGACACCTTCCCCATTTTGCTAGGTAGGCCTTGGTTGCGGATGGCGAATGCTATGGTCAATTGGGGTGGACCTAAACCATCCATCACTTATGGTCCGGAGGGTAATAGGGTCATAGTGTCCATTGGTTCATTAGAAGGATGGATGAAGAAGGAGATGTATTTGCCATTGGAGAAGGAAATTGATGACTTAAACGAGAATGAGATTGGCAAGGCATTGGTGGGAGTCGTCCATCCCGAAGGTCAAAGGGTTGTTATAGATTCGGGCTCGGGAAGTCTAGGTCCTAATTTTTACAATTATGGGGATAATGGGGATTATGCCCAATGGCTAAGGGAGTACCCCGAGTCCGAGGTTGATGTAATGGTTACATTTCACCAAGTAGGCTTAGGGAGTGAATTTCCTAGTGTTAGTTTAGGAGAGGGCTCATTGTTGGAGCCATGTGAGGTGCTCACCGAGGAAGAGTGGGTTAGCGGTGGGTTAACACCTTGGGTAGATGACGTGGAAGAGGGTGAGGTTAGTTTAATTCATGTAGATGGGACTCAAGAGGAGGATGTGATTATTGAGTCATCGAAATTGGAGGAGCCTTTACATTTCAAGACCACGTCTACGGGGATAGTTGTAGGTCAAGATGTGAAAGATTACCCCAATGTGCCTTCCGATTGGTATCGGAACAAAGAGGAACAAGCACATGTGTCGGAAGCGGATTGGCGGTACGTGGATGTGAAATTAAAGAATGGAAAAACCCGACAAATGAAGATGGGCTCCAAATTGGGGGAGAAAGAGGTTAGGGAGTATAGCAATTTGGTGGATGAGTTTAGTGATACTTTTGCATGGTCCTACGATGAGCTTAAGGAAATTCCTAGGGAAATGGTAGAGCACCGGATTCCTTTAATTCCGGGGGCGAGGCCAATTAGACAAAAGGAGAGGAGAATGAATCCTCAATTGCAATTGTTGGTGAAAGCGGAATTGGAAAGGTTATTGAAGGCCGGGTTTATCAAGCCGGTGGAAATCACGGATTGGGTTTCTCCTATGGTCTTAGTAAAGAAAAAAAATGGGAAATTAAGGGTTTGTGTCGACTATAGGAAATTGAATTCGTGCACACAAAAGGATCACTTTCCCTTACCTTTTATCACCTTGTTGCTTGAGGAGGTTGGAGGTCATTCGCGATATACCTTTATGGATGGGTATGCGGGTTATAATCAAATTTCCATAGCCCTCCAAGATATCCATAAAACGGCTTTTACTACACCTTGGGGTACTTTTGTGTGGGTAGTGATGCCATTTGGGTTATGTAATGCCCCGGCTACTTTCCAACGATTAGTAATGTATATCTTCACCGACTTGTTGTTCAAATCCATGACCGTCTTTGTGGACGATTTTAGCACACAAAGTAATGTGGATGATCACCTACATTGTGTTAGGGAGGCATTGGTTAGGTGTAGGAAGATGAGGTTAGCATTGAACCCGGATAAGACATTTTTGGGAGTGAATAAGGGAGTGTTGTTGGGTTATGTTGTTAGTGAGAAAGGTAGAGAACCCGATCCGGATAAGATTGCGGCCATAAGCGACTTGGCAACTCCAACCAATTCCAAGGGGATCTCTAAGTTGTTAGGACATGTGGGATGGTACCGGGAACTTATTCCTAATTTTTCAAAGATAGCGGTGCCCATTACCCATTTGCTCAAAAAGGATGTCAAATTCGAGTGGACGGATGCTTGTCAAAAAGCCTTTGAGGAATTGCGGGATAGGTTGAGCACCTATCCGGTGTTGATACCACCCAATTGGGGTAAACCTTTTCACGTCTATTGTGATGCTAGTAATGTGGCAATAGGGAGTGCGCTTTGTCAAGCAACGGGAGAAAAAGAGAAGGATCAACCTATAGCTTATGCGAGTAAGCAATTGACCCCCGCCGAAAGAAACTACTCTACAACGGAGAGGGAGTGCCTAGCCATGGTGTTTTCCGTTAAAAAGTTTAGGCATTACCTCATGTGCAACCCGGTTGTATTTTTTGTTGACCACATGGCTATCAAGTATCTAATTAACAAGGCGGAGTTAAGTGGTAGGTTAGCTAGGTGGGTTTTGTTATTAGAAGAATTCGACTACACGGTGGAATATAAACCGGGTCGTATGCATTTACAAGCGGACCACTTGTCTAGGTTGTCGGAGGAGATAGGAAAAAATCCGGTAAATGATATGTTAGTAGATGATAGCCTCTTTGTGGTCACTTCTACACCGGAGTGGTATGCGGGCATAGTGGAATTTCTAACAACCCACAAGTTGCCCAAAGAGTGGACAAAAGAAGAGAGAAGGAAGGTGAGGGTAAATAGTAGGCAATTTGTTGTAGTGGGCCATAGGTTGTTTAGAAGGGGGTCCGATGGTATTTTACGACGATGCGTGTCAAAAACGGAGGTTGAAGCGATTTTAATCGCTTGCCACGATAGCGCTTGCGGCGGTCACTTCTCGGGTCAACTCACCGGGCAAAAAATACTTAGAGCGGGCTACTTTTGGCCTACACTATTTAAGGACGCCCATGACTATGTAAGGAAATGCGACGCTTGCCAACGGTATGCCCGAGACGACCTTAGAATGGAGATGCCTTTACATGTATCATTACCCTTAATTCCTTTCGAAAAATGGGGCATCGACTATGTGGGTGAGGTCCATCCCCAATCTTCAAAAGGAATGAAATATATTGTGGTGGCAACCGAGTACCTCACCAAGTGGGCGGAAGCCAAAGCGGTGAAGACCGACACGGCGGAACACGCGGCAACATTTATGTACGAAAACATAATTTTGCGGTTCGGGGTGCCGAAGATCCTAGTAAGCGATAAGGGTACTCACTTTTTGAATGACTTGATTCGAGAGATGACAGAGAAATTTAAAATTGATCACCGGAAGACTACTCCCTACCACCCACAAACCAATGGACAAACGGAAAGGGTTAACGGAATTTTGGTGAGTATACTACGCAAGACGGTTATAGACTCGAAGCGGGATTGGGATACGAAACTAACGGCGGCACTTTGGGCATACCGTACAACCTATAAGGTAACTACGCGTGCTACACCATTTTCCTTAGTCTATGGTCTTGAAGCGACACTACCAATCGAATATGAAGTCGAGTCACTTAGGGTGGCCGTGAGTACGAGACTTACCGAAAGTCAATCCTTACGAAATCGACTAACCGATTTGGAAGCACTTGACGAAGGGAGGAGAATGGCGGCTCAACATATTGAGGCAATCCAAAGAAGGAGAAAGATTACTTTCGACAAACGACATAAGAGAAGGGCCCTAACACCGGGAATGATGCTCATGATTCAAGACGCACGAAAGCTTGAATTTCCGGCGAAATTCAATGCGGTATGGTTAGGACCTTACCTTGTCTATGAGGTCTTTCCTAATAATTCAATTCAATTGGAAACGTTGAATGGTGAGCTCTTTCCTACCCGTACATCGGGAAGTAGATGTAAGGAGTGCCGAGCTTGACTAGGCAACTTACCCTTGGAGCAAGAGATGTTTGGATTCATCCCCCGATGGTCGCCAATTATGTGAGCCCAAAAGGGTGCCCACATTTAGTCTTAGACCCTTGAAACGTTAGTTGATGCACTTTGAAGTAGCATGTTACTTCACAAAAATATAAAAAGAGTGAAATGTTAGTCTTAGAAGTACCATGTTGTAAGAGGCTAGGATGTGAGTTGTTATTGTGTTTTTACCTTCGGAAGGATTTGAGTGAATGAGGATAGGTAAGGAGAACTTGGATTGAGTAGTTAGTGAGTAGGCTAGTACAAATGGATGGAGACAACCAAAGTGACTCAAGAGGCAAGTGCATTCGAATTGGGATGAATGGAGGATCACATGGAGCGCACAAGTGGACCACCTCATCATGGCCACTTAATGGGGAAGGCCCAAGGAAGAATGCAAGGTGGAGGATAAGCAAATTCTCAAAGCACCAATCAAATCACGAGTTAAGCATCGTGGTTTGAATTAAGTGGTGAGCGACGATTTGGGAAAGTAAGGGGAGAAAGTTATGGCGGCGGAAAGCGAAGGAGGTTAAGTTTGGGTTGAAGCATCCCAAGTTTGGTAAAGTGTGGTAGGTAGAAAGCCAAGGCTAGTTAAATGTTCGAATTAGGATCCTTGTTGATCATTTGAGGGAGGAAGACTTAGAAGATAGGATTGGCGCCTACTAAGTAGGAGGAAATCTCAAGGGCTTATCGTGAGCCTTGAGGGTGCTCACCCCCTCAAGCTTACTATATAATCCCTCATTCTTCCCTCACTCATCCTCTCTTTCCTTTGTGCTCCAAGGCACCCCACGAGTTATAAGTGTGGGTGTGGGAAGCCATATTGGAGCACATGTGTGTGCTTAGTTTTTAGTTTGAGAGCCAAGGCTTGTTAGCCTTGAAGAGGGCTTGACCTCTTGGTAGAATTAGTGTTGACGTGAAGGATTTTAAAGTTAATTCATGATTCCAATTTGTGGTACTTAAAGTTCATGTTTTGAATACACGTGGTTGCAAGTTCCATGTTTAAGAGTTGAGCACTTGATGTTGTGATGAGTGCAAAAATATACTTGTGTGGATTAGTTAGTCTTAGTGAAGTTAGGAAATTCTCTCTCCCCCTCTCCTCTCTAGGATTTTAGGATTTTAGGATTAGAGAAGAATTGTGTGATTAGAAAGGGGTTGTTAGTAGAATTAGGGAAATTAGGTAGGAAGATTAGTTAAGGGCTTGAATAATTAGTGAGGTAGTTGGGGATTACAACTACAAAGTTGTGGGTTTATGAAGGAGCTGGGTTTATGAAGGAGCTGGGTTTGTTTAGTTAGAAAGTAAAGAGCTGGGTTTATGAAGGACCTGGGTTTGTTTAGTTAGAAGCTAAGGAGCTGGGTTCATGAAGGAGCTGGGTTTATGAAGGAGCTGGGTTTGTTTAGTTAGAAGCTAAGAAGCTGGGTTTATGAAGGAGCTAGTTAAATCCAAGACCACTTGAAGGGTGAACCTTGCACTATGGACTCATCCAAGTCCAAATCCAATACCGCGGAGGAATGTGAGCCCAAACCCACTACTCGGACTACGGACGCTTAAGGGTGGGGGGTTTGGCCTCACAGCTCCCCATGGGATATTATTCTAGACTGCACGGCAGCGACCGGTATGTCTTTGTAATCTTCCATTTCAGTTGGTTAATCGTTAATATTGTTTTGGTCTACAAAATTCATAGTTATTTTTGTACTAAGTTTTTTCCAACTTCTTTATTTGCAGGATCTTCCATTCATGCATGCCGCAATTTGCACCGTCACATTGTGGCATTAGAGGCTGATGTTGATATTTTTGAGGCCTTACTTGCTCCATTGATTATCTCTAGAGCAGCCTCTGAAGTCACTCTTGAAGACCGTGTCACCAGTTTAGAGGATCCTGAGGGTGAAGATATCCCCGTAGAGAGGATTGTGAAAAGATCTCGGTTTACTAAGTGAGTAAGGTCTACAAATTCTCTTACCTGTGTTATGTTTTTTGCTGTCATTTCTTATAAAGTTGAGTTATGAACATGGTACCATTGGCATTTGCAGATGCGATAAATTGGGCTATCCTATTCACCGGCCTTTTTTTTGTGACCCTAAATTCTATCCCAGCCCTCCAAAGTCTTGGCAACTTCCTACATATGCAAATGATATTGCTAATCAACTAGCTGGAGGTTCTTATCAGACTTTTACATCTAAATATCGTCCGGGAAGAGTTTTAGAGTTTTTGGATATAGAAGCTTTAGAATCTGATGGTCAGGCCTCCTCTGATGTAGATATTACTGATTCTAGAATGTCTTCATCATCAGGTGATCACAGTGATTCGGATCTGATGTAATAGCTTCATGTGAATGTCTGTGTACTATCTAATATACCGTTTTTTCTTCCATTGGTTTTTCAGTTTGTGCACTCATTCCGCATGGAATTCATTGTATGTGTATCACTTTCGGAGTTTTTGGGATTGTATATATGAAATTGCATATTTAAGTTAACTTTTGACTTCGTTTTTTTTTATATTGTTCAAAATATTTTCTAACACCACTTGGTTACTTGTTAATGTTTGAGTGTTTGGATTTATAAAGTGTGGTGTGGTTTTTAATATTCCAATTGTCTTGTTGAATGCATCTTGTCGTTGTTCTCAAATAACACTACACTTTTGTGGTCGTCAACTAGTAGACAATCTAAAGACAAGTAGCCAAACCAAATACACCTAACATTTTGATTTCTCAAGCATATCCTACCCACAAGAAAGAGGCCTCGGATCCGAGGCCTCTTTCCAAACCTCCTCCTCATGCTAGAACATACAAGAAATGGCCAAATGCAAAAACAAGTAGCCAACTCAAATATACATAACATTTTGATTTTCAAGCATAAGCTACCCACAACTAAGAGGCCTCGGATCCGAGGCCTCTTCCCATAGGTCCACCATCTTCTCAACCACACTGAATTTTCCCACGGCCATAGGGACTTGTTGGTAATTTTAAGAAACTTTTGGTCCTAAAATTTAGGCACTCCATAAATATCGGCCTCATAATTCCAAAATTAAACTTCAAATATGTCCTAAATCCACGGTCATAGGGGTCCTAACTTTAGTTAAATGGAGTTTTAAATTTTGATTTTCTGCTCACGAGATCTGCTCACCGCTCACCGCTCACCGCTCACATCGTAGCATTCCTGATTTGAGAGCGAATAACGAGTGATTGAAACCGAGTGGAATGGAATAGAGAGATGTTGAAGCAACCAGAGTATAGCCAGATAAGATTAAAACACAGAAAGAGAAGAGGCTTGAATGTTATATAAGAAGTTAACCTAATTTATATCGCCGAGAGCCAGTAAAGGGAGCAAGCTTACGGTCATGAGTAAAATGAAATGAGAGAATGTCACTGAGCTTTGACACAATCTTGATACCGTGAGATGAAAGGAAGACTATAGTCATTCTAAGAAATTAGCACCAGAGAGAGAGAGATCATACCACAGAGTCGAACTATAACCGGGACAGCCGAAAGCAAGAAAGACCATCGCCAGCGTGAGAGAGATGAGAGTCCCTAGAGTAGTTAGGTTTAGTATGAGGTAGTGACTGAGAAAGAAAGTAGTAGCGAAGTGGAGATAGCTACAATCTTATGATGAGATCAGGGACAAGTTAGCCTTTGATATGGGAAGAGTATGCGCTAAGCGTGCATAATTCATCATTACTTAGCATATGAGATGATTGCCTGGCATTGAAATGTCCCACCGGGAAATGAGTGGTTGAAGTGGATTATAGTATTGAGCATGATTAATACTTGACTAATTAAAGCTTTAAGCTAATGTTGAATATAGTCATGTATGTTTATTCTACCTTGAGTTGCGCAGAGATTGCAGACCGAAGGGTTGTGAGTGATGGTTCACGAATGAGATAAGTCTTTGAATTAGTATTAACGCAAGTAAAATGAATAATTGAACCCTTGTAATGAATGAATTTATTGGAATGAGAATTGTTGTTGTTACCTTGTTGTTTTGTGGACACCAAAAGATACTAACCCCAATAGGATGAAAATCCATTAGAAGACTATTGTCCGGATACCAAAAGACTATTGACCAAGTTGTTAAGCTTCACAATTGCAATAGGTCAAAAACGTAGAGTGATAGAAAATTACCCTGAAGATAGGACGGAATCACTCACGACAGAAAAAACAAGCACCAAGGAATCATAAGAGTGGGGAATAAATGGAATTAATAAGGAATGAAGTAAGAAAGACCTCAAGTTGTTATTGTAATCCTTAAATCCAATGTGACATTAACCCTTATAGACACTATCTCAGTCTTCCTGGAGACTTTGTTCCCTAGGTTTTGTTATTTTGAGCCATAGCAAAAACTTACTACAGCTACTAACATATTGAACATAGTAGATGCCGGTTCATGGTGGGTGGGTAGGGTGCAGGCTATGTGGCAGCGCAATGGGAAACAATTTGGGGTACTAAGGCAGGCGGTTGACCTTTTTGTCGGAACGGAGGTATCATGGAGGAGAAATCCTAACAATCCCCATATCAAAGTAATGTTGTAATATTATAAAGAACATCGTGGCCATAACAAGTTTAAGTATGATCACACAAATAGCACATGGATTGATGTAGATTGCGTTATATCTACTGTAACCATGAGCTATAATTCTACAAACGAAGTCTACATTCGAATGATTCAAAGGAGCTATCCAAGTTTGTGACAAAACGAAGCATATAGGGTTCATGACCAAGCCCAACTCATCTTTGAGTGTTTCACACTATGTAAGTATTGTACATTATGTTTTTGGTCTTCACTAGTATGTAACTTGACTGCAAATGAAGGACTTTTACGGAGCGGATGTTGTGCTTGTGAACACACGCTCACTCTTGTTGTATTTCCATCCTAAGCCTTCTTGTTTTATTTCCATCTTAAGTTTTTGCAATGGTATGTATTCTTTATACCTTCTTGTTGCCATGCTTTTCCCCACCACTTTTGCATTGCATACACTTTTAAATTAAATTTTTTAAAGTTAAAATGAATGTAGACTACCCAAAAAAATGCAATGATATGGGAATTATAAGTAATGGTAGGGTGCAAAAGAATAGGCCATTTTAGAAAATTAGGTAATTATAAGGAGCTTTTAGTTCGTGACTTGGAGATAAATAGCCCCTAAACAAATACCCCTCCCCCGCACGTGGTGCACAAAAATCCTATAGAGTGACCTACCTGTGTAGAGTGCATGGGAAAATCAAATGCTAAGGATGTCACTTATTTGTGCAATATTGTGACCTTGGACGATTTGACCTCAAAGTTCTCATGAGCCCTTAAAGGAATCATGGTCTCAAAATAAAATTCCATGCACAATTTACAAGAGCCTTGCCAAATGTATTTACCATATATTTTAATGTATTTGTGGGTTTAAAATCTTCTTTATACTTTGTCTTATATTAGGTAGAAAACAAAAAAATAAAGTTCATACTTGACACAATGTATGTATTTGCATCCAAGGGCATAAATTGAACCAATGTTACAAATATGTACAAATTGAACTAGTAGTACAATACATATTGATATTGGCGTAAAATAGGACCTAGTATTATACATATAGGGAGAAGCACACATGACCAATTGAGTCATGATATGCAATCACGGGTTAAAGGCCACGAAGTGCATTATGGGCCTCAAAGAAATATAATTAAAAGTGTACAACTTTGAGTCATTTATCAATTGCATTCTTTCAATTGGAGCTCCAATATATGTATCAGAAGAAAGTCTGAAGATTATTAGGTTCGTATAAACAATCTAGCGCTTATATATAGATAGCTAGATAGAGACCACCTTTGACATAGATAACCATATTTTCACGTCTTTGTAATCAATTAAGATGAACAATTCCTCGCAACCTTGGAGAGCACATGACGAATAGTTTCAAATGTACTTGTTGGGCTTCTATGAATAATCACTTAGACCAAGCAGTGGTAGCTTTGAGCCTTTCAAGAATAAATTACAATGGTGATTTGTGCAAAGTACACATGATTGAACAATTCTGAGGAATATGTCAACATTAACCCTAAATATCACGAGAGAAAGACGATGTTGGCTAAGGGGTTGCTGTGAATGAGAGAGGCTTCACCCTAGGCTTAGCTTGCGTGTACATCGGCTTGTGCACTATCATAGAATAGTCGGTTGGGGTAATGACGTGTTTGTGCCAAGTCCAAGAGAATGGGTCCCTATACTCTACCATGAGGTGGCAAATGCCCTCAACACCACCACCACTACCACACCCAAATCTTCAATCACTCGCTATGTTTTCAAGCTTACACTTCAAATCATAGGCAAGGTGTGAGCTCAAAGGTCTCAAAATTGCAATCTATAGAGTCCAGGCTTGCTTCCTAGGTTCAAGAGTCGAGGGAGTAAGAATGGTCTTGGAATGGTCATTGTATTCAAAGGGGTAAGAATTGGGAGCCAAACATGGTGTCTAGTATAAAAATATTTAAAGTAGCTGGGAAGTACACTAAATATGATATTTAATGTCAAACGGTTTTTAATGTCACTATGGTAACTTTTTGGATGACAATTCTTATGAATAAGTGAACAAGTATTGTCATGGATGATGGATGAGTTCATCCATTGGCCTAAACCCTACCTTCTTTTGTCAGCAACTTATGATGAAATATTGTCATGGATGATTGAAAATTGGATGAAAAATCACTTGGTAACTAACAGTATGTGCAACACTGTAAATCTATAACCCCTAAAAATAACTTACGAGGAGTGACAAATAATGTTGGGTCAACATTTAGTGTTGGTGACACTATACCGCAATTTTACAATTTTACAATTTGTGTCAAGCAAGACAACTAGAATTAGTGATGTCGGAACACGGGATCAACAAAAGAATCCAGTTAGCATTTTTAGTGCTTAATCCGGTTGTCCGGATGATCCGAGTATCGTTCCACGGTGTCGTAGTGTAAATGCGTACACTATTTACATGTGAACTTATTTTGTGTTGCATTACGATTCTTTGATTTGGAGGAAAGTAAAAGGGAGTAGAAATAGATTACCTTTTTGTTTATTCTTAGTGACTTTTAGTTTACCCTTTTTAATCTTATCTCTCTTTTTCACTCTTAGTTTACTCTTATTATCATTTTAGCCTTACTTCTAGTTTTATCCTTAGTTTATTTTTAGACTAATGGATAATTAGAAGCCATGTGATGAGGATAAGAGGAGGATTTTTAGCCTTATCTCACATGTGTGGTTGAAGAGAAGAGAGGTTGGGGAGACAAGAGTTTTTTTTGTTGTGGAAAGCTCATTGTTGTGTTTTTGTGTGGATTTGATGAGAATCGGAAAATAAAATATGGAAGAGTTGCGTTTCATGGGACTGTTTTCTTTTGAGTGATCACTTGCTTGAATGAGAGTTAGCAAAAACAAAACTTGTACTAGTTTGAGTGGAAGAAAGTCTGTTAGCTCTTGCATCGAAGGGTTGAGACTTCGACTGACCACAAAAAGACGGATAAGTCTTTTGTTGGCAACAATCCTTTGAGGGAGTAGCACTTATCGATAGATTTTATTTGTAAAGATTTGAATCGATCAATTTGGCGTGAAGATTTGAAGATTGAAGAATTTTGAAAATTCAAGTGTGTTGTGGTTTGTGGTCCGTTGTCATTTTTTTGTGATTCCCAGCCGGATTTGGAGGCTAGTTGTACTTGAATTTCTTTGCATCGTAAAATTGTTGCGGGTTTTTTTGTGGGAAATCATAAAAACCTCATTTTGTGTTTGTGACAATGAAGTGGGATTGATAACCCACAAGGTTGTACTCTGTTGTTTCCACTGGTGAGGCGCGATTGTTGGTCACCGTGGGTTTGAAAGTTTAGGAGCCAATCTATCGGACGTCAGCTCGTGTTCTGACGTCCTGTTTTACCCGTCCGAGGCCTGTATTTTCTTATTACCCTATCCTTACCCTTAACCCGTTTAGAGCCGCAACAAGATAGGCCAATGGGAAAGAGGTTGAGGTTTGAAGAAATTGAAGACCGAGACTTTTGAAGACAAGAAGATCCGACGGTCCGGCTAGCAAATCTAGTTGCAGCCAAAAGCCCAGTGCTTTCCCAAAGCGGACCCCTCTCTACACAACAACGGACCCTGTGAAGTGTAAGATGGTAGCTCCTCTCCTTCCCTGCTTGAAAATCAACCACCGGGCGGAATGGCCTTTCCGTTTCCGGATGGTTAGTTGGAAATCCTCACTTCCGGGACTCAAGTGCCTTCCGGATGAACAACTAAAGCTAAGACTTACTCCTACATCCTACCTCCTCTATTCCTACCTCCAATGGTGATGTGGCTCATCCGAGAAAGATGCCCTGATATGGCCACTTTTTGGCATTCCTTCACAACCAGTCCGGATCAGCTTAATCCGGCCTAGCAGGTCACACAGAGAATCCGTAATGTGTGCCCGAAACTACAACAACAGATCGATCTGGATCCGCCCGGGGTCTATAAATCCGGGATAACTGGGCGACCCATACCGCTCTTCGAACTACCCCTCCCAGTTACTGTGGGACCTCTTCAGAAGGTCGGATGGCGTAAGGTCGAGTACCCCTCGCACCCCTTACCTAGTCCTAACAACGGCTTTCCCACATAGAAGTTATACATGCAAACGAACCAGCGAGGCTTCACTCCCACTACACCTCAGAAGTGCCGGCATCCTAACCTATCCGGTTGCTCTCCCTCTTCCGACAGACCTTTCCGGCTACAAGTGACTGGGGTCCAATAAATCCAGGATAACTAGGCGACCCGTACCGCTTTCCATACTACCCCTCCCAGGTACTGTGGGACCTCTTCAGAAGGTCGGATGGCGTAAGTTCGAGTACCCCCCGCACCCCTTACCCAGTCCTAACAACAGCTATCCCACATAGAAATTATACATGCAAACATAACAGTGAGGCTTCACCTCCCACTACACCACAAAAGTGGTCAACCCAATCATGTAGTCGGAACCGATCCGGACCTTTCCCTCTCGTGAAGTCCTGACTTCCTAACCCTTCTATTCTCTTTGATCCTTTGACATACTCCAGACTGTTCATGCACAAACACACCAGGGCTGTGAGAATCAGAGTTTTTATTGAGTAGAAAGCACAAAACAACAACAAGAGAGAAGGTGACTTCTCCAACTTCAAAGCATCCTAAATAGTGGTCTTTGACCCCAAATTGAAGGGGCGGCGCCGTTGGCCGCTCTATCCTACCCTAACTGAGAGTGCCCTAGAATCGACGCCTTTGCGGAAATTCCGGATCTTAGATCCTATTTTTACGCTGACACAAAATTTGAACTACCACGCCCCTGCACGACCTCCTTGTGAGCCCAAAATGGTGCCCACATGTGGTGATTAACTCTTTGAAACCAATTTTAGTTTGACTTTGATGTGTTATGATTATTCACAAAACATAAAAAGAGTGAAGTGTGGTTTGGATTTAAGTTTAGGCTTTAGAATGTGTTGTGTGATTATTTCAAGGTTGAATTCAATAAGAGTATGCCTTGATATTGTGAGTAGGGGGTAAGGTGAAGCGAGGTGAGCTCCGCGGGTTAAATGCCCACTTTTGGATCCACCTTGGTAGTTTAGGAAGAAGGAAGCTTGGTGGAAGGGGATTAGTCCCTACTTTGAAGGTGAAGGTTAAGGGATTGTGATTGGAGGTGCTAATCCTCTCACCCTATCCTCACCTCTCTCTCCCTCTCTCCCTCTCTCCCTCTTTGCTACTTAAGGTGGTTTCTCTCTCATTTTCCTCTTTCTCCATCAAACGCTCTCAAGGGAGCAAGCTCTTAAGAGCTTGAGCCACGTGTGTGGGTTATTAGTTTTTAGTGAAGTTAATTAGTTAAACTCTCCCTCTCAATGCCTCCCAAGTGAGTGAGCTCTTAGAGTTTAAGGTTGCACGTGTCGATTAGTTAGTAGTTAGTGGAATTAGTGTGTTAGATTAGTTCATTAGGAGCAAAGAAAATGAAAGAGTAAGAGAAACTTAGAAAACATTTGGTTAGTGATTGAAGGGGGTTGTATTAAGGTGCAACTAGTAGGTGGGTTACCCATTCGGGTATTTGAGGCCGTGGCCAACTGCAGCTGGGATTACTGGTTACTTAGGCAGCTGAAGGCCTTGGCCAACTGCAGCTGGGAATTACTGGTTACTTAGGCAGCTGAGGCCGTGGCCAACTGCAGCTGGGATTACTGTTTACCTTAGGCAGCTGAAGGCCTTGGCCAACTGCAGCTGGGATTACTGGTTACTTTGGCAGCTGAGGCCGTGGCCAAGTGCAGTTGGGATTACTATTTACCTTGGCAGCTGAGGCCGTGGCCAACTGCAGCTGGGATTACTGTTTACCTTAGGCAACTGAAGGCCTTGGCCAATTGCAGCTGGGATTACTGGTTACTTTGGCAGCTGAGGCCGTGGCCAACTGCAGCTGCGAGGCTTAGCAACAAACCACCATTAGGATATCTAGGGGTTAGCAAGGCTACACCCAATTAGTGGGTGTTAGCACATAAAAAACTAGATTACATTAGACCATTTTAGGGGTGGCTAAGTAGTTAGACCCATTAGGCTAGTTTGTGCTACGTGTGGGTTTGTATGAGTGTGTTTAGCCGTTGAGTAAGTTTTTTTCAACACTTGAAGCTCCCGGTCAAAATAACTCACTTGCAATATTAATGGAGAATGTGGAAGACTCTTGCAATGACAAGAAAAAAGAAGTGAAGGTTAAACGAGCGAGGGGAATGTCCTTAAGGGCATGTGTGGCTAAAGCCGCGGGGTGGACTCTTGAGAAGGCCAACTCTAGCACAAGCCAAGAGGCTAACATTAATAAAGCACAATGAGTGGAAACAATATGTGTTCTTTTGGACATGGTTCAAGGTTGTAAGAGATACATGTGATTCTCAAAGCCATCACCCGGACTAGGACGCTTAAGGGTGGTGGATTTGGCCTCACACTCCTACTCCTGACTACCCAACTACCTATCTAAAGTGGTTTGCTGCTTATTCGTTGTTGTCCCTGCCTTGGACTGGCTGGCTAGCCCAGCCGGCCCATTGATTCCAGACGCCCCTCCACCTGGGGTCAGGAGCCTCCTCTCCTGAAGTCGGGTGAAGATCTTGCGCATGCTGGGAGAGGGGGTGACCTCTTTTTTAGACTCCTCTGCTGCTGAAGGACCTGTTTGCTCCCACGTCCGTCGTCCGAGCCGATACATTCCGGGGTCGGAACCTTCTTCTTCTTCTTGGAACTTTGCCGTGGTGAATGATTGCTCTCTGCTGTCCGTACCTTGTTCCGACTGCTCGGGGTTGGGGTAATCCTTCACTCCCAAACCGCCAGAGGGGGTGGTTGTCCCCAAGGTTCCACAATCATGCAGTCGGGTGCGGGCGGCTGCGAAACCTGTACCACAGGGGCCTTCCCGCGGTCCGGGGTCTTTGCTCGCTCCGGAGTCCTAGCCCTATATGGAGTCTTAGCCCTCTCCGGCGTCTTGGTCCTTTCCGGCGTCTTGGCCCTCTCCGCCATTGGGGATTGGACCCACCCTGACCTTGCCGAACGCTCCGTGCCCTTCCTTCGAATCGGAGGTGACCGGACCCTTTCCGGCTCTGGAGTCTTCTCGTGATCCGGAACTCTTCCAGATTCATGCTGCCTTGATGTCCCTGCGGTTTGGCTCGGCCCGGCAGTGGCTTGGGTGGTTGGGACGAGCTCCACCTCGCCTATCACTTCATAAATCCCGGCCGTGGGTGATCCGGGCAAGCTTTGATCCGTCATCCACCTCGGGGGGCCGCGCGGGGGCAGGAGCTTCTGAATTTCCGTCAACAGGTCTTTCATTGACCTTGAGTACTTAACCAAGATCTGTAGGGTCTGCCGGGCCGAGGAGGGATCCGCCGTCTCCATGAGCTTGTCATACAAATGAGCCTTGTTGACGATCTCCCCCGGATGTCCGACCAGTTCCCAGACCCGGTTCAGTACCACTGTCTTCTCTGCCTGATAGCGGCATACCTCCTCACTCTTCTGCACAAGCTCCAGAGTCATTGCTGCCACCTGCGCGGCCAATTGTGCCTTCTCAGTCTCCAGTGCGTCCACTTTTGACCGGTCCGTCTTCTTGGCCAGTTCTCGAAGAATGTTTCTGGGTCCGCAGTTGTCCAGAGCCCTGCTTACTCCCCGGGTGATATGCTCCAGCCGGTAGTAATGATTATGGAGGTGGGTGAGCTCCTCCCGGACTTGCTTGAAGGGGGTTTCCGAATACTCAAAGCAGGACAGGTCAATGTCCCTCCAGTGCGGCTCCCTGCTTGGGCCGGCTTCGTTTCGGGGCTGAGGAGTGGCTGCTCTTCTTGAGTCAGGGGTGGGTGCGGTAGGAGGCGGCTCAGGGATAGCGGGGTCGCCCAATGATTCTTCCGTTCCGGCCTCTGTCAACTCAACCTCCGGCCCTAGTTTGTAAACGACCTCGTCCTCCGCAATTGTTAAGGCATCCTCCTCCTCTTCTTTAACGCACCCATTCATTGAGAAAATTCATATTCTTTAATTGAGAAAATTCATAGTAATTTGGTTATTGAATTTTTCAAAGAAAGAATATGAATTGCTTCATATATCTATGTCTCTACATGGGGGAATTTTTCCTATGATCGTACCTAAACCGCAAATGTGATAAATTGCTCAACTGGTCGGGAATGGGTTGGCTACCTTACACATGCGGTTTACAACTAGTATTGAGCAAGACAAATAGAATTGGTGACATAACATTATTCATATGCATGGTCGTGTTCCATTCTATATTTAGCTTCTAACATGGACCTCACTATCTTACCTTCATGGGAAGGAACTTAGATAATATAAAGAAATTGATGCTGGTATGAATAGTATGAATATTGTGAATATTGTGAATATTGTCTATGAATAGTGATACTATGAATAGTATTTTAGTGAATAATGATTGGATGAATATTGCTTCATGTGAATAGTGTGGGGATGAACAGTGATTCATGTGAGTAGGGCCATGAGTATAACTCCACCCAAATTTCCAAGTGTCAGCTTGAATGTATGGATAGTGAATGAATATTACTACTTTGTTTGAGGGCCCCACATAAAATAATGGACATATTATAGGGTCAGTGAAATTGACCCACATGGCTGAATAATGTTATGGACACTAAATATAATATGTAGGGTAGAGGCACCCATAACCGATCACTTAAGAAATTTTGTGCCAAACATGGAGAAGTATAAGGCCATGCAAATTTATCCCATGTAAGAAAATAAACATAAAGAGGACTACAAATTTTTTTAGTACTCAAAACTGGGGACATGTGCCATGGCACTAGTGATTCCATGATAGTACCATAACCAGAGTTGGAGACTTAGGGTTAGATTCCATGTAGGTCCTGATTGGAAATAGGTGATTCTATTTTAGTGGAGTTAGGGTGAGTGTCCGTGTAGACGGCTCGCCCACCAAATTCTAGTGTGAATAACTACAAACCCGTCCAAATGTAGAGGGGATCTGGTGGGGTAGGGTTTGCATGTGCCAACTAGCTACTCCCATCTTCTCAAATCCGGTCCCAACTACTCATCCCAATTATAAAAGGATGGAGTTCTAGACCAACATTGGTTCTCATGAGTCGTCAACCAGTGTTAATCCTTTAGTGACCGGCACTTGTAGGTTAAAGATTCTTTAGTGGGCGCATGGAAGTCTAAGGGCTTGCGTCCATGGCCCTCCACATTCTAGGGGGGCTCTATAATGAGGTTGGATGGCAGCTTGTGCTTAACTACATGCGAGCATCTCCGACCCACTCTTGTCTAGATATAGTGGGTGAGCAACTTGGAAACTCTAGTGTACTTAGGGTGAGTTTCCATGTAGGCCGCTCGCCCACTAGATTCTAGTGTGAACAAGGACAGACCCACCCAAATGTAGAGGGAATTTGATGGGGTAGGGTTCGTATGTGCCAACTAGCTACTCCCATCTTCTCAAATCCGGGCCCACCTACTAACCTCCTCCTCCCAATTATCAAGGATGGAGTTCTAGACCAACATTGGTTCTCTTGAGTCTTCAATTGGTCTTAAACCTTCGGTGATCGACACTTGTAGATTAAAGATTCTTTAGTAGACGCATGAAAATTTAGCAGCTCATGTCCATGGCACTCACATTCTAGTAGATGGCCAACCAAAATATGGTGGAATGGCAGCTTGTGCTTAACTACATGCAAACACCTCCGACCCACTAGTATCTAGAATCTAGTGGGTGAGCAGCCTACATGGAAACTCACCCTTACAGATACACATCTAAGGTAGCTTTTGAAGCAGCGGTGACATGTTTTCTGTCAGTGTGGTCATCCCTAGTTCCTGTTTAGACCACGCTCATAATCTGCGAGGATGAGGGCAGGGTCGACAGGAACACTGATCATGCCCCCATCACACCAAATATTTCTGTCCGGTTACATCTGTGAAGAAGATTTTGTTAGAGAAATAGATGTTACAGCCGGAGATGCTCACGGATGGTGCCAGATATGGCATATCTGGTGTGATCAACCCCTCACTTGGAGTGGTACTGGTGACCTCTTTGTTGTTGGAACCTGTGATGCAGGATAGGGTGTCGGAGTTGTTCTAGAGATGGACAGGTATCCAGAGAGCGAGGATGGAACCAAAGGTGGGCCGGAGAAGAAAGCCGTGACCCAGGGTCTGCGGACCGACTACTTCGATCGGAGCATGCAAGCTGCTGGGCTGGGCATGGGGCACACAATGGAACCCGCAGCCGCACACAGTGCAACGAATCTGCAAGCTGGTAGTCACCATCATACTGTTTCAAATTCAGATCATGAACTACCGAATTAATGTAGTGAGCGACGTGGTCATGTCTGCAAGAAGGGTGCCTGTGTCAACTTCAGACGAAGTGGAAACTTTTGTGAGGCAAGTTCTGGATAGACTAAAGAAGAGATTACTGAGTATTCCTGCAAGTTTGTATGGGGAGGATGTTGTTTTGCACATGTGAATAGAATTTAGAGCTCATCCTGGCCTCATCTGAAAACTCCATATTGATTTCCTGCCAATGATGCAAGTTTCAAGAGCTTGCAGGCAATCACCAATGTGGAGGTTAAACTGTACGGGAAGCTTCAATAGGTCTCTTGGGACTCATGTCACAAAGTCTTTCATCGCGGTCAGTTTCTTTTGTTCTGAAAGTGAATCAAAATTCACACTCCAAACCTCAAAAATTATGGAGGCAAAAGAGGTATACAATGGCATGGGTTCTGCCATGTGAGAGAAGAGCCTTACAGGCAGATCCTAAGGGTAAGTACAATTTGCAACGAACAACTACAATATTGTAGATTGAGGTGAAGGGCGGTGACTGAGAGATGATTCATTAAATCTGCCGATGCGTAGTGTCGTCAAAGGCCACGTGGCCAAATAGTAACACTGCTCAACCGTCTCAGTGACGCGCGCCGTCTCGGCTGCTCCCTCTCGCATCTTCACTCGGTTTCCCATGTGCCTCTGAGTCGACTGTGAACCCTTCGCTGAATGGTGTATTTGGGCCACTTTTGGTAGCCTGTTAAAAGGCAGCATTCTTGGTAGACTATAGTAACCACAATGCAGAACAAGTTCCTCCCATACTCTTGGGCATAATCAGCCAGAAAATCCTAGTGTTTACAAGACTTCCAGCCGGTTACATGTTGCGAACTTTTGGGATTTCTTTATTAATTAGGGGCGTATTCCATAGATTCCTCTAAAAATGATCGGTAATACTCATGGAGTATAGAACTTCAACCAGTTATTTCTTAATGTCATTCGGTTCATCTGTAAGTAACGGTCTGCTAAACCCGTTCATTGATGCAGCAGGTGCCTTAGCATTGTACCGGGCAACCCAAGCGGTAACTTAGCGTAGTTGTTTTCATGGAACCTCAGTTTTTGTTTTTAAACAAATTTCAGAAAGTTGAGTACCGTGATTTAAAGGCAGCGAGTATGGCATTTTGTTTTGAGGTCACAAAATGCACATGTGTAAAAATTTTTGGGCAAATCCTCATGTGATAATTTCCAAATGATGCAGTTCACGAGATTTGGAGGACAAATTAGATGGAACATGAGGAGATGGCGATTGCAAAGGCTCAAGGATACACGGCACTCATGAAGCAATTGATCACGAAGGCAAGAGAAGGAGGAGCAACCAACTAAGGCATTGCAGAGGGTACAACCGCGTGCCCACTAGACGGCGGTGAAGAGCAGCTTGAAGCCCTTGCGGGTCAAAGTGTGGGATTTTAGCATCCAACCTCAGATAGCATGAATCGGGGGTTGGGGTCTCAGACGATCTCTGCTAGACCTGTTTGGTGCATCTTTTGGGCGATTTGGTAGGCAATGTTAGATACACGGATGATAGTTTTGGGAAAATTGGCATTGGCCTAATGTATGGGAAATCACTTAGCAATCTCAAAGTCAGGTGAAATACTTACAACGCATGACATATCATAAATACGTTGAGCTGTTAGGTTTCGCGTAGCCTAGTGCTTGCTTTAAACTCAAAACATATACATACAGGAAGGTTTTAACGATTTGGAGGCTGTTATTGCTGAGATTTCCAATTAATAAAAGGTTGTTTCCGTGAATGCATTTGATCATACAATGTTCCTGAAATTTTTTGAAGTCCATCTATGGTCCACAGGATTCCCAATGAGAGCATCGCACATTCAACCATACCTATCTGATCATGAATGGTTGGGTATGTTGAATACTCTTGCAATGTTAGTTACATGAGCCCAAGGTGAATAAAAGTCACTCTTGCTGTGGCCAAAATCCTGTTTACCCGCATCCACGTGGTGGTTTATCGGTGAATGGATACCTAAGGTGTAATTACATTCTGTTTTAAATGAGGTAATTGTAACAAAGTAATAAGGAGAAAGGAGGGCGTCGATGGGTTTGTCAGATGTTGTCAGGGAGAACGTCATACACGTAAGGCATGTTAGACTATCTGCCAGGGAACTTCGAGGTGATGCCTTCTACCTGCAGTCCGCCCATACTTTGACATTGACGGTTATTTTGTCAGAATTCATGAGTTATTGTGACAGCGGCAGAGCGACGTCCATAGTGACACACTCTCGTACTTTATGAATAGTATGCAAGCTACACATTTACAGTGTCAAAATGACTAAAAACGTGTCACCAAAGTCCTCCCTTCTACTAGTGAATGCTTCTGGATGCATTTGGATTCCACTTGTCAGTTAAGTCACCACATTGTGTTCAATCTTCTTGGTTCAATCCAATTTTATCTTGGGAATGACCTGCATTGTGGTCTAATAATCCCCCACAGTCTCTCACAAATTGGCATGATCTCATAATATATACTACTTGATGTTTTTTTGAAATGCCGCCATCTGGTTTGATTTTGGTGCTCGAATCAAGGAAGTATATGTACCCATTTGTTGTTCGATTTTCAATGAGTTGCATTGTTAAAATCGTGGTGTGGTGTTGCAATTCCTTCTGGATGATGATGTGTTCATTAGCATTCATTGAGCTCGATGCCAATGATAGCGAGAGACATCGGCTAGATTAGGTTCCCACCACTCTACGGATGTCATTAACTGCGGTTTATCTTCATCGTTGGCTCTGTGTGTGGCTGCCAGTCCTTGTTGCTTTCGCTTAAGACTGCTGCTCATGCGCTCAATTCTTACTCACTTTCTCAGGTTGCGTTTCTCTCTGCCTTCGCTCTCCTTCTGTCGCAGCGTTGCGAGATCGAACAGCATTCGCAATGGCTTCCATTGTCGCTGCCTCCGCTGTCGTGGCCCCCGCTGCCTTCGCTGCAGCTTCATCCAGCGTCGCTGCCTCAGAGTCCAGCAGCGTGAAGGCCTTTACCGGCCTCAAGGGAGCCACCGTCTTCTCCAGCAATGCGCAGAAGTTGAGCAATGTTCAAAACGGCAGCCGCGTGCAGTGCATGCAGGTATTGACCCCCACCAAATGAAATGTCCTGCCGCGTTCTAATCTGTTCCTACTGTGCCTGGTCGCAGGAAAGGAGAGTAGGTTCTCTGCTAATCGCTCGCCATGTGGTCGGCTCTGTGAAAGACAATTTAATCAATGTCCACTCCGGAGGATCCCTTTGATTCGGCCCATCTTTCTTATTTTGTGAATGCTTGAATTTGGTGGCAGGTGTGGAATCCGTACAACAACACCAAGTTCGAGACATTGTCGTACTTGCCCCCTTTGTCCGATGACGCCATCGCCAAGCAGGTGGAATACATGATCACCAAGAACCTCATCCCTTGCCTGGAGTTCGACCAGGTGGGCAGCATCTCCCGCGATAACTTCCAGGGCTCCGGGTACTACGATGGGCGTTACTGGACCATGTGGAAGTTGCCAATGTTCGGATGCAACGACTCCGCCCAGGTGTTGCGCGAAATTCAGGAGTGCAAGAAATCCTACCCCAACTGCTACGTCCGCGTGTTGGGCTTCGACAACAAGAAGCAGGTCCAGATCTGCGGCTTCCTCGTCGACACTCCCTCCTCCTAGATTCGTCGAGCTTGCCGGCATCGGACTTTGAAATTGATCAGCGATTTTACTTGTATAGGCAACGTTACTGTTTTGCGAAGTAACACCATTAATGATCATCGACCACACCTTTTCGCAGGCTACACTCTCGTCTCAATTCTCTGATTGCATGCTTGTATGTGTTTTTGTAAAACCCCTGTAGATGTTCCGGTGAGATGTGAAATGCAGGAATGATGTGGTCTAATTCTCGCTATCATGGAGGAGGGTGAAGGGCTGGGAAAGGATCTTGAAATTATGTGAAATGCATTGCCCTCTCGCGAGGAGAAATCTAACGAAATTATGCTTAACCCATCAGTGCCTTACTGGCAGCCATTAATTCTCTGAAGTGCTCACTCAAGCAACCCAGAGCCCATTGATTAAGAAACTTGATGGTAACTTGCTGCCATTTGCAAAAATGGAGGTTGTCTTTTGTGACCAAAAATATTGCAACCATAGACTTATAAATCATTGAAGACAAGTGCCAAGGGTTGAATCATTGTGTATCACAACAAATGTTTGTTCAGTCTCTTCATATGATTCAATCTGGCCTCTTATTTTACAGTAATTTAGACATCTTTTGGGCGCACATTTTTTTTTTGTGATGTTTGAGTTGCAAGTAGAAACTCTCAGCCTCACAGTTGTTGTGTTTGCAGAGCAGAAAAGGAAAGATGTGTATACAACATATAGGAATTTTTATTTGAGTGCTCTATGAGGAGTCTTTGTCTGTCATTTAAAGGTTCTTTTCCATCACTTATGCAGATCCAGGTCATGAGTTCCGAGTACAGCGGGTACATTGTCTGTAGCAAATTAATTAGAATACTTTGAGTTGCAAGTAAAGATATCTCATCATTCCACTCAGCATTTGCAGAGCATAAAGGAAAGACTTGTGTTTCACATTTGGGAGAGTATTTGGTAGGGTAGCATGGTTGGTTAATAAGTTGTTTCTTAAAGGTTAAGAAGAACGATGACAATGTCAATATGTCTTATGTGTCGCTAATAATTATGATCTTAAGAAGCATAGTGGAGGAGCAACTGTGACTTTCCGTCTATTGTCAATTGGTCTAGTCAAGTATGTAGAAGAAATAGCACATCAAAATCGCTCAATCTATTTTGTGATTAGTGTCAATCCTCTTATTAACTTGTTTATTTCCAGCCTGATCAGCCTTGATGCTTTCCTCATACCTACTCATCTAGCGCCCAATAGGTGTTTAGAGCTTGCCTTTTGTAGAGTCGGGACTGTTCTCTTGTCATATCGAGAAAGATTTGTATTTACAACAAAAATTTTGCTGCACATCATCTTTTATATTCAAAGAAGGTTGCTAGCTTGAAAACAAGTAGTTGGTCATGTCAAGAATTCCGGACGTATGGTGAGCAAAAAACTTGGATAGAAGTTAATTGATTTTCTTATATGCCTTTTCCTTCGTTGGTAAATTGTTACATGTTAATGGTTGCACACTTCTGCATAGATTGCATGGAATTGTGGACTTAGAAGTAGATACAGAATGTTTTTTGTAAGGTTCAAATATCTTGAACGATCCATACGTCACTATATAGTACATTGTTGAAGACAGGATGACCCTTTGGTACTTAGAGGATTGGTGATGCATCAATTGGTATGGAGCATGACAACATCGCAGAAAATGCTATCAAACTCAGGAGAAACTGTCTTGTTTTTGTTTACATCTCTAACTCCAAATGTTCTCTTCAGAAGGGCCAACCTTGATGGACACTATCGAAGAAGAACCAGAGGAATAGCCGAATTTGCTCTTCTACAAACTGTTTGATGCTCTCTGGAAACTTGTGGACGCAGAAGGTAAAAATGGAACTTATGTATCGGGAGCATTTATTAAACCCCCTGAACAAGTAGCTACCTTGAATTCCACAAGTGTTGTTGGAATCGGTGAGCTACGTTTGCCACTTTCAGTAGAGGATACTTCAAGGCTTCGGGGTGTTTGCGAACAGGCACCCTTTGGGTTGCCCACAGTTGTTGATACAAATATTCGCAGGTGGTGGCAATCGGATTCTTCCACTGTGACCTTCCATGAAGCGCCAATCTTTGTGACCAAGAATATCCAGCTACTAGCAACCAAGACAGTCTGTGCATTGGGTTTCAATGGAGGAGTACTACATTTGGAAG
This sequence comes from Polytrichum commune, assembly GCA_950295325.1. Lineage (NCBI taxonomy): Eukaryota > Viridiplantae > Streptophyta > Polytrichopsida > Polytrichales > Polytrichaceae > Polytrichum > Polytrichum commune. The sequence continues at coordinate 30,972,113 of OX485809.1, forward strand.
CATATTTATATAAATTACTCTTCAATTTATAAAATGATGGCCACCTCAAACTTCACCAAGGCTCAGAGAAAGAAGGAGGTATGTTTGGAACATTGGTCCTCCATCTCCCAACAGAAGCAGGGTATGAAGGTGGAGCTTTGGTGGTCAAACACAACGGCATGAGTAAAACCTTCGCTTCATCCGAAATAACTTCAACAGATTTTGCTTACACAATATTCTTTTGCTGATTGTAAGCATGAGCTGCAAAATACCACAGCTGGCTCGCCTTTGCTTAACTTTCAATCTGGTTAGGTGCAACACAAGCTCAAACGAGGTTCTTGCAAGTAGGAAAACTAAAGAAATTTTCCTCTAAGTTGGGGACAACTGAGACAGCGTTGCAACCTTGGTTAAGAGAGGTAACATAAGAAAACTCAAATGAGTTCAGCGACAAATTAGGGGATTCCATTGCAACACAAATATGCAAAGGCCAATCTGTCATTCGATGGTTTGAAGGAGGAACATAGATTGCATCACAGCTGCATAAACATTGCAGAGACAACGAGGGGAAGCCGTGGCTTGATTTCCATTTGTGTATCTTAAAATAACATCAGAGATGGCTGGCAGAAAGCAATGATGACCACTACAAAATGTAGGAGATGAGGTGATTCTGGCAATGAGGACCATGAAAAAGGTGCCTAACATCGGTCAATGGATGAAGTTATTGAAGATGGTGTCAGTGCAAGCGGTTGGATTGAGTTTGATAACAAACGAGTGGCGTTTGAAAACCATATCAACCTTGATAAGGAGTATGAAATTTTCATGGACTTTGATGTTGAAGAAGATCCCTTTAATGTTGAAGAGGTTTTTCTTTAATGTCGAAGACGATCCGGATGAAGTTAAGAAGGGTATATGGGCTATCATGGTCCAATCTTGGAGGTCTGGTAGCAAAAGCAGCTGCAATTTTTTGAAGTGGATCTATGTGAAACATCTATTTCAAACTTTTTTCAGGTGTGTGCTGCTGGTCAAATCAATCAATTTGCTCTTTTCTCTATGGAATTGTTGTGTGTTGAACACCAAGATGCTGCTTCCATCGTGGCAAAGAAAAGGTTCGACCTTCTTTGTTGCATCTTCTATGAAAGATCGATTCAACAACAATTTGCACTGTGGCGAGATTTTAATTTTCCCTCAAGGAGTAATAAAGAAATTCTAACCAAAAATCATGCCACAGTTGGAGCACTACGATAAGATTTGATGACTCTGGTCTTGCAAATTGGTGCCAGGAATTCTTTTCTTATTCGTGACTTATACCCTTTTCACGGTAACGAAACACTTACCTTGACTCAAGAGATTGAATGTCTTGGCACGCATCAATTCCTTTTGCAAATATGTGAAATGATCACTACTAGGAATTTGACAGGACCGGCTCAGCGCAACCGTTTCCAACAAACCTCGCTTACGCAAGTGAAGCTTATGGAAGGACTTGTTGTCGACCTGTTCACATATTCGTGAGCTCGGAAACAAAAGTTTGTTCGATGTCAATCAAACTGTACAAGCAGCAACCCCTTTTGAAACCATTGTTGAATTCAGACGTAATCTGCCTCCTCTCTGGGAAGGAATAGATTGACCTCTCTTCCGAAGGAGCAAACTAATACTCTCTCTGAACATAGCAAACATGCATTACATGGTGCCAGCCATATGCAAAGCATCCCGACCATCCGATAATCCAGAAATTTCTTTGGGGCCCCATGAGTGTACTACTTATTACTGTGTGAACGGTTTGCGTCATGGAAGGAATTTCGCTCAAAAATACTTCAATGGTTCTTATCAAAATGGATCTTGGGTTACAGGTTGTTTATCAAGGTAAAATGGACTCCGGTAGATTTTTAAACACAGCGTATAAGTTGCTTCTCTCTATCAAATAGCACTAGTAGTAGATTGTAGGCGAATTCATGAGCAGTAAGGTGAAGCTTCAGGGTAGTGGATTGCCCAGATATTCACTGCAGCTCTGTCCCAGCTTTGTCCCCATTTGAAACTTAAGATTTTGTAGACAAGTCCATGTTGTAGAAATCGAGCAAGGACAATGCTTTCATTTGTGTTGATTTTTAACAATTAGTTCTGAATCCTTGATCCACGTCAAGGATCCATGTCACGGTCATCAAGCACCGACAGAATGCTGTCTTTAATTTCCTGTTTTAGTATACTTTTCAGTTTATATCCAGTTTGTGATTGAGGGAGGTCAGAGCTGATGTAGAAAATGGGTTAGTGGAAAGATCGGTATGGAAAATGCACCGCCAACACTTAATGGTTGTTTAAGTTTGGCCTCCTTCAATCAGTGATCGGGGAGATTTTTGGGCATAGTCGGTTGAGACCCTAGTGTTTGCAAATCCAACCGGTTACATGTGGACATCCTTCGGTTTTTCTATACTAATTTGAGGTATTATATTCCATAAATTCCTCTAAAAACGATCGGTAATTCTCCTGAAGTCTTGAACTTCAACCACGTATTTCTCAAAGTCAACCGGTTCATCTGTAACTAACTGTTGGTTCTCCCCGATCACTGCCTTCAATGTCACCTTCTGGTACATATATATCAGTTGGAGAAATTTGTACTGATTTATTGCCTCAGATGATTGATCAGGTTGATATTGAAGACATTGGCATTTCTAGCAGCCACTTGCTTGAAAGTGCTGTCATCTGCAGATGAGGGGGATGACACTAACTCTCTCGAGCGATTAATCTGCAAGTTTGAAGCATTCCGGATTCTCCTATCGACTGTGCAGAGTGAAAAATACACAACAATAATACTACACCCACAAGGAGCATTTGGGAAATTTCCGGATGGGAAAAGGGATGGTTTCCCACTATGAACATTCCCAATTTGACATAATTCCCTCCTTTTAAAGGGACTTCTTATGTTTTTCCTGCACACAAGAGGGAATTGTGCCAAGTGTTTGTGGTATTTAGTGTCACATGCATAATAGGGCCACTTACCCTATTTTGAGGCGTATGTTAGGTTACACTGATGATCAACAACTTCATCATAAGTGTCACCTTGTGACACTTGGCGTTCAAGTGCGCTTACTACTATCTTGGCATGAACATGTTCAACAGTGATATGAGCTGCATGCCCGTGTTACAGAGTGGTCTACCAATCGACTAAAGTGAACACAAATGACACTTGCCATTACTATGCTCAAGAACAGTATCTTCCCCTTGCAAATACTAAACCGCAAGACTATCATGCATCTACAGTATCCCAATGTGCTACTCCAAATGCCATAATGTAGATGTATTTTTCCACTCAAAGAAATTACTTATGTTGACGAATGGAATCATATTGGCAATCAGCGAACGTGACGCTTTGAGACCTCCAGGCATCTAGTTTAGGCCTTCGCAAATAGTGTGCGTGACACTAAATGCCATAAACGGTGTAGCTGTATCCAAGTGAGGATGTTAGGCTGGGTACATGTTATATCTGTGATATCATTGGGATATATAAGTTCTACTCTAGCGTCCCTTCACTACCATGGTACGCAAATAATATTCTCGCATCTGCTTCCTTAACATAAATCCAACCTCGCTTGAAGCTAAGCTACATGAGTCCCTTGGTGTTTATTCATTGAAAGGTTTTGTGTACAGAAAATTTGACATTGTTTTCCCTTAATCTGAGATTCCTGACCCAAAATAATTCAGCATTCCTCGGGGCGATCACGTCCCCTTACATTTCATAACCATGTGCGATAAAAGTTTGGTACCCTATATCATATGTCATAGATAATTTTAAAGAATTGTGATTTTTTTATATATATACATAATCATTGATAATATATTTTGTATATTTTTTTGAAATTTTTAGTCATCTTCATTTTTGTAGTAATTTTTTAATTCAATTATGCGTCATTCTAGCTAGAAACGGTATGCTATATATATATATGTTTCATTAATTTGGTTTACTATTTTTTACTATGTAATATAGACCGTGTATATCTATTCATGAAATAAATTGAAAAAATGATGAACCATTTGGTGATGCTTTATGTAAAAAGTAGATATTTTTTAATTACACGTGGTGTCAACTTGATAATGAAGTGCATCCCCTGGGCAACATTCAATAGTTTACTGGCTAAATGGTTTGCCTCAAGCATCTTACTGATGATTAATTCTTATCTATCACCACCTCAGGTTGCAGTGTTAAGCAATGTAACCGATAAATAATGTACAATTATGTCTTGCACTTGCTCTCATAACATTATTTAGATCCATTACAATGTTTTGTGGGACTGACAGTATTCCATGGAATATTCTCGGATATTCCCCACATTCAATCTAAATGCGGGGAATGTGTGGAATATTATGGGGAATATTGTCTGTCGATCCCACGGAAGATTGTTATGGATTTGAATAATGTTACGCTGGTGCAATTTTTTAATACTAGTATTTACAGTGGATACTACAAGTATTGCCACAACAACCACCGGAAAGAATATGCTCAAGAGTTTGTGGCACCTCGAAATGGATAAAGACCAACCTTGTGAGTGTGCACCCAACCTGAGGTGAAAATAGTTTTGGGCGCCCTTATACCACCCCAAACTTTCATCTCCTTTATGACATGACACAAAAGTCTAAAACACATCGTCGTTGCAATTATACAATACTACATTGATGATCCCAATTAGTGAGGAAGGGCTAATATTGCGTGTGGGAAATTAATGAAGGTGATATCAAATTTCTTTACAGTGTGAAATTTAGTGTCACCAAATGATATTGAAAGTATTGTTCATCTTGACATTATTCATGGTCGCATTATTCACTAAAAGTATTGGCACTATTCGTCATGACATTATTCACTAGCAAGCATGTGTTTGCATATAATCTGATTTATCACTCTACAAGCACCTTAGCTCACGTACTAATCTTGAAATGTATGGTAAATGAGCATGTCTTCATGAAGTTAATATCACTTAGTAAAAAGTTCAGCCCTTGTTAATTTTGAACCTTGACATAATAATAATAATAATAATAATAATAGTGTGTGTGTTTCGGGCATTAATACCACACACACTAATTGGGATAATCATTGTAGTGGCCATAATCTGAAATGGAAAGCAACTTAAGCTACACTCACAGGCCACTCACACTCTCCTTTCCTTGAAGACAACCTTACGATTTACAAAAATGAAGTCTATCACTTCCACAACAACTCGATCTGGATCATCACACAAATATTCATGCAGTACCTCAAGGTTTTGGCATGGGTCTTCGGATGTTGAAATTCAAGTAAACATGCTAAATTTGTGTCTTTTGGTACTTATTAGGAGAGCCTTCCAAATGAAATGAAGTGGAATTGATTTCGAAGTCCAAGAAGAAAAAGACTTATGGGGTTAGAAGTACATCAAGACGGTGTCAAAAAGGCTAATTCCCTAGAGTAACAGAGTGCAGTGGTCTTAGTGAGCTAGAGGATAATACCAAATTGATGGTCCAATTGAAAGAACGACTTGAGACTTCCTAGTACTACATTCCGAAACAGGGAAGGGAACCTATCTCTAATGGAGTTGTAGAGGGGACACTCCAACATAAAAGTGTGCTTCATTCTTAATTGCATTTTTAGAACATAATTGGCATAACCTTTTATCCCAAGGAATATCACATGTCAATTTCAATAGCCAGTCTATGAATGAAGGTGTGGTAAGCCACAATCGATTTGTGTCGAGGTGGTGTCAATCAATGCTTCAAGTATGATTCACATTCATAGGTGCAAAAATCCTTGAGGTGAAGGTGATCTAGTTTCTTTCACATGAGGTGGAAAGAGTTCCAATCTTTAACAAGAAAGGCATGTTCGATAACATCAACTGTGATATTCAATGTTGTTGGGATGTCATCGATTTCCCGTTGTGGTAGAACCCATGATGCCTTTCAAATGGATGTCATGTTGTACCAAATGTCACATCCTTATGCAACTAGGTGTCGAGATAGTGAGGCCACATGATTGACTAACCCCAAGGAAGTTAACTAGGCAAGTCGTTGTTGGAAACCTATAGTTTAGTTTAAGTACATATACTTCCATAGGGGGTTCTCCAAGTTTAGTTGACAATGTATGGTAGGATGTTGCATATCGCACTTTGATGTGAGTCATCACATGTGATATTCTAGCCTTTCTCAAAAGCCTTCAAAATCCCCCCCTCCTAACCCCCCCCCCAATTTATGCACCCTATGAAAAAGTTGGAAGCATCAAGGCTTTGAATAGAAGGGGATTTGAGTTTCCCCACATGTGATTCCAACTATCGCTTCTTTCCTCAAGGTGGCCATCAAAGCTTTCATACAAGTGAAGGCTCAAACTTGGGGGGTTCACTGACGAAAAATTGTAGAAAAACGTGCGATAAAAAATAAGGTCTAATATATTCATTGTAGATAAATTTTGTAAAAAACTTACATATAATATAGGGGGTTTTTAAATAATGAAAAAGGATTAAATGTAAAATACCATCACACCTTTATTTTGAAAAATACCATACCATATAATCTTTTCTGCAAGGTAAATAGCCCCCCAATAAATAGGTCCCGAACGCACGTGTATGCAAAATATAAGAGGGAGTGAACCCCCCGAGAGCTCAAAGTAACCATGAGAGCATAAAACAACCCCAATGTATTTGTATTCATGACTTGTTTTTAACCAGTCATTATCTAGGCAAAATCGTGTTTGATTTCATTTCCTTTTGTTTTAGCCAAAGATCGTCATTTTTCTCATCACTAGCAATCACAGGCTGTACTGGCACCAAGTGGCAATCCTTCTATGAAGAAGAAAACCACGGAGTTTGACGATTGGCCAATTGAAGTGGGGCCAAAGTTTACTGGTGCCGAAGCACGAAAGGTACGGGCATTTATTCACTCTTACCGTAATTGTTTTGCCTTTAGTCTTCATGATCTTGAAGGATATAAAGGTAAACCTGTTCGTATTCAACTCGAGGACGACCACCCTATTTTCAGACGGCCGTACAGACTTAGTACCTCTGAAAGGTTGGGTGTTCAAACTCGATGTCAAGAGTTATTGGCAACGGAATTGATTGAACTCTCCAATGGAGAGTATGCTTGTGCCACGGTTATGCCGTCAAAGAATGATATCTTTGGCAACTGGACGGAAAAACGGATGTGTGGTGATTATCGTCCAGTCAACCGCAAGACCAAATCGGATCGATATCCAATGCCGATGCCGGAGGAGTTGTTTGATGCACTGGGATTTTCTAGAATCTTCAACACTCTGGATTTGAGGTCTGGTTATCACCAATTACCTTTGTTGTTGGGTGATCGGGTGAAGACCGCATTTTGGGGAATTGATAAAGATGGCAAGGATCAACTTTATCATTGGAAATTTTTGCCATTTGGTCTCAAGAATGCACCAGCTGAATTTCAACGGGTGATGGACCAATTATTGGCTGGTTTGCCGTTTGCTAGATGTTACATTGATGATGTTATCATCTTTAGTAATAGTCCACATGATCATGTGAGACATTTGCAAGCGATATTTGAACGACTTCAACGGTGGGGACTCCGTTTACATCATGGAAAATGTAAGTTTTTCCATGATCAATTGCCCTATTTAGGCCACATGATTGTTCCTGGCGGTCTTGGCGTGCAACAAGCGAAGGTGGATGCTTTGCACAAAATTCCCGCACCTAGTGATGTACCACGGCTTTGTGCATTTCTAGGATTGGCAAATTATTATAGGAGGTTTGTCAAAAACTTTAGTTTGATTGCCAAACCTCTTACCATTCTCACGGGGAAAGACCAACCATGGATTTGGAGTCGGGAACAACAACAAGCATTTGATACATTGAAGCAGAGGCTTGGTTCAGCGCCAGTGCTTCGACGCCCGGATGTGTCTAGAACTTTTCAATTGCACACGGATTGGAGTGCAGTGGGATTGGGAACGGTATTGATACAGAAGGATGAAGAGGGAAAGGAATATGTGGTGGCTTATGCATCTAGAAGTAATAATAGTGCTGAATCTAATTATTCTTCTTATGAAGGCGAGGCCTTGGCGGCCGTTTGGGCCATTGCACATTTTCGACCTTATTTGTATAGGCAGAAGTTTACTTTGGTGACTGATCATCAGCCTTTAAAATGGCTTATGGAATCAGATAAGCTCACCGGAAAACTTGCTAGGCGGGCATTGTTACTTCAGGAATATGATTTTGAAGTTGTTCACCGAGCAGGAATTGCCAACTTGGATGCAGATGGATTGTCTCGCAATCCAAGTCCTTCAGATGAGGATTTAACTGGAGTCAGGTGGCATGGAGATTGTGATCGTGAGGCAGTGCCAGGTTGGCATGCTGCCACGTATCTCACAATGATGTCGGGATTGGCTGCTGAAATCCTTGTGGAAGAGCAAGATGAGGAGGTTGATAAATCTCTCGTTGTTAGTGATGTGTGGGAAGACCAGGCGGTCTTGCACAAACTTCAACAAGGGATATTTCCGCTTGGACTATCTTTTATGGAGCGAAATAGAGTTAGTCACCGGATAACAAGGTTTCGTTGGGCAAACAGCTTGTTATTTCGTGTGTGGCCGAACGGAACGAGGCGCATCGTTCCAAGGCCAGATCAAAGAGCTTCTTTGGTGCGGCAAGTGCACGAGGAGCTTGGACATTTTGGAGTGCGAAGGACGCACTCTATGTTGCGCAACCAATATTGGTGGACTGGTATGTATCAACAGGTTGCCACTTATGTTTCTCGGTGTGAAGTATGTGACCGGGTCAGGTCAAGTTTTAATACTTTGTCACCTCAACTTCAGCCTTTACCTATTATGGGCTTGGGATATCGTTGGTCTTTGGATTTTGCCGGACCGCTTACTATCACTCCACGTGGTTCCAAGTATGTGCTTGTGATGGTGGAGCATTTTAGTAAGTGGATTGAACTCGTGGCTCTTCCCCAAAATTCCTCAGAATTGGCGGCTATGGCATTTCTTGATCGAGTTTTGGCACAGTTTGGAGCACCTGCAAAGGTGTTGACGGATCAAGGGAGAGAATTCCTTGGATCTTTCGAGTGGAATCCATTTACTCCTAAATTGACGTGACTTAGCCTCCGATGTCACATCACGTGACAGTATGAGGGTTTCTCTCTCCAAGCTTAAGAAACTAAAATATCTCCTTACAAAGCTTAAGAACTCTAAAATTCAAACACAAGAGTCAAGCTATCTCTCACTCCACAAAGGGAGAATCCAAGAGTGCAAGTGGTGGAGAAAGAATGCAAAGGCTTTACTCATAATTTACTACACCATAGCCATGAGAAAGCAACAACAAGCTTTCTCTCTCTCAAAACACACTCACAAGACTTGACTTGACAACAATGGCAAGTCAAGAGGCCTTCTTCTCCATACAACCCCAATCCTATGTGGAGTTCATCCATGGAGTGGATGAACAACTAACTAGGACTCCCAATGGAGTCCGTTACTCATCCCAACACACATGGACTCCTAGTGGAGTCCATTTATTCCTAAATTGACGTGACTTAGCCCCCGATGTCACCTCACGTGACAGCTGTCATGTAAACTAAGATCGTTAAACACAACAGATCGAGTGTCGGCGTCCACATCAATTAGCAAAATTAAATAGCAAACGAAAATGCTAAACAACCACCTCTTCAAGTGCCCCCACTAGCAGATAAGGAGCCCTTCCAATCGGCTAGGAACAAACACACTTATCGGTAGAGTTCTTGAACATGATGAAGTTGTTGCTACATCTATACATATTCAATTGGGTAGTGGTAATCTAAGGAATTAAATTCATGATTGAGAAAGTAATCCAAGAACTATAGGCTGGGTATAATTTGAGCCCCATCCTTAATCGCCTTCAACCATTTATGTTGAATTCTTGGATAACTCTTTCAATGTGATTTTCAATCCCATAAAATTTCCAACCAACTAAATAACAACTTCACCACTAAAACATGTGGTAAACATCCACAAAATCCTCAATCATGACCATTGATGGCCACGGAATGAGAGGCTTTCCGACAACGAAGACAAACCCAATTGCCAGAAGGAAGAGTAAAAAGGGGAGGTGTCAAACATGCCATGTGCCATCCACGTTGATATTGGTCGCACAATAACATTGTTGCAGCTCCTTTCTTCTCTCCACAAACATAACAAGACAGACCCTGTGGTATAACCGCCAACTCGGAATGCATAGAGCCGTCGATGGAAAGGTGACATGGAGCACAATTCTTTGAATGCTCACGACATTCCTGTCCATCCTTGCCTTCAAGCAATAATATACCACTTAGCAAGACATCTTTCACCCGCAAAATCATGCGCCCAGCCTTGACATCCAATGTAGTAGGCGCCTCCCGTTGCAAGTAAACATAATCCCCCTTGGAAAATCTTGCAAATGTCTCACATGATCCTGTGGACTATTACTAAAGATGATAACATCATCAATGTAACATCTAGCAAACGGCAAACCAGCCAATAATTGGTCCATCACCCGTTGAAATTCAGCTGGTGCATTCTTGAGACCAAATGGCAAAAATTTCCAATGATAAAGTTGATCCTTGCCATCTTTATCAATTCCCCAAAATGCGGTCTTCACCCGATCACCCAACAACAAAGGTAATTGGTGATAACCAGACCTCAAATCCAGAGTGTTGAAGATTCTAGAAAATCCCAGTGCATCAAACAACTCCTCCGGCATCGGCATTGGATATCGATCCGATTTGGTCTTGCGGTTGACTGGACGATAATCACCACACATCCGTTTTTCCGTCCAGTTGCCAAAGATATCATTCTTTGACGGCATAACCGTGGCACAAGCATACTCTCCATTGGAGAGTTCAATCAATTCCGTTGCCAATAACTCTTGACATCGAGTTTGAACACCCAACCTTTCAGAGGTACTAAGTCTGTACGGCCGTCTGAAAATAGGGTGGTCGTCCTCGAGTTGAATACGAACAGGTTTACCTTTATATCCTTCAAGATCATGAAGACTAAAGGCAAAACAATTACGGTAAGAGTGATTAAATGCCCGTACCTTTCGTGCTTCGGCACCAGTAAACTTTGGCCCCACTTCAATTGGCCAATCGTCAAACTCCGTGGTTTTCTTCTTCATAGAAGGATTGCCACTTGGTGCTAGCACAGTCTGTGATTGCTAGTCCGTGGAGAGGGCAACACCTTTGCCCCCATCATCTGCACTTGAATCCAAATGCGTATCCTCTCCACTACAATCAGTTTGTGTAGCTAAATAGCTACCCACATATGAAGTATCACCAAGAAATAGAAGTGGAAACATTTTATGGGCCTCCAACTTCCCAAACTCTTGGGCCAAAGCCGAAAAAATACGTTGGGCTCGAAGCTCTTCCGCAACATAAAGTTTCAAAGGAAATAATCCCTCGGTGTCATTGACCTCAATGTGATCCTTGGATTGCGGCTCCATTGCCCCCTGACCATTGTACTCTGCCATGAGAGTAAGCAATTGGTCATCCATACGTTGTTGAGCAGCAAAACAAATTCCAATTATCCACACAATGCTATTAAGATCCATAGCTTGCCCCAATAGGAAACGTCTCTGACCTTCCTGAAGCCCGTGAGCAGCCGTGGTACCTGTAAGAAAACCCATGGCGCGTTCCCGCTTATCTGCCGTAGGTTCCTCATAAGTTTGGGATTTTTAATCCCAAACCATGCCAGGCCCACGAGATCGAAATGCAAAAGACTGTGGATATGTCACAAAAGTAGGTAGTGCACCTCTCGCAATGCCCACCTTATTAATTAATGCAAATGGCAATGTGTCATTCTTGGTAACTACCAAGGAAACACGATGATCATCTAAAATGTCATCCACCTTGCGATCCATAAGGCGGGGAATGCGGGCAATCGCCGCTGAAAGCACCCGAGGTGATACCAAGTTGGTCCAAAACCAACGAGGCCGATGAGCAAAGGATCCCAAAGATGCAGCATCCAGAAATGTTGGAGTACCCAGAATTTGGTTAATGTACTCACCATCCTTCACCACTTTGTGCCGGGTATCACCCAATAATGGTACATTTTCGAAAATGTACCCTGGCGGACTTGATTGGTGGGTAAACCACCATTGCATCAATCGCATCAAATCCGCAAACAAACTAGACCTAGGATCATCCAATCCCTGGCCAGTTCCTGCCCGCGAATGGCCTTGACAAGACCATCCTGCAATAATCAAATCCATGTGGCCCAACCTTCTCAAATCCTCATCACTAATCATATTGACATCTTGAGGAAATTGACCACAACATCCATGAATGGCAGAGGCTGACAATTGTGCGGGGTATCTCAACAACAATTGTTGGATGTGGTGTCGGACGGCTCTGTTGGCTGCATACCCATTGTCCACATGAATATATCGCCAAACTGTAATTCCAGTTTCCAACACTGCCGCCAAACATGTGCCAATGCCTCCAAAGATCTCCACAAGGACAATACCTTCAGGTGATGGTTGCCAACGAATGGGTTGAGCAAAAGAAAATGAGGATGAAGTTGGAGGTGCCTCTCCAAGCTCCAAATCCGCTACAATGTGTTGACAATGGTCGGATAACTCCTTAGGAGTTCGCCATGGTGGAGGTGGATCCTTGAAATGTCGAGCAGGAATTTGAAAAGATGGTAAAAATTGTTGTTCTGCCGCATTACAAATGTAGTCCATTGTTTCCTCCAATAAAACTGGAGCACAAGGCAAATCTGCAACTGAACCGCTGCAACCAAACATTGCCTCCGCAACCATAGTCATAGCAGTGGCTGCAAATGTGACGGGAATAAATACCTTCCTGCCATCTTCAGTGGACCATCCCGGTCTAATTCATGCCTCTTCCGTCCAATTATTCAAACCAAAGTCAAGTGGGTAAAGAGCTTGCTGACCAACAAGTATATCATAGTTGGTAGCATTAGTAACAACACACTTCATTGATAAATGAGTGTAAGTAGGCCCTGCCCCCACATGAAAAATCAAACGTAGAGGTGCCTTGGTGTAACCTGTTGCACGTTCAGTGCCCCCTACTGAAGTTACAATAGTAAATGGACAAGGATCCAAGCTTGCTGGCGTCAATCCAAGACTGTCAGCAAGTCCTTTGCCAATCATAACCGGTTGAGCACCGGAATCCATCATAACTCTCAGTGGTGTAGCACGGATAGTGGGCATATCCGTGCGTGAAACGACAAACAAAGATTTGTCGTTCATCAGCCGTACAACTCCAGGTTGCAAATTATGGCGTTCGCGAGCAGGCCTTGCAGAAATGTCTGCAAGATATGCCGCTCCCGAAGCATAATTCGAAAATGACGTATCCACTGCTGAAATTGATGTTGGAGGAATATCAGTTTGCTTACCAAAAGCAATGATCGCCGCATCCGCAAGACTCGCTCGCAAATTGGCTAAGTCCTCCACCTCCTCAGCCACAGGTACGTCAACCACAGCTTGGGATACTTGAAGGGATGGCAAATCCGCCTTACCTTCTAACATTCTCCCAACTAAATGAAAAACTGCAGCATGCTTGAAATCTGAAGCCATAAACTCCGAACCCGAGAAAATTGGCATATGGAGAATTTTATATGCCAATGCCTGCGTAACATCCTTCGAGATGGAATCCCCATCTCTAAAAGGTACAGGGTTTTTAGCCCCAACAACAGTGGTGTCTACCAATCCAAATGAAAGAGGTAAACGTGCTTGACCAATTTGATCAGCTGGTCCGGCATGGCGAGGATGTAGCACCTCGTTGCTACCACCACTCGTGGAAGCCACCGCATCTGCCAATGTTTGTAAGCGAGTAGAAGCCGCCGCCACCACCTCTCCGACTGCTCCAAACATATACATGTCCGAACCCGAGGTACCACCACCCACATGCGGCTCAGAAATTTGAGCAAAAGATGCAGAAGATTTGAACTTTTGCTCAAGCTCTGCCACCTTAGCCTCAAGACTCTGCTCCCTTGGAGACTTTCCAGTGACATAACTGGCAGGCCGCATCTCATGATGAAGTTGGAAACAATGATCCACATCGTGATTAGTGCCACCACAATGGCTACATTTCAATTGTCTCTTCTTAGAATTGTCCCCTGCCCTTACTGGTTCCATCTTTTGTTTTAATTTTCCCAAAGGCTGAGTTTTCTTCTTCTTAGGACAATTGGGATCATTCTTCGAATGACCAGCTTCTCCACAACCCAACAATGCAAAATCTTTTGCTCCTTGACGGGTTGAGTCTCAGCTAAACTACTAGTAGCTGTGACAATTCTTCTTGGTTTCGGACTCTCTGTCATCCAAGATACCATATCCGTGGCATCATGTTGGCAAAGAGCCCGATCATATCTCTCAACCACGGCAAACGCTTGTGCAAGCGTAGCTCGGCCCTCGTAGTCGAGGATAATCCGAGGTGATGCCAACTCAAGTAGCCGCTTGTCAATCTTAGACAAAAAGATTTTAACAAGCTGACTCTCAGCAAAAACACCTCCCGACTCCACCGCAAATCGCGCGAGTCGCGTATACATGGTCCGTGGAGTATCATCCTTCTCTCGGCGGAAATCCTGGATGCGCTGTATCTGGTCTCGCCGAAACCCACCATACTCCACTTCCAAATGTGCGACAAATTCAGTAAGGGGATTAAACGGAGGTGGTGGACCAACAGCCGTCAATGCTGCCTGTGTAGCACGTGCCACCCGTGAAAGGGTTGCCGTGCTACTGCTAGCCACCATTGACCCAAGTGCCAGTTCCGTGTCCTTAGACTCCGCCGGCGATTCCTCCTCCTTTAAGGTGGGTGGAGCTAAGGTAGCAACCGCCCCATCCTTAAGGGCTGAAATGAGCTCAACCCGAGCCTCCCAATACTGCTCCACCTCCCGAAGTTGTCGCTGATGACCCTCCGTCCAGCGTTCATAAGTTTGGAGTGCCTCATACTCCAAATGCTGAGGCAGAAGTTCAAAGGCATACCAATCATTGAAATTGGAAGACCTTTGGCGTTTCTCCTTAATCCAGGTACGAAACCGGAGTTTCCAATCGGGCAAGGAAATGCCCCCAGCTCGACCTGAAAACCGATCACGCACTGAATTGTGGCGATCGTCCTCCATTTCGTCGAACGTGCCGACACTCCAAATCCGAAGCCTACTAGTAGTGTCCAACGCCGAAATAGGCTCAAAAGCCTCGTTGGTATCTACCTCTGGCTCAAGATTTGTGGTATGCACGTCCTCCAAGTAATCTGGTGATGGAGATCGATAATATCGGCTCCTAGTTTGCACCATAAAATAATCACTTGAGTACCTGCAACTATCTACAAGGTAATGGCAACCTGCACCTGTTGCGGGCTATCTAAATGGCAATCCCTTGCCAAATGCCAAGTGTTTATGCCCCCAGAATTCCAAAATTGTGCAAGGTTTGAGATTGGTAATTAAAATGAAAAATCAGCGTTGAAAAGGCTCATTTCCAAGGTGATTATGGACTCCAATCAACAAACTAATTGCACCAATGGACTCCTAGGAAGATTTCACACAAATTAGGCTCAAATTTCACTCCGTTCGGAGTTAATTTGCTCCCAAAAACAAAAATCAGCGTTGAAATTGCTAATTTCAGCAATGATTTTGAATTCCAATCAACAATCCAATTACACCATTGGATTCCTTGGCAAATTTCACACAAGATAGGCTCAAATTTCACTCCAATCGGAGCTAGTATGCCCCCAAATTTGAACCTCAAAGTTTGTGAGAATTGGATGCCAAGTTTGAAAGGTGAAAGTAACAATGTGAAATATATATATATATGTTTTAATTAAACAAAACAAAAACAAAAACAAAAACAAAACAAAACACAAAAACTAACTAAATAAATAAATAAACTTAATTTTAAATGAATAAACTTAATTAATTAAATTTAACTCAACCTAACTTAATTAACTTAAACTAATGAACCTAACCTAATTAAGCTAACCTGGTTTAATTAACCAACTTAATTAACTTAAACTAATTAACCTAACCTAATTAAATTAACCTAGTTTAATTAAATAACTTAATTAACTTAAACTAATTAACTAAGTTGTTTAATTAACCTAGCCTAGCCTTTAAGGGGCAGTTAACTAACCTAGGTTTGAAGGGGGGGCCAGGTTGGCGCCGCCCGCCCCCGGCCCGGGATTTTGCCGCCCCCGGGGTGCAAAATTGGAGCTCCAGGAGCTCCAAGAGTGTCCGTGGAGCTCCGGAACTCAAAAAAAATTATAAAAAATTCGGATTTTAAGTTTGGTTTGTGTTTGTTTGTAAATTTAAAAAAAAATTAAACTTTGCTTTTACAAATTGCAAGCAAGAATGATGTGACTTGAGAATCTTGAGACCAAATGGAATCTCAAGATTCAACCATCAACACTTGAAGAAAACACAAAGAGACAACAAAAGAAAAATGGGAAGATTTCTCTCAAAATCTTCTTGAGGGTTGCAAGAAATGACAAACTAAGCTTTCAAACACTTGTATCACTCATTTGCTCTCAATATTGGGCCATTCTAGCTCAGAAATACAACCAAAAAATGAAAAATTTGAGCCATTGTTGTCAAGTATGAGGGTTTCTCTCTCCAAGCTTAAGAAACTAAAATGTCTCCTTACAAAGCTTAAGAAACTCTAAAATTCACACACAAGAGTCAAGCTATCTCTCACTCCACGAAGGGAGAATCCAAGAGTGCAAGTGGTGGAGAAAGAATGCAAAGGCTTTACTCATAATTTACTACACCATAGCCATGAGAAAGCAACAACAAGCTCTCTCTCTCTCAAAACACACTCACAAGACTTGACTTGACAACAATGGCAAGTCAAGAGGCCTTCTTCTCCATACAACCCCAATCCTATGTGGAGTTCATCCATGGAGTGGATGAACAACTAACTAGGACTCCCAATGGAGTCCGTTACTCATCCCAACACACATGGACTCCTAGTGGAGTCCATTTACTCCTAAATTGACGTGACTTAGCCCCCGATGTCACCTCACGTGACATTTTGGTCTTAGATAAATTGACACTAATGAACCATGGAAAGGATGGGCCCCAATGATTTTGGTTATGTTTCTGGGTTTTAAATTTGGAGAGGCAGATGAACTAATTTTTAATCTTAGCAATGAATATTAATTGTAAGATCGAGCCAAGTCCACAATTGTAGAGAAGCTTGGATAGGTATTGAGCATCATATGTACCTCAAAGTCCCGACTCTGCAGTACTAGGTGTCAAGGCAAAATCTTTGTGTAATGAATTGCATTGGAATACATGTATTTTGTTAGTCCGTTTCTACATTGAAATAGTCAATAAACCATATTCACATGTTTTAATGGACCGATTGCATATCCAAAAGTCAAGTGCAATTGAATGAATGGCTATTCCTAAAGCACATATTTAGGGCCACTTCACACACAAGACTGAGAGCCCCGTGACCATTACTCTTCAAGCGCTCTCATTGGTGGAAAAGGCGGAGCCGGTCCAAGTTTGCTTCACACTATGCTTGAGGGACCAACGGAGTATGTGAATGCACGATGGATGTAAAGTCTACGTGGATCTTACATAACATCAAATGGATCATGTTTCATGGTGACTTGGACTATTTTCAAATACCGCCTATCGGAGGTAGGCCTAGCACAAAACCAAGAGATCACAACACTCCGAATGCTCACAATTGTTGATTTATTCTATTTTATCGTGTGTGAGGACGTGCATGCATAGAAATCCATTGAAATAGCATTTGGTTGAGGGCCTGGTCACATAGGACTTCACACTACACTTGAGGGTCCGTGACCACACGACATGATTTTGGAGGTGTTTTGGGAGAGCCTTTGGACACTTTCTTTTGGGTTCTCAAAATTTCATGGTCACAGCTCTTGGCTCGTGTGTGAAGTGGCCCTTATTTGACCCAAACCAATTCGGACAATTACATAAATTCGAGGAACCCAGACTGCATTTTATCCACACTACCAAAACATTCATGCCTATATCAACAATTGGTGTACCTCAATATATACTCTCATACAAGTACACTAAATATTGTATTTAGTTTCACCAATCCTATTTGTCTTGCTCAATAGTAATGTAAACCGCCCGTGTCGTGTCACCAACACTACATGTAAACTTCACATTATTTGTCGTTCATTAAAGATAAAAAAAAGTTGGGCATTATAGATTTGTGAAGTTGTAAAAATTGTCGCTTACTAAGTGATTTTTCATTCAAATTTCCTTCATCCATGGTGATGTTTCATTATTGAAATGTTAGCAAGCATAATATTGTAGAGGGCTCTCTATCCCGACACAAAAAAATAAATATTTTTCCCTTGCAATTTGCCATGTGTCATGCTCGCATTCGCCATGACCCACTTGAATCCCACATGGAAACTACATTCCGGCACATGTAAAGATGAAATAGGGATCCCTCTGCGGTCTACCAACCTAATAGTGGTTGAGCTGAAAGTGAGTTGGGATGGTAATATTTGAGAAGTTGTTCATAGGAAGTGTAATTAGAAAAGTTACCACAATGACAAAGAATACCATATGACACTAAATATAATATTTAGTGTACATCCTCGCATGTTGCACATAGAAGAAGTCTTTCACCATTTTTTTTTACCCACAACGATAACTACACTAAATATTGTATTTAGTGTCACCAATTCTATTTGCCTTCCTCAATGCAAATTGCAACCGTCCATCTAGTGTCACCAACCCTAAATGTAAACCTACCATTAGTTGTCATTCCTTGCGAATATTTTTGGACACTGTAGATTACAATGTTGCAATTAATATCACTTACTGAGTGATTTTTCATCCAAAATTCTATAACATATGGTATGATAGTAAATACAATATTAGTGTATTGCTACCTCTTGACCTACTCTAAAAACTTTCAGAGAATAACTTGAGTAGTTTAAAGTGAGATCCACTTCCATTTCAGAAAGGGGATAACACTATCAAGGTCTCCTCAAGAACTAATTTCTCTTCTAATTATAGAAGAGGCATATGTTCCCGATCAAGATCTCATCGGCAATCTATAGGGTACTAGAATTTCAATCAGGCTAGAATTGAATCTCAATGAAGTTGGTTTTGAGTGCTAAGTTGAGGAGGAATGAGGTGTTAAAATGAACGGTTATGGCAGACTCTAAACAGTGGTAATATATTCGAACCAACTTTTGACCTTAAAAAAATTCACAATAAATTAAATCAAATTAATATAATCACCAATAAAAATTACAGTCCTCTTGATTTCTATCGTCTTACACGGGAAACAATTGCACTGCCTTATACTTCTCCAAATCTTGTGCAGAATCTCTTAAGTGATCGGTTATGGACGACTCTACCTCTAATTCCATCAAAAAAGCATCATGCTTCACTCATTCTCTTGGAGTATTGACTTGACAAAGTCAAATCCCTCGGCACAATGATTGAGGAGCAATCTGCGACAGAATATAATAAATAAGCCCGACTTTGTGTGATAGACAAAAGGTACTCTGGTTCAACCTCGCAGAGCGATTCCATCTCAAAAGTTCAAGAGTGACCCAATTAATTAGCAACACTGCGTCCCAGACACTTGCTGATGAGCATTGATTCACTGACTGCCCTAGCCTCATTCTGATTGAATTCCTTCTCAGGGTTTGAAAACAGAATTTATTTAGAGAAATTTGTTATGCATATCATAATTGGAGAGATCTACATAATCTGCGACAGAATACAATAAAGAAGCCCAACTTTGTGTGATAGACAAACAGTACTCTAGCTAGTTCAACCTCACAGAGCGATTTTATCTCAAAAGTTCAAGAGCGACCCGATTAGTGACACTGCGTCTCAGACACTTGCTAATGGAACATTGATTCACTGACTGCCCTAGCATGCATCATTCCGATTGAATTGCTTCCCAGGGTTTGAAAACAGAATTTATTTAGAGGAATTAGTTATGCAGATCATAATTGGAGAGATCTGCATATATATACACGATCACTAAACGAGCACGTGTATCTTCACATCGATAATGAATAAGATATACTCTGAACTCTATAAGATCACGCTTGTGGCAACACAGTGCATGTGATATTGAGGAATTTGGTAGTGTTAAACATGGATGCGTGATAAAAGAGCATTTGTATAGCATGTGACATTATGGAGAAGCATGAAGTCAACATTGCAACAAATGACAATTTCTAACGATAAAAACGTGATGCGTGCGAGCGCGTGGTTTGATTTATTGTGAACACCCATGATATATGGGAAGGAAACGTGACAATATGGGGTGTGATCTAAACTGGGAACATCCGTCCTCTAGGGTTTCGGGATATAAGAGAAGGAGTGATTTTCAAGGAGGTCAGTATTACGGAGTTTGGAGTGTACTTGAATGAGCTCCAAAATTTACGAGGCGAATGGCTCCGAACATGATTTGAATTTGCCAAGTTGATCAGAGTCTTGCACCAAATTGTGTATTTTCAAATCTGGCAACATCCTAGAACTGGGTGAAAAGAGACAAGTATCCGAATTAGGCACATCTACTTGCCTTTTGTTAAGTTCCGGCTTCGTATTTTGAGCTGCACGTCGTGACGTCGCGCAAGGCGTCATCGAGCGGAACACTGCAGGGGAAGCTTCCCGGGCTTCGCAAGCCACTTCAGATCTCCAGGCCATTTCGCTCACCAGCAATTTCCTGTGCTTGTGCCAAATGTGTCTTTAGAGCCAAGTTATTACGCGTGGAAGCTTGGGACCATTGGAGCCTGGAATTTTTATTAGGGTTCGGGAGCTTGAGTGAAGGAGCATTGGGAAAATTTGGGGATTCGGGAAGTCGGTAAACTTTGGCTTGACGTCGAGAGCACCGGAGCTTCTTCGTTCTGGTTTGTGTGAGTATGTTTTGTGCACCGAGATCGCATTGGTAAAGTAGTAAGTAGGAGTGAGATGGTGTGGATCGGCTGTATGGGCACGAGGACAGGGAAGAGGGAGGGGAAGTGATGATGGCGAGTGGCAGGAATGGGGAGGAGAGCGTAGAGGAGCTTCGGGTTGGTGATCTGCCGGCACGCTAATTGGGACAGATTGCTGGACTTCGGAGGCGACATGACAGATAAAGGTGCGTTTCTCGAGGATCCTCGTATTCGGAGTGTGGGGAGCGATTGTGGCATTGTGGGAGTGTGTGGGTCAGGACCATGTGTATAGGTCATCTCGTAAGCTTGTCAGTGGGGATCTTGGCACTGGGAAGGAAATGGATGGAGCCACCGATCAACCCTCCTTAAAAAAATCAATGATGGAAGAGAGTGCCGCGATAGGAGGTGGTAGAGTGCCAATTGGTGCACGTGGGTAGTTTCTCCATTTAGCTGAGAGTGTTCTTTTGGGGGCTGGGCGGACAGCGCTTTTAAGGGGTTTCCAAGGATAATGCATTGTGAAAGTTCAGGTCGAATTGAGGATGTCTCCTCTGCGTCCACTTTGGACCATATGTTCGAGTCATTCTGAAACTCGAATCTTCGTCACTTCAACAGAAAGATGCGTCATAGAGGCGTCGTGTAATACAAGTAATGTACAACTTGGGACAAGACTCGATAGATATACACAGGTGGGTATTTGCATAAGCTTCAGAGCAGGAAACATACAAGAATTCGGGCGGCTGGAGTTCCAAAGCGAACTTGAAATTTATCCTCGAGTCCCCTCGTGAGGATATCTGGGTGCATGAATTGTGTTTTGTATTTCCATAATCATTCTTTAATCGAGTGGGCAGAGGACTATGTTTTCCATACATAGTTTGTTGATTCCTTGACCTAAGCAGGCATTTCAGCGACATTATCTTTCGCAGAAGTGGGTTCACTTTCTTTCACTTGATCGAAGGCTCCAAATGCTTTCTCATGGGCTCTTGCCAGTCATGATGATATCCGCAAGTCTCCACGTGAGGATATCTGGGTGCTCGAAGTGTGTTTTGTGTTCCCATATTCATTCTGTGATTGAGCGGGCATTGGACTATACATTCCATACATAGTTTCTTGATTGTGCTTCCTTGACCTAGCAGGCATTTCAGCAACATTATCTTTCGCAGATTTGGATTTATTTTCTTTGACCTGATCATAGCTTCCAATTCTTTTCATGGGCTCTTGCCAGTGACGACGATGTACTGATGGGGATTTGCATCAAATTCGTTCGCAGGGTAGCATTATGCCCGATTGAGATTCTGAACTGGGAGTGATTCAAGAAGCTCCAGGTGTAGAATTTTTCGAGAGACCAATTGGCCCTGTCCACTTTGATGGGCTGGCTTCAAATCTAAGCACACGGAAACGTGGAAGGAGTTGTCAAGAATGGCAGGGCGTGGGGTGGGGGTGGGTGTTGGATGGATCCTGGCAGCTCCCCCAAGCAAAGACAATGGAGGGGCAAAGCATTGCAGCGCACATGGGCTTGTGGCCTATGGTGCTGGAAGCAGTGTGGTAGTGATGGAGGCTCGATCAATGCAGCTTGTTGCTGTTCTGCCCATGCCTGCACTCAAGAGTGCACCCCTGCAGCCAGCCCCTTTTGTCACAGCTGTGCAATGGACACCTGAGGTTCTCCCTCGTGACTTGACACAGGACTTTTCTACAGCACATTTGCAACTGGCAGCGGGTGACCGACAGGGGAGGATTGCCATTTGGGATGTTGCATCAGGGGATGCCTGCACATGGTTGGAGCTTGAAAGTGAGAAGGGGAGGCAAGGGATTCAAGACCTATGTTGGGTGCATGGGCACCCATGGTTACTAGCTGCCATTCATGGTCCAACTCTTGTTACCATATGGAACCCGGCAACGAGGAACTCTATATGGAAGTTTGATTCTGGTTCTGAGCTTCTCGGGTGTGTGAGATCTGACCCTTTTGATCACCGACAAGTTTGTGTTGTGGGTCTCAAGGGACTTCTTCTTTCAATTCTTGTTGGGGGTGTCTCGGATTCGGAAATACATATGAAGCACTACCTGATCCCCGGACAAGAGGAGAAGGGTGCAATGTTGACAGGGGAGAAGGAGAAGACAAAGGATGGGACTCCTGTAGCTGGTTCCACATCTGCAGGAGCACCAGCTCTAGCAGCTTCCCCTGGTGTAATCGTGGGGTGTTTGTACTCCACAACAAGAAGAGGGCTTTTATATGTGATGATGCCACGAGAGATTGTAGTTTTCGACCTGGCGTTTGGAATGGTTTTGTCGTCAACTGCCTTGCCACGAGGGTGTGCAAAACTACTGGACTTTCTTGCTGTTGTCGATGGTGACATTTTGTACTGTGCACACCAGGATGGCAAACTAAGTGCCTGGACTAGGAAAGAGTGAGTTTCTGGCGCTCAATGGAAACTTTGGTTTTGTGTATATTTGATTACTCTACTTTCAAATTAGAGCAGATGTGTTTGCATGTCTCACATATTGTTGGTGAACTCTATGAAATAGGAGAGTCTTTAAAACTCAGTATTTGTAGCCATGCCTTTGTTTCCTTGTTCTTGAAGGATGATGAGAGCTTTTGACTAGGTTTGTTTTCTGATTCCAGTCCTTCACAGCAGTAGACTTTAGTAGGTTCCCTTAGTTTTTTGAATTGAACAATATCAGGTCTCAAATATATGGCATATGGTGGGTCACTGTATTCATTTAGTTTCACTAGTCTAGTACTGCTGCATGCAGTGGCAAGTTCCTCTGCTATATTGTGCTTCCAGCTGCATCTCCTCCTGTTTTGCAGGGACCATATTCTGCATACTTGAGGGTTAAAATGCTCTAGATATTTCTGACATTGGGTTTTGGTGTATTGGTGTAGGGAAAAACAGGTCTTTGCATTATGTTTTATGGATACATTGATGCCTACTGCCGGGTCCCCTGTTCCAACCCCGAATGTTCTAGCTGTAGTACACTGTCCTTTGCAAGTGTACGTCCAGACCTCCTCAGGTGATGACCAACATGACCTCATACAGCTGAATGGGCTTCCAGAACCACAGTCTATTCCAGCTCCAAACAAAATTGCACTGGAAAACCAGGCCATTGAAGCTAAAGCTTCTCTATCCCTTGAAGCGAGTTTTTTGTCAATTACTGATGATGGGCGCTTATGGCATTGGGTTATCAATGAGGAAGATTGTAATGGGGAGCCAGTATATTCAAATGGGGTGAAGAAATCCTTGCTCAGTCCGGAAATGGGAAGCACTCCAAGGGCAGAGGCAGAAACAAATTTAAGTGCTGATGGAGGAACACAACTTGTCAACTCTTCTGCAAATGGTGTTCACTCTGAACCACTTTTTAAGGTCTGTCCATGGACTTCACAAAGTTGATCAGCTGTTTCCATTATTTTTGCAACTCACCTACATTCATGAGCTGCCTCACACATGGTTAGTTGTTCAAAGTCCTCGCACATCGTTGTGCTTTGGGTATCTGATCTGTTTTTTTTGTAGTTTACAATCATGACCAGTGATATAACAATTCAATTTGCAGATGCTGTTGACAGCCTTCACTTTTGTACCATCTATTTCATATTGACAGAGTATTATTGATTGTAGGTTTGAAATGTTTGTAATTCTGCCATATAAATGATTATCTATTTACATTTTTCTGTACTTACGTTTATTGTTGCTGCTACGCACTGGTGGCAGCTAAAGCTGACAGGAGAGCTGCACTTACTTTCATCTGCCATTACAACACTAGCTGTGCCAATGCCGTCCATTCTTTCCATGAGTCCTGGTGAGTAGCTTCCTGACATATGTGATTTGAGTGGGGGGTGTGTCTTCAATGTCCTGTATGTCTTGTCCCTTTGGTTTCTTTGATTTTATAGTTAGATGGGTTCTACCAGTTAGAACAGTCAAGAATGTCTGCATCATGTGGATCTTGAAACTTTACTTCTGCACCTCACAATCTTCAAGCTTCTCAACCTCATCATAGAACATCTTCTGAACTAGGCAGTCTATTGTTGCCATGGAGCTGCCAGATTGCTGTCAGGTTCTACATTGGCAATGTACCATGTTTCTCGAAGTCTTCCAACGTTCTTGTTGATCCTCTAATATTTCCTATCTCATGTATCCAAGTTTTGATGCACTATTGTTGATTTGATTGCATCATTGACATTTTTTTCACGAGTTTATTGAGTTATTGGATTATGTTGCAGGGGGACAAGATGTGAATGCAGGAGCAGTATCAGTTCCCCTTGTTGCATTGGCTTGTCAGGGAGGCACAGTGGAGCTTGTTGATACAGCTGCCAATGCAATCACTTCCTCCTTTTCTGTGCACAATAATCAAACTGTTCGAGGTGTACGTTGGCTTGGGAATACACGGCTTGTCTCTTTCTCTTACACTGAGGTATTTTGCTTCTCTCTTCCGGTTGTGTGCATGCAAGCTGGTATACATGTTTTCGGATCCTCTCTATTGTCCTATCATCATTATGCTTGTCCTTGTTTGAGAACTTTGTCACCTAAATTTGATGGTAAAGAGAGTCAATGATGTCCATTTTAAGTCCATTACTATGATAATCTTATAGCTGTGAAGAAGGCTGTCATTGGCACAATTCATCTGAAACGGTTTGAGTTTCTCTCTGCATGAGGAACTGTCAATATTCTTAGTTGGAAAGATTACAAGAGAAATACTTTGATGAGAACCCAATTGGTGTCCCTGAAAAAGATCTATATGAAAGAAAGAAATCAAGCATCAAGGAGAGTATTTTGAAACGGATTGAAATTATTACTTCCCAGGTTTACTTTAGAGTTCCCAAGCATTGGACTCCCAAATCACTTTGATGTAGTGGCTGGCTTTCCTTTTCCTGAGTCTTTCTATTTACTTGTGATTGGTTCCCATGTTTACAAATCTAGTCATTACTAAGGGTTATAATACCAAATAAATACATATGTTATAGCTATTTAGTTGAGAAAATGGACTTGAGTTGGGCTGGGATTGCAGCAATACAGGTGTCCTCTACAGGGTTGTGAAAGTACATACCTCTATTTTGCATGCCCCTCTTGTATGCACCATGTATTGCATGAACTAGTTTCCAAACTGTCTTAATTTTTGTGTGGGACTAATTGTAGGTTCCATAGAAAAGACTTTTTGAACAAATGATGTCCAGTACTTTATCATACTCATAGAGTTTTCCTTAGACAGGGTTCTTGCATGGTTTACTCTTGGTTTCTTCTCTTTAGCCTGTGGATTGCCAAGAAGGGTTCTTGTCAGGTTCTTGTGGCTGAGAATATCTTCACTTCAGTAAACCAAAGCCTTTGTAAAATTCTGCAAAATTTCTCAAATTCGTATGACTGCAAAAGTGTTGTAAGTAACCTGGGGCATTTTGTTCACCAGGTGAAAGGCAAGGGAGGAGGATTTGTGAACCGATTGGTGCTCACCTGTGTGCGGAGTGGGCAGAGCAAGGCTTTTCGTGTGTTACAAAAACCAGAGCGATCTCCCATGCGTGCTCTCCGTACTTCTCCGTCTGGAAGGTGTCACTTTGTTTAACTTGAAATGCCATAGTTTTTATCATGACATGAATAGAAAGTATAAATTTGTGAATTTTTTTGGCAGACTTGTTAATAATATCATGTGATTGAAGAGAAAGTAGAGTAGGAGGATTCTATCTTCATGGCATTGCTCATTGGTAGAGTGAAGAGTATTTGTGAGCACACCCCTGGGTAGTTACTTAGGGTCCTCACATACTTGACAATGGGATGTCCATACTTGGTCCTGAGCAAGGGCAACAGGAGAAAATTAAAGTCTTTGAGAACAGCAAGGCCTTAATAAATGCTTTAAAAATTTGATAGCCTCTAGAATTTTTTAGGGGGACAACAAGATGATAGCAATCGAAAAGCCCAACGGTTGTTCTGTAGAAGGTTGGCATTTCCTTGGTGAATGTCAATCTCCTAAGTACTGAATCTAGTCATGTGTGAACCTTTCACAGGTACCTTCTGATTCTCTTTAAAGAGGCTCCTGCAGAGGTCTGGGCCATGACCAGGACTCCACAAATGGTAGGTCTTGAATATTTTAAATGGTCTCCAGCAATTTTGTATATCTATGTAATTCATTGACTTTCAACAATTGATTCTGTTTATTTGGGTATGTAGCTGAGGTCTCTGGCATTGCCATTTATGGTGATGGAATGGGCTCTCCCACCAGCTCCCAAGTCTGCAAATGCAACTGCTTCTACAGGTTGGGCCAGAAAGTCTGTGCAATTCAAAGACCGCCCCACTATAGCCTCTGCAGCTGCTGCTGCCAATGCTCCTCCCTCAGGTGCTTCAGATCATCTTAGCGTAGTTGTAATTCTGTCAGAAAGGGGTCTAATACAATATTTATGCATTCTGATCACTGATCAATCATTGATCTCATCCTCAAATACTTACATCGTAGGGCTGAATATATATTAGAGCCAAGTTTGACAGGCCTGTTCATCATCAATGTAAATCGACCATGATTTGAGCTTCTAAATTTCTTTGGTGATTAACCAGGAAGCTATACATCTTGATTCCTACAGGATATAATTATGGTGTTCTTTAAGTTTATTAGCATTTTTCTACGGCAAGTGATGTGTTACACTGCAACTAGGATCAGAATCGGGTGAGACTTTATGGATTTAGGCTATTTAGCAGTACATTGATAAGGTCTTCCAGGATATAGTGACTCTTTCTGAAGGAAGTGCGTGCTGTGACAGATACACAAGAAACAGAAAATGCTGAAAGCTTTGCTTTTGCTTTGGTAAATGGCTCTCTGGGTGTCTTTGAGCTACGAGGAAGACGGGTTCGGGACTTCAGGTACAGTGAAGTATTAGTACTTTCAAAGGTCATTGTTTATGATCTGTGTTGGAGTTTAGAGCTTCCGTGATAACATTTTCTCCCATAAGCAGACAAGGTACCAGACAAGGCTGCAACTTTAGAGCCTATGATGCAAATCTGGTAAAAGTTTGTTCTCGAGGAATATCACAATCTAGGTGACTAGTTCTAGTCGTACTTGAAGATGGTGATGCACTAGAAATTCTAAAAGTGCCTAGTATGTTGGGGATCTGGATGTGATTTGAGAATTTGAATCCTTGACTAAGATTATGTTGTAAGGTTGTTATTGTGCAATTCCTCACATATTGACTTATCTACTCTTGTTATGCAGACCCAGATGGCCAGCTGCTTCATTTGTATCAGCAGATGTATTGATAACTGCCATGGCTTACCGCACACCCCATGTGGTAACATCTTCTGCCTTCTAGTTGCTATATCACTTTTAACTACTTGTTCAGCTATTTGCTGAAAAACAGCTCGAGTTCTTAAGCATTCAATGATTAAGCTCTACCGAGTTCAATAATTTTTGCAATTTGCTGTAGACCTTATGGATTTTTGTAAGTGGTGTTCCTGAACCTTTCATGGTGTGCATCTTCTTGTAGAGTCATCACAATGTTTCTCTTATCTAGTGTTTTTAACCAAATTTGTACAATTTTAAGTTTTCTGAGTAATTGGTGAATGGTTGAAGGTTATGGGAGACAGAACAGGGAATATAAGATGGTGGGACGTCATGACTGGATTATCTTCATGTTTCAATACTCATCGTGGAGGTGTGAGACGAATCAAATTTGCACCAGTGAGGATTGGAGATTCAACGAGAGGCCGAATAGCTGTCCTTTTCAATGACCATAGCTTTGCTGTTTATGACCTTGTAAGTATCTCCAATTCATATTTTAGACAGATATTCTAATGATTAGACCTGAAAACCTACTACACTTGGCATTTTAAGGAAATAACAAAGGTCCTTCCAAAGTTGTAAGTCAATCTTGATTATACTTTTCCTTGATTTATTTTCTTCATTTTTGATATATTAAGTGTGCAACAATAACTTTTAATGGCTTTGGGCAAGGTGTCATGGATAATGTCATGGAATATATCATGAATATGTCTGCAGGGTAGATCTTTTCTTATTGTTTCAAACTGTTCCTCAACATCCAACTTATGTCTGATATTTATTACAGCATGTCCTAAGACATTCCTTTTTGAAACTATAGGTCTTCATTTGCTCCTACACCACTTATGAAATCAAGTGTTGTGTCACTCATGTAGGATACGCAAGACCCACTGGCCAATGCACTAGTGCAACCACACCTAGGGGGCATACTGGTGCTGGAGCTTGACTGGTACCCATTGCGCCCAGACAAGAATGAGCCACTGCTTTTGTGCATTGCAGGTGCAGATGGCAGCTTCCGTCTTCTTGAGGTTCAGAAGTAAGTAATATGTTACCCCAACCCTATGATTATTGTATATCAGCACTGTCATTTGTGGCTTGTTCGTATTCTCCCTTTTAAACACACTATCCTACAGCTCATTATTTCAATATTCTACTTCTGATTAAGTATGAAGTACTGATTATGCAAAAGAGATTCATACTCTCAAATATTTATCAGTGTACCTTGAATGCTAGTCTTACACTGGGATAGACATGAACTTCTAGGTTCTCAAAACTTCAATGAGGATTGAACTTCTTGTTGTCTTGCATGGGCTTTCTTTTCTGCATATTCTCTGCAATTTACATTTTCGTGTTCTGTCTTTAGACCAGTTATAAAACCTTTATGAATATTGGTGACAGGACCTTTGCTATGCATTGTTGATGGTACTTTAGTTCAATTATGCGCCCCCTAAACCTCAATAGGATGCTCTTAAGAATATTCTTGGATACTAATTCTGTGGTTTCTGCCTTGTTGTCCAATGCTAATGATGGGATTGGATGGTGTATAGTGTTACAGGAGGAAAGTCCGGCCAGCTTGCAAAACCAACTCAGTGGCAACGGTATCGGCCAATGCCGTTGTGCTCTGCAGTGTTACTTCCTCCTCCACATGCTTTGGTAAAGTTTCTGCGCAGTATCTTGTCAACATGTAGTGAGTAGATAATGCATGCTCCTTGTTGCAAGATAAATGCTACTTGTCTCGAGTGGGCCTGGTTTGGCTCTACATGGAGGATGCAGAGACTTGAGTGCCTCATAGGTTGCTCTCCTTGATACCAAATAATCGTCATACAGGTACTTGTTTTGCATCTCAAGTTAAACCTTTTTGTTTACCATTGATGGGTTGTTAGAGGTGGCCTTTGGTGCAGGCTTTTCGAGTCCTATTACAGCTAGGGGTGCAGCCTTCCTGGTTCTCATTGGACTCAGCTTCCAGTGATGGGAAAAATAATCTAGGGGCCGTAAGTCAACCTTTAGGAACCAGTGGAGGAGGAGACCTACGACAATATCTGCTAGAACCTAAAAATCCTGTTCTAGGAGAGACCGTCTTTGCTGAGGTGTTGCTGAAGGCCTTGGGACCTTATTGCAAAACTGGTGAGGAGTACCATGCAATGTTAGGCTTGCATTCCTGCTTCATGCCATATGGTAGACACTGCTGTGGTTCTGGATTCCTCCTGTTAAAGTTTTACACATGGGAACACCTCCAGCATTGTGTTCAAAATATCTTTGCTAGTAGGAATTACTCAAATTGAATTCTAGATGCATTCATGCAAAACATTTCCTTTATCATACCAATCTTGAGTCCATGCAGCTGGCTGAATTTCTTCCTGTTGGGAGTCAAATGATATAAAATACCTAAGAGAATCACATGGATACTGGTTTTGTGCAGGTCGGTTGTTGGATAAGGAGAAGGCGTTACAATATGAAGCTATATGCAAGCGAGGTGTATCAACAAGGTGTGCTTTTGCAGCTGCTCACTTTGGGGAATACTCAGAGGCTGTATTTTGGCTCCAACTTCCTCGGGCCCTTGCGCTGCTCAGTTATGGTTCTGCTGGACCAGGTTCATTTTGGAGAAAACTTGACAAAAGCAACTCCGCTCAGACAGGAGGAAGTGGAATAATAACCTCAGAAGTACAAGTCAACAAGCTAGATCGCGGAATGACGTTTATTCCTCCTAAAATCACTATACCCAGTTCTCCTGAGGGAGAGCTGCCTGCCGCTCCCTTTAAGTTGGTAAACACTGGACTTATCTGCTGATGTATGTGGGATTGGGTTCACCAATATTCTTGGTTAATCTTATTAGGTTGACAGCAGATGTCATGTTAATCTCCTTTAGTCTCAAAAAGGTTCTTGAAGTTCTTATTTACCAGATAAGGAAGGGGTCTCTTCTTTTTTGGTTAAATGTTTTTGACATTGGCACTGGAAGTTGTTGTACAGTGTGTCCTAGGTGATCAAAGAGTGTATTCTCTTCAAATGACTAGAAAAGAGAATGAACTATACTAATGAGAAACAGGCATACATCTGATGGACAAGAACCAGAAATTTGATTAGCTTTCATAGTTCCATTTGATTGTTATTGTTATGCCTGAAGGAAATCTGCACTATTGCTAAGAGCATGTGTTTTGTGATGGGTGGTGGAAGCAGCCATATGGGTGTATGGACATTATGCCCTCTGAGCAGGCTGAGGTGTGCTCTGTTGCACGCGAGCGAATTGGCTGGCATGAAAAACTTTCAGGGACCGAAGCCACTCAAAGAAGAGTGCATGAGTAATGTCCCCAGCTTTGCCTTTTTAGAGAGAATCTGTGGCATGCAATTTTATCATTTTGCAGATATAAGATTTACATTTGATTGAACCAGCAGGGATTGTTATTTTGAGTGTAAAATAAGGCAATCGGCTTCCTCCCAATCCTTGAGTATCTGGATTGTGTTGTAGCAACTCTGTTTATGCAAAGTAAGCAGTCAATGAACTTGTTGGATATTGTACTTCTGTCACAGGTTGATAACTGTGGGAGATTTTGAAGCTGCTGTGACTTTGTTATTGGCAACACCCCCAAACAACCCTCTTTTCTACATGGATGCATTGCGAGCTGTATCTCTTGCCTCTGCTGTATCAACAGGCCTTCATGAACTCGCTGTCAAGGTGGATTACTTGAACCCTCTAAAGCTCTATCACCAAGAAATTCCATACAAATTTAGAGCAACAGCAACAGCAATGGTAATCACCTGACTGCCATACTTGTTTTAATCAGCAGAGTGGATCTGAACTTGGTGTTTATGTGTAGGTTGTGGCTGCAAACATGGTTGGTACAGATGATTCGTTGTCAGGAACACATCTTCTTTGTGCAGTGGGTCGGTACCAGGAAGCCTGCTCACAGGCAAGTAAGCTGTGCCTACTTTGGAAAGAAATTAACGGACACATACTGATAACAAGAGTCACATAAGAACCCATTGCAGTAGGAAAGTGGCAAATCTTATTGTGTACGAGCCACAGTGTAGCAGTAACTTTTAGTTAATGTCCATGTTGATCTTTTTTTTTACCCATGTTGATTTTTTCTGTTAATTCCTTTTGCAGTTTCAAGGGTTAAGGTTGTTTCACTGTGCCATGTTATATTGGCACAGCACATTAGGCTATATTATAGCATGTGATCTGTTGTACTGTGGAATGATGCTACATGCCTAGGAAGTTGACCATGAAATATCAATTCAGACGCTTATTTGTGGGACTTCTTTCTCTTTACAGTTGCAAGATGCAGGGCGTTGGGTAGATGCTGCTACACTAGCTGCCACTCATCTGCAGGGTTCAGATCATGCAAGGTCCACTCTCAAGCTCTCTTACTCCTAGGGTTGTGATTTGTCTCAAACTTCGCCCTGTCAACAGACTCTTAACATGGCAACATATATACATTTTGCTTGGGCAATCCATGTTGTGTATCACTCAATCTCTTAACTGCAAATTTTGTTGTGCATATGCAATTATAAGAAATTTACACTATACTCCTTTTTCTTATATTTTTAATAAACGTGTCTCCGAGAGCAATTTCCCTCTTAGCATCTGATTATCCTATTACCGGTATTGCACAAGGTTCACAATTGTCAATTCTTGCAGGCTCACTCACTGCTAATAATGGCTTGGTTATTGCAGGGTCTTGGAAAGATGGGCCGAGCATGTATTGAACAATGAGCATAATTTGTGGAGGTGAGACTCCTGGCTTTTGTCATTGCTAGAAGCACACATGTAGATTTTGTTTTTCATGCTTTCAAGAGTAGATTAATTGAGGGGAAAGTAAGGAGCCTAGTACAGGTTCCAGAGAATTAAATTGGCATATTCAATCTGGTGAAACTATGTTGATGTGTCAACAACCTCTTTGAGAAAGAGAGGAACACATAATGGTGCCGAGTCTTTAGCTGATCGTTTATCACCTTACCAGGATGATTGCAGAAGCATAAAGAAATGGATGCACTGCCAATAATTTGTATCGATGTCTAGTAGTCATTTATCTTGTACGAGTGTTGTGCTATATCTGAACAGGTGAGTGGGGTTCTGTATTGGGTTCAGGGCATTGATACTCTTTGTAGCAGCAGGAGCACTTTTAGAGGCCCTGGCCACACTCCGCAATGCAAAGCAACCTGACACAGCAGTCATGTTCCTTCTTGCGTGTCATGAGGCGAAAGCACTTGCACTTGCATCGAGACCCGACATACAGGAACCAGAAACAGGGGTTGGAGATATGCTCGATTTGCCTGGAGAACTGTTTAACCACCATGAAGAAGTACAGGCAGTATGTGAATACTATTGGGAGTATAAACGACACCTGGCACATGCTTGCACAGGAATTAATGCTATTGTGGACTAATTTTCTCATCCATTTTCCCTTAGGTTTTGGAACAGATCAATCATATCATTGAAGTTGGTGAGCCTCAGCGATGGGCAAGACTATTGTACCCTCAGCTCTACTTCATTCACATGTATACAGGAGGCAAACATCAGGAACAAACCTGGGTCCTTTTCATGTCTGATGGATGTTCAATTTGAGATGAAAGCTCCAACCAGAAGACTTCAGCTATGGCACCTGGACTGTCGATAGCAAGAGCTCTGGATAAGAAGAGGAGGCTTTAGTTGTTGTGTTACCTGAGCACATTGCTCCATTTCATTGACAACACACGAGTTAGATGCAAATGTGTTGAAGACTGTATATGTATATGTAGCCATAAGAATGTAGGATACTTTAGCAGAGGCCACAGATTCGGTTAGATGAAAATGTGATGGAAACAAGCATCTGCCTAAGACGCACTGGCTCTCACCACTTGCCCTCCCCATGGCCTCTGGAGTTGTATTAAGATGTAGACCTAAAACACTACGAACATAGTCACCATCAACCTCCAAATCTGAGGGGGATAGTTTTCTTGGTGAGGGTTTACATTATGTTGCCTACCCTTGATATTCTTTGTAGAAAAAGTTTTCTATCCAAGGATCAATTTGCATTCAGACTCTTTCAGATGGAATCATGCAGGACATTGTGGAAGGTGCTTCACATGACTTCTATATATGAATCTTGTTTGAAAATCGTTTTGTTGCGTGATAGGAAAGATGCCAGTAGGTGTCATGTGTGTTGAACATGTGATACATCAATACATTCTTGCAAATCTTGGCTGATTTCAATACACTATTGAAGTGAAGATCGGAAGTCTGCAACCTTAACTATGTAGTATCTCTCACTCTCCACCCTGCCATGGCCCTAACATTACCGAACCCAATGGTGTTTAATGCTGTGCTGAAATCGAGGCATGGCAGTGGGTCAGTCCCTCCGGGGTCGGGTCCTGGCCTGCCTGCAGCAGAGCCTGTGTTGGCCCGGGCCGTAACGACACCGTGGCACGCCAAGCTGCCCGTGCCCAGCTTCACATCACATCACCTTCCATCATGGCATCCCCATGCCACGAGGACCATGTGGGGTTCCTAACCTAATCACCCTCAGGGACAGTGTTTTGGGGTTCCACTTTGAAAGACCTCCATTCAGCCATGGCTGCTGAATCATTGTAACCTGCACACTTCGGATTTCTGCCGCAATGGATTGTCTTGCATCAAGTGATGCGATTGCAACAATGATGCGCTGAAGGGATCAGAGGCGATCGGCGTTTGGAGCGCTTCTTCCCAAGCACGTTGGAACCATGCCTCTCATTGATCGTAACCTAGGCATTTAGCAAAAAGTGTAGATTTCCGCCATAATGTATTGTCTTCTATGTAGTGAAGCGATTGCAACATCCAAGCACTGAAGTAATACAGGAAAAACATCGTGTCGTGCGCTCAGTGCACAGACAGTGGTTACAATCATCCTCACTGACTGTGTTTTAGGGTTTATTTCCAAATCTGGATTCTAGCATCGCTTCTGATTGATGGCATGTACTCGTTTAGGGTTTAGTTCGCATTTAAGCCGCACTCTTCCATAGAGCTACAAAGAGCTAAAAACGGATCTGAGGACCTTTTGTCGCTTGTATGTGGATGTTGTCACTAGAGATTGAGGTCTTCAATGGGTGATTGAACCACACACTTTCATGCACATGGATCTGACGTGGGCAACCCAGATCCGCGCCAAAGGGAGGAGGGACAGTCCAGGACTCATGCTCCAGTTTCAGTAGTGTACATACCATGGACAAGAGTGCATGATTTTGTGAAAGGTGAGGAAGCTCGTACTAATGGTCCCTGCAAATTTTTTTGCAGAATCATGGATGAGGGTTCGAGAATGAGATTGAAATTTCACTCTTGTACAAGTATGAGAAAAACAAAAAAACAAAAAAAATAAAATCAAACAAACAAATTTGACATTTTGGGAACCCTCAAATCCAGGAGCTTTATAATTCAAGTCTTTACAAACATATAACCCATTTTCTGTTCCAAAGGTTTCTAAATAAACACGCGAGGGTTTAAGAAGAAGAAGAAGAAGAAGAAGAACCAAATTGGCGGTTTGAAAGATCTCAATTTTGGTCCAAATTTGAACTTTTTTATAAAAAAATTCCCAAGTGCTTACAAAATGACAGCGCACTAGCATTCCAAGGTTCTCAAAAGTAAGGTGATCAGTGAGGGCTCCAGAAAAGTGGAAATTTTAGGAACAAATAAAAGTGGAAATTTGGGAGATAATCTCGTTTTTTGGTCCAAACCTGAACATCCCCCTTTTATTTTATTTTACGTGCTTACCTACCAAAGGCGGAATGTTTTAAGAAAACTGGAAATTTCAGTCTCGGTTTTTTTTTGGGGGGGGGGGGGGGGCAAATTCCACTTTTTGGGAACTCTAAACTTGGGTCCAATCTTGACACAAAATTTGGTCCAATTTTTTGTTCTTCTTCTTCCAAGTGTTACCTATTGACAACCCGTTTTATTTGCGTTGTGAGATCTACAAAATCGATGGTGAGGGTTTAAGAAACTTAAAATTTTCAATCTCACTTTTGAGAAGGAACCAAGTTTGGAATTACGGGAACTCTAAAATTTGTTCCAAAAGATGAAATTGTGTTTTGCAAGTGCTTAGCAAATGACAACGCCCTTGCGTTCCAAGATTTTTCTAATTCTATACATTTTAGGGAACAATTATAGTTAACTAGAAAATTTCCAACCCAGTTTGAAGAACAACTGTTATAATTAGTTAGAAAAACTCCAATTATTATTGTCTATTCAAAGAAGTTCGCCTCTTGATTGGTTTCAGTGAAGGGTCTTTAATATGCTCAAGCCACTGAGGATCATCAAGAAACACCTTTATACAATCACTCACAATGTTGGGCTACAAAACAACCTCCATGTACAGTACGACAAAATGTCATGAACAGGCTACGCTGAACTTTAGTTAACTAGAAATTTAGTTAACAAGATTTTTTGGCATATTAAATTTAAAACAACTATAGTTAACTACAATTTTTGACAAGCGAACAACTATAGTAATGAAAGGCAACTAGTTAACTAATAATTATTGCTAGTTAGTTGTCCAAGGTCTACCAGGTTCTCCAATTTAGTGGATGAGGGTGTAAAAAATTTAGGAATTTTATTCTCACTTTTGGAATCAATACAAATTTCACATTTTGGAAACTCTAAAACTTGATCCAAATTTGAACATGTTGTTTTTCAAGTACATACCAGGTGACGTCGCATTTGTGTTGCAAGATTTGTTTTTTTTAAGCGACAAGTGAGGCTTTCGGTATCACTTTTGAGATGGAAATAAATTTCAAATTTTGGGGATCTCAAAACTCAAAAATTGTTTTGAAGTGTTACCAAATGACAACTCAATAACGGTTCCAAAGTTCTCCCCAAAGCGAATGCATGAGGGTCTAAGAAAGCTGAAAATTTCTAGCTCGATTTAAGAAATTCATAAATTGAAAATTTGGGAATGTGCTTACCAGATGATAGTGCATTTGCCTTGTGAGAATGCACAAATTCATAGGGTGAGAATTCGAGAGAATTTAAAACTCGAGTGTCGATATGGAGAACAAAGAACAAATGTATCATTTTGGTAAAAACTCTAAAATTTGGTCCAAACTTTTTAAATGCTTACCAAATCTCAAGACACTTGCGTTCCAAGTTTTTCCCAAACATCATGGGTTAGGGTTTAAGAAAATTAAGAATTTCGGTGTCAATTTTGAGAAGGAAATTATTTCAAGTTTAAGGAACTCTAAAATTTAGCAAGAAATTACAGCCGCACTACATGCCCTTCTCCACTTGATGTTAAACAAAAGGTTTTAAGCCAAAATAGAATTTTACTTACTTTGTATTCCAACCTACTACAAATTCCGCTTGCTGAACCTAGGTGGTTGTCCATGTGGCAACATTTAATACTTGGCTATAGCTCAAGCAAATGCCAAGCAAAGATGCCCCCAGGTTTATGTAGGAGTAGCTTAGCTACTAGCCTTGACAACCCATTGACCGATACTGCAATAGTTGAAGTTCTATATACAATCACCTCCTGCCATGTTATTTGCTAACAATGGTGGGCCAATATTACATCTAAGGTAAATGGGTTCAAAATTTGTTAACCATTATGGGCTCAATAGTCACATGATTAGGTGGGCTCTTCATGAACAATCTCTTTAGACACATGTCTTTTTGTTGTCCATTCTTAGATCCACACCTAACCACCTACCACTTAAATATAGGTATCCATATTATTGTGATGTTGGAATGGAACTCATAGTGGTTAACTTGAGGGTGAATTGCACAACAATTCTTAGGCAATGTCAAATGGGTCTTCAACAATACTTATTCTAGTCAGCCCACTTCTTCTAGGATATGAAATGCATGATCAATACATGATGGCTAGCAAGTCCAAATTGAGGCCAGAACCCTCGATTATGTTGACTATTGGGCACGTAGTCCGATCATTAGATTTTTTTTGAGCATGTAGTCTAGTCTCGTTTAAAGACATGTCTTATTGGTAACCATTCTTGGAGTCACACCTAACCATAGACCACTCAAATATAGGTGTTCGATTAAGATAAGTAAGGTACACATAACCCATCTCCGTTACATGTAAGCAGTTTCGCATAAGTGTAGTACCTGCGTGATACTAGAGTGATTTTTCATAGGTCTGGAAATTGATATCACATTGTTTAACACAATAATCACAATTTATTTCCAAGTTGTAAAAGGCAAGATACTCTCCCAACCCATATTCATAGCATAGGTTGACCTATTTCCAATAACCGGGAGACAAAAACTTGAGTACAGTCGGTGCCCTTTCCAAGGAACCCAAATCCATGCCCTTTTTTGACTTATTTTTTTTCAGCATGCCGAATGTGACAACTACATGTGTGATTCTTCAGGGTTTTTTTTTCCATCATGTTAGAAAATGATGGCTATATGCATAGAACTTCACAACTTTAGAGGACTTTATGTGTTAAGATTTTTTTTTTTTTGGGGGGGGGGGGTTAAATTGGAAATGAACATGTCTACCACAAGCATGTGAGAATGCACACAACTATACAAATATGTTTGATGATGTGGCGACTTCTTGGAATAAAAACATCGTTGTGTGGAAAGAGCCATTAAAATTCTTAAAATCTCCAATTGTGCTTGGAATGCAATGTTGATGTGGGGAGATTGATTTTTTATTTTTTATTTTTTGGGGGCGGGCAGTCCTTGTGGGCGGATGGATGTAGAGTGGGTCGGAGAGCGGGCTGCGGGGGCGCTCCATTGGGAACAGAGTTCCCAAAGGAGTTCCCGAAGCCCAGGACTTGGAGGGGCTTGCTCTTGGTATATAGTCTGGGCTTAAACCCTAAAAGCTGCTCTTCGTTTTTAGGGTTTAGTCTGGCTGCACCTCTCTCTCCGAAT
This sequence comes from Polytrichum commune, assembly GCA_950295325.1. Lineage (NCBI taxonomy): Eukaryota > Viridiplantae > Streptophyta > Polytrichopsida > Polytrichales > Polytrichaceae > Polytrichum > Polytrichum commune. Next base: position 31,010,997 of record OX485809.1, read on the forward strand.
CTTAGCCCGGATTGCTTGTCCAGATAGAGAGATGAAGCATGGGAGAGGTGGAGTGGGAGCAGGTGAGACGGGAAGCCACGCGAGTAATCGATTATTTGGAACTTGAAGAGAATCTTCAACACTCGAAAAGAAGGTATAGCCAGACTACTCCTCTTGGTATGTTGATTGAAAAAAGTTCTGACCAATCCACAGTGATTTTCACCTAATGTCTGTGTTTCAAGGTCGGCATTCATTCTCATCACACAGCATTCGACTCACTGTCTGCTTCCACTCCCTGAGAGACTACAGGGCCCGGAACTTATTGTTGTGGATAGAGGTCGTTGGAATTCTGTCCTTGTAGGTTGAAAGGTGGATTAGTAGTGTATTCTACCAATGACTGCAGGTGAATATAGGGTTGTCACGTGTTGGTAGGGCTCCGTCAGGACCACCTCTGTCACCTAGAGATGGCTGAATTGGGCGATGGATTGTTGTGGGCATGTAGGTGGATATTGAAAAATTGGCCAGAGCCCAAAAACGTGGACAAGGACGAGAAGCATGCGCTTGGAAGCTTAGAGAAGTACCTACTACTATCCACATTTTGTTGTGTTGCATTGAGGAGTAATGTTGTAGACCCCTGATGTAGTTGCAAATATGTGTGACTTTCAAGGATGTGTTTACTAAAATCTCATTGTGAAAGGGGGCATAAGGCTTCCAAAGTCTTGGAACTCCAAAAAAGGAGTTGGGTATGTTCAATAATTTCTGAAAGCAGTATGACTACAGATGAGTCTGAAATTAAAACTTTGCTCCTGTTGATTGAGAATCCCAGTGCGATGGTGCTAGTGATGATGAGTTACAAGATCACTTTGTATCCTGTTTGAATGTTGTATTCGACCTCCTTTTTCTGTATTTACATTGGTATATTACATTCATTCTCACTCGAACAAAATCGCAAAATTTCAGGTGCATACCGGAATTGTTTATTCGCGAAGAGGATAGTTCGGTGAGTTCTTTTTTATTCTTGTATCTTACAGGGTTTCTTCTTTACTTCTCCTTCTTATAGAGCCTTGTAGAAGTTTTATCCTTTTGTGAGTGCTGACCTATATAATGCAGAAGCGATATAGTTGGCATCCTCGCTTTTATAACAAAAAAGCGTTGGATGCAGTTGATAGTGGGTAGATGTCCGGTTGTCTCTGTCCTTTATCTGGTGCAAAATAAGGTTCTGGATTGAGTGCACCAGTCACTTATTTGTCTAAAGTGTTACCAAAACCTTCTTTCAGTCATTTAAAACGAGTTACTTAGTTCACCTTTCTAGTGCACAAAGAATGTACTCTAATTTTGTGCCTGGGAACAACAATTTGCCTTAGTTTTCACATTGTGAAATGTTTTTGTGAATCTTTCTAGACAACACGAGTATTTTGTGTTAGAGTGCTGCTGAAACTCTATTTTTAAATTAAATATTTTATGCTTCCTGTCTTCCGATTCCTTGGACTCCAGATTAATGTGATCCTTTTTCATGATCATTCTTAGTTTGGTTCTTTATCACTCTGTTTGCTGGTTGCAAATTTTTGAGGGTTTGTTCTCTTTCAATGCAAGTGAAGGACTCACAGCAGAGATTTTGATATGCAGACTGTGAGGAGCATCAAGTCTGTAGTTCAAAGAAGTCTATATGATTTGCGTACTGAAAGGAAAGCAGCCACTCGAACTAAAAGGAAATTGCCAGTGAGGAATTCTGATGATTCTCACAGGGTTCAGGCGCTCATGGGGGTGCATTTAGATGCCTCACGGACTGAAGGTGCTGTCCATCAAAACAGTGAAATTGTTTTGCATGCCAGCCCTAGTGATATTGAGCAGGGAGGCACAATAGAGGTTGGGGCGATGCCAATAATGAGGAACACACCACCTGGAAAGTTTGTGACTCCTCAAGAGCCCCTTGACCTTGATGATCTTGAAGACTTGGAAATCACGACATCTTTGCCTCTTGTTTTGAACACTCTTCATATTACTGCACTTCAGTCCATTCTTGCCACGCTGATCAGTGCCCCTGTAAATAGTAAAAATAGGACCTACATTGAGGACAATATTAAACAGATCATAGCAACCCATTTGGAGCAGGGTGACAATGCTATCCCTGAAGTTGTTTCAAGAGCGATAGATGTTATTCGAGACAAAAAATCAGTTCGGAAGAGGCTATCCGATCTCAATCTGTGTGCCCTACCCTCGTCTCCAATTGCAGCAACCTTCAGAGCTCTTGAACATCTAGAGAGTTTACCACTTCGAACACTATATGCAATGAAAGATTTGATGAAATCGCAGACAGCCCAGTCAGAACAATCTGTTTTCGGTTATAACAGAAAAAAATTGGCGAGATATATACGAAAGAGTGTTGTGAAGCAATTGGGCGGACTTAATGAAGGTGATCCATTGCCCGAAGCTATAAAGAGTTCTATGTATGCAATGAGTTTATCAGTGAAAGAAGTAGGCGGTAATGATGGCAATTTAGGACTGATTATCGGTCCACCGTTGCCTTCTGTTGTATCTGTACACAACAAGATCTTCTCAGCGTTGAGGAAACTGAAGAGGCTTAAATTCAAGTCACTTCTATCACTGTCTAGCTTTACTGGGGATGGTGTTGACTGCCAAAGCAAGAAACATACAATCAGTGTGCGTGCACACTATCGACAAATTCTAGTGGATTTCCTTCTTAGATGTGAAGAACCTATAGTGCCTGGTGCTATTAAGAGGTTAGTAGATGCCATAGCAGAATTAGAACAGAAAGAACTAGAGTTGGTTAAGAGTATTAAGCAACCCAAGCTAAGAAAATTAGACAAGCCCAAAGGAGGCAAAACTGCTTTCCAAACGTGGAGAAGAGTTCCGGAGGTAGAGGCGGTCCTGAGAGTTAGCAGTCATTTGAAAAACATTTACAGAGATGAAGAGGTCAAGGAGGCAAGGGCAGTTGTGCCATCAGAAGAAGAGCTATTTGAGCTGGGAGTCTCTGTGGTGAATGGTCAGCACAGTTTTGATGTAATGGCAGAAGGTCAAGAGGAGTTGGTTGGTGTACCTGAGAACAGAAGATTCATGGAAGCTGCTGATGAAGCTGGGGAGCTTTGTTACATGTTATTGGGTCGAGCTTTAGCTGGAATTGCACTAAGACGAAATAAACTGTTGCCAATGGCTGTACAAAAGTACCTAAGTACTGGTCTTGAAGAAACTATGATAACAGGTGCTCAACCAAACCTGAGTTCCTATTTTTACTTGTATATCCTCTTTTGAGATTCAATTGAAGATGTTGTACAAGTTGTGTATCTTGTATATAACTGGGCCATGATTATCTCTGCCACAGACCAAAACTGTAGTGAAGATGAGGGTGCGGTGGAACAAATTGATGAGGTGGCTTTGCTCATTGGGATTGCTGAATCTATGCCAAATATGTCAGCAAGGTGCGACATTTTCTTTGGATGATTGTGCTATCTAATATGGCACGCGTTTTAAAATTCCTGGAATCCACTTTGTACTCGTATGGACGCTTGTATACCTCATCTACAAAGATGAGTTATGCACATTTGTTAAAACCACCTTGTTTGTTGTTGTTATGCAGAGTTGTGAAAAGTAGGGTTTGTTGTATATGTCTGTTACATCCTGTAATGACTGCTATTTCTGTGGTTATTGGCAGTATCTATACCTTCTCTCACTTATTGTGACCATCGACTAGAAATTTGCCCACCTAGTGCAAGAGCAATTACCAAGATTAATTTATGTCTGCTGTTTGTATGTTGTGTACATCGTACTATTAACTGACAATCACTCTTTGGATGATCTTGTCACAGGGCAATGCAGAATGTGAAAACCTGCCTGGGCCTAGTTTGATGGTCAAAGAAGATGAAATCTGATTTGTACTGCATCCAGCTCGGTGGCTTCCACTGTTGCTATTTGTCCCATCCACAAGGAGTTCAAGAGATTAAGGTACTATGGTGGTCATTTTGCTGACAAAAAGAAGTCATGGTGTATTCGAATCAAAAGTATGAACCCATCCCTAATTGAACATTGTTCAATGCTGTAGAAATACTTCAGGCTTTCCTATAAACCTGTTACAGTCTGCTGTTCATGGTAGCCAACAATACACAATTGATTTAATCAGGGAGGAGCTTCTGGCAGCTGGAGGTGCTGGCAGCGCAATATTCATTGGGATGGCTGGTTTCCAGGTATCATTACCTTGAAGGTTGTCAAAAGCATGATGGTGATCAACTACATCACTTAACTCAAATGTAGTCTGAAGGTACGTCCCATTTGCTTTTGTGAAATGTCTGTGGTCAATGGTTTTGCGTTAATGTATACCTAGGTTTTTCTTGATGGATGAATTTCTTCAAGTAATTGGTGAAGCTGTGCGGTGTTGAAGTCAAGATTGGCAAACTGTAAACTATGCCTATGATACTGAAGATCAATAGAAGCATTCTGTGAAGAAATTATTCTTGTAATTCTTTTGCGATTTTGTGAGGCTTTTGCAGGTTGTACACATCTTCTGTCTGAATGGCCTGTGCTCAGTACATGATAGACATTAGTGATTTCAGATAAATTCTCAAATGAACCTATTGTTGGTGGGTGTGCTTTTACACACCTGTGCTCCTGTTGTGGCCCTAAAGCTGCCCATAATCTGTTACAAAAAGTTGCACAAAAGATAGTCTAGAAGGGTATGAGAATTGACTTATGATAGTAGTACCTGATATCCAGTTTAATATGGTGATCAGGAGCTCATGTCTCATACTGAGAGACCTCAATCTTATGTCTGAAAATCAAGCAGTTTTTAGGCTTGAATTCTTTGCTAGAAGTGGTGTCATAAGGTCTTACAGCTCTTTTCCAAAATGTAAATGGGATTGCTTTATGTGGTGCTCTACTGTATAATAAAATATTTCTTCTCAATCAATCATGTCCCATTAGTATGACTTCATATGAACTGTCTACTCTTTCATTAGCATATTGTATTGCAGTAAGAGGGTTTTAAGATTTTTGCTTCAAGTTCTACCAATTGAGACATGACACTCTGATCTAAGTAATTGTGCCACAATATTGCAGGAAGCTGAATTGTCATTGAGGTGTAGTGGTCAGTACAGGAGGATTGAGTGACACAGTTGATGATTTGAAGAGAGAAGGATCTTACAACACAGACAGCACAGCTGTTGGTCATGCATAGGTGAGCATAAGAAGGATTTTCTGCATACAACACTTGTCACACAGGATGTCAAGTACAACACCTAAAACATGTTTAAGGAGGGCTTATCTGCTTAGTCTTAGAATTTTAGAAATCGGGTGACCTATTTCATGACCACCAAGAACATAACCACCACCAGGTTTCAAATTAGACCGTACTTGGAGCTGATCAGTTCTGTGCCATCTGGTGAGTGTCTGGTTCCATTTTGTACAATGTAGATGTAGTTATGGTTCATCATTTGAGATGGTCAAATTCTACAGAAATAAACACAAGGTGTAGGATTTTCACCTGGTTTGACACTTGCAGCTTACATACTGCATATGCGATGCTTCTGGAGTGTCACAAATAGGTTGGTCCAAGGTTTAGTTCTTTCCCCTACTCTTTGGGAAACCTTTGCATGAATTGCAGTTTTTCTCAGTTGAAGATTGTAGAATGTCTATAACTTTTCTGTTTTCATACCAGATCTTCTACATTACCTACATTCATGGATCTGTATTGACAGCTTAAGTCTAGAAGTAATTTACCAAAGTTATTCAAGTTCAAGGCCCCTGGCAATAGAAGGATGGCTAGCCTTCACCATTATAATATACATTCAACCCTAGTTACCAGCTTCCGTGATCTTGTCAAAGGTTCTTGCTAGGCATGTGGATTCTCAGTATGGACACATTTAAGGTAAAGGTTTTTGCTCATCTGGGAATGTCGTAACAATATATACGTTACAGGAGTGGTTCCTACAGGCATCAAACTAGGACCTTGAATTTTTGAGCCACCTGAACTGGAAGTTGTAATTCAAGAAATGAGGTTTCGAGTGTGAGGTACCCAGTAACTGTGGTAGTGATTGGAAGTTCCGTGTGGAGAGATCATTTTCCCCTACTTTTTTGTCTTTTAATTCAGTTGTGCATCCTGCTTCGTTGAGGTTTGCAATTTGTTGACAATCTGGTAGGACCATAATGGAGTTATTTCTATGTTGCTAGTTTTGCAAATCATTATTTGTACAATATTTTAACAAAACAAATCACCTTATTATCAGAACTAACATCCCATTTCGGTTTGTTACAACAATGTTACAACAATTCGTTCCATCTGTGTACATTGTACAAAAGTATCAGGGGTTGCCATGAAGTGTTTGCAGTATGCTTCACAACATTCAATGAAGTTTGATCTCTTCAGAACGTTTCAGTGTGTTTCTATTCCTGCCAAGCACAATCCAGCACTGTGTTCAATTGCCAATACTGAACAAGCACACACCATGAGCAAATTCTTGAAAGAGCAATAATCTTACCCTATTCCTGACTTTACTAAGAGACCAGTGCAGAACCAAATAAAGACTGAGTGAAACTTATCACCAGAGTTCCTCATGACTTCAGCAAATCTACAATTGACAAAAAAACCTATGAATCCACCCATAAATACCCATAAATGACATTCTCCTAAGGCTCACAAAAACATTACAGTACCACTTTCAGAAGCTCTACCAAGCAGAGCCTGGTCTGGAAGAAGAACAACTACTCCGGTCTCCAGAGGAGGCTAGAGTGAATAGAGTGTTCGTAGAACATCCTAGGCCACGCCCTAGGGCGATGGTGTTAGATGTAAAACTACTTCACCCTTTATAGGGAGTAGACATTATTTTTAATAATTAATGATCATTATTGGTAACCGGTAACATGTAACTGTCTTTAGCCAAAAGACATCCAGTAATCATGGTATTGCTTCAGGAGGTAAGGCAGAGCGGGTTGTAAGTTTTTATTTTTATTTTTATGGTAAGTCTTGGAGGTCTATGATAGGTTGTCGGTTCTCTAGTCTGTGTTTATGAACTAGTATTGAGTGTGCATATTGTGTGGCAATTATGTTAATTTGTGTAAATATACTTTTAATTTTCATGACATGGAGTTTTAAGTATTGCTTCTAGTTTATTCATTGATGGGATGTGTGTTGTGGCCCTTGCACCTGCGACTAATACCATGAGTGGGGCTACATTCCACCCCCTTGCTATGATGTTATTGATAAGTGGTTGATATTTTGTGGTTTTTTATCGAGGGTTTCTGCAGCAAATTTGTCATTACAATATGTAAATTCTATAAATTGTATGGTGAGATCTGGTGCAAGGAATTTTGGTGGAGGATGATTGTATGGGTGGCCAATGACGCACAGTATGTCAAGTTTAAGTCTGGCAGAACAATGACATCTTTGGGCACCACATGTGCACAACAATAGCCATGTTGGTACTGTGTTTTCTTGAGGTAATTCATTATGCGTTCCCGCATTCATAAGTGTATAGTGTCTTGATATTTTAGTTGATAGAATGAGTTTCCAGAATTCCCATACAACTTTGTTATGTCTTTTTGTTATTAGTGCATAGATGTGTTGTTGTTTGCATTTGAGTAGTACATGTAACCATGTATCCGCCTTTGATGAGTTGCAAATAGGGCATGTTTTCGATGGGTAGGCTTCTCTACCAAAGAAGAGTTGCTTTCGGGCATGACCCATATATTGTCCAGTTCGGAATTTTATGAGGCACATTTTTTGTTTGTATGTGACGGCATGGTTTGTCCAGAAGTCATTTCATAATATTTTATCAATGTCCTTGTTCTTGAGCCATTTGTGTAGTTGTTGTGTTTGACTTGCTATAATTGTTAAGTTGAGTCCTTTGTCGTGTTTGAGGATGTGTTTTCCGAGGTGCCTAATGGGTCCTTTGTCTGGTGTCTCCTGCATGGAGTGCCACTAGTCTTTTTGGAAGTAGTATGGTGTAGGGTGCGCGTGTTCCTATGGTGTTGCGGCGTCTCTATGATCTAGTTCACGTCCTTGTTTGGCTAGTGTGTCTGCATGTTCATTGCTGCTGATGTTTGTGTGGGCTTTTATTTTGTGAAGTGTGGTGATTTGTGTGCGGGATATGAACATTTTAATCATAGCTTCTAGGATGTTTTTGTCTGGGTGGCTATTATGTAGGGTGGGGTGTTTGAGTTGGGTATTTAGAAGGTATAGTACATTGAGGCAATCTGTGAATATATGGGCCGGTTCGTCACTGTATGTTGTGGTGAGGAGTTGTAAGGTGTGGTGTATGGCCATCATTTTTGCTCGTAGTATTTTTTGTAGTCTTGGTAGTCTTTCAACAATTTTTAGGTTTTTGAAAGGGTTGTAAATCCCGTATCCCACTGTTTCCCATTTCCAGTGTCCGCTGCTTGTTTCTTTAGGTGGTTTGAATGACCCGTCAATGTAGTAGCAAAACTGTGGCGGATATTTAAGGGGTAGGCATCGTTCCAGGTTGATACTCAGTGGGGTGTCTGGGGTTTGAGTGATCGGGGGCAGGGGAGGGTATGTGAGTTTAGCCCATTTTGTGTTGTGGTTTACTGGGGTGGCCATTGGCGTGGGCGGTGCAACTTGGTTGAACGTTGTGAGGATTTGAAGAGTGTTGGCGATGTCATTCATTTCTTAGGTATATTCCTCTAATCCAATGGGCGTGTTTTTGTGATGTACGCATAGTATATGGATGGCGCGACTTTCTGTTCTAGGTTCAATTCGTAACTCTGGGGGGATTGTTGGTTCTTCATAGGTGATGGTGTCGGCTTTGAAGTGTGTGATAACATGCAAATCTGGGAAGGGTCCAATGCCTGGCATGGAATGTGTATGGAGATGCATATGGCTTCATTATCCCAATTCCTCCACATACACCAATGAGAATTGTGCAGCGGATACTGCCAATAACCATCAATCTCTGTAGACAGATTAAAATGTGTTTGCCACAATCCTCGGGGGGGGGGGGGTAGTCATTGGTTGGAGTAGCAATATACGTGCGAACAAATGATAGGGTATTTTAAAAGCATGGGGGCAAAAATTTATAAATGGACTTAAGAGTAATATAGGGTATCAAAAATGGCATTGGACATCTTTAAAGTACTATAGGGTATGGAATAATAGGTAATTTGGAATTATAAGTAATGCAAGCCATTTTTCTATTAACCCAAAGTAGAAAATTTTATAATGATAGCATGTGAAATTTTTTTTTTTTGAAAGTAATACCCCCCTATAAAATAGTGGTTGTTCGCACCTATATTCTTAACTTTTTAACACACTGCCCCCCAAGCCACAATCACTTGATCGATGAGGAGGACAGACAGTCTGATGAGCAGGCAATTTTGGACGTGCTTCAAAAAACTTGGAGCCAATTGAGCAATACAGTAGTCCTAAATGCAGTAGCAAAACTATAATACATCCATGGGTATTGTGATAGAAACTGCAAGATCTGGATAAAGGCTTCCAACTTGTAAATTCTGATGTGGGTTAATATAATGTTGAATATGCGGCATGTCCCGTGAAACCAATGAACATGGACAACCAACTCTTACTACAAGTATGAAGAGTGCAATCTCTCAATTTCCTACTCTAATGAGATCTGCTCAAATGAGATCTCCTAGCGGGTGACTCTGGTATTTGAGAAAACTACGTGAGAACAAATATAGGGTCCACTTAAAGTTGCGACCTACAATTTATAAAACTTGTATTTGTAACTAAGGCCAAGTTATATATTGAACTCCTTGGTATAGATAAATTAGGGTGTTTACAAATGGATCATGTTAGAGAAACTTTGAAACTAAGATATCATAGAGTTCATTAGGGTGGGGAATTAAAGTAAAATATATTAGGGCCCCACACTATGGATGAGCACCATTGGATGACATCTCATGGATGTATCTTGATAGTTGGATGTAATATGTGGGGTTAGATGCGAGAAGGAATCTTCATGGGTTTGGGCATTTTGTTTGGTTTTCTTAGTTGCTAGTTAGGATTTGCGATGCTTTTCAAACTTTTCTTGTCTGTGCAGACTCTTACCTTCTTGTGGACTTGGCAAATGTTGTATTTTAGGTGAACTGACATGGTTGCGCTCCTCAAGTGCGTCCATCCCAAACTTCATCCATCCTAATTTCAGTTTTTTGCTCGCTTGGTAGATGGGTAGGGTTTAGTGTTGTGATTTCTTGTTGTGATTTCTCACATTTTTGGGGAGCATTGTCAACGCAAAGGAAGGGGGGCAATGTCAGTAGGAGGTGTTCATGTGAACAACTCAAGGTATTCGGTTTTCATGATGTAGTTGAGATTGTTTTCATTTGTTGATTCCAATGCTAGTCCATAACTTATTGGACCTTGCGAGTGTGATGAGGACGATACATTTGCCAAACTCAACTCACTACTTGAAAGTATTCATCATGTAGATTGCCCATTTCAATTCTTTGATATTGAGAGTAGATGCAAGATTAACTACAAGCTTGACGGGCTCAATAGAGTTTCTTCGGATGTACATGTTATTCCCTAGTTGTTCCCAACCTTGATTCTAGCAAGCGCATGCATGTGGTTTACCTATATTTTGATTTTATCTCCCAACAAACTCTAGAGTGCATAGCATAGGAGGTTGAACTTTAAAGATCTTAACCCCCAAAATGACTATGACCAGCCATGGCCTCCACTTGTTGGTTCTAAAGTTAGTGGTGAAAGCACTTACCATGTGGTGTTTGACAAGAAGTTCACATTGGCGAATGTTGAGGTTATGGCTAGATACTTGCTTACCAAAGACAAACTTAGGAAATATTAGAAACTAATAACCCTATAGGATCACCAATGGCACTTGAGGTCTTTGGACTAGGATTATGTGGGTGTAATAAAGGTGTATTGTGTAAAGAGTTTGTATCCACCATTGGAGGTCATTCCATGAACACAATCCACAACCTCTTTGTCCATTTAAAAACAAAATCACCTCATGTCTAACATACACATTCAAAATTGGTGCCAAAGAAAAGGAGTCTAGTTTAGTGATCATTCCCAATCACAACCCTTTAAAGAGAAGTTATTTTGTTCACCGCATCTAAACATCAAGTATTAGTGGTTGAAGGCATTCAGATACTAAGTGCGGTGAATGAAACTTGGCCCGATGAGAAAGAAACTATTTGCACTAGTTGGGGATCTTGAATCGAAGGAAGTTAGGTCCTTTGGGGATAAGGTTCGTTGTACTTACTGTGGGGATTAATTTCAGCTTTGTCCTCCAAAAAAGAACATGGAAGCCAACCTAACCATTAGATAAATTGAGTGTCACTAAGTTGCAGGTTCTCAGAGTTGCCCTATGTGATATTTACTATGATGTGGGGGTGAACTACAAACCCCCAGTTGCTTGTTGAATTTTTTTAAGTAAGATTTTAGGTAGAGGTTGTGGCAATGTTTTGGCATATTGTATAGTTTGTTGTGTTGGGGTTAGAGCTAGGATATGGACTTTGTGTCTTGAGCATAAAAAGTTGGATGTTGCACATTGAGTGGTTATAACCTCTTGAACTTGAACAATGACACAAATTGCTTCATATTTGAATGTGTAAAGCCTAAACAAATTTGTGATTGGTGTTGATTGGTTATGTTATAATGTTGCATGCATGTGTGCAATTGTGTTTCTGAACACAAACTTTGAAAGCATTTGGGTGTATTTTTGGACACAAGCATTTTTATCATCATTTCCATGTGTGTATGTTTTGAATGAGTAGAGTGCATACTAGGAAGGTGAATATTGTGCATATTGTGTTGATGTGTGAATTATGATCTTGTATGCGCAAGTGTTAGATTTTACATGAGATCAAAAAAAATTATAAATTATAACTACTATATGCCCATGTAAAAGAAGTATAAACACCAAGTTAACCTACCCATAGGGTCCTCAAAAATAACGAATGCTAGAAAATTACATAATAGGAGGGTCCACAATATGTACCTTCTCCAATATAATACCCCTCCTAGAAACACCTTGTGTTCTCACATGTTTCCACTAAATACAAGGGAGTGAACCCCCCCCCCCCCCTTCTTCCTCTTCTAATGCCTTAACGATTCGTGGCCTTTAGCATGATGGCTTGACGAGGAGAGATAAAATTGAAATTACACTCAATAAGTTATTTAGTGTTTGATTATAATTAATGTTGTTACCACCCTACCCTGCTCAACATTAATTTTCAATTTTTTGACAATTAATGTTAGAAAATATGCTAGAAGATATGTTGGAATTCTCCTTTTATCATTATTAATTCATTTATTTCATGTCCTTATTAATACTAACTCCAAACATGTAATTTCCACATATTACCATAGTTGAAATTTAGTGTTTGAGTTTACATTTAATGCTACTTACTTTCATAGGGTAATTGATATTTAGTGTATGCGTGCGTATTTGGTGTAGTGCACTTCTTTTTTTTGGTTTTTTTTCTCTTTCTGTTAGGGTTTGTTGATTTCCAAAGTGAAGGTGAAAGGCATTCAGTGCTTGAATAAAAGTCTATTTCTGGAGCTAAAATTGTTCTTCTTGGTCATACAGAGGTGTTGATAACGAATGAGGTTGACTTTTGTTATACTCTAATTTTCTTTTGTTATTCTCTAATTTGCTTTTGTTGTTGCATTCCTAGTGTGTTGAGTGAGTGGTTAAACACCAAAGAGGAAATAATGCATGTGCAAAAAATTGGGTTGCATGGATTGAGTGGTGTGGGCAAGATAACCTTGCAAGGATTTGTGTGAATTTCATTATGATAGATATCTTCATAGAGTCTTGCTCTTTTTCCATCTGGGAAAGGCTAGTGGCTGAGATCAAATCATAAGTTTCTTATCATGGTATAGATTCTGGGATGGTCATTTGGTTTAAACATGTCGAGGCGACAACAACTTCTCTAGGGACCCTATAAGACCATGGGGGCCCCCACCAATAGCCAGGCTACAACACTTGATAAATTAAACTTGGTTATATGTATATAGAATATATGTATATAGAATATTGAAGGTACAAAAGTCAACTTTCAGTCCAGGAATTGATCTTGGAAGAACCCGCCCTTGTGGGTGAGCATTGGTTGGAGACTACCATTGATGCAGTGCTATGTTTGCGCTCTACAAACTTTCTTCAAATTGAAGGGTTTGAGGGGAAGGATGCATATGTACTATACACCAACTTAAATAGGCAAGCCTTAAAGGCGACCTATAAAATTATCTTGGAAAAAAGTCTCGAAAGTTCTTAGAGATCCAAGAGGCGTAGCATGGACCTCATAGTGTCATACAATGGGGTTGTAGATTTATTTTTGGTATGTCTAGCTTCAAGTGTCAAAAGTGATGTCACCCAAATTAGCTCTTTTATCATTAGGTAGGTGCCTTTCTTACAATTTGTGACCTACTATGGAATCCTAAATTTAAGGGTATAGTGAACACGAAGCATACTTTAAATGGTCCCCCGTGATATAAAATCCAAGTGGAGGCATAGCATGACCTCTGTGCACACATGGCAAGTCCATCATGCATCACATCGTGATATTCAAAAAAGTGAGTGGAGAGTTTGACATGACAACTTAAAATGGCCATGGATTTACAAATATTACACGTTAATGAACCATAAATAAGGTGGTGGAAGCAAGTGTGTTGTGTAACTTGCGATCCCACATTCTCCTCACAACCGTAAGGTGCTAGGTCACATCATAACAGGTTATCCAAGAAGCATTTTATCGCATGCACAAGGTGGGGCACGAACATGATGGGTAGCACAAATGAATGCCCCTATGTGACCACAATGGGTAATAACGGCTTTTCACGTACAAATGCCATACGAAATTGAGATATGATTCCATAACTTCGAGTCGCATGGCTTCAACCCATTTTGAAATCCTAATTCGATGAGATCATTGTCATCCTAGCCGGGGGGGGGGGGGGGCTGGTGCGTAGGCTGGTGGTATTTTAGAAACGAAGTGCGATAAAATATAAGGTATTTAATATTCATTCGAGGTAAAATAGCCTTGAATAAGGGTATCCTAAGTTAAATACTATGTAGGCTCAAATGGGATGGATGAAAATTACTTTTATCTATTTTATTTTTGTAGATGAATTGTGGTTTTAGGGTTCTTGCCATATGACAACAATGCAATCCCGTTGGTAAAATGCCAATTCACAATGCACCCCCCCCCCTCCTCAGCTAAAAGTTAAAGGCTATAAGCATTTGTAAGAAAAATAGGGTATTTAAGATTAAATGCATTCTAGATCTCTAAATACCAATAGGGTATTAAAATTTTAAGCTTAGTAGATTTTTTCTACTTGAAGGACACCTAATATTCTAATTCCCAAAGATAATACCCCCCTTGAAAATAACTTGTTATCGCAGGTGTCGCCAAATATTTACTATGAGTAACCCCCCCCCCCCCCAACAATTGTCATATAAATCGAACCACACCAAATGCCCAAACTCACCAAATTGTCCATAATTGGTGGAGTTGCAGCATATATATATATATATATATTTGGGGTTAGATTATAGAAAGACTTGAACTCGTATGAATGGCCTAGACTATAATACACACGATGTATATCCTCTAGTCACGGTTGTCTCATATCACTTTACTTTGACTTCCTTGTGTACACATTCGTGACCACACATCTATGGTGATGTTTTATAACATTTGGTGTTTCTCAATACACTAGGTTTTTGGGAATTATGAAAATTTAAAGTCAACATTTTGATCTGTTTCTAGTCTCATCTAAACCCATGCCTGATATTAATTCTTTATGTTACATCCCTCACACATTTACAATAAATACTATTTATTTATTTATGTATTTATGTATTTAAGCACCATTATTTAATGACTTGTGGACATCTAAACTGATACATGTGCAGCTTGGTTGCAGTTTTATCCATGAAAATCATGTTGAGTCAAAGCCAATTAGATCACAAAACTTAAAACTTTGTTGATTCTCCCATGAAGCAACCATAGTTTTTAAACTGTTAATGTTATAAAATAATGTGGCAAATAGTGTGGAATGGTGATAAATTAGTGTGGTGCAACCTAATTGCACATATCAATGTACATAGTGGTTCGGACTTTTGTCGTATATTTTAGTATATGTTTTGGTTACGTTGCAGTCTTTTGGCATCTACAACTATTTTAGATGATTAAATTCATACTAAATTGAGTCCAATCTCCTAAGACGAGGAGCCCATTACTACACTAATTACCCCAACTAGTGTGTGTTACTATTCGGAGTTACTCACTGCAGTAACGTCTTACTCAGGAGTTCAATTTTCACTAACACAAGATCAATAACTTGTTTGAACATTTACTTATACAACATAAATGACATTGCGTGGTTAAATGTTACATTCTCATTGCATAGTTATAGCACTGCGTAACTCCGAATAGTAACATGCGCTAATTGAGGTAATTGGTGTAGGTAGTAGGTAGAATGTCGCGTGCATACATAAAATTTATAAAGGCTTATATAGATGCCCTAAAATGGCCACATGGACCAAATTTGACCTTGGGGAACTTTAGGGTTTAGTCCACTATGTATTGTTGCCAACTAAGCTCCACATAAGAACTACTTATAACCTTTATTTTTGTTAGACCTTCCCGTGCTAGGTTTTCGTGAAACGATTCTCTCGCTTCCTTTAAGGAATCATTTCCAACACTCGAGCATTGTTCGGCAAAGCACCAAAAATCTTTCTAGCACCTTGACCTTGACCGCCATCAAAAAGTGCACCATGAGGATTTCAAGCCTACTAGTTCCACTCTAGGTTGCCTATTTGTTATTAGAGTTATTTGTAAAAATGAAGGAGATGAGACCATGGGTTTAGTACCAAATTATGAGTTTATAAGAATAAACATAAAGTCATCCAGGTTTTCTTAATGCTTGAATTATTGTACATAAAGAGTGGTGGTGGGCTCTTAAAAACAAACTTTTTAGCTTATGCTACTAGGATGGGTGGGTCCAAGTAGCCTTGCATAAGCCAATCTAGGGTTTAGGACATCGGGTCCCATGCCCATACCCTATTTTAGATTATAAAATCTTCCCTTTGTTTGAGGTGCAAACATGAGGGTTCCAAAAACTTCGCCCAAGGCTTTGATACATGAGCTATCGAGCTCTGAATAGAAAGTTTTCTTACATAAGGATCAAACCCAAGGTTTTGTCCCTTTGAGGGACTTTACGGATAACTCTATTATTGTAGGATTTTTTAAAAATTAAAATTTTTTTTCTTCACCTTTCCACTTGGAAGGGCCCATGAGCTTTAGGTGGAAACATGAGCATTCCACCTTCACATAAGGTAGAAGCAACCCATTCACCAATCAATCAATGACCTTAATTTCCACATCTATGTTTCTCTCAAAGTGGGCAACTATGTACTTCAATTCGATTACTAATAAGTTGTTCTAAGGACTCAAAATGCAGCTCATTGGTTGAAGGACACAAAATGCCAATGAATAACACTCATGTTAGTCTGTACGTGGTATGAAGAGTCCACCCCCCAGGTAGAAATCCTTCCAATGTATTAAGTGTTGGCAATCAAAGGCTTTGTATATTAAGATAGTCCATCCATGAGTATGGCACAATTTGCATAGAAGAATCGAAGGAAACCAAAGAGCATTCAAAGAGCCTCCAAGTTGGAAAACTTAGAACATAAATGAAATCCTAGCATGAATGGACGGGGTAGTCAATGGGGACGATAACCATGGATGGAAAAGAAAAGAAAAAATACGATTGAAACTAACACATCTACTATCAATCTTTTCTCTAAATCTTATAACCCCACTTTGTACATCTACCTATATGTAGGATTCTCAAGAGCATGTTCATATGTATGCTCTAGAGAAAACAATACCTCCTCCTTGTGTATATTATGTCGGGTAACATCTCAACAAGACTCCTTTTTACACTCACATTGGTTTGTACATGGTATGAAGAGTCCACCCCCCCCCCCCTTCACAAGTATATGGAAGGGGGAGGTATTATTATCTCTAATATGTTAAAAAGAAAAGGATCTTGAGAATTTAAAAGCAGAGGTAGACGTACAAAAGGGAGTCTTATGAGCTTATAGATATTTTGACAATAAATGCAAATCATATGGTCGTATTCTTATAAATTACATTATATGGATTAAATGTCTTCAATAGTCCTCTCAATGGAAAGTGGAAGTGCAATGGATTGCATACATAACAAAGACCCTTCTCATGATGTGTATTTTGTGTATTTAGTGGATGCATTTATGACATTTAGTGCAAAACTTTAATTTAAATACATGAGCCTAATATACCACGTACCATTAGTACGTATACGGTTTTTCTCTTTCTCTCTCTATAAAATGTTTCTTTGGATATAGGAGGTTTCATTTCATAGTTTCTTACACATGTCATTAAATGTCCCAATAAAGGGTGGAACCCCCATGGTCTTTTTGGAGTATATGAAGTCCTTTAATAAAAAACTAACCGTTTAAGATCCGACTAAGGTAGAATCGCCTATTCATGCCGGTGACCCCAATTTTGAAATCTATTTCTTCCTCACAGTCGGCAACTACTTACTTCCACAAAAAAACACTAATTATCTCTTCTAAGTACTAAAAATGTGCTCAAAGCATAATTGCTAACCCAAGTAACATATTGGAACATTTAAATTTGTTTAAACGTATTGAAATGAAATCAACACCTCTAATATTTAGATGTGTTTAGATTAATTTTGGGACATTTTGGGTCCAAGTCTCTTAACCATTCTCCCATCCCCTATAACCCTAGGACCTTTAACCTCTATGGGTGACTAACTTTGAGGGGCTGATCACACCAACCACTTTTGGCACCATCCGTCAGCATCTCCAGCTGTAATAATGTGAAAAGTGATGGGCCAACATCTAATTCTGAACATAATCCCTGACAACAATTTCACAGTTGGAACCGGACGTAAAGTATGGTGTGATTGGGGCCATGAGTTTTGGGTAAGCTTGGTTCTCTTTGGTGGAAGGTCTCTTGGTCACTAACTTAACATTCCAATTGGAGCGGTGCCTCTCCGTGGTTAACCTCCTTAGGCTTCACTTGTGCTAATGATCTTCAACCCTAACCTAGTGTTTGTCAAAAACTATTGATCCCTTCTATGATGTTATGAGCGTAATTAGGGTACTACATCCTATCTTGGTTTTTGCCCTTCATAATAGACTCTTGTGAACTAGGACACCCAAATTTGGATCCATGTAAGCGATCCAGCCTCCAACTAACATTTAAATAAAATTGGAATAAGTCCATGTCCATAATTACAACATGCTGAATTTTATCATAAGAACTTCCAATAGGATTGTATGGTGTGATAGGATATGCAATGTTGATTGTGATAATGTTATAGCAATTGTTTTGATTTGTATTTTCATTATTCTACGCCTGATTATATAGATATGAAATATGGTTTTTTATTCATTATTTATTTTTTCCATCGTGTTTCAAGAGCATAATATTCAAGTATCACCAAGGATTCATTTATCTCCCATAAGTATGTTATAAATGTATGTATGGATCTACCCATAGAATTGTAACAACGAAAAAATCCGCATTTTGAAAATATCTCTAGATTTACCTAACTACGAGTTCTCCTGCCGTCCCTAGTTACCCTAGCTCCAACCTCTAGTTGCCCCAAACTGTTCCTGGTAAGTAAGCCTACACATCCCATCTAATCACATCACATGTCAAAATTGTATATCCTAGAACACATGCTTTGCTTATATTCACAAGCACAAAGTTCTACACAAATTTCTTCCTTTGTCCCCTCTAGTGCTCGTGGTCTCCAAGTGGGAGGGTTCTAGCCTTTCTAACTATACTTATCCAAAAACCCAAAAGCACACCAAATAACCCTAGTTTCTAGACGTCTAACCCTATCTGCAAGCCTCTTTGTTGGCTGCTCCTTCCTTATGAGTGTTCCATTAGTCCACTCGCTCCTTACCAGGAGTCCAATTGTGATGTTGTTCGTCTTTACTAATTATCCTCTTGACAAACTCATCCAAAAACTTCATGAATGTCTTCAACAAAAGCCTACTTACAACAAATTTTTTGGTTAAGTAGATTTTGGACATGGGCACCTCTTTTGACCTAGGATTGTGTAATTCCGTTGCATTCAACATGTGGAAACATATTCACCGGTTTGCACACCATTTCACCATATTTCTACACCCACACACACACAACTCCTTATAAGAAACAGATTCACTTTTTTTTTTTTTTTATCACAAGTAGATACACGTACCATCTATAAGCACAACAACAATTGAATATAATTGGGCTTTATTTGCCTCCCCATCTACATTTCCGAAATTTCTCATTTGATATAAAACATCCTCATGAAATATTAAGGATGATTTGAGTTTGGCACTATATATATATATATATATATATATAGAAAGAGAGAGGGTCTATTCTCTTTTCAAACCCTAGATCATTCATTTCACATTCAATAAGGGTCCCCTTTGACCTTGGACTCGTTCATCCTATGTATGCCATGCAAGGTACGCTCATTACTTTTCAAAGAAGGGAAAGTTGAAATGTAGTCGAGTCAACTTCCGGCCAAGCCTTTATATGCATTTACAAATGGATGAAGATCATCAAAGTTGGGCCTGAGTGAGAAAAAGTGCCTCATAGCCAACTTGGTTGACAACTTTCCGTCCTAAGTCTTGGGGCAAATAGTAATATATTAAGATATGGGTAAAGTAACTTACACCCACATGAAGAATACTTGGGCCATAGTGACAACTAACCTAAGGCTAACCAAAATTCTAGCCTAGTAGCTATGGCTCAATTGCATATGTCATGACAAAAAAAACCAACATCATTTCATTGAATACACTTTCTACCAACATAACTTCAAGTCCGCATTGGCATGTTGGAATTTTCTTATTATAATCATGGGCATAAGGTATATGGGTGATATTCGGATAGTTTTTTCGTGATGTAATCTTAGATTTAAACAACGAAGTTTGTGTTGCATTAGCAAATCTA
This sequence comes from Polytrichum commune, assembly GCA_950295325.1. NCBI lineage: Eukaryota > Viridiplantae > Streptophyta > Polytrichopsida > Polytrichales > Polytrichaceae > Polytrichum > Polytrichum commune. Next base: position 31,030,962 of record OX485809.1, read on the forward strand.
TGATGAAGCATCAACAAGAATCAGAAAGTTCGTGTCTGTTGGTGTCTTAAATGAACACCTAGGTCCTTTTCATTGTGTTTATTACCAAATTTGATTTGTTGATAGGCTTTGAGCATGTAGTTCAATCTCTTTTATAAGCATTTCTAATTGGGTGTTTGTTTTTTGATATAACCTTACCAAGCACCACTCAAATATAAGTGACCAATTAAGATCAATATTAGAATAAGGCATGTTAATCTTAGATAAATTTTGGTTTTTGTCTTCATGAGTAGTTGAAGTACTACAAAAGTTTTAGCGATCAACCATTTTCCGGTGGGTGGGCTCCAATGTTTTTGACGGACATGAATGTAAGCATGTTCGACGAGTGTTGTTCAAGAGATTTCTTTGTTACATGATTAGACTTAAGGTAAGCGGGTGTTAAGATGTTCACTTCAAGCTTTGCACTCACTTCTCGTAGGTTGCGAAACACATAATTAGTGTAAGATGGTTGCCAATTCCAAATCACGTATGTAGCCATTTGCCTCATAATTTGTGGAGATCGTATAGATATCCTATCTAGTGCCAAAATTAAGATTCGCAGTATGATTATATAGACATATTGGTTAAAACCCTCTCCTAATTATATTGACTATTGAGGCAGGGCGCACACCATCCAATATCTTTGTCTAACATTGATGGTAAAGTTAGTTTGCTTCACACCAAATCTTGGTTATAACTAACATGTTGGTAGATTTTAAATTGGCACTCCCCATTTCACATGGGTCAGTTAGGAGATATGGGGGAGAGGAGCTTTAGCTACCATTATGGGGATGATGAGGAAAGCTAAGACACGAGCGATGAGCGTTGAGCAATGAGCAATGAGTAGTGAGCGGCAATATGTGAAATTCTACATCTCAATGTAATGAAATCCACAGGGTATACAATGTAAAATGTACGCTTGTTTTGATACTAGTATTTTAAGATGTGGATATTTACATTTCATTTGAATAATGCTTATTACCATGCACTATAGTGTGTGTGGTCGAATCATGAAGCAACATATCATGAATTTTTTGGAATCCCAAATTATTTATTGGTTGTCACCATCATTGGATACAAAAATTTAATATCATCTATTGCAAATAAAAATATATCATGGAGCAATCTTAAAAAAACCTTGGGGGGTTACCTAGATACAAACCACGTGATTTATAATATAGGGTGCAAATTATTACGTCAAAGAATCATTATATTTAGTGTAAGAGCAATATATCGTCAATAAAAAAAACCCCAAAATAGACATTCCCCAATGCTTACAATCACAACAACATGCTAGCAACTAAGAGAACACAATAGTGAACCAAGAGGAAAATCAACTAGACAATAAGACCATACCATAATATCACTTACAATTAAAATGAAAAAAATGGATTTTATTACATTGGAGACTCCATATCACAACCCCAAAACATACAAGTGCCCAAGCTCAAAACTATTAAAACAAAACTTCCTTGGCAGAAAAAATCGCAAGCTCGTGCACAATGACAATCATCAAACCCTTCCGATAACAAATTGAGCTTCACAAACTCCATCCAAAAACAACTTACAAATCCTAATCTTCGATGAGGTGTGCAACGATTCCGTGTAAACCCTAGGCACACGGAATGACGAACATGTAGGGGAATAGAATAAACCTAGCAGAATACGTTTTTAACAAAATAATATTGTGTCTCAAATTTTCACACAAAACACATGATATTATATCCAAGACATTCTATCCATCCATTCTTAGTCAATATCCAATGTTAATCTAGAGTTATTAATTTCATGCTACTTCATTTTTTTGACCCATCGTATTTTAATTGTATCTAAACATGTCATATATCTTCAACCCTTTCTTAGAACTAAATTATTTGTAAATTTTATCTCCAAGGAATAAGAATAACCCTTTGTATTTTTCGAAGAGGTTTCTAAGATGATTGGAGTCACCCACCTAAGATTGTTTGTTGTTGAATTATGTCTTGCATAGAAATTTGAAATTCTTATAAAAGGTATTTTAGGTGCAATCCTTACATTTTCTTTCTAGATACACCAAGCACATATTGACCCAATTTTGGTGAATTTGGGACATGTGTATTGCGGGATATTGGCATTGAAAACATGATTGAACTTATCATCCTTTGAAATGAAAGCCATGATGGCTTCTTATCATGGCTATGGAATGGCTATAACGTTGTCAACACAGTACATGTCCATAGGATAGGTACTATGTTCGCCTCATAGAGATCTTATGTGAACACTTTCATGTTCTTTGGGTTTAACAATGTTGGTATTTGTGGTTATTTGTTCTTTTTTCCATTTTTTCTTCGGAGTCAGCCATTGATGTTGCATGAATCAATTCACCTGCATTTTGATGAGAAATGTCACAGACTCATCTCCAACATGGTCGCCAAAATATCAAGGGTGTAGTAAAAACAGGGATGAGTTGTAAACATGAATCAAATACATACAGAAAACCAACGACATGCACAAGAAGGCTCTTTTAATATGTCTGCCACATCAATACATGGGGTTGACACTTAGTGTGACTTACAGGAGTCACGTGTAGTGAAGGTATGATTGTTTGGAGGGTATTATCTTGCTCACAAGCATAAATGACTCATTCAAATAGGTAATTTTCTAATTGTGCATATTTTGTAGTACCTATCAATTACTTTGAAAGGTTGGGGTTTGTCATTTTCATGTACCATATGTTTATTATACATCCCAAGTGGTTGCTCGGAAGAGTGCTATGCCCTATGATTATCCTTCACACATGGTCAATTCTAGTTGGTTGTTTGACCGAGGCCAAACTTTGGCTCATTTCAAAAACCATCTCAAAAGGCAGAGCCAATGATTCATTGCAATATGGTTCAACTTCAAAGCAATTTCATAACGCCACAATCACAAAACATACACACAAAATTGTGATAGGAAACGCAATTTATCGCGGAAGCATAAACTGATGGCATCTTTAAGCAAAGTGATGGAAATCCTACTACCATTCTATTCGTGTGGGGAAAAAAAAAAAAAAAAAAAAAAAAAAAAAAAACAACAACAACAACAACAACAACAACAACAAACAAACAAACAAACAAACAAACAAATGTGCCAACACTTAACTACTAGAAGGTATACAATTTGTAGATGCCAACAAAACACCAAACTCTCATAGTGCACCACCTTGACCAAAACCAATCTCTTTCATGTTATTTATGTTCTTCAACCATTTTTTTTCATCTATCGAGAAATTTTCATCCACTATGGGCGGGACAGGGGAATGTATACACTATAGCCCTTTTGCCAAAAAAAATTATACCATGGTGTCTTAGAAATAGTATAAACCTAAAGGATGGAATTTATAACACCCTACATCATTTTGAACACAAAGTCACATGTTGTGTGGGGCCTATTTTATTTTAAAACTACTTCAATTTTTTTGATACTATCATTAAAAAATACCATATCTTTAGCGACACGTAGTTTCTAATTTTCAGGGAGTGTCAGGCCTATGCATCAATACTATAGGTGTAGGTAGTGTACCACACAAGGATTTCTCCTAAACAACAATTATGTTGCTAATCAAAATGAATTTAATTGAGATTGTGCCACAACCATTGACATCGAATTTAAATAAGCGATTTTGAGTCGAGCAGGTTGTGGAGACCTCTTCTCTTGACCACACAGCTACAATCCTATCTTATCCTTAAACCTCCATCTTCTAGAAACTCTTGTGGTAAACTCAAACAATTACTATTATCTATTGTAATTTTTACAAAATTTGGTTAACACATGGCCATTTTCCTCATAATTTTTGGAGCTCGTATGAACATCTTACTCATTATCAAATAGGTCCATCCAATCGCGTTGACTATTGAGCTTAGAGTGGTAGTCAATTATGTTGACTATTGAATGGCAGTCAATTCTAAGCATGTAGTCCAATCTCTTACAAATACATAATATACCTTTGGTGTATGTTCTTAGATCCACGCCCAACCATCCACTACTCAACTAGAGGTGTTCCTTTGAGATGAGTAACCGAATTAGGCATGCTTATCTTATACAAGAATAGAATTTTATTGAAACTCGGGAATTTCTCTTCGTATGGTTCACCCTAAGGTATGAGGGTGTTATTCACTTACTTTTCTTAAGCCTAACACCTATATTTGATTGGTGTATGGTTAGGTGAGGATCAATAAACGAACACCATACAAACACATGCTTGAAAGAGATCGATTATGTCTTCCAATTTGATTAAACACTACATACTCAATAGTGCACACAATCTATCTTATCAATGAAGAAATTAACAAACATGCACTTCCGATAACCATGATAACTAATGAAGGAAGATTTAATTTCCACTTTGGTTTTTGTTGGTGTTTCATCACATATTTTACTAATGCAACACAAATTTAATGTTGTATTCTGATAAATAGAAGATGGAGAACAATGGGATTAAAAGTTATTTCTAAAATTAACACTAATTACAATAATTAAAGAAACTTATTAACACCCACATACCTTGTCCTAACATTTTTAAAGGACAACTTTATTGGATCCTCCTTTGCTTACGGGAGATGGGTCTTGAGTGGCTCATTTTCTTAGTCAGGCCCCTAGATTTGATTGGTCCGTGGTTCGGTGAGCATCAAAGAGCAAACATCATAAAGACTCATGTCTCAAATAGACCAGATTGCATCTACAAATATCAATACTATTCTTCACTCAATAGTGAACACAAACATAACATTATTAAGCAATGTGCATTTGTTTACGCGGGCCCTAGGAATATAACCATGGGATGCTTAATAATGTTAGGGAATGGGGAGGACTTACGTATCCAATTCAGAAATCAACAAACATGCACTTCCAAGAACCATGATAACTAAATCAAGGGAGGTCCGATTTTCGATCCGGTTTTTGCAAATGTTTCATTGTAGGTTTACTAATGCAACATACGTTTTGTTGTGGAAATCTGATTGGTAGAAGTTGGAGAACATGAGAAACAAACCAAATAACACCCAGTGCATACTTAAACCCTAAACCCTAAACCCTAACATGTGCTGGAATCTTACCCACCGCTCCCTGCAAGTGGTCTCACCGGCCCCTCAGGTTTCTCTGAGGTGCCTTTCTATCAATAGTAGGATCGCTACTTCCACTCCTCTTTCATCAGATATCCACTTCCCTCAATTCCAGGCTGAGATGTTAGAGTTTCGCTTTAGTCACGTAGTGTGGATGTTTACCAATCAATCAGCAGCCTCCAACATTGTGATGATATGATATGGTTTGACAGAAATGGAGATCTTTGCCAATATAATCAGTTCAATATTCGGTAGACACATACATATATACTACAGTGTTGTACTAAACCTCCTCGTTTAACTTTCAGACGACAAGATTGAAGCATCCTGCAACGTTGTGATGTTATGATGTTCGTTGATACACTTGAGGATGCACATGTCACACAAAAAGAGCAGAGGCCGAACACCCATTTTTTTTCTAAAAGCAATCTGAGAAAGGAGAGTTGGAGGGACCCAGGTCATGGCAAAGGCATGAAGTGGAATCGTCAGCTACCGAATAATTCCTCCAAGTCTCCCACCTCCTGTTTGCCTCTTTTGTCATCATCTTTCCACCATAGCCAAGTAGTAGGCCCCGGGCTTAATTTAATGAATCAGACTGTCGTCCCTGGTTCACGTGGAGGACTAGAACTCATGAGAAACAAGGTGAAGGTATGGATGTTGATAGTCCGAGATGCAAGTGCGATCTTCTAAAAGTTAAAGTAGTTATCTGACTGCAACTGTTACTACGTACTAGATGGTAGAGAAGTTATATAAAGGGAGCTGGCTGCTGCACCCCCTGGTATTCTGGGAGTTGGGTTGGATCATCATCCGCGCGCAACACCGCAACGAGAATTGATGTAACTAGATCACGCTGCTTGTGGTGTAAGTGGCGCGATGATGTGCAGTCTGACCATGAAGGGTGCATGGTGAATCCATTCATCGTCGTCAAAGATCAATGATTCTGATGTAAAATTACTCTACTCTACTACAGTTAGTGCATGCAATCTGCCTGAGTTGCAGGGTGAAGAAGGGAATTGGTTTCTTTCTTCTCGGCTCCTTGCAGCTTGCTCGCAGCTTGCACTTGTACCCGTGGTTGTGAGATCAGGATTCAGGATTCAGGATTCGATAGAGAGAGAGAGCTGAGAGAGAGAGAGAGAGAGAGAGAGATAACGATGGATGTGCAGACGGCAGGTCGTCATCGCACACCGGAGACTTTAAGGTGCGTGTTCGTCACATGACGGAGATTTAGGAGAAGTTGTAGACTTAATTGATGCTTCCTTCCCCCAGAAATTAGCTGGTGTGCGTTCATGCCGATATGTCTATTTTAGAACGAATTTCTTCATGAAGTGGTGAAGATTTTGTGTTGAACTCAAGAACTGAGTGATTGAGACCGAAGACACTGCAGCAGATCGACTTGAACTATGTCTTACAAAGGCACACATGTCAGTTGAGGCCGGAAATTGGGGTTTCCAATGCATAAGTTGCTTTGTTGTGCTGCAACTTATGATAAACTCGTCTTCACTGCAGCTGTCTTCGGAATCAGTAGTCATTCTTTTGTGTGTGTTTTAGGCTCACCATGTATGTTATTTATACGGACACCACATCATCTGGAATGCTTATCGATCTCGACCAGAACTGAGGGATTAGTACCACGAGAGCAATGAGAGCAAGTGTCCATATTGTAATTCTTTACGGGAGAGTTTGAGCATTCTTACTTGTTAGATTTAGTGCGACAGACAGAGAGTAGGAATGTGTCATGAGTTGATCTTAATCCTCTCACCCCTGAGCCCAATATTTACTCATATGAAGAATTATTCCACTTGAAGTCACTTGACCTAGAACATCAGTGAGTAACTTGGTTGTTCATCTACTCTTATAGAATCATGCACTGGAAGGTCACTTTTGAGACGTTTCGGTGTTTGAGCTATCGAGGCTTTTCGAATTCCAACACTACTTATAAAGGAAGAGATGCTATAAGGAGGATTTTCAGAGTGATCTTGTGTTTAAACATTTAATCAATATCCATGCCACTAATTCTTTAATTTCAGGGTACATATGGGTATCGGAAACGGTACTCTACCGGATGAAACTTCCACGTCGGTGGAGATTGGATCAAGTTATGACGCTGTTCCAGCAGACAGCTTGAAAGGGGCTACACTTTCTGCCCGCATGGGACGAGTACTTGCACTTCAAGATTTCCGCAATGTCGAGGTAAGAAATAAATAGAATTCGTGATGGAAATTATACCATCATCCACCCAGTGCAAATGAATGATATGCCTCCAATTGAATGTCATATAACAGCACTAGGTTAAGTTCTTTCGGCAGGTAGTACTAGATCAAAGGATATTGCGACATATACAAACTTCCTTCTGGCTCAACTCTATTGATCTTGTCAAATTACAGTTCAGGATGCACATCGTGCGATGTTCCAAAATGATGCGTGCAACTTACATTGAATCTCCTCTAAACTTACACATTGTTACAATTTCAAATTCGGGTTATTTGGAAACTTTTGCACTGGATTCTGATTTGACAAGACTGTAATGTAGTGAATTGTAGTCGGAGATCATTCCAAATTCACTCCTCATGTTGAGCATGTCGGCAGATTCGGAGAATTTAAAGATTGTTGCAGTTTTAAATCCAAAGATTTTTCTGAATCCAAACCTTAACAGGACCGTATTGAATTGTGGCTACAATTTTTTCCAAATTTGTTCTTCATATATAGCATGTGGGCAGATTTGGAAAACTTCCAAGTTTTTATGATTTCATATCGGGGGATCGTAGGGAACATTTTCACTGGATTCTGATCTCGACAAGACCGTAGTGTATTGAATTGTAGCGAGGGAATATTCTAATCTGTTCTTCATGTTGAGCATGTCGGCAGACGTGTAAGACTTACAGATTGTTTCGATTTCAAATCCGGTGATTGTAGGAACCATTTGCACTGGATTCTGATATTGACAAGACCGCAATGTAGTGAACTGTAGGCGGAACTTATTCCAAATTCACTCACTCCTGATATGAGCGTGGGGTTTCAGATTTGGAGGGCGGCGGTGTTCGAAGGCACGGCGAGCATGATAATGGTGCTGGTGGGCATCCTGGCCACCATTTCCATTCTGGAAGCAGGGTACACCACCCCCGTGCTTTACATCGCCATCTTTCAGGGGCTCATTCTCTCTCTGGCCATCCTAGCCGCAGGCCCTGCCACGGGCGGCCACGTGAATCCCTGCATCACCTTCACGGAGATGCTCACGGGGCACATCTCCCCGGTGCGCTGCCTGCTCTACATCCTGGCCCAGTCTCTCGGCTCCATCGTCGGTGCCTTCTGGGTCAAGGTCAGTACAATCTCACCTCCAAACCCTAAATTCTCACATTCAACCCACTTTTGGCTCGCGATGTAAATTCCATAGGAAGAGAATTTGTCCTCCACCCCAAGTTTCTTATGTTGAACCACACATTCAAGCATACCCACCTCATTCAGAAACTGATGACAGATTGTTTACGAAACATGAGTATTCTCTTCCCCATGGCATGGAAACTGCGTTAGATCAGGGCCGCTGGTGTCCCCACAATGCTCCGGGTCAAGGTCATTCTAATCTCACATCCACATCCTAAGTCATGACATTTCAATCCACTTCTGGCAGCGGTGTAATTTCCATCGAAAGCGATTCTGCCCTCCACCCCAAGTTCCTTAGGTTGAACCACAAATTCAAGCATACCCACCTCATTCAGAAAATGATGACAGATTGTTTACGAAACATGAGTATTCTCTTCTCCATTTCATTGGAGATTACGTTAGATCACGGCCGTTGGTGTCCCCACAATGCTCCTGGTCAAGGTCAGTCTAATATCACTTCCACATCTTAAATCCTGACATTTCAATCCACTCTTGGCAGCGGTGTAGTTTCCATGGGAAGAGATTTTGCCCTCCACCCCAAGTTTCTTAGGTTGAACCAAATGTTTAAACATATATACCCACCTCATTCCAAAAATGATATTTTATGGGCCACTGTTTAGATTGTTAACAAAAACAAGCGTATTCTCTTCCCCCATGGTATGGAAATTGCGTTAGATTATGGCTGTTAGTGTCCACGTATTGGCAATTATCTAATACGTTTAGCCCATTTGGCTCTCTGTATGGAGCAGGGCAATGGCAAGTTGCCTCACATTCAATCCAGTTTTGGAAGCAACGTAATCTTCATGGAAGTTTCTTAGGGTTGCTCCACACATCCAACATATATACCCATTTCATACAGAAAATGATTGTCATATGTCCACTGTTAGACTGTTACAACATGCGTATATTCTTCCCCATGGCAATTGCGTTAGATAATGGCCATTGGTGTCCACCCAATGGCTATCATCTATTCAGCCCATTTGGCTCTGTGTAGGGTAGGGTTATGGCAAGATGCAGTACTTGAAGAAATGCTTCAGTTTTTTTTTCCTTCCCTGCCATATTATATTCCGGTTGTTTGTCAATTTGTCTTCTGCTCTGGGGAAAGGATTGTGATCGTTTCCATCAATTTTCTATAGAACAGACCCAACAAAGCATGAAGCTTTCACCCTGACATCATTGACAAGCATTCATAATCTTCCCTTGAAGTCAACGCCGCAATTCAGAAGCTTAGTGGAGAATGCTCCCTTCTGTACTTTTTCTAGATTTAGAGAAACAAGCCTTCATTCATAAGTGAAGGCACTGGTATTCGTATACTACTCTATTAATTGTGGCCTGAGAACTCTCTCAAGTCAATTCGGGACTTCTGGTGTATGAATTCATCATTCAGCTGATGACCTGTTTGCAGCATCACATGAAAGAGATAAGAAAATAGTAGATTATGTTAAACAATTCGTTATCTACAGGAATGCAGTGACCCGTGGGCGCTGTCACAGGAGCAAACTTCACCCAAACTTGACAAGCGAATTTTTTCTCGACGTTATGAATCAACATTGGCAAGGCACTATAGATAATTCAGAAAGAAAGATTGCAATGTGTCTTAATGAGAGTATATGTCTGCTCTGAAAATACATCTGAGTGAAGGTTTGTGAAAAGTGATTGGTATCAGATAGTATCAGATGGTCTTCTAATTAAGTCGCATGAATACTTGGGCATGGCCAGCATTCATGCGTGCAATCCAGGACCTTGATTCTTGGAAATCTGTTCTAGCTGGCAGAAGAGAATGGGAGCAAAGAATGTAACTCAGATCCTGGTGGAAGAAAGTTACGAGGCTCAAGATCATTGTTATCCTGCAGCTTACAGGGAGCAATGAGACACAGTGGATGGTGGTATTAGATGGTCATTTGATTGACTTGGATGATGGTTTGGGCGTGCAGGCGATAGTTGGAGACGTTTTGGCGACCCAGTATTCGTTGGGCGGTTGCTACCTGCACTCCCAAGTGTCGGCCACATCCGGGGTGGTGGGGTTGGCCACCAACCGGGCATTCCTTATAGAGGTGGGGATGGCGTTCTTCGTGCTCTTTGTGTCCTACTCCATTGCCCTGGACCCTCCCCAGCTGCCCAAAACGGGGTACATCTTGGCTCCATTTATGGTGGGCGGGGTGGTGGGGCTGTGCATCTACTGCTCCGGTGGCCTCATCTCAGGCTACGGCGGGGCGGGCATCAACCCTGGCCGGTGCATCGGCCCAGCCGTGGCGATGGGGGGTGTCATGTGGACGAACCACTGGGTGTTCTGGTTGGGGCCAGGTACTGCCTCTGTGGCCATGGCCATCCTCTACCACACCATTCCACCCACGCACATCGAGAAATACAGGAACCGGAAGGCACAAGCGAAAGCAGGAGGGAGGCAGCTGGGAAGGAAGCCAAATCCTTACTCAAACCACCAAGCTCAGCCCACTGTTTTGACCTACCCTAAACCCTAAACCCCGAACCCTACGTGTGGCTTGGCTTGGCTTCTGTGCGCCCATTTGCGCTCTAGACATGCAGCGGTGCTTTTCCCCAGTCAACAAACCACACTGAAACAGCAACTAGTTCAGACAGGGTTAAGTAGTATAGTTAGAATCACTCATTTCATAATGCAGGCACAGGAAGGCACAAGCAGGGAGGCTTGGAAGGAAGCCAAATCCATTTATTTGCAAACCACCAAACACAGACCACTTAAACCCTGAACCCAATCTGTGTATGAAGCTGTGCTTTTTGCCCAGTCCACAAACCACATTGAAACCACAACCACTTCAGATAGGGATGGTATAGGTCTATGGATAAAATCACTCAAATCATAATGCAGGCGGCTGAAGGCACAAGTTAAGTTAAAGCAGGGAGACTGGGTAGGAAGCCAAATCCAATTTCAAACTACCAACCACAGCCCACTTAGACCCTAAACCCCAATCCCTAATCCCTACGAGTGTATAAGCTGTGCTTTTAATCCAGTCATCAGAGGACACTGAAACAGCAACCAGTTCAGACAGTGACGGTATGGATACTAGAATCACTCGAAACATAATACATGATTGAGTGGGTGGGAATTGGGTGCTCATGATCCTAGATCAGTAGATAGTACCTATTTTGTCAAGATTTATGAGCTTTTCAACGTCTCTGAATCTACATACAAAGGGCTGGTGAGTGACTTTCATAAGTCATGAGACACTCCATGTGTATAATCAAAGCTGTGCTTTTTACCCAGCGAAGATATTTCAATTCAAACCACACTGAAATAGCAACCTGTTCAGACAGGAATTGTATATATATGAATACTAGAATTACTCAAATATTGTCACGACGTATTGAGTGTAGAGTGCTTATGATTGTAGATCATACTTAGATATGTTGTCAATATTTATATGATCTTTAATGTCGGATGCAAAGGGCTGGTGAATCACTTTCATGTACGTGCCATGAAGCACTACATGTGCATAATTACCTGTGCTTTTTAGTAAGTAGGCAAGAGAGATGGTAGCAAACCACAGCAACCAGTTCAGACATGGATATTGGTAAAGATACTAGAATCACTCAAATGATGATCCTTTGAGTGAGCGCATTTAAAGAGATTAGGGTACTGCATTTTCCTGATAGGCTTTTGATTGAAGAGAAATCCCATCTTGCACTGGCATTGCATGGATTGAAGTCAATCCTACTATGTTATTTGATTATGAGAAGATTCTATAAAATTAAGTGAGATGCAGGGATATGGAACTGGCAACACTCGGAAAATACATGTAGGAAAATGACTCCTTTCTACCAAATTCGTATATGAGTTATTGTTGAGTGAATTGGCGTCCATTGTTGTGTCTGCAAAATTTAAGTATTCTAGTTACTCCTATAGAATGGAAGAATGTCCCAAAAATCAAACAGTGTTAGGCAGGTTTCTAGGTTACAACCAATCTAATTTTGCCTATGGCATTGCTACCTCACCCTACCCTTTTCCATAGCACCTCCTCTGCAGCAGACTTTGCATGTTCAAAACCCCTCCACAATCCAATAGTTCTAATAATTATACTTGACTCTTGAGCTTCTATACTGTTGACTCGTGAATCCACATTTTTTAGGGTTTTCATTACAATTTAAAGAGTGCCATATACAGTCTGCACCTACCAAAATTCATTTGAAATGATTGATCAAGAACATGTATGCAATGAATTTCATAGTATCCGATATGGGTCAACTACTGCTTATGGACATGTCATGCAATGAGCGACCAACGTCTGACATGACAATCCATGTTTGAAACAACCTTGACCCGCTGGCCAGCTTTACTTACTTACACACCACGGGAGGACAATGGGCCCAGTTGGACCAGAGCAAAGCGCGTATTTCATTAAAGTTGGATGTCGTCATCCAGATCTTGAAGAACGTGCCGAGTCTGCCTGAGTGCAGATGGATGCACACACTGCAGGCACGTGATTCACCATCATCACAGACAACTTAGACAGCCATTGCAGGCACAGACAGACAGGCAGGCAGAGAAAGAGAGAGAAAAGGACACGTCACCGCTTTTGCACAGAGAACCATGTCTCAGCCACTCCCAGCCATCATGGGGTGTCCAGAGGCCGGCCGGCCGGATGGATCATGAGCTGCCTGTCCAGTAATTTGCCACCTTAGATCTCAATTGTGCAATACCTTTGTGACGATGTGTATCACAGCAGCAATGTACATATAGGGGATTGTTAAATCGGCTGTTGGTTAGAATGATCACAGTCAATATGTAAGGTGTCAATTAGGCTCTAACTTGCCATCCAAACTTGTCAAGTTTATTTAATTTTAACACATAGCTAATACCTTGTTCCTCTTCATGTGCGCGATGAAAATTTATTTTTAATGGATCATGTGACCACACAACGCATCTTTATGATCGTTTTAACAAATTACATGGTCGATTTAACAATTCCATATATAGAGAGATAAATATGCACGCGTGTTATCTGTGTTTGTGTCCACATTATCCAGGTGCTCCTTTCATGTATATAACTCGCGTCTGGCTTTTGCACTTCTTGTGTGACATGTGTGATGAAGTGTTGTGAACGCACCACTGGTGCAGGTGTGACCAGCTCACCCAGTGCAAAGAAGCCATGGCCAAGCAGTCACCAATTAATAATGATGATGGAGGCGGTCATGTAGATGGATGTACTTTGACATCAGACTGACACAAACTCTCGATGAGTTCTCAGGTTAAGTTGATGTCGTGGCATTATGGGTTGGGCAGGAGGCAAGCCGTGAGTCATGATGAAATTAGAGCTGTTGGCAATCGGGTTTCGAATTTAAAATTAAATAAAAGAAATGTGGTGCCAGCCTTGTCATCAGCTTACCTCATACTGTCGCTTGGTTCCTTGCCAAGGAAGTTGCAAGAATTGACGCAATAAGGAGAAACTATTGGCTCCAATGTATTGGTGGGTAGTACTACTCTGTAGAATGTACAATCGAGCCTGAGTGAATCAGAAGACTTGTGCTGTGCAGGCTAACAGCTTACTTATCCATTGCAGGTGGATCACTTTTGGAATGTTTGATTCTTGGGGTTCAGTGGAACTTCTCCCATCCTGGTTATTTCTCCTTTTTATACTGTAACTGAGACAGTGGACATTACTTTCAGAAAATTACTTTTTGGGCAATCCTAATTTATTGAAGGCAAACTTCCAAAACTGGTAATAAAAGGTTAATTATATTTACAGTTTGGCTTGAGTAAGCCAAAAGTCATTATAATTCACAAATTCAAAGAGAAACACATATCTTATAAGTTGCATTTGCCGAACAATTGATCAAAGTTCAATCGACTGTTGGTGAATTGGGTTCATCTCCTCTTTAGAAATCTTACCTCATGAAATATTTCAATATAACTTTTTGAATTGCACGCAATGAGACCTGGTGGTATAGAGTGATCATGACATTGCTAACTTAGATGAGAACATGTCATTTGTTTTGCAATCCACATCATGTACAAAAACAAGATGTAAGTACTTTACAGAATATTCTTTTCATGTTGATGCATGCACACGAGCTGGATTACAAATGTAGCAAACACCTAGAATGGATAAGCACCCTAAGGTAGTGATTGAGGGGCACTTGGTGCGAGTCCATGGGGAAGGCTTCACTGCTTAACGCACTTCACTTCTGTCGTAGGTTAGGGTTTCCTCAAGAGCTTCGGTGGGAGGGATCTCGTCGTGCTCCGGTATCATCACCATCACACGCTTCAGGCAACGAAATGCATTTGAGAATCATCAATAACAAATTTGCTTTGTAACAGCCGTCAACTCTTTGTCCCAGAAATATATGTAGAAAGATTCGAAATGGTGACGGGAATGTGATCTTGGCACTTTCTCCTGGGGTTTTGCAATTCTGATAAACCCTAGGGCACTTGTGCATCTCGTTGGTTTGCAGGATTGGGGACAGTTCGCAGGGTATTGTGATGAACAATTGTGTTGTAATGTCGTGGTGGATGTGAATGCATGTGGTGTGGAATTGGCAAAGAGGAGGTATGCTTGAAAGCAGATGTCGGAAGAGAGAGAAGGTGAGGAGCAAGAGCAAGAGCAAGGGTTTGAGTATGAGTACAAGCAGAATTCACGACCTCTCTTGCAGGCAGAGCAGGTGCAAGCCCGCCCTCGCCATTCTCTGCCGGGACGGCTGGCCCGAGCTGCCCGTGCGGCATTGCAATCCCATTTTCCTTCTCTCCCATCCATTAAAGCAGCATCGTCGCGGCGGATACCTTTGTCGCCGGAGCGAGCCACAGGGTTGTTTCGTTCGGGTGCTTTAGAAACACACATAAGTCGAGCCTTGGGCAACACTATTGGTATCAATGCAGCTGAGATTAAGGAGTCCACGAATTGGTTTTCGGCTGTGAAGAGCCTACCTGGGGCAGCTCAACGCAAAGGAGACGCCCTGAGGCAATTGCAGCTCAGCGGAAAGCACTCGGTAAGCTCGAAACGTGAATTGTTTCAGTGATGTGTAAAAAACCCCTAATACTCCTGGTGAATTCTCATTCTTCTTGGTGGCCATTATGAGCAATTAGCAGCAATAGTTTCTGGGTGGAATTCCATGTGTTGTCCTCATGCAGATGTGTACTCAAATCTGCAATACTGCAGGCTACTATAAGGACAGCATGGGATGTTTGGAGCACATCTGCCTGTGGTTTTCATGTTGTCCTGCTACAATAAACACCTAATTTTGTGTGGCCTACATTATTCATCATCAACCCACATAAGTCGTCTTGCAATTACTGGGTGACAACTAGAAGACTGCTCTAATTAACATCGCACACCAATTTTCATGCCACACTAAATCGGCTGTTTAGTTTATTGAATGAATTAATTTGGAGTGTCCGGGATTTAGGGTTCAGATAATTATTGATACCAAGATACAGTACACGATGGTCCTTGAGCTTGACTTGAGCATAGAAGGAAGTTTCCTGAATAACTCTTCTCAAAAGCTCAGAAAAACTTCCTTCTTATGTTTGAAATTTTCTGTTTTTGGGAGAAGAGTTATTAAGGAGACATGATATTAACCCTAATTTCTCAACGAGGATGGCGCGTCTATATTTCTGCACCGACGATTTATGAATTACAATCTGAGTTGATGAGGCAATTTGATATGTAGCTGGGAGCCAGAACAGTTCTGGAGACAATGATACAAGGCACGAAAGTTTCCCTGTTGGAGATGCAGCTGAGGATAGTTTACAGTTTAAACATTCCTCAACATTTCGACCAGGCACAGGCAAAGTCAGCAGGTCGCATTGCCTTGACTACTAGGACTGATTTGCAATCACGTCATCGACTGACGATGGAGAGCACGATTGGGTATGCATTTCTTGACTTTCTGGCTTCTACTCTGTTCGTGTCAAATTATTTTCTAGATGCTTCTTGGTAGAATTGCGAGTCATTTATCATCCAGGTCGGTCATCGGGAAGCTACCCTGATGGTTTGATTGCTATCCAGAAGTCCTTGAATTGCAATTGGGACAAGGTTTGATGTCAGAGGTGTTCATGTTTTTCTCCCCTTGCATAATATCAGATATCTAACTTGAAAGTGCAAGCTATTTGTTGGCTTTAACCCTATGCCTCCGTGTTCTGCAGGAGTGAGGAAGACAAGCACTCACTGTCAACCATTGTATCATCAGACTTGCGCTCAAAATTATCTTGGGGTCTTTCATCTTCTCTCAAGTAAGCATCTCTAAAACTTGCCCTAAAATTGGTATGATGAATTCTTCATCTGTAGGCAATGGTCACCTGTACCTCTGAAAATATGAAATCTGTTCATTAAGAGGGATATACCACCAGACAGCTGCTTCTATGCTCTTGTGAAGGGATTTAGTGGGTTAATGTAAAGGAGAGCACAGATGATGGGGGCAAGGACTGCTTCCGTCGAGCTTGACCGTGAGGTTTTCAAGCCAGACACATCCTCTCGTATATGGAAAGTTTGCACTGTTGTTGAGAACATTGCAGCCTTACAGTACTCACGTTAGTGATCTTCCTGTTCAATAATAAGCCTCTTGGTCTGACAGTTTTGACTCAAAGTTAGTCATCTTCTCAAGATATAACAACGATGCATATGCTGGTCAACGAGTTATCCTGCAGGTCAGCCCATCTCTGTAATTTCCAATGTTTACATTCATTTTTGCTCTATATGACCCACTTCAATCTCCCTACATTGACTTACAGAGGTTCCAAATTCTTCTTCTAATGAAGTAGGCGTGGTCAGAATTTGATGGCTTGATAAAATGCATGGACAGCAAGTTGCAAGGTAGAAAGCTCTTTGAGAGGTTGTTGTATTGATCAAATTCTCCATTTGATTCACTATTCAGGCAGTCCATAAATTGGATGAGAAGAACACAGTTTCCCCTATATGTGCAGTCACTTTAGGCAGTCCAACTCAAGGTGGCATAAGCTGGACCTATTCTTTTCCACAGCATGATAAAGGTACGTAATATACCATACCACTGTTGAGCACCTGTTTCTGACTTCCTTGAATGAGCATCCTTAACTATGTGTAGTTGGAAGATTGGAAGGAATTTTGAAGTGAAAGATTTTCAGTTTCTGCGGAGTACAGTGTTTTTACTTCTTAGGTGTTACTCAAAAATGTTTCACAGGTTCTGTTAGTTATTGTTGAGAAACTGTGATGTATGTGTCTTGATGACCTTGATGTGGTTATCCAGGTTCTGGTGAGGAGTCTCTCCAAGTGAAGGTACTTTGTAGCAGTAATGGATCTTATTTAATTAGCCTTAAGGGACAATTTGGAGAAGTTGAAGCATAGCAGGCCTGCACCATTCATTCATGGGAAGCAGTGTAAAGTAGTATTATTTCTTGGCAAAGATAATGTCAATGTCTCGATTCCAATAAAACTGGATCACCTGAAAGGCGTGAACCTGTTCTCATAATCATGGAAAGCTTTATTACTGCCAGGTTGTGATTCTTATTTAGACCTTGGTATGTGTGTCTTTCAGCATGATTTCATGGTTGCAAACTGCTTGAAGATTAGCATCAAAAATTTGACTAAAGTCAGACGTGTCTTATTCACACACCAACCTTAATTCAAACATCTACTTCTGGGTGTAAATGGTTTGAAACTCTCCTAATCAAACACTACTAACAGTATTCAAAGGATCATGGTCACAGCTCAACGGGTGGGATAGCCAAAAAGTCTATGCTCAACACACACCACTTTGTGCACATCTGCTCTTTGAGAATCATCACGGATTGACATTTTGTCACCTTGATCTCATGTAATTGTGATGGAATCTTTCTCATACCATTCCAATTGAAAGCCCTTGGAACATGTATCATACTTAAGTGATTCTTACAAATTTTGAGGGTTAAGATGTAATGTGCAAATAGTGTGAAGAAGGCTATTTTGGAGCTATAGTTTCACTAGTAGAGTGCACAAGGTTATTAAAGAGACCTAGCTGAAAGGATTGGTGGCAATCCAACTAGTGTGAGCTAACTACACTATTTATCCTATTTAGTGAGGGTAGACTAATAGAGCGTGTGGAAAATTAGTGAAGGTGATACTAAATTTTTGCATGAAATGGAATTTGTGTCACCAAAAGATCCAAGGATTTGGGAGCCCAAAGTGTCAAAGTACCAGAGACTCTCAATGCAAGCTCTCATTTGTTTCTTGGTATTAGGAGATACATCAGGAGTGAGCGGTGCTAATTAAAAAGAAGACGAAGCCCCATTGAGCTCACAAAACAAATTATGCACTCTACAAATAACTTAGAGCATGCACTAATTTTCTTGAAATGTATGGTAAATGAGCATGTATTTATGAATTTAGTATCACTCTGTAAAAGTTTCAACCTGCACTAATTTTGAGATTTGGCAAAATAGTGCATGTTTAGGGAATTAAAGTCACACACACCAAAAGGGATAATATGTGTAGTAGGAACTCCTTTTAGCTTAAAAAAGTGGCATGGGGTGAGCGCTTTGCATGACGGTTTGCATGGTAAGGGACCATCTTCCTCATGGCTCTTTGGTGGGGTAGTTTCATGACAGAGAAGACACTTCTCTTCCTTGTTGTTTCCTAAAAGTGTTGTAATTTGATTTCGAGCTTTGCAAGCTGGTCACAAGATAAGATGGGTTTTCATCATTACTCCTTCTAGTCGGACAATTATATTTGAGTGTGGTGTGTCTAGGTGGTGATATAAGATTGGACCAAAAAGACATGTGTTTGAAAGACATTGGACTACATGCTCAAATTATATTATCCACTTGAGGCTTAAATGTCAACATAATTTGGGATGACCTACATGACCATTTAATATCAACAACAATCTTCAATTTGACATTGAATAAGATATTCATAAGAGCTCTACAAATTATGAAGAAATTGACTACATATGCAATTTGGAATTGGCCATCATTTCACATAAATTGCGTATTTTGCAACCAACAAGAAATGCGTCCTAAGTTGAATTGACCATTTAACACATGCTTACCTTAGCATGTACAAAAGGTGATGTATTTGCCTCCCTAAGGTTATAACCAGTTTTCGTATGGTATATATGTGAATGGGGATAAAGGCAATGTATTAATAACCAACATCAATAATTGGGTATCAAAATTGTAAGCCAATCGAATATTGATATAAAGTGGGTATGTCAAGGTGTGAGGATCTTTGTATACCCAAATTATTATTTGGGTCAGTACCATTCTAGACCATATTGTTACTAGGGCAATTTTGCCTAGGTACGAGGGTTCTTGCATGGTATATGTAGACCCGAATGATATAAAAAACAAACGCATCATTAAATACCCATACCCTAATGATATCCAAAAAGAATGAAATCCATGTTATAAAAACCCAAATGGTATCAAACGAAGACAAAGCAATATCAACCCTCATTATGACATGTTTGCATTGGCCCCATAAAAAAGTCAGTGCATGCCAATGTTTTTTTTTTGGCTCCAAGAGCCCAAATTCTAGGTGGCCAAATTCTAACCACATATATATCCAATACATGGTCTTTTGCGGGGGATAAAACTACTACACTTTCTTTCATTTACATGTCAAACTTCTTAAAGAAAGATTGGAAATGCGATTGATAGTTTGTACCTCTCATTCATCCAACACAAATCCCATAAACTAATACGTAGTCCAAAGATTACTTTGTTCACTTGATTTGACACCAAAATTAACTTTAGAGACCCCAAACTACATTGATTATCCCAAGTAGTGTGTGTTACTATTCACAATTCCACAATGCAATAACTATTTAACAAGAATGTAATGTTTACCAAGCAAAGTCATTTATATTCCATAATGTTCTAACAACCTTTTGAACTTTCATTAGCTGAAATTGAAATCTTGAGTAAGATGTTATTGCATCGCCTGATTCCGAATAGTAACACACACTAATTGGGATAATGAGTGTAGTCAAGCTAAATTCATTGGAAATGAATCACTCACAAACCTATTAGGGATCAAATGTTTATGTTGGATGGATGAGAGGTGCGCTTGTATGCGACAATGCCAATCCGGCTTGCAATGATTTGCCCATTTGAGATTGAAATTGAGGCTTCGATAAGAAACTCAAGTAAAATTAATTCTAAAAAGGGGTTCGCATGTAACTTAACATTTAGACTTCATTCATTTTAGAGTGGGGAGGGACATAGAGTGGAGTGTAGGAGGTGCAGAGTAGGGAGAGTAGAGGCCGGGAACCTGAACCCTAAAAACTGGGCCCCCTAAAACCCTAAACCCTAATTCCACTCCCTTCCTCCGTGTCTCTCTCTCTCGATTCCGCTCTTCGTTGTGTCCCACTCTTCCCTGCCTATCATTCGATTTTACGTTGCCGCTTGTCTCCTTGCTTGCAGCTCTTGCGTTTTGTGGTTCGCGAAGGAGGCAGAAGAGAGGAAAATGAGGCCGCCCCTGCGTGGTGGGCGAGGCGGAGGCGGGGGCTTCCGAGGAGGAGGTGGAGGTCGCGGAGGGGGATTCGGTGGCCGAGGGGGAGGCGGCTTTGGGGGCCGTGGTGGAGGTGGATACCGCGATGAGGGTCCCCCGGAAGAGGTCGTAGGTAAGCCGAAGAGTCCACATTGTTGTAATCCATCCGCCCCCTATGTCAAAGTTTATGGAAGAGAATCTGTCTTAATCCTGTACACATGGATGATTGTGCACATTGCATGTCCGTTTAGCTGGTTTCCCGCATTTGTGGCTATGTCTTTATGTCAGTTTGTGATCCTTGTCATGTTTGTGGCACGCATTGGAGATTGTTTGAGGGTACCTCCATCTGGGTTTAACCCTCCTGCATTACACTATCCGGAAGCGTACGCATGTAAAGAGCCAATGTTTAAGGTTTTGAGAGATAAAGTTATTGGAATCCAATTCTATTGCTGCGGGCTGTTGTGTTCTGTTTATAATAAATCTTGGACATACGGATGATTGTGCCCGTATATTTTCCGTAGAGCTCGTTTCACGCATTTGTCGTTACATTCTCTATGTGAGTTTGTGATCAGAATCATGTTTGTGGCATGTATTGAAGATTTTCTATGGGTAGCTCTCTTCTGGATTAAACCCTCTCCTGCTACGCTATCCTGGAGCTGGAGCTGTAGCATTCGAAGAGTTAAGGTTTATATTTTCGGAGAGATAAAATTACTGGAAGCCAATTCTAATCTTGTGGGCTCTTCTGTCACTGAACATTCCAGAGGTCGCTGTGTTTCAACATGCCTGCGAAGGGGAGGCAGTGACGAAGCTCACGCACGAAAAAATCCCCTACTTTAACGCCCCCATATACTTGGAAAATAAAACACAAGTAGGAAAGGTCGAGGAGATCTTTGGGCCCATCAATGAGGCTGTAAGTAACTCTTGGAGGCCTCTCACAAACTTAATCTGGCAGTCTCTTTTTAATTGTCCCGTTCACTTTTGAATGGAATAGCAAATATCAAGGATGCAAAGCGTTGTCAATTTTATTGTCCATGTTGCATTGCAGTGTGTTTCCGGCATTGCAAATGATGTTGCATATCTCACACTGGGTGGGAATCATAGGCAGCTGTATCAGGAAGTTAGTGACATTGTCTGGAATTCACACAAGGAGAGGTGATAATTCTGTTATCAAATTTGAAAAATATGGCTGCAGATGTTCTCAGTAAAGATGCAGGAGGGAATTATCGCAACCTCATATAAGTCTGGTGACAAGTTTTACATTGACCCAGCAAAATTGCTTCCACTTGCACGTTTCCTTCCTCAACCCAAGTAAGCTCCTTTCTGCAGCTCACTTACTTCCATGCCTCTGGTTCTGTTGTATTATCTTGGGACAATACCATCTCATGAATTTGGATGCTTTGCTTCAAAACCCCTGTTCTCATGATGGACAGCTTTTCGTTTGCAGGGGCTCAGGTCCTCCTGGAGGTGGCAGAGGCGGCAGGGGTGGCAGGGGAGGAGGTATGATCATATCCCTGCTTCATCACTGTGCTTATGTGATTCAAACATAGTAGGTCAAAGGAAATGGAACTGGTTGGTTCCTGGCAAACATGTAGCTATGTTCAGTTTCTGACATTAACGAGGGGTATGCAACTTTATGGAGTGCAGGACGTGGTGGGAGAGGAGGATTTGGAGGTCGTGGTGGAGGAGGGTTTCGGGGGGCACGTGGAGGTGGAGGGGGCAGAGGATTTGCACCAAGGGGTGGTGGTGGTTTTGGTGGACGCAGTGGTGGTGGAGGATTCAGAGGAAGAGGGCGATCCTGAGCACACAAAATTCAGGAGTGTGTGTATGTTAGACAGTTTCCCCAGCATCTATGTTCAACAAGGTAGAGGTAGGACTGGAGCCATGAGTACTCATGGGCTGGTCACATTGCTTATTCTTGTGTCCACCCATCTCCAGAAGTACAGAGCAGACGAACATTCTGCTTCAATAGCTACTGTTTGTCACAATTTTCAACTACCAATTGAAGGGGAAATGGAACCTGAAAGGCGTTTCTGGACTAGGGCGTACTAGGACAGAGGGTACTATGTCAGACTCATTAGGTAGGTAGTCAGTCATGGTGAGCAACCTGGGATTTCATGTAATGCACATGTATGCTCTGTACACACCAGCTTTGTCCTCCAAAAGTTTTGGAATTCATGGAAGGGACTCGCATTCAAACTTGTGTAGGGGAGGTGTCCTCCGTATTCTGTATGGCAGTTGACTAGTCGCAAGGTTTATCTTTAGGCAGTTTCATAAACCATGGTCATACTTGCGCAGTTGCTCGGTTTGGTGTGTGGAGGGTTTAGATGTCGTGATGCCTGGCAAACTCCTCGCCTACTACCGTACTCCTCTGGTACATGCTGCTTTGTTTGGGGACTCCCAACTCTTTGGACCCAAGGCTCGAAACACCTGACGCCAATGGCCATGATCCATCATTGTTGCTTAAAACACATCCTTTAGCAAGACGTGCATTGAACTTTTCCACCTTAACAGAAAATTGCCACCTCGTCACTCCAGGAGGCTGTACCTGCACATGGTCCTGCTTGTGAATGATGGTGTGGTACCCCTTGAGTACATGGTGAACAAGCCAGCTGCCGATTTACCTCGTTGGTTCTTGAATGCATGATTGCTGGAAAAAGATGTGTTGACATCCTGGATTTATTTAGTATCGGATAAAAGTGAAGATGGCGGGGCAGACTAGGCAAATACTTTCACACTGCTATTTGACAAGCTTTTATTAATGGAAATGGTGCAATAGAGAATCCCCAATTTATCAAAATTCCTACAATGAAAGGAAATCAGGCGATGACAATTACTCGGTATGCCACGCATAATACAGTACATACTCGGGGGAAATGTGTGGAAGGCGATCAGCATCATCATAAACGAAACAAATGTCAACGTTTTTTTCAGCTACTAATTATGACTACCCGCGAAGACTACCAATAATGCTGTGCAGAATTGAGAACTGGACCAGGCAGTGCGACATTAAGCTGTCTAATCAGTAATTTAAGTGCATGTGACTCCTGTTCTTCAGTAGCAACTGAACATGGCAGGAATGTCACATGGTCACTTTCATCCTGAAAACTGACGACTATTTCTCAACGCAGGCCTTCAGGACAAATTACGTCAACAGCTGTTTGATAAGAAAGATATGTGGTTCCTACAGCAGTCTTGCGTCACATGGCAACCATAGATTGTTTGTACTGAAGGTCAATTGAGAAAGTGACAAGGAAACTTGAATTAGTGCGAATTACAGCACACCTGTAAAGGAATCTGTTCCACCTTCATATCACAATTTGAGAGCACATAACCATCTCTTTGAGAGTATTGAAAACTGATCCCTTCTCATGAAGATCATCTCTCCAAATCCTAAAATCCACAGAAAATGGTTGGGGAAAGTACTCATATTGTAGACAAAATGAACACACCCATGGTGTTGCCTTAAATGTCACAAGGGCACTCCTTCAAATGTCAAGTGCAGTGCTTATTGAAGTAGGAACTTCAACTTATTCCCAAGAGAGAATCACAAACCAAATTGCAGTCACAATTTGCTTTAGGAACTGTAGACGAATCTTCACCCTTTGTTTATTGGAGTGATTGCAGTAAGAGTATGTGCATGGCAAGCACAATTCTGAAGTCCAACAAATGCAGGTGAGTTATCAGTAGCAATTGAAAATGCTCACAAGCCCCTTTACGTCTCCTTTCAAAGAACAAAATGCAAAAGACAGCACATTCAGATGAAGTGTGCCGTCTAGACATGGATGGAGGCATCCATGCGCTCTGCAAAATCTGATGACTAATACCCTAACGTAGAGTCATACTGACTGTTGATGTCAACTCTCCTCCACCCTAGATCCCAGCTTTGGAATGTCTTCAAACCGTTTCTGCACAACCACACATTTGTAACATTAAGGGGGGTTGGGGGGAAATGCCACCAAAAACGTCTGAAAATTTGCCCTGCCCTACACATTTCGTGCAGACAACATAATCAAGAGGCAAACATTGGAATATTTATGTTCAACTAGGAAAACATCACAAATTTAAGTATTATTTCCATCCTGCATATGGTTAACACTTCCAATAACTAGTGTAAGTTCTCATTCTCTCTGCACCAAAAAAAAAGAAAACCCTAACTGAATACTAATTCTTGCAAACATACCAAATGCGTTACTTAAACAACTCAGCCCAGGATCCACCAATGCATCAGTATCCTAAACAAATAATGATACCAAGATGCAAGTACAGCTCTCCAAGCCAACGAGTTGGCTACTAAGCACAGCAAGAAAAACGGAGAAATGCTGAAACATAAACACGCGGTTCGTCACAACTGCGAAACATAATCTCTAGATGCAAGAACGAGGTTTCCAAGTAGAATCATTGACGTACCCCTACGTTATTCGCCTCCCAGACCTTGTTGATGCCGTAATCCACCACCTGCACCAAAACCCTCGCCCCGACGGTCAGGTACTCACACCTCCAGGAATCCGTCTCGGAGTTCGACTCTCCCACTAGAAACTAAAAGGCTCTAAAGCTCCCTTTTTTCTCTTCCAGAATCACGGATTTAATTACAAGAATCAGCCAAGAGTACCAGAATTCCCATAATCTACCCTTACCCCACATTAGGGTTTCTTAGGGTTTTGTCCACCTGAGCCATATGCCACCACAACCGATGCACTCGCTATTTGATGGGAACGCAAAGTTGCACCACGAGCAAAGATTTGAGCAGAGGAATGTGAAGATCGGACAGAAAGAGAGGCGAAACAAAAAAAACAAAAAAAAAAAAGCTTTCATACCCGCTCGCCAACCAGGGCGCCGGTCAAGATGAAGGCGATGTAGACGGAGTTCTTGCGCAGCAGCAAGCGCATAGTGGTGTCCAGAAACCCGCCCGGTGCCCGCTCCATGGCTGCAAGCTGCTGGATCACTCGCACAGAGCGGCGCTCCGAGTGTGTGTGTGTGTGTGTTTTCCGGTGAAGATCGACAATCACGAATCTGGCGAAGAGTGCACCCACGAGCAAGAGAAGAATGGCGAGGGCCGAGCGCAACTCCGACCCTCGGCCAACTTCGCTTTTCCCCTGTTTTCCTTTTACTTTCCTACTTTTCTCCCTTGCCATTTGTCTTTTTCACCCACCAATACATACCAAACTTTTGATTCACTAATTGGCATGAATTTCATCCAACTATCAACCATCCATGACAATAATAATAATTGTAATGCCCCCTCCCCACCTGACTTTACCAAATAACCAAAGTATTTCCTAAAACCCGGGTATAGCTCCCTCGGTTATAGGGGAGGCATCCGGCTATCCCAATGCATCTACAAGAACTTGCTCCGGAAATTTTTGAGTAGGCTTTAGTTAAGTAGCTTTCACACATTTTCATGATTTTATCTACCAAGTAATGACATGTTGGATAGTTTTTATCCCATCCCCAAATCCCTTACTGCTCATCTATCTTACCATCGGTTTTTGTTAATGAAGCTCCTCATGCCCTCATAGCTAAGACTAAAAAGGAACCAATCACAAGGACGGGAAGCGACACTTTAAAAGTCCTATATTCTTGCCTCATGTCTAGGTACCGATGGGAGGGTCGGTGCTTGGGGCTTAAGACCTCCACTTTTAAGCCATGCCACATCATTTGCCAACTAGGCTCAGCACTAGATAATGTCGATGGTGTAGAGGCCGTGTTTTTAGAACCAACTTTTAGGCTTCGCTAAAGTCATGTGGGGAGGGGGCATAAGCCAATCAAGAAGAAGTGTCACTAGGAAAGTGACGGCGTTCACATAAAATACCATATGACACTAACCACCATATTTAGTGTAGTGGAGATGGATGAATACGAGGATGATGGTTGGACCAACACATTCATCCAGCCATCATGTTCTTCATGGACAGGAAACTGCATATGTTATAGCTTAGGGCATCACCACCCATCCTCAAAAATGGATGACCTCAACTTATATTGTGAGAGGCGGCTTGCAAAAGTGCCCCACCCATCCTGCAAAATGGATGATTTGTTGGTAGGGCCGGCTTGGAAGTTGAGGTTGGCTTGCAAATTGGGGTCATTTTGCAAGTCGGAGCTCCGCCCCCAAAACAAAAAAGGAGGCCCCTAAACAACAAAGGACAAACTCCATATTCCTCTCCGATTTCCAAGGTGCCAATGAGATTCATCTTGCTTTTGTTTCTTCCTTGTTTTATCACCTTATATACAAGTCATGGGTGGGTCACTTGGCTTGCAAACCGAGTGACTTGAACTCATTGTGAGGATGATCCACCCTGCATTTTGTAGGATGGGTGGTGATGCTCTTACTTGATACCACAACTCTATTTCTTCTCGGGAGTTTTTGTTGTATTCAATGAACAAAGAGAACCAACCGCTACCACTATTTTGTCTAATTAGTGTGGGTTACCATTTGGAGTTGTGTATTGCTATAACACTATACTGAGACTATCTTTCCAAATAACATAAGTAGTTAGAATGCACACCGGAGCATATGATATAACTTAGTTGGTAAAATACAAAAAGAATGGTAAATATTTATAGCAACATGTAGCTCCAAATGGTGACCCACACTAATTAGACAAAATAGCGTAGTTACATATGAACCGATTTAGTTTGACAAATAACCGGTTGAAGTTCAAGACTTTGGGAAAAATTCACCCATTCTTTTAGAGGAATCAATGGAATATACCTCGAATCAATAAAGAATAACCAAAAGCTCCCAACATGTAACCGGTTGGACTTGGAAACACTCAGATTTTGACCGAATAAGCCCCAAAATCTCCCCGGACACTGGTTGTGTTAGTGACCCTCAAAGGCAGTGAGGGCCCAATGTATGACACATATACATGACTCCTACGGGCCTCATAAAGTCTTTAAAATTGCTTTCTAAACATTGGGGTGTTTGGAGATTTTCCTCATTGGATTATCTATTTTTACTTAAAGGTTGAATAGAAATACACTCATGTGTGATGTTGATTGGTGAAAGTATAAAGTTTTGTATTTGCATCCAAAGGTACCCGTGTTGCATAATTCACTAGTAGAGAACTATTCCTAAAAAGAACCGCAACTGAAATCGGGTGCGCTCCTTTTGACCACCATGATTTACAGTCGCTCAACGACTGCATAATTGTTTTTAAACGTTTAGTGACTAAAATTCTAGGAATTTGGGGGAGTTGAATATACTGTTGCAAAGGTCTTGAAAATACCTCTCCGGCGGTATATTATATGCCCGAAATTTTAATAATTCTAGCTGCAAAACGGAAAAGAAAAATATGTAGTCGTTTAGTGACTACATATCGTACTAGTGAAAACAACCGCAGCCGATTTCGGCTGCGGTTTTTTTAGGAATAGTTCTCTACTAGTGATTGAACCTACATATTCATTAATGCCAAGGCATTCGACTAGGTTAAAAAGTGTGCCTGAAAGGAATTTTAATTTAAGATTAGGTTCATTTTTTCCACGTTCATTTTTGTAATATGAACATGGGAAGGCTCATTTTTTCTTTCAACCCCCCCCCCCCCCCCCCCATGTTTGAAGGCCATGCGTTATGTAGGGAAAGTTCCTTCATGTTTGGCATTACAAAAATATCATGGCCTTCTTACGGGGCAATGCCCTTTGTTTACGGAAAGCCAAACATGAAGGGCGTTCCCCTACATAAAGACCTTGGATTTATTTGTCGTAGGGTCAATTTACATAAAGATCCAGGTCGGAGAAACTTGGACTCCAAAACACCCCTTAATAGAGTTGAGCGTAGAGTTTTGGGATCGAATTCCTAATCAATAAGCTAGAACATGACTTTAAGAGTTGTTATGTAACAGTCATTCAAGTTTTTTTTGTGGGCTTAAATTAACATGCTCAAAGAGTGGTGTCATGCTATCAAATCCCAACATTATGGCTTGTCATACAATTTGGCCTTTATAATTATTACCTCTACAAGTGTTAACATTTCTAATTGGGGGCAAATATATACCCCCAATTAAAGATGTTAATATTTGTAGAGGTAACAATTATAGAGGGCATATTGCACTAGGACAAGTGGGTTCAGCTAGTCTTGCATAGCCCGATCCATAATTTAGGGTGATGGGTTCCATGGGCAAACATTATTTTAAACCACAAAGTTATCTCGATATGATTGTGATGGCAAAAGTGGGTCTTATGAGTTTTTTCTCAACTTCAAATTTAAGCTCCAACACATGACACACTGATGAATCTTAATTGAAAATTATCTCCAAGAAAGGCCTGAATTGGAGTTTGGCTTCTCTACCTTTGTGGTACCTACCACATAACTCTAGTGGACTTACTTTTACAGTCAAGATTGGACCCAAGCTTCAAGGATGGTTTCTTCAACGAAGGAGGAGTATTATTTGGAGTGGGAACCATGCGAGATTTGGCAGGACAGTGATGGCAAATTAGTATCACTTTGTTGTTTCTAGAATATTCCCTTGGACCCTATTGTAAACTCCTTGGGTCCCTATTTTTGTTCTCAATCAATAAGATCGATTGATTTAATAATCTTTGACATTGGACCCTGTTGTAACTCCACCCTTAGTACATTGGTCGGGATTCTCTTATCATGTAATCACTTGTCAACTTTCTCAGAGGGCATTATGAAACTTATATGTACATGTCATCATATTTTACATCCACGTGTACAAAGAAAATCATTTTAAATCTATTGAGTATAAGTATACCCCAAGACGCCCTCAAGGTAGGGGGCTCGTTTCCGATTATGCCTAAGGCAAGGGCCCCACCTATCACGTAATATTCATGAGAGGACATTACCAATGGCCCCCATGTCAAAGTAAGACAAGGTGAACCGTACATTCAAGCACATCTACTTCACTCCAAAAATGTCACATGGTCTAATAAATTTTCTCCTATGTTCTAAATGGCGTGCACAACCTCAAAACTAGGTGAAATCCACTTAATGAGCATTGTGTATAACTTGTTTATGTTTAATTCCTTAAGAAATCGATGTGTTTATTAATAACACGATTTGTGTTAAATCTATATTTGAATCAACATAATTTGAAGTGCATGTACATATTAACATCACTTTGGCCAATCACAATGGCGGTGTAAAAATAAAATAACCGTTTAAAAAGACCACCAAAATTCGTGATTTGTGTTGGTTAATCTAAGATCTACCCACTTAACAAGTTGGTGTAAAAAGTACTCCACAAAATGTGAACACTGTCTTCATTTAACATATAACTCTTAAGCGTTGTAAGGTTCTAAGACGGTCCTCACCTAAAAATCCAATGTGACACTAAACACCCGTTGTTGCAATGCACTTTGACAATCTACTGAAGTCACAAAAGAATATTTCTTTAAACTTTTGGTGAGCATGTTTCTAAACCATTTGCTAACATAGGGTAAGTTTCTTGAAATTTTCTAAGATTGAAAAAAAATCAACAAAAACCCTAGAGTGTCCCTTTAAGGTCGCTTACCTTACATGCAAATGTCACATAGTAAGTGAGCTTACAAAACAAAGAAAACAATGCAACTTCTCAGTTCCATATCACAACATTCTACCGCCTAACATGGTTGCTCCTTTTCTAAAAGGGAAACGGTGCAGGCCCTGGACCTTGAGTCGGACAAATATGACAAAGCTTATTTAAGTGAGGTGCAACATGCATACTTGTCAACAGGTTTGTCGAATATCAAACCTTGAATCATTTCTAGTACAAGAACCGAGTATTGTTCATTTTGCACGGGTGACCCAACATAAATGGGGATGGAATTCTTCCCAAATTCCCGACACTAGAGAATGTGAAACCCTAGTGTTGAATCATGTTATGAGAAAATTCTTGGATCTTCATTACGATACACATTCTCGTTGTCTATGTTCCTTTCCAACAATAGGGGTCATTAATGGATCCAATAGTGTACTTAGCCCATAACTCGTATATATATTACAATAAAAGGCACCCCTCATTCTTCTTATGGTATTGAACACTACTTATATTTAGTCATCTACTGTAGTGTACTTGTCGATTGGGTTCCAACGTATTGAATGAGCCAACTTTGAAGTGCCAACAAAACAACTTTTTAAGTGGTAAATATATAGAACCCATCCCATTATCCATAGCTCGTACTACGGTCAACCCCCTCCTCGTGGTTGACTTATTTCAATAGTTTTTTTAGGATTATTATAGCGACTAAGTTAAGGCTACTTTCAAGGAGTTAGGTTGAGTACTATGTATTGTGACGGTCGAGAACATGTCCACGGATCACTACAATGTCAACACTTGTTTTCATTTTTCAATATTATTTCTTGATGGCCAACATGATAGAGGGATTTTCATGTCCACGATTCATACTAGAGGGTGCAATAAAAACATGCTTTTTACAAGTTTGTTGTTAGTTCGTTTCAGTTGGGTCCAACTAAACAAAAACGATAGTTCAACCCTAATTTAGAACTTGCGCGTGGACTATAAATAAACTAAGGTATGCAACGTTACTATTGGGTTTAATATGAGACTTTTATCCTGGATAAAGTGTACTATACACATAGCTCACAAAATCATGTTTGAACTTATTTAAATAAAGAATAAAATGAATGTCTCCCACCTCTCACAATTCTTGGATGCATACTAAAGGTTTTGGCTCAATAGTTATAAGGTGCATTTTGTTTAGGGTTTGAAACAAAATAATCGTCACTCTTGATAACATTCCACGTGGCAATATTATATTGCTCGAAACCCAATCAAATCCCACATGGG
The DNA here is from genome assembly GCA_950295325.1 of Polytrichum commune. Lineage (NCBI taxonomy): Eukaryota > Viridiplantae > Streptophyta > Polytrichopsida > Polytrichales > Polytrichaceae > Polytrichum > Polytrichum commune. Next base: position 31,062,597 of record OX485809.1, read on the forward strand.
ATTATAGTTAGGCATCAACCAAGAAGCATGTTACAATATTCGACTTGCCCCCCCCCCCCCCCCAAGTTTTTGCAATTTAGAGTCAAAAACTTGTAGTTGTGGATATGTTGAACCATGCCGTTATCATGAGCTGATTGACCTAACAGGGTAGCAATCTCAACTTATTCAATGGTCCATCTTCACATTTTGCTTGGCTCATGAGTGGTTGAAGATTCTTGAAGGTATCCATTGAAAACTATGTGAGATCAATGATATTTAATGATATAACATGGTCAATTTTAATTAAGGTAAAACTTACTAAATGCATAGAAGTATGATAGCACGGGGCAAAGCTGGGGGGGGGAGACACAAACACACGCACTCATACACTTGTTTGAGACAAATACCATAGAATATTATTGACAGTGGTCAAATATGTAGTTATTATGTGTATTTAAGGGTACGAATATTTTCCGTGGATAAATTCTTCTAGGCAAAGTAAGGTAAGGGCAATTCCTCTCAATTCCGTAACATTTGTGACCACACGTGTTGAGTTCAGTGGGCCATGGGTCCGACTCATTATATGTTGGTAATCAAGCTTGTTTTACATGCTCACATCTACAATGTCAGTCTAACAAGCCTCGCCATGGTGGTGACTCTGACTGATGTTGCCTTGCAACCTGGGCAAGGTCCCACCTTGTGGTTGCCCTACCAATCACAACCCATTTTTGGTTTGTCGCATGCAAGCTTGGTAGGTGCCTACTCAAACTCATTGCCCATCATGTGCCTACATGTTTTACCATCTCCCATCATATTTTCTCATCACATGCCCCCGTAATTACCCTTCCCCTATAGCAAGTCATCTTTGTCGCATGTTTGGGCATGAAAGTCTAGTAGAGGTGCCCTACTAGTGTTCCCTTCGACTTTCGTGTATACAATGTTGTGGCGGGGCTCTTATACCAATGTTCAACACTCTAGTTGATGGGCGAGGGTGTGGGTTGAAGGCTTGGTGAAGGGTTCAAGTGGAGTGTTTAGAGTTAGGTCAATGGTTTAGACTCGGGGTTCATCTTCGAGGTTTTTGTTTTGTGTTTATGGTCCAAAGTATGCTACATGACAATGCTATGCTTTGTTGAACGGGTGAATAGATGGGTACGTAGCGAAGCAACGATTTACACGAATGAAAAACAAATGAAGAAGTACTACATGGTATAGTTTGATGCGCCTCTTTGGATTTGAGATACTCTATTCCCTCCTTAAAAGCCAAGAAGTGGATTTTGTTCTACTTATAGTGAAGGGAAATCATTCATATTCGTATGTGAATATCCCCCAAATACCTTCTGATCACATGTGTATATAATCTTAAAAGTTGGGTGACATGGGCCCTTTGGTGTCCATGATCAACCTTTCTTATATTCCCCAAGTAGATGTCTTAATTATTGTTGTATCTTCCACATCCTGCCAACGTTATTCAGCCATCTGAGTTGGTTCCATGACCTTCGAATATGTCAATTACATTATGTGGGCTCCACGAAGAAACCAGGAATATTAGTTTATTGTTCATACATTCATGCTAAATTTGGGAATTTGGGTGGAGTTGTACTCTTGGCACTATGTGTAGGAATTACTGTTCATCCCAAGAATATTCACATAAACTAATGTTCATCACATGATTATTCCATGTAGTTACTCTTAATAAATAAGAACATTGTTATTGAAATTACCGACACTAGTCATAGTATTCTTACTATTCAAATTGGCACTATTCATTATTCGTACCAGCGCCATTTCCTTCCTATTGTTTAAGGTTCTTCCCATGAAGGTAAGATAGTGGAGGCCCGTGTCGGATGCTAAATATAGAATGAAACACTACCATGCAACTAGATGATGTAATGTGAGTGCCAATAAATTTGTCATCATGCATAACTCAAGGGGCACATGTACTTGTGAGTAGACTTTTGCAAAATTTCAAAATCTCAACATGTTGTGTCAAAGGTAGAAAGATGGGAAAAGTGGTGAAAATAAGTTGATTTAGCCATAAAGAATGGCCTTGAAAGTTGTGCAATATTTTTAAGAGACAAAGTAGAGGGAATGAGGAAGAATGCATGTTGTTCCATACATTGTATTCCCTATGAATAATTAGTTACATTTTTCCCATATAGGCAAGTAAGTCAAACCCCCTACTTGTACAATCGAGTATGCCTAATCTGAGCATCATAATATCCTACTATGCATACGAATGCACACAAAACCGTTAAGTCGATGGCACCCAAAAGTGATCCAAAGTGGTGTGAAAATGGGACCTATCTGGCCAATCATTGCGTTTGGACGATCATTGTAGTCTTCCCGGGCCACCACTTTACAATTAACCATTTTGGGTCCACACAATAATCATTATACTCCTGGTCTAGTGCACCAGTAATGGACATTCACCATTCTCTTTTTTCCTTTACTCTCGTTCAATGCTTTTGAATTAGGTTTCACATGCTCACAAGGATTGTGTGAAGTTGCAATTACATGGACGTGATATGAAACCGAGCCTCAACAATGAAACAACATACTTTGTAGAAAAGAAACAATGACAATCGAGGTGATTTGATGCAAGCTCTTGGTTCATCTTTACATAACCCAAATCCTTGGGCACTACATCCTTAAGGATATCATTGACCCCTCCTCACACTAGTAAGGATGTGAGATGTAAGCAACCCAACTCATGTTCCCTTGAGGATCTAACAACAAAATTGAATCAATGAGCACTAAATTACAAGTGTAAGGTGATCATGCTAATTTGGTTACTTATAAACAAACAACCATATTCGAGTAGTGTATAGTTCGCTATAGAGCTAAGAATGGACATAGACTAGACGTGTGTTTGAAAGAGATTGGACTTCATGCTCAAAGTTTATGAACCATACTCTAACATAACAATGAACATAATTTATGGAGGGGGAGGGGAGGGCTATATGGTATGAGACTTATGATCGGGATGAACCAACAATTAGTTACAAATGAAATGGTGGAGTTTGAGAAACAACTGATTGAAGTTCAAGATTACATGAAAATTACTGACCATATTAGAAGAATCTATAGAATATACCCACTTTCATAAAGGAAAACCGAAGGATGTCATCAACATGTAACCGGTTGGACTTGCAAACACTAGGATCTCAACCAATTATGCCCAAAAATCTCCCCATTGTATATATGAGACCCTTGTGGACGTAGAGCTAAAAGCATCCATTTAAGAACCGCTTAAGGTACCCATTAATTACATACTTGGTGGCATTTGAATTGGTGTCCCCGTGTATAGTATATTCTCTTGGTAATATGTTCAATCTAGTCAAGGACGGTACCGAGTGAGGATTAACGAAGATCTTGAGCTTGATGTTTGGAACGAAGTAGTCAACCGTTGGCATGATCGTGAATTAAATACAAGCATGGGAAGCATGGGAAGCATCATGGGGTGGTAACGAGAGATGCTTTCATAGCAAGAGAAATACAAATTTCAAATGCCCATTGTGTGTGAGCATGTTGGTATTCTATGCAACGGGTTTTTGAATACCATGTATGTAGTAGTACACCCTTCGTGGTATTTTGGTGTCACATGCATTACTTGCCAAGGGCCTACACTAGATGCCTAGAGGTTTTAAAGTGTCACATCCGCAAATTGCCAATATGATACTACTTATCGCCATCAGTAACTTTTAACGTGAAACATATTTGCACTATGGCATTCATCGTAGCACGTCGGGATGCTTGAGATGATAGTTGTTGTGTGTTGGTGTGCAAGAAGAAGATATTATCGAGCATACTAATGACAAGTGACATGTGTTTACATTTTCGTATGCGAGAGGAAGACATTCCTAAGCATACAAATGTGAAGTGTCGTTTGTGTACATTTTTAGTCAGCTTGTAAACCATTGTATAAGGTAGGGATATGTCTTATAATACTATTGAGCATACTCATACCAAGATATCAATACGTGCTCTTGAACACCAAGTGTCACTAATAATGAAGTGTTTGTTCATTAGTGTAACTTAAGATACCCCTCAAAATAGGGTAAGTGGTGCTAAATACCATCAACAATGTAGTACAATAATATATCACACATGTACCTACACGAGGCATGTAGTAAACCTATACTTGAAAAAATATGTTGTGGACATGAAATTGGACCGAAGTCTAGTATAGAATTACAGCTTGCACGAGTTGTATAGGCATAACCACCTATACAATCGAATATGGGAGTGTAGTTATGGTTATATGAATGTTATTTTCATTTAGCATAATTTGACTTATATTGAATTTCTTAGTCTAAATATAATTCTAAGTGTTAGTGTTCTTGCTATACTCACATCAATGCTAAGATTTTGCACATCTAAGATTATGAAATTAAGATCCATAATGAAAGTGCATGCGGAGATCCCCCTCTAGAATCGAATAAATAAAAGAGTATTATAGGTTTTTGTTCCCTTTCGAATACCCGTATTCACTTGAATGTGAGTTTAAAAGTTATGATGATACAAATGACATGACGATGTAAATAACTCGAAATTTGATTACACCCCACATTTACAAAGACAAAGTTCACGTGCTTGCACAACATTTCCAACTCCCTTAGAATTTTGCCTAGGTACTCCAACGACTTTGGAGGAGAGAACAAAGTTTTTTTTGTCACTATTTGACAAAGACCAATGTAAAGAGGTACACTTTGCTTGTGGTCAATCAACCTAGTATGGGTTCACATGGTGTACGAATGAGCTCGCAACTATGATCAAGGTGAAACGTCCCTTGTTCATGATACCCTCAAAGGATGGGGTCGTCTCTCTCCCTCGTGTTTTTTCCAAGCTTCAAACTGGTGTCATTCGAGGGTAAGTTGGAGATCCTTAAATGACCCAACAAAGTAGAAAAAAAGCTTCATTTTCACATTGTTGTGGAAGTTCACGTAGGTGTGTTTTGGGGCATTCTCTCACTCGTGTTCCAATGCATTACATTTCCTTGGACATTTGTGATCTCACCACTAGTACTAGTTAGTAGCTGGGAGTGGCATGTGGGAAGATTAGCACTTCATTTATGCTTGGCTCCACAAAGAAAGAATAACATTAGTAAGTTGTTATCAATTGTTCCATTCTAATAACATTCATTGACAGTGCTTCACATGAGTTTCTCAGGCTAAATCTCAAATGATGGTAGCAATGATGGTAAGATAATAACCATGATGTAGTTTTCAAATAGTATATGACTTATTCCCATAGCCACCCACCATGCATACTCAACTGGATAATGTTATAAATGGGTGTAGTTGTAGTAATTTAATACACTAACGACAATAATAAAATAAACAATTTTTATGTGTTATCTAGAATTTTGGAACTACATTAAACAATCCTATTAGTGTGGATGGAAAATCAACATGAAAAACACTCGGCATGGGCCATTCTAATTGTCTACTTGGGGTGGAAATAGCACGGGCTCGAGGACTCAAATCGGGCCCACATTTTTCCTCAAGACTGGCAAGCAACACTTCACACAAAATAAAATCACTAAGAGATAACTCATCCATTCCAACCATTCCTTGCAAACTCATGATGCAAAAATTCTTAAATGAATCATTTTGGTTGCCAAGCATAGATTTTTGCAGGATCGACAACCACAACCTCAAGTTGAAAACCATAAATAAACCATCTTGTATTAATTTCAAAATGGGCCACATTAATCTTCAACATGGGAATTAAAGTGGGCTCTATGTAGTTGTTGTGGCCCACACTAAAAGGACTCTTTAGTGTACTTACTTGTGAGAATGATACCCCAACTATCGTATCAAGGTATTACGAGTTATTGCAATACCTTTGTATCGTGATAGGATTACTCTAACACTCTTCCATGCTAAAACGTCTAAAATGAGCACATGGTTCAACTACACTTTTCATGTCCTTGGACTCAAACACACGGATAGTATTTTGATCACCGATATCAAGTATGACACAATACAATCTATAAAACAAGGTTTCAAACCCATGGAAATTATTTCATGAACTTGGTGTGGCCCGTATAAATTGTGCATGTGATTGTATATTGAGAGAATGTGTGTTATATAAGGGTTATTCTTAGATGCCTAAGAGGTCTTGAGCAAACCTCTTCATTAAGAAAATAGTATATTTCGGCTAGATACTTATCTAATTGTGTCAAGAGCAACCCTACCTAAAAGAAACTTGTTTTTTCAAGTGCACTTTTCAAATTGGTCATATACCTACCTTGAAGTTGTTGAGTATTTTAAGTTCAAAGCTGCAACACATGTGCCCTCGGATGCAAATACGCACGTTGTATTTTGATGACCGTTGTAAAGCATGGATATGGTTTTACTTTCTCATAAGAAGAAGAAGAACTCCGGTCTCCGAAGGAGGCCATAGTGAATAGAGCATTTGTTCGTAAAACATCATTGGCCCCACCCTAAGGACAGTGACATTAGATGTGAAACTACTTCACCCCTTGCAGGGAGTAGACACTACATTAGTAACTAATAGCCATTTCCAATAACCGGTAGTATGTGACCATCATTAGTAGAAATGGTTCAATAACGTAGCACTACTTTAGGGAAGAAAGGTACAGTGGGTTGTAAGTTTATTTATTTATTTATGACATGTGTTTGAAGATTTGTGATAGGTTGTTAATTCTCTAGCCTTCGTTTATGGACTAGTATAAAATGTACATTTTGTGTGGCAATTATCCTTTGACATAACACAATGTACAAATTTGAGGTTTTGAAACCCTTGAATACATAACATGATATATAGATAGATATAGATAGATATAGAGACATACATCTATGTATATATGTATGCATGTATGTATACATGTATGTATATATGTGGAGTCCCTACGTCCTTTAAGGTCCAAGTTACAACTTTTCCGGAGCTGTAAATTTGAGGGGTAAGTACGGACATACATGACCGACTTGGTGAATTGATATACGATGACGAAAGTGCCCTTCCAAATAATATGTGGATGATTGAAAATTTATGAACCTTATCCTGGCCACATGTAAGAAGTCACTATGTACCACGAGAGTCCCTCCATGACGTGTGTTTTCCTTTTTTCCTTTTTCTTTTTCTTTTCTTTGGATATATATATCGTCTCTCAAAATAGAGGGTTGTTGAATTGACCACACACTGGTTGAAACAATCACATAGATGTGTTGTGTGGTCACATGACCTGTCAAAATTCAAACAATTAGGGAGTTGTAAGTTGGAATGTAAAGAAAGAGCGGGTAGAACTGATGTGTTTGCTCCTTTTTCACATGTGCAGCGAGGAATACGAATTTGAGAGGTCATGGGATCACGCGACATGTCTCTCTTGTCGGTTTAACAACTATGTGGTCAAACTAACAACCCCCTTTAAAGAAATGATTTCTCATAGTTGCTTTACATTAGATGGACTAGAACTCGTAGCCGTGAAAATCCAAGGGCCCTTGCAAATCACGCAAAGGTTGTACCATGGGAAATAGAATCCACAATTTACATTTTGATGGGCCCTTAAGCTCAGTGTGAAGTGAAAGTGGACATGACACTGAGGGACCATAACATATTTTTGGGACAATCCAAAATAGTAGATAGTCTAGGAGCCCACCATGGTAGTATATATTTATAGTAGCCAATGGCGATTTAATTGCTTGCCACATCCCCTGCTTTTATATTAAACACACCTCTTCTTAATGGGCATGACACAATATCCGGTAAACCACGAATCATTGTGTGACTCATGTATGTAGGACTCCATGTAGATTTTGTTGCCCATTTGTATTTCTTGGGTCCCTCGAGCCCTCATGGTCTAGTGTAAAAAGCAAACTTTGACCGTCTTTGACTTCTTGACCAATCACATAATTTGTATATCACGTGTCAAGGGCCCTCGAGCTCTAGTGTAAGGGGTTGTTTACATCGTGTACCACGAAGTTGTCCCATATCATGTATTACCTTCTCCCCTTTTTGTCCGCATGACTGTAGTAACGTTTGGTGCACACACACATAAAAAAAGAAGACTCAAAAGTATAAAAACTGCATTTCTTTGCCATGGGCCCCTTGACTTTGGCGGCGAGGGGAACCTCTTTTGCCTCTCGCTGCAAAACCCCATTGGACCATGACGATGGGTAATGTAGGCCCGAGAACAAACCTTTTGGGGACCTCAAGTTCCATGGCTGCTCCTACATTCTTTCCTCGATGTAAACTGAAGTTGTCTCATGCTGAAGTCAAAAACAAATCTCATGTTCTAAGGGGAGCAATTAAGGGACGACTTCATTGATCCATGATGTTAATTAACAACATCCCCAAGAGTGGCTCGTGCTCTTCTTCTTCTCTATTTGAATAGCTCTCTCTCTCTCTCTCTCTTCAAGACCCCGGGGGGAAGCCGGGGTGCCGGGGGATGAGACTTGCGAATCTACCACTTATTTACTATGTACAATGTACGTTCATTTGGATACGTATGATGAGCCGAGTGAGGTATGAAGACTTCAAGGGTTTAAGTGCTTTGTGGGGGGGGGGTCTTTTGACATGACGAAGGAATGGGGATGATGACCTTTGAGTAGGTGTGGTCTGAACCGTCCATAAAGACGGAACATGCCACATATCCTTTGTGGGTCGGGAACAATAAAGGCTTAAGCTAGCTTTTAGATTTATTAGGGCACATGAATGCACACAACAGCCGTTCTTTTTGTATGTCTTACAAAGAGGGATATGATAACGAAACCCTCTCTCTCTTCCATTAACTCCGGTCCTTTGGGCCATCGGAGCTACACACACAACACAAAAAGGTACTCGGGGCCTCCTCCTTGGGACGAGCACGCGAGGTAGCTAGGCTTGGTTTACATGGGACGACGAACAAAGGGGGACACTTTGGGAAACACTTTGAACATTTTGGCCATACTCTCTCTTTCTCTCTTTATTCTCCATCTTTTCCAAAACCTAAATCCTTTTCCTTTTCCTTTTCCTTTTCCTCCTTCTCCCCCCCCCCCTCTTCTTTGCCCTCCTTGTTTCCTCTAGATTTCGGTTCTTCACACGTACTGAGGATTGTTGAAAGATGGCTTGCATGCATACTCATACGAAGACACTTTAGCCCAACGTAAATTGATGACCTGTGCATTATTTTGTGCCCCACATGAAACAACTAGGTGACGATCATTGGGTAGGCCCACGCGAGCGATGGTTTCGGTGCAAGTCGGATCCAAGCAATTGCCGTTAACTTGTGTAATCTCGATAGGGAGGAAATTGCACATGAAATCAAGATGTGTAGACAACACTTCTAAAGCATATGGCATTTACTAAGCGAGGTGGATGTGTTTGTAGAATGTGTGGTTCACCTTAGTGTCTCCCATTCACACCATCTCTCTCTCTCTCTTTCTCTCTGGGTGGAGGTTGTATCTTATGTTCATGTAAAATTAGGTCTAGGTTACCCCCTCCAAATTACTACTTGGCGCAATGTGATTGGTTTTAACCTTTTCGAAATAACGTAGATAGTAAAATTAGGCGGAGACGCGACCATTAACATAGGATAATTAGTCCTTGATGAAAGCCATATGGGTAGTAAATTGGGTGATTGGGTGAAGTAATGTCATCCCCACACATGTTGGTGGATGTGGCTAGTGATTGCCTCTGACTAGTGTGCATGCTTTTATATGCATTTTCAAGAGTGTTAGTGACTGGATGTAACGACAATGGACTATACTCGTTCATTGGCACCAATCCTATGACTGGGCCAACCAACAAACAAAAACAAAAATGTATTCCCCAATGTGTTACTTATAATAATAATAATAATAATAATAATAATAATAATAATGTGTTGTTTTTTGAAGCTAAAATAAATAATACATGTTATGTCACCAACTCTAATTGTCTTGCTCAATTACTAATTGTGGACCGCCCACATAGTATCACCAATACTAAATGCAAACCTAACATTATTTGTCATTCCGCTTGATTTTTTTTGGGCATTATAGATTTACAATGTTGCAATTATTGTCACATGCTAAGTGTTCTTTCATCTAGAATACACTAAAGGACAACATTACATTACAAAATGCTAAGATGCAAAATTTACCAAGCTTTGTTACAATATATGGCATTTGGATGAACTGAAAGTAAGTTCGGATGACAATACTTGTTTAGTTATTCATAGAAGATGTCGCTAGAAAAGTTACCGCAATGACCTTTATTTTGCATTCTAACAATTATGTAATGAAACATTGCCATGAATGATTGAAAACTGGGAGAGAAATCACTTAGTAAGTGCTAGTAATTGCAACATCGTTAAGTATGTTGGTGATTATGCTTGTCAATTGGTAGGGTTTGTACTACACTAATTATCCGAACGAGTGTGTGTTACCATTCGAAGTTACACGTTGCAATAATGTCTTGCTTAGAAATTCAATTTTTTACTATCAAAAGTTCAATAAGTTGTTTGGACGTTATAGAACATAAATGACTTTGCTTGGTAAAATGTTACATTCTCATCAAATAGTTATAGCACTGCATAGCTCTGAATAGTAACACATGCTAGTTGGGATAACCAATGTAGGTTTTTCGGAGAGAATACAACTAATTATTATAATCACACCCATAGGTATTGGTGTTGGTGAATGAAGTTTGATCGTTCACTAGCCCCACCCACTAGTAAGCGTAGGTGGGATATAAGTTATTTGCACTAAACGTTTGAATCAATGAGACATTAAAATTGGTGTGCCATGGTAATCACAATGGTCTCCGTGATTTGTCATATAGCACTCTCTAGTTGCCATGTAGTGATTACAATACAAAGCAAAGTAGGGCCAATTTACATTGGAGCTTGAGGGGCCTGGACTTGTGACATTTGAATTATGTGATTGGTCAAGAAGCCGGAGACGGTCCAAGTTCACTTTACACTAGACCATCTAGACACGAGGGACCAAAGAAATACAAATGGATGAAAATCTACATGGCGTCCTACATGGCACCAAGTGGATAATGTTTCCTAGTCCACTTGATACTGTGTTATGCCCATAAAAAAGAGGTGGGTTTAACACAAAACTAGGGGAAGTGGAAGCAAGTAAATCGCCATTGGCTCCAAGACATATTAATTGCCATAGTGAAGTCCCATACTACCTACTATTTTGAATTGTCCATGAAATATGATGTAATCCCCCAACATGGTCCACTTTCACATACACTGAGTTTGACGACCCATTGATTACAAAATTGGACTTATGTTTTACATGATACAATGACCTATGGATGATTTTCAAGGGCCTTTAGATTTTTTGGGTCAGGGGCTTTGATTTTTTGGGGAAAGGAACCCTTAAGGTGGGGTCAAATGATGAATAGTGTGGGCCACACTAAATCAGGTGTTTAACATAGTGTACCTAGGTTACCCACTATTAGGGCCAACCATAACCTGATACCCGGGTATGGGCCACGGGTGGCGCCAAAAGGACTCCCCCTAGGCACAGATCACGCTAGGGTAGCGCGGTTTGAACGGTGGGTCGGGGGTACGAATGTTATGACATGGATAACCAAATGGTCCGATCTGGCACGCCGCCCTGTTTGGTTGGCACCCCAGGAGGGCCTGAATGCCGCTCGCACGGGTCCCGCGCCCCCGCTCCCGCGGGCGCACATGAGGCGGAGGGGGCCGGGGACGGGCCGGGTGGGGCTGCCGCCCGTGCCGGAACGCACACGCTCTCCTGACACTCGCAGGCAGGCCCTTCACTTCTCGCAACCCGCTCTTGTAGCTCTCGTCTCTTTGCTGTTGGTCTATTGTTGCTGCTTGTGCGTCCTAGATTGCAGCCGCTGCCTTGGGATCCAGTGTGGAGCAGGCCGTGGTGCGTGATTTTGGCGTCCTTTGGAGCTCTTTCGGTGGGGGAACGGGGGAGTACGTAGGCGAGCAATGCCGGACCCGCAAGGGAAGGCAAGGCAGGAGCAGGATGGAGAGGGATGATGACGACGACGGCTTCCGATTACGCCTGCTGCTGTTGCTGTTGCTGCTGCTGCTCCAAGCTCAGCCGTGTCCGCCCCGCCTGGGAGCAATGCCGTGTCGTGTGCAATCGTTCATGACGCAGAAACACAATTTGGGGCACCCGGTCTTGTCAGACAGCTCCTGAGCAGCGAGGAGCTAGCTGATAGGTGTGGTAGTCGTTGGAACCCGCGGGGGAGTAGGTTAATAGAGAAGCAGTATGGCGGATTCTTTGAACAGTAGTATATCGGAGGATGACAACTCGTTGGATGGATTCTATAGCAATGGCAGACATACTATGGACCTTGGAGGCATTCCGCAATTTGCAGGCCTTACTAATAAGATAGAAACTAAGCCTCGTCGGAAGAGCAGCATGGTGCGTGGTTGCCCTGATACGGAAGATCTTCTGAACCTGCTACATGGCTCCGATCCAGTGAAGGTGGAGCTGAACCGCCTCGAGAATGAAGTGAGAGGTAAGACTTAACTGAACCAACTACGTTGCTGCCCTTTCTCCTCATCTCTTTCTTCAAAACAAACACACCCGGTGTCGCCACTTCCACTCTTACCCTTTCTTACTCCTCGTGCATTGGACGGACACTTACGCCGACCTTCTTAACCAAGATCCAGCATCATATTATGAAATACAGCATTGAGAGAGCATTAGAAGGAAGCTCCCAGGTAGCCTATCGCAGCTCCATCAATTGTGTTTACTTAAAGGCACCTGCATTGCAGTGGAAACATCTGCTACATTATTCTCTTCAAAAGAGAAGATATGCCATTTATTATCTTTTCCGGGACTATCATTTTCAAGAAGGCACACTTGCGGCACAGTGAAGTCTAGGTGGTTTACACTGTCTGGGGACACTAGATCTGAAGCCAGTGGCTGCTTTGGTCGTCTATTACACAGCTTATACTCGAGCAAGGCATCCAAAGTCCTTTCAAATTCAATGCGGTGCCGATCTACCTTTAAGACGGCTTTTGACTGCACAATGCCCTTTCCAGTTGACCGGATTTTTCAGCTCCACCTGCTCTTTCTACAGAGAGCTCCGTGTGTTGTTAGTGTGATCGACTTTGGCGTCCTTCTAGACGCGTTTCTGAGAGTTTCTATTTGTGGAAAATGATTCTTTGGAGCACCGTCGAATTCCTTTGAACATGTGATAGTCTGATATGGTTCTCTCTCTTTCTTTCTGTTTTAGATAAGGATCGGGAATTGGGAGAAGCCAACGCAGAAATTAAAGCCCTTAGGCTCGCCGAACGTCTGAGGGAGAAAGCAGTTGAAGAGGTAACAATCTTGTCTCTTCATGTCATTCCTGGCCTTTTGTAGGGGCTTGTATTTCTACATTTGTAGAAACTTTCCATTTCCTGGAGTCTTCTTTCAGGCTAAGGTTTGAATATTCGTGCTTAAAATTTCTGTTGAATGAGAATTGTTGTTTACTCTGCGAGTCAGAATAGGCTGTAAAACTTGAAGCCGCAAAGAAGAGAGTGCTTCTTCACACACCAGTAATCTTGAAGTGGAAATGAATCTTGCAGCTATCTGATGAGCTTGAAAAAGTCGATGAGAAGCTGAAGGCTGCTGAAGTTCTTTTGGAGAACAAGGTCAGTTCCCTTACTTCGTACTACTGCTACTAGAAGAGGAGTTCTCATTACATTCTCCGCAGCTCATATCCTTCATGCTCTCTCCCCCCATGCTTACATCTGAACGTCGGTGCAGAATCTTGAGGTGAAGAGGATCAATGATGAGAGAAAAGCTGCTCTGGCTGCTCAGTTTGCAGCAGAGGCAACACTACGAAGGGTGCACGCAGCTCAAAAAGATGAAGATTTGCCACCTATTGAGGCTATCCTTGCTCCTCTTGAAGCAGAACTCAAATTAGCAAGACAAGAAGTAAGTGTTTGTGTCCTGATCAAGCTGCCAATGTAGATGTCAAGATTGTATGTTTTGAAGGCCTTCAGAGGAACATATGGAGAGAAATATGATGCAAAATGTCTACATGGTGGGTGCCTTACCTAATCTATGTATGGCAGATCTTCAAGCTGCAAGAAAACAACAGAGCTCTTGATCGGTTGACTAAGACCAAGGAGGCCGCTCTTCTTGAAGCAGAGAGGACAGTGGAGGCAGCTGAGGCCAAGGCTTCCCAGGTGGATGATCTGCAGAATCGGAATCAGGAGTTGATGAAACAGATTGAGATATGCCAGGTCTCCTCCTATCCACTCTTTCTTCAGCCTCTCCAATAACTTCTTCCAAAATCTCAAAGCGAATCTCTCCACTCTGGATGTGCAGAGGTCATTAGATGTTGTGAATAGGGATATTCAAGTATTGTGTGTATAATGACAGGAAGAAAACAAAATACTGGATAAAATGCATCGTCAAAAGGTTGCTGAAGTTGAGAAGCTTAGTACCACTGTGGCTGAGCTGGAAGAGGCAGTGCTTGCTGGTGGGGCAGCTGTCAATGCTGCACGAGATTACCAACGTCAGGCTCAAGAATTATTGGTAAGACTCCATGACTGCAAATTGTATTGGTCAATAGCCGGGTCTAATACATGTAAAGCTGATCAGATCTCTTACTATTGAGCAGTCTGCCTGTAATCACAATATCTGCATATATGATACATTCTTTGGTAGGTGTAGGATGTAGTTTTAGATCTCAGATTGTTTATTTGGTGCATGGTACATTTGAGAACAGGAAGGGAAGAAGACACTTGAGCGGGAGCTTGCACGTGCAAAAATCACTGCCAACCGAGTGGCTGTTGTGGTGGCCAACGAGTGGAAGGATGCAAATGACAAGGTCATGCCTGTTAAGCAGTGGCTTGAAGAGCGCCGCTTCATGCAGGTTTGTTATACTAAGTCCTCACTGGTTGTTTATGCAAAATTGCTACTATATGTGAAGTTTGCTCAGAATTCCTTTGCTTTCCAGGATTCTTTTCATTTATCTCACTGAAACTGGATCTGTCTATTGGTATTCATATCAGTTCCCTTGATGTCTAACCTCTTCATCTGACTGCAGGGTGAAATGCAGCAGCTCCGAGACAAGTTAGCTTCAGCAGAAAGAACTGCCAAGAATGAGTTGCAGCTCAAGGTGTGTCTATTGAGCTCACAAGCAATTTATTGGTGTATTTTTTGTTCATGGAAGGTGTAAATCTGAATCCCTCTGCTTGTGCAGGATAAATTTCAACTTCGTCTCAAAGTCCTTGAAGAAAGTCTCAGGCCACCCGCAAATGGAACTCTGCGTCGACAATCTTCGATAGGAGCAGAGGAGCCAAGAAGTTCTAGCACAAGCAGGCGCCCAATTAGTGGAACAGAGGAGGCCTCAAAATTACTAGCCAATGGGTCAAGACGACAACGCACTTCTGCAGTATCTCAGCTGCGGGCTTCAATGGCTAACACAACACTCTTGAGAAATGGCAGGATGACATCCAAGTCATTTGACATGGGTAGATCACTGGATGCTGGTACAACACAGAGGTTGAAAGCGTTTTCGAATGGATTTGAGGAGCTCCGCACAGGCAGGAAGATCCCTGTTGTTGCTGACCAGAGTGCAGAGGAGGCTGTCACTCCTCAGCAAGAGAAACCAGATGTTGGAGCAGCAAATGGTATAGAGGATCCTGTTGCAGGTGTGCTGTATGATATGCTACAGAAAGAAGTGGTCAATCTGAGAAAGGCAAGCCATGAGAAGGATCAAAGTTTGAAGGATAAGGATGATGCAATTGAGGTGCGTTGTGTTCATGTGACATTGTCATGGACCTCTATATCAGTGTTACAATCTGTTACCTGTTTTCTATCTTCCATCAGAGAGACTGGGTCACGATTGAGAAGAATGCGAGTCTAGTACATTATTGATACGTAACTTGGAGTTAACTGGTTTTGACCTCTTTTCCTTCCGCTACGCAAGATATAATGGCTGTAAGTCATGTATGTTTCTAGGTAAATAGTTGCTTTAATATTTGAGGTTCTTTCTGTTGCTTATTTCAGTCTCTCTGTGATGTCTTGTACCGGCCCCTTTCCTCATTCTTCACTTGGTGGGCTTGCAACATCTGTCTCATTTACTGTGGCATCAGTTTAGTTTACTTCATTCTTTCTTGTTGTGCTAATGATTTCCTTCTGAGGCTTATTATGTCTCTATTATCTGATTTCAGATGCTCTCAAAGAAGGTCGACACATTAACGAAGGCAATGGAAGTGGAGGCAAAGAAAATGAGGAGAGAATTTCAAGCAATGGAAAAGGAGGTTGGCACTCTGCGAATTGAGAAAGAGCAAGATCGGAGGGCCAGACGGCTTAGCTCTGGGAAAGGGCCTGTAAATACTCCTTCTCAGCCACTCCAGGGGAGGTTAGTAAAAGTGTAACTTTTCGTGGTCGGTTTCAGCCAATGTGATTGATCAGTCAGAACTTCTAAGGCTTGCGTAATTTGCAGAAACTAATATATGTGCAGAAAAAAGATTATCTCTGTCAGTTTGAGAAATAACCATGGTGTGATGCTGGCTTGCAGGAATGGGGAGAGACCCTTGGTGAGGAGCTGATCCAGAGGAAAATTCAATCCTGTACTTTGCAAAGGGAGCAACAGTCAGCTGGAAAAACATCTCTGCACTTGGCATGGATAGTGAGATGGGGTCTCTTGCATGTGTAGCATTAATATATCCTGATTTTACGAGAGCGTATCTCTGTGCTGCGAACAAATTAGAGAGTGTGCCGTGCATCATAGAAGAGATGATATTCTTGAGCAAGATACCCCACATTGTGTTTCAACATAATCTAGGCATTTTAGTAGTCTTCATGCATTGTCTTCAGCTCTGTCACTACACTACATCTGCATAAGAAGCTGTACCTTTATGGTTGTTCTTACATGTGACACTTTGACATCATGGAGGTCCCCATGAGTATTTTATTTTTTCATGGTGATCAACAACTGACTCTCCAGTGGTGACGTTTCTTCATGCGTCTCAGTTGATTTACCTTTACAAGTTGTTTGCATTGTATGTAAATCATCAAAGCAGGTGATCACGAGTGATGTGTTCTGTTATCCTTAAGTAAGAAAAGTAAGGAAAGTCTGGGTGTTGATGAGTCATCCCTGAGTATCTACAATGTTATCGTCCACCACTTGCATCATTGAGGCTCTCTTGTGCAGCTCACCAAGTTATGGCGTGTCGAAGGGCTCTTGAGAGAAGGCCCCTGGGACATAATCGGTGGGAAAATGTTTATGGACTTTGGAGGTCCATGAGTGGGAGGATGCTCTTAAGTAGATGCATCAAATCACATGGTTTTTGAATCTACATTGAAAGGTTTAACCAACTATGTAGATAATCAGTATTGGCACATATAACTTATGAGATCAAAAGTGCCTCTACTGACTACCTCATTCAGTGTGTTTTACTATTTGAAGTTATGCAGTGCTATAACTATTTAATTAGAATGTGATATTTTACCAATCAAAGTCATTTATGTTCTGTAATGCCTGAACAACCAAATGAACTTTCGTTAATCGAAATTGAACTCCTGAGTAGGCTGTTATTGCACATGTGTCCATTGGTAAGTGATTGTGTGAAACATGCCTAATTCTGACCATGTTAGGTGATAAGGCGAATGTGCCTAATTCAAATACTTCATTGAATCGGTTACTTATATTTGAGTTAGAGCATCCTCAGTCGGTCTAGGTAAAGCTCACTGCAAACCAAGACCTATCTTGCTTAAAATGCTCAAAATTTAGAGGGAGTGCACCAAATCTTGCTTAAAAATGGAAAGATCCTCCCACACTCCCTCTAAATGTCAAAAATTTGGAGGGAGTGTGGGAGGATCTTTCCATTTTTAAGCAAGATTTGGTGCACTCCCTCTAAGTTTTGAAAATGTGGTGTTTTCAATGAGGGATTTCACCTACGTCAAATTTTTACAATTCTTTTTTCTTGAGAAATATCTCACGTTTATTTAGGTGTGCTTCTAATGATGGTAATTTCAGTTTCTAATTTTAGGTCAGTCAAAAGATAGGTTTTGGTTTGCAGTGAGCTTTACCTAGACCGACTGAGGATGCTCTTATATCGGTTATATATTGAGTTGTGTGTGGTTGGGTATCCAAGAATGGACACCCAAAAAACATGTGTTTAAAAGATATTAGATTACATGTTAATTGTTCTACGTTAAAAAATCAACATAATGAGGGAGACCTATATGACCATTTAATGAGCACGAGATTCTTCAATTTGATAATGTATCAAATATTCATATGAGCTCCAAAAAGGATAAGAGAAGTTGCTACACCCTGGATTTAGATTTGCTAATCATCTTGTATTAAATCATGTGTTTCACATTGTGGGAGAAGTGAGTGAGTCAGCTATGTCCTATCATAAGATTTAGGCATTGTGGAGATTATCTTTTAGTGGTAATGCCTGGGTAATGCATGTCATAACTTCGTGGATAAGGTTTGGTAAAGCTAAGTGGGAGCTCAATGAAATTTCCAATTTAATGATTATTCAAACGTTCAAAATGCCATTTTAGGTCAGAACCTCTCATGACAAAGCCACATTCCCTTGTTGGAAAAAGCAAGCATTTTAGACCCATTTACCTCAAGTTCTAGTAAGCTACACTTGATAATCCCAATCTGTGAGTATTATTCTTTAGAGGTACGCAATGCAATAACGTCTTACTCTTGAGTTCATCACTTCCTATTTAGAGTTATAACATTTTCCCATAGATCTCATTTTTTACCCCAAAAAGTCACATTAATTATTCGGGCACTACAGTGCAAAACATTAATGTATTTACTTGGTAGAAAAATTAAATTAACAATAAAAATGTTATAGCAATGCGTTACTCCGAATAGTAAGTGACACTAAATACCATGAACGGTGTAGTGGTAACTGAAGTTGGGTTTACCACCACGTGTGAAAACCTAGTGTAACTGATTTTCCAGGTCATCACGAATAATGTGCATAATGGGTCCAAGATTCGGGAGCGGAGATAGGGTCTTCTTCAACGTCTCTACCATCAGAGCTCCGGCCTTCCTGCGCTACTGCCGCTCTGCGACATAACAATTTTCCCTACAATCCCCCGCTGCGCCATCGCCTCGACATCGTGATCGACCCTCGCCCCTCACGGCCGTCCGCCTCTCGCCCCTCTGTGAGCTCCTCTCTCCAACGACCTCTTTCACGCCATCTGCTGTGTGCTGTGCCTCTCTGATCGCCTCCCCAGGGTTTCCAGGATTCGTATCCTGGGAGGGGAATGCGCGCGCGCAGTTTTCTGTTAGAATGTGTATTTTCTGTTCCGGTGATAGAGGGATGTTGAATTTACTGTGATTTGGTCGTGATCGGTCTTGAATTGTGGTTTTCTTCCACTGATTCTTGGATTCGTTGATTATCTTGGTCGGGTCTGGGGCAGGCTAGAGCAATCATGGCTGCGATGCGGGCGTTTTGGAATAGTCCCGTGGGTCCCAAGACCACGCACTTCTGGGGTCCAGTCGCCAACTGGGGATTTGTTCTTGCGGTAAGTTTCTTATTCCCATTTATGGACGTTGGTCATAAACGGATCAAGATTTTAATTAGGGTTGAGTAAGAATGATGGATGGATTGGCTGCACAGTCTGGAATGTCATGGATTTAACGGCCTTAAGAAAAGAAAGTGTCTATCGAAATAGCTCGAATCGTCGTCACAGTCATCCATGATTGGCAGGGAATGGTTTCCCTCAAGCGGAAATTTCGATAGTTCACCCTTCAGGCTTTGGATTTGCAAATTCCATTCACAGCTCTTGGATTCTTCTTTGTTAGGGGAGCTGCAATCTATAGCCGATGTGAGTTAAAGTTAAAGAAGGGTAGGAATTATCTCCACACAAAGAAACCAGTTAATCGGGAACCCAAAGTTGTCAGTCTCTGCTTCCGATCTTGTTCTTGTTGCCATGAATTGTGCATCAGGGATAGCTTCCTGGATGAAAGGGGTTGGGCCTTGTGTGGGAAACTTAGGATATGCAATGTTTGATCATCTTCAATGGTACATACATGATTATCTGAACACAGCAAGGGTTTTAAAATGTTGAGCTTGATTTACCTACAAACGTCGAGAATGGCATTATCTGTAGTATAGTAAGTGGCGAATACAATAAATCTGGGTGTTTGTTGTCGAACGTCCTTTTTCTGACTGTGGACATCTATCATACTATATATTGCTTAGATTCGTCCGGATTATCCAATTGGGAAAGATGGTATTAATTGTCCTGCACTGTTGGTTGGTATGGAAGTTGCAAGAAGCTCTCCACAGATGCTCTGAGGAGAGTACTAAGTATTTCAACTTGGGGAAATCAGTCTGTGAGGATGTAGAATATCGTGTTTACTCAATATCAAGATGTATTGTACACAGCTTAGAAAGAGTGGATCATGAGGTACGTTTGTTCATGGGGTTTGTATTGGTCCACCACCATTCTGGGCCAACTTAGGTTCTTCGTCCGCAGTAGCTGTGGTATTTACACAAATTGGAATTCACAGATGCCAAGGAAAAGGAACCTCGGTCTCCTGGATGTTTGCCGCTCAACATACATATCTCATTGTCCACCATCCACACTAACCTCATTACGGTGACTCGGTCCTACTAAATAGTTAGGTTGGTTATCTGGACAGTACCACAAAACCATGTGAAGATCTACGTATCTTTGAGGAATTCCTGAAATTATGTTTTGGATGTACCAGGGTTTAGTCGACACACAGAAGCCACCTGAGATGATATCTGCAAATATGACTGGCAGTATGTATCTTACCCCACATTTTTGGTTTTTGTCCCATGTAGCTGAGGTCTCAAATGCTTTGAGCAGGATAAGGGACATCTACGGTTTGTGAAAGAAGGTTAGATTGTAGGTTATATTGCACTTCTATGAATGCTGGTAATGGTGTTGCTCAGATTGACCAATCTTACTAGATTTTCAGAACAAGAATTCACACTAGTTTTCCTACATCAGACTGTTTATGTGTTGTGCCCTTTGGTTATTCTTATATATTGAGGATCAGAAAGAGCTCCACTGTACATTCTTCAAAGAGTTCGATATAGTGGGTTTGTGCTGCACATGTTTGAGGTCCATGAGAGAAATGTGAATTCGGTAAGCACTAAGGTGCATCACTTGGATCTGTAATGATGAGAAGTTGCTCCGAGATATCTTTGTTCTGGAAATCTAGTAAATGCATACCTAGTCCATTATTTTCATACTCTCAAGTTCCTGGGTTAAGACTCTGTTTATGAGTCACTTTGTGTAGTTGGGTACCTTTTCCTTCACCTTTAATGCTGATATATTGCTGATGTTGGTGAAGAAGATGAATCTGTGCCATTGAATATGCCCTACCATTGAATAAATGAGGTGACTGCTCCAAAGAGCATCAAGTGCAAAGGATGTTGCTGACATGTTAATATGCAAATGTATTTCTGCAGCCATGTGTGTATATTCGTGCTTGTTCATGAGATTTGCATGGATGGTTCAGCCACGTAATTATCTGCTCCTTGGTGTCCATGCATCAAACGAGTGTGTGCAGCTGTACCAGTTCCAGCGGTGGTATCGGTGGTATGATGCTCAGTAAGTATCTCTCCTTGTCACATGTATATGGAATAATTTTCAGATTATTGAAGTATGTGGTGGGGTATGGCAGAATCAATCTTTTTCTTAAAATAAATAATTTGAAGGTGGGGAGCTTGTGAGTGTTAATCATGGTTCTGAGAAGATTCTACTGCACATTTACAAATAAGAATTTAATTCTGTTGGTTAAAATATGTAATGCTTGAGCTCTTGCTGTATTCAGAAAATCACAATGTATTCACCAGTGTAACATGTTTCTTTCTGTAATTTGAACATGGCTTCCGTTACATAGAATGTAAGTGTTGGGGGCAACACAATATTTGTCCAGCATCTGCTATGTGTTTTGCAATTAGCTCATAATACTCTGGTTTTCAAGAAAGGTCTTGAATTGTGATTGATTTGCAGGAGTAAGCCTGCGACTGCAAAAGCTTAGGACAGATCTTTCAGGATAGCTGGATGTAATCATCTTCTGCTTTGGATACACGTTCAAGCAGACAGCATTGTTTGGGATTTGAACCAATTTGATTCCTCTTCAAAAATTCCCATATGTAGTTGGAGTTGAGTCTTTCCGAATGAAGGACCTTCTGCCAAATCACCCAGCTGCGATAAAGGAAAGAGCAATGGCTCAACCTGGATGCATGTTTGCCAAGGTTATGCCACATAATAAGAAGTGATATTGTGTTCTGAACACTACTGAACATATCTGCATCTGGAGCTCCAGACCATCTCTTTGCTGATTGAGCTTGATTGAATTTTGGATTGTACATTGAAAAAATTGAGAAGCAAGTAAGTTCTTCTGTAGGTGACTGGCACATGAAGGCAAAATGTTTCATTTTGAATTGTGAAGGATGAAGACAAGATGTTTGAATTTCTCGGTTGGTTGGTTGTAAAGCTGCATACAATGTATCAAACAAATAAAAACCAGTGCAAGATAGGCCACTTAGAATGACGTCAGCACGAATTGATAGCAGAATGATGGCGAAATACTCTGGGATCACCATTATCCTGTTGCCACAAAATCAAAATTCCATAGGAGCCAATACTTAGTGGAGTGTGCAAAGTGCTAATTAAGTAAGGTAGAGGCGCCCTTTCCCGCTCGGGTCCTTAAACCGCTCACTAGACCTATCCAAACAAGAGGTACATTATAGCTTCCAACCTCAAATTTCTATGTAATCATGGTGTACATTTTTGGGGTAAGTGGTTTTGGGTACCCCTATGAGTTCTCCTTCCAAAATTCATAACTAATTCAATATTAATCCAAAATTAATTATTCCAATTGGTCCAATTTCCAATGTACTTTGCACATCTTCCAAGATTGATTCCCCCTTAATAACTCCCCAATGAACATGCCAATCTGAAATTCGAGCGGGAAAGGGCCCCTCTACCTTATTTGACCCGGCGGATGCCATCACATTAACCCGACATTATTTGCATGAACAGGCATATCCAATAAATGACAGATGAACATTCTCTCAATAATCATCCTCACTGTAACTGTTGAATTATGCAATGCTAATTATGGAATCACTGTAACTCTCATGGAAGAATTGTGAAACGAACGAAGTCCTCAAGGTGTCTAAATACCTTTGAAGAATTCATGAAGAACATTAAATACCATATTTAGTTTCACCAATTCTAATTGTCTTGCTCAAGTAAACCACGGTATAGTGTCATCAACACTAAATGTTAACCCAACATTATTTGTCATTCCTTGTTATTTTTTGGGGGGATTATAGATTTATAGAGTTGCAATTACTGTCACTTACCAAGTGGTTTTCCATCCAAACTTCAATCATCCATGAAAATATTTCATCACAAGTTGCCGACAAGAGAAGGTGGGATTTTGGCCAATGGATGAAGTCATCCATCATCCATGACAGTATTTGTTCACTTATTCATGAGAAGTGTCATCCGAAAAGTTACCATAGTGATATAAAATACCATATGACACTAAATATCATGTTTAGTGTAGTTTACTATGGACATATGGCTTCCTTTCGTGGGAATCCTACAACACTCGTTAATGTACTGCACCACCTCTATTCAAGCATGTTGAATTGTTCATAAACACCAAATTTTCTTAAAGAGTTACCTCATGAATAAGCAATGTTTTATTGAATTAAAGGTTTGCCTTCCAACCTTAAGACACACACAAAACGTAACATGTGTCCTCCTTCCCCCAAACCCTATATATACAAAGTATCCATGTGATATTTTTAGAATTGTATACTTTTCCTATATATAGATTGAAGTATCCTTGTTTATATGTGTATATCATTTTACTTTATATAGATAATAATCATCCAACTTCTCATCCATCAACTTCCCCTTCATCCACACTCCGTAGTCTTGGATATTCATCCCTGCGATTTCCCCTCATCCTCAACAATACAATTTCCAATTAGTCCATTACATTCTTCCCCTCTCAAATTAAGTCATTGTCCTCAGTGGCAAAATTTGGGTAAGTTTTTGTGCACTCATTTTCTAACTCCCATGATGCCTCATCATCATAATAGTCTTTCTACTTAATAAGAAATCTCTTGAATGACCTATTCTTGAGGTCTTGCAAATTGACTTGTAAAATTCTTTCATGTTCAACTAACTTGTCCCCTTCAGGAACTACTTGAGGTAAATATGGAAGTATATGATTGGGATTGGACACATATCTTCTTGACAAACTTACGTGAAAAACATTATGATTTTTCTAGTCCTTGGACAGGTGTAATGCATACGCCACTTGACCAATTCTCTTAAGAATTTCAAATGGACCACAAAATCTAAGAGACAATTTTTTGGACCTCCCAAGTTTTAACCCTGAGCGTTTAGGTGTTCTTTTCAAAAAATACCTTCTAATGGACCTCAAATTCTTTGAAATTGATTTTCTAATCAACATAGAATTTGAATCTCTCTTGTGCATCTTGCATACATTGCTTAGCACATTCCATTACACTGTGCATTTCTTGAATCATTTGATCCAAACTTTCAATTTTAGAGTTAGGATTCTCTAGGGAGATATATTCATGACCATACAAAGCATACAATGGACTCATCCCTATCCTACTATGATCTAGTTGGTAATAAGCAGATTGTATCAAATACAATCACTTATCCTTTTTTCTTTTTTTTCTAACGTACATTTTGAGCATGTCTTCAAGGCTCCTATTGGTTCTCTCAGTCTCTCCATATGTTTCCAGATGATATACATAACTCATACTAATTTTGGTGTTGTACAATTTGAACAAAGATTTCCAACATTCACTCACAAATTATCTATCTTTGTCACAAATTATTTCTTGTGGCAACCCATACTTTACAAATATCTCTTTAACAAACAACACAACTACTCATGAGGTTGTCACAATTGTCATTGTAGGTATAAATCAAGCCACCTTAGTTAGTCTATCAATGACCACATAATGCTATCAAAGCCTTTTTGAGTCCTAAGAAGATCCACGATGAAGTCCATTGAAATAGACTATCACTTCCTATTAAGTATTGCCAATGGTTGCAACAACCCTGGATGTTTCACTTGTTTCATTTTGTTCGTTTGACATAACAAACATCTCTTGACATAATTTTTCTCATCTTTCTTGAAACATGGCCAAAAATTATTATTTTTATATTTTTTGAAACCCTTAATAACCTGAGATGGGAATGTGACAACCGTAAAGGATATTCTTCTTACGACCCCCCACCTTAGGAACACAAAAAGCATGCTCGAGCCTAAGAATAATAGATATCCACTCCCTTCTCAAAGAACCGTACGTGACACTCTCGCGTCATATGGCTCTGTTCTGGAATCCTAGAATTATAGTGTAAAATGGCCGAATCCATAAAGTGGACAATTTATCAATTTTTTTTTAGTTATAGATTCTTTTGACAAACTCTCAAAAGTAATAGAGAAGAACATATCATCCCTATAAAACCCCTTGATATTATTAAGCATAGTGTCTTTCACTAAACACATTGCATTTAGAATTGGTCTATGTGACAAAAAGTTTGTCACTAACATTTTTTTTGCCCTTGATATATTGGATCTCGAAATTGAATTTTTGCATCAACTTCATACAACGACTTTGTGTCCGATTCATATTAGCCTAACTAGTCAAATATCGCAATGACTAATGACCAGTCTCAATCTTAAATTCAATACCTAATAGACAGTGACACCAAACATTCAATGCATGAATTATCATTGCCATTTTTTTCTCATGAACCATATAAATCAACTATGCATTGTTTAACTTTCTAAATTCATAAGCCAATCGGTCTTGTGCACATGTGCCAATGATATGGCTATAGGTGCTATCGTGATGCAAGAAGAGAGAGTGATTGCTTATGAATTTAGAAAGTTAAACAATGCAGAGTTGATTTATCCGCTTCATGTCCTTGGCCATGTCATGTCTACATTGTCCTTGGCCTCAAGAATGTTGAATCTTGTAACAAGGGGATGATGCATAATTGCAACAATTCCTATCCCAATTTCATCGACATGCAAATTTGGTAGTTGATTGACTCAATGTTAGAGGTGTTTAGTCCATCACTATTGTAAGGGATATTAAACTTTGAGATTGACATGTGATATTAGTTCATCTCTAGAGCACGAGTACCGTAGCACCATAGCTGGTTCGTGCAAAAATAATTCTCAAATAAAAAACCAATTTTTTTTTGGAAATTATGAACCCAATCAAGTGAATAAGTGAAATTTTATATTAGGAGAAAAACTAATTGATGGGAATTTTGGACTCTTCTAAGCTCCAACCATGTCAACGCGCCATAAGAGACATCATGCTAACATGTTAATGGCTTAGCGCCTTGCTCACTCAAAGCGGCAAACTCTCTTTCTATAACCATCTCCCTCTCCTCCTTGCTAATAGGGATGAAAGCAATATCAACCTGTCGTTGTTTTGGTGCTATTTCTAACACTCTTCTCACACATGTCAAATTGCAAATACATACAAAACACATAACACATACACTGTGCAAAGACAAACAAGAGCCACACTAAGTAAGATTAAGGTGGATACTTAGGTTTAAGGCCAAGAAGCCACCACGAATGAATGAAAAAAACAACAACCTATTTCCAGTACTACTGGACCTTACCAAAAGAATGAATTGAAAAAAAATTGAATCATATGATTGACAAAATTTCATAAACCATATTTTAAGTTGACGAACCTCATTTTTCAAAAAATAAATAAATATTCGTTTCGTGGTGCACAAACCAGCTATGGTGCTACGGTAGCACTCGCAACAAATTTACATGAGATCCCTGGTAAGGTTTCTTCATACACATCCTTTTAAGACTTTATAGTGTTTGTGTGATGCAAAACATTAGGGAATTTAGTGATTGAATTAATATGTCAAGACTCATATGTGGACATGTTTGCAAATCCAAATTATGCCCATAGCCACTTTTCTCATATTTTTCTCACATTCTCTTCCACATTAAATACACCCCCCAAAAAAAAAATACAATAAAATAAAGAATGTTGATTGTTAAATCTAGAATGGTTTAAAAAAAAATTGAGAGCGTAATATAGTCTTCTAAACACTTATTGTTATGGTATATGTTCTTTTATTTACACCTAACCACACACTACTCAATTATAGGTGTCCATTTCAAATCGGACAATCAAATTGGCTCTGTTTTACCTCATAACACTGTTAAAATGGATATAGTCAACCCCAAATTATAACATGTTTGCAAAACCAACACCCACAAACTACCAATCCTTGTCAACTCCAAGGATGATGGTCCATTGATATGCTTGTGATCTAGTGGCCACAAGGTCCCAATTCAAAACTTTCTTGTGATTTGGTGAAGGTATGGTGTATCCTATTCCTTGGGCTTGACTTGGATGTCAAGTTGCAACTCCAAAGTATAAGGGCATGTGTTAGACTATGGTGAAGAAGCACCTATCAAGAATTGTAGGGGAACGGAGCAATATGACTACATCTGAAATGGGTTCTTCACCGGCCTAGGTTCACACTATGGCCCAGACAAGCATGGATGAAAAATTGACATGGCTGCCAACATGGCAACACTTTTCGCTAGGGGAGTTCTCCGGAGGTCAAGTTTTTTGGGCAACCTCATACTCTTGTACAAAAAACTCGACCTCTAAAGAACTCCGACTTGAGGCATTTAAAAATAACAAATTTTCTATCTTGTCCACCATATAACCTTCTCTTGCGTGGAAATTCTTGATTGATTGGTGCACTTCTTCACTATAATTTAGTCTAAACTGGTCCTTAGGGCCACATCTACATGAGACTGAGGGCCCGGGACCATTGCACTTCAAGCATTCTCGTTGGTGGAAAAGGTGGAGCTGGTCCAAGTTCGCTTCTCACTTGAGGGACCAACGGAGTAAGTGAATGCAAGATGAATGTAAAGTCTACATGGATTCCTACGGCATCAAATGGATCATGGTTCATGGTAACTTGGGACTATTTCAAAACCACCTCTTGGAGGTAGGTCTAACAACTGTTGATTCATTATATTTTATCTTATGTGAAGACCCTACATGAATAGGAATTCATTGAAATAGCATTTGGTTAAGGGTCCGGTCGCATATGACTTCATACTACACTTGAGGGCCTATGACCACACTACATGATTTTGGATGGCCTTTGGACAATCTTTTTGGGCTCTCACAATTTCATGGTCTTGGTTCTTGGCACATGTGTGAAGTGGCCCTTAGTTGTATGTGAAGGTGTTCGGACTCACACAACAAATGCCAAGTCACTCACATCACAATACAATGCTCGTACAAGGCCATCATGAATCGACCCCGAATCACTAAACATGTGATGATACCCCTCACATATAATGAACCACTGAGAAATCTTATGACTGGACGGCCACCTCACGATGAAAAATGATCATATACCTCTACAACACCACAACCACACTAACCCCACCACTACAAAGATCATCTAGTCACTCAGTTCTCATGATCACTTTGGTTACCCTGGTTATTATAGTGCCCATCCAGAGAGGGGTTAGTAGTCTTGCATCACTGATATCATGTCCAGTGGACATAATACCAAGGGTGGGTTGAACATGCATTTCAATCATGTTGATCCCACTAAGGTCAACGTTTCTTCTCGGAAGGTGTTCGGTATTAACAAAGGAATATTAAAAGGAAAAACTCTGGCACTCCAACTGTTCGTCAAGGAATAAGATTTCATCCAACCTACCGCCAAGTCCAAGCCTTGCAGTCAACCCCGTTCCCCAAGCTCTCATCATTAGGGGCCCACACGTTCCCATACGTTCCCAGGGGCACCGGCAGACAGACGCGTCCCTTCGTCGGGACAGTCGTGCGCCTTTGCCCCGCGGATAGAGCGTCCCCATCTATCGGTCGGAGAATTGTAACGTTCTCTGATCCCCGGTCGGCGACTTTACCCAGCGGTAGGAGGAGGCCTCCCCTGTTCCTCCCCCTTCCCTTGGTGCGCACGCAGCCAGATGCAGCGATAGCGTCCGGGAGGGCTGTGATTCTGCCGATTTAGGGCGCGAGATGTCGCTTAAATTTCAATACGGGGGAGCTCTGCGATCATTTGGAGGTGAGTGAGCATTTTCGCCGCTGTCAATGGTTTAAAACCGAGCGGTGGGTGCTTTGTACAACGTGCTCATTTTGAGGTGCCTTGTTGGTTTTGCCACCCTAGGGTTTGAGTGTGTGGGACTGGGATTTGGAGGAGCGGGATGGAGATATGAATGTGGCTCGGCATTTCATATGTATGGCTGCATCCGGGTGTATGTGTTGTAAGGTTGGGAGAAGGTTGATGGTCCTGAACATGAGCTCTTCACATGCATGTGTCGGGAAATTGGATGATTTTTAATTCCTTTATATGATGCATAGAGGAATGAATTGTGGTTTGGTAGGAAATTTTGGAGATTTTTGATGTGCTTTGAAGCTCGGTAGTCCTTAAAGGGGTTTTAATGCATAGTAGCATTGGCATTCTGCGTATTGATGTATCTTCAGGGTTTATTGATTTCCGTCACCATCTGTGAACATGGCATGCGTGTGTGAGAAGGAGCTCTTTCTTTTCTTTCTCTGGTGTTTTGGTGAAGTATCTAATGACCAGAGTGCTCATCTTTTCAGGTCAGCATGGGAATTAGGATCCAGGTACTATGTTATAAGTGAATGTGGCGGGCATGAGAGGAAGTCGGTGGCTTGACGCCGCATTTGTTGTGGGAAATTCAATTTCATTGCTATCAAAATAGACATTTATTTCATCATGGAATCAGCTGTGGAAGTTCGATCATTAAACGGCGATGGCGATGTCGGTACAGAAAATGTAGAGCCTGCATTGCCATCACTGTTTTCTAGTGGGATAATTGAGAATCCGGAAGACATCAGTGAGGATTGGGTTTCCCTCTTCTTAGACCCATCCATACTTGACGAACGATCTTCAAGTCTGCCCTCGGACTTTGAGCCTTACCCTGACCTGAAGCATACCTTGGAGGAGCCTCACTTTCAGTGCTCGTCTGAAGATCTACTCATAGATTCTCTGAAACTGAATTCCCCAGACGATTACCTACTGCATTCGGATTGCATTGATGGCAGCTCTGCAAACCTGGTGGGGTCTTCTATTGCAGAATGTAGTACTCTAGGAGATCATTCTGACCATTCCGTGGAGCACAAGCCATCCGAAGAAAATCCCATATCCGATGGTTCGGTGATCTCAAATGCTGCTGACGATTCTACTTCTATTTTATCTTTGCCCACCACAGCAGATCCTTCCTTCCAAGTGACCCCCGCATCATATTATGCATATGGGGCCTCTGCACCTGCTATTGTATACCGTTCAACATCACCACCTACAAGCAGCTTATACCAACTGAGTGGGGACTCATACTCAGGATCGGGGACAGACATATGGAGAACTAAAGAGGCTAAGTCTGAGGTTCTTGCTGTTCATAAAGGGGAATCCTCTGGGGAGGTCTCTTCTGGCTCTGAAAGAATGCTGGCACCTACAAATGCTGTTATGGATTTGGAAATGGAGTTGACTGAGAGTCCTCCCTCTCACAGCTCTGAACTGCACAGTTCGTCCCATCTAGTTCACTTTGGAGAAGGAGAAGGAGAAGTGGGAGCTTCAGAAAACAGCTCTGAAGCTGTTTCTAGCAGTGGCTCGCCCACTCGCAGTGGAAATCTTGGAAGTGCTTTGCAGTCAGAATCATTTGGTGTCCGTAGCCTTCAAAGTATTGGGAACGCCATTAAAATCAGTATACTTGGTAGATCTGGTAACATGAATAATAAGGCTGTAGACACAAAAGGACCGGAGAAGCTTCACATGAAGGATAATGGTGGAGCAGAGTCCCTGAACGTACAGATTCGGGAAAACTCTGAAGACCAGCATAGTGATCACTGCGATGGGGATAAGAAAGGTGAAATGGGTGATGAAGATGATGAAAAGCGGCGTGCGAGGTTGTCACGAAATCGGGAAAGTGCACAACAATCTAGGCAAAGGAAAAAGGTTTATGTGGATGAGTTAGAGAGTAGGCTTCGAACTATGGCAGCAACAGTAGCAGAGCTCAATGCCACCATTAATCATCTTACTGCAGAGAATGTGAACCTGCGAAGACAATTAGGCTATTATTACCAACCTCCAGGCAAGTCTTCATTTCTCTCTATGCAAGTGTCTGCTTTAAGAATATATCTGTTATATATTGCTATAAGGGAACAGTAATTGCTGTTCTGTTGGGATACAATTTAATTTTTAAATTTTGTATTTCAAGTTTCTCCGAACATGTTGCTAGGGATAAGTTCAAGAAATTGCAGCGATGGGGCAAATTGCACATCTTAGAATGATTAAAAATTGAGCTGGTACAGTATGTCCTGAGAATATATGAAGTCTGGATATACAGTGATGTTCAGCGGAGTATGAAACAACAATCTCTATACAGGTGGATATGATCTGATTTGAAACTCCACGTTTTCTACATAGGTCTTTGTCCAAGGATGGGTATGCCTGTAATTGGACCTCAAGTCCTACCTATGGGACCCTATCCAGGAATGGTAGGAGGGAGGCCAATGTACCCAAGCGGACCAGTGCCACCTGTTCCTATTCCACGACTGAAAACACAAACTCCTGCACGAAGCTCAAAGAGATCAAAACCTGCAGCTAACAAGGAGGATGGAGGGGACAAAAAGAGGGCTAAGAAAAAGGTGGCAGGCGCTGCTTCTGTTGCAGTTATGAGCCTTCTCTGTGTAGCCATGATTTTTGGTCCCTTTGATTGGGGTAACAATAGTCTAAACAGAGGAGTTGATAGTGGTGCGTCATATAGTTACATTGGGAATGTTAGAGTTGGGGGCCGTGTGCTTACAAGCTGGGGTGAAGGTGAGAATATAACTACACCTTATGGCAGTGAGACATTGGGGCCACCAGGATGGGTACCTCTGAAAGAAGGAGAGTATGGTCCTGAAATTCATGGTGTTTCAAGTGTACACACACGGTTAGCAGCAGAGAAACACAATGACAGGGTCCTTTTGGAGGTTGGTGATAGGTCCTCTGGAATAGAAATGGCAACTGGAAACAGGACACTGGCAAGTCCCCCATTGGGAGGTAGCCATTCTCAATCAGATTGTTTTGGTCCTGCCCGAGTTCCAATTCTCATGGGGTCTGAAATGTTTAACGCCAATACGAGCCAGCCATTTCCTGCATCTGTGTTTGTTCCTCAGGAGAATGGTCTTGTGAAGGTGGATGGAAACCTGATTATCCAAGCGGTCATGGCGGGCGATAAAGCCGCAAAGCAATCTGTGGAGAAGAAACTGAAGAACCCATTGAAGAAGGCAAAGATAGTGAAGAATTCTCTTCTTGCACCTCTTCAGCGTCAATTGATTAAAGCTGCATCTTCAAAGGCACTGGACAATGTTGCCCCTGGGGAGACCAAGTCTTTACAAGGGATTCCCATGCAGGCGTTTGTGAATGACAGGGCTCTAGCAGAAAATAAGAAATCTGTTGTGAGCACCAGCCATCCAGTCACACCTGTTCTTCACACTGGATCTTTGCAACAATGGGTTTTGGGTGGTCTTCATGGTACGTATTCTGATAACTCCTTTCTGATATCTTAAAAAAGAATTTGGCTGTCAAAAAGAATTTCATAGCCTTGTGCAGTGGTCATTGAAAGCTTTTGGAGAACTCAGTGAGCAGGATACTTACTTTGAAATTTACCACCAATCTAATATGACATCCAAGGATGTTGCTTGTTACCTCATTACATGTTGCTCTGGGTTTTCTCAAACCCCCAGTCTACAGTCAGTTTCTGAGGAGACATGTTGCTGTTGATTAAAACAAAATGTTCTTGTTTTTTAATCATATGCATCCATTAAGATTCTCATGTTTTGGGGATTGCGTAGCTCTGAAGAAAGATAACATTGCAAGTGAAACGAAGATGGAAACTTCACAGCTACGTATTCCAAGAGCTGTAGATAATCATAAGGCTATAGCTGCCATTCAAGGGGTCTCTTACAGCCTTAGCCCTTATGCTGCGTTTTCCAGGGGACCATTACATTCATGGATTTTTGCAGGCCTTTCCACAGGTGCTGCATCTAATACATGTTTGATTCTTAAAATCTGGATAAAATGCATCTAAATACAGTATGAAACCTTAGGGGCATAACTACTAGCAACAAACTAACCTTATCAATATTATTATGGCTAGAGGTTTGAGAAATTCATTCACCTAATATGTATCAGTTCAGACAGTTCTCCTTAGAACTTAATAAGGTTAATATTTCACTTTTGAGTTCTGGACAAGAATTATGGAATCATGTTGTTGATTATTAATTAAGTATACCTGATTGACAACTGAAGCACCTCTTCCACCCAATGGAAGTGAAAAGGGCAAAGAGATGATGCCTCTGTTGACCAAGTATGGTGGGAGGTTCCTAAGTGCGTTTCCATCTTGGGATGGGCTGCCACCTGTGAACCTGGCCCCGCAGTCTGAAAAGAAGGCTGGTGATAGGGGGGTGTGCAGTCTGCCGGCACTTAGTAACATGTTCTGGGTACCAACTGCAAGCACTGGACTTGGAGAAGCTGATTCCCAGCAGTGCTTCCCTGCTAACAGTAGATCTGATAACCTGGCACTGTTGTTAATTGCTATATGGTTACCGATCGTGTATATTTTATTATTATAGACTGTGTCTACTGGTCAGCCCTTTGTGAAACTTGGTCAAGATTCTTCTGCTTTTCTAGTCTCAGGCTGACAATTTTACTGGGCCTTGAATATAGTTCACTGCCTGATTCCCAAGTTTTTCATGTAATTCATGGTTGCTATGGTTTCATCAGTATTTTTTGTTATTGGCTAATGGCTTTTGGCTTCTTGATCAGCCAATTCCATTCGAGAAAAATTGTAAGAATAATATCTTTGAGGATTCAGTAAAAACGTTTTGGAAGGGCCTTGAATGTATCACACCAACCATATTTGATTTTTCATGGAAAATTATTATCAGGCAGAAAAAACTTATCAAAATTGAAGTCTTATTTCTTGGGTACTTTTTCACACGAGGTTCTGACTCGTCATGTGTGCCTTACAGAACCCTTACTTAGCACGGGAGTGTGCACCGAGCTGTTCCAGTTTGACACATCACCAGCTCCTACGTCAGCAGAGGAAGGTGTAAATTCTGAGGCGAAAGATATAGCTGCGTCAGTGGCTTCCAAGGTCGCCCAGGGGAGTAATCATAATCTGACGTCTAAAGTTTCCCTTCCGGTAGCGCCTCGTAGTCGTCGAGACCCTTTTGCAGTTCCACTGCCTCCTGTGAGGCCAAAGTCTTCATCATCTGTGGGTGAGAAGGGAAATAATGGGACAGATCCAGGTGTTGAGGACATAGTGAAAGATCATATGAAAGGCAGGCACTCGCAGGATGCGCCATCAACTATGGTGGTCTCGGTGTTGGCAGGGCCTGAAGAATATGGGAAGAAGGGGGGGAGGAAGGGAATGTCACGAGTTTTTGTAGTAGTTCTTGTAAATAGTCAGAAATATGTGACCTACTCCTGCATACTCCCACATGGAGATCGACCCCATGTTGTTGCTGATTGACAGCCGGCTATTTGAATAGGTATGCTCTCTAATGGAGAACTGGTTTGTTCAAAGTTTGATCTCAAGTGTAGACAGTGCTAAATTTGTCACTTTAAGCATTTAGTATAGCTAATATTACTAGATTTATAATCTTTTAGGTTCTTATTAGAAAGAGGTTCCCAGTACACCAAAGTATACCTTCTTTGAATTCTGTATGCAAAGTTACAATGGTTCATAGGTTTATTGGTAGATGACCCAAAACCATCAGAGGAGCCTGATGCGAAGGTGGTGAACATTCGTGATATGTACTTAATTTGCAAGATCTTAAGAGTGGATTTTGGGTGGGGTATTGGTTTTAGCATGCTCTACCTTATGTGTTGTTTCCTTCTAGTAGTACACTTTGTTTTAGAATACCTTCTCCGTATTGATCTGTTATAGTTCCGTTCTGCCCAGTGTTCATTTCACAAATATTGTGTGATGCTAATATGTGATTTTTGGTTCTGTGGGCAGACATCAATTTGAGCTTACAGTTGCAGATATTGAAGTTGGAGACGAGAGTGCACGATCCTTCCAGATGCATAACTGTCTATATGTACAGTAGGAAACATTGGGCTGTCCCAAATGATGTGTTTGCTGCATCCAGCATCATTTGTTGAGGACCATAGGCTTGAATATCTTGATTAGGAACTCAAAATTAGGTGTTTCACTCTCCAGCTGATTTATACCTGAGGAGCTGACTAGCTCATTTAAGATACAAAATTATACTTTGGCTGCAACATGGTCAGGCAGATTAGTCTAGCTCGAACAACTCTAGTCTGACATTCGTCAGTATCTTGTGTGTTGGAATGGCTGCAAGAATGACCAGTGATTTTGATCCCCCAAGTTTCCTTGTGAAGGACGATGTGATGGTGGTTATAATGTGTATGTCAGCTCTTATGGTGGTGTGCTATTGATTTCTTTACTCTGGCTAGGAGTCTGAAATTCTAAGGGAAGGATCCTGTGTCAATTATGAGGTTGTCATCAAATCTTCCTCAAGATCTTTTGTGTGCATTTTGGCCTTCTGAGGTGGAGTGTTGTGGACATTTTGGTTACGGATCATCAGACATTGGCAATGTAGAGATATTTGTAAGTGAATCCTTGTGAAAATTCTTAAGAGGACAGTGCTAGGTTTTGCAATTGATACTTACATCCTCACACAAGCTGTCTACTATCCCCACATTAATTGCTCAAGGTCACCTCTTGCAAAAAATGACTCTTATTCCACATGGATGGGGTCACTTCATGACTTAAAATATAGTTTCCTTAGAGGGATTCGAGATGAGGAATCCAATTACCAAAGTCCTGCTTCAAGATTCTCAAAGAGTTGTCTATAATTTGCAACATCACCTTCAAATCTTCTGGTAGAGAATAAGAACAAAAGACATGTTCTTCTTTGGGCTTTTACGGAGGCTAGTTTTGGGCTTTCTTGGAACTTAAAGAATAAGACTGTCGGAACGCCAAAATCTTCTGGATAGAAACATAACACATGATCTAATTTTGGCTTTCATGGAGGCTTACTTTTGGAAAATACAAGAATGTAGTGAGAATTGCCGTTCTTGAACAATGTTTCCATTTGACTCTCTTGGATGAGTCATAGATGTTGTGATTGACTACAGTGATTTAACCCATTACGTGTAGGTAAAATGCATGACGACTTCCAGTACATGCTCAACAACGATTTTTCTGAACCATCCAGATGGCAAGTGCAAATCTGAATATGACTACATACAATTATTGGATTTAATTGAAGTATTTTGCTTAACATTATTCGGCTGCATGATTTGGTCTCCTTCTATATGTAGCTTCTGATATGGGCCTCCATCATCTTACCTTCATAGGAGGAAATTTAGAGAATAGGAAGATATTGACACCAACATGAATAGTATGAATATTATGAATAGTGTCAGTATTGTCAGTGAGTATTGCAGACCTTGGACAACTACCAAAATAACTATAGTTAATTAGATTTTTTTTCAATACATTTTAGGGAACAACTATAGTTAACTAGAAATTTTCAAATTGATTTGAAGAAAAACTATAGTTAACTAGGAAAATTCCAAGTATTATTATATATTGGAAGAAGTTCGCCTCTTGATTTGTTTAAGTAGGTATGAGGTATTCAAGATCTTTGGTCTACCGAAATGGATACATGTGTTGCTAAAATTTGCTTCAACAAGCACAACATATCCACTGTTTCAATCCGCGAAATCACTTCCTCTAGTGGTTGCGCAATTGTCCATGTGTTATTACATCTTCTTACTAGCCACAAGAATCCTCTAAACTTTGAATAAAATAATTGCGCTTATTGTGGTTACTTTGGTTTCGGAAGCCAAAAAATTAGAGTTTTTGAGTGAAAGTTTTCCCATGATCCAGTTTGATCCAATAGGAGCCTTGATTAGCGCTACCCATCTTGTGCCCTTGGCGCTGCGGAGGTGAAGGTAAGAGTTGAAGCTATGGCGTTGGGATTTTCTGAAATCGGAGGTTGTGCATGCAATAGCATTAGGTCAGCTTGTCTCATTGCTAACCACGGTCACAAGGTTTTTCTCCACCTTGTTAGTGCAACAAAGCATTAACGCTCCAACTGCTCAAGCATTCTTCAACTACTTCCTCATCATGACTTTCTTCGGAACATGCTTCCTCCGCCGGCAGACTCGAAGCCAAGGTCCATGTATGTGCATTTCGGTATCGGATCTATGGATATGAAAGGCAACTACCTTGCGGTGAAAGCTTACGAATACATCTCTCTCACCAGCGTCATGCTCTTAAATTGCTTCAGCATCCCAAACGCGTTGGTGTTCACCTACA
The DNA here is from genome assembly GCA_950295325.1 of Polytrichum commune. NCBI lineage: Eukaryota > Viridiplantae > Streptophyta > Polytrichopsida > Polytrichales > Polytrichaceae > Polytrichum > Polytrichum commune. Next base: position 31,099,938 of record OX485809.1, read on the forward strand.
CATTATTGAGAACTCGGTACTCTCTCCATCACATGGTAGGTACCTCGGTTTGCGTGTCTGGGATAATTCTAATTGTTTTCTTAGATGTGCACCCCCAAGATGGACAAGGAGGAGGGCAACATATGGGGCTTGGAGATTTTCTTGCGGTGTGCGCAGCCATCTTGTACACATGCTCAAGCATCGGCCATGAATTCTACCTCCGAAAAGTGGATTTCAGTGAACTTCTAGCCCATGTTGGACTCTTCAGCACCCTGATCAGCTTCCTTCAGTTACGGTTTCTTGAGTGGCACCAAGTTGCAAATATCCAGTGGACATCGATCTTCATTCTCCCATTCAATTTATCCATCACCACCTTCGTCCCCCACGCCCCCCAAACCGGTGGCTCTGCTATGCTGAACCTTTCCATCCTCACCTCTGACATGTGGGCAGTTGCTCTTCGTGCTTGCGTCTTCCACCAACCTGTTGATAACCTTTACTTCCTCTCCTTCACCATGGTGGTCATCAGCTTGGTGTACGTTGTACTCTCTATGGCGGCACACCAACTATCTCCCCCCTAGATGCAACAATAAAGGGTAGCAATTCCTACCATGAAGTCAAGGATCATTGGGAACCAACAACTATAGATGTAGCTGAGGCATTGAATTCAAATCAAATAATGACTATCGTGGATTGACTAGCCGAATCGGTTCTCCACCAGGTTTTATTCGATGTGGGTGCGACAACCGATGCGATCTATGTTACCATGTGGATGGGGGCGACCTTTATTTCCTTCGCCGTTGTGGTCATCGGCTTGGTGTTGTACGCTCTATACGGCAACACACCAACTCCGACCTCCTTCACGGATGCAGTAGCAAGGGTACTAGTCCCTACCATGAGGCCAATCATGAACTTCTGGAACCAACAATTGTAGATGCAACATACCCATCGATTCAAAGCAAATAGTAACCATCGTGGATAGACTGGCCGAATCGCTTCTCCACCGAATTCTATTCGATGTGAATGCACCGGGAAGGCCAATGATTCCTACCACAAAGTCAATGATCATCTGGAACCAACAATTGCAGATGCACCCGAGCTTTTAAACTCAAGGCAAATTGTAGCCATCGTGGATTTGCTGGCTGAACTTCTCCATTTGATTTCTATCATGCAATTTGGATGCAACAAACATTCCATTCTATATACTATGTGGATGCGGAAACTTGACAATGCAACTGTAAAGATGAGTCATTTCCAGATTGGATATTGTGGATCAAATTTAAAATAGTAATCATCATGGGTTGACTAGCTCGATTCCAACGAGTTCTTTTCCATATGAGCGCAACGACCGATGCGTTCTACTGTGTGAAAGGAGGGCCATGCAGATGCAACTTGAGATGTGGTTTGAAAATGTTGGGCCCTACTACGTCTCTTGTAAATTAATACTCATTGCAAAACTCTTAGAGCCTAACGCCGGACATGTCAATGTCCAGATGTCACACGTCAATGCTTAGACGTCACATGTCAATGTCTAGACGTCACACGTCAATGCTTAGACGTCACATGTCAATGTCTAGACGTCACACGTCAATGCCCAGACCTGAATTTATTGGTTCTGCCCATGCTATTGCCCGCAGCTTGCATGACCAGATGGAACCATGGACGGAGTAAGCTTTGACGATCGACGTTAGTCATTCTTCGAGCCACAGAGCCTCTTCGGATATTGGGAACATTTCTTGCTCCCATCTCCTTGGTTATGCACCCGCATTTGTTGATGTGTTATGCAAACAAAATATGTCAATGTGTTATGTACCAAATATGTGGAATGCATTATGCATCACGTCCAGATCTACAAATGGGTTCTGCAACAAAATTAACGGATTTGAACTTGTTAATACACATAACTATTTCATCCAAACAGTGCATATAATCAAGTGGTCTTCATCTTTAAGCATGTAATGCCAAAATTCTATAGCTCAGTGCAAACGCCTTCTTATTATGTGCCTATACTCATATGATCTGTAGGTTGTGCATGAATATTTTTGATCGCCCTCAATTTGATTATGTAATGGTGGTTGATATGGTGTTATGAGACTTTGCTATGTCTCATGGTTATGTTGATCCACTATAATCCACCGTTCATATCAATGTAGACCCATGATTGTTTTGTGCTCGTTCGACCGGATCATCACTTATGAGTTTATGAGTCCCTAATCGGTTAGTTAATCCGGCTAGATTTATAATGCATATTTGTTGTTCTAATAACATATATCTACCTACACATAACATATTGATTTGCGAAGTTTTGTGATTGTAGCACAGTTAATCAGATTATGGTTGGAAACAAATTGTAGTTTGCACAAAACACTTACAATTCTCATTACATGAGAGTCAACTTCATGGACCTCAAACCCAATTACGTGACAAACAACAAAGATGTTAGATTTGATCCGGTTGTTTATTGTGGTAATAACTAGTAGTGTGGAATGTTAATATATTAGCGTGGGGCAACCTAATTACACATATCCGTGTAGACATCATTTGTTCCTGTCACCACATGTGCCACTCCACAAACATAAGCAAACTCAAGAATGGAATCCAAAAATTTATGAAAGTTTCGTAACCTTGGAATAGAAGAAACAAGAATTTTTGACCCCAAGTATTTTTGAAGTCACTGATACAAGTGTCATGGGAGATTCTTTCCAAAGTGGGGTTATAGTCCCCTATTTTTGTGACTTTACAATTGTACTCTAATATATTTTCTCTGTTTTGTCTGTGATTTCCACTACATTGACACAAAAATTAAAATTACTATTATGGGGATTGACTTGTATATATATATATATATATATATACATTCTTGATCACATGCAAGCAGTGTTCAAGATTGAAGCCCTCATATGAGTTTCATTTTGAAGGGCTCTAAAATTTGAGCCCTTCGGTTGAAGGGCTAGTTCAAATTCAAGACGTCAATTCAGTAATATAGAAATAAAATATAAAAAACTCATATTAAACTTATGCATGATTTATATGGTGCATGCTTCCAATACAATGTGAAGAATTAAGAATCAACCATCTAACTCCACCTCTTCTAGTGATAATGCCCTACGCTTGTTGGTTCTTGTGCCAATTTTCCAAGATTCAAAAATACTATCCCAATCCATGAATTCAACTCCTAACCCATTTAGACTAACCCTCATTAAAGCATCTAGTGTGTCAAGGTTGAGTCTAGTTCTCCTTTCACTCTTAACCCAATTTTGCTTTGAAAAACCACGCTCACAAACAGCAGTGCTAGTTGGGATCACAAGTATGGCTTGCCATAGCGACATCATAGTTGGCCAATTAATCATGAACTCCCGGTCATTGCCACAAAAAACCCAAGCTTCTTGCATACTTCGGCGTTCACAAACAAAACATAACATCTCCACGAATTCTAGCAATTCCGCATTGCATTGATTAACAAGGTCATCGCTCCAACGGAAATGTGTCACCAACCGGTTCAACCATTGTTCCGTTAATGTCCCTCTATCCAATTCATCTACGGGATAGTGCTTCGGGCTAAAAAGCCGGGCCGCATTGAAAATGGACAAGTCAGGAAATCGATCATTGAGTGAATCGATGATCTTCTGCACATACTGCCTCCCCAACATGATGCATGCCTCCAATGAGCCTCCTACGTCACACTCGGGCATGGAATCATAATGCAAGATATGCATTTTTTCACACCCAAAACTATCAACATACAATATCTGCCCATTGGGTACCACCTCGCGGAGAAACTTTCCTAGGTGTTTGGTTGTCAGGCCAAAACTTACACCCAGATAGTGTCTACGAAACAAGCTGATTGTTACATCAATCGTAGAAGCTATGCTAGTGATATCTACAAGATCAAACTGAAACTTGCGATTGACCTTATTCAACTCTGATAATATATCAACTAGCATGTGAATGAAAAATTGGAACTGAAGAGAAGTTAGATCCTTGTACCATGTGGGTTCTTCAACCTCCCAAAGTTACCATGTACAGCGACCTCCTCGTCACTGTAGCGCTACAGTGTTGACGGGTGTAAAAATTTTGAAGACGTCAAGTGAAGTTTTCATTTTGAGTTTGGGGTTGCATTTTGAAGGGCTGTTTTGAGAGAGGTATATTTTGAAGGGCCAAATCGCGTTTGAAGGGCATTGAAGACTTCAATCTTGAACACTGCATGCAAGTGTAAGCTTTTTGCTGGGAATATGAGTTGTCTGTGCCAGTTTGTCATTTCATAAATTTTAATAATATATGTTCATGAGACTTGAAGACTTAATATGCTAGGCCATAAGCTAGGGTACCACACCTACCGTGTGCAAACAAGATTGAATTAGCCCTTCTACAAGGAATACATGTATGCATGTGTATGTGTATGTATTTGTATATGTATATATATGCATGTATGTATGTATGGTGTTTTGAGAGATTTTTGGACATAATCGGTCGAGATCCTAGTTTTTCCAAATCCAACTGGTTCTATGTAGACATCTTTTCGTTTTTCTTTATCAATTTGAGGTGCACTATATAGATTCTTTTAAAACAACGGGTGACTTTTTTTTTAACCCTTGATTCGACAAATGTAAACTCTGAGTACAATTGTTACTAAAAAGGTTAATATTCTTAGATGACCTGTTTACGTTTAGGCTATAGTGTGAGTATCTCAACCAATTTCGTCTTTGGAGTCGTGTCGGGACTCGTTGTGGGTGCAATATACGTTATTCAATGTATTGGCTATCAATTTGCCCTAGAATGGCAGATCAAATACTTGGGAGAACCACCGCTTCTCTTCAATTGAGGAAGCAAGAAGAAGCATGGTCCTTGGGGCAACACGAATGGAAGCTCATTCACTTAGACATGGCCCTAGGATAAGACAAAGAGAAATTGCCTTTTCTTCTTTGAATGACAATTTGAATTGAACCCGACTACAATGAGCTTGCTCAAAACTTGCTCCCCTTTGCAACAATATTGATCACTAGTAGAAAACTATGTCAAAAAGCATCGCAGCTGAAATCGGTTGCGATACTTTTGACTTGCCTAATCTGTAGTTGCTAAATGACTGCAAATTTGTTTTTTTTTGGTTTAGCAACTGAAATTCTTGGAATTTGGGGGAGTGTAATATACCGTTGAAAAGGTCTTGAAAACACCTTTCCAATTATATATCACACGCCCCAAATTTTCTATATTGCAATTGCAAAAAAAGAAAGAAGAATCTGTAGTTGTTTGACGACTATAGATCAGGCTAGTCAAAAGAACCACAATGGGAAAACAATCGCCGTTCTTTTTTGCAATGTTTTCTAGTAGTAGATAAATGGGAATTTACATGGAAATACAAGGCCAAATGGATTGAACATGTCTTGAGCTCATGTGGACTAATAAGGTATGTGGGTGATGTTCAATACGTTAGCAAAACTTGTGGTGCATTAGCATAGCTATGATGAAGCATCACTAGTTGAATACAAAAGTCCTTCCAATTGTGTTCACTATTGAGTGTGGAGTAGTTAGAAAAATCTAAAGACATATTAGCCGCTCTCTTTTAAACATGTGTCTCTATGTCATTTGTTCTTGGATTCTCACCTAGTTTGCACACCAATGAAATATAGGTGTCCAATGAAGAATACTAATCAAACAACACCCATGACAAACCTTGCTTACAACATGACTCACCTTCGCACTATCCACATATCACATGTTAGTACTAAGGTAGAAATACCATAACATGTTAACCACCCTCTAGCTGTGCACTAGACCGTCGTCATAATGGTGAAGTGCCATTTCTAAAACGGATCATGGCTCAGCGGCAACTTCAATGCGTGTACACTTAGTGTAGCCAATGTGAGTCAAGTGTTAATGTACTCATGAGGTAACCGATTTAGGCGATGTTCTGTATGGAAATGCGGATTACCGTATTCGGTGTAGAGAGAATCTAGTGAACGAGTAGGAGGTTGGACAACTTTCCACTTTGAAAAATTATAACATTTTTTGTAGAGGGCAGAAAAATATGAAACAACTTGCTTGCATTCTTCATGAATCCTTCTCATCTATCTTGGGAAATTATCTCATGATTGTCAGACCATATCTTCAATGCGAATCACCTTATTTTCACGGGTTATGGTATTTCTACCTTATACCTATTAGACTTCTTTTCCTTTGTTGGCTGATGTTGAACCATGCACAAAACGCGACATCAATCAAGACCATGGTTTTGTGTTGTCTCAATAAACTTGTTGCATTGGGAAGTTGCAAGTTACTGATAAAGAGGGTTTTGGCCAACGGATGAACTCATCCATCATCTATGACAATATTTGAACTCACCCATACGAAGTGTCATATGAAAAGTTATCATAGTCACATAAAATACCATATGACACTAAATATCATATTTAGTGTAGTTGGGCTTTGATTTGGCTTGGATCTAGTACCCAACCATGATGTGTTGGTTCTAGGCAACGAAGGTGGGGGTCCTCATCATATCGAAGGTCATTATACATAGGGCCTATGAATTGGTTTAAGAAAGCCATTGGTTTTGATTTTGAATATTCATCAAATATTCAATTAAGGCTAAAGAGATGTTTTCTATCTTTATACATAAATTTAGCCCAAAGGTTGATATGAATATATATATGCAATAGCTTAAAGTGTTGGTTTAAGCACCCTCTACCCTAAGGGTTGTAAAATTTGTGATTGGCTATTGAACTCGTCATGGGACCACTTCGGTTTACACCTAGGAAAAAATGTTAGAGTGACTATAGAGTTCAAGGTCCTCAAAAGACATATTTTAAGGCCTACATGATACACTGACACGGTCCAACTGGTTTTGAGGTGGGAGAGGCAAAAGAGGTGCTTTGGTAGAAAGGAAAACAGGGAACCATGGCAAAGAAGTGTTGTTAAAATGAATTTTTAATGAATTTTGGTTGGGGGAAGAGAGGATGAAGACAAGAGAAGATAAGAGAATGATCAAACTTGTTCCTTTTTGTTTTCAATTATGATTTTTTAATCTGCCCTTTTTGGGCACATATTAAAGAAAATTAGCACATTCAGTTTTTGGTGCATGGTCATTCCTCTTAATCCACATTCGGTTTACACCTAGTGAGGGGCCCAAAGGCTATGTAAATTGGACCATCACGTCAGCCATGGGGGAAAAACCCATCTTCCATGGTCCGACTTGATGGTCCATGGTGCACGGGTAGATCACTTAGTGCATTTTAAAAACGACGTGCAACATAATATAGAGAGGATTAAAATCATTTGAAATAAAAATTATAAAGGAATTCCAAATAATGAAGGGGCCATTAAATGTAGACAATCTCATTATAAGTAAGTTAGATGGACATAAAACGTGGGCCATTATTTTTTTGTAAAATTAATATAGGGGCTGAAGATAAGGATCCTAGAAGGTATGTTTAGTATGGTATGTAAATGGGTTTAGGACTCACGGGGATGGATGATAATTGGGATTTCCGTCTGTCCAAAATTACTTAAAAGGAATATAGAGTACAAAAAATTGCAGTGACTTGGACAATATAAGTAATGGAAGGGTGCAAACAAATGGGCCATTTTTTAAATTTAAGTAATTATAGGGAGGCTTTAATTCAGCCCTTGAAGGTAAATAGCCCCAAAACAAAAAAAACCCCAGCCACACGTGGTGCACAAAATGCCTTAGAGTGATCTACCCCTGCCATGGTGTAAACTGGCTCTGAAACAACCGGTTCCTCTTGTTTTGTGGAGGTACACTTGTATGCAATAAATTCCCTCTCGGCCAACAAAAATGCTTTCTAAGTGAAGTCAATGACCATCCCATTTGTCCTCAATAATGAAAAGACCACCCCCCAAACAAAAATGCCTCCCATGCACACCAATTACCGACGAGTTTCATCTGTCACAACCCGGATTTACATGGCTTGGGATCTGTGACGTATGCGTAAACTCATCCATCATGGAGGAAGGGGCTCCAGTAAAGAATATCTTCTACAAGGTCGAGGGCCGATTCATTCCAATTCGACTCCATTGCCATTGGACTAACTTAATTTGAGGCCCCGGACTCTGTTTTCGAAGCCAAATCATCCTTTAAACAATGTATTTATAAGCTATAATAGACGTAACCAAATTCACTGCATTTTCACCTTCGCAATTAATGAGTTTACGTAGACTCCACGATCCCTAGCCAATTTGTATGCCCTTTATATGCCCGGTTCTCGAGGACGTACGGTGGGACCCGCCCCTATACTAGTCCAAATTCTCGTTCCAAGTCGACTCCTGTGTTATCCGGCCCCGAAAAAAAATACGACCCTCTATCCGGGGAGACCCGGCCTTTAATCGGAAAAAAATTTTAAAATCGGTTTCACACTTGTTTGCTTTATAGGTTGTGGTGACTGGAAGTTTCTAGGAGGGCTTTTTTTAACACTCTGTTGAATACTGGCTACTGGCTATGTAACCATGATGGTTAACACGAATTGCGACTATAAACCCGGAGCCTAGGTTCGCGTTAGGGCCAGTTTACACCATGGACCGTGAAGTCGGACCATGGAAGATGGCCTTTTCCCATGGTCCAACTTTCATGGTCCGATTTCTTTAAAAAAAAAACCAGATTCACAAAGCCTTTGGGCCCCTCATTAGGTGTAAACCGAATGTGGATCAAGAGGAATGACCATGCACCAAAAAGTGAATGTGTTGATTTTTTTTCTTAAAAAAAAAACCCCCGAAAAGGATGCAGTGATAACCCGAATGCAATGATTGGGGGGACAAGATTTGTTTCACATCACTTGGGGATCACTTTTGGGTGTCATTGAGTTAACCACTTTGTGTGCATTTGTGTGTAAAGTAGGTTGTTTTAATGCCCCAATTAGGGAGACTCTACTGTACAAGTAGGGGGTTATCTTTGGGAGAACGTAACTAATTGATTACATGGGATAAAAGTGTAGAACAACTTGGAGTTCGCGTCATTTCCTCTACTCCATCTTGGAGTAAAAGGCTATTGCACTTCGTAACCCCGATAAGTAACACGCACTAATTGGGATAATCGATGTAGTTCAAGATCTTTGAAGCTAAATCCGGTGTCAAGTCAACTAAATAAGTACCCTATGGGCTAATCCATTCTCAAATTCCGAAGCAAGACTCAAATTGTTAGCATGTTTGCATTCAATCCTCAAAAGACCATATTAAGTTGGGGACCATTCACGTCCCTCTCCTTTGTAGTATAATTCATACTTGAAGTTTTTTGATTGTAGCTTGAGCCGATTCTTTGAGCGTTCATAGGTCTTTTACGATAGAGAATAGAAGTAGAAGCATAAGCAGAAGCAGAGGAGAGGAAGGCTTCTCAAATCTTTTGGGATCATAGATATGGTGGTGGTTTTGGAAGGTGTGTGTGGATCTCCATTATGGTAGATTTTACAGAGGTTCCAATAATGACACATGGTGCAATGCAAGAGTGTGGTTTGACTTCTTTGGTGGTTTGCATTAATGTCAAATTTCATGATATAAGGGAGGGGAATATGACAATAAAGAGTGAGATTTGAGATGAGAACATCCATTCCCTAGGGTTTTGGGATCCTAGAGAAGGAGTGACATTACAGAGGTTGATATCAAGGAGTTTAGGGTGTACACTCCGACCTCCCTAATAGCATGTGATATTATGGAATAATATCAAGTCAACATTGTAATACTTAGAACGTGATGCATGCGAGCTTGTGGTTGGCATTCTTTAGTGGAGTGTTTGAATTTCCAAACTCGTGATATATGAGAAGAATACATGACAACAAGGAGGGAGGTTTAAACTCAGCACATCCCATCCCTAAGGGTTTCAAGATAAGCGAGGGGGTGACATTACAGAAGGTGACATTACGGAGGTTTGGGTGGAGTTAGCCCTGGCCACAAAAGCGGAGTGGGAGTTCATGAAGTTCGAGGTTGTTGTAATACTGGACTTGACTTGAGTTACAAATGGATAGAATTCAGTTAGTGCTGACTCACTGTGAGCCTCCCAAGATAAGGTTGTGAGCCTTACCAGAATGAACCTCCCCATCATTTCATGCAGGCCTCTCCTCCAACCTGGGAGATAGACGGACCCTTAAGATAGATACACGGAAAACGTTGAAAATAAGTTGATTCGGCCACAAAGAGTGGCTTCAAATTTGTGCAATATTTTTTTCCAGAGTTGAAGTAGAATAAATGATGAGGAATGCAAGTTGTTTCGTAATCAGATTCTATGTAAATAATTAGTTATCATTTCTCAAAGAGGCAAGTTAGTAAAATCCCCTGTTTGTATACTAGAGTCTCCCTACTATGAGCATCAAAGTACCTTACTTTGTATACAAAGGCACACAAAACGGTTAACTCACTAACACCCAAAAGCGATCGCAAGTGGTGTGAAACAACACCTATCCGGCCAATCACTGCATCCCACCTAATATTGCATCCTTTCTGGGCCACCGCTTTTATAATTAGTCGTTTTGGGTCCACACAAGAATCATTCTATCCTTGGTTTAGTGCATCAATAGTGGTCATTTATCATTTCCGGTTTTTCTACCTTATGCGTAACGATATCACAAATGACAAGATGTCACTCCATTTACTAACAAATTTTGTACACCACAACTTTCTCATGGTAGTTGTCCGGTAGGTTCCGGACACCGCTACATTCATGAGATCATGGACTATAAGTCATTGTACCTTGTGAAAACTTGAGACCAAAATCAAGTTGTTGGTGAATGTTTGAAACAACTATACCGTGTATGGTATCTAGTATCACATGCGTAATAATGTCACTTATCCTATTTTGAAGCATATGCTAGATTACACTAATGACCAACAACTTCATCATTAGTGTCATCTCATGGCACTTGACGTTCAAGTGCGATTACTAATAATATCTTGACATGAGTGTGTTCAAAATATAGATGACAATTTCGGCTAGTAAATTATCCCAATTAGTGTGTGTTGCTATTCAATGATGTCTTACTTAGGAGTTCAATCTATACTAACGAAAGTTCAATGAGTGGTTCGGATATCATAGAACATATATGACTTTGCTTGAAAAAATATTGCATTATACCAATGTGTAACTACAATTAGTAACACGCACTAATTAAGATAATCTGTGTAGGATTTTTTTACTTGAATATGTATGCATTAATTATAATTTTGGACTAGTGTTTGAGACTACATGTCTAACCTAGTAATAAAATCAATGGCCACTTCACATCACACTTGCCAAAGCTTATATGAAATTTTCTCAAGCATTTGGAATGGCTGTACATATTAGCCCAGTTAACCTGCACCCATTCTTTCATTTATTCACTTTGTCAAGAATAGAATAGTATGTTTTATATAAGTCCATTGGTGTTCCAAGGTTTTATTACCTTCAGTAGATGCTACATCAAGCATATCATCATTGAAGTGGGAATTACGTCCTTCAAATTTCAGGCTGTTTTTATTTCATCCAAATTTTCAAGATTAATGAAAGATCATTATATGTACTGTAGGTGCCTCAAAATGTTGCAAGGTGATCCAAACTTCCTTTTGTTGTTGTGGCCCTACACACAAGCACTTGATTGGAGTGAGCCTACAAGTTGGAACCTCATTGTTCGAACATAGTTTGATGTGTTTAAAACCATAATCCCCCCCCCCCCCCCAAGACATTCAAGCTGTTCAGAGAGTGGAAACACTCCAGACACAGTAAGACAAAGGTTTGTATTCTCAACAATGAGGTGGCTTATTGGTCTTGCTGATCCTGAAATGAAGACCCCTTCTTCATGGTATTGGGTATTGCAAAAGCCTTATATATATTGACTTCACCCACTTTGGATTTACATTTCAGTCGTTTGATCCGAGCCTAGTTATACTGTCATCCACAAACAGAGAGGTAACACACAGCATCACAAAGTCCAAACACATCTGGAAATCATGACATCTTAAGAGTACAATCTGGCCACACCCTCCCATTTCAATTTAACAATAAATTACAGACTGCACAAGAGCTTCCCAAAAACTCTACCTCTACCAAGTAATGGGCCAAGACAACAAACCCGTGTAACCACTTGAGCTACTTTCTTTATTCTACAGCTTCTAAAGTAACTGATCACCTGAGTACCTAAACCAATAAGAGAGAAGTATGATGAAGGAACAAAAGGTTTCCCAGATCTGGATGAAATTTACCAGAGATTTGGAGGTGTAAGGCAAACTCTAGTGTACAAATAGGGGTTTTGACTTACTTGCCTCTTTATACTAATCAAAACAAGCCAAATTTTAAACACAATGAAATTTAAACACGGAACCCTGCTCCAATTGTTTTAAAGTCTGTACAGGGGCAAAACAAACAGAGAATGGTACACCTCTATAATCAAAGTGGGGCTTCAAAGTTCACACATGATGTTTATGCAGTAAAATAGGCGACGCGGAAGAACCAGGGGACCATGAAGATGACAATCAGGCATGCCAGCAATGTGTTTCTGACGAGCTGTTTTTGCCAGAAGTACCTAAACAACATCAACACACAAGACATGGCAGCAATGTAAGAATCAAGTTCACATGACACTTACACTTCCATTCCACAGTGAATGAATCAGGAGTAGTATGCTGCAATTCTTAACTCTTAATGAATGCCCCTAATATGCAACTTTTCACCATACCCAACTACTACATATCTCTATATGGTATAGATTGCTTGCAGTAAAAAATATGTAGATATGGCACAAACTGCATATTGATTTTTCTCTTCTGGTTCCAGAAGCAGCCTGATAATCAAACAGCTCTATCTTGGCTGGCACAAACACAAAAATAAAAGATTATATGATTCTATACTCATTCACAAATCACCTTGTGCTCATAAAAATCTGCTCAAAATATTACAGGAGCACATCCTCAAACAGTCTATTACTTAACAGTAGAGCATTTAACAATGCAGGATCACACAAGAATACTGGCATTGTCCACTTGCAGTCATCAAGCCATTGCCTCTCCAAGAATGACAAAGTGAAGAACAAGGGATGCGACGCATTCAAATTGAATCATCAGAGAATTGTATATATATATTTATATAGAATATGTGATCTGTTACAAAGCTAGGGTACAACTTCTGCACATCAGTCTTGCTGCTCTTATCTAATGTGCAGGATGTGAAAGCACAAATAAACCAACTCTTACATCATCATCATCTCTCTACAACTCTCGACATCCTGACAAACAACATCAACAACAGAGACAGGACATACAGCAGAGGTAGGTTATTCATTACTCTGTATGTCTTCCTCTCACATTGTTGGCTGCTAAAGGATTTCTCCTGCTAAAGGATTTCTCACAGCATCATTCATCCTACCTGCACTAACAGGAGGAACACTCTGATAATCTTCATCACCACCGACATCATCAACTATGGGGTTGCGACATAGCATTTGAGAGACGCAAAGGGTTGATGATGGACATAGGGGAGTTTATCAAATTGAAGAAGAGCAAAAACTACATGCAAAAGCCTTTCACTACTCTGTGTTGGCTGATAAGAATTTCTCTCGCAGCATCGTCATCCTATATTTACAGAGAAACTCTCTCTCCCTCTCTCTCTGATAATCGTCATTATCATCACCACCGACATCATCATCATCTATGGGTTGAGACAAAGCATTAGAGAGAGAGAGAGAGAGAGAGAGAGAAAGACGCATTAAAAAGGGGGTTACAGGGTAAGGGTTTGATGATGGTTATGATGAAATTGAAAACTACTGCTACATGCCAAAGTTGACGATTCGGAAGAACCAAGGGACGGTGCAAACAACAACAAGGGCTGCCAGCAATGCATTTCGCACAATCTGGCGTTGCCAGCAGTACCTAAGCCTCGACATAGCCGTGGATCTGACAACCACTCTCTGGGTTGCTGCAGGCTCAGCTCCATCCGCTTCCAACCACCCCACCATACTCTCCGCAGGCTCCGGTATCTTGACGTTCTTCACAGTTTCACCACAAATCTCACACACCGTGTTACCCCGGATCTTGAACCACTCCTCCGCACAGTCACGGTGACATAAAGCCAAATCATGCTTACAAGCACAACCAAGCTCAAGGCTTTCACTGCTCCCTGGCTGAAGCCCCAGATGACATACCCTACATACTGTCTCCCCTGCATCATATGCATCCCCATCCTTATTGTTGGGGCCTCCATAGCTGATCACCTGTTGCTTCCCATCATCATTCACAAAACCCTTTTGCCCAAGCTCCACAATCGTCTCCACCACATCATAACTCTTCTTCGGCTGCTGCTGCTGCTGCTGCTTCGTCAGGGTGGTCACATCCGAAGAGTTCGCACCATCATCCAAGTTCACCACCACAAATTCCTCGGTATGCCCGCCGTGTTGTTGATGTTGTTGATGAGGCTGTTCTGGTAGCCCATTGGCGGGGGGAGCTGCTGCAGTTGCTGCCAGGGCTAATTCCAAGGCATTCACGACAGCAGGATCACCGCCGTGGAAAGATGCCCGCCCCGAGGCTTGCAACGGCAACTGTGACGATGACACAGAGGGATTCATACTGTTTCGAGATTCTGCACTTCAAACACAACAACAAGGCCACCCGCTAATCCTTCATCACGCTCTCAAGTCACTCATCCATGTGCTGATGACAGACACTCGCACTCTCACATCACATCGCATCACTGACCTAACCTCGGTCATCTCTCTATCCTTATCTCCACTCTTGTGACGAGTCTTCTTGCAGCCTGCCACTGCTAATGCTCCTCCTCCAGAACAAGTGTCGACTCCTCATCAAAATTCTGGCAACCCCGCCCATCCCTAACATCTATTCAAGGGGATGTGGTTTTCAAGCAAGGCATTCAGTAGCGAGCATTCAGGAACCGACAGAAGCGCGTGCAAGATTGCTGCCCTCCTCGGAATGATAGGAGCAGCACAACAAGGGGACACAGTAAGTAAGTTAGAGAAAGATGCTGTAACAAGAGTGAAGTTGATGGGTTCTTTGTTTCTATTGTGGTGGAGTCTAAAGTGCTTCTTCCTCCCCTTCCTAGGAAGGCAAGAAGGAAAGAAAGAAACAAGGAAGGAAGGAAGCAAGGAAGGAAGAGCAAGAACCCCAAGCGTTGATATGGTATAAAGGTGACTTCATGGTATCAACAATAATAAGGAACATCCATAATGGGTATCATAAAAGAACCTATCCATGGGATGCTCAAGAACCCTGCGCAAGGAGACTGAGCTCGTAACATCCCATGGTTATATTCTCAAGGCCCACATAACGAATGCACCCACCGCTTAATAATGGTCATGATGACAAACTCGTTGTATACTTGGGTTATTATTTGGGTCAATAGATATACCATGCTAAAACCATGTTGATACTAAAGAGATTTGCCTAACTATGAAGGCTCTTGCATGGTGTATAAACCCAAGTGGTATTGAAAACAAAAGTTACCGTCAAACACCCATACCCTACTAGCATTTCATTATTTTGGGTGGAATCCTTGATATAAATACTTGAGTGGTGTCACGAGCAAATGACACCAAACCAACATTTGGTCAAACTCCTAGTGTTTCCAAGCCCAACTAGTTACATGTTGTGATATTTTAGTTATTCCTTACTAATTTGAGGTACAGTTTAAACTCCATAATATCATGCTTATGGCAACCTACTCTACTAGCACACGAGTCCTATACAATCGTCCCATATCAATGTGAGAACAATGCAAATCTACCATTATGCTAGATTTGCAATTTTTTCAATTACATAGGACAAGTTTCCAATGATGTAGGTGCCTAGGAGTCATATGCTTGTAGTGCAAAATGCACGTGATATTATGGAGTTTTGTAGTGTTAACATGGATGTGTAATAAATAGAAATAGTGTAACATGTGACATTATGGAATAACACAAGGTCAACATTGCAATAATGACAATACTTATAATGATGCCAACGTCATGCATGTGAGCATGTGGTCTTTGGGGGTCTATTTTAATGTCAACACCCATGATATATGGGAGAGAAACACGATAACGAGGAGTGATATTTAAACTAATAACATCGTTCCCCAGGGTTTCAATATATAAGAGAAGGAGTGACAGTAAGGAGGTTGATATTGCAAAGTTCTAGAATGCATATTCCATAGATTCCTCTAAAGTGATGGGTAATTTTCCTAAAGTCTTGATGAACTTCAACTAGGTTAGCAAACCCACATGGAAGTTGTAGCCATTAGCCTCATGATTTTTTGGAGCGCATATGAATACCTTATTCATTATCAAAGCAAAGAACCTTATGCTCATTGAAATGGTTACCCCCTCCCCCCACCAACTACTGTATGTTGACTATTGAGCCTAGAATGACAAATTTATATTTTGAACATGTAGTCCATTCTCTTTCAACACATGTCTTATTGTTGTCCATTCTTGGAGTCACAAGTTCACACACCAAACAACATATCACACAAATATATATATATATAGGGTGTCCCAAATAAAAATAATAATTGAATACAAAGTTGTATGCCTTATGCAAAAACAAAACCCCCTTGAAACACACAACAAAAAAACCTCAAAGGAAAACATTGAAGTACACCGTTTATGGTATTTAGTGTCACATGTGTAATAATGTCACTTACCCTCTTTTGAGGCATATGCTAGGTTACACTAATAGCCAACAACTTCCCTATTAGTGTCACCTCGTGACGCTTGGCGTTCAAGTGCGCTTACTAATATTTTGGCATGAGTATGTTCAAGAGTGTTATGAGGTGTACGCTTATGTTACACAATGGTAATGGTTTACAAGCTGACTAAAGTGCACACAAATGACACTTGCCATTAGTACACTCAAAATTATCTTCCTCTTACATGCTAATTTGCAAGACTATCATCTAGGGTATCCAACTATGCTACTCTAAATGTCAAAATGTAGATATTTTTTCACTTAAAGAAGTTACTTATGCTGACAAATGGAATCATATTGACAATTAGCGGCGGATATGATGCTTTGAGATCCCTAGGGATCTAGTTTAGGCCTTCGCAATTAGTGTAGGTGACACTAAAATACCATGATCGGTGTACTTTAGTACCCGCCGACTATGTCATAGTTTAGCTTAGCTTCTGCCATTGGCAGCCAAAAAACTGCGAGAAAGGTCACAAGGACGCCGACTCCGCAGTGTGATGGACATCGCCAAATCCCAAAAATTTCAGAGCACAGGCTACCTTACTTCAGGGCATCTCAGTCTGCAGTTTCAACTTCCCCATCCCTATCCCTATCCCAGCTACCCATCATGGAAGCAGAACGGCACAATAATCATAACCATAACATTAATAATAAGATACATGTAATGTGTTGCGGCAGTGAGCATTTGATCTGCAATTCAGCTCTTAGATCCGAAACTTGAGCAAACAGTGCATAAGCTTACCATATATGGCTGGCTTTCGTTCTTCCTAAGGCTCCTCTGACCTACTTACTCCTCCTCCTCTTCCGAGAAAGTTCTCAAGCTTAAACCCAAGGTCATGTGAAGTGTGCGCACGTTTTTGTAGTGAACCTTGGGTAAGTAAGTCAATGTCGGAAACGAGGCCCTTCTTGTGCAAGGAGCACATGTGAGGAGGCTATGTGTCCTGCTGCACCGTTCGGTAACTTGAAGCTGGGGATTCTTACCGCCGACAGCGCAAAAACTTCCACCCACGTAGTTAAGCATTTGTGGATTGCGGTTTGCACGGAATTTGGGTTGTTGGGTTTTTGGGTAGGGCGGGGCTTCGTTCGTCGTGATCCTGGATGAATCCATCCGATCCAGGTTATATGCGGGACGTGCAATCTTGTGTGAGACATGGACTCTGAAGTGTCGAGGGAAATGCTTATGAGCTCTGTGGAATAGTTGATAGACTCCTATATATCATCACAATGTTGTGAAGGGGGAGAAAGTAGTTTGAATTCGAGGAGGGTTAAATGGAGAATTCGAGGCCTGCTGCTGTGGAGGATGAGGGCGATCACTCTGGAAGCTCCGATCAATTCATGCTGCATGTGCTGCTGGTGTTGGTGGTCACCTGGCTGGTCTCTGCTCTGCGATTGAATAATGTCTTCATCTTGTGCCTCTGCGCTGGCTACCTCTGTCTGGTCAGTGATTCCAACCAAAGCACTTATAGTATAAGCACCATGAAAATGATGAGATTAGTTACATGGATGAGCATTAGATGTGGTGGGATGTAATTGAGACTGTTCTGGTTGCGGCCATGGGGATAAGTTGGACTCCAAATTCACGTCCAGTTTGTGGCACTGTTAAGAATGGGAAACATTCTAAATTGGACGATGTAAAGAGAGGTGGCATAAGAAATTAGCCCATATCACTAAACACAGCAGTGGTCAACCATCATCGCATTTGAAGCACTTCCAAAGCACTTAAGCACCATACAGGGGTTTAGTTAGATAGATGAGCATCAGATATAGTGAGTAGTAATTGAGGCTGTTTATTTGCGGCCATGGTTAGGCTTCCAATTCTATTCTGCAGTGACGATCACGTCAAGTTTGTCGAACTGTTACGAGTGGGAAACATTGTCAATTGGACGATACTGAGGTATAGAAATCTATACAACGACTACCAACTTATACATCAGTGGTCATTCCTCATCACGTTTGAGAGCTCTAGTGATTTCCTACTGCTAGTGAATTCTGGCTGATGCCAACCCTGAAGGGTTAGCCTCTCCAAAACCGAGGTTGACGTATTCCTCTGAAATAAGAGCGTGGCTGAAGTAGATCATATGCTGTTAATCACTGTGAAGCTTTCTCTGTCTGGAGTTGAAGCTTGGTTTCATTTTATCGGATTTTCGTCCAATACATTTTTTATATAGAATGGAGGAAAGTCCTCCTATATATTTGCCCTTAATAGTTTGACATCTTGAGGCCTTACTTTTACATGATCACTCTTTGAAGAGTACTTGAAATCCCTCTCTTGGGGAGGCAAACATGTGACAGATTTTTATGCGATGTAAGTTGCCTGAATGAGTTTGCAGCCATATCCATGCCTGTGTTGATTTGTTTATCGGATCACATTGAACTGTTTATGCTGCTATAATCAATAGCCCATTATCTCTCTGGGGCTAGTCTACATTCTAGAAATCCTCAACAATATCTGTTTGGTTGTGAGACAGGTAGAGAGACGAAGTAGGGAAAAGGAGAGGCATCGATTTGGCATTGAGGTGCGGAGGGAGTTGGACAAAAGCAAGGTACACTGCCTAACTAATTTATCTTGAAATATTAGCTTGGTTAGATTTTGAAGGAAGCAAGCCAGATGATGTGCACTTGTCTGCTGTCAGTATATCTTAACTGCTCTTTGCATTCTATGTATATCACAGTCCTTTCCTCTTCAAAAACTCTAATCTTAAGTCTGAGTAAACTCTCAGCCTTAAAGAAATCTAGAACCCTTCCTAGTCCCTCAAAGTTTTGACTTCAAGCTGGACTTGGTGTGATCTTTTGCAAACTTTCCTATTTCTGTCCTTTGGCAGGCGGACGAGGCTGAAACCTTACGCTGGCTGAATGAAGGCCTCAAAAACATGTGGCCAGTGTGCATGGAAAATTTTGCATCAAAACATTTCTTCGGACCGATGGTCCCATGGTTTCTCAACACGTATAAACCTAAAAGTGTGGTATGTGATCTTATCCTCCTGTGTGTTTAGTGGTCTATATATTCTTGTGATGTCGAATTTATGTATGGGTACAAGATCATTGTTGAACCTTGAGATAGTGAATAGTTGGGTGAATACGAAACAAGTAGGGTAAGTAGGAAAGACTACAAATTAATAAAATCTTGACTGTTGATTTTCAGCTTGACTTCTTGCATTGACATTTGCATACACATAACATGGATGAGGCTCGATGGGTTCTGGTTATTGAATGAATTCACCTTATGGAGTCAAAATCAACTTGAACATGCAATAATTCTTTGAGAAAGCAATAGTTGCCAGACATTTTAATATTTGGAACATGAATCTAGAGTGACCAACTTATCTTGTATCTAGTTAATTTATGACTGTTTTCTTCCATGGGGTAATACGGTCAGGCCAATATCAAGAACTCATGGCTACATTGCAACTCGTTGCTCAAATTCATGGTACCCATGCATCATATGTAGATAAAAACACAGTGGATGTCAACCAGGTTTTTGTTTGTGGTGAAAAAAAGGACTTCAAATCATACACCTAGGCTAGATATGCAGTTTTACACACATTCATTTGCTTAGTCTGGTCGTCCTTTCATCTATCGGTTCCTACATTACCATATTATTATTCTTCCTGGACTTAGAAAAAAATAATTATTTGGTGGCAGAGTAGAGTAATGTTGCAATCTCTTACACTTGGAAGTACGCCTCCAATGTTCAGTTTCATACGTGCTCTTGAAGTTCCCGAGGACGGTGATCATGTGGTAAGTGTGCTCTTTGGATTAAATATTCATTCCTTGAGATTTTTGACGAGGATTCCTTGTATTGAAATCAGTTGGTCACTTTCTCCTTGGAGCTGTTTTTGGTTGAGTTGAACTGTACAAACCAATTGAAGTCAACAAAGTTTCCCTTTGCAGGCTTTTGAAGCTGTAATGGAGTTTGTGTCTGGGAATGACATGAACGCAGAAATTTCAGTTCAATTGATTAGAGGAATCTGGACTACCTTCTACGTCTCAAAATTAGCGATAAAGGGCACGGTATGTGGCAGATCTTATATCCAAAGTGATCATGCACCACATCTAGAGTCAGAAAAAATTCCTGTGCATCTTGCATTCTTTATCAATGTTGAGTGAATCTACTCTTGGCTTTTGGCAGTATGGAAACTGACAAATATGGCATAAGTAAAGCCGAACTGAATAGCTGTGACAATTTTTCAGGCAAAAATTTCAGTGAAATTTGTGAAAGGCTGGCCAGCAGTAGGGCGTGTGCGCTTGTGTTTTGCACATCCACCTGATGTCACGCTGACCGCCAGACCAATGACCAGAAAAGGAATGGATATGAATTCAGTTCCTGGTGCTGCCAACTGGCTGGTAATTCAATATTCTCTTCATGCACTATGTGCAACTCAATTAACTGGCTAGCTTATGGAAGTGGGTATAACCTAGATTACAAAAAATATTTTTCATGTTTCCGTTTTACCTTCTTATCCTTAAGTCTTACCATGTAGATCATGTTGAGAGATACTAGGCCATTTTCATACTATATCTCTAAAAATCCATAATAAGGATTTATCAAGTTCTCAGATTGCCTCTTTCCTGCATTGCTCTTTGTGCAATACTATTCCTGAATATGAGTATCAATTGGAAT
Source organism: Polytrichum commune (assembly GCA_950295325.1). Taxonomy (NCBI): domain Eukaryota; kingdom Viridiplantae; phylum Streptophyta; class Polytrichopsida; order Polytrichales; family Polytrichaceae; genus Polytrichum; species Polytrichum commune. The sequence goes on from OX485809.1 coordinate 31,121,179, forward strand.
GGCTCAACTCAACAGGTGAAAACGGTGGATATTGCACTGAAACAATCAGTAGTCAAGGTATGATTTCAATACCATATACTAACAGTTCTAACTAAGAGTTAACCAGAAAGGGACATTCATTACAGGTTTAGAATGTATCAAATTATGTCTCTTATAAATTTTCGTGAATTTCTGTGAAAACATTAGCTTATCAAGTGGTGTGACATTTATGCAGCCAAATATGCTGGTTGTGGATATCGAGAAACTTGTGACCAAAATGATGTGGCCTGATCCCAGACCACAGAAGTCAAAGGCAAATTCAAATGGTTTGAATCCACCCGTCTCCTTTAAAAGCATTTTCCGAAGACCCATTATTTGTGCAGGACGACCTGTTCTTACCCAAGCTGCATTAAAATCACTTCTGTTCTTGTAACTAGTGTGGTGATTGCTTCATGTCAATCATTTGTACAGCATTGTAACATAGAGCTCTTGGAAAAATTTCAGGTGTTTCAGATTTTTTCTATGTTGAGAGCAAGTCAGCTGTCCCACCAACAGTCCTTGTGGAAATCTTGGGCGCCACCAATTTAAAGGCTGCAGACAGTAATGGTAACTTCCTTTGCCTATTTGAGATTCTAATTTTGCATGGATGGAGTCTTAGAAATGTTCGCTTGCACATGCTCCCACTATGTTTTTGTTGTTAATTAAATCTCCTTGATACATCTAGTCATTGCGACTTGTGGTTTTGCTATTGTTTCAGTGTGAGGTCTTGAAGGGCTTTGATATATTATTGTGAGACATTGATCAACTGGATATTAAATAGATTGTTCTGTCAGATCCAATCTTCAACTAGGAGAAGATAAGAAACACATCTTTATTTTCTTGGCATGCAAGACTGCAGATTGTCGCTAATCTCAATTTTGCAGGACTATCTGATCCATTTGTGGAGGTAATACTCGGGCAGCACAATTGGAAAACGAAAATTAAATACAAGACACTCAATCCAACCTGGACAGAGCATCATCGCATACCCATTGTCAACTGGGAACTACCAAATCTGCTGACATTACGTGTGCAAGATTGGGACTTCTTGAAACGTCCCGATGAGCTTGGGTATGCATGCACTTCTTTTGGAAGATTTCTGAGGTTGATTGAATAGCGTTGATCAAAAGTATGCCAATTTCCTTTCTAAAGAGTCCCTTGTCTTTGAAGAATTTTGAAGGTGTATGAATGGCTATCAGTCCAATATACCTCTTTATATCGTGAACCGATGTGCTGCCCTGTTTGGTGAAACTACTTGTATGTTCTGGATTTTCTTCTTCTAATATCAATTTGCATAACTTTGTTTATGTTGTTGGTGATCAGAATGTGCTCTGTCGATGTGAAGAGTTATCGTGATGGAGCACGTCATGAGATGCAGCTACCTCTTGAAGGTGAACACGTGTCGACGGGTCAGATACAATTTGCGATCACTGTGGAGATAAACAACAGTGGTCCTCAGGTTTTTGAAGAACCGCAAAATATCGGTGTTGGGTCCCAGGTAGAGTCAATCCACTTGTTAGCCCACAATAGCATTCACATCTAAGTTGGTGTAAACGATTTGGTGTACTTATTCTGTTAATCTAGCTCTGATAGGCACTTATGAAAATCATTGTTACATTACATATGATTTTGAGCAGGTTCTCAAAATTCCAAATCATCACACTTAAGGTGCATGAGAGTTCTTTGGAATAGGTTGATATGGAATATGTGCATAATTTTTCTATTTGATCTCGCAGAATATGATGTTGATGCTAATTCACCAGGAACATGAAACCTTCTGCTTGTGACATGGTCAAACAATTTATTCAAAAAACTCTTCTACAGGCTCATTTCAATTTTGAATGCTATGTTCATGTGACCAATACACTAAAAAGGGACTGAAGACAAAAAGTGCTTTCCGCTTTCTTTGAAACAGTAAGACAAAAGTTGCTACGCAAACTATTGGTTAATCGTGAACTTACATATTTTTGCAGACTACGGTGTCACAGGAGATACAAATTAGCCCCGGCTCAACATCTAACCACACACCACCCAGCACTATTGCCAGCATCTTAAGGAGTCCTGAGAGTGATTCAAAATCAAAGACCTCAAAGAAGCATTCGCGGCATACCTCAACTGAGGATAGCGGACCAATTTCCACAGTGCTGGAACAAACTCATATAAGTGAATTTTTTGAAATAGTGGAGATGCCTTTTTGGCCTTCCGGTAGCCTCACAATTCAACACCCAGGGTCCGTGGAGCGCGTGGGGTTTCCTGTAGCTAGGAAACTTGGAGGAAGAGGGAAGAAGAGTAAATCATCATCAGGACGTTGGAAAAAAATGGATACTGAAAATGTGAAAGATCACGAAGACAAGCGGTTCTTGAGGTTCTTGAGACGAAGGAAAGGGTTGAGAGGGGGAGCCTCTTCACATGAAAACCTGGGCAACACAGACAAGGAATCCACTGTAAGTGATCAGTCAGACTACACAAGCCAGGGTAGCTTAGATGGCTCCATAGACCTAAATAGCAATGTGAAGATGACTCTACTATCCCCTGAAAACTCTCACTCACCTGAATCCCATGACATGTATGTTCGCCCTCCGGCTGCAGTTCCTCCTGTTGGACATTTAGAACCAATTTTAAGTCAAGATGGAGTATCGAAAACTCCAGATCCGCAGTCTCTGGACAATTCCTCTCAGCCAGATTATGAAACTCTGGTTGCTGGTGATACAATAACCTCAGATGTGCAGGGGTTAATGGACGAGTCCATGTTGCCTACAGCACAATGTGAGGAGATGGATGATGTTCGTTCCGAATCTCAACAACCTCTTGATGCAGTTTCTGGAAAGCATCAACAACCTGATATCAAGCAGCAGAAGTATAAGAGTTTGGCATGGTGGAAGAAGTTGACGCGACGTGCTATGAGGAGGAAAAGGCGAGAGAGTAAGGGACTTGATGATTTCCCACAGGTTGTAGATGATATTGTTGCCACACAGGAGGGTGAGTATCCATTGCACCAGTATAATTCCTGCACTTCAGACCAGAGTAGTCTAACCACTCCAGTAACCCAGTCATTTAGAAAAGACCCAATTGATTCGATCAGCACTTTGGCAGCAACAAGTAGTAGTAGGCCGGGAGAATCTCCTGAGCTTCGCAAGATTATCACTGGTAGTAGAGCGTCAGGTAGCCAGTCGTGTCGAGTAGATCCCGTCACTGCGAAGAAATTAATTAATGTGGCTGGTGGTAAGGATCCTCGGGTGAGTCAGTCTTTCCGACACGACTCTCTAAGGATTAATGACAGTCCCCATGTTCCCAGCCGAGATGCGGGTCTTAGAACAATCCCTGAAAAGAAGCTTATAGGTCAGGTTAAGCCACAGGGATCATAATCATCATCCCTTCCTAAAACATTCTTTCACATCCTATTTACTGCAAGCCTTGGAGTTAACCTTGTTAGGATACATACATAGCGCCCTTTTGAATGGATGCACACGCAATACAAGGCGCTTCCCTTGTCAAGGAAGGGTGACAGCCTAGTTGACATCTAGTGATTGTTGAAGGTTGATTAAACTTATGGACAATGCAGGATATCAAAGTGAAGAGGAACTTAATTTCTGGCAGGGGTTCTGTTGGTACTGAGCTTTGTACTAACCTCCAACAAGATGTTTGGTACTGCAAAATACTGGGGTAGATAGCTCAAGTCTTGTCTGTTAATGTGAATAGATTGTCTTGCCTAACAACTTGAGTGTGCACAATCAGCAGAGCACCTCCTTCGCACTAACCTTGCTGTATGTTTTAACTTATGGTATTCAAGATGGTCAGAATTCTTGCAAAGATGGGTATGTTGTGATCATCAAAACCTCTCATCTCCATTGCTTTTACAATAATGATGATCTGGTCTTTGATACACTGATTCCAGATTGCATTCATCATACTCATAAATTCTTTCATGAATCCTGCATGGACTTTTGTCAGTAGATACCAATGGCAGTACTTTCGAATGTCAGTGCATGAAGTTTCGGAGGAGTAGATGATTTGAGGAAAATACTTTCAAGTATAACCACTCTCTGAAGCACTTCACGATATCGAAAAAATTGGGTTGTCCTATGTCCCTCTATATGTTTGTGCAACCCCTCCCTACACTTACCATCTCTGGATTGACTTGCCTTAATTGCATTGGAGGAGGTGACAAATAGTGAGGGAGACGAAAATAGATGAGAATGGTTATCATTTACAATCAGCCGAAGGTTTTATGTGTCAGAGGACAAGAAAAGGCTACTCCACATAATAGAACTTAAGGTTGATGTGAGTTTGGAGTCCCCTTCAAAAGTGCTCAGGTTAACCCCTAACTTTCCACACCCAATTCCCCTCAAATCTGCTCAGAAATGCAACCTCAATTTGAGTGACCGTAACTGAAGATCTTAAGCTTTTCTTGACAAATCCAAACATATAGATGTTTGCAGTTAGAGTTGATTGCTCACAGACCAAATTTTAAATGTTGAAATACTATTATGTAGGAGATTCCAGGTCAAGGTGCAAAGTTTAATTGAGCTACAAGAGCCTTTGCTCAAATAATTAAGACATTTGAAAATACACCACAATGTATCGTGTGGCTACTTGCAGATGAATAGGAATGTTAATAGCGGTCTTGAGGGGGAACATATTAGAAATTAAATTAGGGTTGGCTTTTTGATCGAACCTTCACTCAAATCATCTCCAAATGACAAATTGTTAGGGCCAGTTCACACAGGGTCCCAAGTCCTAAGTCCCAACTATGACATGGATGCCTACATGGCAACACTTTTTGGAGGCGAGGCTTGGGATTTGTGTTGCAAGTTGGGTTGAACAAAATGCTAGACCCAACTCTCAACCCACGTCCCATGGATATTTTTGCATACAACAATCAAGATCCAACTTTAATGATAATTAATCATATTTTAGTGGTTACTTGAGGCTCACAAGTTGGGACTTTGCCTCCATGTTGGGACTTGCTAACCTAAGTGGGACTTGGGACCTTGTGTGAACCGGCCCTTACCCTCATCAAAAGAGAACCAATATACCTACTCAAATCACCTCACAAACCTTGAAATTGTTGTTTTTGGATTATTTTTGGGAAGCTTTGCAATTTGAGGCACTGGTGCCACAATTGCGCACCTTCCACATGGATTTACACCCTTAACACATGTCCAACTAAAAATTCCAATATTAGATGTTTAGGACATGTTGCGTTTGAGTGTCATGCAAATTTTCAAATCAATCGGAAATCATTTGCACATATGATCCACACACAAAAAAAAAGCGTTTAGGAATATGCTTCCCCTAAACCGAGGAGGTGACGAATGTCATGTTTTGGTTTGTGGACCGGTTCCACTATAAACCAGTTGAGAGCATACTCATATTTGAATGAATCCAAAAATAACTAACTTCGTTGAATCCAAATGATTCACATGGCTAAAACATACCAGACTTGAACATGAACAATAGGAATAGTTGAAACAATCAAGAAACCATTCAAACTAGTGTCAAAGGGATCAGAGTGAACTGCTCACAATCAAATTATGGTCACATAGGACATTAGGAGTTAAGACTCACCATTAGTCATGCAATGGGCCAATTCATTGAGATATGAAGTCTTATATAACATCGTTTGTTACATGGTGGTTTATGGATTTGATGAGCTCATCTCGACTGATAACACTGTATGGTCTCCCGCTCTCTGTTCCGGAAATTGTGCTTCATCAAGTATTGGATGTGGATTGGACAGAGCATACAAATTTTGTTGCACATGAGGCAGTGAAGTTTTGAGTTGTTTTGAGTATGGTGATTTCTACTAGCTTTAGAAATGAGTAAATTAGTGTTGAAGATGCCATGGTACTAAGGTAGGTATTTGGACTGGAAATATGTCCCCAACTCACCAGTGTCGGACTTAAGGTAGAGGGTGCTTAAAACAACATTTAAAGCGATTTAGCCTATTTTTGGAGTCTATTTGGATTGGTGGTATGCATGATCGGCTTAGCAAATTGATTTAGACATAGTAGAAACACAAATAAAATAAATTGCACATCATATGAATATACTACAAATTTTTGAAGTCACTTATTTAGCTTCTTAAATCTATCCTTAGACTCTCACTTTTTCCACTGCAAATGGATCCCAAAACCATCTTGGTACTCACCCAAAAAGGTTCTCATTTTCACCCGAAACCACCCCCACCTTCTGCCCTAATTGCCCCCGCACTAAAACTGGCTTTCCAACCAATAAGAAAATTAAGCTCTTATAACTTTTGCGTGTGGGATCTTAATAAATACATATAAATGAGCCACCCCTAGCTATGTTGCAATGCTTGCTCACTTTTCACCCAAATTCAACCCTACATTTTCCCGTAACCACCCCCCTTTTCACCCGAATCCACCTCCGCTTTGTGTTGGAGACATTGGGATGGTTTAAAGTGTGTTCAGGGTATGGGATTAGGAGGCATTTATAGGTGTTGCTTTTGGGTGGGGTGTTGGATATAGCACACTCTACCTTGGTTTATAACTTAATGACACCTTCTTGACCTTGCTCGATTTGAGTGGGTGTAAAGGCTTGAAGGACATACCGAAGGCGTAGGGTAACTTGACCTCCTAGACCTCACTCAATTTAAGTGGGTCCCTTGGCTTGAAAGAGTTACTAGAGGCCTTGGGTAATTTCATCTCACTTGGTTTGAGTGCATGTAATGGCTTGAAGGAGATACAAGAGGCGTTGGGTAACTTGGCCACTTTGATCTCACTCAACATATGCTTTTCATCCAGCTTGAAAGATATACTGGAGGCGTTGGGTAACTTTAACTCCTTGACCTTCATCGGCTTAAGGAGGTGTTCCGACGTTGCTCAACTTAGATGTGTGTTCCGACTTGAAGGAGATACAAGAGGTGTTGGTAACATGACACCCTTGACCTTGCGTGAATAAAATGTGCGTTCCGAGCTTGTAGGAAATATTGGAGGTGTTGGGTAGTTTGACCTCCTTGATCTTGCTGAATTTCAGGGGGTGGATTCTTCAATGGAAACCTAATTGATTATGTTTCAATAAGAGACGTCCGTCCCAAATGCCATGTATGATAAAACTTTACCGTCACTTCACTACATTTAATTCCAACAAGGACCCTTTGATTTGATTTTGACCCTAAACTACCAAGGTTATGAAAGGGTTGTTTTGAGTGCATTTCACTCAATGTTGGTTGCGGAATTTTTATGGTCAAGTTTTGAGGTTAAAATGGGATTTGTCTGTAGGATCTTGAAACATGGGAGATGAGCTATAATGAGGGAAAAAAATGAGCATGAATAAGCCTTTGACTTTTTAGATTATAACAATTGAAGGAAGGGATGCATAAGAAAATTTATCTTTAAAAAAAACATTCGATGAATTAAAATTCACATGGAAAATTAGCAGAATGTTTTGATGAGCCTGCAGTTGGCAATGGTGGTCATGTGGTATGAGTTGAGGGTTTAGGGCTTGTATAATTTGTAATGGAGGAACAGAGCGGAGGGCGACACAGAATGGGGGGAGGGGTATTAGAATTTTGGTTGGAAGTGAGGAACAACCAACCATGATGCGCATCATGGCAAGATGCAAGCTAATGGTGGCATTACTACTCGCCAGTTGCTTTGCTCTTTGCCTCTCCGGTCCTACTTTGTGCTTATATATGCATTGATCATCTCTCTTTATTTGTTAGTTCCTCAAGGTTTGAAATATTCTACTTGGGTTGTTTTGTGCCAATTATTATTATGCATTGCAGTTACCAACAAATGGGGGAATTATTCACTAGTGTTCTTGTAGTTACGTTTTTGCTATGACTTAATATAACCCGAACCTAGGGTACAAACTCTCAAGGAAGGATCAAGTGGTTTCTCTTATGGGCATCTATCACATTACATTTCATTAATTACTCAAAATATGTTGCTATTCTATGCTAAAGACACAACTAACATGTCTTTAACTTCTCTTTCTTTCAAGGGTACCTCGGGACCTCACTTTTGGTATCTCATTTAGTCTTGACTTTTGGTTGTGGTTGTAAGTTTCCATTTTTCGACAATAAGGTGTAACACTGGTCTTCAGTAACCATGGTTTTTCTAAGTGTAACATTTGTCTTTGTCACAATTGGTCAATGTATTGTCAAATCAAAACAAGTTCCTTCATTAATTGGTCAATAATAACTCCAATCCAAGACAAATATTAATTACTTCCAATATTTAATTATCACTCACAAACTTTGCAATCGACAGCTAGGACCAAGGTCAAGCTATAGTATTAGCTACCCTGCACAACTTGCAACATCAACAACAACCAAGGTAACACCCTCTCATCATCTTCAATTGGTAAGTGGGTTCATTGAACTCATTGTCTACACACACATCAATAAGACTATAATCCTTGTATCAACTATAATTACAAATTATTGAATAACATGATCCCTCATGTCCTTCACCTCTCACATAGCAAGTGGCCACTCTCTCATACTAACTTTTGTCCTTCCACCTCTCAAACACTTCCTCTGCCTTTCACAAGACTTAGTTCTCCTCAAATGGTTCATCTCTCATGAAACCCTTGGTAACTCCCAGTTTTTACCTATCACATAATAACTCCCTCTCAATCTCAATCAACAATAGTCTCTTTCTCCATTATCCTCTAAATTTGTTTATGCTTCAATTTGTCTCAGTCACTCAAAATCTATCTTTCACTCTCTCTCAAAGTGTTGATTGACTATAGGTTATGCGACGTTTTGCATGAACACCTTCCTCGGCCAATGGTTTTACATTTGCTATTGAGTGTCTATAATCAAGGATTTTACGTTAATGTCCATCACATTGCATCATGTCTATGATAATAATGTGACGCCATGAGGAGGGAAGGGGGAAGAATTGCATGTTGGGGAGCAATCTTCTAACCAAGTTGATTGCAACCAGCACAATTGACAAGCCAGTCGATTGCTCGTGAGTAGTTGATATGTCAATTGCATGTCCCGCCATGGACATGTTGTCTCCATGGGTTGGATAGGAGGGGCCATATCCAATCGACACCCTCCAATTGGTTGAACCCCTAGTGAATTGGGTGAGGCACGGAAGGTATTATGGTTTGGTAGAATCGCCACAAGGTCATGTAGTTTTTTGGAAATATGATTGATTTTTCCATTTCTTGAGAACATCTCAAAGGTCCTTGAACAAATGCCATGGGAAACGTTTCTCCTTGTCACCTATGTGGCATGTTGGTCTCTCTTGTGGGTCCAAATAACCATGCTAGAGATGATCAACCTTTCTCCTTGGTAATCATACCCAATAGAATTCACTGAATGCTTGAATTGGTCGTAACACGTTGCGCAAGTCTTCCTCATTTCAAGTGTTGTTTGCAATTTTTTCGGGTGTAACTCATCCGCTTCATCCAATAAGCCTCATGCATGTCACGGATTGTAATACATAGTTCTGGATGAACTACTTGTGGCCCTTCCCACTCCACTTCCAACTATAGTGCACCAAACCTCAAATGATTTTGGGCAATGTATGCAAGGCATACAAGGTCCTCAAAATCACTTGGAGGTGAGGCATGCTCGTCGTGCCCATGATACATGAGTACGGGTTTAGCATTCACTTGCATGGACAAGTACTTTGGAGCGATCGATTGCCTTGGTCCGCTTCTTTGGAGCAATTGACAGCCTTGGTCGATTGCTTTGGAGTTCTCGACAACCTTAATCAATTGATGCCCAACAATGGACATGGGTAGTCGATTGATGCCCAACAATTGACCATAATTTGGAATCAATTAGAGCATTAGCTTGGTCACTTCACACATTGATTGCCTACAATTGTTACAATGGATACATTTATGTTAAAATAAAATCCCACCTCATTTTGGCCACATTTTTAACCTCCCCATTGGCCTAGCTTGTATTAGCAAGTTTTGCAAACGGGAAACAAATGGAGAAGGGTGGTTGATGATTTTGGTCTATATTAGTCCTCGCTATTTTTTAGAAGATGGCGGAGTCCTCACTTATCCCCGGCCTCTTGAGGACATAGTGGTTGAACATATTGAGCCCATAATGGTTGTCACACCAAACCCATCCCAATACATCGACTACGATGTCTCCTTGAGGGATTTTATGGTTCTCTCATGATTTATTAATACATGGGAGTTAACAAGGCTTGGTGCCTTCATTCTGACATGGGGAAAATGCACAACGCACTTCAATTGGCTTTTTTGAATTGCACATTAAAATTAACCAAAGATTTCATGAAGTGAGAGGAATGACATTGCTTTACAAAGCACTTGACAAAGATTTCCGTAAGCAATTTATTTTGAGCGTCATGAAGCCGGTAGTCATCCTAATTGAGTGGCGGGTTCAACTTGCTCGATTGAACGATCTAGGGATCATGCAACTTCAATACCTTTGAGACATGCTTGTGGAAAATATAGATTATTATGATGGTCATCTCGCCGAACTATGGAGATGCATCAACTATTGGATTTGTCCTTCACAACGACTTTTGTTGTGAACATATAGTAACGGAACAAAATTGCATCATTTTTTATTCATCATTTTAATTTAAGCTAGCACATTGTAGTGGTTTACATGGATGGAATAACCCTACTTACAATATGTATTCCCCCATATTACACCAATTACCATTGTCATATTACTATATGGTCGTGGCATTATAATTTTTAATGCACTACATTTTGTTGATAATAATACACATTATATGCATATGGTTACATATACCATAGGTTGATAGTAGGTTGGGCATCAAATGCCCAATAATCAACTAATATTTCAAACAAAAAGGCTTTGGTAGTCTGAAAAACATGAATGAAAAATTAAGCAACTATGCATACATATATTTTACTATATAGGCACATAACATATCATGTACAAGTCACCATTCAACATCCTTGAACAATTGGCATACAAGCAATTGACTAGGTAGGTCAATTGTTGCGTAGTAGTATATTACCTTGGTGGATTCTTGATCAATAGTCAAGTATCACAACCAACTGTTAGATAGATGTTGACTGCCACAACCGACAGCCATGGCCGACTGGTGGGCAGTAGTCGATTTTGCGATCGACTGTTGGGCAACATTTGATTTCTACGATCATTTTTTGGACATCAGTTGATTATTTGGATTTAATGGGAGTTCAATGGTTTCCAAAAGAGCTCAAGGGGTGCAAGAGAGGAATGTTAGCTTAGTCATATCATATTAATTGCCCATAATCATTACAATGGGGGCTTATAACACCAAACCCCACCTCACATTCGCCTCATTCCCAAACTCTTTATTTGCCTAGCTTGTTATAGCAAGCTTTGCATATAGAGAACAAACGGGAAGGAGGGTCAATAATTTATTTATATATTTAAGCAAGTATATTTTCTGCAACATCATAAATCATACGTTTTATCCTTGGCCTTCCCAACAACATAGCGAAGATAATATCATGTGGAAGTTGATGGAATCCATATTGGTGGTCGAATCACGTGCCATGGATGTAATTGAGAGGGAGGACATGATTTGTGATTTTATGGCTCTCCTATGTATTATGAATACATGGGAGTTAATAAGGTTTGGCACCTTCATTTTTGGCATGGGAGAAGTGCACAATGCATTTCGATTGACTCTTTATGAATTTGACATTTATAGTGACCAAAGACTTTATGAAGGAAGATGAATAATATTGTTTGACAAATGAATTTGTGAGTACTGGTGCAACAAGCTTCTTTTCAGTACTACATACCTATAGCCATCCCAATTTAGTGGAGGGTTCAACATGCTCAATTAAATGATCTAAGGATCATGAAACTTGAGTACTTGTGGGACAAGCTCATCGATAACAAAGAATATGAACTCCGGTTAGATGGGTGTTCTGTCAAACTTCGGTAATGTATCAAGTATTAGATTTGTCCTTTGATGAAGAGACTTTTGCCATGAAAATATGTGAAATAAGGCAGTGTGAAATTATTATTAATTCGTTGATTTAATCCGAGCAACCACTCTATAGTGGCAAAAAAAACATGTGAATATGATTGCACTATGTGCAATATGTGCACCCACATGTAAAATGAACTTCATTCACCAAATATATGGTATTCACATTATAACTTTGAGTTCACCACAAGTTTGTATTAACATTACCCATCGTATGCATGGATGTATGTGTGTACATATGTATGGTTGTATGTGTGCTTGGTGTTAATTCACTTATGTCACACGTAGGCCTAATGTTTGATCTAAACCATTGAATTAGGTATGGTTCATTTCATGTACTTGCGCACCTTAGGCAACCTTTGGTGTTCATTCACTTATGTTATGCGTAGGCCTAATGTTTGATCTAAACCAATGACCTAGGTATGGTTCAATTCATGTACTTGTGCACCTTATGCAACCTTTGGTGTCAATTCACTTATGTCACAAGTAGGCCTTACATTTGATCTAAACAAATGACCTAAGTATGGTTCGATTCGTATACTTATGCACCTTACGCAACCTTTGGTGTTAATGCAATCCACATTAATACCTAGATCCAAACTTATTCGTACATAGAAGTATTGTAGAAAAGTGTGAGTCAATCATGTGAAATATTTCATTATCATAAAAACAATACACAATTCAAAATGCTCTTAAATTCAATTCAGTCCAACTCAATGCACACTATGAGGTTGTTGATGATCCACAAATATCAACTCATGGGGTATCATCACAATCCTCTTTGAGGTACAAAATTCCTAGTCCATTGTGACCCCCCACGGCTACCCTTAGGGGAGGTGCTTGGCAATCATTATCATTGAGAGCTCCACCTAGACCTAATTCATTAGCCGTGCTCGCATTATTATGGGATTGTTGATCATTGTTTGCCGCGCCCCAAATTGATTGGGATGAGTACCAATAATTGGTATCCCAATCGATACCATTGGTCTAAATCCAGTTGCATTCATAATGTCATCTGCTGGTGAACGGGGGAACCATTGGTTGCCCCGTTTGTCCTCCATGCTCGCACCTCCCTTTGTGATTTTCTTTTTTTGGCCTTTGGTGGTATGACCAAAGTGTGTCAAACCAATATTAGGAAATGGTTGGGACGGGGTGGGTGAAGGGGTGTGCATGCTAATGGTAGCACCAACCAACTGGGCACCCATGCGGGTATTGTTGGGACTCATTATGGAATGTGTTGCGCCAAGGTAGTCTCCGAGTCAAAATTTGTCATTCGACCACCTACTGGATGCGACTGTCTACCTTGCAATGGACTTGGGTGTGCCACAATGTTGGATATACCCTCGTTGTATGGAATAGGAATGGGCGGTGTAGCCTTCATTGGTTGTTGACTTGGTGTTGGCAACATAGGAGGGGGGATCATTGGGCAATGGATGAATATGAGACGTGGGTGATTGGATTTCATGCATATCCATTCGGTTGCCTCATCATTTAGCGTCATCCATGTTGGCTACAGCTACAACATCTTTATGCACACCAAGTTCAAGTTCGATCGGCACAGTGAGTATGGATATTATGGTCACATTGGGTATGGTCGTTGTTGGAACATTGGGTATTGTTGTTGTTGGTGTAGTGGGATGCACAGTTACGATTGAAAGAAATTCTCGATTGGTGATGTTGGACCACATGTGAAGCTCATTGTCATCCACAACACCATCATTATCAAATGCAAATGGATTCAAAGCCCAAGCCTCGCTATTGTTGTCTAAAGGCTCCGAAGAATCTCCACTAGGTCCTGCTGGTGGATCACCATTTATATCCTTGTTGGCCAAGTAACTGAATCTTTGAACATCCTCACATGAATAATCATACATATATTGGCAAGGTTGTGGTCTAAGTTGAAATGATGATATTTAAGGCTAAGCACATGTTTATAAAATTCTTCATCGTCAACTAAGCCTTGGCCATTGTTGGCTTTGCATCATCCCAACACTCTTCGTGCTTTCAATACCTCTTATGACCTATGGTGGTAATTATTGCAACTAGTCCAAATTTTGTAATCAATCACACTTGCTTTGATTTGATGTGCCTTGATGTCACTTCTCGTCTGATGATCACTCCCCCAACTCAATTTGTTCACGTAGATGATTTAATTGGGATGTATGTTCATTTGTTTCAATGCATGCTTCATTTTGACGAGTCGATCAATCATCATGAAATTGATGGCAAATCTCGTGGACCCAATAATCTTCATTTCCAAATTGGATGAGTATATAAGGAAGACCACCACAGGCAAACTCCATTTTGCTTCACCTGTACAATTGGCACATGGAAGTATACCCTAAGTCTTCGACAGTGAGTCCAAAAGCATAATGGTAGTGGATCCAAATGGTTTCAATCAAATGAAATTAGAAGTTTACTCGGGCATGGAGAATGTACTTGATCTTTTCAAGCTAATATCAATATATCATGCACGAGGCAACATCGTGGATGAGGTGATCGTGTTTGTAAGCCCATAAAATCGAAAGAGGACATTGTTTGAAATTGGGAAGTCTGGTGATTGAAGTTCAAATTATTGTTGGTAATCACCAAATCAAAAGGCACAACAAGGCCTCAGCTACAATGACAAGTGATAGGCCTTTTACACAACTTCTTTTCAGCTACACTTAATTTTCACTTTAGTTTTTTCCAGTCATTGGCCTTGATGTTGGGGTCTACAGACACACAATTCGTCACGCGGCAACACAATACCTAGTATAGATCAACCAGAAGTGTGCCAAATTGAGCTACATCTCCCAAAGTGCAAGAAAGGGTCCAACTTATTGACCACTTCTAAAACCATTGAAAATGGCAAAATCCCATCCTCTGCTAGGAATTAGAGCGAAAGTACATTCACATAAGTCTCGTGTGTGGGGTAATAAGCACTAGGTAATAGACACAAGGAGCCCTACCACGGGTTATAATAAGCGCCCAACCTACCAAGCCATGGTAGCGGTGAGATAGGTACTAGGTGTCAACTAAAACTGCTAGAAAGGTGACACATGCCCATTGCCAAACATAGTGGTTAGGCCAAGGTAGGGTCATCAATTATAGATGATAGTGTGCCTCCTCGTATCCAATCAAAACAAGTCAAGTCATCAAAATCACTTATCTTGACCAATATTGCACCAGCCCAAGTGCCCTTTGACATGCCAGTAACTCCCCAAGGGAGTTCTCGCATGTGGAATGCACGAGGACTGGTACATTACACCACATAAAATTCATTAACACCAGTGCATTCCGTGTGATACAATGCACTCATACACCTGAGTGAAAGCCAAGTGCGAATCATGATGCTGAAAGTAACCCAACAGAGGGGTTTCCTGAAACAGGTAAAACTCCTGCTTGATATGAGAACCACCCCTGGAACAAAAAAATTATGTTCCTCTAGACTACCACCAATAATAAATTGTGGCAAAATGCCAAGTTGCACCTCAAGATGTAGGTTGTGTCTTCTTAAAGATTGCACACAGCCTGGATGGCTTAAAAACCTGACCCCGCCGATAAAAAACCAATTTACACAGTCTAAGCAGAAAGCAATCCCAGGCTTCATCATGCAAATTGTCATCGCCATCACATTTTTGAATCCACACATCAACTTCTATAAACTTGATATCTAGAAAGACAGGAATTACATCGACTATGAATTCAGTTGATTTCCAGATGATTTCCTTTATAAAACATAGATTTTTTCCTATATATACACACATTCAAGGAATACCGCAGCCATTATCAACTTAGAAGGGCAGTTCATGGTACATACCTTAGCTTGAAACATCACTTGAGGGGGAACGTTGACAATCACATAGTTTTCCTTGTCATGATAGTACTTCTCGTATTCCTGTCACAAGAACACAGGACATGGTGACAAACAGCTCTTTCCAGCCTTGACACAAAGTGAGTCCTAATCCTTTGAAAAGCTCAAGTACATTTTGGTCCACCAGATTTATCCATGATCAAGGCTACAATAAAATCCACCCTTCTCAAACACACAAAAACCTTCTAGAGGGCTATAAGAAGTAGTCAGCTTGGTATCATATGATGCTTGGCCTAGTGGCCTTACAATTCGGAAAAACAAGTTCCTTTGACTGCCCATAAACAGTGGTAGGATGTATTTTCTACTACATATAAAGGGGAATACGTAATCTACAGCCTGTACAGTTATTCAAAGTTTTAAAATGCAGACTTTGAATTGATACTTGCACATGAGGTGAGGATTCCTAAACCCTGTTTAAACTGAAGGTCATGTTGCTCATACCGGGAGCATGCCATGCTTTGTAGTTTGGCTCCACGGTACTGGCTGGAATAATTCGCCTGTGAATTCTGGCTTTGCATTTTCACCTAAGGAGCAATCTCTAGCAACCTAAAATTGTCATGAACCCACAACACAAAGAGCATAAGTCAGGATGACACTATCATCAGACCCTGCTAAGCAATTTACATGGAATAATTACCATCCTCTCAAGATATCTATGTGCAAAATTGCAACCTGCAAGAATTTGTTAGGCACAAACAAGAGGCACAAATATGCACTGCCAGAACAGTGCAATTTCCAGTTGTAGACAACACATGCACTTAAAATAAAACATCCTCTTGTGCTTGATTTTCCAGAAATTACTGGAGGAACTTGCAATTAGAACTATGAGAGGATACCTGTCTGATGAATGAGTCCGAGGTCAGCAAAGACTGCAATAACTGCTCACTCTGCAATCCATACAACCGCAATAAGTGTCAGTTTCATGTTTTTAGTCTTGGAGAAATATGCAAGGATCCAGGTTAATAAACACCTTCTGATTATAGTATAAGTGGAGTCACACTCCAAACCCCAACATAATGACCATCTCCAGCATTCACGCTACAAGACAAACTGATAGCCTCCATCGCACTAACCTGCCTAACTATGATAGAACAATGAAATGTTGAGGTAAATAGCTAAACAAATGAAAAATCCACAACATCAGAGAAGCTGGCAAACCTCAAAGTTGCAGTACAGGTCTCTAAAGCTGATGTCGTCAATAGATTAAGAAAGCGCCACGATGCTGGTTGTGTATGCTAATATGCAGGTGTGGAGTAAATTTGAGCTCATTCAATGACCTCATTAAACGAATATTCCTTCGAGCAGAAAAACACCATAGCTAGCTGCTAGGATAGAAGCATAGCGCCAGAACACGAAACTACCAAACAACATATTCTCATGTGCCTTGTAAGTGCACAAATTGCGACGAGAAGCATGGGGTTGGTTACAATCTGATAATGTATCAGGTTAAAGATCTTCCTCTCAACTGATTGACAGGCTTGGATTGGCATGATGGCTTCAGAGCCACGTATACACCACTCACTTAGGGTGCCTTGCCAACTCGAAATGGTGACCCACACGGAATTAAAATTTACCTCTTCTTGTGTTTGGCCGATCGTGACCATTTCGAGTTGGTCAACCACCAGATTCGAAGAAGCTCATTCGATGGTGACCAACTCGAAATGGTCACTCATTCAGCGAAAAATAAGAAAGACAAACACTAATTCAGTGTCGGTCGCCATCTTCGAGCTGGCTAGCCGTCCTGTGTGAGTGGTGTGATAGAAAACATTACGTGGAATGTGCGCTTGGTTTGAGTCAAGACATAGAATTGTTGCCATAGCCCAAAAATTCTGAACCTTACACCCTAAAAAAGCGCATTGGACGCCATTATCTCAATTTGCAAGGAGATGTGACCTCAAGATATGCACAGAAGAGCTTGAATTGCAACTATGGCTAATAAGTCTCCGACTAGGGTTTAGGGCACCTCCCAAATGTATTTCGACGGACTCCATGAAAGTCACAAACATCTAGTTCACAAATTCCATGCAGAAGACAACTAACTCACTGATATCATACCTCACCGATCTACCTCAAGTCAAAATATCGAATTTTTGCATAGCCCGAAAATCCTAAACCCCAAACCCTCACCAACCTCATTAATCACCTATATCTCAATTTCGCAAGGAGAGGTGACCTCAAGATATATACAGAAGAGCTTGAAATGCAAATATGACTGATAAATAAGTCTCCAAGCTAGGGTTTAGGCACATCCCAAATGCATTTCAATAGACCCCAATTCATTCCCAATTCACAATTCCATGCAGAAGACAACTAACTCACTGAGATCATATCTCACCGACCTACCTCAGTGCTCAACTGAAAAGCTGCATCAAAAGATTCCACTGCACGAATGCCCATTCGAACCACCATCGACCTGTCGCTCTTTGCCATCCGTTGAGAATTTTCGTTACCAACTCGGAGGATCTGCACACCACCAGGTATCCTCGAAGGCACGCATGCTCTCTGTATGAAGAGTGAACGTGGAGATGGACATGAATGCTGCTGGTTTAGGTTTTTGCTTGAAATTGTTGGATGGCAAAAGATACTTGCCATGGCTTATTACTGCAACTCCACAAAGGCTAAAACCCTTGCTCGGAGTACTCAAGAATCAAATCTCATCAAAATCTGAGCCCAGTTCAAGGCACAACACCGACCACTGGTGTAACTTACAAAGATTGCTCTGAGATGAGTACAATGAACTCTTCCATGTGCTTCTAAAAATGTGGAAGGATAAGACTCATCTACTTAGAGGAGATTCCAGAACGATTCTTATGACAATCTTTCACCGAAGTGCAAAGTGCTGATTCTTTTTAGGAAATGAGAGCTATTGTCTCCGGTTGTGGATAAAGTGGGGTGGTGGGTACAATGCTCGAAAAGTGGCATACAGATTTTTCATTCATTTTGGGCCAATCAGGGAGATATTTTGGGCTTCCAGGTGTCAGCTTCTTACTTATTAGCACCATTTGTAGAACCTACTTGGCAAAGTGGTGCTGCCCTTTTGGTTCTCCAGCCTTGGGAACAAAAGTGTTAACTTAAGGACTTGCAAGATTAGGGTATGCGCTTTTTTCGGTTCAAATGTGCTTCGGACATTTAATTACCTATCCATACTCTGCTTGATGTAAGTTAGTACGAGATTGATGTATCATTTCTTTCAAATGTGGAATGTTGAGGTTTTCCCAACCTGTGACAAAAGACACAACTAATAAAGTTTGCGTCTGAGAGTTGCTGCAGATAACTTAGACATAATCCCAGAAAGTTTATTGCTCAATCTGACTCAGTATAGTAGGGACGGAGTGTAGGAGACTCTTGCTCACAATTTTGCAATCTCCGTGCGAGGAGATTGCACTTCTGTTCTGTATCCTTCAACCACCACAACAGAAATAGGCTCAACAATGTGGATCATAGTCTTGTCATGTCAGCGAGGCTTCTATTACTACGCAGCAGATGATTGTGACCCTTACATGGACATGGTGTAGGATATACCAGCCTTGTGGATGTTGCTTCTGTGAATGTCTTCTTCGATGCTTTCCTCCTCGTAGGGATAAGGCAATGTGATCATGATACTCGGGGCATTGTTTTACCAGAGGACGTTGTGTACTTACTTTAAATATGATGATGATGACGCGAGGATTATCTCTCGGTGCCTTGGCACCTTGCCAAGTTGTACAAATTTTACCCGGCCGAGTTAAGATCCTGTCATGTTCGCTACTTACATCGACACAACAGCAACTGAGGAGTAGAAGTGGAGCGCCAGCTAATCTCCGCAGGTGTGTTCTTTTTTATTTTCTTCGAAATGCAACCTAAGGTAGATGGGCTTCATTTGGGTACTTTTTGCTGTTTGCTACCTTATACTACTTAGACCCGCGAGGTTGAAATTTCTGTGTGTCTGCAAATGCATCTGAGGACGCCAGGATTAATCCCAGGAAGTTTTGGAGGCAATCTTGAATTGATATGAATTAGTAAAGCTCACAGAGAATGACCCATAAGAAGGCCACACAGGTCCCCCAACTATGGAGTTGACTATTGAGACTGCCTACAATTGTTAACACATTTTGAGCACTCAGCCCAATCGCTTTTAAACACGTGATGCTTTTTTGGTGTCTGTTCTTAGATCTGCATTTAACCATGCACCACTCAAATATAGGTGTCTGATTAAAGTTCTGCAATTGCTAACTAGAGGGGACAAGTTCTGAGTTGGAAGTGCCCCCAATAGGGTGACGTACCTTATGCATTAATCTTGCTGAATCAATGGAAATGATAAACCCATGTTTCATCGTACGTTAGGAATCCTGGCTTCACTTTGTTTCTCAATATATTCTCAACTTTGGCTCGTCTCTGTACTTGTTCAAATTCAAGGTCAGCACAAAATTAGCAAGATGCTTCTTTGCAGCCTACTCATCCTTGCTCACTGGTGTTCTCTAAATTGCAAGTTTGATGGGCCAAGGTAAAAGAATTTGGACCCTGACATGTGCTTGAATTGGTGGAGCTTTGGTTCCTACTCCTTTTGATTCCAATTGCTTTCCAAGTTCTAGTCTGAACATGAACTTGGATATTCTACATGCTCAAGACTGGGCTTGAACTTGAAAATCAATCCAAAAAAGTAGGGTACTAACCTTGTAACAAGCTCCATCATCTTAGGCACACAGAAGGGTTCATATTCTATGATCTTGTCTCATCAAACTTGCAAGCTTGAGAGCTTAAGCTCAAAGTTATGTGTGGCTATTTTAGTGAAAGTGACCAAATGTGTTGGTTTTGGTTATGCAAATCAATGTAGGGTAAGTAGGCCACTTTTCTCTCTGCACCCATTTCTCATAGGATATGAAACACACAATTAGCTCGAGCTAGTAGCAAATGCAAATCCTGCCCGTAGCCATTTTCATCATGATTTTCAGAGTTGTTATGAATACCTTATTCATTACCAAAGTGAAGACTTTTGTGCTCATTAAATGGTCATGTAGGTCCCCCCAATTATATTGACTATTGAGCCTAGAATGGTTAACATATTTTGAATGAGCACGTACTCCAATCTCCTCCAAACAGATGATGTATTTTTAGTATCCACCCTTTAGTCTCTACACCTAACCACACACCACTCAAGTAAAAGTGTTTACATTTTGGAGGTTTTGGATTAGCACCAGTCTACCTTAAAGGTTAAGGTCAAGAGAACAAACACTGGGATCATCACAGTCTAATGTTTCACCAAATGTTGCAGAAGAAATTGGAGGAGGAATGTGGTTACATCTACCCTAAATACAAGTGGAAGCTCAAGTGGTGGCGGAGGTCCTGTGGAGAATGAGGGTTTCAGCCTTGGAAGCACGCGTCTGGGGAGGCTTGTGTCTGAGAGAAGACGGGAGCTGCTACAGAGGTGGAACATTGTGCGCAAAAATTTCCCAGCCAAGATATTTCTCCTCCTTTTCGGGTTTTTTTCTGCCAATGCTTTGGCCACCATATTGGGGCAGACAGGGGATTGGGATGTCATCGCAGCTGGCATCTTAGTGGCTATGATTGAAGGTATTGGGCATCTCATGTACCGTATGCCTGTGTTTCTTGAAGAGCAGGGCAAGAAATTTGTAGAGCTTGTGAATTACTGGAAGATTGGCTTCGTGTTTGCCCTTTTCGTAGACGCGTTCAAGGTAGGTAGCTGATTTGGAGTGAAGTTTCACAAGGGGCCTCTTCTCCTGAAACTAAGCCTAGTGACAAATGAGGATCTCAGCTTTTGTAGCAAAGTAGGATGATTAGTAAGAGATGTTTAGCAGATCCAAATTGGGGCTCTAGCTAATTTCCTTGTAGTTTTTGGAGCTCATGTTTGTCAAAGTGAAGATTCTCTTTCTTCTTAAATGATTATATAGCCCCCCTTCCCCCTCCCCCTCTCCTTCCATAGTCAACTATTGAGCCGTAGAACAGTTAACACATTTTGAGAGCATAGTCCAATCTGTTTCAAACACATGTCGTTATGGGCCGTTCTTAGATCCACACCTAACCACACATCACTCAAATATAGGGGTTTGACAAAGATAAGTGATCGAATTAGGTCCACTTGTCTTACAATTGGAAAGTATATCTTCCGAATCCCCTCTCATCCACATTCACCTAAAATATTTCAGGTCAATTCAACAACTTGTTAGAGAAAAGCAGCCCCTCCTATGATAGATTTGACCACACATGTGACATTTTTGTGATTAGAATTGTTCAAACAAATTTTCAACCGTCTATGTGTCCAAAATCAGAAGATTATAATGTAAATGTGTATACTGGTATTGTCAGGCAGCGGTAACAGCGTGGACAAAAATGTACACCTCGGCCTTTAGGGGTTAAGCAGTGCAATCATGATCATTCACCGTTCCTGTCATTTAGGGTTACATGTGAAATCTACCATTAGAAGCCCATCAACAATGATATTAAATTCAAAAATGATGAGCTTGTAATGTTGGAACATTAAAGTTCAAACCATGCTAAATTCAGCTGGGGGGAACCAACCCGTACACTTGTTACTTAGAGGCAAGGGTTTAGGCATCCAACAAGGAACAAGTGTATGGGTTGGTTCGCCCAAATTGTTAAATTCGAACATTACAAACCCATCATTGTGAAGGTCCATTGTAGATTTGACCATGCAGTATACCAGAAGTGTATCCTTGCCTGACATCGATTTGGACATTCTTACCCCCAGATTATTCTGAATTGAGTTTTATTTCCTTTGTCCACTCTTGAAACAATTCATGCAGCCTCAGCCTACCCTGCATGAATTGTTTGAATTGCTGATCGAGTCCCACAATACAACCTGCCAGCAGTACTGCAGTTCCATGGTAATAAAGCACATCCTGAATAGTATACAGAAAGTGTGCATTTAAAGAAAACACATGGCCACCCCACATTTATCCCTTTGTGCCAATGCTCAATGGAATTGATAGATTCCAAGATTGTTGACAACTGAGATTTTTAGAGTTTGAGATTGCCATTGGCTTTGCACACATGTATCAAGGATTAACTGATGCAGATTAAAAGGATGAATGTATTTAAGAGATTGATTAAAATGTCAAACAGATAAGCAAAAGACAGTCTCAAATGGATTGTCTGCTCAGAGATCTACTCGTGGAAAAAGAGTCCTCCTTGATACACAAGAGTGCTGTATGCAGGTCCACCATGCTGCCACTGATTTAAGTTTCCTGAATGTCAAGGAAATCTACTAGTTGCTGGGATTGCAGTCATTAGAATTGCACTCCAACAAAAGGTTCTGAAATATCCTCAAGCGAAATGTGAGGTAACACATTGTTCATTAATCCAAGAGTTTCCTTGCCAAGTCATAAAGAGCAGCCCCTCCATTATGGCAACCCGGCATATTTTCCGCAACCCCGAGCAGATCGTCCTATCAAGACAAACAACATTGAAGTTATCAGGAACACTGCACAGTGTGTAGTTCAAGAAAATCTATCTGTGAAATCCTTACAGGATGTAGGTGCTCAATTTATGACATATATACACAACTTCTACAAACCACACCATGTCTTAATATGAGGGTTTGGAACTTTATTTAGTACATTAACTTTGTCAAAAATAAAATAAATTTGCATTATCTGTTATATTCCATTTAGAACTCCATGTAACGTTTGTCCTTAAGCCCTTGAGGTCTAGTGTAAAGTGAACTGGGATGATCTCGGCAGTTTCCACCAATGACATTTTTGATTTCAATGGTTACAGACCTCAAGCTCTAGTGTAAAGTGCCACTAATGCCCCGCAGTTTCAATGTGCAATCGATGGAACACAGTCCTACTCTGAATCAATTTGCGTGTGGTGTACTATATTTTTTTAAATGAACAATGTTCATGGCAATTTTTAATTTCGTGCAAATACACCCTTTTTGAACTAATTAATCTGAGTTGCTCCTTACACAAATTACCGCAAAAAAGTAAGGTTAGGCTAGAGGATTGGATAATATACCTGGGAGACCAAGAGAATACGGGATGACTCATACCCATCAGCTGCCTGTTGATAAAACTCCTGCACTTGTGATGATGTAAGTGAACACTTGATGTAGAAAAACGCAGTCGGTCTCACATTCATCGCTCGACGTGAAATACCAATGAACAGGGGTTCACTCTGCACATAGCCACAAGTTTCTGAGCTGGAGCATTCTAACACCAGGATGATTTTCAAGTATCAGATTTTGAGGTGAGAGTTACCAAAGCACCCCATGGCAGATCCCAAAATTAAATCATCAAGGGTATCACAGGACATAAACTACAAGGCCTCAGACCTACTAAATGTCAAGTATTCATATTGGAATGCTCAGAAGAGAACAATGCTTCAAGACTGCCAAGCAGGTCAATACATGCAATGACGATGTCTTTGTCTTTGCTTGGAAGGTTATAATTGATATAAGCTTATAATTTGGTTGTCAACGAAGTTTCTGAAAAAGTATCAAATTGAAAATAGGAATCAATTTACACTCTGGTTCCTGAACTGCAGGAGTAAAATATCTTACCAACGATGGAGCAGGAATACCAGTCTCTTCAACAACTTCGCGAGTAACGCCTTTAAACATCTCCTGTGCAAGTCTTGTCTTCAAACTTTCCATTTCAGTCTCTGAATTCAAGTGAAAATGACCCTTGATCCCAAGTTCATCTGGCTGCTCAAACCCCCACTCCTCCCTACGATTCCTCAGAACCAGAACAAAACAAAAACTGGACCCTGGAGATCCCATACTAGAAATCATTGAGAACAGACAAACTAAAAGTGTACACTCAATGCCCCGCAAGCACACTGGTTGACAAGAAACTTGACGCCAAAGTGAAGGGCAAACCTCTATCCTACAAGTTCCTTGAAATCAAACTGTAAGGCAGCCAGTGTTCAGATGAATTCTGCCAAAGGCATTAAATAACATCACACAAGGGGTACTACAGATATGGTTCTGGCCTTCAATGAACAACTGGTACTAGTTAAGAATAGATTGATTCAAGAGTCAACAAGGCTCTAGGTATATGAGCTTCCTGCACTCAAGATGGCTCTATTAACCGCTAAGCACCTTCGAGGCCCAATCTGGGCCTCTCCATGCACAAAAACGTGTATTTGAGCTCCCTACTTGCAATTGTGTTGAAAGTGACCCTACCTAAAATTAAGTCATTTTCTAGCACACTCTTTAAATCAGTTGAATACCTTAATGTTATTGAAGATTTGGGTTTAGTTACGCAACCTGGGTGCCCTTGGATGCAAATGCATTCTTCGTATTTCAATAATCAATGTCACATGCGAGTGTATATTTATTTTCTCCTTGACATAGAATTTACATATAAAATAAAGTTCAAAACCAAAAGTTTAAAAAAAATCAGTTCTAGACTTTGGTGAGGCTTGTAGAAATCCTCAACATGGCCGTACATCAAGCCTCCTTTGTCCTTTGAGGGTTAACTATATACAATATGCTCTAAAAACATGAGAGTGGGCTATTTTACCACGTACCTCAGAGTGTCCACCTGGGAAGACAGGGTAACCTGGGAACTCTCCCACATCTGCGCCTCGTTGCAAAACTACGATGTGGTCATCAACAGTCTTAACAATGGCACCATTTCCAAGTGGGCTCGCTGTGTGCTTACACCTGTCCACATCCTCTACCACCTCTCACTTTTTAGCTTCACATTGTGAAAAAGACCTTGGGCTACTCATAACATTCCTAGGTAGCCTATTTAGAATCCAGTGCAAATGGAATAATCTTAGGTAATTCGGATAACCTAAGAATCATTCCATATGGTATTGTAAACCTCTTCAAATGAATCTTATAGATGGAAGAAGGCTTTGTGTCCAAAGATAGGCAACAATGAAGTGTCGACTAATGAGAGCTTAATGCCACTTTGACTATGCTCGGCATTTATGTACATACCCAAGGACCTTGATTCTTGAAGGAAAATCATTCTTGAAGAGAGAATAGAAATAGAGCGTCCTTACTCATGGTGCTTAAGAATGCTATGTTGTATTATCACTCATCAGCAGGTGTTTTACTAGAAAGAAATGAATCACTTTGTTACATGAACATCCATTAAATTAAAGAGAAATTTATATCATTGAAAACAAAGAGTGTAGATATAGTTTGCAAGGTTAAGTATGAACACTAAGGCTCTACCCTGGACATCTGGAACTAAAGGTTTGTACTGCCAATCAATTTGGTTTCCGCAGGGAGACCTTCAACCAAGATTGATAAATTCAAAGAAATTATGATCCCCTGAACATATGCTACAAAACAAATCAGTAATAGGAAGAATAGCCTCGCCAATGATAATACAAACTGGGCTTACATTCCAGCTGCAGCAATGATCTTGGTAGTTAATGTTGAATTCAATGTCACACAGCTCTAAATACTTACCTACATTTGACACCAGAAAGCGTTCCCATTCAGGACACAAATTAGTTCCAGTGAAGGTTCTGCATAACAATTCAGTCATTTTCATCAGTAAAACTAACACATAGGAAATTCCATGACTGCTTTTCTTAATTATTGCTAACGCTAGCACGTTAAAGACTGTGATTCCAGTAATGTCCATCACAGGAACTGCTGAAACTTTAATGTTCAGAGTACTTAATCATATGCCATCATATATTCTTCGACACTGTTAAATTAGTGTCAGCTGCAGACTATAATGAAGAAAACATTATCTTCAAAACATCAACATTGTTCACCAACTAGGCATGAATGAACCCAAATTTGAAATTTCTGAGTCTGAATTCCTTACTTTCTGTTTTTTAAAAGCTTCCTCACAAGAAGAGATAGAGAAAGTGTGAATATAGACATTGAAGGTCCATAAAGATTGGGGAAAAGAATTGAAAGACTATTCAGAGGAAGCAAGATTCTGGCTTACTTGTAGTCTGTGAGGCCCAAGTGAAGACAAGCACTGGTTGCCCACTTCATCTCTTCACTGCCTGTTATAATTTTATAACCTCCATACTGTACATCGAAGTGCAAACCATAAACTTTGTCAAGTTACATGGAAGAGAAATAAGAAACTCAAAAAAGAAATCGAGTAAGGAAAATTACACAAGAATAAATTATCCAAAAGCACCATGCTACCCAATCAAGCAAAATTGGTGACAAAAAGCTTCAATCCAGATGTTGATAAGCACAAGAAAACCAAAAACATTAATCCTTGGGATATACAAATGAAGGCGTTGTTGATTCCTGAGAATTTACCCTGAACTTAGTAGCATTGAACAAGGAAGACTGCTTTGCTAATCGCCTCTCCCATGTCTGTAACAATTTGCACACAGATCAGCTGATGCTACAATTTTCTTCTAAAAAGAAAATCAAACATAAGCTTCTAACACATCTGACGTTACAAAACTTTAATGACACTGTCAAGAATCAGTGAAGAGGCATTGAAATGACTGATAAGTGTCTTTAGAGCCAGTACAGATTCAATAGATGCTTCAAGAGCAGTGTCTGGGTGAGGTTGCCGATCATACTCCGTGCTGAATTCCACTTCCAGCTGTTGAAAATGTCACAGAAATATACACAGTTAATTTGGTACCTGTGTCCTTTTAACAGTCTTCTCCCAGTTATCAGCATTAATTTGGTATTAGTTTCGCAGTTATTACATCGTCTGGAGAACTTGCAGATACCATTTTAACATACAAAACCAATAATTTCACCTTGGCAACATACTACAACCTGGACGCAGGTAATTATTCTATGTTGTGCACCTCTACAGACAGAAATTGATCCTAAGAAACGTACCAAATTATATATCAACATACACTGGAACAAAAATAATGATCAATTCTATGTTGCATTGAACAAAGTACACAACTCACTTGACCAAGAACTTTAGAAAACTCTAAAATAACTGCTGCACATTACGGCGATCATAGAGAAACCAACCCTAAGGGCACAAGTTTGTCCATCTAAATCCACTTGACGCTCTCAAAATCCAAATTCAGAACAGAGGAAAGCATGCAAGACATGCTCCAGCAGCTCGATAGAATGGATGGTGGGTTGGGGAAAAGAAAAGAAAATTAGGATATTGCAATCTTTACAATAGAATCTTCGAAGTGTCTATTAGAACATGACGCTGTTAACTGGGGTTAAGCATGAAAAAAGGATCGATCTCTATGTGCACCATCCCCTCCTTTGCGATGATGCAGACATCATTTTCAGTTAATCATCCCCGAGCCCAATTCGAATTTCAACTGGAAACCTAATGTCCAATTCAACCCTTACCCTCTTCAACATTACAAAACAAGACTGTAAGTAATTACAAAACTTGCAAGTTGAGAGGCCAAATTCCACCACAATCACATCTCTGTGGATCCAATTTCCAATCTACACATCGCACCTTTTTCTAAGTCAATCCCGACCCAAATCTCACCAAGGATGGAGGAATGCCGGATGGGCATGCCAGCAGTAGATGATACTCATTGGCTCCTTCCACAGCATTTAGATTGTTGGTGGTCATCGTTTGCATTGTAGACAGTGGATCTGCCATACCTCAGCTCAGCTCAATTACTGGATGTGTGATACACTCTTCACTGAGAAATTGATCTTCTACAGGTTTCTCCGACACCCAATTTCGAGACACTGAAAGTGCAGATGCACCAAAACCCTGAACCCTTGGGCAACCTTTTTCTTTACTTTCCTTTCGCCTGAATCCTTTGAAGTTCTTCAGTTCACCTCAGCCCAATTAAGCGCCGGTTCACATGGGGTCCCAAGTCCCAAGTCCCAAGATGGAGGCCAAGTCCCAACTTCTGAGCCTTGAGAAACCTTTAGAATATGGTTAATTATCATTAAAGTTGGATCTTATTATTTTATGAAAAATATTTGTGGGACTTGTGTTGAGGGTTGGGTCTAGCTTTTTACTCGACCCAACTCTCAACACAAGTCCCAAGCCTCACATCCAATAAGTGTTGTCATGTAGACATGCATGTCATACTTGGGACCTAAGACTTGGGACCTTGTGTGAAGTGATAATTCCCAAGTTCCATGCTATCAACGGATGAGATTGCACAAATTGATCTCAAGTGACTTGGGACTTAGGACTTGGGTGCCCATGTGAACCGGCCCTAAGCTGTGTAAGGTGAGCAGGCTTTAAATGGACCTTTTTAGCTATGCATCCACTTCTCATAGGATATGAAACACATCATTAAGATAGACATGCCTAAATCACTTACTTGTCTTGATTGGGCACCCATATTTGGGTGTGTGGTTAGGGTTGGCTCCAAAAAGACATGTGTTTAAAAGAGATTGAACAACATGCCACAAATATTTGGTAACCATTCTAGGCTTAATAATCAACATTATTTTATTTTTTTATTTTTTGGGGGGGAGGGGAGGGGGTAAATATCATCATTTAATGAGTTACAACCTCTATTTGATTTTGGCAACCATCTTATACTAATCGCATGTTCCGTATCCTAGGAGAAGTGGGCTAGTCAAAAAAGCATCCCTTTAAGGACCAATCTACTTTAGTGACAGATGTTGATTGACAATTCAAAATCATGGGCGTGGCCACTTTTCTCACAATTTTTGGAGCTTATATGAATATCTTATCCATTGTCAAGTGAATTTTTTGTGGACATCAAATGGCCATACATGTCACTATTGAGCCTAAGATGGTCAACAAATTTGAATATGTAGGTCAATCTCTTTTAATCGCAAGTCTTTTTGGTGCTTATTCTTACATTCACAACTTACTACACCACCACTCAAGAAAAGTTGTCTAATTAGAGAAAACAAACATGAAAGACATGTTTACCTTGGGTATGCATAAAGTCCCAGGCTCAAACTCCTGATTAGTTGGCTAAAATGTGAGGTAGAGAGCCAATCCTTAAAGTCATCCAAGTTTTCTTGGCTAGGGATAGATGCCCATCACTATTACCGAGGTAAAGAGGGTCTAGTAAGACCGTGACCCCCATAGGTTTGTGGATAAATCATCTCAAGTGGGTACGTGTAGACTAATTTCCAGCCTCTAATGCTAATTCCATGATCAATTCTTTCAAAAAAGAAATGTACATGCTATTATATAATGAACTACATTTTCACCATGGATAATGAAGGTAGGGGCCCATATCAAAGAGGTACGTGTTTAGCCCTATCCAATTTCTTAATGCTCAACTTAACATGCTCAAAGAGTGGTGTGGGGCTATTAAAGGTTTGGCTTTCCAGATTGTTGTCGTACTAGGATGGGTGGGCCAAGCTAGCCTCGCATAGGTTGATTTGGGATTACAAGTAGCATGTATTATAGGCAAACCTTTAGATCCTAAGTTTTTCTCGAAGTTTTTGGGATGGCAAGAGAAGACCAAGGAGTTTTACCCAACTTTCAAATTTAGTCTTCAACACACGACAAGCTAACAAGCTCTTAACCCTTTATTGTCCACAAGTGCATTTCAATGAACTTGGAACTTTCACGGCACCTTTGAATGTCAAGGGCAATTCAACCTACTATCACCAACATATTGTATGATTGACCACTTTCACATAAAAACCAACTCCATTACAATGATCCAGAAAGAAAAATCTTTACATTTCAACAAAATTTAAGAAGATCCAATAGTCTCCAGGATGAAGTTCCCAAGTTGGGACAACTAGTGAATTTTATTTTATTTTCTACATTTGGATGACGGGATGGATGAAACAAATTGATATAAAAAACTAAAACTAAAAATATAGAATAACATTTACATTTACATAGAATGCACATATGCTTGAAATTGAACATTCAAAGTTGTAATTCATATGTCTATCCTAGAGGTGGTTAAAGCTCGTTGACCACATGATGGGCATCTCTCAAAAAAACCTTGTGCACAACTCTAGTAATCCCAATTCTTTTATTTTCTTTTTAGAGAGAAGAGAAGAAACGCTGACCATGCGATCAGCGTGATTGGAACGCCCGTTCGACCCACCCTCTCTTTTCTTTTTACTATAATCTCAACCTTGATCGACCAAGTTGCAATCCTCTCACCTTGTTGCATGTGGAGTGGAATCATGGAGATTTATATGATGAGATCCATACATGTCATGACACTTTCATCACCAAGTTGAGGTGGTCGTAGTTTGAAATGTGAGGACCGTCGTTGGTCTCATCATCAATTGTGCACATTTCTCTATGACATTATTCCCTTTCTCCATGTACATGCTCCACTATTCATTGTGTGTGATATAATTTTGCATGGTTGGGCTTTCGATGCCCTCCAATTATATGTCCCATCTTTCGAGTTGCAATCCTCTTACCTTATTGTTCATATGCTACAAGCATATGAGTCTTGGGCATCCATCATGCGTCATCGAAAACTCCTCTACACCTATCATAATAGTAGATTTACGTTTGTTTTTTCATTGACTCGTGACGATTGCCTAAGACTCATATGGTACATTGATTATCCCAATTAGTGTGTTTTACTATTTGGAGTTATGTAGTGTTATAACCACGTAATGAGAATGTAATATTTTACCAAGAATAGTCATTTATGTTCTATAACATCTGAACATCCTATTGAACTTTTGTTAGTAAAAATTGAACTCTTGAATAAGACATTATTGCACTATGTAACTCTGAATAGTAACACACCCTAATTGCGATAATCAACGTAGGAGTGATGGAGTGCAATAAGCAATCTTGGAGCTTATGTGAGATAACTACATGCTCGATAGATGACACCCCGTTCATTACCAATAGGAGATATATCCAAATATGGATTATGTAACATGTCAACATGAGGAGAATATGACAAGATCCTAGAAGTCATGAAGTGAATTGCTTGGGATATATGTTACGTCTAAGTTTACTCACTAGAAGAAAAGAGGTGGATTGCTAGGGAAAGTTACTACACCTTTGGTCCTTCATTTGGCCTATATTTTACTTGACGAATCTTAACAAATATATTATACAATATAACCGAAAGCATTGGGGAGAACATGACCCTAAACAATGATAAAATAATGATAAAAGAACATCTTGTGCTCAAAGTTCAAACGACATCGAGCCGGGTGCGGCATTCAAGTTGTTGCACTTCTCTTCATAATTTTGGTGTCGTATCTAATAAATATCGGGGAGTAAAGGACAACCCTGATCATGATGCACTACTGTTTCAAGTGGACTAAAAAGGCATCATTTGTAGTCTAAATAACCCACAACTTTGCACGACTTCAAAACGGAATTACTATAAACATATGAGTCATGGGCAATTGATCTACGTCACTGGAAACTTGTCCTACGTAATTGGATTTTTTACAAATCTAATATAATGTTAAATTTGCATGGTTCTTTCATCGACGTGGGATGATTTGCGTAGGACTCGTACTCTAGCAATGAAATGTCATGTATGTCATTAATACTGGCAATGTTGGCAATCAAGTGAAGATGAGATTGCTTCACACTATTGTTCTCCCCTTTTTATTTTGAGACGTTTGGTCGCGCAAGAAAGTGTTGTATTATCCGAATGTCATACTCTGCATAATATGATATTTTGGTCTCAAAATGTCGAACTATCAAGGTTTTTTTGAGAAAATGGCCTATTTCAATGTAAAATGTTGTTTTGCATACACGATGAAGCTACATAAGTATGGAAGAGCATTGTTTGTTAGAGAAATATGCTCGCAACATCACACAATATCATGATGAAAAAAGAATCCATGGTGATGTCTTCGCCATATCACACACTGCGAACGTAAGAACTCATTGTCTTCTGATGATGTTTGTTGATGTTGCAAATTGACATCTTGTTCGATTTATTCATAAAAGATTGCATGTTCATCACAACTACAACTGAAAACTCCAAAAAGATGTTTAGATTTGACAGTAATTGGGCATACTCATGGGCTTGAGGAAGCTTGATTATTGGTGTTGGTTGGTCATTCACGTCATTCCCCTCCATTGGCTCTTTGCTCAAATTTAAACCCATATGGATTCATCTATTCCACGCCACATCCACCAACTCAGCCCATGTTCTACTTTGCATCCACAATTTCCTCTCTTGTCAATTGCACATATTCTTCAATAGGCATTTCTTCACTTCCAAGACTCAAAGAGACTTGCCAATTCATTTGTTTCTTCTTTCATTCTCGATTTCTCACATTCATCATACCATCCATAGCAAAATCGGCACTCCAATGTGCAAATAAAAGTCTTGGACATCCTCTAGTCGTTTCCTATGATTTGGGGATCCCACCACATGCACGCATTAAATACCTCTATAATTTGACAACTCGGACCTAGACAAACGTCGTATTATAAGCATCATAGTCATATTATCGGGGTAAATTAACACTATAAAGTTTGGTCGATGGAAACGGCGTTGTATAATCAGAGATGTGGTGTTATTGAGTGTCGTATTATCGGGGTTAGACTATAAGTGCAAGCCTCATGTTTGCCATGCAATGCTCTGCAATATATAGGTGGTCCAGAAGTTAACTTAATTATTCCATGTGGGAATCCCAACACACTTGAACGAGGCATCTTGACTGACAATATACAGTTAGGGTAGACTTTTCGCACCACAAGTGTGAATGTTGGAGGTTCAAGCTAAGTTATTTTCTGGTAGTTACGTAACACTTAACTCACACTTACGCATTGTTTTTTTTTGTTTTTTTGAGATAGAAGGCCAACAGGCCAACGCCAAAGCACAGGAGGCAGTTGACCACCTGACAAGATTTCCGTCAAGTAGAGAGGAGATTTCACAGCCGGGATTCGAACCGCCAACCTCTTCCTTGAGATTTGGGTATCTCTCCACCATCATCCGGTAGTTTAAGGTCATCTCGGACCAACTTACGCATTGTTTTAGCAAGTTGAAAGAAACTTGCCAAAATACTGTGCATTTAGAATGTAAATACCCTTCCCACCTAGTTTTAGCAAACACATGTATAAGTTAGTAGACGTTAGGACTCGGCCTCCTCCTCCGAAGCTTTTAGTTTGGTGGCCAGGAAAGAGGATTTTGGGCTCACACATTCAAAGTCCAAGGAGTTTGCCACCGAGAAGTCGCTCTGAGGGCCACTTCACACATGAGCCAAGAGCTGTGACCATGAAATTGTGAGAGCCCACAAGAAAGTGTCCAAAGGCCGTCCTCACTCACCTCCAAAACCATGTAGGTGTGGTCACAGAGCCTCGAGTCTAGTGTGAAGTCATATGTGACCGGGTCCTCAATCAAATGCTATTTCGATGAATTTCTATTCACGTGGGCCCCTCACACATGATAAAATAGAAGAAACCAACGGCTGTGAGCGTTCGGAGTGCCATGGTCTCCCGGCGGTTTTGCGTTAGGTCTACCTCCAAGAGATGGTTTATGAAAATAGTCCAAGCGACCATGAAACATGATCCATTCGGTGCCATGTAGGAATCCATGCAGACCGTACATCCATGTTGCAGTCACATGTTCCGTTGGTCCCTCAAGCGTAGTGTGAAGCGAACTTGGACCGACGGCTCCGCCTTTTCCACCAATGAGAGTGCTTGAAGTGTACTGGTCATGGGCTCTCAGTCTTGTGTGTGAAGTGGCCCTGAATTGCAAGAACTCAGATGTGCCAGCATCTCATCCAGCTGAGGCTTTGTGTCTACTACATAGCTAGTCTGCCAGACTTCATGGGATTGAATGTAATTGAAATTGGCAGTGTGTCATGCAGGAGCATACTCACTGAATGAACTCGGGACTGATGGCCTCTAAACCAGCAATTGGGTAGAGCAAACTGTGGGTTTTTGTGGGTATAAGGGCCACTTCACACACGAGACTGAGAGCCCGTGACCATTAATTAATACACTTCAAGCACTCTCATTGGTGGGAAAGGCGGAGCCGTCGGTCCAAGTTCGCTTCACACGACGCTCCAGGGACCAATGGTGTATGTGACTTCAAGATGGATGTAAAGTCTGCATGGATTCCTACATGGCATCGAATGGATTGTGGTTCATGGTCACTTGGACTATTTTCTATAACCACCTCGTGGAGGTAGGCCTACCACAAAACCATTGGGAGATTATGGCACTCCGAATGCTCACAACCATTGTTTTATTCTATTTTTACCATGTGCGAGGACTTGCATGAATAGAAATTCATCAAAGTAGCATTTGGTTGAGGGTCCGGTCACATATGACTTCACACTACACTCGAAGGTCTGTGACCACACTAACATGATTTTGGAGGTGTATCGAGGGATGGCCTTTGGACACTTTCTTTTGGGCTCTCACAATTTCATGGTCACAACTCTTGGCTCGTGTGTGAAGTGGTCCTAAGAGCTTCTTGTTCCTCATGGGTGGAGGTCCATGCAAGCAACTGGAGCTAAAACTCCGGGGGCCATGCTTGACGGTCGCATATTCAGGTTTTTAGCAACCTTCTTTGTTATTAGCTAATGGACTCGGACTCACATAACATTATTCAAATCCATAACAGTGTTCTCTGGGACTGACAATATTTTTTAGAAAATTCTCACACTCGGACTGAATGTGGAGAATATTCTGCATAATATTGTCAGTCCCACATAACACTGTTATGGATCTGAATAATGTTATGCACAACTGTGTAATATACGGCCACTAACTACTTGGAGAGGTCAGGCTTAATAATTCAAGGGTATCATCCCTGTTATAAAGTGAGCCAGATCACCGGCCACCTAGGTTTGGAACTAAAACAGTAGTTAGGTAAAAAAGTCTGGCTAATTAATACTGTTTTTGAGGCAGTAGTAGCCTGCTAGTAACATCATGTGGGCAGAGGCCTTTAGTTTAGATAATTTGATGAAACAACAATATGCTCTACAAATTTAAGGGTTAACAATGGGCACCATTAAAAGGGAAAAAGGGGGGCGGGGCGGGGGGGGGGGGGGGGGGGGGGGAAAAAAAAAAAAAAAAAAATCTACATTGATCAACATGTGCAAAGATGTTGGTCTAGAAATCTGAGTTGCTTTAATTTATGTTTCCAATGCTCTCTTGGCAGTAGTACAGTGTGCCGGCCGCCCATCCAAAAAAGTGCCTAGTATATGTGGGCCTGATGTGGTTGCTCTTGTCAGTATCAACTATACATAAGGTGTATATGCAAAGGATTGTACTTAAGAATAGACACCAAAAAGATAAGTGTTACAATGAGATGAGACTTTAAGCTCATAAATTATAAACAATTCCACATTCAATAGTCATCGTGAATATAGTTGGGATCTGGCTTATGTGATGAATAAATTAAAGAGAATGATAATCTTCACTTTGACCTTTGATAATTTTGCATCATGAAACTTGAAATGGCATTCTCTTGATTCATCACAATTGCTTACCGGATGAGACAATGCACCATAAGAGCATGTTCACATGTTAACAATACATGGCCTCGCAACGGGACAAAGTTGGGTTTAGCTTGGGAGTTGGACCCACACGTCAGCCCAACCGCTATTGTACCGCTTGGCATGGCCTAGAAACCTCTCTCGGGCTGGAATAGCTTGGGTCTATACTGTGGCCCAACTTTCAACTCCTCTATATGAGAATCAACTATCAATACCTCACAATCTTTGACCGAATAAAATCTTAGCTAAAGTGTTCATGTTGATATCACGTGCACTAAGATTTTGTTTTGTGAGTTGAATGTAAAGCCTTGTATATTGTAAGATATTAGTTTTGATCATGGGACCCACAATTTATGAAGCTCATATAGACTGAACGTGTGGGACATATAATGAGACTACCCCCCTCTAAAATAATGTGTTTGCATTTGATGTACAACATGGGAACATGCCCTAACCTCCTTAATATCACTCTTGTGGCAACCAAAGTGCATGTAATATCAAGGAGGAGTGTAATGTTAACAAGGATGCGTGATAATAGAGGAGTAGTGTAGCATGTGATATTATGGAATAACACAAAGTCACACATTGCAATAATGACAACGATGACAACGTGATGTGTGCAAGCGTGTGGTTTGAATTATTTGGTGGATTATTTTAATGTCAAAAAAACATTATGCGGGGGACATGTGACAACAAGGAGGGAGATTTAAACTAAGCACATCCATTCCCTAGGGTTTCAGGATAGAAGAGAGGGAGTGACATTACGGAGGGTGACATTATCGAGGTCAGGGTGTATGCCCACACTAATCCAACAGCCAGAAATGTCTTTGGAGTTGGAAGTGCTCACAGTGGGGCCACATGCCTTAATTAGTTCTTACTAAAGATTGAGATTGCAGACATGATGGATTAGAATATATTGCAATGGCATGTGTTATAAGCAACCGCTGTGGAGCGAATATTGAGGAACCAGGTCGTGTCAAGATGCGCAAAAGCTAGCAGAGCTCATCATGTGCAGAGTCAAGGGGAGTTGAATAACTGCAATCAATTGTTGAAGTTCCAGCCTAATTGATTCGCTGTTGCATTTTTAGAGCTTGCAAAGTTTGTTTGCATCAAACTCTACAGGATCAAGATATTTCAGCGTTCCGGCCTGACATCAAATAACTTATTTACAAGATTCACTAAAGCATCTCGGTACCTGAGCACACTCAAACAGCACGCACATGCAGTGACTTCAGTTGCTGTAAGCTTGATATAAGTTTTATATTACATACAGACATACAGACATACATACATATGTACATAAGGTTGTGAAGTTGGAGGTTGATGTTCTGTACAAGCTAAGGTACTACGTTACACCAGTTTCAACAAAGCCTGTGAGTTGGGTGAAATACTTACATAAGTCAGCTGACACTAAGTTGGCCTGATATTCCAGGAGTATATAAATCAGAAAGAAAGAACTGGGTCGGTGGCGGTGGTGGAGGAGGGGACAGGGTATGTTGTCATGGTCCAATTCCCAAAGTGAGGAAGTAGGAGATCATTGGGCCAATATCCGAGCCCAAATGATTCATGAGTGCAGTTGTAAAGATATGTCCAGTACTGTTTTTTCTCCTCAGAATAATAATAAAAAACTTAACTGAAGTCAGTACTTACAATAAGTGAGGACTCATCAGGAGTCTGGACGAGTTGCTAACTTCAACTTCACGCTTTTCATCAGGCACTGAACACTCTGTGGGCTCCATATCGTCACTTGTCTGGTTGTTTGCCATCTCATGTGATTAATGAACGTGCCATTGGAGGGTATCGAAAGCCCAGCCATGGTGAGAAGTATACAGGATCCTATTTCTACGATGAACTAGTGGAGCATGTACATGTAGAGTGAGGGAACATTATCATAGAGAAATGTGCAGGAATAATGAGAGAAGATGGTGAGAGCAATGTCGGTTCTGACATTTAATCATGACCACCTCAAATTGGTAGTGAAAGTGCAATGACATGTGTGTATCTCCTCTAATAATCTCCATAACTCCACTTCATGTGTAACGAGGTGAGAGCATTGCAAATTGGAAGTGGTGTGATGTTGCCAGTGGAAAATTGAACATGTAATTGAAAGTGGTGTAAATTGCCAGTGGAGGGTATTGAAGGCCCAGCCATGGTGAGAAGTATACAAGATCCTATTTCTATGATGAACTAATAGAGCATGTACATGGAGGGAGCAAGGGAACATTGTCATAGAGAAGTGTGGAGGACTGAGAGAGAGAAGATGGTGAGAGCAATGTCAGCCCTGACATTTAAGCATGACCACCTCAAATTGGTGATGAAAATGCCATGACATGTATGTATCTCCTCTAATAATCTCCATAATTCCACTCCAGGTGTAACGAGGTGAGTATTGCAAATTGAAAGTGGTATGATGTTGCCAGTGGAAAATTGAACATGTAAAGTGGAGGGTATTGAAAGCCCAGCCATGGTGAGAAGTATACAAGATCCTATTTCTATGATGAACTAATGGAGCATGTACACGGACAGAGCGAGGGAACATTGTCATGGAGAAATGTGGGGGTCTGATGAGAGAGAAGATGGTGAGAGCAATGTCGGTCCTGACATTTAAGCATGACCACCTCTAATCGGTGATGAAAGTGCCATGACATGTATGTATCTCCTCTAATAATCTCCATAATTCCACTCCATGGGTAACAAGGTGAGAGAGCATTACAAATTGAAAGAGGTGTGATGTTGCCAGTGGAAAATTGAACATGTAAATTGGAGGGCACTGAAAGCCCAGCCATGGTGAGAAGTATGCAAGATCCTATTTCTACGATGAATTAGTGGAGCATGTACATGGAGAGCGGGAAAATGGTCATAGAGAAATGTGCAGGGCTAACGAGAGAGAAGATGGAGGTCCTGGCATTTAACTATGACCACCTCAGATCGGATCAGATCGGACTGGACCGGACCAGTGATGATGAAATTGAAGGTCATGACATGTAGACCCGCGCGATGGCATTCTTGAGGTGGTCGTTGAACGGGAAAGCATCCAGATTCTAGCAGGGAAACAATATGATCGACACATCGGACCTGACCGGAGCGGTGATGGAAGTTGAAGTCAAGACATGTAGACTTGGACGCTGGCATTCTTGAGGCAGTGGCAAAGTGGGCAGGCGTCGAGGCGCGCCTCGCACTCTTTGCACAGACACAGATGGCGGCAGGGCAGGAGCAGGATCGAGACGTCGTTTGTCCGGCACGATCTGCACGTCCGTTGCTCACGAAGCTCGCGATTCTCCTTAAACGTCCGGGCGTGCATGTCGTCCACGTCCCCATGATGAGAGGATGCCGCATCGTCCGCCTCACTATCGCCACAGCCCTCCTTGCTCTGCTCTCGGCTGGCCGCCTGCTGCGCCTGGTGCAAGTTCGCCCGCAACGTACACACCAGAGCCTCGCTGTTCTTCACCTTCGCCTGCCAGTGGTGAGCCTCCACGGCTAGCTGCTCCACATGCTTGGCAAGTTCCTGGTTGCGGAGCCTCACCTTCTCAATCTCTATGTCCTTCTCCCGAAGCCGACGCGATACGCCTTCCTCAATTGCTCCGAGTAGCGCGAGAGAGTGCCGTTGTCGTTTCTCTTCCAGCTGTTGCCTTACTTGTTCTCCCTGAAAGTAGAAATATTTTTATCAGAAAATTTGTCATCGAATCTAATCAAAGTAAATCAAATCGCCTCCACTGTGGATCACATGCAAGATATAGCTCATCCTGTATCACACCACTACTGCTATGATATCCTTGTAAAGATCAACATTCGAACAACACTTACAGATAAAGGTGACCAGTAAACCGCAGAATAAGAATCAACAGAGATACTTTATCGAAAAGTTTTAGATTCACATACTTAATACAACGCCAGCAGAAGAGAGCATTCGAGAACCGGAATGAAATAGAAAACAAATCACGTCCGTGGTGGCAATAGCCAAATGGTGGCAAACCACTTAACCAGTGTCCATGATACTGTAACCACTTACATTCTTTAATCACTCAATGGTTACATTCTTTACCCACTGTATCCATCATCAGTTTAAGTTTTGATACAAATTCAAACCAGCTCACATTCTGAATATACTCGGACGCACTGCGCCACCTAGACCCTAACTCAACCGACCCAAAATTCAGTCACCAACAGGCCATGCAAACCCTAATGTGAAGGAGCAGATTTGAAGCAGACCTGAAGTTTAAAAAACTGCTCCACCTCCTCTCGCTGCTGCTGTAATTGCCTGTTCAAATCTTCACCCATGGCTGCCAAAAGGGAAGGAGACACATCCCTGCAGCTGGTGGAGGCACAAGAGGTGGAGTTGAGGCGGTCGTCCTCCTCAAAGGCAAGGTTTAGACATGTGGACACTCCGGTTCCTTGGGAAATTAGAACTGGATGGGATTGCTGGTACTCTATGTTCAGTAGTTGTTGCTGCCTTGTATTCACAAGGTTCAGATCCTCATCTTCCCGGGCTCGTTTGCGAGAGGTTAACAGATTACATGCTAGCTCACTCTCTGCACCTTTATTAATAAGTGTGTTACTCATCTGAATTACTGGTGATTGTTCTCTATGGCTTGCTGCAACAGGCACTGCAGGCACCAAAGCATTGATCACAATTAGGACCCAATCAGAGAGAAACTTCATCAAATTAGCTGATCTGTGCAACAGTTTTAATATGTTACAAACAAACATCTAGGCTTGACCTCCAAGGGTTTTGGAAATTTCAAAGTTGAAGTGCCGGCATGATACTTTAACTCAACGGGACTAATGATCGGGAGTTGGTTGTTTTGCACCTTCTTCTTCCATGTTTGCTAAGTTATCGGTGGCATGTTTGGAGGTAGTGTGGACGTAGTTGTGGAGGTTTGAACGAAGAACATTTCATATTTTTTCTTTCATTGAGGGTCCAACTCACTTTGGCATGCCAATAGGCGCTAGAAATGAGTTTGGTTCGCTCTCAATCAATCGAAATAGGTTGCTCTTCATACAATTTCAAACACTACTACCTACGAGCATGGACTGCAAGTGGGAAGAAATTATCGATTTTGTGTGCAAAACAACCCAATGGGAAATGATAAAGGGACCACCAACTCGGGACGAAGAAAAGTCCCATTGGGTTCAAGGATACTGAGTCCAACTGACATTGTTCACAGCTGTGTAATAACTTTCTATGCGCTTCCTTTACGGTGGTAACGGCAGGCCCAGCTTGCTAACTTTTTGCTACTTAATTCGCCACATAGTTGAAGGTCTGGAACAATGTCAAGCTTCGAGAAAATGGCAGCATTGCGAATCAATGATGGCACTCTCTTTCCGGAGGACTAAGTTAGCGCTTGATTGGTTTGTTTGTTCCTCAAACTATCTTAACTTGGAGACACCGAAACCGAAACCGAAAGCTCAAAAGCTCACAAATATCAGAAACAAGCAAGGTTGTCAAGCTCAAATTGCTGTAGAATGACATTGCTAATAGATTGAGGAAACTCCAAACCCAATTGCAAGAAGATGACTCCTGAAGTCTCTTGAAAGAGCTACTGCTGCCCAACCCAGCGATCTACACCTAATTTCTGCTTCTCGTTTACTTTGATTAGTGTGAGGCCTCTCGGTTGGCCGAGAATTCAAGCCTGTGGACATTGGGAAAGGATTGGAAATCTGGGCCCCTAACGTCTGTTGTAATTGCGTAAATTGTCCCCACATTAGTTGACTATGGGTTTATACCGAGGATAACCCTCCGGTTGAGCTTTCTTGGAAGCCCGAGATGAGATGCCGATTCAAAGAGAATTGTTCAAAGTAACTTTGGTTGTAAGCAAAAAAAAACTCACATTGATTGAAGTTCATACGGAGCTGAGGATGTGCAGCTGCAGGCACCACGGTGACGACATCGGGTTGGATTTGGAAGTCGTCCATGAGAGAAGGTTGATTGAATGTCACGGGATGCATAAAACTCCGGCTATGGCTTCCTGCACCACCAAACATCTGCCTCGCCCTGTGCCCCCACACATAATTCATTCATTCCCAGTTAGTATTTCTCTCAGTTACTCTCTCTCTCTCTCTCTCTCTCTCTCTCTCTCTCTCTCTCTCTCTCTGTCTCTCTCTCTCTCTCTCATGGTGATGATTGATCATGTCATCCAAACCATCATCATATACCTTCCAGTGCACTCTCTCGCTCTCGCTCTCTCTCTCTCTCTCTCTCTCTCTCAACAATCCAGGCTTTCAAATCCATAACTCTCAGTAATCCCTCCAATTCTCGTCAAACATGAATCAATTGCTCTACGCATGCACGGTGTGATGATCATCCCTTCCTTCCTGCTTTCCTTCCTGCTTTCCTTCCTGCTTTCCTCCCTTCTGGAGTGTCGATGTTATTTGTGATTCTTAATTGATTGGAGCGGAGGATATATCATTCTTGCGGAGTGAGGAGTGAGGAGCCTACCTGATGTTGCGGTAGTCGGGTAGGATCACATTCGATGGATACTGGGCCTGTACTGCCATTTTCCCCCTAACCTGAAATACAATTCCAGGACGCTACTTGTGATGCAGAAATAGCCTTGGAAATGACGATAGTTGCCTCCGAGAAGCAGATCCAGACACCAAACTCCTCTGTGCACGATCTGAATACCTACCTCTGGAGAAAGAAGGAAAGGAAGGACGGGAAGGAAGGAAAGAAGAGCCAAACCACCCCACAGTTTCAGGCGGTTCCTGAAACCGAAGTGTGGAAAGACAATCCAAATCTTGCAAGAGACCCAACCAACCAACCAACCAACCAACCAAGGCTCGCTAAGTACAAAACCCAATTGAGGTCACTGCCGCTGATGAAATGCCAGGAATGCTTTTTGGAGGAAATGAAATACTCGAGGTTGAATCAGTTCCACAACACTTTCTTGCTGTGAGCAACAACTGTGGATCAATTGAAGGATTTGAAGGAGGAGGAGGAAGCAGGGAGATAGGTATAAGATTATTTCCAAGATTGTGGTCGTCGAGAGCACTAGAGCAATTGCTGTGAGACAGAAATTCTTGGGAAACGCAGGGTGAAGTTCAAGAACTTGTGGCATGCATAGGATCATCCGGCATGGGACATGACTCCAAGTTGGTTCCAACTTCCCAGTAAGTCACCCAGCCCGATCAATCGCTCCACCTTCTCCTCCTGCTCCTTCTTCAACTTCTCAACTTCTTCAACTTGCTTGCAGGCAGCACCACAAGGAGCAGATGATGAGTCGATGCAGCAGGTAAGTAGCTGAGGAGCAAGGAAATGCACAACCAGGTAACAATAATAACAATGATAATGGTGATAATACTGATATGGACTCGACGATCCTCAGTGCCTCCTCCGACATTGCAACATTATCCTCCTGCTACATAACTCCAACCACCATCACCTTTGGATGGTATCATACTAACTCACAAACATGGAGATTCAATCCCCTCTCTCTCTCTCTCTCTCTGCAGCCGAGAGTAGCATGACTGGAGAGATTTGAAGCTTGTCCCTCCTCTTCTTCTGCTAGCAGTCCTGAGGATACAGAAGTCTGCTGAGGAGTCTCTCTCTCTCTCTCTCTCTCTCTCTCTCTCTCTCTCTCGTGTGAGGATTTTGTGGCTGCCTGCTTGCAATTGCTGGAGTTGAGGCCCAGGCTGCAGGTAAGTTGCTGGGGGCAGGCAGCCAAACCAGGACAAAAGAGTCTCCTGTAGAGTTGTGGCAGGTCAGTGGGACTGGACTAGACTGCACTGGACTGGAGTCTGGGCCTGTCCTTACCTCCAACTTACCCACCTTTACCTGAACAACTTTCCTCACTTCCTTCCTTCCTTCCTTCCTTCCTTCCCTTATTTACTTATTACCATCTCCCTCCCCAGTCTGCTTGCCTGGCCACATGTCACCACACCTAACCCCAGATTCGCAATGGAGAGGAGATAGTGCACGATCGTGTGATGAGAGCGAGCGAGCAACTCCATCCCGGCTCCATCACGCACCGCTATAACTCCAACGTCAATGTCCCGCTGCACCCACTCCTCCACTTATCATCAACATCCAGTGCACTGCGTCGGGGAAACAAGCTTTGCGAAAATCCAGCGTCGTCATAGATTTGCAGAGTTTGTCAGACAGGCCATCGGATGACGATCGCTTGAGACTCGTATGAATGCTCGTAGTGTTTACAACATTATTATGTTCCCCCCTTTCTACGTATCTCGTTCGTGATCTCATGATCTTTGTTTGTTTGTTTGCATGGCCATGTGTCCCCTTTTCACCTCACCGTGTATTTGGAATGGAGAAAACATAATAATCACCAGTCAATGCAAGCATCTCCACCCCAGCCGCTTACCTCTTGGGCAAATACCTCTATAGTTTGTGCCTTATATATCACGACACTACATGTGATATTTAGTGTCGCTTACTATTCGGAGTTACACATTCTTAATTTTTTTACTGTGATGTAATTTTTTTATCAAGTAAATATGTTAATGTCCAAACAACCAATTCGGCTTTTGCTGGTAAAAAAAGATGTACAGTAAACAATTGTGGTGTTGTGTAAATCTAAACAGTAAGTGACACTCAATTATCAAATTAGTGTAGTATGCACATGTGTTGTCCCGGCCCTTTGCGCTAAATCACTTTAATGTGGTCTGCCA
Organism: Polytrichum commune; assembly: GCA_950295325.1. Taxonomy (NCBI): domain Eukaryota; kingdom Viridiplantae; phylum Streptophyta; class Polytrichopsida; order Polytrichales; family Polytrichaceae; genus Polytrichum; species Polytrichum commune. The sequence continues at coordinate 31,165,862 of OX485809.1, forward strand.
ACCTTTTCATAATAGTGGAGAACACCAACACAACAACCTCACCACCACCACCACCATGTGTTCATTTGTATATAGATTTCATGAGTCTACTTCAATAAATAAAAATTAGGCTATCACATCACTTCCAAAATCGTCTATGAACGTCACGGTTTGTACACATTCAATGATATGTGCAATTAAGTTGCCTCTTTACCCATGCAAATGACTTGGGCTCAAAACCAAGTCACAAAGCTTATAACTTTGTTCAATCATTCTTATAACAAAGATTGTAATATAAAAAGATATGTGTGTATTATTAATTTTGTGGTAAATTTTAAGAATAGTATGAAATGTCGATAAATTAACGTGAAGCAACCCAATTGCACGTAGTATTAGTGTTTGGGGAGGATTTTGGGAGTAATTGGTTGAGGTCCTAGTGTTTCCAAGTCCGAATACACTAAATATGATATGATATTTAGTGTCCCTTACTATTTGGACTTCCACAATGCTATATCTTTTTACAACCGATGTAGTTTTTTACCAAGTAAAGTTGTTGATGTTCTATAATGTCCAAACTACCAACTTCACATTTGTTGGTAAAATATGAGATATACAATCAATACAATAAATAAATAAATATAGCATTGCGTAATTCCAATTAGCAAGTGATTGGTACTAAAGATCATATGTTGTGTAGTTACATGTTGACATCTTGTAGTTGGTCCTCACTAATTTGAGATATATTCTATAAGTTCCTCTAAAACGATCGGTTGTGTCTCAAACTCAACTCATTCACATGTACATACTGACTACACCAAATCCGATATTTAGTGTGACTTACTACTTGGACTTACACGGTGCTATATCTTTTTCCTATTGATGTATTTTTTTACCAAGTAAAGTTGTCGATGTTCGATAATGTCCAAACTACCAATTTAACATGCGTTGGTAAAACATAAGATATACAATAAACAGATATAGCATTGCGTAATTCCAAATAGCAAGTCACACTAAAGATCATATTTAGTGTAGTGGTCGGTTCTCCCCGCTCATTGCCTAGTGTTGGTGGAGATGCCTTTAGAGCACTTAAATCCATGTCCCAAAGGCCATCCGAACTTGACCCCTGCGTTGCCCAAAGCTATGAAAGAATCTTGGCTTATTGGTGGGAGGTTTGTGGAACGTGTTCAATCCTGCGTTGCTTGCCAACTGCCACACTTTATTATTTGGGTTTTCGTGGTCCCAAACTTCGCCCAAATCCAAGTCGCAAAAGCTTGAGAGCCCATGAGATCATGGCGGGGGGAGGTGTTATAGTAGAATAGGGAGGATCGTTCGCTTTTTATAATAATAGATAGGTGTTGCGGTGGCCACATGGCACATTTCCATGCATGGGGATACAACGATCTCCAAGCACTTGAAGGCCGGGTTACTTAAGTTAAAGTGCGCGTGCTTGATTTTAGGCACAATATGGGGCTCGATTCATTCTTTCGGCGTCTCGTGCATTTGAGGGCCCGCCGGGGGGAGGGGTAAACTAAAGTAATAGGTGTTCCAATCAAGTTATAACTCCGATCGAGATGCCTTGCCGGCAAAGCATGTTACACCCAATTTTGGACCACTAGGGGTAGGTGAAATCTTGGGGGGTTCTAGATTCCATGCCAATATCATCGCACGGGTTCCGAGGCGGTGTTGGGTGAGGGAGATTCTCTTTCGTGTTGTCACGGCTGCCACGCGACGACATAATTGTCAAAGGTGGTGGTGAACAACGAACTTCATGTTGATCATGATGAAGCAGAAGCGGCCAAGATTTTTGGTGGGGTAATAAACTAGATTACAAGGTACACACCATCTTTCACACCTACTACTATGGGCCGAAAGATAACACGGGCAACAAATATCTCCGCGCACTACATTTCATGGGCAACCTGAAAACTCCCGTGGTTTCAAATCCTAGCGAAACATCAATACTCCAACATAAAAAGAGATATAGTGTAATATGAACTTGAGATTGATACTTTCACTACAATACGCATACTGTATCTTCAATCCAAAATATTACATGTTCGTCTAGAAAACACCAATCCCATATTCTCTAGTTTTGAACAAATATAGTATTATTGTGGGCTGAGCAACAAAGTGGGTCAAGACAAATCTACATTGACCGGAAATTATGATGATATGACCGAAATTAGCGTGGACCACAGTAATAAGTGTAGAAGGTGTAGTCCACATGCAAACATTTGAACTTTTGATGGCCTACATCGATCATAGGTAGTCTAGTCGAGTCGAGTCGTCTTCCACTGGGAGACGGTGGCCTTATAAAATAAAGTTGGCTTGTTGGTCCCGAGTCCCGACGCGGACGATATCAACTCTTATTAGCTCATTTTTTGGGCGCTCTTTTTCCGAGCCTTTTTTTCTTTTTCCCCTTCCCAATCATTTCAGGTTTGGGAGAATGATGTGATTGCACTTTCCTTATCTGGCCACCTCCTCAATGCATGACCTCGGATTCCTGGTTTTGTGGGCCTCCTAGCTCCTCCGCGATTGAGCGAAACACAAGAGCAGCATATACATTTATATATTCATGGAGTCCATTCATATATTCTTCCCTCTGCAAGTTACTACTGCGTGAACGAATTTCGGGCGGGCGGTGGTTGGGTGACACCCGATTCATAATACGACAAGCAGCCAGCATGTTGCAGATGAGTGAAGAAGGGAATCCCTCTGAGATAATGCTCGCTCTACAAGTTATGTGCGACTCTCTCTCTCAATCTATCTGTCTATATATATATATATATATATATCGTGTGTAACCGGGTCAACAAAAGTGATGCCAGCTTGACATGGTTTCAAATGTACACATGAAATCAGCATCTCTCTGTAGTGCCGTGCTTCTAATTCCAAGGCAAGAAAAGTTCAAGGAGAATCAATACCCAACCAAGGCCCAGCTGCCTGCACACTACTTCATTGATTTGAAACCGGAATCGTGTAAGTTACTGTGTGAGGAGATCATGGTACTCACACCAAAAAACCCAAACCCTCCGAGTCATCGTGGAGAGTTTTGAAGTGGATTCGATTTTAACTTGTCGCGGTGGCGCTTTAGCTTTAGCGGTGCTCGCGCTAATTCATGGAGCGTGGGGAAGCATCAGGATGGTCTCTTTGGCGGAAGATGATCCATCCGAAAGCAAATTAAGAATCGGTTTGAGATTCGACATCTTTTTATGTGGCATTTGTTATGTGGACCAACACCAAGGACCACCCCCTAAAAACCACTACCTCACATACCCTACGAACGAAGGAACGTAGGATTCGCCACTTCCAACAACACCCGGTTGAAAGTTTCAAGCAACCCTTCCTCCACGATCGGGCAAATCTCGATGTACTCGAGGGTGGGTTTCCATGTTCGTTGGTGGCTCGCTGGATTCTAGATAACAGTGGGTTGGATGTGTTCTCGTGAAGATGAACAGAAAGCAAGCAACCGACCAACCACATTTTGGTTGCCTGGTAGAATGTGGAGGGTTGTAACAAACGATGGGCCACTAGACAGATAACAAGGGTTGCTTGGCACAACAAAACCTACCCCATCATATTCCATCTACATTTGTCCTTACTCCCACCAAAAACCCACCTGAAGAGTCATTTTCCAAGCTATCTCCTTGTAGAGGTCCAATTGAGTCCAATTAGTCCAATTGAGGTACTTGACTTTGTTGGCATGTTGTTGACTCTTATTAAACACACATGTTGTCCATCGTGGTTGGTTGTAGTTCTTTGTTTACGTGGTGGTGTGGCATGCTCAAGGGGTTTTGCCTCCCCTCCCAATGGGACGTATTTCCTTGGTTCTTAATTCACTTTGGCAGTGGTTTATTGGTCTTTTGTCTCAAAGAAAAGAAACAAATACAAAATCATCTTTTGAGTCACTTTAAACACCGAATGTATATACTAGTATTTCATTGATAAAGCTCTAAATGCTTCCCATTAGCAATTGAAAGGGGTTTATCAATTTTGGTAATTGAGTTTGTTCCATTTTTGTTCTAGAAAAGAGGAGGGGGGGGGGGAGGATTTACAATGCACCAAAGTATGTATTACTTTGATTTTGGATGTAAAAGTTATGAGAATTCCAGTTTTGTTGGTAGATAAACTAAACCAACACATGAGCATGATGTTAAGGTGATGGTTATTCTCAAATTCAATATGTTCTTGTAGTGCAAGATTTACAACATCGGTTTTCGGTGGGTTTTTTGGTTTCAACATTCTCTATCTTTATAGGATAAGATAGCACTAGCATGAGTGTCCGTTGACGTATGAGTCGATCTCTTCTTCTTTTTGAGCACAAATTGAAAAATCCATTGCAAGAAGAACCTAAAATACAATCAACCTAGTTGAACCAGCACAACCCAAGTGAAAATCAAAAAATAATGCTCTTATGAAGCCTATCCTTCCAAGTAACAACTAAATTGCTCCGGATCACAATCAAGCCTTTGACCCCCCATACACGTCGATCTCATGACAAAATTTCCTCACAATTGCAACGTAACGCGTTGTTTTAAGCGATGCATCGATCCCAATGTGTTTCTTGAGACACAATATGCCCCTCGTTACACCTCTCTAAAATCGCACAGTGCATGGTTCTCAAGAATGGTTCTCATTCGAAAGTCACGAGGCTTCAAATCATTATTCAAACATAGGGTTTATAAATCTATTGATTTTTGTCCTAAAAAAAAGGATTGATTCTAGTCTGCTTTGTCATCTAGACTTGCAGAGCGATTTCTATGATCTTGAGCAAATCGAAGTATGTCTTGGACCCCATGACCCCGAGATTCGGCCTGAAACCAGAGTACCATGTGTTTATATAGTCTATATCATTTAGTAGCGACAAGCATTGGGTCTCACGAAACAAAGACCTATCCCAAACGTGTTGGTTATATTGTCCGGAGAAAAGCACATGACAATGCCAATATACGGAACCATATATGACGATTTGTAGAAACCAAGGGCCGCTTTACACATGTGACCAAGGGCCGTGGGAGGAAAATATGAGCGATTTAGGGTTTCTCGTTGTCATGGTCGGTGGTCTGAAGCCATGATCAAAAGAAATTGTCAATCAAATCAAATCTATTTCCTTATTTAAAATAGACATTCACTAAACACATAGAGGGTACTCAAAATGGTTTTCATGACATGGTTGTCTTTGTTGACATATTTTATTTAGATTTTTTTGTTGCAAAAGTTAGATTATCATCAAACGTGATCTATTTATGATCATGTAGGACTCCATGTTAATTTCTCACCCATTTTTTTGGCATGGTCGCTTTAATTTTTGGTGATTTCGTGTAAAATGAAGTGGGATCACCACTCAATTCTTAGACTATGAGAGAATTTAGAAACAATGATCATGGGGGAATCATGGTCCACGGTCACATGCACACGGAGAGAGAGAGAGAGAGAGAGAGAGAGAGAGAGAGAGAGAGAGAGAGAGAGAGAGAGAGAGTTGGGCATGTCTTGATCATGTCTAAGCTTACATTCAAGCTTAGTCATGTCTTAATACATCCTCTTGTACAAAGGCCATACCATTCCTTCCACATATCTATGTTTCCCTCAAACTTTGGGAGGGTGGGTGGGACCTTCCCTAAGGGAAAAACAATTGTTACCTTTACCAACACTATTCATAACTCGGAGGACATCTCAAAGTAATAACCAAAACTTTTCTTAATACACTAGTAGGGTTTCATTCAAGGCATAACCATGTATCTTGTCATACCACATTTCCATCTTTCACTTGGTCAAAAACAAAGATGTACGTAATAGCTACTTAATCGAACTTCAAAGGTCCTTACTCCAATTAGAAAATGCTTTGTGTTCTAAACTTTCTTGTAGAATATCGAAGAAAAATACACATTAGTTGCATACAAAAATGAAATATAAAGTTTAACAATACCACCAAGTTTGTGAAGGGTCTGCCTCACCTGTGCCCACACCACCAACCAAATCCACATAGAGGGTTAGTAGTGTACACGAGGTGAATAACAACATAGCCCAATTGTTATTTATGTCACACAATCACGCATGGTATACTCATGCACTTTGTATCAAAGAATACACATTCATTTCATGAGTATTCTACATGTTCCTTAGCCATTAGGACCTTATGCAACCAAAGCATGTGGTAGGTCAAGCACGTCCCTCGCTCTTACTATTCCGCACCACTTACACTAATCCTAAGATTTTTACTTAGGATAAACATCCACTTGCGGCTAAACCCACAAAAGAAGGTTCTTACGTTTCTCTGCTCTTAATATAGGGTTAGGTTATGGACCAACACCTTAGATTTGGAGTGTCACATCAACGGTGGATATGAGTTAGGAAGCTTTTATCAAACCCTAAGGTAATTTTCCTTGGGTTAATAATCTAATACTCAATAAATATGTAAAGGTTGAGAGAGAGAGAGAGAGAGAGAGATTTCAAAGCAAGCTTGAATGAGGAGTCTATTTGCCCTCGTGTTACTGTGAGGGGTGGGCTTTGTTCCTGGGGGCAATTAAGCGTAGACCATGGTAGTTATGGCCGGTTGGTGTGGTGGGTATTTGTTTGGAAACTCCCATAGGTCATGGGACTACACTAAATATTATATTTAGTGTCATATGATATGTTATGTCACGATGGTAACTTTTCTGATGATAGTTCTTATCAATAACTTGACAAGAATTGCCATCCCAACTTATGTCTCGATCAACCACGGGCCAATTATTGAAACAAAGTTTGGTATATTCTGCATCCCAACATTCATGTAATGAAATATCATTGACATGGACGATTGAAATTTGGATGAAAAATCACTTCGCAAGTGACAATAATTGCAACATTGTAACACATACTGCACTGACTCTTTTTTCATGAGGAATAACAAATATTGTTAAATTTACATATAGTGTCGGCGACACTACATGGGGCAGTTTACGATTAGTACGCTCTAAGCAAGACAAATAGAATTGGTGACATCAAATTAATTATTTAGTGCAGTGAGTGGCACATGAAATGCTATCTCTTAGGAAGCTAAGATTGCAGTGCCCACCAAGCACTTTCAATATAGTTGGGTTTTGGTGGGCTCCGTATAGGAAACTTGTATAGTATGCCCCCTATATTTTCTAGCACTCTAGTGTAAACATTTCTAATTGGGGTTTATTTTTGCCCTCAATTAAAAATGTTAATACTTAAAGTGTTAACAAGAAAACGGTAGAACCGTGAGGTTTTGTCTTTTCTTATAAAAGATTATAATTGTAGTTGTACACTTTGCTCATGCCAGTCCATGGCTATTTACTATACCTATAATCAACTATAGTCAATTAGATTTTTTTTCAATACATTTTAGGGAACAACTATAGAGTGTTATATATATATATATATAATCAGCTAGATTTTAGAACAACTATAATTAACTACATTTTTTGGTAGGTCAAATCGTGAACAACTATAGTTATGAAAGGCAACTAGTTAAACTAATAGTTAAATTAGTTGGTTAGTTGTCCAAGGTATGCAAGCTTTCACTATTCACGTTAAATAAACTGGACCAAAAATAACAAGAACAAGTAACATCCAAGTGTAAACGCAAAGTGGTTAGGAAATTTGCTCTTGAAATATAGAAATCGATGCATAGTCTTTGTCATGTACACAAAGCCAACAAATATAGAGGGCGGATTATATGTTGGGGGGTGTTTGGTGTGGAGTGTCCAAAAGGTGGGAAGTGGATTAGGAGGTCTCTCTCTCTCTCTCTCTCTCTGAAGGGGAGGGCACACAAGTTCGAAAATGTCGGTTTTTGAAATGGAGTTTGGTAAGTCAAGGTCAGAGAATGTTGAGCTTGACATGTGCCTAACTTTGAGGACTTCGGTTTCAAGTTCGGTCCCTTCTTTTTTTTCGGGGTTAAAACCGTCCGTTTCCAACTCCAATAACAAAACAACAAAAAAAAGGTTTTTAAAAAACCTTACAAAACCGTCATCTTGAACTAGACTTGAAAACAAACGTTTATACCCAACAGAAGATGGGCCAACCTCAAAATGCAGCACGAGCCAAGGTCGAAATCCTTTTTTTTTTACGTTGGCTTACCAAACTCCGTCTCGGAAGCATCGCGTTTTCAAACACGTGTGTGGTCTCCACACGAGCACGGCCAAGGAGCGGGTGGGTGTGGTGTGAAAGGGAGGTTTAACTTATGCATTGTGCGGATGTTAAGTGGTAGGGGTGAAGTACGGGGACGTATATAGGTAATTGACTTTCTAAAAGCCCCCAAAAGTCTCTAGGGACATGGATACTAGCGGTGGTGATTGTGAGGCTCCGCCATGACACATCGATGCGCTAAGTTACACGCAAAGTCGGGAAAGCGAAGGAGGGAATCACGAGGCCTACTATCATATATGCCCGGACACACTATATTAAGTAAGATAAGTGTGTAGTGCTTGTAAACGTAAGGAGAACATAAGGCCAAGCTCGGGACAAGTGGCATCATAATTCTACACACACACACACCCAGAAAAAAAAAAAAAAAAAAAAAAAACTAATGTAGAATTCACACCCTCGACTCCCCAGTCCTGTCCGTGACTCGGATTTATGCTGCTTCAATAAGTTAGTATAATATTATCCTGACTCAAAGTGCAGTGCTGCCGCCAGCACTTGAAATTGGCGAACTTATACTTATATATATATATATATACACACACACAAGTTAAGTTTGTATACGTTTGACCTTGGGCTGCTGCTGATAGTTTATTAGTGACAATGAAATGGTTTGAACTACACCACTTATGGTATTTAGTGTCACATACACTATTTGCGAAGAGCCTAAACTAGATGCCTAGAGGTTCCAAAGTGTCATGTTTGTCAATTTGATGTTATTTGTCAACATAAGTGTTTTTTTTAACATTAAGATGTTTAGAGTAATACATAGAGAAGCTTGAGATGATAGTTTTGTATTTTAGTGTGTAAGGGGGAGATATTATTGAGCATACTAATGGCCAGTGTGATGTGTGTTACATTTTAATATGCAAGAAGATGATATTCTTGAGAGTCCTTCAGTCTATCCTTCATATTATGACACTTGATTATACATCATCTTGACTATACTATATGTTCCCCGTTGACCAAACATTTTAGTGTTAGTTTACCTCCATACTACGACTACGATGTTCATAATATGACCATTTTTTGAGGGGGGAAGGGGTCATATGATATGGAAGTCATTTTCTTGCTTAAAAAAAACTTGATAGTACAACATCTGAGTCCAAAATGCCATATTACCGACACTTCCTTGCACGACCAAACTTGTATTGATAAAGAGGGATTACAATAATGGCAAGTGTCACTTGCATACACTTTCGTTAACTTGTAGACCATTGTGTACCATAGGCATACACCACGTAGCATTATTAAACATACCCCTGCCAAAATACTAATAAGTGCAATTGAACGCCAAATATCACGAGGTAACATAGTGAAGTTGTTGATCACTAGTATAACCTAGCATATGCCACCAACTAGGGTAAGTAACCTAGTGCACATGTGAAACCAAACACCACAAACAGTGTAGTACCTCACTACCCTAAACACGATATCAAGTATTACTTACTATTTAGATTTACACAATGCTACATCTTTTCACTATCGACGTAACTTCTTACCAAATAAAGTTGTTAATATTCTGTAATGTCCAAACAACCAATCTAACAATCGTTGATGAAATACACGATATACACTATATAGATAGAGCATCGCATCGCGTAATTCCAAATAGTAAGTGACACTACCACATATCATATTGAGTGTACTTAGTTGCGAATCGGAGTGGTGTTGATGATAGTTTATTGATGAATATTTGTTTAGTTTGCACTACACACGAAGTACCACTACTATTAAGTCACAAATTAGAGCCCGGGTACTTACAACGTACTTAATAATTCACATACTTGAAGCAAGTGCAAGTGTGGGTGGGGTCCTGATGATCCTCCCAATCCAAGCCTTTGTTGTTCTTTGCTAAAGTGGGTGCCCACAAATACTATAATCATCAAAGGGGAGCTGACGAATCTCAACGACGACGAGAACTTTGAAAGCTAGCTAGCTAGCTAGCTAGCTCGCTTATTATTCTACTACAAGGGCCGCACTATTTTTAGGGAATCGAATATGTACTAATCTATCTGCGTGCTTTGGTTCGGTGCGGATTTGTACGAGAAGATCTCTTGTTCGCGGAACACAATGTGAGAATCGGCTTTACGGATGAACCAATTGAGTTTGAGGAATAACTTAAACCGGCTCAAGTTGAAGACCTCACGAAAATTAGGCCCCATTGTAGAGGAATCTAGCGATAATATCGCAATTTTGATGGTTGAAGAAAACACACCAAAAGATGTCAACGTGTAATTGGTGGGTCGTGGGGTTATGGATGTGCTCGTTCTCGGTGTTCCTCGCACGGGTGAGTGTTCACAACAACACCTACAAATGGGGATGGTTAAAACGTGTTGGTTACTCTTTGAACTGGGGCGTATCATTACACGGAAAAGGATATTTAGTGTTTGATTGTATTTAATGTTGTTACCACCCTACCCTGCTCAACATTGATTTTCAATCCCTTGAAAAGTAGTGTTAGACATAAATGCGCCGTTGTTTTTCCTATTGTCACCTCCCTTTAGGTGAAGCATGGGTTTCACTAGACTTGTGATTTTAGGTGTGGCGCCCTACCATCTTGTTTGTTGGTGTCTCATCTGCCGAAGTTGAAGGCATTTTTCCTCTTCTTCATATCCTTACTAACATTGAATTCAAACATGTAACTTCCACATGTTACCGTGGTTGATATTTAGTGTTTGGGTTTACATTTAATGTTAGTTGTTTTCCTAGGGTTATTGACATTCAGTGTATGCATTCGTATTTAGTGTAACCAACACTAAATATCCTTTTTAGGGTAGTATACCGAGGTGAAGGAGATTTAGTAAAAAACTCGACCTCCTAGGTTTGAAGTTAATTCATTTCAAATTAATGCACCCCTATGAATTAACCTCAAGTCTCATATGCTCATTCCATGATCAAATTTTATTTTTATTTAAAAAATAAAATCATGCATGTTATAATATAATGCGTTGTATTTTCATCTTGCATAATAGCGGTGAGAATCCAACTCCAAGTGGTACATGTTGGCAACACCTACCATCGGGGAAGGAGAAGTTATTTATTACTACATGGAGCTAGATGATTGGTATTTAGAGCTACATGGACACCTAGATCAAAGGTAGAGACCCCAAATTAATCTATCCATGTTACTTTATCATGAATTATGTATACAACATATTGGGATATGTTTTTACTGCATCCCCTAATGGTAGGTATTGGAAATGGAATTCCAATTCCAAGAGGCGGGTGTATATTTAGCCCCGGTCAATGGGCGGGAGAGAAAAAATTACATATGAGTGTACCTCTCATCCATGTAACGTAGAAACTTGGCCTCCTTAATGTTTGCAGCCGATTCATCTCAAATGACATGGATCCATACAAATTTAGGGTCTTTAAAATTATTTACAGTGTCAAATAAACTCAAAAAAGTAACCTACATGATGCTTACTATTTTAGGGGCATTACATTAGATGAATGTGAGGTACCGTCATATGTGGCAAATTCATATGTGGCAATTCACTGTGGCTTGGGATGAACAATGTTTGAATAATGTCATGGTGAACAATTTGTGCTTATGTTTATTGGGTTTGTCTGTAGGACAAAGACTATGCATCGACTTCTATGTTTCAAGAGCAAATTTCCTAACCACTTTGTGTTCACACTTGGACATAACTTGATCTTGCTATTTGTGGTCCAATTTATTTAACGTGGATGGTGAAAGTTTGCATACCTTGGACAACTAACCAACTAATTCAACTATTAGTTAACTAGTTGCCTTTCGTAGCTATAGTTGATCGCAATTTGACCCGCCAAAAAATGTAGTTAACTATAGTTGTTCCCTAAGATGTATCGAAAAAAATCTAATTGACTATAGTTGGTTATAGGTATAATAAATAGCCATGAACTGGCATGAGCAAAGTGCACATGTACAATTATAATCTTTCATAAGAAAGGACAGAGCCTCACGCTTCTACCGTTTTCTTGTTATTTATTCATAGTCTTGCTTTTGACCATCTTCATGTCTTTAGTTACCAACTTCAACTTGCAAAATTTGGCCCTGAGATAACTTATAGTTCAGGCTGAGCATATCATTTAATTTAGGCCTACGGTTGGTAAAAATAATCATAAGCTACTTACAAACTCACTCTTCAACCACACTCCGACCTTTGTGGTGATGGAGTGACTGGAGAAAGTTGGGTGACTGCTACAAGGACATGAACTTGGGGCAAACTCAAAAAAATTGGTTCTGAATGGAGATTGGGAAGCCACGGTAGACGAATTTTGGCCTGGACATGTGTTTAACTTTGAGGAGTTTGGTTTCAGGGTTGGTCCCTTATTTTTTTATTGGGTATACACATTTATTTTCAAGTCTGATCCAAGATGGAGGTTTTGCAAGAGGTTTAAAAGTGGGGCCAACCTTGAAACCAAGCTCCTCAAAGTTAGACACATGTCAAGGCCATAATTTTCTTACCTTGGCTTACCGAACCCCAGTTCGGAAGCAACGTTTTTGAACCTGTGTGGCCTCCCATTTAGGGCCACTTCACACATGAGATCGAGGGCATGTGACCATTGCTTGAGGGCATTTCAAGCAATGTCATTGGTGGAAAAGGTGGAGCTGGTCCAAGTTCGCTTCGCACTACGCTCGAGGGACTGACGGAGTAATTGAATGCAAGATGGGATGTAATGTCTACATGGGCGTAAAATGGTACATGTTTCATGGTCACTTGGGCTTTTTGCAAAAACCATCTCTTGGAGGTAGGCCTAACACAAAACCATTGGGAGACCATGGCACTCCGAATGATGACAACCATAGGGTTCATTATATTCTACCATGTGCAAGGACCTTGCATGAATAGGAATTCATTGAAAAATAGCATTTGGTTGAGAGCCTGGTCACATATGACTTCGCACTACGCTTAAGGGCTTGTCATGCACACTACATGATTTTGGAAGTGTCTTGAAACAACCTCCGGACATTTCTTTTGGGCCCTCACAATTTCATGAAACGGCTCTTGGCTCTAAGTTAAAATTGTAGGTATATGTACACTACATTGATTATCCTAATTAGTGTGTGCTACTATTTATAGTTATGCAGTGCAATAACGTCTTACTCAAGAGTCCAATTTTTACAAACAAAAGTTCAGTAGGTTGTTCGGACACTATAGAACATAAATGACTTTGTTTGGTAAAAATCACATTCTTGATATATATATATAGTGTTATATATATCGTTATAGCACGGTGTCACTCCGAATAGTTACGCACACTAATTAGGGTAATCAGTGTACTGCCCATGAAACCAGCATTTGGGTCCTCCGCTTGGACTTTGTAACTCTCAGGATCAGGAAATGAAGTTGTACTCCGGATCTTGCCTTGAAATCTGGACATTAAGCTATTTTGCAAGCATAACGTCTGAGTGAATGTGTGTGTGGGGATACTAGTACAATGGCCTGTGTCAGACACCGGCTCGGTAACTATATCATTCAACAAAAATATATTGAAAATAAACCAAAAAAATACAATGGATTTTTTATTTTACAGTATCGATCGTCAATAATATTTTGAGTTTCTTCTTGAGAATAAAGCTCGTGTGAAGACTTTGATGTAGTTTATTTTAAACAGGGTCACATTGTTAGTGTTGGACACCCACTTCTTTGAGTTGGGTCCCCACCACTATTACCAAGGTGAAGGGAGTTTAGTTGAAATATGAACTCCGTAGATTATTATATTGGAGATTAAAGAACATTTATTGGATTTATTATGAAAAGAATCTTGAAGAGGCGTATAATTATCTAACTGCTAAGATTCCTCGAGATGTGGTTATCTAGAATAGGGCAACATACCTTAGGGGGTCAAGTTTTTGTGTTGGAGTGCATGAGAGGTTTGCAATAATTCCCTCTCAGCTTATGATGACTTCACCAATATGTGCAATTAGGTTGCCTTTGCGAAAAGATTGCCTCTTTACATGTGCAAATTACCTAATTCCACATGATATATAAATCACTCCATTTTCACCTCCAAATGGTGAGATTATCCAAATACTTTGGAGTTCTAGCTTGTCAAGCAGAATAAGAGCCAAATGTGGAGATTATGTTGAAGACACCTTGGAAGTGGCGTTCAATGTGATCATTGAATTAGAGGGTTGATTGGATAGGCCCAACAAAGTGGGACATTGTTGATCATTCATGGAGCCCATTTATGTGCACCTATTTCAAAATTGCTATATTATTTCTAGAAATAGAAGCATACATGCTCGTCTTATATAATCCCCATTTGCATGCATGGAAGGGCGCCCTTGTCTCCACAGCTGGAACAGTCTTCCCGGTTGCAAACCAAAAGTACAACCCATCCATGCATAATAGACTAGCGATGTCCCATGCCGAACACTGGCATGGTATCTATCTATCTACCTATCTATCTATAGATATAAAGAGAAAAATTGTCACATAATAGTGTACCTCTCATTCATCCAACATAAAAGCCATGAAATAGTATGCAATCTACACAAAGGTTACCTTTTTTAGTTGTTTTTGACATTCTATTTTTTTGGTAGATTATGTCAATTAATTTTTGAAAGATGTAGTAGTAAGCTTTCCAGTTACTCACACCAAAACCACCTCCAACTACTTGTCATGCACATTCAACCATTGCAAAGTAAATGATCAAAAAATTGAGGACTTCTAGTTGAAACTACTCTTTGCAATGTACACACAAGATGCACTAGTGTATTTCCTCTCACAATATCACTCTTGAGCCAACCCAAGGATTGCATGTAAACCTTTTCCATACAACCTTTTCCTTCGATGTGGTGAACTATATTGTGAGGGGTGGAGACATTGATGATCAAAATACATCGTATGTATTTGCAACCAAGGACACCCATGTTGTGTATTTGAACTTAAATCTTCATTAACATCAAAGTGGTTGACTTATTGAAGACGGTGGACCTGAAGAATATGATGATTTCAAACACGGTCACTGTTGACATGATTAACTAAAATTGAAAGTATGTAGTTGAAATACACTATTTTAATGCTTGGAGAGCCCAATATGTGCCACTTAGATACTTAGGGGTTAAGGACCCAACAACAAATAACTTACATGCACCCCACTTTGTGATTAGGGTGCAAGATGTTGACGCGTGAGGTTGCTTGTGAGGCATGTGGCATAAGGCTAACGGGTTAACATTCATGCAGGTACCTCGATACATGAGTTACCTTTTCTTTTTCCTTTCTTTTAATTTTTCTAAGGCATGTGTGGCAATTGCTATAAGGTTGCTCCTCCGAGCCTTTGAATTATATCCTACGTGTGGCGTGGAAATGCCTATTATACGTGCTCCATGATGTTTTTCACTTTCCGCCGCGCTTGCTTGTCAGGGTCAATGGGGCCCACAATTGTGATCAAGAAATCCCTAGATGGATCCCACTCAATCTCTCACATGGAGCTCATATGCGAATATATATTGAGTTGATGTCGCACACGACTTTTTGTATCCATCTTGGCTGGAGGTGAACTTCCAATTTGGAAATTACTACCACTTTCAAGTATTTGTATGCATGGAAAGGGCCGGTTTTTTTCCGTGGCTAAAATTGTCTTCCAACCACAAACAAAAAGTATTGCCTCTCCATGTATAGTAAATAGTGATGGCTTGCAACATACACTGGCTTGGTCTATATATCATTCAAGAACTATATATATTGCTCAAAACCACAAGGCGAGAGCATATTATCACATAATAAGATACCTCTCGTTCGTCCCACATAAAAGCCCCAAAATTATATGCAATGCACATAAAGGTTACCTTTTAAAGTTGATTTAACATTCTAATTTATTTTTGTTAAGTTATGACGATTTCTTTTGTGAGATGTAGCTTTAAGTTGTATAGCTACTTACTCCAAAAATACCTCCAATTGCTTGCCATGCACTTTCCACCACTGCAAAGTAAATTATATAACAATTGAGGACTTCCAATTGAAACTACTCACTTTGCAATGTACATGCAAGATGTGTCAGTGTATTTCCTTTGAACAACTTTACACCTAAGCCAACCCAAGGATTGCATGTAACCTTTTCCATGTAGTGAATTGCATGTGAGGGGCGTGGCATTTTCCCCCGGCCAGGATGAAATCAATTCCCTTATCATCCACAAACGTCTCCAATGAATCCTCTTCCATCATACTCCAAAATCTTTAAAACCCCTTCCCTCTCGACAATCTCACCCTAACCTCACCTCCCAACCTCTAGAATGCTATGAGGGTCTTCTTAATGTTGCAAGCAAAACATGCTTTGCATATTTGTTGCGAGAATTTATTCCTATTTTTTCTCTCTATTACACACCTTCATTCCACTAATTATGAATGTAACCCAAAATGTTGGCAAAACATAAAAACCCAACTCCTCAAAGACCTCAAAATTATACCACATGTTTTGTTATGCAACAACTAACATACCCCAAAGGATCTAAGTCCAAATTGAGAAAGGTCTTCTTCCTTTGAAATTTGGCCCTTCATTGTGGTGGGATTACACATGTTCCTGAAATTTAGAGCCCAAAAACTTGGGCTACTTTACTGGAGAGTACATACGAGACTCCAAATCTCCTATATTCTTCAAGAAAATATAGATTATGAGATTATAGGATTGGTAGATGTAGGGTTGTGCACATGCATGCATGGGAGGGCAATTTTTTATTTATTTTTCATTGCAGCCGGAGTGGTCTTCGGGTCACAAACAAAAAGTACCACCCCTTCATGTATAGTAGACAAAATGAAAGAAATGAAAAGGAAGACAACTCCGATGTTTCCACCTGCATGACTTTTGGTGTTGCTTTATTTTCAAGTTGGTCTAAGTCTTCATGTAACCCCAAAACAAAGCAATACGAAAATTAGTGGGTTCTCAAGGTCTACTTGAACGGGAGCAGATAAGCCAACCGACATTTATCTTCCCCAAGGGTAAGCACCTAGATTCCCAAATGGTTACTTGAAAAATATTTAGTTCACCATGGATACCCCGCCTACTAATAGCGGGTGCACTATATGTAACAAGGTGCACTAGAAATCAAAGTGTTAGGAAAATGTGTTGCATTAGCAAATCCACAATGAAGCATCAACCAAAATCGGATTGAATATTGGACCTTCTTTGATTTAGTTATGATTATTAGAAAACATGTGTGTGTTAAGCCTTGAACCTATGAATACCTAGGTTTCCATAATTATATTGCCTATGAAAATGTAGAGTAGTTAATACGTTTGGAGGTCATAGTCCAAACTATTTTGAACATGTGTCTTTCTATGTCCAATCTCAAAACTCATACCTAACCACGACTTTCTCAATATATGGATGTCTGATTAAGAAAGGTAACCTAAATAAGCATGCATACGTTACATAACATTACTCAACACTAGTGTTGTACCATAACGTTTGGGCCACCTTCAAATAATGAAAAATATTTAGGCTAGATCTCATTCACTATGTGAAGGCAAACCGACCGTTGGGCCTACCCCGGGCTTCTCCTACCAAAATGTCAAAAAAATAAAAATAAATAATGTGAGCATGCATGTTGGTTGGCTTGTCACGTGGGGCCTGACATTGGCGTGGCATGTCACTGCATAACCCAAGACAATTGGGCCAAGTATGATTGAAGGCCAACTACTAAGCCTACGTGAATACACAACATTGCTTACACCCATACATTAAATATATTCAGGTTCATTTACCCAAAATGTATGTGGAGTTGGAAGTGTCCACGATAGGACCATGTTCCTTACCACCAAAAAACCACCGGCAAGAAAAATAATAATGTAACCATATTAGTATGCGTGACAAGAAACTAACCAAGGTTAGACACCCATCTCTTTGAGTTGGGCCCCCACCAACATTACCCGTGGTGAAAATGTAGTCAACTATAATATAGCACATGTTTTATTTCTAGAGGATTTGACCTTGGATTTTTAGTAAAAATGTTCCAAATTAGTCTAGAAGGACCCACTTGATATAAACCAACCCACAAATATATGGGAGTAAGGTTTTTACTAAACCCCTTACCTCGGTAATTTTGGTGAGAGCCCAACTCAAAGAGATAGGTGTCTACCAATATTCAAAAACAAATGAAATTAACCATTAAAGGTTGAAGCGAAACCATCCCAAAATCGCCTAAAACCATGTAGTCCAATTCAACAACTTATTAGGAAAGAAAATTGGTGCCTCTTATGATACATTTGTTCACACTTGATTACACTTGATCTAGTTAAAGTTCTTCACACAAATTTTCAAATGTCCACATGTCCAAAAGCTAAAAAATAAAAATAAAGATGTAAACATCTACAATAGTACTATTGGGCATCGATGACTGCTCGATTAAAAAACATCCACCTCGGCTTTTACAAGTAAGCTTAGAAGATTGCCCACCCTTGGACCGACCTTTCATAACATTATTCAACATTCTCCCATAGTTCCTTGCACCCATGAATTTACAAAGAATCATGCTATGTCATTCTCAAATGCCCCCCCCGCATACCGTAAATTTAGTCTAAAATTGTTTCAACCTGCAATACTGAGCGCACCCAACTGTCAAGCCTCACCAACCCACTTAAAACACAGTGGAATTCTCTCTATTGTGATTGAACGATGTTATGCTCAAATTTCCAACAATTGCACATAACTTAGGCTCGGTTCAGCCGAGTGTCTAGACAAAGCAATAATAATGACACACCCGGCTCATCTTTTGTCCCCCAAAGTGCTTCCACATCATCAGGCCACTTGTGTGTGCCATTCAATTCATTAGACATGGCTTCAAACTTGCGTGTATAACTCCAACCAGACAAGTAGGAGCGTTCCTCCACCATCGAAGCTCGGAACCACTCCCCGAGCAACACCCACGTCGTCTCCATCTTGTCCACCAAGGTGACTACATTACCTGGTGACATGGCAAGTGGACAAAGTGGATAAACCCTAAGTTTGAACAATGCATTGGAGAAAGTTGTTATTTCGGCCAATGACGTGTGACCATCCCCGTGTTCAAGCGCTCGTTTGAATTGGGCCTTACCACCAAAACATGTCTCCAAAGAAGTCGGTTGAATAGGCCCAAACTCCGACTTAGTGGTGATTTGAATTGCCACACCAACCCAAACGGAGAATAAAAATGGCCCTCAAAACCAGTGTCTACTAACCCATGGACTCAATAATAGCTCTAAAGTAGGCCAAATTCAGCCCGAGAGCCCGGCCTCATAACATATTGTTGACTCTTATGTAATTGGCATGGATTTGGCTTGTCTTCACGGTGGGCCACCAATGTCTTTCTTTGTGTTTTTGCATCGGTTTTAGTCCGGATGCTCATTGGCTACCTTGGCATGTGTGCCTCCAAAGTACAATCTCCAATTCAAATTCTCCATAGTCAAGGCCAATGACCGGGAGGAGGAAAAAAAAAAGGTTTATAATTTAACGTGGTCATGGTCGGCGGTCCGAAGACCGTCACCATGACAAGTTCGCGTCATGCTTTGAAAAGGCTTTGGTCATGCGTCGTGATGTAACGTGGACTTAAAAGTTAGTTTTCATGCTTGGTGACATCTACATTTCCAACAGAATCTGGTGGGCGAACAATGTACATGGAAACTCACCCTAAGACCAAGATGTGGTGTTTTTAATGATTAACCAAAGTATAATTAGTACACTACTAAGTGAACCTTATAACTTGGGTTCGTGACTTATTCATCCCCATTTAATTATTCACAAAACCTTGATTTAAAGATCAACACAAAAACATAGCTCGGAGAGAACCGGCGGTTGGTTACAAATGAACCAGTTAAGTTTGAGGAATAACCGGTTGAAGTTCGAGACTTCAGGAGAATTACTGAATCATTTTAGAAGAATCTATAATACAGTCCACCCTCTATAAATGTTACACCTATAAGTGTTAACCCTCTCTAAATGTTAACTTTCTTCTACTCCCCACATATTGCACACTATAAATGTTAAACGTGTTAACTGTTAACAAAATGGTACTCCCTTCTTTGTAAATTTGACTCTATAAATGTTAACGAATGAAATACAACCATAATATGGATGATAAAAACTACATGAACCCTCACCAAAGAACCATTGATTCATACTTCACCCGTGATTTGTAAACTTGATATTGAATAAAGTTTTGATTGGGTTTGCAATTTTATGAATGGTATTCTCTCACAAGGACTCTTCACAATTGCTTATATTTATGAATGTTAAGATTTGTATATTGCTCAAAAAAGTAATTTTATAATTGTTAACTGTTAACACCTCTATAAATGTTAACTTTGATCCACTCCCGAGGGTTAACATTTATAGAGGGTAGACTGTATATACTTCGCATGAATTAAAGCAAAACCGGAAGATGTCAACATGTAAGCGGTTGGACTTAGACTCACTAGGATCTTGACTGACTATGCCCAAAAACTTCCCAGGCACTGCACAATAACCCTGGGAATCTTCATATTCATTCATATTTTTACTGCATGTTCACCCTGAGATTCTCCTTTTACTGAGGTAACTTAGAGTACAGTTTACCGTGCTCGAACACAATACATTTATTATTCTTAATTGTTTGGCCGGAGATTGATTGTCGGGCCCAATGAACGGGGAGAACCAATCGCTAGTTAAAGATGAAGCGGTTGAATTTGAGAAAAAAAAACCAAGTTGAAGTTGAAGACTTTGGGAAAATTACCCCATCATTTAAGGAGGAATCTATATCATGAATGTGCTTCAATTTAATAAAGAAGCACCAAAAGATGTCCACAATGTAACCGAATTGGACTTGGAAACACTCGGATTTTGACTGATTATGCCCAAAAATCTTCCCGGACATTGCTCGGGCCTTTTTCACGAGTTAGACTTTTTTTTTGTGTGTGTGTGTTTTCAGCTCGAATCTTTGTTGAATTTCGAGGTGTTGCAATGCAATTCAACCTCCTGTTGGTCTAGACTCGGCCCAAACCACACGGGAGGAACGGCAATGAGTTGGATGAATAGCATTGGTTCAAATGAGCAAGTGGTTGCCACATGAGAGGAAGTATGGGGAGTGGCAACAATGACTTTTTAGCTTCGGATTTTGCTTTGGATCTTGCTTCGGGATCTACTTGGCAATAAAGTAGAGTGACATGGCACAATAAATGTAGTTCACAAGTACCGGGCACTAGTGCCCGGAAGTCCCACAATATAAGGAGAAAAATGAGGAAAAGGAGACTTTTCTTGGGCAAGGTGCCACGTTGGAGGAAGTTGTGAAACTTCCGGTGCCTCTCGTGTGGGAAGGGCCTAAACTACATACTTTCTAGTGGCGACCACATTATTATGTCCAACAACAACG
The DNA here is from genome assembly GCA_950295325.1 of Polytrichum commune. Lineage (NCBI taxonomy): Eukaryota > Viridiplantae > Streptophyta > Polytrichopsida > Polytrichales > Polytrichaceae > Polytrichum > Polytrichum commune. Next base: position 31,187,301 of record OX485809.1, read on the forward strand.
GTGTGGATCGAGTCAAGTTTGACTATTAATACAGACGTCTATAATAACTAGTGTGAATATATATATAAGAAGTACGGACACGTGCCTAGTTTCTTGGAGTTGGCTCAATTATAGTTGGTAGAGGAATGTTGCCTATTTGTGAGGAGAGGATTAATTTAGAATCATAAAACACTCTGTGTGAATCTTTTTTAATATTGTGTCGTTACTCCATTGATTTAATCATGTGTATTTGGACTCGTGGTGAGGGAATTCTCGATATATTTAGCACACAATCTCTTGAAACTGAGTCAGCAACATCTTCATTGGAAACTGAAGCTCGTGTATATTCTTGAATTATCCACCACTTGGAGGGTTATTGATCCCACTCACTTTGGAAACCTGATCATGAGAACAAGGCATCCTCTTTTTGTGTTAATTCATTTGGCGTTGGCCGGGTTGGCCTTCTGTCTCAAAAAACAAAAAAAACAAAAAAGGAAGAACAAGCATATATTCTGTGATTGTAAGCCATAACATTATTCAGCCATCGTGGAGAGTTCCCTTCTAAGGGCCACTTCACACATGAGACTGAGAGCCCATGAACATTGCACTTCAAGCACTCTCATTGGTGGAAAAGGCGGAGCCGGTCCAAGTTCGCTTCACACTACGCTTGAGGAACCAACGGAGTATGTGAATGCAAGATGGATGTAAAGTCTACGTGGATTCCTACATGGGATCGAATGGGTCATGTTTCATGGTCACTTGGACTATTTTCAAAAACCACCTCTTGAAGGTAGGCCTAACACAAAATTGGGAGACCATGGCACTCCAAATGCTCATAACTGTTGATTTGTTTTATTTCATCATGTGTGAAGACCCACATGAATAGAAATTCATTGAAATAGCATTTGGTCGAGGGCCCAGTCACATACAACTTCACATTACACTTAGGGTCCGTGACCACACTACATGATTTTGGATCGTGTGTTGGGTCGGCCTTTGGACACTTTCTTTTCGGCTCTTACACTTTCATGGTCACGGCTCTTGGTTCGTGTGTGAAATGGCCCTAAGTGCGGCCATGGACCCCATCACTAGGTTGGAGACTTGGATTGCCTATGAGTTGCACTTGTTATTATGGGCTAGTCCCCCATAAGATGTTAGGTTGGGACATGGTGGCCACTGGGAGCCAAAAGTTTTCAAGAACCACCCATCACTCTTTGGACCATTTGGATTGAGCGCAATGATAAAGCTTTCAATCATGGACAATGGCACGAGTCGAAGGTCAAGTACTGCATATGGGATGGTATGATTATCTACGCCAAAGCGGCGTGGGAATGTGTGATCAAACAAAGCAAAATTAGTAGTTTTTCTACTGCGGCCATGTTCCAAGGCTTTGTGTGAGGCCAATTCCACCACCCTTAAGCGTCCTAGTCCGGGTGATGGTCTTGGGAATCACATGTAGTGTATGTAGCGTGAAAATTGATCTCTTCACATCATTAAGCATTCATGTCATTTTGAATTACTTTGTTTATTTAGAGGTAGCCTCTTGGCTCGTGGTCGCGTTGGCCTTTTCTAGGGTCCAACCGGCGGCCTTGGCAACACAAGCTCTCAAGGATATTCTCCTTTGGCCTTTGATTATCCTTTCCTTCACATTGCCTTTGCTAGAGTCCTCCATTTTATCCATTTTTTTATAAGCGATTGATTTTTACCAAAAAGATGTAAGTGTTGAAAAACACTTCCTCAATGGTTAACCTCAAACACAATTGCTTGTAAAAACCACACACCCTCCTAGCTATCTAATCACACAACTCACACATTGATTGATCTAAGTAAGCCATCTCCCTAAGTCCTAATTCTAAAGTCACCCATATCACTCATTAGGTGATGGTTTAGCTAACTTAGTCTCCAACTAATTATCAGGTCTACCCATCTCAGCTCGGCTTGGTTTACACTTGCTCCTTAATCTGCTGGTCCGAGGACAGTAGCTCCTTAGTATGCTGGACCGAGGCCAGTAGTTCCTCAGCCGGCTGGTCCGAGGACGGTAGCTCCTTAGTATGCTGGTAGCCCTTAGTATGCTAGATCGAGGCCAGTAGCTCCTCAGCCGGCTGGTCCGAGGACAGTAGCTCCTTAGTATGTTGGTAGCCCTTAGTATGATGGACCAAGGCCAGTAGCTCCTCAGCCGGCTGGTCCGAGGACAGTAGCTCCTTAGTATGCTGGTAGCCCTTAGTATGTTGGACCGAGGCCAGTAGCTCCTCAGTCTGCTGGACCGAGGACAGTAGCTCCTCAGTATGCTGGACCTTTTAAACTACAAGCTAATTTGGTGACCCTAAGCCTCTAATTAGATACTTACTACTTGATTTCGTGATTTGAACTAATTAACTAAACTAACTCTCTAACATCACTAAGGGCTAACTAATCCACACACGTGGCTTTCAAGCTATAAGAGCTCACTCCCGTGGGAGAACTTGAGAGAGAGAGCTTAACTAATTAACTTCACTAAAAACTACTAACCCACACACGTGGCTCAAGCTCTTAAGAGCTTGCTCCCTTGAGAGCGCTTGATGGAGAGAGAGGAAAATGAGAGAAAAAAACACCTTAAGTAGCAAAGAGGGCGAGAGGGAGAGAGGGAGAGAGAGGTGAGGATAGGGTGAGAGGATTAGCACCCCCAATCACAATCCTTTAACCTTCTCCTCCAAAGTAGGGACTAATCCCCATCCACCAAGCTTCCTTCTTCCTAAACTACCAAGGTGGATCCAAAAGTGGGCATTTAACCCGCGGAGCTCACCTTGCTTCACCTTACCCCCTACTCACATTATCAAGGCATACTCTTATTGAATTCAACCTTGAAATAATCACACAACACATTCTAATGCCTAAACTTAAATCCACACCACACTTCACTCTTTTTATGTTTTGTGAATAATCATAACACATCAAAGTCAAACAAAAATTGGTTTCGAAGAGTTAATCACCACATGTGGGCACCATTTTGGGCTCACACTTTGACAAGACATGGGGGGATAGGCATGTCCTTTGTAGGAGGAACAACCTGCATATTTAGTAGAATTGGAAATGGCAACGTTGGTCATAGGTGGATTGTGTTGTTAGTTCTAGGACTATTATGTTACTCTAGAAGTACCGGGGCTTGATTCTTTTCCAAATTTCTTTTGTGGAGTATGATGTGTGTTAGGTATTTGATGGCTATTTATATTGAGGGATGTCAAGGTCTATTAGGTGTTTAATGGTTAGTGTTTGAATCGAGCCCTTTATGACGGCGGATGATGGAGGGAGGGGTGTAACGATTCACCCTTGTTGGGTGAGGAGGGGTTGTAGGGTTTCCTATTTATCAAGTTTGCAAGTGGTGGCAGCCTTAAGGAATCTAATAAGAATTCCAAGATTTGTAATTTGGTGTTGGTGTTGGGGTTGGGGTTGGAGGGGGGTTGAACAGTTTGGTGGGACGCCTATTAGGCATAGGATGTCCAGTCGTAGGCAAGTCAGGCAGCTGCATCTTGGTATGTATCATATGCACGGTAGTAGCACGATGGGATAAAGTTGTATGGCAATCGGTCATTATGGGTACCAACATTAATAAGTGTGAAGCATCATGTCTTAGGGTGTGAATTCATGGTGTCAACCAATGTATGGAATGCTTTGTTGTGGCGCTCGGTGTGAAGGTTATATTTATGTCGGTTTGTGCAACATGATAGTAGATGGAGGCATGTGTAATTTTCTATGAGATTACAAAGGTTGCATAGTTGGAAATTGTCATGTATGAGCACATATGTTTTTCCTATAGTTGCTCATTGTATAGTTGGCCAAATTGAGATTTTAGTATTTGTGAGCTTTGAGTGTCGGAAATCCATGTGGCATCCCAAAAATAGTTAGACCCTATTGGGTGGAGATCTTTGCCCCGGGGGTGGACTCTTCGTAAGATACCTAAATGACATGCATGGCTAACTATGAAATTTAAACCCCCTATATACGAGAAGTTTGCAAAGAAAAACAAATGTATATGTATTAACAACAAGCTAGAAATTGGACCCATGTATTTATACTAAGCTTTTTAATTTAATGTGATAAATGCCTCCACTACATATACAAAATATAAATCATGAATTAAATAGGCCTTTATTACTTATAAATCCACTTCCACTTCCAATGAAAAAGTAATTGAACATTTTTTCATCCATAACATGGAACTCAACAATTGCGTCAAAAAACCATAGATAAGAGTACAACAACTTAGCCACAATCTAGAGAACAAAATTCAAGGGAGCTCACATTTTGTAAAACCTAGAACCCCAATGCAAACCATAACAAGAATGGACAATGTAGTCATTGAGGACTATTACCATATCACAACAATGGATGAAAACATGGATCGGATGAAACCAACATCTATTCTCAGTTTTTTCTCTAAACCTTAGGGCCCCCTTTTGTACCTTTACATTTACTTCAAAATTCTTAATAGCCTTTCTAGGTGTACACACTAGAGAAAAATAATACCTCTCCCTTAAGTATAATATGTATGCTAATGCCTCACATAGTACAACTTCTTACACTCACATTAGTTTGTACATTGCATGAAGAGTCCATCCCCCAGTGATATTTGTTTGATAGCCATTTCTTAACATATGGGATGGTGTTTGTTGCTAGGGAGGTGAGTGCACTTTTGTATTCTTTACGTATGTATGTCTTAAAGTTACGTACATAATTGTCGTGTTGAGTGGATGTAGGCGGAATTGAGGGCCAAAATGGTGTTTGGTGTCCCATTAGGTGGAAGGGAATTACTAGATTTTGGGCTTTTGGGCCCTTTTCTGCTAGTTTGTCTACCTTGTCATTTCATGCTACGTTTGTGTGGGCTATGCTAGTGTTTCCAGATCGTGATCTTATATCTAGACAATTAATGGTTGCAGTGATGTGGACGATAAGTAGTTTGACTAGGTGGTTGGGTTGTGAGGAAGGGTATTTGATGTGGTTGAGCAGGAGATGTATGCTATTAAGGTTGATCCTGAAGATAAATGTGTCCGTGTTTAGGGGTCTAGTGTGTTCTATTGCCAAGAATAATGTGTAGAGTTGAGCACGGAGGATATTTGGGTATCCTAGGAGATTAACTGCTATGTGAATTTGGAGTGGACCGTTATACACTCCCAAGCCGATGATATTATTGTTTCCTTCACTATTCCAAGGATATAAATGATCCATATGTGTAATAAGATTGGGTGGGATGAAACCTGGTGGATGAATTTTGGTGATTCGTAGTTTATGGATTGGGGTGGTGGACTGGTGATGTGCCACATCCTTGAGATTTTGATGTTGCATGTTGGGGGTGTGGTGTCGACATCTAGTAGGCAATCAGGGAAGTTTTGGAAGAAGGTATATATGTGGTGGTGGGTGACAAGGTGTTTGTATGAGAGATGTGTATTATGAAGGTGAGTAGAGCTTCGGTGGTGGTATAGTGCAAGGGAAAAGTTGGGGGTGATGTGTATTGGAAAGCATGCAAGGGAATTGTTACGATGGGGGTTATGTCTAGTTGTTGGAGAGGGTCGATTTTGTTGTTTTTCCAGTCGTTGTGTGTAATGATGACAATGACGTTGTTGGGGTTAGTTTGTGAGATGATTTTGACCCACTTAATGACCTTTGATATGGGGTCGATGTTGGTAATGTGAGCATAGCCATGGCCAGACCATTAAGTGTTGAAGGTAGAGTTTAAAGATCCGAAGATTTAGTCTCTCATGTGGTGAGTGGTATTGTGTGAACGAGGTGGAACATGTGAGGGGCTTTGAGAAGTATGAGTGTGGTAGGTGAAAGGCGTCGATTAAATTTTCAAGGATCGTTTGGGGGAGGGTGTGGTGATTGTCTAATGTTTACATTACTCTACCAACTGAAAGCATGTTCTTGTAATAATGAACCGCCATTTAAAGCCTGGAAAGTGTACCTGGTGAAGCCCAATGCAGCAACATGAGCCTGGCCTTTAAATTGCTTTGCAATGAACAGGGAGAACCGACTGCTAGTTGCAGATGAACCGTTCGATTTGGAGAAATAACCGGTTTTAGTTCAAGAGTTCAGAAAAAAAACAGCGATCATTTTAGAAGAATCTGTGGAATATACCTAAATTTAATGAAGAAAAAACTGAAAAGATCATGTAACCAGTTGGACTTGGAAACACTAGGATCTTGACTGATTATGCCCAAAAATCACAACTGACTCACTCCACCATTTGTGGTATCTAGTGTTACTTCCTAGTTGAAGTTATGCAAGCTATGGTTTTTGTATATGTTCTGTTTATTTGGATCATATGATGGGTCGATTTTCATTTTTCATTTTTCATTTTAATTATTATATTTGGCTAAGATGCATCATCAACATATAAATTTCAGAAAAATCACTATATTCGTTAATTTGAGACTTTCTCTTGTCTCAAATTAATATATGGACCACAACAACATCGTCTAATGTTTGGGTCATCCTACCTAAACCATCTTGATATGAGTTCTTAATTGGGCTCTTGATATGAACACCCGTTTCAAAGTATTTGCATCTTACAACATTCTCCAATATTTGTGTGATTTTATCCATGTTTTTATATTTGTAACTGTCTCAAAATGCCGAAAAAGTCCCAAATTAACGAATATAGTCATAAAATCGTTTTACGTCGGTGAAAAATCAAAATCAAATCTTTCATTGTAGTAGCTTTGCAATTTTTTGAAGTTGAGGTAGGATTATATGTTTTTAGTGATGCAAGTCAATTGTTGAGGACTCATATGCTTGTAGTGATGGTAAGCTTTTATCAAATTGTTAAGTCATTATGTTGTAGAGTTTCCATTCAACCTACTTAATCCCTCTTGGTCATCTTGGTCTACTTAATCTTTCTTGCCGGTGTCTCAATAAGATGCTATTTGGAACTACATTTTATAGGGAGAATTTATAGTCTTGCGTAGTTACAAATAGTAAGTGAAACTAAATAACATAATGTGGAAGGTTCTCCCTTATCATCTGAGGTGGTCATATAATTGCCATGTGTAAACCGTGTGATTATGTGCGTAAAAATTGTTGCCATTCAATCCAACTGCGATTGCATAGCTCCGTGACATGAGCCAAAAGTGAGCACCTCCTTTGCTTGTTACTATGCCACCAATGCGGCAAAATATCTCTCTCTCTCTCTCTCTCTCTCTCTCACACACACACACACACACACACACACACACACACTTTTGGACACAAATATGAGGCATTGAAAAATAATAACCAACAAACTTACCCTCCATGAGTTAAGAACATGATGTGGGCTTAGTCAGTCATGTTTAGGTTGTTTACTCATTATGGGATTATTTGGTTTCATTGGGTGCACTCAAGAGAGCCCACCAAGATCTCATCTCGGGGTTCCTGATGGCTTTGTACAATTGTTTGGCGTTGAGATTAAACTAGTTTCAATTGTCAAGGACATTGTTGATCGAAATAGTACAACACGTGTATTTGCATCCATGGGCACCCAAACTATATATTTGAAATTAAACTTTCAAGAACATCGAATTGTTTAACTTATTCAAACAATGTTGTTGAACAATAAGTTGATTTAAGGTAGGGTCACTTTTGACATGCTTAGCCAAAAACAAAAGTTTGTAGCTCAATTACACTATATTTTTGCTTCGAGAGCCAATCTAAGCCTCTTAGACACTTAGTGTGTAAACCAATCCTTTGTCCCTATTAATGGAGTCCACTTGGATTAGTGGTATGCATGATTGGCTTAGGAAAATGGCTACATGTGGTAGAAACAAAAATAAAGTAAATTGCACATCATATGATATACCTCAAAAATCTTCAAGTTATTCACCCTTTGTTTCCTAAATCCATCCCTAGGCCCACAATTCTTTCACTACAAACGGCTTTTAGAACCATCATGACAGTTGCCCAAAACCACCCCCATTTTTCTGCCCAAAATCAACCTTGCTTTCTCCCCAAAACCATTCCCACCTTTCAACCAAACCATCCCCCGCACTAGGACCAACACTCTACCCAACAATAATAAAAGTCGAGCACTTGTAACTTTTGTATGTGGGATCTTAATAAAAACATATGAGTAACTTAACCCACCCCTAGCTATGTACTGACACTTCCCACATATAATCCCACTTTCACCCATCACCAACCCCATCATTGACCCAAACTTTCCCTCACTTTGCACTATAGAGATGTGGACACATAAGGTGTGCTCCAGTCATGAGATCAGGTAGCGTGCATAGGGGATGCTTCTAGGAAGGGGTTGGAATTAACACCCTCTAACCCTTGTTACTTTCCCATCTTGAGGTAAGATTCATTATATGAGAATCAAATTGTATTTATTTCTAACTACGTGGATATGATCCTCTCATAGTGTCTCACAACTTTTCCTTTGAAACAATTTTCAAGAAGTCATTGGAAATGTTATTTTATAACACGACTTAAAAAATATATATATATTATGCTAAGCATGTCAAGATTAAACACAATGACAATTTTGGTACATCATGGACCAATGCATGCACATTCAAAGACCAACATTGAACATAAAATCAACATTATATACTTTAATAAAAGACAGATGCATGCCTTCAATTGTTTGTCATTCGTACATAGTGTTGGTTTTTAGCGTCCCTACCTTATGTTCATTTGTTGCTTCCTAAATTATGGTGGGGCATACATTAAGGTCCAAGAAACTTGAATGTCGGTTTCTTGAACTAAGAGTATTTTTTTGACTAGGGGACTGTTGAGATTCATTAGGAAAGTGATGCCACATTAGTGCCACTCAACTTTATGTACCTTGGACCATGTGGGAGTCTCATTCATCCAACATGAGCACCATGAAATAGTATACAACCCAAAGATTACTCTTTAAAGTTGATTTGACACATGATTTAGCATGGAATATCCCCATTAGTTTAGTTCAAGTCATTTGAGATGAACTAACTACAACTCTATAAAGAATCGAGTTTAAATTTATGGATGGATGAGAGTCACTCTTGTATGCAATAATTCCCCATTGCCCTTGGACATGTACCCCTAGTGTCCTTGGGTCCAATTTTTTTTGCTCTGGAGCAATAAGATCACTCGGATTCGGAGTTTTATCTTTGGTTTGGGGCCCTACTTAGGACCACTTCATACTAGTCTAGCTTGAGGGCCCTTGACCCAATGTATGCAAATTATTTGATTGGTCAAGAAGTCGGAGACAATCCAAGTTTGCTTTCCACTACACCCTAAGGTCACAACGGACCAAAGAAATTCGAATGGAAGAAAAATCTACATGTTATCTTACATGGCACCAAGTGGATAATGTTTTATGATCTACTGGATATTGTGTTAGGCCCCATCAAAAAGTGGTGGACATGATGGAGATTTAAAGGTTGTGGCAAATTTAAAGGCTATTTTGGATTTCTATTTCCTATGGTGGGACTTTTGGATGATTTTCAAGGCCCCTTAGATTTACATGCTCATGATTCTTGGTCCGTGTGTAAAGTGGCCATTAGGGCACTTACACAAAGCCATTAAGCCATGGCTCTTGAGAACCCTTGAATTCTCATCAAGAGTGTCAGATGCCCCAACTTTGGGTTCACATGAGGGCAACTTTGGATTCCAACCTGTAACATTTTCAGTGGATGAAATATCTACATGGAACCCCACATGGCAAGTATTCATAATGTTGACCGAGATTGTAGGGCGAATTTTCATGACAACTCTTGATTTGTATGCTTGGCGGAATGTGCATGGGAAATTTGGGTTTACCTCAAGGGCTTGTGACTTCCAAAAGACTGAGGACTATATAATAGTTCGTGGATTTCTCTATGCTCCCATCCAAAAAGCAGGAGACACACCATGGTCATTTAGGGATTCTTTACACCATGGACCATGAAGTTGTCCCAAGGCCTGGTAAGATATGTGATTGGCCCTTGAACTTGTCCCGAGACCACTTTGGTTTACAAAAAGGGCAAAATGTCAGAGTGACCATGGAGTTCGATCTCCCTAAAAGACATATTCTAGTCCTACATTTTCCACTGACATGGTCCAACATGTTTTGTGGTGGGAGAGGCGCTCTAGTAGAAAAAGATAGGGGCCCATGGCATAGAAATGATGTTATCATAAAATTTTAGTGATTTTTTTTCCTTGGGGAAGAGAAGATGATGACAAGAGAGGAACAAGACACTTGTCAAACTTGAATATTTTTCAAACCTGCCATGTTTGAGCATATATTAAAAAATCAGCACATTCACTTTTTGGTGCATGGTCATTCCTCTTGGTCCGCATCCGGTTTACACCTAGTGAAGGACCCAAAAACTTTGAAAATTGATTTTTCAAAAAATCGAAGCATGGGAAAAAGGCCATCTTCCATAGTCCGATTTCATGATCCATGGTGTAAACCGACCCTTAAGAGCCATGGCCAAAAGCGTTTTGTGTAAAGAGGCCGTCAGTCTAAACCCACCACCGTAATGAGAACCAAGTCACAAGTGCAACAAGATCACCTGCTGAGATCTATTTGATTGAGGTTTTTGTTTATATCTGTCGGTCTCCAGGCATGGCATTTGAAGCAAAGTTACTTTAACACAAGGGAGCTCTTGTGTTGTTGTGATTTGGTTCAAGTATGGAAGTATAGTAGACAGACCCGTTTCCAATATTCTAAGCAATTTTACATAAGTGTAGTACATGTGTGATACTGGAGTGATTTTTTTAGAGGTTTGGAAATTGATATCACAACGTTTAACCCCCCAAAAAATCACAATTTATTTTTAAGCTATAAAATTACTGTAAAATTTCAAAGGCAAGATTCTCTCCCGATCCATATTCGCAGCACATGTCGACCTGTTTCTGATAACTGGGTGACGGTAACTTGAATACGATTAGTACCCTTTTAACTCACCTTTTTCATCACGTTGAATGTGAAGGTGACATGTGTGAAACTTCATGGCTTCTTCCATCCCATTAGAAAACGATGGCTACATATGTGAAGCTTCACGGCTTTTGCGGATTCTGTATATTAAGATTAGGGGTTTATTGTAAATGGGTTTGTCTACTCTAGAGTAAGCTACATTGTTTATCCCAATTAGTGCGTGTTGTTGTTCAGAGTTACACAGTGTAATTAATGTGTCACTCACAAGTTCAGATTTACTAACAACACAAAAATGATGTTTAGGACATAAATGACTTTTCTTGGTAAAATATTATATTCTCGTCAAATAGTTATTTATCTCGTAGCACTGCATAACTCTGAATAGTAACATGCACCATGTAAGTAGTATAATCAGTGTAATCAAGTCAATTGCTCACGGTCATGACATTGAACCTAAAAGAAAAGTTGTTGCTAGTGATTTTCAAATGACAATACGGTAGCAATATTTAATAAATTACATGATTTTTTAGAATCAATTTAGAATCACGAAACTTCAAGAAATTTTGATAGATATATGAAATAAAATTATAGTCCAAATTTTCAAGCTTATGTTAAGAATAAGTATACACCTTGAGGTAAGAAAAAGAGTCCATAGAAAATTATGAATATTGAGTTTTCAATCAAAATAACATGAATTTACTATATATAAGAATATATCAACAAAGGGAAAATGTTGGATCATTGTTGACTGTCAAATATCCTTGTGAATAACCATCTTTTTGTATTGGAATGGGATCATCGACATTGGCAATGAATTTCACGAGGAGCACAACGATACCTATTGTCACCTTCCTAACACCTTCCTTTTGGATAAGTTTGTTGTCACAAAGTCATTCATAAGCCCAAAATGAGCCTCTCAAGAAGTTGAGGGTTAAACAAACAAGTGCAATTGAAAGGGCTTCCTTCACCTTTCATTGTCACATGATCTCATGAACGTAGACGATCTTACATCATCTACATGAAGGCGATGGTTTATCAATGGCGTCCATGCATAATATCGCGGACTAGATCAAGTCGATCATTACTTCGAACACAACGGAGGTGGGGTTGTGATGAGGAGTTCCTACACTCAACACATTAGGCCATGGCTCTTAACACGTAACTTTCTAAGAGGTCATATTTAGGCTTGTCCATGACTTTTGAATGCAAATTCATCCAAAAAGAAGGTGCTAGGAAGGTCACAATAGGTGTTATTGTGTACTTTATCAAATTTCCTTGTCAATGGTGATGATCCCATTTCAACATGACAAGATGACAAGAGAATTTTAAACTCAAGAGTGAACTAACTTTCTCGCTTTGTTGATACATTACTATATATAGAAACTTCATATTATTTTTATTGAAAATTGCCAGTTTTCTATGGACTCTTCTTCTTACCTCAAATTGTGTATCTGTTTTTAATTTAGTCTTGAAAGTTTGGACTATGAGTTCATTGCATATATATATATATTTACATATTTTTGAAGTTTAATGGTTCTTAGTCGATTATAAAAAAAATCATGAAAATTACTAAAAATTACTACCGTATTGATGTGATCTTAGAATAATTAGTAACAACTTCTCGTTCAAGTACAATAAAAGTTGAGGTTTAAAAAGCATAGTTCTTAGATGATCTAATGAAACCACAATACACTCTAGGAAGTTAAGGGTTAAATGATCATGGTATGTACCCTGCGTTTTGGATGAGAGTATGGAGAAGTCCGTCAACTATATAGCCCTGAGTCTTTTGGAGATCACTAGCCCTTAGTTTAAACCGAAATTTCTACCACACATTCCACCAAGCCTACCTTCAAGAGTTGTCCTAATAAATTTTCCTACAATCATGGCCAACATTAATCATACTTGCCATGTGAGTAGATTATTCATCCACAAAAATTGTTATGGGTTATGGTCCAATGTTGCCCTCGTGTAAATCTAAAGTGGGGGCCCGTGACACTCTCAACCAACGAGAATTCAAGGATTCTTTTGGGCCATGGCCTAATGGATTCCTTGTAAATAAACCCTTGTCCTCAAGAAAGATAATTGAACTTACTCGTCCAGGAAAGGAGAGGGGAAATTATCGCATACAAGCGTACCTCTCAATCATCCAACATAAAAGCCCTACAATAATATGCATCGTGGAGGTTACTAATTCTAGTTGACTTGACACTGGAAGTGGTCTTAAAGACCCCAAATAGTCTAGTCATAGTTGTATGAGATGAATTGACAACAAACCTATAGAAAATTGGCACCTCTTTTGGTATCTCTGACTGTATGGATGGAAGCCTCATAAAGTTATGCTTATTCAAACAACTTTTCAAACATACTTGCGTTCAAAATCAACAAATCACAAAGTTAACGTGTATGTTGATATTCTTGGGTAGAGGTTGATTGTTTGGATTAAAATGTCCGTCTTGGCCTTTAGGGGTTGAGGTAGATATGTCTTATTTTTATAAAAAAAAATAGTGGTTGTTGCCTTGTACTACTCACATTTTTTAGGTCTAAGGTATGTGGGTGTTATGTGGTTATTTTCTTCTTGTCGGACACCTATATTTGATTGATGTGTGCTTAGGTGACAATTAAAGAACAAACATCATATAGGTACATATTAAAAGAAAATGAAAATGAAAAAAATTACTACATTTGCAAATTTATCACCGCTCTACACTCAACATTATACATAATTGGGAGGACCTATGTATTTAGGTTAGAAATAAACATACTTACACTTCTGATAACCATAACTTATCTGCCAAGCAAAAACAAAACAAAAAAACCATAACTTAAAAAGAAAGATCCAACTTTCAATAAGGTTATTGTTGATGTTTCATCATAGATTTGCCAATTTAACATAAATTTGAAGATGTGACTTTGATCAATAGCATGTGGAGAACAAGAGGAATGGTCCACTTCGCACATGCATACCTTTGTGTCACAATTGTATATGGAGAAGCCATGATCAAGCCCATTACTTTTTTGGAGTTATTCTCAAATGGCTTTGAATTTCCAAGGCTATTGACAATGAGCCATAAGGAAGCCAGATACACAACTCCCAATTATGTTGACTATTAAAATAACATAATTTAAGCATGCAATCTGACATATTTTAATCACATTTCTTATTGGTGTCCATTCCCACTCAAATATAGGTTTTTGATTAAGATAAGTAACCAAATTAGGCTTACTTACCTTTCCACCATTTAGAGTCACATGCAATACAACATGTCATGTGTTAGTAAAAATAAGATTTACTTCCAGTGCTAGAGTGTGTGTTGTGTGGGCACTAGGGCTTTGTGGTATCTATGTAAGCTCATCCATACCAAAGGCAATGTAGTAGTGAGACGTTTTATAGCATGGAATAAAATTCACATGAGTATATTTTACAATTAATTAAAAATATATAGTGCACTAGAAATTTATTTTGAGAGTATATTAGTATTATTCCGAGAACATTCATCAAATATATGGAATATCCATTACTTCATTACCCCCTCCCTTCTCCCATAAAAGACCCTTTAATCGTATGTGGTTCATATATCTACAAGGGACTTACTCCCCAAGGGGTGGCTAGAAGTACAAGTTACATAACTTGGTGGGAAAAGCCAAAAATATTGATGTCGTTGACCGTCTCACTTCCTCAATTAGTAAAACTTGTTACAAATAAATTTTTAACAGTTCCAACCACTTCAGGGTCTATATCTAAATACAAAAAATACATCCAAAAAAGTGTGCCTCGAGAATGACACAAACATAATAAAACAAAATATTAAAAAAACACTCGCAGCCAACTTTTGGTCTCATAAACATGGAAAGGTTCAAATAAAAAATGTTCACACATGCCGGGCACATGCGCTCTCCAAATTGTGTTCACCAATGAACCTAGAATTTGTTTTTGTCTATTACTTAAGCACAAATTTGAATCTCGATATAACACCATTGTTACGTGTGCCTCATGAGTGTTCCCTCTTCACTACACACCTTGCTAATCACTACAAGCACATGAGACCTGGTCAATTGGCCTTGCAATTGTGAAAATTATCATGCGTCACTGAAAATTCTAGAAATGTACCACACTACAACAATGTAGTAGACTTGTACGAAAATCCACCGAGACAAAAAAAAAGTTGCTTAAGGTCTCATACGGAAGTAGGGAATGCACGACTCCAAGTATAGGGGACAATAAAGAAGCATAACTAGATACGGCCGCATGTGTTAGTGGGTGGCCTTTTTCGGAGCCATTTCTTGTGAATTGGATCACATTGTTGCTAGTACAAGGCCCAACCACCTTAGCTTGCTCATTCCTCGACCTTCTTCCATTTTGCCTTATCTACTATTCTTCAATGGTAGGGGTGGTGGTGGGGGGCAAGTAAGCCATATTTGCAACAACCGATGTGTTAGTCTCGTCCTTTGCTTGTAACCGTGCATGTGGGGTCCCCCAAAAGAAGACTTTAAACTATGTTATACAAGGTTGTTGATACGATAGCCGTACTTATATCTTCCTTATTTGTGACCACAACTTAACTCATGTCAAATGTCGAGGGGCCATTGAGTGGTGGACCAAACAAAACACTTCAAATTTCGGTTAAATCATGGCGTCGTGTTAAGTTCACTTTGGGTTTCTTGGGAAACTCCACCAAATATTGCACTTAGTGTCACATCGTACTCTTTGTCGTTATGGTGACTTTTCTTATGACACTTCTTGTGAATAAGTTTGCAAATATTCTCATGGATGATTGAATTTTGGATGAAATCCGTGCCAATTATCGAAACAGAGTCTGGTATGTTTTGCATTTGACAATTATGAGATGAAATGCTGTCATGTATGATTGAAACTTGGATGAGAATCACTCAATAAATATGATACTTGGAACATTATAAATATGTGATGCTCAAATTTGTTTATTACAACGAATGACAAATAAGGTTAGGTTTGCATTTACTCGTGGTGACACTACACGGGTGGATTACAATTAGCACTGAGCAAGACAAGTAGAATTGGTGACACTAATTACACAATGTTTTTTTTTGTATCTTAATTGCGACTGTATAACTTGAAATGTCAATCTACTAATATCAATCCAATATAAAAAAAATCCCCGATTCAATCCAACAACCAAAATTATATGTGGAGTTGGATGTGCTCGCTTGAGTAAGTTAGGGCCACATATCTTAATATCTTCTCAATCAACAAGTTACGGAATATTGCACATTCGAGCCCGTGGCCCAAGTCAAACATTCGTAAACGAAGAATATGCATGGAATCCCAAATGGAATGAGTGAGTTATCTCGGTCCTCAAGGTTTCATTGAAGGGGTCCAATCACAAGTAATATGACTCCTAAAAATCTTGTAAATGATATTTATTTCGTGCCGCCCCACTTCCACTTATAAGAGGTCCCACATTCTAGATCCTTATCTAAGTTCAAGCAAGTGTGATCTCTTCTACAATTCCACAAGAGCCTACACAAGAATCAAGGGCCCGTTCACACATGCTTTGGCATGGTCTCCCCCAAATCTCAATGACACGGCTTGATATTCTAGTTTGATTGACTTGAACGTGGTACTAATCGTTATTCGATTGACAAGTGTGCATTGCAATTGAGCATGATGTGAATTGGGGAAGTAAAATGGTGGCCCCTCACTACAATACCTAGTGGATCGATGTTTTCTATTTCCCACCTCCAAAACGAGGCCGCACCTAAACTTAATAGCAAAAGAAGTTACAAGTCTTTGAAGTTTGGGATTTCCATTGCATTGAGAAACATGAGTACAACTATGACACCGAAATTGGACCAAATCCCCAAAAGCGAGCTATGCTCGAAGGGGACCGAACCGAAAACCGACCAAATCTTATGGACCAGAGAACAAAAGCGAAGCAACCACGAAACCAAAAGGAGAACAAAAAACTAGGGGTAACAGAGAGCGTGACACCAAAAGCATGTGAACCAAAGAATCCTAATGCTACAACACCAAGGTTGAGAAATAAATCCAAATAGCAAGGGAAACCCTAGCACAATACCAAAGAGAGGTTGACTAGCAACCCAAATGACTATGCTTTTAATGTCCTTGGATAGTACCTCATGAAGGCTCCATTGATTGTTGAATTGCTCAGGATATAAGCAATCTTCCCCAAATTTTTGAGTGGACACGTTTCTATGAATAATGCTATGTGCCTAAGCCAAGCTTCCACCTTTCTTTTGGGGGATGTTGCCAAACTAGCAAGCTTATGGATCTAAGACCACGTAACACATTGAACAACCTCATATTCAAGATGGTGAATGTCATTAAGATTATTGAGATCTAACACATGTTTGTCTCCAAAGTGCTTCCAAAGACTTCTTCACAATGTTTTCAAGACCATTTTGTACATATGACAACCATCTCTCTCTCTCTCTCTCTCTCTCTCTCTCTCTCTCTCTACTAAAACTCAAGCCAAATGACTATGTTTCAATATCCTTGCATAGCACCTCATGAAGGCCCCATACAATGTTAAAGTGCTCATCAATTATGGATGGTGTAGCTTGTATTAATTTGACCATTTATGTCTACATGTTATTTTGAGATGAAATAAAGTATCATGTGAAATATGGTTATTACACGAATGAGATCATGCTCTAGGATTTAGAAACGTGACAACTTTTCTAGAACATAATCCACGTCTTTCTCCACCCTCGATCTTAACCTTAGGTCTTCATGATTGGAGTGCCTAGAAGGAGATGGCACCCAAAGGGTTATGTCATGTCCCCATCATGCCTCTTTACTCCGGGGGCGGGGGGTAGTTCATGAGAACTTGTAGCATTATAGAACGATTCATAACCCATGTTCATTTTTTTAGGGTTAAGTCCCTCGTCCTACCGGCCACATGCTTTTCTTACGTAATAAGAAGCATGCTATTCCTTTTGCATGTTGCATAAGGTTCTAATGACTTTAAAGTACCCAATAATGGAGAGAGGGACTTATCATGCATGTGCATATCCCTCAATCACCCACCACAAAAGGCCTACAATAGTAAGAAATAAGGAAGTTGTTATGGTTAATTTATTTGACACCAAAATCAATTTTAAAGACCTTGAATTAGTCTAGTCCAAGTCATTTGAGAAGAATAGGCCACAAACCTATAAGGGGTCATGATTCATGTTGGATGTATGAGACGTACACTTGTATGCTATAAGCCTATGTCTCCCCCAATAATACCCCCACTAATCCTCCACGAGGACCCTATTACATGCGGAGCTCATTCTTTACATTAGTTGGACTCATGTCGTGAGTTGTATACACAAGTAAGTCATAATAAAGTAGACACTAGCCCTCATTCAGTTGCTTCTCTCATTAGGACATATGTATTTGAGTGGTACTTATGTGGTTTGGTGTGGCTTCGAGAATGGAAATTGTATAAAAAGGAAACGTGTTTCAAAGAGACTAGATTGTGTGCTCAAAATATAATAACCATTCTAGGGTCAACAATCAACATAATTGGACAGACCTATATGACCATTTAATGAGCATAAGAACAGTTTGATAAGGAATACGATATTCATACGAGCTCCAAAATCTATGAGAAAATTGTCTAGAGCCTCGATTTCGATAAACTAACCATCTTGCACTATTGTAATCGTGTGTTCCATGTCTTAGGAGAAGTGGCCTAGTCGGAAAAAGGTAAACATTCAAGACCGATCTACCTTAAAATGTCCAACAATCGGAAAGCTTTGTATGCTTGGGGGTTCATAATAAGAGCAATCCTAACTTACAGTCACATGATTTGTCCCTCAAACAATGTATATTCGTAAGCTCATGAAGAAGACATCACCATCAATTCTAATTACCTCCCGTAACTTTGCAATGGCCATAATAATAATAAAAATAATAATAAAGAAGCACACATTTGTTGCATGCAATAAGTTAGCAAGACGAATTGATCAGTCGGTTGGCATGTGAATGAATCGAGCTACGAATGTACAATTAATCATGACATTACAACCTCACAACTACCCATCAATCTCGTCAACTAAATTACACCGATTTACCCCCCAAGTTTCCGTTCTCTTTGTTAAAGTGTCGTTCGATTGCTTTCAAAGATTGTACATGAACTCCTTCAAGCAATAAACTTGAGGGGTGTTTTAAGTTAAAACCCTAAATTCATCGTCGATGACAAGCTTGGAGGCTTTGTGACCAGATCCTTCGAGATCTCTCTTGAGATGAAATGTTGACATACTATCATGAGACGACCGTACTTTACACTAAGTAGAAATGCCTGTAATTGTCCTTTTAGAAAGCCACCGAGATTAGTTCCTATTATAGGACTCATTTGATTGGGTTTGAGGAATAACCGGTTGAAGTTCAAGACTTCGGGAAACTAGAGTTATCCGTAAAGTGAGCTGAAGAGAGGGTTTTGGGCCTGGATTTGAGAAAATTGTGTGACAGGCCCTAAAAGTGGAGCAGGTGTTTGTAGCTATAAAAAAACACAGGCACAAATCTTTTGAGGGACCGGAAATGGTGAAAAAAAAAATTTGCTCCTGTGTTGCGAGCGTGCCCCGGGAATTTAGCGTCGCTTTGTCAGAGGGTGCTAATTCTGTCGCCCTGTTTCGCTAATTCTGTTAGGGGTGCAGACAAGACTAAGTAAGTAGTGAAGCACGCCCAAAATCAGCAAGCACGCATGACGGCCTCAACCACGAATAGGCGGATTCTCTCATCCAAAAACAAACAGACCAGCTCTGACCCTAAACCCTGGCCTTGTGTATTATGCCCCGGAATTCAAGAGCCTTACTTTGCGTTTCCATGGGTTTGTGTGAATAGTGCACTCAAAATCTGTCAAAACACCAGCTCACTTTACGGATAACTCTAATAACTGGTTGTTTTCAAGAGAAATCTAACCTAGGTATAGACTTCAAACTAATAAAGAAAAACCGAAAGATCACAACATGCATAACATTACTCAACACCTATTATTTGTTCAGCGGGCCCTTGGAATATAACCGTTGGATGTTCGGGAAGGGGAGTCTCATGTTGATTTTTTCGAGCATCCGGCTGTTACATTCCGAGGGCCCATTGAACAAACAATGGATGATGAGTGTTGTTATATGTGATCGGTCGACCAATGGACATAATATCAAGGGTGGGTCGAACGGGCATTTCAATCATGTTGATCCCATTAAGGGTCAGCGTTTCTTCTCTGATCGGTCGACCAATCGTGCCCATAAATATCCCCATACACTGCTTGATTGTATTGGTTATTGGTGGTTAGCATGAGCTTAGGGGATTCTAATGCATCTTACGATATAATTCTTGGACACCGGATGAATAGGTTATGAATTTATCAAGGTGTTGTTGCCTATAGGTTTGACCGTACATAGTCCCTAGACTCACATTAGCTTTCATGTTTTTTCGTGTACATCTAATATGCACTACACCAAATAGAATATTTAGTGTTCGATACACTAAATATGAACGCATATACTAAAGATCAATAACCCTATAAAAGTAAGTAACATTAAATGGAAACTCAAACACTTAATATCAACTATGGTAATATGTGGAAGTTAAATATTTGAGTTTAGTGTTAGTAAGGATATGAAAAAAGTAACAATGATAAAAGGAGAATTCCAACAGATCATCTAGCATATCTTCTAACACTAATTGTCAAAAAAATTGAAAATTAGTAATGAGCAAGGTAGGGTGGTAACAACTTTAAATATAGTCAAACACTAATTATCCTTTCTAGTGTAGTACTTAATGCTTCTTCATGTTGAAAATATAAGGGTCTCTATTGGGTGAAAGTTTTTTTGGGGGTGTTTCTAACTTTTACATGTGTTTCTAATATGCCAATTAGTATGAAATTGAATGTCACTACAAGAAATATTATTTAGCGTTGCCACCGGCTCTCTATCACTAGCAAGTAAAAAACAAATGTTATCAAAATCAACTACATTAATATATATATTTGATTTTTACATTTTTTATCTCATCATGGTAAACACATATCCTTGTCATGGGCATTACCCATAATTACCATTGTTGGCATGGTGTCATCTACGTTTTAATATCATTCACATATCTTATACTAGTAGCATATAGATTTTTGAGGATTTTTTTGTTTTCGATACCACTGGGTCTACACACCATGCAAGAGCCCCTTTATGCCCAGGTATGATACCTCCTTTAATATCAACATGGTTTAGAATGGTTCTGACCCAAACAACGTCTTGGATATACAACGATTCTCTCACACCTTAAAAGCATCCACCGAATACCATTATATGGCCGATGACATTACGATTTCGATACCCACATATAAGATTCTTCGATACTATTCTCATCGATGTTGCCATTCATCTTCACACCGGTCCAACATTGGCATTTACCAACCCATGCAAGAATTGGTCCCAAAGTGTTTCTCCAACACGGATCCTTTCGTATCCAAAAAGCCGGCCTTAATTTGGTTAAAAATGGATGAACACACTATCAAACGGGTACATACACACACACACATACACACAAGTGCGGTGTAGTAATTTCCACCCCTTTCGATCGGGAAGTAAAGAGCGATTTTAAAAGCTCATGACAAATGATCATCATGGCACTTGAGTGTGATGTGGGTGAAGTGAAATCGCCTTTTGATGGATTTACTACCCCCTCAAATGTGCGACGGTGTGAGGTTAACCCCTATTTAATAAATTTCCCTTGACAATTGCCGAGTTTAAGTTACACTCCACACATGCTAAGTTTAAGTTAAAGTGGGGACTCCACATCGTCCCTTTTCCGGTGCAGATCTACAAAGGGAAGGGAGAGGAAGCGAGCGCCCTTCCCAATAATGGATTATGAGCCTGTGGCCAAAGATTTGGCTCACACGAAACCGCATTAAAAGGCCTCCTTGTACCATCATGGCCAAGCGGAATTGACCCATTTACATCTTAATTAGGAGATCGGAGGTTGCGGTACCGTAAAAATAGGTTTCGGCTACTAGCCTTTAATGACCTTTAGGTATACGGGATTGTTGAATCAACCACGTGGATTGTTAAAACGGCCGTCACATGACTTGTCAAATTTTGGTTTTTGTCAATCGCACATATGAAGAGGAGCAAGATATCAACTGTTTCCTCTTTCTATACGTTTCAACGTACAACTAGAA
This sequence comes from Polytrichum commune, assembly GCA_950295325.1. NCBI lineage: Eukaryota > Viridiplantae > Streptophyta > Polytrichopsida > Polytrichales > Polytrichaceae > Polytrichum > Polytrichum commune. Next base: position 31,209,297 of record OX485809.1, read on the forward strand.
TTGTTTGAATTTCGACAAGTCGTGGGGAATGTACTAGATATCGTAATATGTTTGCATGACTGAATTTGTAGTACTAGTGGCTATGAAATGGGATTGATTTTAAAGTGCCAGAAGCCAAAATGCTTATGGAATTAGAAGTTTATCGAGGTGGAGTACAAAACTGTTACTTTTTTAGAGCAATAGAGCATTACATTGTTGAATTGTGTTGAGGAGTTACGTGGGTTTGATGAATGTAGCCCGGGGTGGAAACTCTTCTTTCAAAAACAACTCCTTATTTTCCCCTTCTAATGCATCCAAGAGTTAACAAATTGTTTGTTTTACATAATAACAACATGCTTAGAAAGAGGACATTGAGAGGAATCTAATGACGCCATAAACGTTCAAATAAAAAAGTTTTGGATTTCCAATTTTTAATTTTAGAATTTATAATAAGCATTTTTTCCTATGCAAGGTTCATTACCCATATCCCCCATATTTATACTTTCTTTCTTAATTTATAAATTTTAACAAAAAAATAAGAATTGAAAAGGTTATGAGAAGGGGAGCTTGCAGGGGGACTTAGGGCACGCTTTAACGTCTAGGATTTGAGGGCCGCAAGGGGGCTTGGGCTTGCATTAGTGTTGTTGTTGGTGATGTGTGTGACTTGTGTGTGAGCAGGGGAAATGAGCAATTGCTTGAGTAATAGATTATGTCCTTAATGAGTCTAGATTACGTAGCAATAGAAAAAAACACCTTTTGCTTGAATCAACTCATGAAGAAAACATGATTGCTTTTATGTTCTCATAATTCATTACCTCTAAACATGATGAAGTTGTTCCCAAGCCGTCTCTCCTGTAAAACTCTAGAGTTTACTTCACAAGTGTATCTTCTTATGTGCCTTCACAACTCATGTTTGTCAATCTTTTTCTCTTCGTTTAGGTTTAAGCACCTTGTAGATCCCAGTCAAGCCGACCTTCACAAAGAGACATTATATCATTTTATAGATGATTATGGTGTCTTTGGCACATCTATGGTTTTCAAATTGGCACAAAGGAGGTTGGAGGTGCTAGTCTAATCTCATTAATATGCAATTGCATGTCTAGTCCATTTCATATATTACATTTAAATTAGACTCTAATTTTGGACTTGCAAATGAATATCGATTTGCATTTGCACTCCTGGCCAACGTCGTAATAATCCATCAAATTGCAGTGCTTGATAATGTCCAAGTTTGAACTTTATGTGTGCTCTACCTAGCTAAATGATTGTATGTGTATATCAAACTCCCATAAAACTCGGGTAACGATTTCAAATGGATTGAGCAATTATGAGTGTAAAGTCGTTCCCATGATAAGCATAATAATTTCTCACTTATAAATTAATATAATTAACATGTGCAACTCTTTTATTCAAATCTCTTATTATAACTTATATTAATATTATTCAAATTTTCAGCTTCAATTCCTCTTCTTAAAACCAGTGACTCCTACTTTTTATACATGTGTTGCCACCCTGGGGAACGTATCAAGTTTATTCATGTGGGACATCATATTCAAGGCAACTCTTGGGCAATGGAGGTCCAATATTTATTGTAAGCTATGGGCACCGTTAAACTCCAACACAAAAGTTTTTTTTATGTCATGGCCTTATGTCAAAGCGACCGGGTTTCCTTCTAGTGGTTGGGTCACGAAGTTGGGGCGAGCAAGTGTTAATGGCTTCCCACCTCCTTGGAAAGGACATACCGGCTTTCCTCGCACCATCACTAAAACCAATTTGGTCTAGTTGTTGTTGGGGTTGGTGTGAGATTCTAGCATTAAATCTATCACCTATCTATCGTCATTGACTCAACAAAATATCCCGCCGGCTCACGATTGGTTGGTGCCGGTTGCATGGTGTGGGCTCCATCACGTGAACCAAATGCAATGGTTGAATAATGTTGTGAGTGTTGTGGCTTCCATGCAATGATGCCTAATATTAACATGATGATGAAGTTGGTAGAAAGACTTGAGGTTGCATGACGTGATATGTTAAAGTGGGGAAGCAAACCTCTTTGTGATGGAATTTTGAAGGGGTGCGTTTCAACACAAAGTGTGTCTCATTCTCAAGTATGTTGTAAGAAAAGAAAAATGGCACAATTTGTTAACTCTAGGGAGTGGGATAGTTGGCCACTGACCAATTTCAATGGCGAGTCTATGATATGAGGCGTGGTAGGTCACAATGGTTTTGCGTTGGGACAGTGAGACATGTTGCTTCAAGTGTGTTGTGTAATCATAGTTGAGAAAGTCTTTGAGGAGAAGGTGGTGTTATTTGTTTCATGTGAGCTGGAAGATACTTCATTCATGGGCCAAAAAGACTTGCTTGAGAGCATGGCTATGATCAAGGTGAAGCGTCCCTCATGTAAAGATGTTCGACCAAAATAAGTACCTAATCAAGTAAAGTCCACTCACCTTGCTTATGCATCATCACTCCATTGTCATTCTCCGACCATCATGTACCATATACGTAACATTTATGGAGTCCTTATCAAAGGAAAACATGAATACCTTGCATACCATATTCAATGATAGAATACGACGTGGCTTCCATAGGATCGTCATGGAACAATCGAGACATAAAGCCCTAAAATATTTTTACACTCGTGGAGCGTGTTGTACGATTTGAATAATAATGTTATGCGAACAATGATAGTGTCAACGAATCGTGATACTTCATTGTTTCTCAAAGCTTTGAAATATGTCCGATTATTTCCAACACCATCGATTCTCACATAACAATGCTCAAGGTTGGAAAGTAAGAACTTTGCGAGAAAGTCGCATCCATGACGTGGATGCGATGATGACAATTGTTGAAGACCTAAAATGAATTGGCTTTTGTTATACTTCAAGAACACTTTGATTCGACTCAAATTTTCTAGGTCTGATGAGCACATTCGATTCACGATTAGTCAAGAGCCGAGAGTAAATTGTTACTATTTACGGATATAATGTCAAGGTACCAATAAATACATGTGTAAGTGTTTGGACATAAATCTATGACAAAACATACTTTCATAATGAGTTGTCCTCTTTCATGACATATGTGTTTTTAAAAGTAAAAGTGGTCCTTGCCATGGGCTCTATATCTTATATAAAATTTGTCATGTGCATTTAGTGACACGTTGTGATGATTTATGATGATTTTCTAACCTTGTTGAATTGTGTTTTAAGTACACTCACTCGACAATCCACTATCTGCGACTTTCTTGAATTTTTTTAAATATGAGCTCATCAAATTATAGTTTTTATAGTTTTTATTATTTTTTATTTTTTATTGAGACAGAAGGCCGACATGCCAACGTCAAAGCACAAGAGACAGTTGACCACCTGGTAAGTTTTCCGTCAAGTAGAGAGGAGATTTCACAGTCGGGATTCGAACCGCCAACCTCTTCCTTGGGATTTGGGTATCTCTCCACCATCATCCGGTAGTTTAAGGTCATCTCGGACCACCAAATTATAGTTATGGCATTGGTGTTTTCTCAACTCCACATTCAGATTTGAATGCTCCAATAAACAGGGAGAACCGACTGCTAGTTATAGATGAATCGGCTGAGTTTAAGAAATAACTAGTTCAAGTTGAAGACTTCAGGAAGATTATCGATTATTTTAGAGGAATTTAGAGAAGATATTTCATATTAATATAAAAAATTGAAAGGTTTGGAATCATCGTATATATTAATATAGTAATCATCTTACGTATTAATATAGTAACCGATTGGACTTGGAAACACTAGGATCTTGACTGAGGGCCACTTCACACACGAGCCAAGAGCCGTGACCATGAAATTGTGAGAGCCCAAAAGAAAGTGTCCAAAGGCCGTCCCAATACACCTCCAAAATCATGTAGTGTGGTCACGGATCCCCAAGTGTAATGTGAAGTCATATGTGATTGGGCCCTCAACCAAATGCTATTGTAATGAATTTCTATTCATGCGGGTCCTCACACATGAATAAATAGAATAAATAGAATAAATCAACGGTTATAAGCATTTGTAGTGACTTGGTCTCCCAATGGTTTTGTGTTAGGCCTACCTCCAAGAAATGGTTTTTGAAAATAATCCAAGTGATCATGAAACATGATCCATTCGATGCCATGTTAGGAATCCATGTAGACTTTACATCCATCTTGCATTCACTTACATACTCTGTTGGTCCTTCAAGCGCAATGTGAAGCAAACTTGGACCAGCTCTACCTTTTCCACCAATGAGAGTGCTTGAAGGGTACTGGACACGGGCTCTCATACTCGTGTGTGAAGTGGCCCAAAGAAATAACCAGTTCAAGTTCAAGACTTCAAAAAGATTATTGATTATTTGAGAGGAATCTAGAGAATATACTTCATATATATGAATAAAGAAAAAAAATCGAAAGATGTCCACATGTTACCACTTGAGACTTGGAAACACAAGAATCTCGACCAATTATGCCCAAAAAAACTCCCAGTACATTATGTCCATTACTTTAATTTACTTCACTAATTATAACTAGACCTTTCAAGCCGGTTACTGTGGTTTACCAATTTGGAGTTCCACATTGCTGTAACTTCATACATCGATATTATTAGTTTTAACATAAATAACATAAATAGATAGTATGCACATTAAAGAACAAAACATAACTTATTTTAGTAGGAAAAAAACACTCCTAATGAACAAATAACTTAAAATTGTGATAGCATCGTGTAGTGACTCCTCCAAAAAGGTTGACCACAATAATATAAGTGTGAAAGGTGAACTTAGTTCAAGCATTGAAAAATTCCACGATGGTTAAATAAAGAAATACTCGGTACATATTTGAACATCATCCAATATCATTGACTTTGCTCGAAACTTGAACACGCTTAGTATTTGATTGGTGTATATAGTATGACAAAAGAAGCTGAAAAGTAAGTCCACCCGGAAAGAATTTAAAGTACATACGCAAAACACTAACTATTTTGAGGACGTGACCATAGTTTATGGTTATCTAGGGTCGTAGTCTATGTGGCATCATCCCCACATGATGATGATAGAGGGACAATAAATAACGTCCAATATGAGAAAGCCAAGCCAAAGTGGGCCCGAAAGGTAGAAGTCAAGGACTATCTTTATGGTCCTCGTATCTAGGTGTTATGTTCCTAAAAGAGTGTGTGTAGGCCCCATACCCGCTAAGTGGCATGTATGACAATGTTCCCTTTCTTTAAATGCTATCTCATTTTACACCTATTACTATGGCCCACTAGAATTTTGATGTGTCATGATGATTTTGGTCAATGTAATCTCTTTTTGACCCACGTCAATCTGAGCTCACATCATCATATGTTCAAACTTGTTTTGAACCTGATGTTTTCTACATGAACAACTATTCACGTTTCATTAGTTTGAATGTGTACATTGTGGAAGGAGAGGGCATCAGTCAAAATATTATTAAATCACTCAGCTATGATAGCACATTATTTTCAAGTTCAAATTTTAAAATGAAAAAGTCATTATCAAATGTCACTGGCAAAGAGGGTTATTTATTTCATTCATTTTTTGAATTTCCAAGTTGAGTACATGCTTTATTGATGGTTTCATTTCGGGAATTAAAGCTAGTCAATTGCTCCTTTAGTAAGTGGAAGTGAACATATTTGATTTTGAACCTTGAAGTTGAGGTGCGCTCAATATGAGTTTTGTGGAGAAACAACCTTCAAGAATGCAAAGACAACTTTTGGGGGGAAGTTGGATGGGACGGGCAATGTTTTTCATTCAGGTTTTGAATTTTTCCTATTATTTTCTCAAGGGTTGCCCAAAGGTTGCAGGTTGCGGATCCCAACCTTATCTTTGGCAGAGATCCCTCCCCTAAAAGTTCGTAGGGGAAGGATTGAAGTCTCCCGTATTATTTGTTCATTGGCTCCAACTTGAGACCAAAGATATGCATCAAAGATTGGGGACTAAAGACATGGGACTTTGATGGTGTGTTGGAGGCACCAAACACACGATATGTGTTTGACAAGCTCTCACTTGAAATCCTAAAGTATCTCGTGAATGATGTTTGGGACTGCCCAAAGTTCAAGTTCTTGTTTTGTGGGCCATGAGCAAACAACTCTATTATTTGGATTGCCGTGACATCTTCCAACTTTAGACAACTTTACATTTTGTTTCTCAAGAAACCCTTAACCCACATATTTTGCATAGAGGCCACAATGTGGTGTCCATGTCATGTCCCAGTATGCCTACCACCAATTGAAGGATATTTTGGAAAAGCCCACACTTTTAGGGTAGTGTCAATTTCTCCTACATAATGGTGCTCCAAAAAGTGTATTTGAGCATATTGTGCTATTTCAACTTCACTCTCATGCAAGCTCGCTATTGGCTTCTCAAATATTTGAACTATTTCTTAAGCAATTGTTACCTTGTTGAATAATTTGAATATCCACAATAACATGTGAAAACATCTCCATAGGAGGGACTCCTTGTTGAAAACTATTGGTGTATCCCCATTATTAATGGGCTATTCCTCACCAAGCTAAGATTGTATCTTGAAAACACAACTCATAAGCTCAAAACCCTAAACATGCTTATATTTTTGTGTTCCATGTGGAAACTACATTCTAGCACATACAAAAACAAAATTGAGAGTCCTCTACGGTATGAGTAGGTTTTCGTATAAGATCTTGAGATGAAAAGTACATATTATTAAAAGTATCTTCTCCCTCACTCACACACACCTACTACTCTTAGCCCCTTACACGCCCCCTCCCCCGCCCCCCCCAACTACAAAACTACTACTCCCGTACCCTGGAGACGTAGTCTCAAGTGCTCAAGGAATGCATACTCACACCAATAGTTAGGAGCATGCCTTGCACACCCCCGATCTCCCAAACTACATTTGAAAAATTACACTCGACCCGCATGGCCGCACACGCAAACCCTGAAGCCCTCGCTATCCTCATAATCCCGCATGAGGATTGGTACTGTTAAGATAGCAATCAGATATAGCAACCAGGTGTTATGAACTCTAATGTAAGGGTCCAGGGTATTAACCTGGATACCCGCCTGTAATAGGATATGTACTCAGTAGAGATAGTGGGTTAACCTGAACCCGGGTACCATAGACCATGACTTCATCCTGTCATGGCCGGGTATCAACCAGTACAGTATGAAGTAGACAAGGTGCTGGTATACGATGCATGTAGGTTGCTGACACCTGGCCTTTATACCTCAAGGCCATACATTGTATTATATATACCCCTTAGTTCCTCATTAAGGGAAGTTAATTATGAAGTATTTTATGCACCGAAACTCTGTCTCATTTAGCAACCTGACTTACTTCTAACACGTTATCAACACGCTCCTGGCACCTTAGTTTCTATTCACAATCCTCATCTCTCTTATATCTGACATGCTTTGTAGATACTCTATTCTGGTGAGGAAAAACGAAAGATCACATGAGTGAATGCTGTAGATAACTCTGCACTGGATAACTTCTTTAGATAATTCTGCACGGCATTAATAGACACTCACACACACATATTTTGTTCACCACCTTGCAGCACCTTTGTTTCTGTTTTGTTTGTCTCACATATATCCTTATGATGTTCTTCTGTTATGCTTGAGAATTGACTAACCATGGAAACAAAATGCTGTCCAAAATTTCTTATACTGTTTTACTAACCCCTGATTGTCATTTTCACCTTTCTGTTATATACTAATACAATTGTTGCTGTCGTGATTCATTTTTGTATACACTAACCGACAAATTATCTATATCTGTGAATATACATATATATATTTTATTTACTAACAATCTCTGTGTTTTTATACCAGCGATAATCTGTTTAATACTAACTACTCTTATATTATATATATACACACATATACATATATATCGTCTTTCTGTTTTGACTATAAAAAAATAAAAAAATAAAAAATATAAATATATATACTAATACAAACTATACTCTGTTTTTCTGAAATACTAACTTGCGTTCAGTCAAGATTTTCTTTTACTAACTATCTGATATATATATACATATATATATATACTGTTTCACTAACATAAAAATTATATATATTATATATATTATATATATACAAACCTGCTGTTTTTATTTACCTACTAACTATCGTGTAACAGAATATATAAGATATATTTATAATATATCTTCAATATCTGTCTATACTTCGTTGTTTCAATATCTGTCTATACTTTGTTGTTTCAATATCTGTCTATACTTCGTTGCTTCAATATCTGTCTATACTTTTCCTGTCTATACTAAGTAGTTATATATTCTAATATCTGTCTATACTTCTCTGTATATAGACCAACCTCTGTATCTCTTTTGCATCTGTTTCTACTAAATATACATATGAAAGAACAATAAAAACTGTATATGGCACGTTGTTTGGTCAGAACACCAAAAATGGTCAAAGATATACCCACTCAACCCATGTTTACTGAAAATAGAATGCAATCTCTTATGTTTTTCCCCTTACAAGCAGATGGATCAAACTTTTTAGAATGGGCTAATGACGCTAAAACATTACTAAGCGCAGATGATCTAGCTAGAACCCTCACAATCCAACCTTCAACTGGTCACATCCAACCTATACCACCTGCCATGCGATGGCAAGCATTGCTACAGCTTCGTAGACATCTAGATCATTCATTAAGACTGCAGTATTTACAAGTTGAGGATCTAGCAGAACTTTGGAATCTTCTTTATACACGGTTTAACCATCAACAGACTCTGTTCTTACCTCAAGCTAGATCAGATTGGATCAACTTACGAGTTTTAGACTTTCAGGATTTTTCTACGTTTAATTCCGAACTTCACCGAATTACTGCACAACTGCGATTAATATGCGGCGAAACCATATCAGAGGCTGAGCTTATAGAGAAGACTCTCTCCACTTTTCCCCCTGCAACTGCAATTTTATCACAACAATATCGTAATATGAAATTCAAAACACATGCTAATCTCATGTCTACTTTATTATTGGCAGAAAAACACCATCAGCTATTACTAAGAAATGCTGATTCATGTCCAACTAGAGAGATCCATAATACGAAGGTACCAGCAGCTGCTGGGCTAAGGGGTCCTGTTACCACATACAACACCACTGCAGGACCTGCTACTGCTGCTGTTGCTGGGCATGCTGGTCGTAGCAGTTCGAATGGACCTGCTGGTTGGAGCAGTTCAACTGGACCAGTTGGTTACAACAACACTACTGGACCTGCTGGTTGGAGCAACACTATTGGACCTGCTGGCTGGAGCGGTTCTATTTCAGCACCTGATTTCAGGAACTCTACAGGTGGAGTTCAACCTTATGCAGAAGCCCATGCTGCAGAAGCATCCAGGAGACCCCTGAGAGGTTCTTTTCGTAGACCTCATTCTAAACCTCCCAGAGTGATGCAAAGAGGGAATCAAAATAGATCTAGACCTCCGCCCAGACCCTACACAAATAAACCAGCGAAGGGTAGCTGTCACAAATGCGGACGCAAAGGTCATTTTGCCAAAGAATGTAGAGCCCCTCCTTATTTGGTCAATATGTATAAGGAACTACAACAATTACGTATTCAACCCCGCCAGAATTATAATTTTCAAACTGAAGACCCCTCTTCCTCTACCTATGATGTTGAGAGTTTTATGACTATCTATGAGAAGCAAACATCGGACCCGGATGTTGCTCTCCTAGATAGTGCATCTACACATACGATATTGACCAATCTTGAATTCTTCCATTTCACTGAAAATGAGAAGTCCTGGCACCATTGTAAGCTTATCACAATGGCCGGAAGCCGAAATATGAGATTTCGGGAGGGCCGGGCAACGGTCGTTTTGCCCGGGGGCTTCCCCCTCACTTGCGCGAATGCAATGTACGCTCCAGATGCGCCTCGTAGTCTGATCAGCTACAGGGATCTGAGAGCGAGGAAGATCCACGTTTCCACTGCGATGGAAAATGATGAAGAGGTTCTGGAGCTCAGGCAAGGGCAGGAGATCCTTGCCACCGCGAAAGCGGGAGACGACGGCCTGTATAAGATTGTCATAAAGCCCTTGACATGTAGCCCCATCTCTCTGATAGATGAGGAAGAGGTTTGTATGGCTACTTGGGCTGGAGACCCTGAAGCAAAACGCCACAACCTGGCACAGGGAGTATCTTTAGATACTATAGCCAAGCCTGATTTATGGCATATGAGGTTAGGACATCCGGGAACCACAATATTCCGCCGGATGATTCCATTGATAACAGGTCATAACTTGTTGACAGCTGAAGCTGAGAAAACTCATGCTTGTGTAGCATGCATTAAGGGGAAATTTATCAAAAGACCATCCAGTTGGACCTTACCCAAGGAACTACCCCCACCACTGTTTAGAATACAAGGAGATATTTGTGGGCCAATTAATCCTCCATCTGGAATATTTAGATACTATCTAGTACTTGTGGATGCCTCGGGAAGTCACTTTGAAGTCTCCCTACTTCCAACTAGGAATCTGGTCTTCCCTAAAATATTAGCTATCCTACTAAGGTATCGGAACCATTTTCCAGAAAACCCAATCAAACATCTTAGGATGGATAATGCCAAAGAGTTCCGATCACAAGTGTTTGAGGACTACTGTACAGCTATGAGCATAAATCTAACCTACTCAGTCCCCTATGAGCATAGCCAGAATGGGTTAGCAGAGGCTTTTATTAAAAAGATCCAGCTAATAGGTAGACCTCTGTTACTGCATGCTAACCTACCAGTCACATTATGGGGTCATGCAGTCTTACATGCAGCAGCACTGCTAAGGCTAAGACCAACCTTAATTAATACCCAAACACCATATGAGTTGGTAGCTGGCAGACCACCAAGTGTAGCACACATAAGAATATTTGGTTGCCAAGTATGGGTCCCTGTTTCTGAACCTAATAGAAATACCATTGGACCACATCATCAAGAAGGGATTTATATAGGCTTTGATTCTGCATCAATCATCAGATACCTAGATCCTATATCCGGAGCTTTACTTCGAGCCAGATTCGCAAATTGCAGGTTTATTGAAACTGTATTTCCAACCTTGCAGAAATTTCCTAAACAACCAACTGAAAACCTTACCTTTCTAGCTCCTGAAACATTGACCATGAACCCTGATCCTCCCACATCCTTATCTAATACAGAAGTAGCTAAACTTCTGAACCTTAATCAATGGCTGAGAATACCCCAGATGGTTTCTCATCTGAAACCAGAATCCTTAGACATCCCCTTCCTGGTACCGGGAATACCCTAGCCAAAAGACCACCTGAAAACCCAACCTATACCTCTCAACCAGACAAAAGACTTAAATCACATTTTACAGCTGAAGATGTCCAAGAATTCAAGACTGAAGACGTCCAAGACAAGACTGAAGACATGGATTTTTACCTCGGGGAACCAGCTGAACCTCATGTAATCACACCTGATCCTAATCTGGACTCTAACCCAGCCACACTTAAACAAGCCATGTCTAGACCTGACTGGCCACAATGGCAGCAAGCCATTACAACTGAATACAATTCTCTTCGTAAACATAAAGTATTCGGGGATCTGTCCATCGAACTTAACCAACCACCTGTAGGCCATAAGCTTATATTTACTAGAAAATTCGATACTCAGGGTAATGTCATCAGATACAAGGTCGGATTAGTAGCCCAGGGTTTCACACAAAGACCAGGCATAGATTATGAACAAACCTACAGTCCAGTCATGGATACTACTTCATTTAGATATCTGCTAGCCTTGACAGTCCATATGTCTTTGCATATCTACCTATTAGATGTTGTTACAGCCTATCTTCATGGCACATTAGATTCTGTTTTATATCTAGTACCCCCTCCTGGATTTCTGAATCAAGTACCTAACCCAAAGCCAGGGAGATTTGCAGGGTTAAGAATTCATAAAGCCTTATATGGTCTGAAACAATCAGGACGCACCTGGTATCACCATTTATGCCATTTTCTGATAAGCAAAGGTTTTATATATAACTCTACCCTGCCCTGTATTTTTACTCTTACCAAAAACTCTGAATTTATTATTCTGGCCGTATATGTTGATGACTTAAACATAATAGGTACATCAGAACTTTGTCAATATGCTCAAAATATACTCACTCAGAAGTTTGACATGAAATTTTTAGGCCCTACTACCTACTGTCTAGGACTTCAGGTACATCACGTACCAAACCAGGGCATACTTCTGCATCAGGAGGCATATGTGAACAAAATTCTTAAAGAATTTCAAATGGATCAAGCTAATCCCCTAGCTGCCCCTATGATAGGACCTAGCAAAACTAATAATGATCCATATCAACCTCGTGAGGAGGAGGAGGAGATCGTAGACAAGTCTAGGTACCTCACAGCGGTTGGAATGTTTACGTATCTAACGACACACACTAGACCTGATATAGCATTTGCGACCAGCATACTAGCTAGACATAGTCAGAATCCTACAATCAGACATTGGAATGGTATTAAGCACCTTTTAAAATACCTACGCAGGACTTCTGATCTCGGGTTATTCTACAAGAGAACTAACAACCCTGAAATTTCAGGTTTTGCAGATTCTGGTTTTCGAACTGATATGATTGCAGGAAAGTCGCAGACTGGTTACATATTTATGAAAAACGGCGCTCCCATATCCTGGAAATCCACGAAGCAGACAACTACTGCCACATCGACTAACCATGCTGAGCTTCTCGCATTTCATGAAGCTGCAAGGGAATGCGTATGGTTGAGAACTATGGAACAGATTCTGATAAAACAATGCAGGTTACAGATCAAGGAACAGCCTACTACCATTTTCGAGGATAATGCTGCCTGTATCAGGCAAATGAGTTCTGGTTTCATCAAGGCTGATCGGACGAAACATATCAGCCCACACATATTCACATACAGTCAAGACTTAATAGAAAAGGGACAGTTAGAAATTCGAAAAGTACAATCTGAGCATAATTTAGCTGACATGTTGACTAAAGCTCTACCAGCCTACAAACTTAGAAAATTGATAGAAGCAGCTGGGATGAAGACACTCCACTCATTAACCTCATCTGGATGTTAATACTCTTTTCTTTATCCAAGGTTTTATCCCAGGAAGGGTTTTACTTGGAAAAGTTTTTAACGAGGTTAACACCAGGTTGAGGAGGAGTGTTAAGATAGCAATCAGATATAGCAACCAGGTGTTATGAACTCTAATGTAAGGGTCCAGGGTATTAACCTGGATACCCGCCTGTAATAGGATATGTACTCAGTAGAGATAGTGGGTTAACCTGAACCCGGGTACCATAGACCATGACTTCAGCCTGTCATGGCCGGGTATCAACCAGTACAGTATGAAGTAGACAAGGTGTTGGTATACGGTGCATGTAGGTTGCTGACACCTGGCCTTTATACCTCAAGGCCATACATTGTATTATATATACCCCTTAGTTCCTCATTAAGGGAAGTTAATTATGAAGTATTTTATGCACCGAAACTCTGTCTCATTTAGCAACCTGACTTACTTCTAACAGGTACAACCAAAAACACCCCCTCATGGGTCCACACAACGAGACCTACGTACTTGCCCACCTCAACCTCCACACACTCACATATTCCCCCAAACCATATTCCCCATCTAAACCCAACATCGTCATCATCCTTTGCATACCTTAGAATATGGCAACTGCCATCATCCCCATCTTTGCATAATGATTCCAATATTGCCTCAAAGTTGCCCTCTAACTCAACAAACCTCCCCTCACACAACATTCATGTCCCCTAACTGCACCCATCAAGATCAACATATGCAATATCACCCCCCCCATTCTCCACCAAGGTGTAGTGGGCATGGTTGGGATAGAAATTTGCCACCTCGTGGGAGATATCTAATGAGCCTACATACTTCCTAGCAATTGTGGCATCCTACGTACCGAATTCAAAGCCACATTTGCCACTCTCCACCTCGGCAAAGTCAACAAGGCTCACTCATATATTTACAACCAACTTAACTCCCTCTACCACATATGACATCCCTCCTCCCAACATAGCCACCTTGACAAATTACTCATACAAGCCATCATTTGGCGTCTTTCACACCAAAGTCACCCCCTCACTATCCAAAAAGATCCACACAAGTTCAGGATTTCTCGGCAATGACACCATGGATAAACTCACCAAGCTCAAAATTAACAAAAACCTCCAATACCACCCCCCACCCCCCCCCCCCCCTTCAATCAACACAACCCATTCAACTCCCTTTTGGCACTCCAAAATCCTCATAGACTTCCCAAGTACTACACCCATCCGACACCTCAAACCGTACATACAAAAGGGAAATGCCTATCTTCACCACCACAATCCTCATTGAATACCCATATGTCGCAAAATGGTTAAACATCCTCCTTGTCCATCCCATCATTTCTAATCACTTTTGATCACCCTACCATGCTCATGCCTAACAAAATTAGACTTGAAGACCACCAATCCCAATACTACGCACCTAAACACACCAAACCCCCCTATGTTGGATCTCACGACAAGCAACCCAACCAAGTGCAACTAGCTAACTTCAAGGATAGACCATCTCCCGAGACCAACAACCGAGATATCAAACCCACGAATATGTTGAATTCAAGAAGGACCCCTTGCCCACCATACGACAGAAGACGTGTTGATGATGGTAGTGGTCGTCGCCCTACCGTTCCCCACCGTTCTTCCTATAAAACAAAAATTGTTGCAAAGGAAAAGGGTCACATGATAAAGGACCCCCCCCCCCCCACTAAAATAAATAAATAAATAAAACAAACAAACCCCACGTGACATTTCAGAGAGGGAAGAAATTTGGAAAGGTTGGGGGGACTATGAATGCAAAAGGTGAGTATGGTGGGGAACACCTAGGGGAAGTGACAAGCATAGAGCCAGCGTGACGACATGGCATGGGCACAATTGGGAGGGGTAGGGGGGATGGCATGACAACTAATCATGGGGGGGGGGGGGGGACTTATAACATGGACATGGACATACATGCATATAGCAAGTACACGCGGACATGTGGGCATATGGGCATAAAGACATGAGCTTGAAGACGTATGGTTGCACGGATGTACAGAGCTGGGATAATACCTATGACACTAACTCATTCGCACAACAACAACAACGGGTCAAAATGGACATAGGATTGATAAGATATCAACTAATCAAGGGGGGGGGGGGGGGACTTATAAACATGAACATGGACATGCATGCATATGGCAGGTACACACGGACATGTGGACATAAAGATATGAGCATGGGGACGTATGGTTGCACGGATGTACGGAGCTGGGATACCTATGATCTTAACTCATTCGCACAACAACAAGAACGGGCCAAAATGGACATAGGGTTGCTAAGATATTAACTCGTATGCACGAACCCAAGGTGGTGTTTATGATGGTGCGATGGATGTTAATAATGATGGGTCATTAAGATTCCGAGACCTGTGGAGACCAAGTGTCCATGACTGCGTGATAACCAGGCTGATAACCAGCCCCAACACATGTAAGCATGAGCCGCCAACCCTGGATTAAAACCCCACACCAGCACCAGCACCAGCACCAGCACCAGCAGCACGATGGAGTCAGAGCTGCTATGTAAGTTAAGATCCCCAATGAGCAAGACTGGGTGGGTTGGTATTATTAATTAAGTGGCTGGAGCTTGGCAGAGCCTCATCAGCGAGGACGTCAATTCAGGAGTCAGCCAGCTTGATTAGCCCTATGCAACTTATGTATGCAAGCCTTCAGTAACATCTGTGTGTCTTTTTCCTCTCTGAAGGAATCGGTGCCATACAACTTTCACCAGTCTCAATCAATGAACGCGGAGAACTGGCCACTGGGTGCAGATGAGCTGATCGAGTCTCGGAAATACCGGGAAGCTTTCGACTCGATTCGGTTTAGAGGGATTCTATGATCGGGGAGGACCGGCAGTTAGTACCAGATGAACAGGTTGAGTTTGAGAAATAACCAGTTGAAGTTCATCAAGACTGCAGGAAAATTCCCGATCATTTTTAGAGGTATTATTTATGAAATATACCCAAATTTATCAGGAAAACCGAAGGAGGATGTCAACATGTGACCGGTTGGACTTGCAAACACTTGCTAGGATCTCAACCGGTTATCTTATGCTAAAAAATCTCCCCGATTACTGGAGGGATTGATAGAGTCCACCTCGAATCGATTCCCAAAAAAAGAAAAAAAATTGACTGAAAAATGTCGACAGGTAACCCTATAATGTTGGACTTGGAAGGCACTAGGATCAGTGATCAGGGAGATTGTTGGGCATGATCGGTTGAGATCGTAGTGTTTGCAAGTCTGACCGGTTACGTGTTGACATCCTTCGGTTTTTTCCTTGATTGAATGGGGGTATATTCTATGGATTCCTCTGAAATTATCGGTAATTTTCCTGCAGTCTTGATGAACTTCAACCGGTTTATCTGGTACTAACTGCCAGTTCTCTCTGATCATAGACGAGGATCTTGACCAATTATGCTCGAAATCTGCCCGGACATTGGTCTCAATGACAACCACGACCTGATGGGTGAGCATAATAAGTTCCTTTGATTGTGTGGTCGGTTATCATACCAAAAAGTGATGTATTTATTCAACACATCAAAAAGTGATGTGTTCAATACATTTCTTAGCATTAGGTGTACACTGTAAAGTGGTCTGAGGAAATAGATAGGTGGGCAGATGTGTAAGATGCTTTTCACTTCAAACTTAAGGCCACTTTACAACATCGACCCAGAGCCTTGGCCATGAAATTCGAGGGGCCCTTGAAAATCCCCTGAATATCCAATTTTGCAATTGATAGGTCCTCAAGCATAGTGTAAAGTGAAAGCGAACCATGTTGAGGGATTGCAACATATTTTATGGATTATCCAAACAAGTAGGTAGTCCATGACCCCACTTCATGGCAATATGTTATTTTTAGAAGCCAATGGCAATTTTAATTACTTATCATGGCCACTAGTTTCGTGTTGGACCCACATGGGCCTAACGCAATATTCAATAGATCATGAAGCATTATCCACTTGGTGCCATGTAGGACACCATGTAGATTTTTTTCATATGTTCAAATTTCTTTGGTCTCTCACGCCCGTAGGGTCTTGTGTACAATGAATTTGGATTGTCTTTGGTTTCTCGACTAAGCACATAAATTGTTCATCACGGGTCAAGGGTTCTCAAGCTCAAGTGTAAAGTGGCCCTTATGTAGATTGCCTAAAGGGTGTAAAACCCTCAAAGTCAGAGAGAGGGAGTTGTTGTAGAGTGTACCTCTCTACTATCCAACATAAAAACTTGACCCCTATAAGTTTGTTTTCAGTTCCTCTCAAATGATCTTGAAATAGACTAATTCAGGGTCTTTAAATCTACTTCCAGTGTCATATCAGCAAAAAAGAGTAACCTCTGGATTGCATACTATTTGAGGTTTTTTTGAATGATGGATGAATGAAAGACATGTATAAAATAATTCTCTCTCTCTCTCTCTCTCTCTCTCTCTCTCTCTCTCTCTCTCTCTCTCTCTCTCTCTCTCTCAACGTCTACAAGCAAGCTCCGTATTTTGTTGGTCTTGAGTTGCTTAAGTATTTTGATCTCGCTTGGGAGCTCAACAAATTATTTGTATGAGAAAATATATCTCATGATAGTTCAGAGATCTATGGGATAGGAAAGGGGGACGTTTGATTACACTAAACATTTAATTTTGGTGTGCCATACTAATTACAGTGGTCCTCATGACTTGTCACCTTCTCTAGTTGCCCTCACGCCATTATAAGATAATTTATGTGGGTTAATGATGAAAAGTGTGGGCCACATTAAATAACATATTCAATAAAGTGATCTTGATTTCCTAGCCATCCGAGTGTCAGTTAGTTCCCTTAGTTTGTGTTTTCTTTCATTCAATTGTTATAGATTTCATTTGTGCAAAAAAGTAAACCGGTGTTTGGATTTTCAGATAAGTAATGTGTACAATTATTAGAGAGGACCACAAGTCAATTTTCAAATGCATTGGAATTCAAGTGGAGCATGTATACTAGGGAGTTCCATATCAACATACTCACCAGTGGCATGACGTGTCAAATGACTTGGCATGATTCCTATACCAATGAAGGCGAGATCATGACACGTGGCATGGTACGATGCCCCTTGATGACAATCATGATGCCACATGACAAATGGATGAGATAATTCTACTGCTCAACTCTATAATACATATTATTTTAAACACAAACTATCTCATGCCAAAGTGGTTTAGTGTGATTCACACTCTATACACACCAATGACAACGTTGGTGCCATGTGACACAAGCATCATTGCACATAAGAACATCAAAACCTTCCAAAGCTTGGATCCTATCCCAATAGAATGCCTTATTCTTTGAACTTTCTAATAATGGTCAATATAGTAATACTAGATCTTTTTCCTTAGAAAGCCATGGAGAACGATAGTGCATGTTTTCACCTCTTTGCTTTCTACTTGAAGATTAGGTTTAGAAACTAACTTTAAACGGTGGCGACCACCAATATACTACATAAACTAAATTTTAGGGTTTAGGGTGGTCCTTCTAGAATCTAAACCCTAAATCCTAAATGACGTGATGGTCCTTCTATGCCTACACATGAAGTGAAGCATAACTTAGGGCCAATTCACACATGAGACTGACAACCCGTGACCATTACACTCCAACCACTCTCATTGGTGGAAAAGGCGGAGCCGGTCCAAGTTCGCTTCACACTACGCTTGAGGGACCAACGGAGTATATGAATGCAAGGATGGATGTAAAGTCTACACGGATTCCTACATGGCATCAAATGGATCATGTTTCATGTTCACTTGGACTATTTTCAAAAACCACCTCTTGAAGGTAGGCCTAACACCAAAACCAGAAGACCACAACACTCCGAACACTCAGAACCGTTGATTCATTCTATTTTATCATGCGTGAGGACCCGCATGAATAGAAATTCATTCAAATCGCATTCAATTGAGAACCCGGTCACACACGACTTCACACTACACTCGAGGGTCCGTGACCACACTACATGACTTTGGAGGTGTGTTGGGACGGCCTTCGGACACTCCGTTTTGGGCTCGCACAATTTTCACTGTCATGGCTCGTGGCTCGTGCGTGAAGTGGCTCGTACCCAAACGCCCAAAGTCCGTCAATAGGTATTTTTCACATTATGATTTCCATTTCAAATCCATCGGAAATGGGTTGGGGATTCGTGGCACTCAAGTAAAATCATCCATCCAAGATATCGTGGATGAAGTGGCTCCAATAAAAAAAGCCCCCCTATGAGGTTGAGGGTCGATTCATTCGAATGTGACGTCACTAGACTAATTCGGGGCCTTTGACTCTATTTCCGGAATCAAATTGCCCAAAAATAGCCATTTAGATGATTCCTGCGTTTTTTCATCCGTACGGATGATTTTACTTGAGTGCCACGAATCCCCGGCCTCGGAAATGTGGTGTATACTAGTGCATACACATAATGTAAACATGGCGCCTCTCCTCTCCTCTCCCACTCCGCTCCTTGGGAGTGGAGTCGAAGCCGTTGTGCGAGGCTATGGATAAAGTAAAGTAAAGCATATATGCTTCAACATTTGGTCTTGAGAGCCTCTTCTTCGCATGCGGCAGCTTTTCCCATGCAGAGTGCCGTTTTGTTTTGAACTCCTCAAGGTGGCTTCTGCAATAAATACGCCCCAAAAGGGGGGCGGACCTTTGTAAGTCGTGTGTGAACAGATCCGGCTCCGAGCTTTGAAGTTTTTGTCCTCCTCGTTTGGGCTGGACGATCGAGGCCCCAGGCCAAGTGTCAGCTGACTCACTGCAACTAGCGACAAGGCTGAGGCGGGCGTCCATATATATATATATATAGTCGACCGGGTCCATTCAACCGCTCACTAGGCTCATGTAATGTTAACATAGATGACATAGATCCTAAATTACATCATTTGAGATTTTATGTTGAGGGAGGCCGAAGGTTCTTGATAAGGCAACCACATATGTAAGGTTTAGGCAAACTAAGGTAAAGTTTACGTGTTGGCGGGCTTGTGACAACTGTTGTAGGCAAGGAGCAACATTGAGATGAGCGGTTATGGGTTAACCTACAAATCGAGGCATCCATAGTTGACTAGGTCCATTTAACTGCTCACTAGGCTCGTGTAATGTTAACATAGATGACATAGATCTTAAACTACATCACTTGAGATCTTATGTTGAGGGAGGCCGAAGGTTCTTGTTAAGGCAACCATATCTGTAAGGTTTAGGCGAACCAAGGTAAAGTTTGCGTGCTGGCAGGCTTGTGACAATTGTTGTAGGCAAGGAGCAGCATTGAGATGAGCGGTTATGAGTTAACCTATAGATTGAGGCATCCATAGTCGACCAGGTCCATTGAACCTCTCATTAGGGTCATGTAATGCCAACATAGATGACATAGATTTGTAAGGTTTAGGCGAACCAAGGTAAAGTTTATGTGTTGGCGGGCTTGTGACAATTGTTGTAGGCAAGGAGCATCATTAAGATGAGCAGTTATGGGCTAACCTACATATCGAGGATGTGTTAACCTAATAATCATGTTTCGAGATGTGTGACAATGTCCATATTCATGATTTATTGTAAAAAAGAAAGAAAAGGTTTTCTTAGAATTTTTTTCTCTTTGCAAGAAATATAATTCCCTACTAGTACTCCTCTTAAACATATGAAAACTCCCTTGTTTTATTGGTCATAGATGCCTCAACCTTAGTTTCAACAGGATTGACATACTTTTTCAAATTTCACCCAACTCGCAAGCTAAATGTTCCGGGAGATGTGTGGGCATGTTTGGTTGAGATCCTAGTGTGTTTCCAAGTCCAACACTACAAGGTGGACCACACTGTTTCTTACATTGTCCTAAATTTGCACATGATTTCAAACCATAAATAATGTTTGATGATTACAAATAGTATTAAAATATTACTTCTTAACATCCAAATTTAGACAAACTACTATTCAATTGTGACAACAGTATTTCATGTTTATTTTAATTATAGTCACAATCGAATGTTGTGATTTTTGGGGCCACAAAAATATAATGTATCACAATTATTGTTGTGTTCAAAACTTGGGCAAGTTGAGCAAAACTATGGTCGGCCAACTTGTGGTTTGTGGTTAGTGGTAACATGGATGTGTGGGAGTGCCCTCAGTTAGCTCGCAGATAAGTAACCTTAGAGGGCTCCCTATTTCATCTTTACATATGCCGGAATGTAATTTCCACATGGGATACAAGTGGGTCGTGGTGAATGTGAGCATGACAGATGACAACTTTTGAAAAAAAAAAAATTGTGTTGGAATAGAGTACCCTCTATGGTAGTTGATCTAACTAACTCCCATTGTCAGCTAATTATGATAGCTAGGCGGTGTGGCCATGCTTTTAGTTAGCCCATCCTCACTACAGTCTAACCTTGATAATGTCACACCATCCGTTTCACCAAAAAGAGTGATATAAACAAGGTGTGACATATTTGATAATGTCACATTTTGAAGATTTGTGCATAATGTGATATTATCAAAAAAATAGGTAGAGAATCAAAATAAAATTACAATGTAAAAAAGAAAATAACAAATACGAGACTTCAATGTTTTTGAATGTAAAATCTAATTCAAAATTGTGAATAACAACAAGAGCACATCATAATGTGTCATTGAGATCAGGTAAAGACCTCTCACTAGAGACAAAGAAGCTTCTAATGTCACATTGTTTTGTTAATGTTAAATGTGCAACACCAATTCTAATGAGTTTGTCATGGATTTTTTCCATTCCTAACAACTCCAGAGTGTTGAAAATCTGAGAACCTTGGCTAGCCATAAAATTCAAAACATCTTTAGCATAACCAAGAATAGCATTGCATTATTCACAGGGGCGGTGCATGACCCTTTCGGCTACTACAATCTGTCCATCCAACCATCACATACAATCCATCCATACTTGGTATTATCACATTTACACTACGGATTTTGGAAAAAAAATAATGACATTACCAAGGGTGATAGGGATAATAACGAGGGAGTTTTACACTATGAAAATCGGTTTCAAACTTTTAGGTGACAATATCAAGGTGTTCTATTAACAAGGGTGACATTATCAAGGTTAGACTGTAACTCGTAAGTGAGGTAAATCTCTTAACTAGGTGGTGCGGCCGGATCCTAACGAGTGGCTGGTTCTCCCCATTCATTGCGCAGGCTTTGTTGAAACTGCTGTTAGTGTCGTGTACCTAAGGTTGGGCAGAACATCAACCTCCGACTTCGCCCTTGATATTATATGTATATATATCACACTTCAAATCACAACAACTAACGCCACTGTGCGTGCTCGAATACCAAGACTACTTTAACGAATCCTGTAGATAAGATATGCGACGATGGCAGGCCGGAACCCCGATATATGTTGATGCTGTAGAGTTTGATGCAAACAAACTTCGCGAGCTTCGAGAAATTATTATTACATCAAATCAAGGCCGGGGACTTCCCACTTGATTGATTGCTTGCTTGCTTGCGGTTGTCTCTCTCACTTTGACTTTGCACATGTCTTTGAGCTCTGCTTTTGCGTATCTTGACATGACCCGGTTCCTCAAGATTCGCTCCACGGCGGTTGCTTATAACACATGCCATTGGCAACATATTCTAATCCATCGTGTCTGCAATCTCAACGACGAGCAAGCGCATCTGCAATAACAAGTAATTAATGACCGTGGCCCTACTTGTGGGCACTTCCAACTCCCACACACATTTCCGGCCGTTGGTTCGGGAGGGAATATCGTCTCGTCCACTTCGCAATCGTCATCGATCAAGAAGATCATCATTTTCAAGTTCGGGATCGTCGTTGAAATGTAAAAGTAATAAGAGCTCAAAATGGAGGTTACCTAAATTAATTCTCTCTTCAATTAAGTGATCACACGACCTGCCATAAATGGTTCTCCCAACACCACAAGCATACGAGTCCTAGCAATTGACCTACATCACTGGAAACTTGTCCTGTGTGGCCCTACTTGTGGGCACTTCCAACTCCCACAGATATTTCTAGCCGTTCGTTCGGTGTGGGAATATCGTCTCGTCCACTATGCAATCGCCATCGATCAAGAAGATTGTCATTTCAAGTTTCAGGATCGGCATTAATATGCCAAAGTAATAAGAGCTCAAAGCGAAGGTTACCTAAATTAATTCTCTCTTCAATTAAGTGATCACACGACCTACCATAAATGGTCCTCCCAACACTACAAGCATACCATATCCTAGCAATCGACCTACATCACCAAAAACTTGCCCCGTGTACCTAGAAAATCCGCAAGTCTAGCAAAATGCTTAGATTCGAATCATTCTTTCATCAACATGGAACAATCACGTAGGACTCGTACGCTAGTAGTGCAACGGCACTCATGACTATTAAATGTAGGATGATTTAGGATGTGAAGCGTGTGATAAAAACGCGTCTTTACCGCGTCCATTCTTTCTTAATACAAACCTTGTCATCACCTCTTCCATGTAGGTGGTTTAATCAAGAACGAGTGACCATATAAGGCCCGCATACCTTAGGTACCTTTGGGGGTGGCCGGCACACAGTACTGTGGCCGAGAGAGCATTGGAGGCATAAATTTTAAACGAGGCTCCGGTTTCCAGGCCGGCCGGCCTGCCTGCCTGTGTGCACATGCTGCTCGATGAATGAGGAGTGAGCAGTTGGTGGAATCGATGCATGGTGGGGCTCTCGGGCTTCGACACAGATGAGGACACACTGCCCGAGGGTGGACGCACACACATAAGTTAGGGTATCTCATTCGAGCTATCCGATAATCAGAGCGATGGAGGGACCGAGCGATCGATCGAGCAAACAAGCGGAGACTTGATGGATTGGAAAGCTCCAAGTCCGAGAAGCATACTATGATGTTAGGTTGACGGTGCCCAAATTATGGTGCATGCGACACCCGTATCCGCTTCCTCCTCCATGTCTCGCTCCCTCCCTTCACTTTCCACCCCGAATGAGTGATGAGAAGTCATCGCGCAGTGGCGGTGCAGCAGCAGCAGCAGCAGGAGTTGTCTTGTTCCGTGCGCTGCCAAGAGCAGAAAGTTCTGGCAAGAGGCAGGAGGACGGAAGGAAGGAAACAAACAAACAAACAAACGAATGAATGAATCCAAGCAACAGAATTAACTGACAGTGATCAGTCGCGTGGGGGGGCAGAGTACACTTTAAACTCCATAGTATCACACCTGTGGCAATCAAAGAGCATGTGATATTACAGAGTTTTGTAGTGTTAACATCTTAACTCCGTGGTATCACACCTGTGGCAACGAGAGTGCACGTGATATTACGGAGTTTTGTAGTGTTAACATGGATGCGTGATACGAGTGAATTAGTGTAGCATGTGACATTATGGAGTAGCACAAAGGAGATGTGAGGACGATTTGAATTCGTTCTCCCGTCACCTATGCTAGTGTGGTCCACTCCACTTGGCATTCCCAGGCGATGTGGTGGACACATGCTCAAACATTCAACAAGTGACATAAGAAGGAGGAGGAGGAGGAGGAGGAGGTGACACTCCACATGTTGACATATGGCGCAATGCGAAGGTGTGGGTTGACTTCTTGGGTGGTTTGCATTAATGACAAATTTCGTGATATAAGGGAGAGAAATGTGACAACAAGGAGTGAGATTTGAACTACGAACATCCGTTCCCTAGGGTTTCGGGATATTAGACAGTGTGTGACATTATGGAAGTTGATGTTACGGAGTTTAGGGTGTACTATGGCATTGAGGTCATTTACACACTATTTACAAACCTACAACATTTAGCAAGAATGGTGCACGTTATAGGTTACACTATTTCTATTGGATTGAAAGTGTTGTGCATTTGAAAGGTTTTAAACCTAGGGGAGGGGGAGGAGGTGGGTGTATCATGGGGGCATGACGACGTAACATTTTTCAACAGCCTTGGCTTGGTTTCTATCTAAATTGGTAAAAGAGACAATCCGAGGTCCACATTATAATTAAAAAAACCAAAAAGTACTTGCATCTCAAGGTGGAGATTCAAAGTTCTAACATCCATTGGCTTTGTCCTCAGAGCCCACATAGCAGGTTGTACCCCCCGAGAACCTATTGGAAAATGTTACGGAGTGTAACTACAGTTGCAAGCTAATTTTCTATGTGATGGTGTGTTTTGTGGTCCACGCAATGCTTTGGGTACATCCCATTAAGTATCTTTCAAATAACATTGAAGTCGATTTGGACAAATTACTTGTTCAAAAAAATAAGGGATGTGCACTTGTGGGGACAAAAAACTTCAAAGGACAATAACAAGAGCAACAACATAACAACCATAATTTTTGAATGTTTGTATTCCATGTTCACCAACCACCATATTTGTGTAGTTTTGCGATGCAGTGTACATCATGTGGGCGGTTGGAATTGTCCAAAATTCATGCATAAATTCAAATATACTACATCCTAGTTTTCTTAAATTGTTTCTGATGATGTTATATTGCATCTTCACTTATCACTAAACTAGAAAGAAAGAAAAAGAACGTTGGTTCAAGAAAAGTGAAGAAGGTTCATTAACCATTCTTAATTCATTTCAATAAGGAAATGAAAGAGGGGATGGTGTAATGCCTATCTATTGGTAAGTGGACCCATAACCTGACATATGACATGGGAAGAGAACCAATCTTTAACAAACCGGGGGCTTGTTGGTTTTTTTTTCCTCAAATTTTCATTTAATAAGGACCATGTACATTAGGTAGTTGATGGCCTTTAATGAAATAGTTTCTATCAATGTTTCAATTTTGGATTTAGGGATATCAAACTCATGAAGTGTGGTAAATAAGGAGTTAGGAATGGGACCACAAAAGGAAGGGGGGGGGGGGAGGGGGGCATTCCAACTGAGTTGTTGAAGATGTGGAATGAAAATGTCAAATGTATCATGTTGGTGGGTAATAGTGTTTGTTGAGAGTTTGTCACTGCAATATCTAAATTGAACAAATTACATTGTTTATTGGGGAGATGGAGGAAATGGTGGGACGTCCACAGTAGAGTTTCCTTTAATGCACATAATATATGGTCTTAGTTGTGCATAACATTTAAGTTAAGGTAAGTAACAAGAGCAAGGGAGGAGCCATGATGGTAGATTATTTTTCAGAGGTTTATTCCCATGGATGTTTACGTGTATTAGTGTAAAGTACCTTGTGGTGGGATGGGTGAGCAATGTGTTGGGAAGGGCATGAACAACCTTATTATGACGGTTGGTTTATAAGTTGTTGATTTGTTGAAGTGTGCAACATGCAAGTATGTGGAACCATGTGGAGGCACTTATAAATTTGATTGAGACAATAGAGCCAAGAAGAAGGTGAGAGAGTAGTGTTGAGGCGTTTTAGTTCGTGGAAAGTGCCCATATATTTGCCATGCTCAAATTGAAGCATTTGGATTATTTTAGCATTTGATGTTGGTTTGGGGCTCCAGATCACGTTAGACCATTTGCATGGATATTGGTGTTGGTTAAGCATTTAGATAAATAAAGGTATGTGTTGGTAGCATATGAGAAAATAGAGCTTAGGTGTTCCTTTTCTATATTCCATTTTGGATTGCATATTGTTCCATCATGTTGAGTTGGTTTGGGGGGACCGGATGGCTAGAATAATAATGATGACTAATGAGATGGAAGGGAATATGGTTAATGGGGTCCCTTTGAACCCCATTTGGCCAATGTGTTGGCTTCGTTGTTTGCAAAGAAGCTAAGTGTAGGGTGTGCGATAGTGGCTACAAGTTTATAGCAAACGTGTTTTGTGCTTGGGTTTTGTTGTACATTTGTGTTTGTCTAAAGTTGTTGTTGTGAAATTGGTATGTATTCATCCCGTGTAGTGTGGACAACTTGTTTTGTGACTACTCATTGGGTGAGATGTGGGTATTGTTTGTTTTTTAATGTGTAACTTGTTGAAAAAACGTGTGCTTGTTTCAATGTGTAACTTGTTGAAACATACACATTAGAGGACATTACTAACGCCAACATGCAATCCATGGCGACGAGCTTAAGGCTGCTTTACACCATGAACCATGAAGTCGGACCATGGAGGATGGCCTTTTTGCCTGGTCTGACTTCATGGTCCAACTTTCATGATCCAATTTTTTTTATAAAAAAAGCAATTTACAAAGCCTTTGGACCACTCACTAGGTGTAAAGCAAACGTGGACCAAGAGGAATGACCATGCACCAAAAAGTGAACGTGCTGATTTTTTTGATATATGCCCCCAAAAAGATATTTTTGGAAAGAAAAAAAGGTTTGACCATTCTCTTGTCTTCTCTTGTCTTTATCTTCTCTTCCCCAACAAACAAATTCATTAAAATCTTATTATAACAACATTTCTATGCCATGGGCCATTGCCTTTTTCTACTTGAGCACCTCTTTTGCCTCTCCCACCGCACAACCCGTTGGACCATGTCACTAGATAATGCAGGCCTTAAAACACGTCTTTTGGGGACGTCGAACTCCATAACCACTGTACCATTTTTTCCCTTGGTGTAAACCAAACTGGTCCCTGGATGAATTCAACAACCAACCACAAATTTTACAAGACCTTGGGATGACTTCACAGTCCATGGTGTAAACAACCGCTTCATGGCAATGGCGTGAGCCACGATGGGGTTAAGAAGATGGCATGTTGTAATCTAGCAAAATGCAAAACGCAAAACGCAACACGGTAATGCCACGGCTCAAGGTTTTTGCACGTGAACTTTATTGTAGATGGATAAAGTAGCCCACAAAGAACTTCACCATATAGACATCCTAGTATATAATACGACGTCGTCGGGCTGACTGATTGCCTGCTCCATGATTGCCCAATGCGAAAGCCACTTGTGCGTTTCCCAATCTGCATATGCTTAGAGGAGGTTACATCAGAGTTCGGGAAGTTTTTGAAGCCGTAGTGGCTAATTGCCGGTAGTTGCTACGAAGGGTCGGATTTTTTCCAATTGACATCGGCAAGAGCCGGTCTTTTGTAAAATCAATCGGCCAATTGCCTATGTTTTCATATTTTCATTGGCCAATATCCGATTAAATGGAATTCATATCGGCACTAATTGTTTAAAAAATGTATGAAAAGTTATTAGAATTCATTTCTTAGTACAAAATCTTGAATAAGTGAAAAGAAAGGCATGTTCAAAACTTTAAATTTGAAGAGTTAATATCCTTGGCAAGAATTGCACCTAGCAATGCCTTCACCGCTTGAAGGCCAAGGGTCCCCCAATTCTTCATAGAAGCAATTGGATTTGGTCATGGAAAGGTTGCATAATTCAAAAAGTTTAAGGTCTAGGGTATTTCCTCAAGTGCATCATCAGATGCCCCAGACAAATAGCGCTCTGGATGCTTGTGGCTGAAATCCAGTAACTCACAAGAAGAATCGACTACATTTTCTGGTCCATCGGCTAATTGCCGGAGGATTGAAATTACAGTCGGATTGCCATCCAATGGTTGAAAATTTGGACCGGCCATGAGGGGAAATCCATCGGCTGATAATGAACTAGCCGTCGGTTTTCCCCGAACATAGGGTTACATATGGAAGGATGGCTGGCTACTAAAGGAAATTTCGAAGCCATGGTGGACCACTACTAACTAGTTGATGAAATGTGTTGCGCAACCCTAAAAGAGACAGGGGAAACACATGATTAATTATGGTGGGGTGGGAGCTCATATATATAATGAATGCCAATGGCACAGACTCACAGAGAGGGAACCCGAGGAGCTTCGTTCACTAACTTAACGGTAGCATGCAGTTGCAACAACAACAAAATAAAAATAGCTAGGTCATCTTCCCACCGCCATTATGATTTTACTTGAAAGACTGCCAAAATGTGCTCATGTTGGGTAGATATGGAGGCCCCGTTGGCTCCATTCAGGGTGCTTCATGTGGCCAGCGCCTTAATGTGAACCGATGCCCCGAAATGCGGCTCAACCCCTAAATGCTCAAGCCTTCACATGCCATTTTTCGGGCACCTCTAGCATCGGTGCTGAAAGTTTATGTTGTGTGGCAAAATGTTACGCTCTGGGTTCTTGAAATCCAACCGTACGGATGTGAACTAGACTACAATATATTCTTTCTGTGAAAATTTGAAGTGAATTGGACCACATTGCTAGGTTGGGTTGACATATGAGCATAGACTTAATCTACCGGAAGGGGGAGGGGGCAAGTACAAAACTTTTTTTTTTTTTGGTATGACTATTTCAGTCATTTCACAAATTTTAGAAGGCTGGCAACTTTGCCCATAATGTGTTATGTGGATGTCGAATGAGCTACTCCCCAAAAATTTAGGTTTTTTGGAGCAAATTTAGATGAAGTCCGTCACCCTCAAAGTTGGAGGGACCACATGAGTTCATTTGGGGTGAATTCCCCTTTTCCATGGAGCAAGCAACATGTGCACTACGTTTGTTTTCCAAATCTATCCGATCAAGTTGTGCACAACCGTCACCTTATCCTAAGGAAAAAAGACCCCACCCAAATTGGGCATCGTATGTGAAAGGTATTGGATCCTAACTTTTGATCCTAATTTTGGCTCCTGCATTCAAGCAACACATGGAACCCTCCCCCAAAACAAGCAATGCCAACCTAACAAAAAAAATCCTACATGCTTGGAGTATAAGGTTTTCATATGTTATTTGACCACATGCCTAGTGGGCACCACCCTACACAAGTAGCGACCTTTTCATCCACGTAAAATTGCCACCTCGTGGGTCGTGAACCCCGGTAGAATATTAGGTGGCGACCCAATTCGGGTTGCTTGAGCGTTTAAGGGTTTGACATGCCTGGCGTATAATGTTCGTTTAGCTTGTGCTAGTGTGGCAGGCATCTGGTATATATTCATGAGAGGACATGGTTTATTTTGAGAATGTTTTTGTTTACATGCTTCGGGGCTACAGTGATGTGCATGCTTATTAGATATGGTCAAACGAATAATGTTGTCAGGGTCTAAAAATCAAGGGGATTAGTGAACCGCTAGTTTAGACACCATCCATCGACATCTCTAGCTGTAACAATGTGAAAAATGGTGGGCCAACATCTTCTATTTCTCAACATAATCCCCAACAATTTCATGGTTGGAGCCGGTTGAAAATTTTGGTGTGATCGGGGCATGACTCTCGTTAATTCAATAGTGTGTCATGTGTTGACATTTTTTAATTTGTTTTTACGTAAACAGAGATGCAAATTGGGTTAAGCTACACTTCAAGTTACATCAAGACATCTCATTGTTTCATAACATTCTTGATAATCTAGTGATTGCACTCCATGGATTTGAATCTTTGAATATATATGTTAGGATACTTTTTTCTTTCTTTTTTTTGAGACAGAAGGCGGACATGCCAACGCCAAAGCACAGGCTGTAGTTGACCACCTGGCAAGTTTTTTGGTCAAGTAGAGAGGAGATTTCACAGCCGGGATTGTTACGATACACTTTGACCATGCACACAATTTCATGTGATTATGGAGGGCCAATGGTTTAAAGTACTCGGATTAAGCAGCTTCAAATTCAAATTTCACTCGGACACATAGAATACTGATTGGCAAGTGTTGGGAGCCGAGATGAGAGAAAATGGATGCTCCTAACATTGGCACAATAATCTTATGTTTTTCAAACCCATAAGCAACCATTTTTATTTATTCATTTATTCATATTATTCCAAATCTTGCGATGACCTTAGACGAGGGCTTCGTTTGAAGCTTCGAAGGTGTAACCCTTGACAATAGAGGTGTGGAAGAGATGGCATTCATGGTGTTGAAATTTCACATCAAGGATCACATGTCATTGCCATTGGTTTTTGGCCATTAGGAGGTAGATTTTGGGTATCCAGATCTATTAGTCTAGTTAATCATGATATAATCTACCTCTTTGTGACAAATAAACAATGGGATCATGCTACATGATCCTTGTAGTGCTTGGTCTCATTTTTTTTAATGCAAAGAAAATCAACTGACAAGGTTTCATTTCATAAAGTGATAGGTAAGTACCTGCAACCAATGTACTATTCTCCCTCTTTGATATGACACATTTCGTTGCGTAAGAACGTTTCTTATTATCCAAATGTCATGTTCTTGATTAATATGTATATTTGAGTACTTAACACAACAATAGAGGTCATCATGAAAAAAATATTCAATTCAAACAACATTTTGCTACTACTTTTAGGCATTTGACTAGAAAAACTATGGTTTTAAGATATAGGAGCTCTTTTTTGGTCCTTTTGCACCCATCAACACATCCACTTTTTGGTGCACGGTCACTCCCCTTGATCCATGTTTGTTTTACAACTACATCGTTTATGATATTTAGTATCACTTGCATAATAGTGTCACTTACCCTATTTTGAGGCATATGCTAGGTTACACTAATAATTAACAACTTCGTTGTAAGTTTCACCTCATGACACTTGGGATTCAAGTGCACTTATAAATATCTTGGCATGAGTATGTTCAATAAAGTTATGAGCTACATGCCCTTGGGGGGTGGACTCTTCATACCACATACAAACTAATGTGAAAGTAAGGAGGGGTATTATTTGAGGCTTTAGTGTACATAGTATACATAAGGAAGAGGTATTGTTTTTCTCTCTAGTCAAACATCCAAAAGCTATTAAGAACTATGAAGTAAAGGTAGATGTACACAAGGGGGCCCTAAGGTTTAGTGAGCAACTTGACAATAGATTTGTTGGTTTCATTCAATTCACGTTTTCATCCATTGTTGTGACATAGTCCTCAATGACTACCCTATCCATTCTTGTTAGGGTTTGCATTTTGGGCTCTAGGTCTTTATAGATTGAAGGATCTTGGAGTGCTCATGGACTCTTGAGTTCTGCTCTCCATATTGTTGCTAAGTTATTATGCTTTTGTCTTTGGTTGTTAGATGCAATTGTAGAATTACATGCTATGGATGAAAATTGATTTATGATTTTCTCAATGGAAAGTGAAAGTGGATTTCATATGTACTAAAGGCGTATTTAATTCATGATTCATATCTTGTATATGTAGTGGAGGCATTCATCACATTAAAATTAAAAACTTAGTATAAATACACAAGTCTATTTCCAGCCTGCAATTAGGATGTATACATTTATTTTTTCTCTATGAACTTCTCGTATATAGGGGGTTTAAATTCATAGTGACCCATGCACGTCATTTAGGTTTCCAATAAACAATCCACCCCCCAAATGCATGCCTATGTTACACAATGGTCTACAAGTTGACTTAAATGTACACAAACGACACTTGGCATTAATATGCTCAAGAATATCTTCCCTTTGCACACAAAACACAACACTATCGTCTGAAGTTTCCCAATGTGCTACTCTAGATACCATGATGTAGATTTTTGTCACTTGAAGAAGTTACTTACGTTGGCAAATGGAATCATATTGACAATAAGCGGACACGACACTGTGAGACCTCTAGGCATCTAGTTTAGGCCCTTCGCAAATAGTGTACGTGACACTAAATACCATAAACGGTGTGAGAGGCCCAAAGGGTTTGAAGAATGCATTTTCCATAAAACATGACCGTAGAAGTGTGGCCATGGGAAAAGGCCATGTGTCATGGGACAACTTCGTGGTCCATGATGTAAGCAGCCCCTGAGAAGCTCACCGGTAGATGTGACTTGACCTTTACTTCAATGACCCATTAATGAAGCTTAAATCTTAAAAAAGGCTTCATGTCAGCTGGGTGGACATCAAATTATCCAATAATTTAGCTCAGGTGAGCTGCATCAATCAAGGTACTAATCACATGTGTACGCTTAACTTAGCATCGATCATGGTACTTTTAATTTGTAGCTAAAACTGACAGTAAGTTTGGGAGCTTTCAACGGACTCTATAGATTGTACTGAGCTGAATTTATTGCAATGGCCGGGACTCGTCACTCGACTATCGAGAGGCACAAAAAAAGCGCCAGAAATGTGCAAGAAGAGCTTCGTTAATTACAGGGAAATTACATAGTCTTGTCTTCAATCTGTCGAGCCTCTGAATTTAGTAGGGGTCAGAGTTATGGAAGTTGACTCTGGAAGAATACAGGTGGAATCCAGCTGCAATATTGATATTCTTCATGTAAATAGCACTCTCAAGATGTAACACTATCTCAACAGCCTTTTTTTTATTTTTTATTTTTATTTTTTAAAATTTTTTGAGACAGAAGGCCAACCGCCAACGCCAAATCAACAGCCTTTCTCATTACTCTCTCTGTAATCGAATCCGGGTCCTAATTGGAGCATTGCATGTCCATCTTTGCATAACATTATTCAACTTCAGCTGGGAGTTTCCATTCCAAATATGGAATGGATCCTAGCCGAGCATATCAAAGCTTAGGGCCGCTTCACACTATGGTTGTCGAAGTCGAGAGGCCGTGGGATTGAGTGGGCAAACTTTGCTGAGAGTCCAAAGAAATGGGTTGAAAATAGATAGCCAATAAAATATAGTAATTGGAACCTTCGGCTAGGCATAGTGTGAAGCCTCCAAAGGCCAAGTTCAAAGTCCAAACCCAAAGGAGCATCCCACTTTATTCCTTGTCCAACACAACCCTTCCAATCTAACGGCCAAGATCTTGTCAATGATTGGATTTTTTATGAGAGAGAACTGACGGCCTCTCGACCATAGTTTGGGTTTCCATTCCCGTCCGACCCAAACTTCCTTCAATAGTTTGTTGCCTTCGTCCAAAAGAAATCATTTTAAATTGCGACGGCCTTTGGACTTTGGCCTTAGTGTGAAGGGTTGAGAGGCCGAAGTCTTGGTTACTTGCAATATGATTGGTGGAAATCGACGGCCTCTCAACCTTTGGCCATAGTGTGAAGCGCCCCTTACTTAACCCCCAAAAATAAAATGTTAACCCCTTGTGCTTGAACTTGCACCTCTGCAAATTGGATACTCAAATGTTGCATTAAACCTGCACAAAACTTGCACTAATCTTCACACATCATCCCTTAATCTCTAGCTATTCATAATTTTGCTGCAAATCTCTTGTCATAGTTGTGGGGAATCCAAATTCCACTGAAAGTGCTTTTGGGTGTGTAAGGCAATTGTGCCAAATGAGGAAGAGATTCAAAGGTGAGTTTCATCTCCCACTTTCGCTCCACTTGATTTTGCCATTGTCTCCTTTGCGGCATAATGCAAGGGTTTTCTGTAATGGTCATTGAAATTCATAACTTGTTGGTTGTTCAATTGGGTGATGGTGGTTTGGGTTTGTCTAATTGTCTTTGTTTGTGGCCCTTCTTTGGCTAGTCTCACCATATTCTCCCTCATTGCGCCTCCGGCTTGCCATAGTGTAGTACACATCATTTGTTCAATGTTGGAGAAAAGTTCATAAGTTGTTCTTTTGTTATCTGTTGGTGTGCCATAACCACAAAAATGGGAATTTTTTTTTTTGCAGCTACTTAGTGGATTTTAATCAATCAAAATCATGTGGCTAACCTCCTCTTTGTGCATGCAGAGTTGAATTCTTGCCCACAGTTTCATTTGGGCACCAAGGTCCCTCACTTTGGGATAGCGTCTGCAAGGGGGTTTTGCTTCGTTGGGCTTTGATTAAATATAATCGAACACCTCCCACAAGTAATCTCAATTAACCATAAATTTTTTTTCCACATTTTAATAAAGAAGTTTTTGAGTGACATATTGCTTTTGGTTGGAATGGCTTGTGAACGGTACATAAAAGATTGTTGGGTTCTCCAACATGAGTCTGAGGTTGGGGTTGTGCACGATTTTGTTGCCACTAGTCATTCTTCTATCAATGTCATTTCCGTTGCTGGTGTAAACCAAAGTGGTTCCAGGACGAGTTCAATAACCAATCACAAATTTTACAAGGCCTTGGGATGACTTCATGGTGTTAAAAACCCCTAAGAGCAACCCCATGCCTTGAAAGGGAGCCAAGAATATGGGCCCTCTACTACCAGCCTACCGGCAAAGAGGAGGCCAAAAACCTGGTGGTGGTAGTCACCCAACCTTTAACCTTTAACCCCAAATTCACATAGGATATTCCTTGAGAAAGAATCCTTGTCGCATGTGTTCATTTTTTAATTTTCTTCGGGGAGATCGATGGCTATAGATGTAAATCCAAATGTATAAGGGGAGGGTGTAGTAGGGTACAAATCACCTCAAAATTTATGAACTATCCATTCTTTTTTTCAATAATTTTTTTTTGCATCGAAAGCATGTGTCAGTTTCGAACAACTTGCAGGGTTTCTCAAGCTTTTTCTTGCCTCATTCCTCTATACGGCTAGTAACACTCCAAATTTCACGGCAACTTCAACTAAGAAATTCGAGCTCCACATACTAGCTCCCCTCTCCACTTGAAAAATTTGCAAAAACTACGAAACTCTGCTGTACTCGATGTCGTGTACATAGGGTTGTCGGAAACTGCAAACAGAAGCGCATTTCTTATAAAATTTCGGGAGAATTTGTGAAGTGAGATTATGCAAATCCAAACGGCCAGAGTACAGCTCATAGCAAGTGCAACTTCAATAAATTTTTCGAGCTACTTTGAGCGGTTAGGTCTTCGGCCAATGAACTCCGAGTACACGTGAACCATGTATACACAAAACCGGTGGTTTTGTGCCACGACATGGTATTGCATGATAGCCTGAAACTTTCGAGCTTCATAGAAATTACAGTCCATCCTCAAATTCATTATTTTTGGTGTCGTTGGGTTGATCTCATAGATTTGTACAATCACTCTTTAATGAAATTTTCTAGAACAATTCGGCAAATGCCTTCAAATTCGGATTGAAAATAGTCGAGGATAGTTTTTGTCCTCCATGTCAATTTGGGGTTAATGGCACACATTGACAGTTGCCGGTGGAATGACTCCCCTTGCACACAAATATGTAGCCCAGAACTTCAGATGCCATAAGGGAATTGCCCAAGACTACTAGCTATTGGACAAATTCTTGGGCTAACTGAACCCCCTGCTGAAGCTGAATAATGTTATGGGTTCATCATGTAGTCGATCAACAATAGTTTCTCCATGTTTATACGACTTGCGATTTTGGTCTTAGTCGACAACAATTTTGACTCGATTTTAACATGAGATGGATAATCCCACTGTTGTTAATGTAGTGACCAGTTCTAACACCTCCTGTCAAAACAATGTTGATTGGGTCATGTTGCAACGTTCATTGGCCCATCCTTGGTTCAAATGGGCCAGGGCAAGATGTCGACCTCTTTGAGTTGGGCCTCTACCAATACTATTTGAGGTGGAAATGCAAGCAATTCTATTATAGCATATATATCTTTAAAGAAAAGTGACCCCAAAATTAGCATCAAAAGTCCCAAATTAGTTTAGAGGGAGCCACTTGAGATGGATACCCACAAACCTATGGAGGTCATGTTTGTACTACACACCCTTTACCTTGTTGCTACAATGACCATCCCAATTAGTGAGTGTTACTATTTGGAGTTCCGTAGTGCAATAACATCTTACTCAAGTGTTCAATGTTTACTAACGAAAGTTCAATAGGTTGTTTGGACATTATAGAACATAAATAACTTTTCTTCATAATATTCTCATTGCATAGTTATAGCACTGCATAATTCCGAATACTCACACTCACTAATTGGGATAATTGGTGTAGTGTTAGGTGCCCAACTCAGTGAGGTGGCCATTCAACTAACACCAATGCCATTGGGGCCTTCTTTTCTTGGTATGATGCATGTCAAACTGTTCCAGAAGGGGGGCGGGGCTGCTAGTGTTGTTGCCTTCTGTCACACAGAAGCTACTGCACTCCGCCACTCTAGGGAATTAGCTGGTTCGAAACCATGCTAATGTACTTTCAATCCCACTAGCACTTTGGCTTCCCCAACTCTGAAATCAATTTTATCCCATTGCCAACACATGAGCTTTTCTAAACCACTCTCTTGAGAAAACCAGATTCGGGAGCTTGAAATTAGTACCGCGTAACCCTGGCCGTGAAATCTTCTGTCTACTGGACGGAAAAAACTAGCTAGGTGGCCACGTGCCTCATGTGTTTCCAAAAGAAATAAAAAAGGAAATTAGTACCTTGTCTCATTGTTACAGCCTTTTCAAAGCTCTGTGACTCCGATCCTGGTAATATTTACTCACTTACCTCATAAGTTTCACGTCTTTTACCCATTGTCATGGAAATCACAATATGACGCAATCTTTACACTTGTGAATTATTATATACTGCAGTAACTCTGCAGGGGGGGGGGGTTAATTTATGGGACATGTAGATGTGAGAGTGTGTGTGTGGGGGTGTGTGGGCTTTATTTTATTTTATTTTATTTCCATAAATTCACACATGTGAGGTGTCTACGGTAACTGTAAATTGCTGCAACCAAGCATGGTTATAGAATGTATACAAATGAGCTTCAGCCTCTCAAGATATATGGCTGGTTCTTTGGCTTCTTGGACTTTAAAATCTATTTCATTGCATTGGGAGTACAAAGTCCAATATTGTTGCTTTGTGATAGTCTGTCATTGCACTTTGAATCGGGCTTCTGCAATGTCAATACACCATTGATGGTATGTAATGGCACTTATTATTCGGGGTCACACATTACTATAACATTTTATTGTTAATGTAAAATTTTACCAAGTGAAGATGGTAAAGTTGTATAGTATCCAAACAACCACTTTGACCTTTGTTGGGGAAAATGAGGGGCGGTTTACACTATGGACCAAGAGCCATGACCAAGAAAATTAAATCATTTTCATGGTCACAGCTCTTGGCCAAGAGCCGTGACCATGAAAAATAACAAATGGATTTTTGAGTGGCTTGGTCACTCTTGTAGTGTAAAGTGGATTTGGACCAGGACAACTTTGGGCTGATTTTTTTAATATTTCTATCCCAACGATCTACAGTAACGTCAAAAAAAATCGAGATTTTTATTTTATTTTTATTTATTTTTATTTTTTCGGCCAATGGCTGATTTTCAGCCTTACGGCTCCCTTGATTTCCGTTGAGTCGAGCATTTTGCCTCGCCTCAACGGAAAACCCGTTGGACCATGGCACATTATCCAAATGGCAGATTTTAGTAGTTTTTGGGGACCTCAAAGTTAGTGGTCATTCTCCTTTTTTCAAGGTAGTGTAAAGCCAAATGGGACCAAGAGCACTTTACTCTCCAATCAGAGATTTTAGAATTTCATGGTCATGGCTCTTGGTCCATAGTGTAAACCGCCCCTGAGATCCACAGTAGAAAATTATAGTACAATGTAACTCCAGATACTAAGTGACACTAAATGACATAGACAATGTAGTCCTATTAATAACTCTATTCTCTACTAAATGATTGGTACATGATCAATGAGTGGCTCTCACTAGGTATCTACACTAAATATTGTGTGTCACCAATTCCAATGTTCTTGCTCAATATTGATTGTAAACCGCCCATGTGGTGTCACCGACACTAGATGTAAACCTAACATTATTTGTCATCCCTTGTAAACAAATTTGGGCATTATAGATTTACAATGTTGCAATTGCTGTCAATTACTAAGTGATTTCTTACCCAAATTTCAATCATTCATGACAATACGTTGTTGGGTACATAGAGTTTTGCTATGGGAAAACACAGGGTCTCTAGCTAGAACTAGTGTAAGCCCAAGGTATGGGGGAGAATCATAGTGCAAATAGTTGGTTGTGCCATTAAAATACCAAATTTATGTGTCCATTACCAAAAGAAAACCCCATGTAAAGGATTAAATCTTTAAAAATATTGTTAGCACTCAATTGAGAGCCACATGTGCATAACTACTCCAAATAATGTATACTATGATGTTTTAGAAAGCCAACACAAAGATATACAAACTATAAATTATTTAAAGTAATGTAATTTACCATTCAAAGTGTATAGTGTGTTGAAATTGAGACTTCAAAATTCAATGGCAGCCATACACCCCTTCGCTTCAAAAGCCATTTTTTTTGGAAAAAAAATCGAATAAAGTGCGCCATGAATTTTTGGAAACCCAACACCATCATTTATGCTCCCTAAAAAAACATAGATAAAAAATCCATTCTGTCCAGTTTCTAAAGCTCTTTAAAAATGGATTTCCTAAATCCAGTGACAATTCTACACGCCTCAGGGAGTGCACTATTCATTAAAACCAAGCATCACGTGCGTGCATGCCCCTTATTAAAATACCCCTGTATACATTTTATTTTTGCTAAAATCAAGCAATATACTTACAAATCTTATTGCTTTAAAATACATTTCCATACGTACACAAGGGTCCAAAAACAAATATAGAAATTGTATATAACATGTGTACAAATGTTTGGAAATGCAAAAATATGGCCCTATTATATGTATAATATCAAATCATGGATTTTTAGTTATAAAGTCGTTACTTAGTGAATGAAAAAACACATGATTCTTGGTCCAGGTCTGACTTGAACGCGTAAACGCGTAAATGCGTACTTTACATATATTTTTCTATAGCCTCATGTATATCTACTTCTTGCTTAATAGCAATATGTCTCTTGTACGTACATTTTGTACATGCTTGTTTTAAATAATATCCCTTTTGTGCACCCACGTGTATAAATACAGTACTTGAACAGTGCACTCGGCTGGGGATTCGTGGCACTCAAGTAAAATCATCCATCCAAGATATCGTGGATGAAGTGGCTCCAATAAAAAAAGCCCCCCTATGGGGTTGAGGGCCGATTCATTCGAATGTGACGTCACTAGACTAATTCGGGGCCTTTGACTCTATTTCCGGAATCAAATTACCCAAAAATAGCCATTTAGATGATTCGTGTGTTTTTTTCATCCGCACGGATGATTTTACTTGAGTGCCACGAATCTCCGGCCAGTGCACTCCCTGGGCTACACACTCACACTTCCATATCCATAACTTTTATATCCTATGTCCAAACTAAGATTTAATGGTTTTCTAGAAAGCTATAAACATGATACAAATACTTCAAAAATACGAGAACAAACCAACAACTTGCCACATTTCCACAAGCATTCAAAGCACCTGCTCTTGGATTCCGACGGCTATAAAGTGACCTTCATTCTAAGAGGGATAATTTTCTCACAACAACTCCAAATAAAATGATCTAAGCATCATTGATTAATTCTATTCGATCATGCACGAGGACCCACATAGTAAAAATTCATTGAAACAACATTTGGTTGAGGACCCAGTTACACATGGCTTCACACTACACTTGAAGATCCGTGACCACACCACATGATTTTGACGGTGTCTCGGGACGGCCTTTGGACACTTCCTCTCAGGCTCTCACAGCTTCACGGTCACGGCTCTTGGCTCGTGTGTGAAGTGGCCCTCAGAAGGGGCATTCTTCTTGTATCTGTTTTGAAGATCAACTGGTTATGGTGACATGTAGACAAGTACTGCAGACAAGTAGGTTAGGCATGCAGGTGGTACTAAGTAAGGGTAGAAAAGAAAGGGATAGAGATTAGAGAGGCATTCAATGACGTCGATCCCGCCTGAATCGGGTACAGCAATGGCAGACGCATGTGTTGAGGCCCAATGTGTGGAAGAGTCGTTTCACCAAATCGTCGTGCAATATACTCACTTACACACCTATAAATAAGCTTGCCCCCACCCCCCTGGCCAAGGACGGTAATATAAGTTATTGTCACTCAATCACACTCATAATACGGGCGTCACTCACTCACTTGCTTGCTTTGCTTGCTTGCTCACTCACTCACTGGCTGCTTGAGACACCGACGTGGGCTCCAATTGATTTGATTGTCAGCAGCAAGAGCAGCAGGCAAGGCAAGGCAAGGCAAGGCAAGGCAGGGCAGTGGCCGTCCTCTTCAACTGGCCTCATTCACTTCATGAAAGAGATCTCTTTCTTTCTCACCAGGGCACGGCCAAGACACGACCATTTTCTTCTTTTTGGAGATATGGAACTTAATTTCTCGGGTGCATTGAGTTCAGCACGAGGGTCATGCGTCATGAGACAAGTACACTGATTATCCCAGTGAATTAAGTTAGTGCACTGATTATCTCAGTGAATTAAGTTAGTGCCTGTTACAATGCGGGGTTATGCAGTGCCATGACTGTTTAATGGGACTGTAATAGTTTACCAGTATACGTCATTCGTGTTCTATAATGTTTGAACAACCTATTGAACTTTTGTTAGTGAAGATTGAACTCATGAGTGAACCGTTATTGCACCGCGTAACTCCAGATAGTAACACACACTGATTGGGATAATTAGTGTCCTCATCTTCATTTTCTTCTTTTGGAAAAATGAAACTTGGTTTTTTGGGTGCATTGAGTTCAGCACGAAAATCATGTGTCACGAGACGAGTACATTGATTATCCCAGTGAATTAGTGCCTGTTACAATGCGGAGTTATGTAGTGCCATGATTGTTCAATGGGAATGTAATAGTTTACCAATAAACGTCATTCGTGTTCTATAATGTTTGAACAACTTATTAAACTTTTGTTAGTGAAGATTGAACTCATGAGTGAGCTATTATTGCATTGCGTAATTCCAAATAGTAACACACACTAATTGGGATAATTAGTGTACTCATCTTCATTTTCTTCTTTTGGAAAAACGAAATTTGGTTTTTTGGGTGCATTGAGTTTAGCACGAGGGTCATGTGTCACGTGACGAGT
Source organism: Polytrichum commune (assembly GCA_950295325.1). Lineage (NCBI taxonomy): Eukaryota > Viridiplantae > Streptophyta > Polytrichopsida > Polytrichales > Polytrichaceae > Polytrichum > Polytrichum commune. The sequence continues at coordinate 31,250,906 of OX485809.1, forward strand.
ACACTGATTATCCCAGTGAATTAAGTTAGTGCCTGTTACTATGCGGAGTTATGTAGTGCCATGACTGTTTAATGGGACTGTAATACTTTACCAGTAAACGTCATTTGTGTTTTATAATGTTTGAACAACCTATTGAACTTTTGTTAGTGAAGATTGAACTTGTGAGTGAGCCGTTATTGCACTGCGTAACTCCAAATAGCAACACACACTAATTGGGATAATTAGTGTCCTCATCTTCATTTTCTTCTTTTGGAAAAATGAAACTTGGTTTTTTGGGTGCATTGAGTTCAGCACGAGGGTCATGTGTCACGAGACGAGTACATTGATTATCCCAGTGAATTAGTGCCTGTTACTATGCGGAGGTATGTAGTGCCATGACTGTTCAATGGGACTGTAATAGTTTACCAGTAAACGTCATTCGTGTAACCGTGTTCTATAATGTTTGAACAACCTATTGAACTTTTGTTAGTGAAGATTGAACTCATGAGTGAGCCGTTATTGCACTGCGTAACTCCAAATAGTAACACACACTAATTGGGATAATTAGTGTAGTCATCTGTCTGGACATGATTCACTGCCACTCAAGGTGGGTCACGAGTGAGTTAAGGTAGATGGGTCTTTTTAAGTAGCTCATATTCTTAACCGGAACCCCAAATTTGATTAGTATGTGGTTCGATGAGGATCAAAGAGAAAATGTTGTAAAGACACATGTTGAAAAGAGATTGGACTACATTTCCAAAGATTAATAACTACTCTACACTTAGTAGTGAACACAATCAGGAGGACTTTTGTGCCTAGTTAAGAAATCAACAAACTTGAACTTCCAATAACTATTACTAAATAAGGGAAAATCCAATTTCAATCCGGTTTTTGGAGATTTTCATTGTAGATTTGCTAATGCAACATAAGTTTTGTTGTGTAAATTTAGTCGACAGAAGTTAAAGAGCATGAAAACTTGAACCAAATAACACCCACATACCTTATATACTTGTACCCAAAACAAGCCAAAATCCTCCAAGTAAGGATAGGATAGGATAGGATAGAACCCTCCTTATGTGTCAATTTTAAATTACATCAAGTAGTGACCCTAGTACACCATATATGGTATTTAGTGTCACCAATTCTAGTTGTCTTTCTCAAGACTAATTGTAAATTGCTTGTGTAGTGTCACTAACTTTTAATGTAAACCTGAAACCCCCGGGGGTGGACTCTTTGTTGGAAACATAAATGATGTGCGTGGGTCACTATGAAACTAAACTCCCTATATACAAGAAGTTTATAGAGGAAAACAAACGTATATGTACTAACAACATGCTAGAAAATGGACTCTTGTATTTATACTAACCTTCTTTAATTAATGTGATAAATGCCTCCATTACATATACAAACTATAAACCATGAACTAAATAGGCCTTATTATATAAGAATTCCACTTCCGCTTTCCAATGAGAAAGTCATTAAACTTTTTTCATCCATAGGATGTAACTCTACAATTATATCAAATATACAAAGATAAGAGCACTATAACTTAGCCATAATCTGGAGAGCAAAAGTCAAGGAAGCTCATGAGCACTCCAAAAGCCTTTAGTTTGTATAAACCTAGAATGCAAATGCAAACCCTAACACGAACAGACATGGTAGTCACTAAGAATATGACCATATGCACAACAATGAATGAAAACGCAAATTGGATGAAACCAACGCATCTACTGTCATTTTTTTTTCTCTAAACCTTAAGGCCCCCTTTTGTATATTTACCTTTATTTCAAAAAAATAAAGAATGGCCTTTTTAAATGTACATAATAAAGAAAATTAATACCTCTCCCTTATGTATACTATGTGCGCTAATGCCTCCAATAACACCCCTTCTTACATCGTGTTGGTCCACCCCCGGGCCTTAAACACTATTTGTCCTTCCTTATAAAAACATGTGGGCATCATAGATTTACAGTGTTGCAATTATTGTCACTTAGTAAATGACTTTTCATCCAAATTTCAATCATCCTTGACAATATTTCATAACATAAATGTTAGGAAGCATAATACACTAAACTGAAAGTGGATGAACTAAGAAAAAATTGGGATGCCGATACTTGTTAAATCATTCATATGAAGTGTCATCAAAAAAGTTACCACAGTGACATAAACTATCATATGACCCTAAATACAATATTCAATGTAGACTTTCCTAGTAGTCCATCAATGCTTAATAAAATCCTTAGAACATAGAAACATACAAATCTTGGATTCATGACAATGAAAATTTGGAGATGAAACCTATGACCTAGGGTTGCAAAAAATATTAGGGCGACTTTATACATGGCCTAGGGTTGGCCTAAGCTCCGGCATGATATTAAAGCATTAAGCCCTCAATCCAACCCAACTTTATCAAAAATTGGGTTCAACCTTGTCACATGTAAAGTGATGAGGCATGATTTTAAGTCTCAATGTTCTTGAGGGAGAATTTTAGTGTAGAGAATGAACCCTCCATGCATCATGCTGATGTTCATTATCCAACAGATGAGCCCAATCCGGCCCATGTTGAGTTTGAGCCAAGAAATACCTTGTCTCAAATTTTTCAAGCTGCCCAAAGGTTGGCCCCAATTATTTGCCACCTAGGATGCCACCTATGACCCGCATAGGATGACAAATGTTCGGGCCAACCCTAATATAAAGCCCTGGGGCTAGATTTGATGAAACCAAATGATCCCATTGGTTGAGATTCTTAGAGTTTGGGCCGGCCCTCAATCTGGCCCCTAAGTGCAATAGAGGTCAAGCGTAAAGTCTCTCAAAGAGGGACAAAATTGTAAGTATGGTCCCTCTTTGAGAGACTTTTCTATTTGGAGGCATTTTGATCCAATGAACGGGGAGAACCAATGGCTACACTAAATATTGTATTTAGTATCATTTAGTATTTGGAATTATGTAAAGCTAGAACTATTTTACTGTATATCTTGTTTTTATACCAATAAGAAAACGGTAGAACCGTGAGGCTCTGTCCTTTACTATGAAAGACTACAATTATAGTCGTTCACTTTGCTCATGCCAATCCATGGCTATTTACTATACCAAACTTTTCTTGGATTTTGTGCACCTTCTTCTCAAATGCAGGTCAAGAATTGAAGCTACCCATTTATTACCCGAAATTTTTAGAATACATAATCAAGAACTGCCGAAATAACTATAGTTAACTAGATTTCTTTCAATGCATTTTAGGAAGCAATTAAAGTGTTATATATATACACACACATATATATAATTTTAGTTAACATCCACATTAAATAAAGTGGACCCAAAATAACAAGAACAAGTAACGTCCAAGTGTGAACGCAAAGTGGTTAGGAAATTTGCTCTTGAAATGAAGAAGATGATGCATAGTCTTTGTCCTACAGACAGAGCCAATAAACTATAGATAACATCCACATTACATAAAGTGGACCAACAATAACAAGAACAAGTAACGTCCAAGTGTGAACACAAAGTGGTTAGGAAATTTGCTCTTAAAACGAAGAAGTTGATGCATAGTCTCTGTCCTACAGACAGAGCCAACAAAGGGCAAATTGGCTGTTTGGACATTATACAACATTCCATCTTTACTTGGTGAAAAATGACATTTATAGTATTTATATAGCATTGTGGAACTCCGACACTAAATATTTAGCGACACTTATATTATAAGCGACACTAAATATTTAATGTAGTTGCAGAGAAACCGGTTGAGCTTGACAAAAGACCGGTTGAAGGTCGCCGGAGCAGCTACCCTGTGCGGCACTTTGAGGAGTTCCTGAGCTCTTCATCATCCTCAGCAACTTAAAGCTCCTGAGGTATGATGTTTATTTTCGTCCATTTCCCAATTTCGGCATTTTCCAGAACCTAGTTTCGACAGGATGATGTTTCGGCTAGAGTTAGAGTCACCGAGGGTTTAGACAGAAATCATGGCCAAATCATGTTGCGCACCTCAATCTTCGGCAGATAACTGGACTTGTGTAGTTTCTGCATGAAAATCTAAGGAAAGTTCTGGACATGTATGTTGGTTAGTTTCGGCAACTCAATCCTCTTGGATTCCGGCACCGCAATCTTGGTTAGGTACGCAACAGTACTCTTGGTTTTAGGTACAGAAATCTTGGTAGGTTCGGCACACAAGTACTGTATCGGGTAAAGTCGGCACTGACATCTTCCGAACTTAATCACACAATTGGGACCCGGCACCAATTGGGATTCGTCCATAGGTTTCTGGCTTTGTCTTTTACAACCTCAATCACGAGAAGAGCGTTGATGAATAAACTTCCACACAATTTCGGCTAATGTGTGGCTTCGGATTGCTGGGTTGTGGCTGTCTCCCTGCAGCCTTAATCACCTCTGCATGTGCCCTTACATGCACCAATGAACCACCAAGTTTTCTTTCTGTCTGTTTGCTTTCTTCTTTTTGCCCTTGTCTTTGGGACTGTCACATGTGATTGCTGGGTTGAGGCTCATGATTTGATTCTAATGTTATGGTGATGGAGGAGGAACTGACTTGTCACAGGAAATCACTAATTGCATTAACTTGAATCATCAGATGAAATTCCAGCTTCAAGCTTCAAGCTTGGTGCTGCCTTCGAATCGGCGCCGTCAGACATGCAACTCGATCGTGCGATTGCTTGTCACTTTTCTCCGAATGTGGTAGACATTGTTGGAGTGAGTGTAGCTTAATTGACAAGAGTACGAGAATTTTTACTGGGTGACAACCTGTGATGATGAATTTGAACTCGGATAAACGCTGGTGGCCGTTATCGATGGCTGGGAAACCAATTGTCTTGCGGGACTTTTTTGGGGTCTTCACCTCGTCGTCATGTCGGATGAAGACGCGTTGGCGTACTTGGAGCACGCGCACTCGATGTTGCACAAAGTTCTACAGCACCCTCGTTCCAGAATTTGAGCAACGCCTAACTATCGATTGCGATGAATTAGGTCCCTGGAGGAGTTGGAAACTTTGGACACTTCATGTAGCTTGAACTTTTAATTTGAAAAGCCTTCAAGGCCTTCCCTTTGGGGTTTCTCTTGAGTGGCAGGAGCCTCCTCTTGACCGGTGGGGCGAGCAGTAGACGCAAGCGTAGGGTAAACAAGAGCGCACAACTCTTCGAATTCCAAAAATCTGAAATTAGTCATGTTATTGAACAAAATTCCCGGACATGCGCAAGTTATGAAGAATGTCATTAACACCCTCATCCGGATTAACAAATGTTTGGCCCCCTTCTTCCAACTCCCAAGAATCCACACAACAAACCGTCATCGTCAAGACGAGTTGTGCCTCAAATCCATCTCGGCGAGTAGCTCATTAACCGAATCATCACCCTCCAATCCACCATTTTCATCCCTGTCACACCCTGTGAAGAATAAGAAGATCAATTAACAACTCACATACAGGAAACAACATGACCTTAACAACTCACACACAAAGAGTATGATAAAATATCACATGTTGCTCAAAAATTAAATGATACAAGCTCTTGTAAGTGAATGCTAATTTCAGAATTGTTAGACCAGTATAATCAAATGATGCTTGACACATTCCAACTATCAAGTAGAAGTGCGCAATAGATAATTACGCTGTAATGGGGAGCCCTACATGCTCAAATACCAACTTGTAAGAGCTACAAGGCTCCTGGCGTGCGATTGAGCGCCCTTATTATGACCTCGCAGGGAACGGTGAAGTCAGAAACGGCGAAGTAGCAGTAGCCACGCAGTAGCTAAGCCTGGCAGTAGGGATCATGCCACGTAGGATGCCACGGGTGCTGAGAATGTGCCACGTGGCCTAACCACTCTGCAGCAAGGATTGTTTATCCGATTGACCAGGTGGAGAATCTCTGCGCTGGTATACTGGTTTGTTTAATTAGTGTGGGTTACCATTCAGAGTTACGTGTTGCTATAACTTTTTACCGACATTATCGCATTTTAACAACTAAGTTATGTCATATTCTTCAATGTGCATACTAACGTAACTTGCCGCATTTTTTATTTATTTTTTCATATAGAGGAAGTGAACTAAAATAAGCCATTTAAACATAAATTAATTCGTCAGTTTTGAATTAGTTATGTATTGTTTTTAAGTATTACGTTAGAGTGTGCTATAATAGATTCAAAGGGTTTCATTTTAGACTTGAGCAAGTCCTAACATAGAATCAAATCTTGTCTATCTAGTACCTCTTAGTTTACCTTTACACACTCATCATGTGTCTTGGGGCCAACACTTAATGAGCTAATTATACACTAACAAGGTTGTCTTTTGCACCCGTCACAAGCAAACAGAAAGGCATATAGAATTTGAAATTAATCTTGCCCGTCGAAAGAAACCGAAAAATTACCCGTCACATGGAGAGGTAAAAAAAAATCCAACCCGTGAAAAGAATGATCCCCTTAACCATTACTTGTCAAGCATATCCCAAACAATGTTGTATCCCTTGATATACAAGCCACACTTTGATTTCTTAGTGGCTTAGGAGATACGAGTAAGCTTTTGCACCTGTAAGTGACACTTAACTAAACCTAATTTAAGTTTGTGTTGAGTTTGTGTTGAGTTTTTGACGTACACGCTCTCATCTAATAAAATCAAAATAATATCAGTGTTCGTTTCTTGTACAGTGACATGAATGGGAGCTTGTTCTTCCCAACCTTGATCGTGTTTTACCAAGCTTCAAGGTGGGGTTACTTCCTTCCTTTTGGAAGGTGGGCTCCTTTTTGTAGTATAAACGGATGTTGCAGGATTTGTCCCCTTGGTGTAAGGTGGACTAAACTTGGGATGCATATTGGCAGGTTCATAGGGGCTTGTTTGTTGTCGGGTTTTCTCTTATTTAGGACCAGGTAGGTGAGGTATTTCATGAATATTTGGTGTTTGTGTTTCATGAGTTTCTTAATTTTGTGTGGGGGAACTTTGAGACTTTTAAGTGCTTGCATTGGTGACTCAAGGATGGCTCCTCTTACGCCAATTGTGATTGTCATAAGGGGGTTGCCATTCCAACCTTTGTTTTGAGGTTTTGGATGAGTGGGTTATATTTGTTGGCTTTTTTCTGAGGCCGTGGTTGTGGGGAATCTATCATGATAGTACGTGTATTCAATGAATTGTGTAATATGTGGTGGTGAGAGGTTGAGTGGGGGGTGGCTGTCATTAGGGGCTCCTAGTATGCATAGTAAGTCGGTGAGAGGCGGGCCATAAATGTATGGCGTGTATTGCCCATGTATTGTGCATATTGGAAGTTTAGTGTTTGTTTGATTTGTGTGTCAATTATTCTAGGGTCTTTCCAAAAGTGGTTGGATAATTGATGGTTAATTAGGTCATTGGAGACCCATTTGTCTACATATGGATGTTTGGCTTGGGCGATTGTTAGTTCAATGTTGTTGTGGCTTTTGTGTATGTTAGCATATAGATTGTGGATTTCCATGTTATGTGTTCTTGTAGGAACCCGTTAAGCGGATCCCATTAAGCCAATATGGGGTGGTGTGTATGATGTGGATGTGTAGTGTGAAGCTCGGTTTGCTTTGGGTGGTTCCGACGTTCGCTAGGCGGTCTGTATTTCGTTTCCTATGATGTTGTGTGAGCATTGACATTTTGTGTTGTAATCTTGTGTGCAAACCACCTAATTTGGTTAACTATGGCCGTGATAAATAGTTTGTTGGGGTGGTGGTGCAGAGAGGAGGGGTGTCTTATGTGGTTATTAATCAAGTAGACATTGTTGAGGCTATCCGTGAGGATGAATATGTCGTGTGTATAGTATTTTGTGGCAAATATCGCTATGAGTATAGGATTTAGTTTGGCAAATATTTATGAATATTCATGAATAATTGCAACATTGCAGATCTATAATGCACAAAAAAAAATACAAGGAATGACTAGAAATGTTAGCTTTACATTTAGTGTCCGTGACACTACACGGGCAGTTTACAATTCGTATTGAGCAAGACAAATTAGAATTGGTGAGAGAAAATATTTAGTGTAGCTCCCCCGGAGAACCAAGGTGAACCCGGGACATACTTCATGTTAGTACTCTAGAACCCAATTTCTAGTAATTTCATGCAGAGAAACTCGACACCCTCTTTGCATAACTGTGGCTAATGCCACACTACCTCCATCATTCTAGTATTTTCAATACCTTTTTGGATGCCATCCAAGGCATGTCATAAGTAAGTTATACTCGTACCCTGAAGCCAAAACCCCCTGCACACATAACAGACACCCTAGTTAATCGTCAACATTTAGCTGAAATAATATGTCAATATATGAAGAGAGAGAGAGAGAGAGAGAGAGAGAGATGTAACGTCCCACTACCTCCATCACTTCTTTCAAAAGACACTGTCTGTGTGTTATGAGATTGCTTGAAGCTTTTGAGATAAGCATCAGGAAATGGTTTCATTTAAGTAACGGACTTGCCTCAATCCTGCGACGGTTGGCAGGCCTCTGAGCTAGTGGAGATGCTTTCCTCGTTGCTACTTTAGTGGCCATTCTGACCTGTTACCGGCCGATCCAAAAGCAGGGTTGTACGTACCACCTGCTACTGCCCTGAAACCATGACCCTGGAGTATGGAGTACTGCACTAAATATGATATTTAGTGTCGTGTGGTATTTTATGTCACAATAATAGCTTTTTGGATGACACTTTCTTATTTCAATAAGTGAACAAATGTTGACATGGATGATGCATGAGTTCATCCATTGGCCAATACCCTCCCTACCTTCTCTTGTCAGCAACTTGTGATGAATTATTTTCATGGATGATTGAAATTTGGATTAAAACGTCTCTTGGTAAGTGACAGTAATTGCAACACTGTGAATCTATAATCCCCCATAAATTTTTACCAAGAATGACAAATAATGTTGGGTTAACATTTAGTGTTTGGTGACACTACAATGCGGTTTCTCAATTAGTATTGAGCAAGACAATCAGGACTGGCGACACTAATTATCATATTTTATAGTGTGCTTTCAGAATCATACCCGTCTCCTGCGTGACCTGGAATTCTTGTGTAATGACCAATGTCCGTGGAGGTTTTTGGACATAATCGGTCGAGATCCTGGTGTTTCTAAGTCCGACTGGTAACGGATTTTCTTTTTAAAATTTGAGGTATATTCCATAGATTCCCCTAGGATAATTGGTAGTTTTCCTGAAGTTTTGAACTTCAACCGGTTGTTTCTCAAACTCAACCGATTCATCTGTAACTCACCTTTTTGTCGAATTGGTGTGAACTATCATTTGGAGTTACACATGGCTGTATCATTTTACCGAGAGTACCGTTTGTCACCCAAACAACACAAGTAGTCAGTATGCACACTGAAGAATATGATATAACTTAGTAGATTAAAAACGATAATTCCGGTAAAAGTTATAGCAACACGTGTCTCCAAATGATAACCCACACTAATTAAACAATTTAGTGTAGCAGTCGGTTCTCTCAGTTCGTTGGTAGTGATGGGTCACACACACACACACATATAGATAGATAGAATGAATGAATTTAGACAACCTTTGACTCCAGTCAGGTGGGAATGATTAACATCGGTATTCATGGTAAACGAAACGCCAATGCCACTAAGTTACGGTAACATGTCTGCAAACTCCCACACATTCACCGAGTCTGAGTGTTATTCTGCAAGGCTGCTCGAGGTGCAGAATATGAAGATAATAGTACTATACGAGGGTTATAACTGCATAACCGTGAATGATATTGGGGCCTTGACATTCCATATGAGGACTTGTGATGATTCAGTCGTCACCTGAAGACCATAATGAGTACGTCGGTTAGAACCGATCAAACATATGTGATAATTTCTTCGCTGGAGGGACAAAACGAGTCTTCATGTTGCACAAGTCCTTTTTGAGCAAGTCTTCTTTCCCACCAGGGATCGTTAGGTACACTCTCCTGTCGCTAATGTGACCTAAATTCCCAATACAGTACTAATTACCCATTAATTACTACCCGATTACTTCTCATGTGTGCGTGGAGAAGTGAATTGGTACTAAGGTATGTGGGCCTTTATGTGGTCACTCTCCTTTGTCGCGGACAACTATATATGAGTGGTATATGGCGAGATTTGTAGTGAAGAACGGGAAAGTGAAAAGACATTCGAGTTATTTGCAAAGTGAAGCAGATCAAACCGAGGGTTTGGTCTGAAACCCTAAGATTTTGAGAATTAACACAATGTCACCCAAGTTTTCTCAATGCTTAAATTATTATATGTACACAAAGAGTTGTGTTGGGCTATTAAAAACCGGCTTTCTAGCTTGTTTTACTACAATGGGTGGGCCAAGCTCATCTTGTGTAGGCTGGTCCGGGATTAAAGTCAATGGGTCCCATGTGCATACCCTATTTTAGATCTTGAAATTATCTCAAAGTTTGAGAGGTGGAGTGAGGAGGTCCCAAATGTTTCATCCAACTTTCAAATATTAGGCTCCAATGTATGGCGAGCTAACGAGCTCTTAATAGAAAGTTTTCTCAGAGAAGGATCAAAACCATGCATTCGTTTCGTCCTTCTTTGTTATGATAAGATTAGACCATGTGCTCCACATATGGACATCATTCTAAGTTGAACAATTAACACAATTAGGTGGATCTATATGATTATTTTCTTACGTAAAAATTCAACTTCAGTTTGACTTCCTATGATTTTTGCATCTCAACTTCAATTTTGAGACTTGGAAATCTTGGAGATCGTCATAGGAGATTGCGGTTCTCATAGGAGACATTATAATTTTCCCGTTTTGATGAATCCAACCACCAAAATCGGTCTGTGGAGTTGGTAGTCATGCCTGGGATCGATGGGGCCACGTACCTTCACCTAAGCAGAATTATTGTGGCCAAAAGTTACAAGTATGGCGCAAGTATGCATGAGCCCCATATGGGGCATGTGCAGGAGGTGGTATTTGGTACAGGGGAGGTGGTGGACTTGGAAGTATAACTACCACATTCGTAATTACCCTGCACTTACATCACTAAAAAATCAAGTCTGGTAGCAATTGATGGTGTAACTGTACACTCTCCCCCATTCCACTCATGATCTTCTTCCTCATTGAATGGCATGCTTTGCAACGTCCAAACGTGTAAAACAAAGAGCCACTAACTTAATTGAGGCCCCCGATTGCGTCTCGATGAAAGGTGGCTCTGCAAGCCGATTGACGAGGGAGAGGGAGGAGGAGGAGGAGGAGTACGACAGAGCAGAACAGAACAGAGCAGAGCAGGAGGGATTCAGGCCGGAAGCAAAATTACAGATTGAAATTTGAAAGTCGGAGGCTGGTGAGATTCATTCAATAAAGGGGCGTGTGCGCGGCATCGAATCATTCAACGTGATTCTCAACTCCTCGAGTGAGCTTGTGAGGAGGAGTACTTATAACAACTACTCACTCACTTACTTGTCTGTCTGTTTTTCTGTCTCTCTGTCTGTCTGCCTGGTTCGACCAGTTAGTAATATTGTGGGACGTGCAATATTAGGTCTTTGTGTGGAGTGAGGTGCACATGAGTGTGTAAGGCGATTGGGGTAGGTAAAATGGAGCACTCGGCTTAAAATGTGGAATATTGGTGACTGGTAGGTGTGCCTGTACCTGCGGCCTTTGCAAATATTTGCTCCTTCTGGGAGATCAGGCATGGCCCACTTTCACCGTTGGGGGGGGGGGGGGGGATTCTTTTGGCCATCATGTCGGTTGCGTTGTGTTTGTCTTTCCTTGACGGCCGACTTATTTGTGTGGCTTCCTCTTGGCCGTCCTCATTATAGAAGCCACTTGTAGCGTTCACCATGTCACATGCTATGGATATAATAGGGTCGGAGGCCTCCAAAGGTAGTACTAACTTACTGTTGTCTCCGACCTGCACAATGATGGTCATGGGCGTGACCCTGGTTGGCCGCTTTAGACCAGGTAAACAAAAGGGGGGAAAAGGAGGGAAGGAAGAAAATAAGGACACCTAAAAAAACCCATCCGGAAAGCTCGCTTTGGATCATCATAAAAACGTTCGCAATTGGACATGGTGGGTTATCGCCATCATTAACAGTCCAAGGCGATGTGTTAAACCCCTCGTTGAATACGCACCGGGATTGCTTTGTAAGCAAACATGACAACATCTAAGATGAGTTTCCTTTATTCTATTCACTTAAAACCTCATATCGCCCTCCTGACATAGCATATATGCAACCATGATTCATATATGTGTAGCCCATCATGCATATGTTTCAATATGAACAAGCACATGCAACACCGTTTTTGTAAAACCATGTACACTATAATTTATATATGACCAGATCTGACTTACAAAATATCATGGTAGGAAAGTCGTCAAGGCCTTGCTTTGTAAGTATTCTATGCCGGAAGCTGGTGAAAACGTTTAGGGCAAGCATGCCTCATTTCTAATTTGATTCCTTATCTTTGACTAGGCACCTCGAATTGAGTTGTGTGTGATTAGGTGTACGTGGACCCAAGAACGGACACCGCAAAGACATCATGTGTTTAAAAGGGATTGGACTTGGGCGCTCAAACCCATGTCTTTACAAAATGGGGGGGAGACCCATAACAATGAGACTTTGATGATGAACAAGATATTCAACCAAGCTCCCAAATCACAAGGAAAAAAGGCTCGGTCGTGTACTAATTAACTGCATTGTGAATATCCCAGCAGTGAAGTGGCATGGGCCGGTCGGGGAAAAGTAACAATATATAAGGCCGCGCTGTTCTACCTGAGCTCAATATGCCCATTGAACAGATCTCACCACCCTAATTTATTTATTTGATCACAATGGATCAGCACGATCGAGCAAGGCTCGTGAGACGGACGGACGAACGAACAGACAGGCAGACGACTGACTCCAGGGTGTGGCCATCATGGTCGAAATTGATGATCATGTGTCTGAGAGCCCGTCAATTTTTGTATACACATTAAGACCGTTTCATCACGTCTCGTGAGATCGATCGAGTACCTATCTACCTACCAACTACTCACTCATGACCCATCCACCCAACTACTGTTGCTCAGCCTCCAGTCGTACCCACCAAGCTAAGTTAAGGGAAGGTAGTGGGAGGCTTCAGGCCGCCTGCCAAGCGTAGACTCCATGTAAGGAGGTTAGTGTTGGTTGAAAGACACGGCCCCTGACAGGGCAGGGCAGGGCAGGGCAGGGCACGACACTCCACTCTGCAGCACTACCTTAACTTACATACTCACTCGATCAAGCTCATCACCACTGCGCCCGCCCGCCCGCCCGCCCGGCTCATCCTTCTGTCTGATCGGGATCTGCCTGCCTGCAGTCAAATATGCAAAGCCAAGAGTCTAAATTCTGTGTGTCAGTGTGGCCATCTGCACAGGGCATTGGACCCAGCCTGCCTGCCGGCCGGCTTCGTCAAACCCCGGGCCGTGTCAGGTATATTTTGTCTCCTCCGCAAACTACAATGCCGATGCCGATGCCAATGCTGGCCCATGGCTCTTGTACCTGGAGCGAGTGAGCGAGCAAGGCTGATCGGACTGGGGCAATGCTTGCATTGCTAGGTGTTGCAATGTGAGCAGTAAGTTAATTCCCACGTCACAGTGGGAGTACCGATTTTCTTGACCTTGTTGTCTGATCGCAAGCACGGCAGATGCTTGCTTGCTTGCTAGCTGCTTGTGGCTGCTGCTGCTGCTGCAGCAGAGCTCTGACCAGAAGGGAACGGAAGTGGGGCGAATTAGACTAGCTGGCTGGTGGGGTTCCGTATGAGACTTGCGGCTCACCACATGGCTCCATGATGGGCAGGAGTCGCCAACTAAACAGGGAGCTGGCTGCAACCCACCCTATGATAAGCCATGCAGGCAGTCGTCAGATGCACTTCTCATTAACTTATGCATCCAAAAGAGTGCGTTGCAAGCATGCAGCATTTGTGCTCCGCAATGCCATTTACGACCCCCTCACCTTCCTGCAGCGTATTGCGCTCTCGTTAGACCCTCTACTAAGTTGTAAGCTTTCTAGAGCTCGGTCGTTATTGTACCTAAAGGAACCATTGTTGCTAAGGGTTTTGAGATCGCATCACTACGGTAGCCATGTTTAGTGATTTTCATGAATAAGAAATAATTATCGTTGATTTAGAATCTGGAAATTTCAAGAAATTGTGATAAATTTATGCAACAAATTTAGAGTCCAAACTTTCAAGATTATATCAAGAATAAATTTACACTATGAGGTAAGGAGAGGAGTTTGAACAAAATTGACAATTTCGATCAAAACGATATGAAGTTACTGTACATCGTGTTGTATCGACAAAGGGAAAACCGAGTTCATTCTTGATTTTGAAATTTTCCTGTTGAACAACCGTTCTTTTCATATTGGAATAGGGTCAATGCCATTGCCAAGAAAATGTAATGAGGAACACAATGATACCTATTGTGACCTTCCTAGCACCTTCCTTTAGAATAAGTTTGCTTTCAAGAGTCATTCATAAGCTGAAAAATGGCTTCTCAAGAAGTCAAAGGGTTAACTTGGTTTGTGGGCCTTATGTGGTCACTCTTCTTGACCCCCCCCCCCCCCCGCACGGGGGGGTGGACTCTTCATTGAAGACCTAAATGATATGCGTGGGTCACTATGAATTAAACCCTCTACATACGAGAATTTTATAAAGAAAAACAAATGTATACGTACTAACAACAAGCTAGAAAATGGACTCATGTATTTATACTAAGCTTTATAGGAGGTAGTCGACACCTTCCAATCGACAAGGATCACCATACATATGAGTCGCATTGCTAAATATCATTCATTGTGTCATGAAGACCACTTTGACACCCTAGGGATTAACTCCCTTATAGAGATATGAACTACATACAACAAAGGGGTATTTCTAGGGAGACCTTGAAGTGGTCTGCTTATTCATGTGACATTTCATATAATTGATGAACATCTTTAGAATATACTTGAAACGTCTTGAAAAACAATTCTAGAATCCTATGTACTATATGTTACACATGTTATAAAATCTACTCGTTTGATTTCATTCCACCTATATTATTTCGCATGTGATTCGTAATATCTTTCAAAGATTGACTTGACTTCCTCGAGCTTTGACATAAAGAACACAAGCAATGATACGTAGCCACACGTCTCCTCCGGCTCTTGACATGTCATTTGGTATGTGTCATCTAGGCCCCTTTTATTCCTAGAGACCAGACACACACGACAGAGCATGTGGGATAGACCAAAGGTCCTTCCAGCGCTTGCGTTTCTTTGCAGTTATACAGAACAATGGACATGGGGAAGTATGGCCCACACTGATTGTGATATATAAATATTATATATATATATATATAAAAGGTCGAGGCCTCAATAGTTGACTAGGTCCATTTAACTGCTCATTAGGGTCGTGTAATGTCAACATGGATGAGATTTATATTTTTTAGGTGAACGGAGTTAAGGTGTAAGGTTGAGGCATCTATAATCAATAAAATAAGAGAGCTTGCATCTGTTTAGGAAGAGCAATACACCTTAAACTTCGTAATATCAACCTCCATAATGTCACACACTCTCTAGTATCCTGACACCCTAGGGAACGGATGCTCGTAGTTCATATCTCACCCCTTACTGTCACAGTAATTTTCTCTTCCTTATATCACGAAATTTGTCATTAATCCAAACCACCCAAGAAGTCAACTCACACCCTCGCATTGCGCCATGTGTCAACATGTGGAGTGTCAACATGTGGAGTGTCACCTTCTTATTCTTATTCCTATTCTTCTTCATCTACCACTTGTTGAATGTTGGTGCATGTGTCTGCCACATTGTCTGGGAAGGCCAAGTGGAGTGGACCACACTAGCGTAGGTGACATGAGAACGAATTCAAATTGTCCTCACATCTCCTTTGTGTTATTCCATAATGTCACATGCTACACTAATTCTAGAGTATCAGGCATCCATGTTAACACTACAAAACTCTAGTTGCCACAAGTGTGATACTACGGAGTTTAGAGTGTAGTGGGGTATTATTATTTTCTTTCGAAGAGAAACAAATTATGAGGAGGATGCATTTTTAATTAAAAAATCGTGAATATTCAATAACTTTCTAAATGAAAAAGTGAAAATGGATTGTGTGCACAACAAAGACTCTTATCTTTTGCATAATTTATATTTTGTGTAGGTAGTGGAGGCATTCACCAAATCAAATTGATAACCTTAGTATATATATGTACATGCTATCTAGCGTATTATTACTATTTCTTCTCAAGTCTTGAATTTGAACCGGTTATTTCTCAAACGCAACCCATTCATCTATAACTAGCCCAAAACTACTGGTCGGTTCTTGTCGTTCATTGGATATCTTATGTATGGGGGAGAACCAACTGCTACAGTCAAATATGATATTTAGTGTCACCATTCCTAGTTGTCTTGCTCAATACTAATTGTAACCCGTGGTTTAGTGTCACCAACACTAAATGTTAACCCGACATTATTTGTCATTCCTTGTAAAAAAAATTGGGCGATTATAGATTCACGGTGTTACAACTACTGTACTGTCAATACCAAGTGATTTTTCATCCATGACAATGTTTCATCACAAGTTTGTTGACAAGAGCAGGTAGGGTTTTGGGCCAATGGATGAACTCATCCCTCATCCATGTAATATTTGTTCATTTGTCATAAGAAAGTGTCCTCCGAAAACTTACCACAGTGACGTAAACGATCATATGACACTAAACATCGCACTTAGTGCAGTTACAGATGAATTGGTTGAGTTTGAGAAAATAACTGGCCCAAACTCAAGGAACTTGAGGGAAAACACCGACCCATTTTAGAGGAATTTGCAAACAAACCAAACAAACCAAACAAACCAAAAAAAAAAAAAAAAAAAAAAAAAAAAAAACTCCACAATGCAACAAAGAGAAACCGAAAGATGTCAGCGCATAACCGGTTGGCCTCGGAAACACTACACTAAATAGGATATTTAGTGTTTCATTATATTTAGTGTTGTTACCACCCTACCCTGTTCAACACTAATTTTCAATTACTTAACAATCAATGTTAGACATAAACGTGCCGCTACCTTTCCTACTGCCACCTCCCTTCCTAGTGAAGCATGGATGTCATTGAACTTCAAATTTTAGGGTTGGCGTCCCACCCCTCTGCTCGTTGATCTCTCTTCTGTCATTCTTTTCTTTCCCATACCCTTACTAACACTAAATTCGTACATGTAACTTCCACATATCACCATAGTTGATATTGAGTGTAACTTTGAGTTTACATTGGATGTTAGTTACTTACGTTAGGGTTATTGACATTTCGCGTATGCGTTTGTATTTAGTGAATGAAACACTAAATATCGTTTTCAGTGCAGCTCGGATCTTGAGCGACGAGGCTCCACAATCTGGCCGGACACTGGAGGTCAGAAGATTTGGCAAGGAAAGTGAAGTCAACAACACCATCTTGTAAGTACCTTACTCACGGGAAAATTATTAGTACACCCTCCCTGCCACTTCCAAAGTGAGCTTGAGTGAGTGATTGAAATGAGGAGGAGCCTGCAATCTCCGTCCGTCCATCCGTCCGGTGCCCTAGACTTTCCTCTTTTAGTGCACCCCACAAAGTCCGAAGCTAGGGCGGGAAATTTGGGGGGGGGGGGGGGTGAAGTTTCATGGCAGCTAATTAATTAAGGGGCGGTTTACGCCATGGACCTTGAAGTTGTTCCAAGGCGCTATAAAATTTGTGATTGGTTGTTGCACTTGTCCCGGGACCACTTCCGGTTTACACCAAGGGAAGAGTGAATGTCAGAGTGGCCATGGAGTTCGAGGTCACCGGAAGATGTATTTTGAGGCCTACCTACATCGTCCACTGACGTGGTCCAACAGGTTTTGGGGTGGGAGAGGTGAAAGAGGTGCTCTCGTAGAAAATTTCATGGCAGGTAATTCATTAAGGGGCGGTTTACGCCATGGATCTTGGAGTTGTTCCAAGGCGCTGTAAAATCTGTGATTGGTTGTTGCACTCGTCTCGGGACCGCTTCTGGTTTACACCAAGGGAAAAATGAATGTCGGAGTGGCCAGGGATTTCGAGGTCGCCAGAAGACGTATTTTGAGGCCTACCTACATCGTCCACTGACGTGGTCCAACAGGTTTTGGGGTGGGAGAGGCGAAAGAGGTGCTCTCGTAGAAAAATGCAAGGAGGGGCCCATGGCAGAGAAATGATGTTATAAGAAGAAAAAAAATTAATGAACTTTTCTGGGGGGAAGAGAAAATGAAGACAAGAGAATGGTCAAACTTGATTTCATTTCATTTTATTTTCTTCTCAAAACTTCCCTTTTTGGACATATATTAAAAAAACACACTCACTTTTGGTGCATGGTCATTCCTCTTGGTCCACATTTGGTTTACACCTAGTGAGGGGGTCCAAAGGCTTCGTAAATTGATTGTTTAAGAAATTGGACCATGGATGTTGGACCATCAAGTCGCACCATGGAAGAAGGCCATCTTCCATGGTCCGATTTCATGGTCCATGGTATAAACCAGCCCTTCTATTTCTACATTCTATTTCTTCCTCTTTTTGTGTGTCATCTATTTGAAATGAAGTGCCATCAAATTAAGGTGGACTGCTTTATGTGAACTTGGGTTTTTGTGAACTGAAGTGGCGAACTAAAAAGATGAATGTCCGTTCATGGTTTGTGGGATTTGTGCATGCGCTCATAATTGCGAGGGCTTCTAACATCACTTGTCAAAGTGAGTAATCTTTGTAAAAGTGATTCTTGGTCTCAGGGTTTCTTGCACACTGTTTCGCCAACGTTTTTCAAAGTGAAAAATGATCCTAGAAAAGTTTCAGAAGTTCAAGGACATGTTAATTATTTGATAGATGCCTCCACTATATGTGCAAAATATGCATCATGAATTGACTAAACCTTTAATACACATACAGTTCACTTTCACTTGCCAATGAGAATTTAATCATTGAACTCTTTTTTCATTTATAGCATGTAACTCACGATTATATAAAACAAACAAAGACAAGAGCATAATAAGTTAGCCACAATCCAACGAGGACAGATACTCAAGGAAGTTCATGAACGTTCCAAGAGCTTTTAGCTTGTAAAGAGCAAGAATCCTAATGCAAACCCTAACAAGAACATACATAGTAGTCACTAAGGACTATGACCATATGACACTAATGGATGAACACGTGAATCGGATAAAACTAACAAACCTATTGTCAATTTTTTCCCTAAACCTTAGGCCCCCATTTGTACATCTACCTTTACTTCAAGCAAATCAATAACCTATCTAGATGCACACACTAGAGAAAGATAATATTTCTCCCTTATGTATACCATGTACATTAATACCTCAAATAATACCCCTTCTTACACTCACGTTAGTGTGTACGTGGTATGAAGAGTCCACCCCTGGGATAGCAGTTTGACTACTTTGTCACAAATTCATCAATACATTACTTTCATATGTGAAAAACATGCTAAATATTGGAACCATGACAATGAAATTTAAAAAAAAATTCAGATTTTGACCTAGGAACAACACATCAAGGCACAATGTCACTCTATCAGACTATCTCTCCATCATGTTTGCGTGATGTTTCCTATTTCAATACCATTTTTAAATCGGTAACGAGATTTCTTGTAGATTGCCAAGCCAGCCCGGCTAGGGATTCGTGGCACTCAAGTAAAATCATCCATCCAAGATATCGTGGATGAAGTGGCTCCAATAAAAAAAGCCCCCCTATGGGGTTGAGGGCCGATTCATTCGAATGTGATGTCATTAGACTAATTCGGGGCCTTTGACTCTATTTCCGGAATCAAATTGCCCAAAAATAGCCATTTAGATGATTCCTGCGTTTTTTTCATCTGCATGGATGATTTTACTTGAGTGCCACGAATCCCCGGCCAGCAAGCCCTACGAAACGTTGTCATCCAACTAAACAAATACTTCACCACTCCAACGATCATGTAGCCTCACTCCTACAATACACAAGGTACGCATGCGTCTTTGATTACTTTTTCTGAATCGGACGCCTATGTGTGATTGGTGTTGTGGCTCATCGAGGATCGATGAACAAACATCATCATAAAGACACGTGTTTTCACTAAAACGACTGAAGCGTGTCTTCAATCTTTGCATCAACTCATCCACACTCCGTAAGTGAACATGATTGGGAGGACTTGTGTGTTCACTTAAGCCCAATCAGCAAACACACACTTCCAATAAACCATAACTAAATCAAAGGAGGCCGTCCAATCTCCAACACGGACCTTGGTGATCGCGTCGTAGATTCGCTAATGCGACGCTGAAGGTTTCGTAGTCTAAATCTAAACCTAATGGGAGCATGACAATCAAACACTCCCTTCCCTTCCTTCCCGTTGCTTCCCTTTGCTTCGCTGCAAAGGCCATGGCCTTTGTGTTGGCCCAGCTCTGTCGCCGAAACCCTCACAGAAAGAGCATAACACATACAGTACCAAAGTTAAGAGGATCGGTTTGGGAGTTGGCAAACTGACACGATTTCTGAGCAAAGGAAGTCTAGCCTGCAGTCCTCTCGTACTTGCTCTTCAGCGTGTCAGCTCCGCCATCTTGAGTCATACTCTGTGCCTTTGCCTTTCCTTTCTGGGACACTTCAAAAGCCCATGGAATGTACCTACGTACGCAACTCTCTTTTATATATATATATATATACATGTGTGTGTGGATGTGTGACGAGGTACTTATTCTCGATCAGGACCCCATTGGCAGTCTACGGGGTATTGGAATTTCGACCAGGTTCGGATTGAGTTTCGATTAGGGTGAAACCCATAGTGTCGTGACACATGTTCTAGTTTTGAATGCTGGAAGTGAGCAGGAGTGAGCGGACAAAAAGTGAACGGTTATGGTAGACTGTAGACACTGGTAATACGTTTCGGTCAACTTTTGACTTCCAAAATTCATAATAAATTTTCAATGAATTGAAGAAAATTCGTGTTTTCTTTCTTGCTTTCTTTCTTTCTTTATTTTGGCAATCCTCTTGATCTTTTTTCATCTTCCTACACAGGGCGGTTTTGCACCACCGTATGCTTCTCCAGATCTGGCGCGAGATCTCGTAAGTTGATTGGGTATGGGTGTCTCTACTCTATGTATGACACGCTCTTTCGGAACGTGCTGGGGCGAGCAAAATGATGAGAAGGGGGCAGTCTGAGGCAGGCAGCAGGCAGGCCAGCCCACTGGTGAGCGGGCAGGCTGCTTGATATTGGGAAATATACAAGGCCCGTTTTTTGTTGCAGTGTCTGCTGGGGAGATTTTTTGGGTGTAATCAGTCGAGATCCGAGTGTTTCCAAGTCCAACCGGTTGCATGTTGACATCTTTCGGTGCAGTGTCCGGGGCAGATTTTTTGGGCTCAATCAATCAAGATCCTAGTGACTCCAAGTCCAACCGGTTACATGCTGACCATCTTTTGTGGGTTTTTTCTTTCTTTATGCGTTTGCAGTATATTCTCTAGATTCTTTAAACTGATGGGTAAATCTTCCCTGGAGTCTTGCACTTCAACCGGTTTCTTCTCAACCTCAACCGGTTGATCTGTAACTTAAGCGGCCACTTGTCGCCATGCATTCATTCGGTGTTTCTTTATTCATTCGAGGTACATTGTTCTCTCTAAGTCTCTCTATAATTGACTGCAACCGGTTATTTCTGCGACTCGAACTGCTTCATCTGTAACTCTGAGCGGCCGGTTCTCCCTGTTCATAGGTTTGGTTGTAATGTATTCAACTGCCAGGTGTTCCAAGTACCTCAACCACGTGGGGGACTCCAGGAGCCTCGGCAGTCGGACTATAAAGGTTTTGATGGGTGGAGACCACGAACTTCAGTTGAAAGGTCCAGGGTACACTAAAGCTGCCTTGATTGTTATTATAGGAGCTCACTGCCTGCACTCACTCATCGATCATCACTGGGCACAGAGAGAGCCCTCTTTGATCATTGGGTATGTGCACCTATCACCGATACTTAGGTGGTGCACGGCCAAGGTTTTCGTGGCAGCCATGCAAATTGAAGATAAGAACGCTTGGAGATAGATTTTTTCTATCGACTCTGCCATGGGGTAGTCCGGGGTGGTTTTTGAAATGGGTCAAAAGTCTGGCAATCCATCAGAATCAGTCACATATGTGTTGTGATTCTATGGTGTCAGTAACTCACTCATCAAGTGGCGTGCAAGTGAGTGTTGATGTACAATGGTCTCTAAAAGGAGCCAAAGTCTGGTCTTGACTAGATAACCAACTGGAATTAGTCACGTGTCTAGGATGATAATAATAGGGCAGAGCACTCTTGCAACTAGCAACTTGTTTTGATTTTTTGGAGCAAACTTGACCTTATCAATGAGCATCAAAGATCCCAAATCAATCTCCACCATTTATGGTATTTTAATGTCATATGTGTAATGACTTGTCTATGCTAGGTTACATTAATGGCCAACAACTTGATCATTAGTGTGATCTCATGACACTTGGCATTAGTATGCTCAATAATATCTTCCTCTTGCATATTAAAATGTAAAAACATGACACTTGGCATTTGTGTGTTCAATGATATCTTCCTCTCACATACTAAGACATAACATCATCAAATCAAGCACTTTAACGTGTTGTGCTAAATATCACATTGTAAATAGTCATGCACCTCAAAAAAATTCTTTATGTTGACAAATGATGACATTATGGCAATTAATGAATGTGACACTACTAGGCCACTTAGCCATCTAGTTCAGACCATTTTCCAGTAGTACATGTGACAATTCATATCATAAACGTTGTTGTGAGATTAGGTCATAAAGTTGCTTTACTTACAATAAGATCGACGTATTACGTGGATCAAAATTGGACGTTGAGAGCTCTATCATTGATCATAGGATATGTCAACCTATCACCAACAGATAATGCATGGCCAAGACTTCGTGGCAACCATGCAAGTTGAAGGTGTAAATGTTCGGAGATTTTTACTTAAATTTTTGGAGCAAACTTGACCTTATAAATTAGCATCAAAAACCCCAAATTAGTTTGGTGAGACCAAGCTTGTGGTTGTATTCTACTAGGCGTTCCACTACATTACCACATGTGGGTTTTGTTGTCTCCACAACCCAGTAAAACAGTTGGTGGGTGGAGATTATGAAGGTACACGAAGTTGTTGACGTTATTAAAGGAGATTTGGTGTATTTCATGGGTCATAAGTGAGCATTGAAAGCTCTTATCTTTGATCATAAGGCATGCGAGCATGTCACCAGTAAACAATGCACGGTCAAGGATTTTTGGCAGCAATATAAGTTGAAGGTACGTAGACATTGAGTACTCCTTGTAGCTCAACTATTCCTTTCTTTAAATGAGGAAACTTGACCACATAATCAACATCAAAGACCCCAATTTATGAGTCTAGTGAAACCCGGCTTGCTAGTGTATTCGGTCAGTCGAATGAGATGGAATCAGTGTGAAAATCAATATATGGCGCTGGAGGGTTGCGATGGTAATAAATCCGTTTTTCAATCACTCTTCACACATACCTTAATAGACTCTCTCACGCTTGTGGGGTTAATCTACAACTTCATTCATGATGAGACTTGTTAGCCTTCGGGATGTACATGGGATGATCTTCATGTGGTCACCCATGAAATTGAACATGGTTGGGACTTTCTGCTGCCATTCATTGCCCTGTATTTTGTTTCGATCTTTTTGACGGTTATTGGAGGAGCCTGACATGTACATTGCAAGACAAAGACAAGTACTTGGGTAAATCTGACACCAAACTTTTACCCTTCACTTCATCTTCACTTGGAATGTTTTTACATGCTCCATTTTCCACACAACTTGTGTGACTAGGTACTACGTAGGTGTAGAGTAGAGAGGAGTTCTGGCAAGTACACCTGAGATGCTGGAGTTCGCCACTAAGCTTTCTCCTGAAGTTACTTTGCTGGTTCACTTAAATCAGTGATTGATTAATCTCCACATTAATAGGTTTAATGGGTAATGTAGTAGTGAGGTCTACACTAATTATGGCATTCAGTGTCACTTACGTTTTCAGTCAAAACACAATATGACAATGTGATACTATAAACAATGTACTTTAAAGTCCCCAATGTCTAAAGTAATGCAGAGGAGAAATCACTGAGATCATAACATTACTCAAGTGGGGTCCTACGGTGTTGGGAATTTGTTGAGCATCATGTCCCTCTTGTTCTGAACTTTCCTTACAAGATGAGCAGTGTTCACTCTGGAAATTGTTCGTTGACATGAAGCCAAATCCAAGGGTTACCCTATCGAAACCGAGCCAATATTTATTTACATGTTCTTGCTCTGTAACTTCATTGTTGCATGGTAATTGTTTGCATCTGGCTCCACAAATGGAAGCCGACACCTACTAGACACATCGACTGAAAATATTAGACATGATTACCAACTGGGAATAAAGTGGGGTTGTCCCCCTCTCACTATCCACTCTATTGATTTTCCACTTCAAAAATCACTATAGCATTTTGAAATTAGTGCAATCCACATTAAATCCAATAAGTGGTGTACATGAATACGTACTTGGCAATGCAATTTTCCTCCATTCGTGCTTCCATAACATTACTCAACGCTTCGTGGGTGTCCTCTTTCTATTCTCACTTTTTCACATTTAAGCCTACGTGTAGAGTCGCATATTAATGATGTTGGACGCTTCCTTGATTTCATATGATTGTGACATATTGTACAATTCTTGAATTCAGTGTAAAAGCTAAAAGATTGTGAGCATCCCATCCACTTTGGTCCGGGGGCCGACAACTGTGATGCTAGTGTTCAATAATGTTATGTCACAAGAACACCACCGACATCTAACACTCACGCTTGTCTTCAATTCAAACTCTAGTGAGTATTTTCCATTCAACACGGGACCTTTCATTTCTTTGTTGGAACCAAAAAGAAGAAGACAAAGAGGGTTGTGCTTCAAATGGTTCCAAAACATGACGTACCAATCCACACATTATCCTATCCCACGTAACATTATTCAACTGTTATCCACCGTTTCATTTTAATAATACTCATTGGCAATGCTTCAGTCGAATCTCACCCGTTTCTCAAGTTAAATCTACCTATTGACAAGCATCCATAAGGTATAACTCGAGCACCTTACATGACATATTCCTAGCCCCACCCAACCCCATCACTCAATTAAATAATGTTATGCACAACATCATTATAACAATTTATTGGTGGTGAGAATGGGAGACCTTTACAGATGATCTATTACTTCGCATGGTAAATCAATAATGAATAGTCTGGAATATTCCTTCTATCACATAAGATGTGCTAGGATTCATTACGTAAAGATCGATGCTGATGCAATAAGAAAACCGATCTACAGAGAACAGTTCAAATCAAAACCCCCTCCTTTGTTTCTATTTGTCCACACAAAAAAATCATGATCTTATGCCACGTTTTCAACATGTGGAACAGTGTCCAGGGAGATCTTGGGCAAAATTGTCCGGTGAGATTCAAGTGTTTCCATGGAGATTTTCACATCGCCGATCATTCTTGAGGATTATATTAAAAACACATCATAAATTAGTACAAAGAAAACCGAAAGATATAACCAATCGAGACCCAAGTCTGTAACTAGCGATTAGATCTCCTCTTCTTACATGTGGAATCTGTTGAATGGATATATCTGCAAGAAGATGGGGAGCGGTTGTCAATACAGACATACACAAAGTGCACTAAGTAGTGTATTTAGTGCCACCAATTCTATTTGTCTTGCTCAGTAGTATTTGTCATTCCTTGGAAAAAAAAACACTTTGGGCATCATAGATTTACAATGTAGCAAATAATGTCACTTATTAAGTGAGCTTTCATCCATATTTCAATCATCCATGACAACATTTCACTACAGAAAATGTAAGGATGCATAATATACCAAACTTTGTCTCAATAATTGGCATTTAGATGAACTACAAGTCAGTTGAGATGTCATCATTTGTGAACTTATTCCTGGAAGTGTCATTAGAAAAGTTATCACAGTGATATAAAATACTATATGACACTATAATACAATATTTAGTGTAGTTGATATCCCATCCTCCAATCAATACCAGTGTTCATGCCCAGTTGCCATATGCACATACACTGTGGCATCACTTATTTACCCTTGCTCATTTAATACCTGTTGTATAAACCATGAACCCATGAATATGGAACTCTAGAATAATTATGTTTTTGACAAAAACCTCTTTGATCCAATACCACATGAATTTTAAATACTGTAAACGAACCTCACATAACAACTCGTTGGGTCTTTTACCAAGAACTTTCAAAAAAATGTACATTTTGAAACCCGAACACATACACTAAGTTAGTTAGGTTTTGCAAAGGTGTCAACAAAAAAGAGAATTTATCACTATGTTTTCGCCCGGGTTCGAACCGGAGACCTTCAGTGTGTTAGACTGATGTGATAACCAACTACACCACGAAAACTGGATGTCAGAAGCTTGTCTCTTTTCGTAATAGTAACATTTTTCCTTCACTTATCTGTAAACTACTTGAGTCGCAATATACTTGGAGAGATTCACTACAGCCTTTCGTTATACCAAGTGACCTCAAAATTCAGAGATGGAAGTTTATGTAGGTCTCATGGCCGAAGCCTCATTCAGTACTTTTGTAAAACTACTTGGTTGATGCATCATGCAGGCAGTCACAATGACCAGAGCAACCACCACCAGCAGTTGCAGAATAAATATATGTTGCAACTACATATATAGATTCAATTTCAGTGTGATGCTTAGCAATGTACAGATGGCGGATTACAGCACCAAAGAGGTGATATACAAGTAGTATGAGTACCCTTGCATGCCATGGCGCAATCAAATCCCAAAGTTCGACTGTACACCCTTTGGTAAACTTCTTCCCTGGAGCTTCAAAACACAGTTCCATTGGGCATATTAAATGGGCCCATTTGAATTGCAGTCACACTTCTAATCTTGGAGGATAAGTACTCACTTAATTTGGAGATAGAAGGACTAATAGCACCAGGCAGAAACTCTGCGTAGCTCTAAATGATGCAACTCTTAGAAGAGCACCACATCAATATCTGACATGAAGGAGACTGATAATCATGAGAAGAGAGCAGAATTTTACCTCAGCCTTACTGGGAAAAGAGAGTAAAGGCTGTAGTGAGTCTCCTGTCTGGGAGTAAACGTAATCACTCAAATGCATGTTTCTGTACAGTTTCTATCCAAAAGGTCAAAATCAGGTTTCCAGGATACAGATCCAGAAAGCATCATACAAATATAACTTCAAGTTTGAGACACCGCTCCTTCTGCACCAACTCTTTCAATCCTTTGTCACCACCAAAGCTCCAGGTATAAAGGGCCTCCCTTTGAGTCAGACTGGCAGGGTAAATTTTGTATATCCGTAAATTTGAATCTCCCCTTATTACCTCTGGGCGCTCTGTCTTCCAGATTGGAACATGCTTCAGCGCTGTGAACTTGTCAAGCACAGCCTGTATCAGATTGGAAATGGTGAGGTCGATATCTCTGCCAAGGAAACAATAGAAAGAGCATTAGGACCTTGAAAAGGTTAAAAACGAGCAAAGAGATATGTGACAAATATTGGTGGAAGAATAATACCACAAACTCTGATCACAGGATCACAAACAGAAGAAACGTCTCAGCTGCATGGTGGGGTTATTGACCAAGTCGCAATAGCAGACCCCTGTTGTTAACAAATTACAGAGGATCAACTGCGGATGGATGATGAAAATTACACTAATATAAAAGATGGGGGTTTAATTCCAACAGCACCATTATCCTGGTTTGACTATAACTGCAAAAGGAAAGTCTTAGAGAAAGTCTAAGAAAGAAATGCCAGACAGGAAGGGTGTTATGTCAATAACAAGCTTCAGTTTTTCTAAAGAAATTTGATTTGGTGGCTGTATATGAAGATTAACTGATCAGCTACAGGGAGTGTTAAATGATGTATCCTTGAATGCTATGAACCAGAACGTGATCATACAAACTGTTGAATACAAATTGGACCCAACACACTCCACAAATTCTGCAAGTTCCAAAACAACTCGCTTTGACTCAAAAGTTCATTCAGATATCCTTTCAATTAAGATCATAACAGGAAGAAACTATGGTTGTACCCTTGCAACAGGGTACACAATGATAATTTTAGATGTGGAATCTGGTCATTTATGCATGTCAGAGTACATTTTTCTAGCAACTTTCCTATTACTAACAATTGGTGTTTACAATTTGGAACAACGAAGAGCTATGAAAACAGCTATACATAGGTTGAATATGCAATCTTCCATGCCTGGCGACAGTTTCTATATACCAATCAAGTTCAAGCGTCAAAAGTTGCCACTTCTCCCCAGTGATGACATCAATTCTGGATTTGGTGCAATACAACGTTTTGGTTCCCAAATAGTAGCAAGCATTGGTACGATCCTCCACATCAAGTTCCCACCACAGCTCAAAGACTAAGGATGAGATTTACATCATACACTTTCTTCCACCATTGTTGCTCCTGAAAGTGGGAACAAGATTTTCCCTCTAACTAAGGTAAAGCAGAGCATAGTTGGAAAGATATATCTTACTTGATAAAGATTGACTCCATCTCAAACCGGCCCCGCTCCCGCACATATAAGTGGTGTAGGGTGTAGCCTGATTCACTGGTGCACTTGCAAGGTCTATTGGCAGCAGCTATCTCCTCGTGCAAGCGCAATTTGGTGGCTAAATGAATGCACAGCCTGCACGAGGAATGCACAGCAGCCATATCCACCAAAGCTAGAAAAGAATCTGAAGGGCCATCAAACTTCCATCTGCACAATTCATCCCACAAAGGACCTCCAATCAGTTCATAACTTTGACACTGGTGAAGCCTCCGAGAGAAGGTGAACTAGAGAACCTGTGATATGAAATCAGTTGATCTCAAGAAGCTAACAACGATAAACACGGGTAGATTGGTATCTGGTTAAAAAAAGTGGGTTAGGTGTACTATAGAGGGGTAGAGTGTTACCAATAGTCTTAAACACATATTGGTAACTGTTGCTTACATCTCTCACACACATGCACACAGAAACTTGCAGCACTAACTGGGGTAAATTCAGCAATCTTCCAATATTCTGAATATCTCCGCATCACCAGTTCACTTTGTTGCGTGTGCTTATATATGCTAATTTCAACTGACCCAAACAAGGACCTATTGCCCACCACTCACAAGATGGACATGAGTCACAGCCAGTTGGTTACTGTTTCCTCACCAAAAGCCTACAGTGTGTGATCAAACTGCACATGATAAAAACCGAGACCAGGATAAACGCCTGCACAAGTCTGTACAAATGGCTCCAACTGCGATTCCAATGATGATCGATAGATGAAGACCTACCGAATAGTCTCGTTATATGCAGTTTCATTGCTAGCAAGATATTTTATCCGCGCTGCTGCAGCCTTCACTTCACTTGTGTCCTTGATAAAAATCAAGGTATTTGGACCAGGTGCAAATTCGTCAATATTTGGAGGTCCAACTACAATTGGAATTGTACCTGCAAGTCCCAGGGTTGCCTTCAGTGCTAGGTAACTCGTACGACAGCCAGTCAAAGACTAAAAAAAACCAAAAACAAAAACTGAGAGGATTCCAAACACTAACACAGATGACCTTATGGTCAATGAACTAGCAACGATTCCCAAGCATGTCGGACCATCAAATATCTGATCTCTGTCACTGCCTTCCAGTCAAAAATGAGCAGTTCAGGGTATCACACTACCAAGTTCTTTTTCAAATGATCACCAAAGCAGAAATATACTACACTTTGACTAGAGGAAAGAGAGTGAAGCAGACCCCAAACTTCACAATTGAAAGGCAAACAGTTCGCAACTGAAATGCAACCAATAGCTATTTACTAAACAATACACACCTGCCACAAGAGCCTGAAAAAATTTCTCAGTGACGTAATCTTCAACATTAGAGTTCTCAAATGAAAGGCTGAACTTGTAATCTCGAAGTGCCTCCACCTTGTTGACCCCTACAAAATATCCAACTGCTTCATCAAGAATGCTGATTTGATGATTCATCCGTTGATTGCACCTATTGTAGCTACGCTAAGCATCCAAGAAACACCATAACCAACCTCATGTATCCACAAATTCTAGGCCAAACTTGGTGCATAGGATGAGGACTTATCAGCTGCCAAAGTTCCTGTAATTAATTAGATCCAAAGGCTTGCATCAGTTGAATAAATAACAATCCTACTTAAACTGATGCCCTTGCTCCCCTTCAAGCCTATCATGTTTTTCTAAAAATGAGAAGCCCTGCTCAGAATTACCTTCTCTATTAGCAAATATGAAATCTAAGGAACCTGCTGACAGTAAATGAATCACGGAATGCAGGGGATACCTCGGCTACCAGGAACATTTTGATCGCATAACCCATATGAATCCACTGGGACTCCCTCACTCTGTAACATGCTCATGATCT
Source organism: Polytrichum commune (assembly GCA_950295325.1). Taxonomy (NCBI): domain Eukaryota; kingdom Viridiplantae; phylum Streptophyta; class Polytrichopsida; order Polytrichales; family Polytrichaceae; genus Polytrichum; species Polytrichum commune. The sequence continues at coordinate 31,281,316 of OX485809.1, forward strand.
GGAGACGATCATTTCGAGCCCCACAATTGGAAATAAATGCAGCTGCAAGTGCTTTTTTTGTCTTTTTCTTAGGGGGATCCATGAGTGGATACTCTGCCCAAGAGAAATACCCCACCGGAACATCTGACTTTAGACTTGTTGTCATCGCCACTGTGATTCCATTCCTGCATGCAACTGTGTAGGTTAGAGAAAATTTAATCTGCCTAACTGGATCTCTGCCGATAATTTTTTTTAAGTACACATTGTATGCGAGTATGGATGTAAATTTAGTATAGACAGTAAAAAAATCATTCACATAAATAAGTCTACTATATTAACTGTAAAATATCATTGTTTGAGTAATATTGCATGTGATAACATTCAAGATAGTTATTACTATATTAGGAAGTTAGTACAGTCCACAACAATGTGGATACCACAAAACAAAAAAAATTGCTCCATACTCGGAACGTCTCACCATCAATAGAATGGATAAAAGTTTAGCGTGGTCCATAAAAATACTTCAAGACTTTTGGATGTACTCAGAATCATTGCGTTCATGCTAGACCAAATATTCGGTGTAGTGAAGCTGTGTGATTACGATTTAGATTGTCAATGTATATTGGAAGTTTTTAATTGTGGCAACTAGATGGCCCTTCAAGAAGCCTGAAGTGAAGGCCACCCTTATATAAATTGTATATTAATATTGGTACAATGTTCCAGTGAGCCCAGTCCACCAAAAAAGAGTATTTGTTTAGTTGTTTGAATGTTTGAGCTTCCAAGCTTAGATTCTCATGATGTTTGAATATTGCTCAATACCTATTCAAATGAAGTAAACGAAAAGGTTGTGTTACGGCTCTCAAACATAAAATTCCGCCTGGCCATTTGAACACAATGAACCCCAAATTTCCTCCGCATTGTCATGGCCTAAACATCTGACAAGTGGCACATTACATGACTTAGGTAGTTTTTTGAAGGTTTAAACTACCTCCACTAACAAACACCACACAATGATTTCAATAAGCAGAAGCCATCATACAGACAGTATCTAACCTAGAGAACTGCAAAGAACCTCAGCAATCCACCTTTAACTCTATACACCATAACCTTCATCAAGCATGCAAAGACAAGTGGCTGGAACCCTCAAGAATTATGTAGCTCATCATAAATGAAGCAGCTCAATAAGTGAAAAATAAGGACAAAAAAACAAGAAAAGGAAGGAAGAATAAAGACAAAGAAAGAAACAATAAACACAGAAAGAGGGAAACAGATTGTAAGTGATGAATCTAAGAAATGAGATGGAAAGTCAAAATAATAAATCTGATGCTTGTAGACAATTTAGCTTCCCATGTGAAGGCAGGAAGGAGCTTGACCAAGACATTTATATGTTTTGGGCTACTCACTTGAAGCCTCCTATGGCACACCACTTTGTATGAGCCCAAGGCCCTACTGAAGACCAATCAAAGCACTCCATGACATCAAAGGACAGACTCAACTCATGACAGATTGCACAAATATAGGAATTGTATATTGCATAATAATATAACATTTTGTACGTGAATCCTTACTTGTGTGCGTGGTCAATGTCATTATCAGGAAAATAGGCTGAAGACTCCATTGAACGCAAGACTTGAGCAGCTGATGTGAAGTCGCGGAGACCAAATTGTGCATCCGGTACACCCTCACCATTTCCTTTGAATACACAGGGAACGGCACATTTATCCCACACCTATTGTGCCACACGCTCCAAATCAGAAAGGTAGGCTTACAATCAAAATCAAAAGGCTTCACACACATTAATGGACATCTACCATTGGCACAAAACAGTTGTAAAAACCATGTACACTGGTCAGGAATCGGAAAATTGGATAAAAAACAAGACATGACTACATGTGTCCTCATGGTGTGCACACATTATATTTGAAACAGTAATTGGTAAAAACGAAAAGTCAAGCCTGTCCATCTCTCCCACTCTCCTCCAACTTAAAGCAGAATTTGAGACAGAGCTCATAATCAACTGAAGTTAGCGACCTCCATTAAGGTAAGCGGGCCTAATTTGGTCACTAATCGTAAATGAACACCTATATTTGAATGGTGTGTGATTAAGTGTGAATCTAAGAACGGACACCAAAAGGGCATTATGTGATTAAAAGAGATTGGACTCCATGTTCAAAATTTGTTAACCATTCTAGGCTCAGTAATTAACATCATTGGGGGAACCGATATGACTATTTAACGGACACGAGAATCTTCACTTTGATAATGAATAAGTATACATGTGAGCTTAACAAATTATGAGGAAAATTGGCTTCGGGCACGGTTTGGATGTGCTAATCATCTCGCACTACCTGCATGTTTCATATTCTACAAGAAGTGAGTGCAGAGCTAAAAGTGTCTGTTTAATGCCCAATTACCTAACCTCATAGGTCGAAACACAAATGCTCTTCTAACCAGCAGAGTGCACTTGATGAGCTACATAATCTTAAAGCTGGAACCGTAGCAGCAGAAGCAGCAGCAGAAGAACATGACTTTATCAGCTTGCCAGAGGCTTTGCAATATATACTTCAAATAAAATAACTTACATGAAGCTTACATAAACCATCTCCCATTGACCCCTGACCACTTTTGGAGCCCTATTTGGGCCTCTCATTACATACCATATTTTGAAATTGTACAACATGAATATAGATTGTAATGTGACTTTTTGGTAGATACCGATAGCTTGTTGTCTTGCAAGCTTATTATTATTCTTGACACCTAGACACAAACTGACTTGGAAAGAGTTTGATGAAAGAGAGAATACACAACTAGTAAGGGTGGCTTAAACCCAAGGACTTAACCCGGAATAGTGCTTGGATGGGTGATATTCCTAGCACTTGATTTCTGATGCACCCTGCCACTATGTCCACCCCATCATAGTGGGGGTATCCGAGTGAACGGGGTATTCTCAACCAACCATGCAAGAACCTAAGGGATTACATATAGACTTAGATCAACTCCAAGATGAAGAATTAATACCATAATTTAGGCCGGGGGCAACATAGTAGTCATCTTAATATTTTTTCTTTCTTTCTTTCTTGCATAGCTAGTATGAACATGCTAAAAGCATTTAGGGGCCAAAGAATCGAGAATACCTCCGTTTCAGCCATAGTGACAAGCACGGGCTGCTTGGTGAAGTTACGAGAATATGCAACTTTGTCAGCCTGCTCCAGCCACTCCTGGGAACAAACACCATTTTCATTTTCTTCCCCTTCGCCCGCGGTCACTATGACCTCTTCTTCTTCCTTCCCCTCATCGGATGCAACCACATTCTTGGTTTCCTGGATCGGCAACTCAAGAGCCCCACTCTCTTGAAGTGGGAGGCTCTCTGTTCTAGGGTTCAGGAGTTTCGTAGCCGCGGAGGAGTATACCGACGTGGCAGGGGTGTTCAAAATGTCCAAACGAACAATGAATGCGCACTCGATGAGTACCACAGCTAACACGGCCCAGAGTACCGATCTCCCCCACCGCGATCGCCCCGCACTCGTTGCAAATGATCGCTGAGGAGGCAGGGGTTTCTCCCCCCCGCCTTCTACATCTGCCTCCACAGCAACAATAGAGCTCGCACTCTCGTCCCTCCTGCTCCGCCCCTCCCCCTTCATAATAACTAACAAAAAAACAAAAGGAACCGAACCGAACCGAACTGAAGCTCACTCCTCCTGCGCTCGCTACCTTACCGTGGGGGGAACTCGATCCTCAATTGAGCTGCCATTAAGCTATAGAGCATGAAAACTGGAAAATTTTGGTTTGGTTGAAGACTGGTAGATTGTGATGATGTGGTGCTTGTGCAACACCTGCATGGGGTGAAGTTCGGTGCAGGTGATGCTTGGAAATGCGGGAGTGACGAAGGAGCTCTGCCATCGCTGCTGCGGAGAGCTTTGCGACGCAATGTTTTTTTTTCTTCGCTTGACTGACTGACTTGAGTGACGAGAGGAGTCTGACTAGAAAGTCCTCCACTAAGCTTAACCTTAGGGACTAGTTGGTTTAGTTTAGTCCACACTAACAAGTAATCACCAAATAAGTAAGGTAGGTACGTCTAAAATGGTTACTTTTGCCAACTACCATAGGCCCCACTTCTCCAAGGATATGAAACATATGATCAACTTAGAGTGAGATGGTTACTGTACCAAATCCAAGTAGCCGCTTTTCTCATCACTTTTGGAGTTCATATGAATATCTTATTCATTGTCAAAGTGAAGATTCTAGTGTTCATTAAATGGTTATATAGGTTCTCCTAACTATGTTGACTATTGAGTGTGGAATGCTTTTCATATTTTTGAGCATGTAGTCCAATCTGTTTTAAACATGTATAATTTTGCCATCCATTCTTGGAACCACACCTCATCGCACATCCACTAGAACAATAATGTAGGTGTCCGGTTAAGATTGATAATTGAATTAGGCACGTCTACCTTAGTGCAGTAATGCTTGGTGTGCACTCCATTTCCAAGTATGGTGATAGTGTGTTTCTTTGATGAAACTATTACCATGATTGCCAAGTTTGAAGATGTGATGATCAAACAAAAGGTTGGAGGTAATCAATGAGTAGTAGAAGTCTATGGCCTCGGGGGTGGACTCTTCATACCATATACAAACTAACATGAGTGTAAGAAGGGGTATTATTTGAGGCATTAGCGTACATAGTGTACATAAGGGAGAGGTATTAATTTTCTCTAGCATGTACGTTTAACCCCTAAGTGCCCTTGACCAAAAATTTCGGCTCGTTTGTGTGTGGGTGGGTAAATTCCTTTGACCGCGTAAATTTTTTTGGCGGGCAGTATGGAAGGGCAACTTTTGGATTGAGGCATTTTTGACCAAAAAGAGTAAATATTCGATTTTAGAGAGGGTCACAAAGGCATATATGTCCGTGATGTAGGGAATAGGTGGAGAAAGTGCTTTACTATTTCCTCAATGTTTCAACTAATTGGACTATTGTACTTGTTTTTGACATCCAAAGAGTTCTCATTATTCATTTCTTTTGAAAAGTGTCATAGTGGAAAGAGCAAAACAATTCCGTATTTTTGACCATCAAATATTAGTATTCACAATTACCAATGTGAAGTAATTTGCAATATCAAATCGTCAAGTGTTAAAATAAAGAAAATGCATTTCAAGAATTGCAAGGAGGATTGCGAAATGATTGGGATAGCTCTATATGCATACATAGGGTCTTTGGAATCACATTTTCGTATTCTTTCACATGTTGGAGTTGTTCGTGTCACCTCAAACTCCTAAAAACACTTATGAGCAAATCATACCAACATTGTGGGGAGGGGCGGCATACAAAAAGAAGAATGTATACATTTCTCTTGTTTGAATCTCCCAACTCTTATGCAATCTCGGTCTCAAAATTGGTATGCATACTAATAAACAAGTTCTTTAAACATCTATACGGTTAGATTTTGGATAAAAGACAAATTCCTCCATTGGGGATTGTATTAAAGCCATGCACATATTTCTTAGGAAAAGTGCATTCCGAAAGGCTTGGGCACTTAGGGGTTAAGAAGGATATTAAGAGTTTGGAAGTAAAGGTAGATCTACAAAAGGGGGACCTAGAGGAAATTTTGACAATACATGTGTTAGTTTCATCCAATCCACAATGTCATCCATTGTTGTCATATGGAAATAATCCTCAATGACTCCCTTGTCAATTCTTGTTCAAGGTTAACATTTGGGTTTTAGGACAAGCTAGAGGTTACTGGAGTGCTCGTGGGCTCCCTTGAGTTATGGTCTCTGGATTGTGGTGTTACGGTAGTGTTCATGAAAAACAACATTATTCCCAAGACTTTAGTGTAGTTGTTGTAGGGGAGGAGGGGATGAACTTAGTGAACCTTACCATGCCACATGTTATTTGTAGCACATGTACTTTTGACTAACATGACTTTTGCTAACCATAATCAAATCAGAGAGGTCCGATTGTGATGATGCTTCATCGTAGCTTTGCTAATTGCAAAACAAGTTTCATTTTGTATATTATTTTTAGAAGTTGGAGATCATAGAAATAAACTAAATAACACCCACATACCTTAGTAAGCTTTTGCAAGTTAAAGTCATGTTAGACTAGTCTACACTAATAATCTACTATCATGGCAATTTAGTAGTGTACTCCTGTATTTTTTTTGGAAGTGGGAGACTTACATGCCACATTAAGGTGGGCAAGACTGTGCTACAGGACAAGTCACAAAGACCACTCTAATTAACATTGCACACCAATTTTGACCCTTAATATCCCTAAGGTTTTGTATATTTTCAAGATCAATTGTAAAGTGAGATTTGCAAGCTTGCTTTATGAAACATTCATGAAGCAAATATATTGAAACAAAGTCAAAGATCATTTCCATACAGTTGGGCCTTTTAAATAAGGTCATGAGCTTTGTATAAGCATATTCAAAGCAAAGACTTAAGAAAAAAACTTCATAAAACGGGAGATGACATTAGTTTGCATAGACTTTTTGTAGATATATTCATCTTATAGAAACTTATAATTTATATTAAAATCAAAATGAATAATTATAATTGTATGTATAACATGTGATCAACATGTTAATGAAATCAAAAACTTGTCATTCAATGCATCATGTTTCAATTTTCTTTTGTCTTGCATGCATAATCACTTTGGTGATACACATACCAAAATTGAAACAAGAATGTTTGACATGAACAGAGAAATATATCACCAACAATTCTTCTTTGGAAATAAACACCATTCCAGGATTGAAAGTCAATGTGACTTTGAGACCATAATGTGGTCTCAAAAAAACCTTAAGGGTCAATGTCATAATAAAGGTTGGTTCACACTAGGTCCTGAGTCCCAAGTCACTTAAGGTAAATCCATGCAATCTTTGCCGTTGAGAGCATGGAAGTTGGGACTTACCACTTCACACAGGGTCCCAAGTCCAAGTCCAAGGTCCCAAGTCCCAAGTATGACATGGATGTCTACATGGCAACACTTTTCGAAGGTGAGGCTTGGGACTGGTGTTGAGAGTTGGCTTGAACAAAAAGCTAGGCCCAACTCTTGACACAAGTCCTGCGAACAGTTATGCTTAAAATAATTGAGATCCGACTTTAACAACAATTAACCATTTTTAATGATTTCTTGAAGCTCAAAAGTTGGGACTTTGCCTCCATGTCAAGACTTGCTAACATGAATGGGACTTGGGACCCCATGTGAACCAGCCCTAAATCAGATTTGTAGTGTAGCCATGCATAACAATGGGCCGGACGCATCCATCACCTATCGCTCTCACTGAAGAAAAGCATAAACAACCAAGATATTCAAGTTCTAATATATACATATACAGATAGCTTCAAGAATCTGAGTTATTCTCTATTCTCTTTCTTGGCATGTCATTTTGATTCATGATCTGAAAAAATGAAAGAAGAAAGAAATAATAATCGAATGAAAGCTGCAGTGCACTTCGTGTATGTCACCTTTTACAAGAAGTTTTAATCTGGAGCAATGTGATCTTCCTCCTCAGACCATTCCACTTTCATGTTTACTTGGTTTGCTTCCAACCAATGGAGGGGCAAGCATGTATATCTTCTAGGTAAAGGACAGTGCAAATGCACTAGGACATACACAAATCTCGCTTCAATTGTGAGTCATCTTGTAATGGAGTTATTTGTCACGTGTTTTTTCATGCCATGTCAACTACCGGGGCACAAACAAGCACTTTCTAGTCCAGAGTCGACAAATGTTGTATTTTCAAGTATAACAGAAAATTTAGATGCATGTAGCAGTTGTTTCCATTTAACACAAAATTAAAAGCATTCAATTTCCATCGCATGTCTTCAAAGAAATAGCTCAAGCTCTCATTACGCTAGGCTTGCTGTGGTGACTACATCTCTAAGCACATACCCCTGCGCTGAAGTGACCTAAAACACCCAGAAATGTAAGTCCCATCTTCTCCCGAGAGTTTCGCTGATATTGAAGGATACTCTTTTCAATCACATGGAGGACTAAAAGTTCTCTATTAATCAATAAGCTGACATTAGGCCAGGCCTCATTAAATTAGGCGTTCTATAAATAGACACATAAATTGCATAAAAAATTTAGAGCAGCGCGCATAAATTAAGAAGAAAAAAAATCGAAAATGCGACGGTCGTCCACGCTGATTAGAGCTTTCTCACTGTCAACACAATAAAACACACCACACACAACGCCATCCGAAACACGCTCCAGTTGTCCAATTCCAAGCACTTTCCAGACATTTCTTGAAAAACGCCTGTTTTAGGTACCCTGGGGGCAAGGCGCACATAAATTAAGCTAAAATATTGAATTTATGCGATCGACTAATTTTATGAGGCCTGCATTAGGCTCTAGTTCTCACAGTCATAATTGCCAGACAACAAGGCGTTATTTCACAAATCAAGCACTTCCAAATACGTGTGTGTGGGCCAAATTAGGCATTACTTCATCGATTGTCATAAAAAACGCCAAAGATATCATGTGCCTTGTTGGAATCTCTTAGAAGATACTATGGAAAATATGATTGGGCAGGAACGTGATCAATATGACCTGAACATGCAATAATACTCCCATGTGATATTACTCAAAGTGAAAAGGGGCAGCTGCTCAACATTGGTGGTGATGACTTACAAAGTTAGCCGAAGCTGAGTCAAAGGGACAAAAGAGATCCTCAGTTAATCAGGAATAAATCCCTCCACAGGAAAACCCCAGCTTTGCACCATTACCCAAGCACTAAATTAATGAACTCAGTCAGTCTGAGATGCAGATGAAGGCAAAATTTGATCCAATAAAGTGTAAATTCTTACATGCTTTACTCCACTACTAACTTTAGTCTCTTTTTCCGCGCTGGTTAATCAAAGCTGTTCGCACTACCTTGCTGAGAAGACATACAAAATGTGAGCAAAAACCTCCTCACTTGCTGCAAGTAGGACCCAGATGTCTGGGAAGTGCCAAACTAACTACAACCCTAAGGAATGGAATATAACTGTCCCCTCCCCAGTGGAACAATGATGTTGTCACCAAATTACTCACACTTTTACGTATGTGTGTGATGAGCGTATTCTACATGGAGGAATGGTCCTCTGAATGCATCATCATCGATGCATCAATTCGTGCAATCTACAAGTACACACTCCAGAGAGGAAAACTCTGGGCTATCCAAATAGCTTGGGTGCCAAATTGGAGGTAAGGGTAGGATATCCCAACAAATCTACTCAGGCTTGGCAACAACTTCCTGAACAGCTTCTTCAACAGCATCAGACGCATCAGACACCGCAGCCTGCACAGACTGGATGGCGACTTCGGGCTTGGCAAGCGACAAGTCATCTGCAAGGGGTGGGGATTCAGGAATGGGTGGCACAGGGGCAGAGGACGTACTACTGAACTTGGCAACATAGAAGCTCAGAGGAGGCCCAGAATATGTGGTTCTGTCTGCAGGTACGGGTGCATTCTTTGACAAATACAACAGGATGGAGGCAGCACTTGCCACTACAATCAAGGCAAGTCCACCTGCAACGGCCAAAGATTCGTCACTTCCTGACTGCGAGCCGTCCCTCTTTCCAGTGCTGATAGCATTCTCCGCCACATAAATTGTTGGCTGTTAATACAAAATGCCCAATTACACATGATGTAAGTAAATTGCCTTAATGCAAGTGATGACGTACAAACACATCCAAATGCACCCCGACCCAAGAACAAGAAAGCAATCGCGGACTAACACATCCAGGTGCCAGAATGTGACACTCATTCATGCAGAACTCACGCAGGAAAGGTGGCCAGCTCATAACGGTGACCAACAGGTAATTGATATTTGTTTTCTCTTATTTTTGGCCGTCGGTGACCATTTCACAACCAGATGGGCTTCTTCACATTTTGGGATAATTAACATGAGATGAGATGATCGCCCCAACCAAAATAAAGAACGTGACTATGGACACACACATCCAGATTCTAAAATGTGACACATATACAGGACTCCCGCAGGAAAAGTGGCCTGCTCGACATGGTTATGACCAACAGGTAATTGATGTCTGGTTTTTCTTAGTTTTTGGCCAACAGTGACCAATTCATCACCATTAAATGAGGCTCTTCAAATTTTGGGATGACAAACTTCAGATGAGAAGGTCAACCCTGCCAAGAACAAGAAGGTGATTCCGGACAAACACATCCAGATTCTAAAATGTGACACGCATACAAGCCTCCCACATGAAAGGTGGCCAGCTCGAAATGGTGACCCACAGGTAATTGATGCTTATAAAAAAAAATAAAAAATAAAATCGTTTTTGGCTGACGGTGATCATGTCACCACCATCAAATGAGCTTCTTCAAATTTTTGAGGTCACCAACTTGAGATAAGGTGAGATGGTCGCCCTGACCAAGAAAAAGAAGAAGCGACAATTTCATTGTTTATCCATTCGTGACCATTTCGAATTCCACATGCCATAATGAAAAGATGTAACTGACCTCAACAGCATAAATGTTGGTCTGTCCTGCTGTGTCCTTCTCCACATATCCAGTCCACTTTCGCTCCGTTCGAGCCATGGGAGGGAACGTTCCGGCCACCTTGGTATTCTCTTCCACCTTCCACTCCATACTTAGCTTCCCCACCTACATACACCACCATACATTCGAACCATGACAACACCATCATCATCCCCATGGGATGGATGACCTAACAAACACCATCTAAAACCCTCAATCCCACGACTCTCGACACCCCAGCAACTCTTAGTTGGTCTTCCACACCAACAATTCTCCACCCATTCTCACAATCCAGATCCCCCGACCAGGTCATCATAACCCCAACCCCCCTAATTCAAATCCCAAAAAACAAAATCCACCAAACCCCTCTCACTTGCTTCCCGAAGTGCACATTTTACAAGCACAATTCCTCCCACAACTCCTGCTCCACTCCAAATGTACAACGAGGCGTTCCACTTACCTCCTTGACGGGTGCACATTCCTCATCGTTGCAGTCTTCAGGAGCTTTGACTGCACAGATCCTCAGCGGGGCTCTAGTCTGTGCCGACTTCCCAGCGGGCTTGGTGAACAATGCCCGGGTTCTCCAAGACCCGGTGCTGGGGCTGCAGGCAATCATGGACTGGGCCACTCCTGCCATGGCCAACAACTGGGTAATCTAGCAAACCAAGGTGTGCTACAGCTGAAAAAACAACGCAAGAAGGCAAGGCAAGGTGAGCTACAATGACGCAATCGAAGTGGAAGAGGTTGTGGGTTGGTGATGGGGATTGAAAGAGGAAGGAAACAGCGATTGGTGGTGGTGGTGGTGATGGTGTGTGAGAGAGGAAAAGGTTTTGGGTTCGGAAAAGGTTTTTGGGTTTTGGGGCGAGTAGGGAGCTGGTGTGATGTGGAGGCGTGGCAGCCACCCACATCCCATCCCACCCCATTCCACTTGTTAGATTTTCCATCTCCCTACTTGGGACCATATATTTTGATGGGCCTACCACAAGGGTAAGTTACTTTAAAGAAAGAAAGAAAGAAAGAGAGAGAGAGAAAGGATGGGTCTCCCACTGCCTTATGGAAACTTAATTAGGGCCACTTCACACACGAGCCAAAGAGCCGTGACCATGAGATTGTGAGAGCCCAAAAGAAAGTGTCCAAAGGCCATCCCAACACACCTCCAACATCATGTAGTGTGGTCACGGACCCTCAAGTGTAGTGTGATGTCATATGTGACCAGGCCCTCAACCAAATGCTATTTCGATGAATTTCTATTCATGCGGGTCCTCACACATGATAAAATAGAATAAATCAATGGTTGTGAGCGTTTGGAGTGCCATGGTCTCTTAGCTTTGTGTTAGGCATGTCTCTAAGAGGTGGTTTTTGAAAATAATCCAAGTGACCATGAAACATGATCCATTCGATGCCATGTAGACTTTACATCCATCTTGCATTCACATACTCCGTCGGTCCCTCAAGCGTAGTGTGAAGCGAACTTGGACCGGCTCTGCCTTTTCCACCAATGAGAGTGCTTGAAGTGTAATGGGGACGGGCTCTCGGTCTTGTGTGTGAAGTGACCCTTAGGGCCGGTTCGCATGGGTCTTGATTCTAAGTCCCAAGGTCTATGCACATGATTTTAGCCTCGTGGAAGTTGGGACTCACCACTTCACACGGGTCCCAAGTATGACATAAATGCCTACATGGCAACACTTTTTGGAGGTGAGGTGAGGTGAGCTCGGGACTTGTGTTGATAGTTGGGTCGAGCAAAAAGCTAGATCCCACTCTCAACAAAAGTCCCACGAATTGCTTTTGCATAAATTGATGAAGATTCAAATTCAATGATGATTAATCATGTTTTAATGATGTCTTGAGGCTCAAGTTAATACTAAGGGAAGGTTCACATGGGGTCTCAAGCCCCAACATGGAGGCAAAGTCCCAACTTTTGAGCTTCAAGATGTCATTCAAATATGGTTAATTATCATTAAAGTCGAATATTCATTATTTAATGTAAAAATATTCTTGGGACATGTGTTGAGAGTTGGGTCTAGCTTTTTGCTCGACCCAATTCTCAACACAAATCCCAAGCCTCGCCACCAAAAAGTTTTGCCATGTAGGCATCCATGCCATAGTTGGGACTCAGGACTTGGGACCCCATGTGAAGTGGTAAGTCCCAACTTCCATGCTCTCAACGGCTGAGATTGCACGGACTGACCTCAAGTGACTTCGGACTTAGGAGTTGGGATTTTGTGTGAATTGGCCCTTGAGGTAGATGGCCCCTAAAATGGTTATTGCTTCCAACTCGCTCACTTCTCCTAATATACGAAACATGTGGATAGCAAATCCAAATCAAGGCCATAGCCACTTACCTCGTGATTTTTTACCTTGTATGAATATCTTGTTCATTATCAAAATGAAGATTTTCATGCTCATTCAATGGTCATACATGTCCTCCCCTCCCCCAAAATAAAATAAAATAAAATAAAAATCATGCTGACTATTGAGTTAGGAATGATTATCATAATAGTTTAACCTCTTGTAAACACATGTCTTTTGGTGTTTGTTCTTGGAGACATGACTAACCACATACCACTCAAATTTAGGTTGTCTAATCGAGATAAGGACCTAATTAGGTATGTCTACCTTAAAGCATACTTCGAAGTATGTGATGACCATTCTAGTAGACGAAACTTTTTACAAAAAGTAGATAGATAGGCCTACTTTGGTTACTGCAATTCATTGGACACCTATTTACCAGTCTAATCTAGTCAATTTATGTCATTAAAAGGTCAACGTGCTATTTTGATATGACATGAAAAAGACATGTGTTTAAAAGAGATTGGACTACGTGTTTGAAGTTTGTTAATCATTCTAGGCTAAACAATCAATATAATTGGGTGGACCTATGCGACCTTCTTATGGTTCATTGCCGGTGGATTTTGTTGATTCGTAACAAATCGAGAGTAGCTCCAAACTTTGTTGGAATTTAATTGGGCTTCTTCGTATACATTTACGAACACATAAAAGACTAAACCTCATGAATCCAAGTAGTTTAAGGTAGCAAACAACAACAAAATAACCAATTAAGGCCCATCGACCTTAGGTCCCATTGGGGCCCTCATAATCCCCGAAAAGATTCTCAAAGATGAATTTACAGCTTTGATCAAGGATGAAGCGTCATTCATTCACGTGAACCTAAATAATAAGTAGTTTGTGTTTTCACTTAATTTGTTGTGTATGTCCAAACAACATATGCCCAAACAATAATAAGAATAAGAATAAGAATAAGAATAATATTGACAACTTAAAGTCAGAGATGGTTTATGGCCTTTATGACGAACTCCGAAGTGCTCAATCATGAAAGTTTCAACTACCGTTTTTGGGCATATTCTAAATACATATTCAATTTTTAGATGTTCTATAGACATACATTTCAAATATCACATGTTCTATGCACGTATATTTCTATGCACAATATTGAACTAAAGAGGAGGATGGGTAGATTATGGGTTGGGTTGGCTTCAAATTCGGTGTGTATGCAAGAAAGAGAAGAAAAAAATGCAACTTTTGTTTAGTTGCCCATGATGACCCCCAAGTAGGCTAGTGATTGCAACACTTGGATGCTTGGGAATGGAAGGTGGTTGTGTGCACACATATAAAAGAGCAATCTTCTTCAAGAGGACTTCTCCTTTGCACTAGTGCAATCACAAATTTGTACTTGAGCCATGTGGCTGGAGAATACTTCACTTTCATCATGACATAGGACCTTTTTGTTTTTACTTCCTTATGTTGAATATCTTTGTCATGGGAGAGTGGTATTACTGCTAACAATTAGGGGACCCAATAAACTACAACCTTGTCCTGCTGGCAACAACCACAAAAGACTACATAAACCATGTAAAGTATATCTTAATACAAGACTTGCATGTTTCTCCCACTGCTTCTGAGTTGCACACATTGCTTTCATTCGATTTGCCAAGTCTTGGGCAATGAGTGTCAATGAGTCAAGAAACTAGCACCATGCTTGTGGGATGTTTGTATCTCCTCACAGTTGTTGAGTTGAACATATTGATAAGTTTAGAGTTTGGTGTCATCAAAGTGAGGGTTAAGCATTAATTTCAACATCAAGCTACGAAAATTGACAATTTTGTGCAATCTCAAATTTTTCATGTGGTAACTTAGCCTATCTTTTGTGTGTCTAGGAGAATTCCCTTTGCAAATTGCGATACAACTTTCAAATCTCCCTCTATATCATCAGTTTGTGAATATGTATGTCTATATTTTGTGCAACCACACGAAAGTAAATGGATGGATGTTATGATGTTTTGTTAGTGAACAAAATTGGAGACACTCATTTGCTTGAGCTAAAGAAGGAGGCCCTTGATCTTACATATTATAATATACATCTTTGACCGTGATATTGCAACAGGTATTGGCCTATGGGCCTAGCTCAAAATGGAAACTTGTTGACGTTGGCTTGCAATTGGGGTTAAGAGGTGTTATGTTATGAAGTGAAAATGATCTTAGAGTCCATGAATCCAAAAGGCTAATGGAACTAGAAATACCTCATGATGATTTCAATTGGGCTAATTCCCTAGAGTGTTGGAGTTGCAGCAACTTATGTGAGATAGAGACTATTGTCAACTTGAAAATCCAATTTAAAAAAAGACACGAGGCTTCAAAATACTACATTCTCGAATAGTGGTGGAAACTCAACTCTAATGTGGTTATACAGGGGACACTCAACATAAAGTGTGCCTCGTTCTCAACTATATTATGAGAACAAAATTGAGATACTCTATCAACTCTAGAGATAGAGATAGTTGACCACCATCCAATTTCTATTGGAAGTCTAAGTTCAAGGCACAATAAGCAACAACAATCTTACATTGTGGTCTCATTATGGTGGTGTCAACATCTTATTAATTAGCCTAATATATCTTTGAATGGTGTGACTGGTCTAAAATAAACCTCTCATTTTCAAAATGATCAGATCTTCCTTTTTTTATTTAAAAAAAATCACTACTACTACTGTTACTACTACTTAGTATTCTTACATAGTGTAATTAACAATACTCATTGGTTAGTGTTATCAAAAGATGTTTATTGAATATTCGAATAATTCTGAAATTAGAAATTAAAAATATTCCATCTTCATATTTGCTCGGTGCAAGGATAATAACATAACTTATTACAATCATATCAAAGTATCATCTTATGTTTTGGGAGGATTTTTCCAACTTGTGATTTGAAATATGGAATCAAAACATTCCACAACTTTTTATGAATGAAATTGTCAAAAATTGCATGAATATGCTCCTATTTGGATGAAAAAAAGATGACATTACCATTCACATTTGGCTTTATCGCTCCAACAATTCTTGCCAATGTGGCCATCTAGTTTTTTTTCTTCTTAAAGTCATCAGTCAACACTAGTATTGGATGACAAAGTTATGTTGAATATTGTGATGTCGGCATACCAAGGCTACTACATGTAGGTCTGATCCCCATTGGAACTCTACAGTTAAACGCCTTTGGGCCCATATAATATTGGGACGGGTGGCCTCCTGTGAAGTCAATCAAGACACAATGGTACAAGAACACTAGTGCTTTATTCCCCCCCCCCCCAACTCTTTTCTTGAACAACTTTATACCTATGTAAATGAGGTTCTCTACACCTAAAAAATGCATGTGGAGTAATACCAATATTTTATGGGTGATACCACTATAATTGTTATACATTTGTTCTATTTCATACTATACTATACTATTTTATATATATATATATATACATACTCACAAATACACAAAAGTAACATTTTAATGTTATTGTCATCACAATGGCTAAAATGTTTACTTATGAAATCTTATTAATTAAAATTAAAAATCCACATTATAATTGGCAAATACACCATTAAGGCCCTAACCTACTATCAAAGCATGACTAACTAGTGCATTATGAAGACAACACTCACTTGCGCAGCTTGTGAATTGCTTGTTGAAATTGTTATGGAGATGTGTTTGAAAGCAAATTCCAAGATGGTTGACTATAGTTTGGTGTTATCAAGGCTTGCATCTTAGACCGTGGGATTGTATTGTAATCCTCTTGGACCCACTCGAGGTTTTAAAACTTATAAAAATGAACCACAAGATTGATGATTTTTTGTTGGTTGTATAACCCAATTTTCAGCACCTCTAATAATTCATACATCATAAATTGTTAGGTCCTAGTATATACTAATATAATGTTAATATGATAATCTACAAATCACAAAATGTAGCATTATTCCTAGATGCATGATAGAGTATAAAATTCTACAAATTTGAGTCTCGGCACACTACGATATACTAAAATTAAGGAGAGTGAGCAACATGCCGGAGGTAAGTCTTAGGGCCACTTCACACACGAGCCAAGAGCTGTGACTATGAAACTATGAGAGCCCAAACGAAAATGTCCAAAGTCCATCCCAAGACACCTCCAAAATCATGTACTATGGTCACGGACTTTCAAGTGTAGTGTTAAGTCCTATGTGACCGGGCCCTTAACCAAATGCTATTTCAATGAATATCTATTCATGCGGGTCCTCACACATGATAAGAATGAATAAATCAACGGTTATGAGCGTTCGGAGTGCCATGGTCTCCCAATGGTTTTGTGTTAGGCCTACCCTCCAAGAGGTGATTTTTGAAAATAATCCAAGTGACCATGAAATGCGATCCGTTCGATGCCACGTAGGAATCCATGTAGACTTTACAACCATCTTGCATTCACATACTCCGTTGGTCCCTCAAGCATAATGTGAAGCGAACTCAGACCGGCTCCGCCTTTATCACCAATGAGAGTGCTTGAAGTGCAATGGTCACGGGCTCTCAATCTAGTGAGTGAAGTGGCCCTTATGCACCAAGGACATACACACACGGTTGCATGGAGCAAAGCTAGTGTGAGGATTTAAAGGCATAATGGAGGATGAGAGATTGAAGTTTTCTTCATTACAATGTTTAAGAATATTTGGAAATTTTATTTTTGATGATTAATCTCAATATTTGATTCTCAAATCTCTTTGTGATGTGGGCTTCATACCCGCCTAGGTATATACCCGGTCATCTACCTACCACCAGCCGATAGACATAACATGTAAGAGCAAACTTTTTTTTTTGGTGCCCTTTCTATGAGGGTTGTGCAACCTTGCAAAAACCAAATTGTACATGTTATATTAATCTTTGAATTGAAACTCATAACTCATCGTATGCATAGGTGCAATCTCCTAGTTTGGCTCGGGCCCAAACAACTTCACTAATAATAAGGTGTGTGGTCTTATTGCAAGCACTTCCAACTCCACAAACAAACACAACTGTGGATTGGCTTGGGAATTGCCTCATTCGCTAAGCAATTGCAAATCGCATAGTATGCATTTAAAGTCTCATTATTGATGTTCAATCGCAAAAGTTACAAGAGATCAAGTGAAGATTATCTTCCTCTTGAAGTGATCACATGTGCCCTCCCGATTGTCCAATGTTCATTACAACACATGTTTGTAGAGCATCCCGGCTCATGGAGCCACAAATGGGCCTTTACCATCAGCTCTGTAGACCTTTTAAAGGAAGATCGTATGGTCCATAATTGGGTCCACACACACACACACACACACACACATATGTATATTCTAAAATCTTATTGCCCACCACTTATGTTATAGAGGATCCTTTCTCGAAAATCATTTGACCCCATACACTGGAGAGCTGAAGGGTGCGAGAGAGAGAGAGAGAGAGAGAGAGAGAGAGAGAGAGAGCCTTCTACAACATAAATTGGTGGATAATAAGGTAGGGTCCAATTGAGCGCTTGAACAAAGTGTGAACAATGACACCCGGGCCAATCTTTTGTCCCCCCAAAATGCATCCACATCATCGGGCCAATGTGTGTGCCATGTACACTAAATATAATTTAGAGTGTATTTTACTATTTGGAATTACACAATGCTAGAAGTATTTACTTTATGTCTCATTTTTTTACCAACAATTGTCAAAATGGTTTTTTGGACATTATAGAACATTAACATCTCTACTTGATAAGAAACTATATCGATAGTAAAAAGACACAACATTGTGTAATTCCAAACAGTAAGTGACACTAAATATCATATTTAGCGTAATTCATCAGATGCAGCTTCAGACTTGCCGACCACCCTAATTGGACAAGCAAGAGCGTTCCTCCACTGGAGAAGTTTGAGCCCACCCCCCAAGCGAGACCCAAAACTTCTTCATCTTGTCCGCCGAGGTGGTTGCTGTGGTTGGTGACATGACGGGTTGACGAAGTGAGCAAAACCCTAGGTTTGAACAACCTATGAACCTTTGACAATCTTTTGTCCAAGTGCTCGTCTGAACTGGGCCTAAGTATATGTGATATACAGGAGCTTTGGGAAAGGACGGAACATGCGATCTTGCTTGGAACCAATTAAAAACAAGCCAATATAGAGGCCCATTTGTAGCTCCATGAGTGGGGATGCTCTTATGGTGTTTGTTCTTATTTCCAAGCGTTGCCATAAAATACGAAGTCAAATAAAATAGGTGTCCAATTGACTTAGAAAAGTGACCACATAAGGCCCACATACCTTACATACAGTATGATAACCAAAATACTCTACTCCCTCGCCTCCACCAAGTTTGAAACTTTGAAACTCCATACGAATTTTGAACGCCTCTAAGGGAAGAACGCGAACGGACAAATAATTACCCGCGCCACATGTACCTGGGCGGTACATTCTCCGTAACGTCGATTGTGGCAGCTCCCCCACATGTTCACGACGCGTACATTTGAGAACGTGGGGTGGGGGGGCGATGGCAGAGAAACAAAAACTGGAGGAGAGAAACGGAGCTCCCTCAAGCCATGAAACTTTTCCCATCGCCATCGCTCAGGCTTCGTGTGAGCAAGAAAACCTCAAAAATTCCACAAGAAGAAGGATGTGCTCAATGTTTGCAACGGAGGGAGTTGTACAGATCTTGCGCAGGAAGAAAATAGAAGTGGAGTGTTCAAGGCCGGATCACGAGAGTGTTTTTTTAATTTTTTTCGTCGGCATCGCTACGGTTTTGGAAGGAAGGAAAACCTAATTCATCTCGGAGGGAGAGGAGTTTCACGTAGGCTGAAAGTATGCGTGTTGTTGTTGTATCAAGGGAAGGAAAACAATGTGGAGTGCGAGCCTGGTGAGACTCGTGGCCGTTTGTTATGTGGACATTGCTGGTAAATTTGGAAGGAAGGGTTAAATCTTCAATTCTGTGAGTAAAGTAGGCTAGCAGTACATTTTGGAGGCTGCACATGCACTATATTTGAATAGACATCGCTGTTTTGGTTTGGAAGGAAGGGAAACCTAAATGTGAAGGTAAATAGGATTGAAGGAAGTAGACGTCAAAGTTTGGTGGAGGAAGGGGCGATGGGAGTGAGCTTTTTCGTTGACATCGCTGTTTTGGAAGGAAAGTAAGAAAAAGCATGTATCGGAGGTTATACTATAGTAGTTCAGTTAGTTGTGGAGGAAAACTTGTCCCAGAGCAAGTTAAATGAAGTGTTCGGATGATGATGCGTAGTAAGGGTGACGAGAATGACTTTAATTTATCATCTCCATTGATCCTTCGGAAGAAGGAAAACCTAATTCTGTAAGGAACTGAGGATCCAACTGGAGTGCTCGGGAGTGAGCTTCTTCGTTGACATCAATGTTTTAAAAGGAGGGCAAGAAAAATAAATAATATCGGAGGTTATATAATAGTAGTTAGTTGTGGAGGAAAAGCGGCCTGGAGCAAGTCACAAATTAAAGTGTTCGGATGATGATGTGTTGTAACGGTGACGAGAATGAGTTTTTTTTCATCTCCATTGATCCTAACTTCGGAATGAAGAAAACCTAAATCTGTAAGGAAAGTACTTACTTACGGTGAAAGGATCATACATCGAGTTTGGGGAGTTGGTGTGGAGGAACTGAGGATCATACATAACGAAGGTTGTACAATAATAGGTAGTTGTGGAGGAAAAGGGAGCAAGATAATTGAAGTGCTCGGATAGAAAGTACGCATACGGTGGTAGGGTACATCGAGTTTGGGGGAGTTGGTGTAGAGGTTTCACTGAGGATCCAACTGGAGTTGTCGCGATGCCCAAGGGGGATGAGAGTGGAGCTGACGATGAAGAGGACCGGGAGCTGAAACTTCTCAGCGCGGCCATAGCTATGGCGGAGGCCAGCACGGGCGACGAGGATACGACAGAGAACGAGGAACCCCCGCACCCATCGACGCCCCCCATCCCGAGTGATGCGAAGGAGGGAGAGCAGCAGAAGGCTGATGCTGCAATTCTCAATCCGATCGCTGTGGAGATCGCAGCGACGATGCTGTCGGATGGAGGAGGAGGGGTGGCCATGACGCCGAAGCTGTCAACGGGGTCCATGCGCAGGTAGGTCCACACATGTCTGCTTTGTGTGTGACAGAGAGGTTCATCATTGGTTGTAGATCGTTGTGTGTCTCGGTAACAGGGTTCATTATATATCAGTCTTTGAGACTTTGAAGCTGCCTCTGGGGCTCCTTGTCGTTGATTGTTTCAACGTTGGCGAGATCCGTTATCAGGGTGAAGAATTAGGGTTTTGGGTTAGTCCACGGGTACATGAATGCAGAGATGAAAATTAGGAATTCGATGGGGACACACAATCTTCGGGTGTACTCAGTAGGACTCAATGTATCCGAATATGTGAATGGGTAACAGGATTCATTCTATCAGTCTTTGAATCTTTAAAGCTGCTCTGGGGCTCTTTGTCGTTGATTTTTGGGACGTTGGCGAGATCCGTTTTCAGGGTGAAGAATTAGGGTTTTTGGTTGGTGTACGGGGTATATGAGTAGAGAGATGAAAGTTAGGAATTCGACGGGGACACAGTCTTCGGGTGTCGTCAGTAAGGAGTTGTTGTATCCAAATATATGGATGGGTAGCAGGATTCCTTGTTTTGGTCTTTGAGGATTTAAAGCTGCTTTGGGGCTCTGTTATCAATTATTGCAACGTTGGTGAGATTTGTTATCAGGGTGAAGAATACGGGTTTTTGGTTGGTGCACTGGTATGCCATTAAAGAGATGAAAATCAGGAATTCAATGGGGGCACAGTCTTCGGGTATAGTCAGTAGAACTTCGTGCACTCTCTCTTTAGTTATTTTATTTAAACAGCAACAATATTTTTGCTAGAAGAGGGTCTCAATACTCTCGACCACTGCACACTCTGACCATAAAGGATGTTTAGTTTGTTAGTGGTGAATGATTTCTACCGGTGATAGGCCGCCCTTTCCTTTGCAGTGCCCATTTTACCAGTCTTGTTTTCATTTGAGGTTCAGATTTTTTGTGAAACCAATCAGGTCATTCGATCAGTATGAGGACCTTTTAATTCTTCATTGCAGCAATTGTCAGATGTTGTGTCCATTGAAGGGGTTTACATGCCCCAAAATAGTGTTCTTTAAACAGAGTTACCTGCTATTCCTGGTCGAAAGTTCATGAGCTTGTGCTGACTATCGTTAGACTGGATATTACAATCAGTGATTCTAGCTCCCATGTACTGTCCTACTATAGATAGTCTGTGATTTGATTTGGGAGGCAAAAGTGGATTGGCAGGTCCACCTTGTCAGAGCTGTTCTCTAGCAAGAGTTTGGGTGAGGTAATTGAGCATGTTCTTGTGCAATCCTGTTAGATATTAAGCACATGGGCATAAAATGCGTTGGGTTGACTCACTTGTCACTTCACTTGATTGCATATGAATGATAAGAGATGTCACAAACTTTATTTCTTGTTCCTGAAAGGTGTTTCTCAATTGTAACATGGTGTAACAGGTGTGGACTCTGTGGAGGAAGTTCTGATGGTGAACGAGCTGCAGACCCCCCTTCAGATACTCTGGTTACTCAAGGCAGTGTTAGCTCTCAGCTGCTAGATGAGAATTGTCCTGCAGATGGAGCTTCTGAAGGCAGAAAAGCAGATGGCTTTGGGGCAGACAAGGGTTGGCTTGGTCGGCTTTTGGGTCCTCTTGGTGAACATGTTGGTGTTTCTGGAGCTTGGATTCATGAAAATTGTGCCATCTGGAGCCCTGAGGTTTGTTCCCTATTGCAAATAGGTTGATAATATGACTACTTGTGACAATAGTGTCCATTCTCATTGGCTTAAAGTTCTTTGATGGGATTTCCAGGGATGTCATTGTTAAGTTCAAACGTGTCTCATCATATCAGTATTTAGATCTTGTAGCATCCAATCATCTGCTCTAAGCATCACACAAGGAGTCTATGCTGTGTCCAAGTCTGTGACTACATTGATGCTAAAGGAATGTAGTGGAGTAAACTGTATTCATTGAGCACACTAAAGTGACAAAAAATATATCTATTTTATATGTGTAGGCTTGACCTCTTGCCCCATTGCTGTGTATTTTATCTGCATACATTTCTGGTACCCTTCTGAATTCAAAGCGAGTTTGCTGACTTGTTGCATCTGCTCAGAATGATAGTGATGAGGGCTTAATACATTGCTTTCACATGTTCTCTTGAGTACTATGACCTTCCAGGTTTGATATTGCCTTCAAGTTTGCATGTGCCTGTGGTTGTTCTGTTGGTGCAGGTGTATTTCTCAGGAATTGGCCGTTTGAAGAATGTGAAGGCAGCAGTTCGACGGGGCCGTTACCTTCGATGCAGTCGCTGCAATCATCCAGGGGCAACCATTGGATGTCGAGTGGATAGATGTCCTCAAAACTTCCACTTGGTGAGCTCTACAGAGGACTTTCTGAACAACTTCTCAATTTAATTTCATTTGGTGTGTTGGAATTGGAAATGTAGATGATAAGAGTTATCAAATATGCAAGAATCTGCTTAGACCAGTGAAGATTTTATCAAGTGACTTGGAGTTGGCAAGTATGTATTTGTCTGAGGTTTACCTTTTATGTTACTGTATCCCAGCCATGTGCACGGGCTGAACAACTTCTTGATTTTATTTCATTTTGTGTGCTCGAATTGGAAATATAGATGATAAGAGTTATCAAATATGCAAGAATCTGCTTATAACAGTGAGGATTTTGTCGAGTGACTTGGAGTTGGCAAGTATATATTTGTCTGAGGTTTAACTTTTATGTTACTGTATCCCAGCCATGTGCACGAGCTGAGGGCTGCATGTTTAACCATCGAAAATACCTGATGGCCTGCTATGATCACTCTTACTTATTTCGCCGCAAGCGCAAGAAGTCTTTCTGGAACTCCAGTAAGTATGGTCATGGAGGTGTTACAGACTCAGCCTGTTTAAATTGGACGCCAAAGATATCAAAAGCACAGAGGCGTGCAGCAGCATCAGCTGCACGATTGAAGGACGTTGAAGCTGAAGAGAAGTACTTAGATAAGTCTGGGGAGGATGAAGAATTTGTGAGGCGGGAACGCAAGCGTTTGTTGCGGGACCTTGCTCAGATAGCTCCAGTGAAATTGGGAGGAACTACAAGTGAGAAAAGCCTAGGTGCTGGTGGTGATGGATGGGATAGTGTCGCTGGATTGCAAGATGTGGTACAATGTCTCAAAGAAATGGTCACCCTACCTTTACTATATCCAGAGGCTTTTCAAAGGTATTTGCTTTCACATTCCAAAGTGACTTTGCTGGAAATTTTGAAGACGCCTCTTTTGGTAGATCTTTCTTATCATCATTGCTACTTCTCATTTAAGCACCATCTTGTCTAGTTCATGCAATAATATTTTTGAACTAGTTATAGGTTTGAGTGCTAGTGAACACTTGATTGGAGTTGTCAAACAGTTATGGAGTTGCAAGTTACAGGGTATACCCTAACTTGACCCTAGACCTGTGTACATGTTACTTTGGTGGTTGCAATTTGTTTATTGCTAATTTATTTTTTTATTTTTTTGTGAACAGGCTGGGCATTTCACCTCCACGTGGGGTGCTCCTACATGGTCATCCAGGGACTGGAAAGACTCTGGTTGTACGGGCTTTGGCAAGTGCATGTTCCCGTGGAGGGCAACAAGTTGCTTACTTTGCTCGAAAGGGTGCAGACATTCTGGGCAAATATGTAGGTGACTCAGAACGCCAGCTACGGCTTCTGTTTCAAGTGGCTGAGCAATGCCAGCCTGCAATCATCTTCTTTGATGAAATTGATGGGCTGGCTCCAAGCAGGTGTGGGGATCGGGACCAGACACAGAGTTCTGTTGTCTCGACTTTGTTAGCTTTGATGGACGGCTTGAACTCCAGGGGTTCAGTTGTTGTTATTGGGGCTACAAATCGTCCTGACTCTCTTGATCCAGCTCTTCGGCGACCAGGAAGATTTGACCGAGAAATATACTTCCCTCTTCCGTCAACTGCTGACAGAGCTGCTATTCTGCGCCTTCACACCAAGACGTGGGTACCTGCACCATCTCAAGAAATTCTTTCTATTGTGGCCAAGGCAACACCTGGTTTTGCTGGTGCAGATTTGCAAGCTCTTTGTGTAGAGGCAGCCATGACTGCTCTTCGAAGGGTGGTACCTTTGAAGGAGATCTTAAATTCTGCACAAAGGGGGATTTTGGAAACTAAGCTACCTTCTCTTCCGCCAATTCAGGTACTTCAAATGACTAGATGTAGTTTTTGGAATTGGTGTATTGGAGCCTTCTAGTGAAGTGAAAGTACATTAAGATTGATTATTTGCGAGTTATCATTCTCACATTTCTGTTTGATGTTTGATGGTTCATGTTTCTGGACTATGTTTTGCAGGTGAAAGCAAAGGACTGGGCATCTGCAATAGCTCACGCCCCTCTACCTTGCTCTCGAAGGCAGGCTTCAACTTCTTTGACTCAAGTTCCAGCTGCTCCTCTTCCAAGGCACTTGGTCCCCACACTTCTACCAATCTTGGTGGAACTACTGGTCACGCTTGGTTGTGATGCTCGAGTGTCACTCCCACCATCACTCTCAAAGGCCTTATTCTTAGTGGAGCTTGCTTTGAAAACTGTGAGATCTGGAAATACTCTGAATGGAGGTAATACATGCAGAGTTTCTGGTCCTCCTGAGAATTGGCTCACTATGGTTCAAACTTGCTTCAAGCAGAACCCAACACTTGCAAAAGCCCTAGAGAATGGGCTTACCAGTGCTGGCATCATAGCGGAGACATATGATGCATCCTGCTCTACACGACCAGTATCAACTATCCTCTTTCCAGATAAAGTTATCAATAGCAGTGAGAATTGCTCTGTTGATATAAATGGTGTTGGCGACAATCACACAGGGGACCAAACTGCTAGTTCCACCACGAAAGTCTGTATCAATGAACCTATAGATGAGGTTACTACAAAAACAAACTGGCAAGGAGGCACTTTTCGGATCTTACTTCTTGGGGATGGAAAGCAAGGTCAAAATTATGTTGCAGGGGCATTCATTCATGGTTTTGAAGGGCTGGCTCAAATGTGGACTTTGAGTCTTCCAGCCATACTTATGGAAGGAGGTGGAGATGTGGAACAGGGTCTTATCTACATAATAGGTCAGTTTCATGAAAGAATACAGAGGATCTCTTAGTTGGTACAGCTGCGTTTTGTAGATTTTATAAATCTTGGTTGCAGCTATGAAACAACATGTTTGCATCTGCATCATCACTGTACAGTAGGTCAATTGGCATCTTCCTGAAATTTCTAATTAGAGCACTCTTTCATTGCTTAATCTATGTTATTGTCCTCATCATGGTGCTTAATGTGTAACTACAAGGTTTATTTCATAACTGTGCAGGGGAGGCTAGGCGCAGTGCTCCCTGTGTTCTGTACATGCCCAAGATAGAAGACTGGGTTGTGAACAGAGAGGGTGATGGTAAAGAGAACACAGATTCTCCAAACAATCAGAATAATAGTGCGTCTAAGAACCATTTTTCCAAAGGCAGATCTCAGAAGGATGTTCAGCATGATGACTCAACGGTCTTAGAGGTTTCAAATGCTTGGAAACTGATGAAACAGCAACTGCAAACTATGCCACCTGATACTCAGCTGATGCTTATGGTATGTACTTGTGTGCACCTGTTTAAAATTAGTAGGACGACCTCTCATGAATGAACTTCCTAAATCCTAAATGTTGAAGTTGTTTCAGATATTGGGAGATCCCAAAGGAGTACTCTTTGTGTCTCCTGTAGTCCTTGTCCACTTCTGGTGCCTGTGGTTCTCATACATGTGTTTGTTGACAGGCAACTAGTGAGGCTGGTTTTGGAGCTCTTCCTTCTGAAGTCACAGATTTTTTTACTCCTTGTTTGGCAAGATCTTTAAGCAAGGGTGCTCGATTGCCAGCTCAAGTGACTCCATGTGTCTGTATCCAGCTTCCCTCTTATTTTGATCGGAAAGTTGTTCTTGACAGAGCTTCTCAAGATATAGTGAGAGCTCTGGCCACTACATTTAAAAGCCGGGTGGCTAGGCTTAGGGAAGAGTACAACGCAGGGTGTTCTGCAGAGAAGCCAAAGACTGTTACATCTGGGGGTGTGAAATTATCTACGTCTGTCCAGCGCATGATTGCTGATAGGGTGTCTCTGTTAAGGTCACGTGTACAGGCAGATCTAGGAAAAGACTTGAGGAATATAGGTCAAGATTGGGCAAGGAACTTTGGTAAAGACACTCGTAGTACGTATGCAAATGATTTAGCTAAGGTGTTTGGAATAGATCTGGGTAGGGGTCTTGGTCTTGATTTGGAAGTAGAAATCAAGGACTTGGGAAGTGGTCTAGTTGATGACATCAACAATGAAATGAGAAGTATTGACTCGGGGAGAAGTATCATGGGAAACAACTTAGTTCAAGAAGCTTCAAGAGTTAATGCTAACCAGCATGACGATATTAAAACCTTCAATGTTGAAAGCGAACCTCAGCAGTCCAAACATGTCAAATCTACACGGTTTACCAGCTTAGTAGAGCCAAATTCTCTTTTCAGTGCACCTCTCTCTGGTGCGAGTAAACATACAGAGAAAGTTGACAGTTTCAGAGGTACAGTTCTTCTTAACTATCTCTTTAAACATCTGTATGCTGTCTATTCTCAGTGCCAGGCTCCTGAGAAGAAGATTATCAATGCTACAGTTTCTTATTATTGCTGCCCTACACTTCATAGTGTATGAGATTGTGTACTGAATTTGTATGGTCACTATATAGGACGAGTCTCAAATTTCTCATAGCATCCTTGTTAATACTCTGTCAAATGGATGTGTTTCTCAAGGTACATGCGGCACCGTAGATCTTACCACTGGTATCCAAACTCAAAGCCACCCAGTTGGAATAGAGGAGATCGAAAGGCAGCCTGCATCTGCTCAAGTAGGTGCAGAAAGGACCGAGGCCTCTAAGCAGCTTGTCACCAATGACACATCTGTACCATTGTTAATGGAGTGCAAAGCGCTCCAGAGTGCAATTTCTTTTTGTGGTTACCGTCTTCTTCAGGATCCACAGCTAGCAGAACTGCGCAGTGCCACTACTATGCTGAGGGTAGTGCCAACCTTTAATTTAAATGATTGCACAAATGACGGCATTGAGACTTTTGATTGGGAAACTCTAGAGTTCCGCACCAGCAATGGACTCGAAAAGGTCTCTGATCCTCAATATGTTCGAGGACTAACAGCGATTGGTCTGAAGGCACAAAGAGGAGTTTATCAAACTGGGCGAGAGGTTGAATATGAATTGCACCGAGTGATTGAAGCTCTTTATGCTCGAGTTCAGCAAAAGCTTAACAGTGGGAAAGACAGTCTTCAATATCTCCATCTGACATCTCAAGCAGCTACTTTACTGGACATTATGGCCTCTTGGGTCCATGAAGTGCACAAGTGAGTTTTGTCTCTTGGATGAGGCTTTTGTCCCTTGGATTGCACGTTGGAAATTATTCTGGAAATTTTGCAAGTACTGCAGCTGTTTGATGATGTGTTAGAACCTGTTGTATTCTGCAGTTTGACTTATAGGCATCTTTGTTGAATTCTCAGCCCAAAGTATTTCTATCTACAATGTGATTGCAGTTGTACCTCAGCAAGTGTTAATTTTCTCTTATTTCAAGTAGGAAGAAAAATACTAAGTATTGCATCCAATGATTTGACTTGGTCAGGTTGGAGGTAGCTGCAAATATGCATAATTTACCCATAGCAAAGAGTATCTTAGAGTTCTCATACGAGGAAGAACAACTTCAAGATTGCAGTCCTCAACATCCACAGGATGTAGATGAAGACAATGAAGTTGAAGCTGTTAACGGACACCATGGCCAGGAGCCTGCTGCAATGGCAGCAGTAGTTGCCTATGAAGGTGGTAGTGAGGCTATAAATTCCTTGGATGAATGCAGTCCACCTCTGCAAAATTTTAAAACGAACTGTATTTTAAAGGTAAATGGCTGTACCCAGAAGCAAGTAACTTCTGGTTCAAGTGCTCATCCCATCAAGAAGGTTGGTTTCATTGATGACATCCTGAAAACTTCAAGAATTATCAGTGAGGGGACGGAAACAGATGGCAAGTTCAAAGGATTGTCTGAAAGGGGAAATTCCAGCGGCTGTGGAGGTCAGGGAGGATTTGCCGGCCCTGCATCAGATGATGGCAGAAGCAAGGAGCCAGTGTCGCCAGCCAGTAATGTAGTGCATCATCAGCAACAATCTGAAGCTGCAGGAGTTCTAGCTGGAAACAGCCAGCGCCCGTTATTGTGTAATGCATTACAAACGGCAGAAGCTTGCTTGGAAGACAGGACTCCAAGTCATACCTCAGCTCCTATGGAGGGCTCAACATCTACCTCTCCTGTGTCAAAGAGGAAAACTTTTCCTCAGGCTGTTTACTTCAAAGCTGACTGTCTACGCCAGCTAGAGCTTGCGGTTAAGGAGTTCTTAAGTATGTCATGCAAAGAACAGGGTTTAGGAGCCTCACTTGAAGCATTACATGACCTGGTCACTGGATGTGCAGCATCTGCACTCGCAGCTTCTCAGAATGTATTGTGCAAGTCTGAGAAGACAAAAATTACTCACCAGGTTATTTTGCACTGGGCAGGTTTGACCTGCCATTGTGGAAGTGATAAAGCAGTAGAATCACCTGCCAGTACCAGTGGGGCAGGTGAAACTCCAAAGCAACCATCTTTCCATACACCTCCACCTGCCATTTCATATGACTCTACCAGTTCGTATCTAGACGAACTTCAGAGATTCTCCAGAAAGAGGAAAAGATCAAGATCAAGATCAAGGAGTCGGGTCAGTGATATTCTACCTTCACCAGCAAAGAAACCCACAACTTCGACTCCTGGAGCTCCTTCTGTGCTACCACTCCCTTCTCCAATGGGTCTTATGTCACCGCTGAAGCAGACAAATAGCAGCATAACTTACACTTGTCTACGGCCTGTGACCAGGGTTGTGTCAAACTTGATACCAAAGTTAAGAGTGGACAAAGAAGCGAGAGGAGATCAATGATTGATTCATACTTTGAAAAGACGTCATGGCACCTTTATGGACATCATTGTGGATAAGCAAGGGAGCTACATTCTTTGAAGGAGCCAGAACCAGCTATTTCTTGTATCATACTGCAATCAATATGCACGTGTTGTTAACAGCAATCAGCTGCAGATTTTGCCATGGAGAACATCGCTTTACATCGCTTCAATGGTAAATATGTGATTCACCTTCTAAAATTTGAATGCCCTCAGCTCAAACTGGTGTTAGTTGGACAAATTGTTTTCAGTTGTGTATGGCTCCTGACTTACATTTGAATTCAGAATTTGTGATTTGAAGTCTGGTGGTAATAATTTGTCTCCTCTGTTTTGCAGCTTTTTCCTAGAACATCCTGCTTCCAAAGTAGCACTATCTAACGAGCAACAAACTTGGTAAGCCAACAATACACTCATCATGTGTTCTGGTTGAGAAACTTCTACTAATACTTTCAAATCATGAATTCAATTCCGGTCTGTTATTAGTGTCAGTTGATGATGACAAACTAATAATAACTGGTGGTCTTTTCCAGTGAGCAGATCATTATTGATTCTACAAAAGCTGCACCATTGTGCAGGACCTGGGTTGCCAATAATCTGGGGATATTTACTGTCAATGATACTTGATGACGAATGATGTCTGGTGCCCAATGTTACCGAGAACAATTCATCAAATTACTTGTCAGTATCAGTTGATCATTTTTTATAAAATCCACAGCCTGAAGTAGCACAAGGCTAATCCTTGGGACTATCCACGAAGATCTTGGATCCAATGAGGAGCTGAACCTGTTGTGGCACTCAATTTTGTCCAACACATAGTAAGGTTAATTTTATTTGAGAAAGGTTTCTGTATATTAATGCCATTTTAAACCATCATCAAGGTGCAAGTGCCAGGTGTTTATTATGGTATTTTGAGGACTTCTGAGCAATA
The DNA here is from genome assembly GCA_950295325.1 of Polytrichum commune. Taxonomy (NCBI): domain Eukaryota; kingdom Viridiplantae; phylum Streptophyta; class Polytrichopsida; order Polytrichales; family Polytrichaceae; genus Polytrichum; species Polytrichum commune. The sequence continues at coordinate 31,312,086 of OX485809.1, forward strand.
TTCGTTTAACCAATCAGTCTTTGCTTTCATTGACCTTCACTTTGGCACATCAACACTGAAACATATTGACTTGAAAGACATGCAGTTAGTAGGTGAAGTTTGTGGAATGGTATTTTCTACGAATGCCAAACAAGGTCTTCCTTTTTCCATTTTTTAATCTGTCTCATTTGTGAGTCATGGAAGTCCCAGGCTGGTTTCATCAGCCCTTTTTTGTATGTTGTGTTTTACATGACTCACCTCAGACTCGACTTTGTAAATATTATGAAGATTTATGGGCAGGCCATAGGTTCAAACCAATGTTGGACCGGTATATAGGTGAATGCATAGTATCAGTAATCAACATCAGTGATGGTATCAAAGAACCGACATGTGGGTATCTAAATTGTAGTACTAGTCAAATATCCATACTTGGTGGGTATGTCAAGATGGGAGAATCTTTATATGTTGAGTTACTATTTGGGTCAATGCCTTTCTAAACCATATTGATATTAAGATGATTTTACCTAGATATGAAAGTTCTTGCATAGTATGTAGCCTTGAATGGTATTGAAAACAAAAATATTGTTAAATATCCACAGGCTACTGGCATCAAAAAGTGTGAATCCTCATTATAGATACCAAATGGTATTAAAAAAAAGACGATACCAGTCCAATACTGGTTTAGAAGGTTGGGCATTGGCAATGTTAGAAACTGGCCAGTTGGATACATTCATTTACTGCATCTGAACAATATTTGACACTCTTTAAAACGTTGTAAGATTCTAGACTTAAGAAGCTCAACGTCTTCAAATGGCTCAGCACATAAAGGGTTATGAAGTGAAATGAAATTGATTTTAAAGTCCGGGAAGCCAAAAAGGCTAATGGGACTAAAAAATTATCAAGATGGTTTCAAACTAGCCAATTCTCTGAAGTGGTGGAGTGTGGTAGCCTCCATGAGACAGAGGCTAATGTCAACTTTCATGGTCCAATTGAAAGATAGCCTTCGGGCTCCCTTGAAATACTTTTTCAAATAGTGATGGAAACTTAGCTCTAATGGGGTTATATAGGGGACATTCCAATATGAAATGTCTAATTTCCAGTTGCATTATAAGAGCAAAAGTAGCATAGTCTAGTATCTCTAGAGCCAAGGATAGTCATCCATCATCCAATTTCAATGGCAAGTGTGTGTTTGAGGTGCTGTAGGCAACAATGATTTTGCGTTGTGGTTGCTTCAAGTACAATCCACATTCATATTTGAGAAAATCCTTAAGGTGGAGGTAATCTCGTTTGTTCCTAGAGTGACAGAAAGAGTTCCATTGTTTAGCAAGAAAGCCTCCTTGATATTATCATATGCTATTTTTTATGTGGTTGGGTTGTGTTGGATTTTTCAATGAGATAGACCCCATGATATCTTCCACATGGTGGTCAATTTGTGCCACATGTTAAATCCTTGTTCAACCAAGTTTCGGGAAAGTGAGGATGCTTTACTAACTAATAAAGAGGGGCATAGGTGGGCAAGCCATTATTGAAAGCCCATAGTGAGCTTGAGAGCGTATGATTCTATGGATATAATTCAAATGAGGTTGGGCTAGGGAATCGTTGGACTCTACCTGCAGTTTTAGCATTCTCCACCATGCTATGCAACTTAGGGCCACTTCACACACAAGGTTGAAGGCCCTTGACCATGGCAGTGTAAGAGCTCTCATTGGTCAAAAAGGCGGAGACCATCCAAGTTCACTTCACACTAGGAGGTAAAGGCCTAAAGGCCCAAAGAAAAGTTCGTGGATGAAAAGTCTACATGGAGTCCTACATGGCTGGTTGTGGATAAGGGTGCATGGTCTACCGGAATTTGCGTCCAGCCCACCTCCAAGAGGTGGCTCTGACGCAAATTCTGGGAGACCATGATTTTTTTAATATTTTTCCAGCAGGACAGATTTGAGGACAGACTACATGGTAGATTCCAGAACAGATTCCAGGACAGACAAACACCACCAAGTAATTATCTTAAATTGATAAACTTGGAGACATATTATATTAAACCAAATCCTCCCCTCTTTTTCCGCCAACAAAATATGCAATGGTCCCGCAACATGGTTCATTCTCACTTCACACTATGCTTGAGGGCCCAAGACTACATAAAATGGCTTTCCCAACACCCATGGCCTTTGGATGAGAGTCAAGGGTCCTCACCATTACAAGGTCACGGCTCTTGGCTCATGTGTGAAATAGCCCTTATATGTTCAGCTATGATGATATTTCCAAATGATTATTGGATTCAATTATGTAAGTAAAGAAAAGATAAATATTATAAGTTCATTTAATTGAGGATAACCGTGATCCCACTATCCTTAGAAATATACTCTAAACTTGCCAGGTTGTCAACTGCCTCCTGTGCTTTGGCGCCGGCCTGTCAGCCTACTGTCTCATAACTATATATATATATAAACTCTATAATCCATCCTTCACAACTATCTTTGGGTTACATATCCTGAGACATCCTTGGTTTAATGTTGACCCTCAAGGTTTTTGCAAAACAGCAATAGTTACTTGTTCACACAGATGCAGAGCCTAAACTCTCCACCACGTTAAAAATCGTGAAGGAGTGTAAAGTATCTTAGATTTTCATTTTCGTGACAATACTTGTGTTCCATTCTTAGAGACATTTGACCACTTTACAACGGTATCAAATGGGGTTACACATCTTATGTAATATGTGGTCTACATCTGTGCTTCAATGATAGATTAATAGTTGATACACTCTTGCATGTAATTTTCCGAATTGGTCTATGAAAAACACACCCCACCAAGTGTGCTTGAGGAGGACAAGAGATCCATAAAAAGAACCATTCAATAATAATACTGTACTTTTCACTGACAGTTTATGTATAATCAATTAATAGAAGATGTATAAATAACTTAAGGATTGAAAACCACACAGAAGTAGATTTCAGACTGAGGTTCATTATGCTTATTGAAAACAAGCTGAAGAATTGTATTGCCTCAACTGAGCCTACCAACTTACTATGAGCATTTTCTGTCCAGAAGTATGTGCAGCACTTGTTGAATTCATGAGCAATTTTGGCTTACCCAGAGGACATACGGAGACTGTCAGAATGTACTATGCTCTGTGATACCCAGTGAACAAGCTTTTCTTGCAATTTTTCTCCTTTCTTGAGACTTGAGTCACAAAAGTCTGCTTACTGAAGGGAATCTTTTAATATTGTTTTGAATTACTCTCTCAGCACTAAAGATGAAGGAATGTTCCTTCAGGTGTTCTATGAAGAACTGATGATGCATCCTTACAAAGTTAGATTCACATCAACTTCCACCTCTAGTAGCCAAGAGCACTCTGCACAGACAATAGTCAGCTGTACTCAAGGATGCGCAAGAGCAACTACAATGGAAAATAGGTTGCTACTTCCATGCCTAAAACACAAGAGTTAGAATCTATCCTCTTGATAAAACTAGGACAATTGTTGGTCGACAACTGATTGCCAGTCAAGGATGCCCATTATCTTTGCAAAAGATTCCGGCATTCATTCAACGAGCATTGAGAAATATCAATGCATCAGTCACATTCACCGTCCTTGGCAACCTGCAGCCAATCCAAAACCCCGATAAGAAATAGAAATAGCAATCTGCTTGTGCAGAGCACCATATTTAAAGACTACAGAACTGACATGGTTGACAGAGCTAGTAGGCACTTCAGACCAATTTGGTTCTGCATACCAAAATATACTTCCCTGAAATCTTGAGCAGGGAATGGACAGTATTTGTCCCCATCAGTTACAACTCTAGTTTGTGATCAATCTATACGTCACTAGTACTTGGACTGCATAACTGCGGCAGGCTATCCTAGAGATGATCACAAGGAAAGGAATCCGTCTCAAAGGTTCACAAGTTAACCAGATCATCTGATAACAAGATGATTACAAGGAAACAAGACATTGAAAGCTGCAGATGCACCAACATGAAACTCAGGACCTTCAAGAAGATACTCAAACTGGGCAACAGAGGCCCATCTTTCACCCATTAATGCAACAATGTAAGAGAACAACTGGGGCATTCACAGGACCACTCAAGGGGTTGATGAAAGACCATAGGCAAAGAGAAATGAGGATATCAACCTGAGGCCGAGGAGGAGCAACACCAGCGGCATGCTCAAGCTCCTGTATCCTTTTCTCCAATTGAGTGTAATATCCCTCCACCTAGCCATTCCAAACTTTCAAGATAAGTACTCTATAATGAGCACTGCTTGCCTCCTCCTATAGGATTCAAGGATGCCAAGAAAAGAGCACAGATGCAGTTTTAAAAACCAACTTCTCTGTTCCAATTTATAATCTCAACAATTCCTAGACTGGTTGTAAGCCGGCAAAAGCTTCTGCAACAAGAGCATTACATTTGCTTCTTTGCTTGCATAATGCCAAGTCAAACACAAATCTCACAGCTACAAGTTGATCAAACTGTCCTACTGTGAAATATCTGTTTTAAAGACATCCATAAGGCAGCCTCAAACATAGCTGCTCAAACACTAATGCCTCGCATGATTGGTAACACATGCTGCGGACATGTCAAGCATAAATGACTGATTGACCTGTAAACTGTGGTCCAATGCTGCAACCAAACAACAGGCTAACATACTTGAGCAAAACTTCAAAAGCGGTCCACATATCTGTAGGTAGATAAGCCTGACATTGTAGACATTGCATAGCACTGACACATCATTAAAACCCTGAACCCAATGCACACCACAGATCAAACTGAAATGTCTGTACCAGTGACTCTACATTTTGTGACCAGCTCAAAATTTGTGCTGGAGCACAATAAAGAAGAACCACCAAGGGTTTCCTCTCATGGGGTTTGCATGTGCAATCTCACTGCAACTCTGGCACACTTGATCAAAACATCCAGATCCAAAATCTTTGACTGAACAAGCAATACTCTGAGTTCACATAAACTCTTTGATCAGTGCCTATAGAAGTAGCTTGGGAAGTGTCCAATAAATGCCGTCATACTCTGATTTTTTGCCATCAGGCAAAGAGGCTGAGAACCCAAACATCAATTTTCATACAAAACCCTTCTTTTCATCACAGTCACAACCAGCTCCACACCTGCTCCACCAGACCCCAGCCATGTCCCAATTTCCACAGAAACTGCTGCCAACATCCCCGGCCTTGAGATAACAATGTCCTATCCAGATCCGCCACAAAGTGCCACCTACCTAACATAATTCCTAGGGGGAAGAGATCCTAAACTACACAAAATAATCGGTCAATTCCTCAAACCCTAAAACCCCAAAGGGGTATGAGGAATTAAGGAGAAGTGCCCCAACCTTGACACAAAAATGGCCTCACCTCATCCACCACAACATGAAAATTCCACCACCCTAAAAGAATTCCTAGAAAACTTTCTTCAGTCCAGGGAACACTCAAGGAGTGATTCCACCATTTAGACCGATCTCCACCTTGAGACAACGAATGGCTTCACATTATCCACCACAAAATGCTGTCACCTTGCAGACATTCCTGATCCGTACAGGCCATCACGCCCTTGAAACAATCCATCCAAACCCCAAATCACAAATGAGTGATTCCAAAATTCAGACCGAGCTCAACCCTGAGATAACGAATGCCTCCCATTTTCTACTATACATTTTGGAGACATTGAACGGTGATCACAGACGTGGTAAGGGAGGCTGGTGACGTTCAACCTTCCAGACAACCTTCCCAGCCGTCGCAACCGCATGGCCTCGGAGACTGATTCGTATGCGCGAGTCCAAGTCCAATGCAAAACGCCGTCACCCTCTAAACAATGACATTCCTCAGAAGCCCTCTCAAGCCCTTGAAACAATCAATCCAAACCCCAAATCACAAAGGGTTCTCCCAGAATTTAGACCGATCTAGAGCTTAACACAACGAAAGGCCTCACGTTATCTTTTATACATTTTGGATATGTCGAACGGGGATGTTGATCGTACGGGCGGTGAGGCCGTCGGCCGTCGACTCCATTATATTAATTCATAAGCGCAGGTGCAACGGGCCGAGACGGCATAGCCCCAAACTACATAGTCCACTACATAATGCCGTCACCTTGCAGATATTCCTGTTCCTCGCAGCCCGTCCGACGACGTTGAAACAATCAATCCAACCCCCAAATCCCAAACGAGTAATTCCAGCAATTTAGACCGACCTCGCGCTCGTCGCAGCGAGTAGCCTCACATTATCCACCAAATAATTCCGTCCCCTTGCCATGCCCTCCCCACTTCCTTGAAACAATCGATGAATCGATCGAAACCTGAAAACCCTAACGCCCGCGAGGAGTGATGCGCAATTTGAGTGCGAATGGGGGATATGATGGAATGTAGTACGTTACCTCATCGGAGAGGATATGGTGGCTGCCCCACACGTCTCTTTGCAGCTGGTACATGGCGATGCCGGAGGCCACAGCGAATCCCGTCAAAAACGAGGCGGCCCGCACTCGGAACATCGTGCTTGCTTCGAGCCCTGTGATGCTCCCAACACTCGCCTCCTCTTTCTCCTCTTCGTCTTCGTCTTCGTCTTCGACTGTCTTCAGACCCAAGATCATCCATCCTTGTGGATGTTTCTCCATCTTCATCCGATAGTTATCATCCGGTTATGTGGATGAATGACTCATCGCGCATGGTGACAGATCATCATGCGTCTCGTTCCACGGCTCAGCCTTCGTGGCATCTAATTTGGGTGACCTCATCACTCGTGGATGAAGGGCCTTTATGTGTTGTGCAAGTTCTCGGTCAAGGAGGGGCTCGGGCTAGAGCTCATGTCAAATTTGTATGGGTCCCGCCATGCTGAGTCATGACCCCATCATATATTTACGAACTTTTTAAGGGAGGGTGTCAGGGTTGGGGCCTGCGATCCAACAGCCCTTGGTAGCTTCGTTTGTGGGGGGGGGAATCCCAACCGAAAATTTGTTGTCCGTCCCGTTTGACTTTCAACAAGCATTTCCTCTTGCATTTTTGAAGGTCACTTATCCACAAAAACCCATATTGAGTGCACTTCACTTTCAAGGTCCAAAATCCAATGTATGTTCACTTCCCTCTAGTAAATAAACAATTAATTGGGATTTCATTCCGAAAGTGAAACCGTCAATCAAGCATGAAATCAACTTGGAAGTCAAAAATATTGCAAATTCCTCATTGGCATTAAAGACCTTGACTTACCATTTGAAAGGGTCTTTGTCATTTTAAAATGAAACTTAAAATAGTGTTCTACTTTTAGTTTGTTTATTTTATGATAATCCAGCTAATTCCTTCTACTTGCACAAGTATTCATGTAAACTCAAACTAGTTAAGTGTGATTAAATGTATTTAGGCATATTAAGCCTAGTTTAATGTAAATGAGTGCAAGGCCTAAGTTCTATAAGTATTCATAGAAATTCGAACTAATTAAGCCTGATTAAGTGCAGGTATGCACAGTAAACCTAATTTGGCATAATGAACCCTAAACAAGAGTATTTAAGCACGTTGATTTGAATGTTTTAATTAACGAATTACTTACTTAAAGTAAGCACATTTTTATTTAATTAGTCTTAATTACTTTGGTAGGCATACTTTTATTTAGTAAGGATTAATTAGGTGCATTAAGTTCAATTAGGCTTAATACGCTTAAATAAATTGAATTGCACTTAATTGGTTTGAATGTGTATGAATACTTTTGTAAGTAGAAGGAATCAACAAAAAAAAAAAGCACACTATTTTAAGTTTCATTTTGGAACGACAAAGACCATGTCAAACGCTAAGCCACGTAAAGTACAAGGTCCTCAATGCTAGTGAGGATTTTGTAATATTTTTTACTTCCAAGTTAACTAAATGCTATATTGACAATTTCATTTCAAAAATTAAATTCTAGTCAATTGCTTGGTTTTTAAGGGGAAGTGAACACGTATATTGGACTATGACCTGAAAGGCGAACTACACTTGATATGGGTTTTTGTGGACAAGTGGCCTTCAATAATGCAAGGGCAACAAATAAATTGAAGTTGGGTGAGGTGGGTAACAATTTTTAGTTGGGATCATAATATTTTTATTTATTTTAAGGGGGGGGGGGCTGCCCCATAGGTGTTGGATTGTAGGCCTCCACCTTGACACCCCTCCACATGAAAGTTCGTAAATATATGATGAGGTCATGGCACGATAGAGCAGGGCCCATGCAGTGTGACATGAGCTCTAGCCCAAATCCCAAGGAGGGGGTTATAATTATATGTTGGAAAGTAATCCACTCGTCAAGGGGTGGAGACTTTAAGTAGGTGTCAATGTATGTATGTACATGTGTATGTATGTATGTGTATTATAAGGACCCACCTCTTTACCCGCCGCAACCTAGCATAAATTTTTAATGGAATAGGTTCGTCATCCATTTCGGCTAAAGTCAACTCACCTTATGACATTGTTTATTGTATACATCTACTAGGAAAAAGTTGATGTGGGGTATCATGATTTCTCTTAGCAATATACTAAGGTATGTGGGTGTTATTTGGTTCGTTTTCATGTTCTCCAACTTCTACCAATTAGATCTACAAAACGAAACTTGTGTTGTTGTACCAAATTTACAATGAAACACATGCAAAAACATGACTGAAAATTGGGACCCCACCCCTTTGCTTTAGTTATGGTTATCAGAAGTGCACATTTGTTGAGTTCTAATTCAATACATAGTTTTAAGACACCACCATCGACAACGACTGGGTGTCAGTAGACCCAACTTCGTCATCATAGGATGTTATCTTGGGACTATAGGCATGTTATCTTGGAACTATAGTTACCAACGAGGCATGTTACCTTGGAAGTATCAAACCTTCTATATCTATCCGAGTAAATGGTTAATAAAGAAGAAGTGACCTCTCGTTCTCGTGCTCTCTTGCTCATAGACTTTTACCCATCATTAATCCCTCTCTCGTCTCATCATTTTCGTAACACGTTATCATCACAAAAGCTCTAACAAATGTTGTTGTTTTGAGTTTGGTGAGTTTTGTAAGAGTGGTATATTGCTTAAGTGTTGTGAGGTGGAAGAGAGAAAGATGTGGTGCTTGTGAGGATCATGATTCAAGGAAGTAACAACATACAAATGTTTCCTTAGGCAGGGAATTGCTAGGGTACACCAACCTATTTTGTGACTTGTAGAGCTAAATTTTCATAACACCCTCTTTGATGATGTATGTAATTTCATTGATATCAAGTATAGTTTGCACGTCTTTGGGTGAAGCGATGGTGAGGTGGTTGCAAAAATGCTCAAACTTGTTGTGTGGTGATCCCTTTATCACAATGTTTGCAATCTTATTATATGTGGAAATGTAGGAAATTTTGGATTTTCTATTCTCAAACTCCTCTCAAATGAAATGATACAATATGTCTATATGAAAAATGGTCAATCATAATATGTTATCAAAATATTTGACAACATATTTGTCATATGGATATATTGTATCATTTCATTCCATAGAATTTTGAGGATGGAGAAAATTATAATTTGTACATTTCCACATATGATAAGCTTGTAAACATTATGATCAAGGGATTACCACACGACAAGTTTGAGCATTTTTGCAACCACCTCACCATCGCTTCACCCAAAGACGAGCAAACTCTACTTGATATCAATGAAATTACATACATCATCAAAGAGGGTGTTATGAAAATTTAGCTCTACGAGTCATGGAACAAGTTGTGTAGCCTAGCAATTCCTTTGTATATTATTATTTCCCTGGATCATGATCCTCACAGTCACCACACCTTTCTTTCTTCCACCTCACTGGGATTTTAATTTTTTTTCTATCCTCAAACTTCTCCTGAACGAAACGATACAATACATCCATGAGATAAATGGTTTGTCGAAATCTTTTATTAAAATACTGCAGTTAATCGCTAGACCATTATTCATGAGATCCAATCTTCCTACTTCCACATAGGGCTATGTTATCCTTTATGCATAATCATTGGTTCATTTAAGACCCTCCATGCTAGAATTCACAAGACCTTCATAAATAATATTTGGTCAAGTACCTAGCATGAAACACATGAGGATTTTTTGTTGTAAGGTGTTAGTACCCATTCCTCCCCCACAAGGAAGCAAGATGGGCCCTCGAAGGAAAGAAGGGATATATGTTGGGTGTGAATCACCTCACATTATTAAATACTTAGATCCTTTAACTGAAAAATTATTGCAATGTAGTTTTGTTGATTGTTTCTTCAATGAGGATTCTTTTTCTATGTTTGGTAGGACAACTAAATCCATGTAGATATTTAAACTTCAATGTCTCATCTACTCCAAACATGTTTCCCATATCCTCGCACCCAAAAGTATGAAAGAGAAGTTGAATGCATTATGCATTTGAATCAATTAGCATGTAGACCACCTAATTCATTCAATAATGTTGTAAATGTGACTAATTCACATATTTCTATTGCCAACATTCATGCTCGTCTTGTGAAACACGATGTTCAAACCACACCCATGAAAAGAGCTCGTGGGAAAGATCTTCAATTCCGTAAACAACGTACCCATGTAGAGGTACATGCCGCACGTGAGGGTGTGTTTTCTAAGCATTGAGTGGGATGATTCTAGAAGACAAACACTAATTGATTCAACTTAAATTGCAATCAACTTTGTGAAGACATGAAAGATCTTCAACCTCCAAAACAATGTACCTAGGCAGAGGTACATGCGGTGTGTGAGGATGTGTTTCCAAGCATCGAGTATGATGATTCTAAAAGAAAACACTAATTGACTCAATAGGGATTGCAAGGAACTTTGTAAAGACATGAAAGATCTTCAATCCCGCAAACAATGTACTTAGGCGGAGATACATGCCGCACATGAGGGTTTTGTTTCCAAGCATTGAACACGATTATTCTAAAAGAAAAAACATTGGGTGTTTCACTGAGATATTGTAGTCAACCTTGTGAAGACACAAAATGTTTTTGAACCCCACAAATAACATACCGGAGTGGAGGTACATGTGGCACACGAGGGTGTGCTTCCAAACATTGAGTTGGATGACTCCAAAAGAGGAGTGCCAGTTGATTAATCACATATTGCAATAAATTTGTGAAGATGTGAGAGTTGTGGAACAATACACATGTTAACCTAGATAATACCTTTTTGTTCCATGTATCACAACACTTGGATGATGATTGGGATCCAACTATTGTAGCCAAGGCTCGTAGGCAAAGTGATTTGTCTATGTGGGGTGAAGCCATGCGATTTGAACTAGAGTCTTTGAGATCATAAAATGTGTTTGGTCTAATTGAGACTACACCAAAAGGGCTTAATGCAATGGTTTGTAAATGGGTGTTTGTGAAGGATGATATAAGTTTGGAAATGTTTTCCGGCACAAAGTACAACTAGTTGCCCAAGGCTTTATCCAATGAATGGGCATTAATTATGAAAAAAACGTATTCACATGTGATGGATTCAGTTATGTTCATGAGGCAATCTTCCACGTCGGAGTTTGTACACTCGCAAGATCCTTAAGCATTTCTCAATGAATGCGGCTTGCCCACTAAGTTCTCCAATGGTGGTATGGCCATTGGACATAAAGAAAGATGACTTTAGACCATGCAATGAGGGGGATAAATGTTTGGGACCCGATACTTTATATTCGGTAGCAATACATGCATTTGGCAAATTGCATTAGGCCTAACATTGCATTTGCCGATAATTTATTGGTTGGATTTAGGGCTAAGCCAACAAAATGGCATTGGAATGATGTCAAACTTATATTGCGATACCTCAAGGGCATAGAGGATCTAGGATTGTTTTATGGAGTTAGAGGGGATAGCAATATCAAAGGATACATGTATGCATGTTACCTCTTTGATCCACATCAAAGGAAATTTCAACACATGTTATGTTTTCCTCATACAAAGGGCAACAATATTTTGGAAGTCAACAAAGTAGAGTCATGCAACCACATCTTTAAACCATTCAAAAACTATAGCTTTGCATGTGGCTTCATGTGAATGTGTTTGGTTGCGATTGATTGATGGCTTCAACAAAGATTATTGTGAGTTTTCAAATGTTCCTTCTACTCCAACGGCTATTTATGAAGAGAATGCAACGTACATTGCTCAAAAAATGAAGGACTAGTACATCAAATAAGACCAAATCGAGCACATCTTACCAAAGTTTTTTTTCACTCATTAACTATTAGGATCATATAGATGTGAAACATATTAAGTATGTTGATAACCTAGCACACTTATTTACTAAGCCATTGCCAACCGCTAGGCATAGACAAATTGTTAAGGGAATGAGGGTGCTAAGCTTTTCATTCTTATTGACATGAAAACAATCATGTCTAGACCCTTCCACTCTCTTTTCCTTCACTGTAAGTTTTTACCTCAATTATGATAATTTTTACTACAATAAGATTTTTAATAAGGGAATGTAATGTGGAGTCTAAAACAAGGCTCGTTGTGTTTAGGGGAGTGTTAGGACACCATAGTCAACGATGACTGGGTGGCAATACACCCAACTTTGTTGTCATAGGATGTTATCTTGGAACTATAGTCATGTTATCTTGAAACTATAGTTACCCATGAGGCATGTTACCTCAAAAGTATAAAACCTTCTATATGTATGTGTGTATATATATATATATATATGAGTAGGAGATTAATTAAAAAGAAGTGACCTCTCGTTTTGGTGCTCTCTTGCTCTTAGAGTTTTACCTATCATTATTCTCTCTCACAACTCGTCATTTTTTGTCACACAACAATCCTCCCAATTGTACTAAGTATAGAGTAGTTGGTAATATTTGGAGATGTTTGCTTTGTGGTCCAATCTCTTCCAAACATGCGTTTTTGTGATGTTTGCTCTTTGGTCCTCACCGAACCACATACCAATCATAATCTAGAGGTCTGATTAAGAAAAGTAACCCCATAACACCCGCATAACTTATACAAGATGACCCTAGATACAAGCTAACTATCCTCTTCACGATATTATGAAAGAGGACCATGTAAGGTATGTGGGTGTTATTCGGGTTGTTTTTCATGTCTTCCAACTTCTACATATTAGATTTACACAACAAAACTCGTATTGCATTAGCAAACCTACGATGAAACATATGCCAAAACCATATTGAAAATCAAACCTCCCTTAATGTAGTTATGGTCATTGGACAGGAATGTTTGTTGATTTTCTTAACTGGATACATAAGTCTTCTCAATTGTGTTCACTGGTGAGTGTAGAGTAGTTTTTAGTGTTTGAAAACATACTCCAACCTCTTTTCAACATGTGTCTTTATATATTTGCTCTTTGATCCTCATTGAGCCACATACCAATCAAACATAGAAGTCCAATTAAGAAAACGAGCCACTTAAGACCCATGTACCTTATATGCATTGAAAGGTAGGAGATCTCGAAAACACACAAACAACTACACCATGTTAAGGGAGTTTTGTAATTCGATGTTCCACACTACGTGGTTGGATGACCTGTTAAACTTATTATTCATTATGATATTTGTTTCTCCTATCATCGTGGTTGAGCTCTCTACGAAAAGACAAGGGCAATTGTGTCTATAGAAACCCTAGATTTCCCCTATACCATGGTGTAGACAAGAGCCAATAATGAGTTGATATGTCCAGTTCAAGTTATCGAGTTTGCAATACAGGGTGGTAATTGTAAAATATACAAATACAAATACAAATATAGAAAATAATAGACTACATAACGATATATATAGCTGTATTTGTATAGTTATATGCATTTATATTGATATATACATGTAATTACATAGTAAAAGAATTGAATAATAATAATATTTAGTACTTATCTATAAAACATATCAATATCTATAGTTGCAAAATATATGAATATCTATATACCCAAGTCTATAAAGTATGCTAACCATCATAGGTTCAACAACCAAGATGATTGGGGGGACACCAATACGACCACTTGATGAGCACGGAAACCTTCACTTGGATAATGAATGAGATATTCATAACGACTATGAAAACCATGAGGCAAATGACCATAGAGACGATTTGAACTTGCTAATCATCTTGCACCAATTGTGTGTTTCGTGTCCTATGAGAAGTGGGTGCAGAGAGAAACGTGTACGAATTGCACACGCCCCTCCCTTAACATGGTAACAAAATAAACAACCCCCTCATTAATACTTTCCCTCTGGACAGTGCTCAAAATTGAAGCCCTCATATGAATTTCATTTTGAAGGGCTCTGAAATTTCAGCATTGCAATTGAAGGGCATATCTAAATCTAGGACGTCAATGGAAAATTTTCAAAGAAATATAAAACTTATATTAAAATTATGCATGATTTGCATGGTACATGCTTCTAGTACAATGAAATAATGGAGAATCAACTACCGTAACACCATAGCAGGTTCGTTCATAAATAATTCCAAAAAAAAAACATAAAAAAATAGAAATTACAGGCAAAGAGAAACGAATAACTCTCAAATTATACTGTGATAAAAACGAAAAGACAAAAAATCATGATTAGGGTAATGACTTAGGTTTAAACAAGTTGGGCCGCCATAAATGGATGAAAAACGCAATTAGGATGGAATTTCTGCACATCTTTCCCACCCTAAACACGAATGATTCTTAATCCAATAAACGAGAAGACGAATTTCAAAAAAAACTATTTTTGGAACGCGAACCTTATTTTTTCAAAAAAATTAAATATTCGTGCGGCAGGTGGCGAACCTGCTATGGTGTTACGGTATCTAACTTTACCTCTTGAAGTGACAATGCCCTACGCTTGTTGGTTACTGTAGCGGTTTTCCAAGTGTCAAAAATGCCATTCCAATCCATGAATTCAACTCCCAAACTGTTTAGGCTAACCCTCATCAATGCATCAAGTGTGTCAAGGTTTAGGCATGTTCTCCTTTCGCTCTTAACCCAATTCTGCTTTGAAAAACCACGCTCACAAACAACAGTGCTAGTAGGGATCACAAGTATGGTTTGCCATAGCGACATTAGGGTTGGCCAATTGATCTTAAAATTCTCGGTCACGGCCACAAAAAACCCAATCTTCATGCATACTTCGGTGTTGACAAGCTGAAGATAACATCTCCACAAATTCGAGCAACTCCGCATTGGCTTGATCAACAAGAACAGAGCTCCACTTGAAATGTATCACCAACCGTTTCAACCATTGCTCAGTTAAAGTGCCTCGATCCAATGCATCCATGGGATAGTGTTTTGGGCTGAAAAGCCTGGCCGCGTTAAAAATGGGCAAGTCGGGGAAACGATCATTTAGTGAGTCAATAACCTTTTGGACGTATAGTCTACCAAGGGTGATGCAATCCTCCAACGAGCCCCCTACATCACACCCGGGCATAGAGTCATAGTGCAAAGTATGCACTTTCTCACAACCAAACCTATCAACATACAATTCCCATCTGGACTAATTCCCATTTGGATTTGAGATCTGAAGCCCAAAGTTAGACAGCCGGAGTCAAACGGCTACTTGAGATGATGAACAGTACTTGAAGGGTACTATTTATCCAACACTTCAAGTGAAGGGAGCACTTAGACATGAGGATTATGTTTTGAAGGGCTGTTTTCCTTGAGGTATTTTTTGAAGTCCCAAAACCCATTTGAAGGGCACTGAAGACTTCAATTTTGAGCACTGCCTCTGGAGAAGGGAAAGGTGATAAAATAGGAACCCCCCACCCACCCACCCACCCCTCAACGCAACCCCACCTATTCATCCCTCTCAATAGTTCATCCATCCATCTACATATTCATCCACTTTCCGTCCACCCACCCACCTATTCATCCATCCACATGCCATCATCAGCTTCCAGGTGCTCCTTGGGGGCTCCTTCGACGATGCTGTAGGCGGGGCACGGAGCAAGCAAAGCAAAGCTCACAAGAACCTGCGAGATTGTTGCCCCAGGCTCTCGTGGCGCTTTTGCTGTTGTGTGTGTGCTCCCCTGCCACAATTTCATTTCACTCCCCACACATACCTGACAGAAATAAACACGAACGCCACAGCGCCACAAAGCACCGGCCACAGGCAAGAGGGGAAGAAAGAGAGATAGAGAGAGAGGGAGAGGGAGAGGGAGAGAGGAGGATCGGTAGGGATTGCGGGAACCTTTGGGTTGCGGGAAGAGTATCGCGGTGGGGGTGGGGTGATTTGTGGTTAAGGGATCTTGAACCTGGAGGAGGAGGACGTGAGGATGGGGGGTGCACCGGAAGGGACAGGAGCTGAGCCCAGCAGCGCCGTTGCGGCTACGGTGCATGTGCGGTGTTCCAACGGGAACAAGTTCTCGGTGGAAGTGGATTTGGGTGCCACCGTGGGAGCTTTAAAGGGGCTGTTGGTGGAGAAGTCTGAGATTCCAGCAGACCAGCAGCGTCTCATTTACAAAGGACGGGTGCTCAAGGATGATAATCTACTCAACAGCTATGGTAGGGAAGGGAAGGGAAGAAGGAAAGGAATGGGACGGGATGAGATGGGGTGAAATGGGAGGGGTGTGGTTTGGATTGGTTGTGTCATTGGTGTGAGGATGGGATCCGTTTTTCTCAATGTGGCAGGAGGGGGGGTGTGCATAATTTGTGTGTTTTGGGATGGGAATTAAATTAGGGCACCATCATCCTCCATCATCATCAGCATCGCATCTTTGTGTGCGTGGAGTGTTGGTGCATGGTCATGTGGGCTCGACTTCATCATCGAATTTTGATGAAGAGGGGGAAGAAACAGGATGAGGAGAGTTTTGTGCAGTCGGATCCGTTTTTCAATGTGGCAGGAGCAGGGGGTTGGGGGTGGGGGTGGGGGTGGGCATAATTTGTGTGTGTTCGTGGTATGTTGGGATGAGAGTAAAATTAGGGTACCGTCATCCATCATCATCATCATCATCGCATCTTCGTATGCAATGGGGTATTGGTGCATAGTCATGCGTGGGGGGAGGTGGGCTTTCGCTGTGGAATTTCGATGTCGAGTGTGTTGATGAAGAGTGGGGAAGAAACAGGATGAAGGGAGTGTTCTGCAGTCGGTTATGATGGCAAGAGTATAGGGAATGGGGTGTTGGGGAGGTCGAGAGATGTGGGTGCGGGTGTTGAAAGGGGTTTTGAAGGGGGATCGGTTCCCTGATACCCCGTTGACGTTTATCAGTATTTCTTCTTTAATTGGTGGTTTGCCATTACAATTGGGGGCTGGACTTATTCAGTACCGCCATACATGTGATTAGGTTGAGAAATGTTATGTCTCTCAGGTCATCTAAGTTGGACTTTGGGAAGGAAACCATCTGAGTCTGGTAGTTGGGATGAGAGCATGAACTGCCACATTTGATCACTTGCGGTATGGTGATCCAATGCTGCCAAACATTGATGGGGGTTGTTTGCTTGCCAATGAAGTCTTGTCAAACAATCAATTGAAATAGGGTTGTATGGTCACGTTTGTACTTATGTCGTACATAGGAGACATTGCTTAGTTTGGACGACCTAATGTGTCACCTCTTGTTGGTGGCTTTAATTGAAGCGCTGAAGGTTGGGAGAAGTGCGGGATATGGTGTGAAGTAAATTATCACGTAAAGGTGCGGTGCTATTGATGATTTGAGGTCTATGTCAGAAGTTAATTATTTTGCGTGTGTGCCAGGTTTGCAAAGTGACCACACAGTTCATTTGGTGCGAGGAGCCCCATCATCACAAGCACCTTCTTCTGGGTCTCCAGCGCCATCTATGGGTCAGACGCCAGCCCCTTCCCCTGCCGCCCCTGCAGCCAATCCTACAGGACTGGGCTCTGTGGCAGGTTTAGGTGGCATGGGATTTCCCAATGCAGGTTTGGGTGCAGGAAACACTCCTGGAGCCTTTGGGATGGGAGCTTCAGAATTTCAGCAGGTTCAGCAGCAGCTTATGCAAAATCCCAATCTAATGAGGGAGATGATGAATATGCCTGCTGTTCAAAACCTTATGAACAACCCTGACCTTATGCGCACCCTGATTATGAGTAATCCCCAAATGCGGGAAATTATCGATCGAAACCCTGATCTAGCACACATATTGAATGACCCTGGGACCCTCCGGCAGACACTTGATGCTGCCCGCAATCCAGAGCTCATGCGAGAGATGATGAGAAACACTGACCGGGCTATGAGTAATATTGAGGCCTCACCAGAAGGATTCAACATGCTCAGGCGCATGTATGAAACTGTGCAAGAACCCCTTCTCAATGCAGCAACAATGGGTGGGGAAGGAGGGAACGATTTAGCAACCAATCCATTTGCAGCCTTCATGGGTGGCATGCAAGGAAATGAGCAGGGGCAGGGTCAAGCCCCAGGTGCAGGGAATGGTGCTGGAACTGGAGCTACCGTACCTAATACAGCTCCTCTACCAAATCCTTGGAATCCTGCACGTAAGTGCTGCCACACTAGTCAGTCTTTATCATTTTACTGTTCATGTATTGTGCTTAAGAGCTATGTGTTCTTGGTTCAGCCTGCTGGATGGCAAGTATTCAAGTGAGTTTGATATACTTGGACAGTTTCAGGCATGGTTGAGTGTTTTGAGCTGTCTTCCTGAATGAGATTACTATTATTTTGTTTGTGATGTAGAGGCATTGAAGCTTATGATATCCTGGTTTGTTGATATCCACTATTTCTCTTTTCTAACATAACCTTTGATCCTCAGCACCATCAAGACCTGGAGCTGGAGCAGGAATGGGAAATCCAACTGGAACTGGTGGTCCGGCTCCAGTCAGTACTGTACCATTAGCAGGTGCAGGGCTCCCGGACTTGGGAGGGCTGGCTGGGCTTAGCATGCCAGATCTTGGAATGCTAGGGGGTGGAGGGATTCTGGACCCTACAGTGATGCAGCAGATGCTTCAGAATCCTCAGATTCAGCAGATGATGCAGGGGCTGCTATCCAACCCACAGTACATGAATCAGGTGATGTTTCTTTGGTATATGGTCCTGGAGGTTATGCTGTTTGCAGTTTGGTGCTATTGACACATGGTTGTGAAGTGGCAGTGAATGTTGTTTGTTGCGTACATATGCAGCAAATTAGGGATCAACAATTTGCAGTCCTGGACATAAAAGTCACTGTTGCATAAGCCGACAAAGTTATTAGCTACAACACAATGATTTTTTAGTTTTATTTTATATTATTATGAGGACATCACATGGTGAGATACCAGAAGGGTGGTCAGATTATATCGTTTATGCTTACAGTGTCTCCACATACTAAACATAAAGATTACATGGGTTTATCAAGAACTTGAGCACTAGATTTGATCATTTGAGTGGCAGTAGGAAGTTGGCAATGAAAACATGGTTTGATGAAAGTGGCAGATGGGTTGTAATGGAATCTTGTGGGTGCAATGTACAGATTATGAATATGCAGCCACAGCTTCGTACAATGTTGAACCAGAACCCTCAATTCAGGGACATGATGCAGAGTCCAGACTTCATTCGACAAATCAGTAGTCCTGAAAGCTTGCAGGTATCTGTTGCATAACCCAATCTGCAGTATTTGGTGTTAAATCTGTTCAAAATATCCTCTTTCTGGTAAAGGGCTCTTAAATATGAAGTGTGGCGTTTGGAAGCTGTCATCCAAGTATTTTTTTGCATGGTTGTGGTACTGGTGGAAAGAGTGTATTGGACTTAATGGGTGGAGAACATCAAAATTTGGTCAAAGTATAGTAAGAATGGTAGTTGGTCTGCGTGTATGTTTTGGATTGACTTATTTTTTCCATCCCTTGGAGAGTTTCCAAACCATATGTCTGGGTCATATTTAATGAAGTATTGCTGGATGGTGTTCAGAAATTAAACCCTACGTCTACACAACCACCATTGCAGATGAACTGTTGGTATAATGGGAGCAGTGACTGTTGACTTTCCCTTGGCTTATACTGTTCCTGGCAGTTTTATCAGACTTCAGAATAGAATTTAGGCATAAAGTATTCTTGACGGTTTTAATTTCTGGGTCATATTTAATGAAGTATTGCTGGATGGTGTTTTGAAGCAGCAACTGATGCAACTCCAGCAATCTATGCTTGGCCAACGTGGACTTCAAACTCCTGGACAGTGAGTTTTGCACTCTGCACATTATGTTTTTTACTCAATTGTTACATTGGCAACATCATGGTTCTTTAGTGCATGATATTCTTTATAAGATTAAACTGTTTCAGTAATTGGTGGATTCAGTTTCCAGAAGGGGCATCCTGATATGGACGAATTGCATTTTATTGAGCACAGTACTTAGTTTGCATTTTCAGAGACTGGCGTCTTGTTTATTTGTCTTTTTAGTACATCAGACCAGGGTTTAAATAGAGGATAATTGTCCCAAAACTCTCCTGTATTTGTCCTTGATTTTTGCTGTAGAATATTATGTCAATGGTGAATACTGAATCCTGAGTGTGCCAATTGGTATCGAGAAGTGGAAGTGTCATGCTATTGTGGGTATCCAGTCTTTCTCAACATTTGATTTCTGTATTCATCAGACTTCCTGGACAAACTGGAGGTGGACTTGGTGGTGCGGGAGGTTTGGATATGAATTCGTTACTGAGTATTATTGGAGGTCTCGGCAGCAATATTGGAGGAAATCCTGATGGTAAGATTTAGAAAGCCTGCAATTCTGGCCTAGAGCCACATTATTCTAAGCTTTTTTGGAAAGGCTTAACCTGTGGCTTGACTATACTGGATTTGATTTTTGATATTGGCTTTCTGGACAGGTTTATATGAGCGCTTAATTAGCAGCTCTTAAGATAGAATCTATTACATGCCAGGAAATTGTGATGACCTTTTCACTTCAATGTGTGCATCTAGGTGTGATTAGTATTGTAGGAACTGGCACGCTGTTATGTCTAGATAGCATGATCTAAAGTACACAACCTGTGATCTGTTGTTGACTAATTCTTGTTATGCAAGTCTCAGCACACGTCTCCACATGCTTGACTTGTATGCAGTAAACAGAAATTTATTCGAGTTTAGTTTTGATTCTTGAGCAAGAATCCAGCGGAGGTTTATAAGTAGATTCTGTCATGTGCTATCTGTCGCAGTCTGTCTTGTTGAAGATGCACAGGTAGGATGTGTTACATGACTTGGGTCTTCAGCTTAGAAGACATGTTGCCTCACCCTAGAGCTAGCTTGTTATTGTTTTTATCTCTGTATTGTCAGTGTCAAATACCATTTTTTTACTCTTTCCAACAATGTTGTTGAGATTATAAGCACTTGTTCTAATATCTAGACTTTCTATCTGGAGTCCACCTTGTGCATCATATGGTGATGTCATTGCTCTTCTGTGAATATAGTCAGAGACCAGATTGCGAAAATTAGCATGCTGGTGAAAATCCTTCACTGTTCCAGCTTTAGCTTCCTTGATCTGTTGTTGTATTCTATTTACCTTGATTTTGAGACTGCAGGCTTTAATTTGCCTTCCCTGTGCATAGTTTTGACATGGTTAATATATTATGATAAGTATTGTAAGGTGCAGTTGCTGGTAGCATTCTCTAATAGTGTTTGTTTTTGCCAATGCAGTTCCTCCAGAGCAACTATATGCAGCCCAATTGTCTCAGTTGCAAGAAATGGGATTCTTTGACACACAAGAAAACCTGCGGGCCCTTAGTGCGGTCGGTGGCAATGTGAATGCTGCAGTGGAGCGGCTGTTAGGGAATTCTGGATAACTTGGTCCACACTGTGCAGGGTTCATTTCTGAGATGGTGACATAAAAGTCAACTAGATTGCGTTGGCTGGATGTGTAGGAGCCTTCCTTCCGTGTCAGCTGAAGTCTTGTCAGTCACTATTTTTACAGCTTCGACTTTGGCAGAGGGTTTTAGATCTCCTGGTATCCCTGTGACACTTGAGAGAGAGAGAGAGAGAGAGAGAGAGAGAGAGAGGGAGAGATGTGAGAGAGAGAGATGTGAGTAATTTTGAGAGGTCTGGCATGTGCATTGTCACCTTCTCGGATTTATGAGAGAGCTGGGTGTGTATCTTAGATGATAAAGTTGTGTCGCCAACTGGTCTATGTGTGAGACAACAGAAAAGGTTTACACATGTAAGAGGTTGTGTATAGTTCCTCTATTTTTACTTGGAAATTCTGTTCACCCTCCAATGTATGAAGAGTTAAGGAGTGGTTGCAGCTCATAGTTGGATTGTGGTTGGCAGGTTTTGTGTGCTCTGAAGTCATGCATGCCTGTGTTGGATCAGTCCGGGAAGTGCTTATCAGCAAATGTGACATGTTCAGTATGTTTGGTCTTTTGAGATGTTATCATTCAGAGGGCAATGCTGGACTTATGTGTTCTAGCCACAATTAGGAATGACCTCAATTTCAAGCTTTCATATAGGGCAACTCTAGAGATCTGTGGAGGATTTATGTATATACAAACTGCCCTCTGGTCTCTCCAGCTTTGTTTTCACTCTGTTAAATTTGTGTTCATGTTGACACTTATATGGTAATTGCAACCCAGCTCAAAGATGTTTGTTGTTTCTATTTCTCTAGCTCCCACCTTATGAGCACACACATGATGGAATACTTCCAGTAAGTATTTGCTTGTATGGGGCGGGAGTCTAAACATAAGTTTTTCAGAAACCATCAAAACTATATGGAAGTGGAAGACGATTCTACTCACCCAATTGAAAAAGCCTCATTTCACATTTGGCATGGAAAATGGAGAGTCCGAATAAGTGCAGGTGTGGTAGACGCTCTGTTCGAGCCAATTAATGCACCAAGTGGCAACAGAGTATTACAATAAGTACTCCATCTGCAACTCAACACATCCCATAATTAGTGTCGTTGACTTTTGAACTTAAAATAGCTAATAGTTTGTAATGAATACGTATGTCTGGTCAACTACTTAAATCAAGTGGACAAGTTGATACGCATTGGCTCAATGAACGTAAAGTCAATCCTCAACACTAAATCCTACATGTAGATGACATTGAGATTCTTGACTTTGAAACTCATATACAAATCACACGATGATTTTGTTTGCATTGACTTTCTTGTGAATTTGTTAATCACTATATCCTAATATAGATTGTTATTCTTGTCTGTTCACAATAGCCCCCCTCACCTCAAACTTTCCTGATTTTGTGATATTAAACAAAATCTACAAGCTTCATACAAGCTGGTTGGGTCATCCTATGGTACAAAGAGTAGCATATGTCGGGCCAGGCTTATTTAACTCGAAAGCACATGACATTTATTGTTGATGGGTCATTATCAAATTACCAACTTTCACATCCATCAGAATTATTCACATTTATTGTTTATGGCTCATGATCAAAATGCCAACTTTCTCATCCATCACAATTATTCACATTTGTTGTTGATGGTTCATTATCAAAATACCAACTTTCACATTATCTACACACTCGTCCAACATTACAAGATTGCAACAGTTCCAAGTTCTACAAGTATGACATGTTGTGAAATTTTTTTCTTTTTTCTTTTTCTTTTTCTCAAACCCGTTTTTGGAAACAATCTCCAATTTTATTTTTGGTGAAATTAGTTAGAATTTAAAAGCACAAACTACAATGTCAAGATTATGCTTCAACAGTGCTTGATTACATTGTCTTGTACTAAGAACAGGAACAACTGTGAGGATTGGCATGAATAACTGGTTTCTGTCAATTGGGTGGCATACATCCCATTAGAGAGGTGAACACTAACATTTATTTCAACACTTGGAATCAAATCTTTCCCTAAAGTTAATCAAAGTGGTAATTCAAGAGTATAGTTGATTGAGAAACCCTCATCAATATTTGGGTAAACCATATGTGATAACACTACATCATTTTGGTAATTAGTGTCATTTCCTATTTGGAATTATGCTATGCTATAACATTTGACTAGAGATTTATTTTTTACCAGCAAAGGTCAAATGCATTGTTTGGACAGTGAAGAACATGAACAACTCAATCTGATAATAAAGTAAATAATTATGGCTTACTTAACTCTGGATAGTTACACTAAAGATCATAAATGGTGTAATATAGCCAGTCAATTGAAAGTCAGGGTCATTTTGGTGACCACCACAAGCCTCTACAACCAAGAAACTTGAAGAGCATTGCAATCAGTTGTACCTTACCCAAGGTTCATTTTTTTGGTGATTAAAGTTGTTAAAAGACGATTACCAAAAGATGATATTGCTCACATAATGTTAGACAAGTTTAATCCTACAAATACCAAATTATGCAAGATGTTTACCACTTTTCTCATGAGGCATGAAGTAAGATTGAAGTTCCACTAGCTCAAGTTGCTGACAGTGTGGGCTATGGTTTACCCATAAACCATAAACCAGAAACCATAATGCTATGGTTTACCCACTCAAAACCCTAAA
The DNA here is from genome assembly GCA_950295325.1 of Polytrichum commune. NCBI lineage: Eukaryota > Viridiplantae > Streptophyta > Polytrichopsida > Polytrichales > Polytrichaceae > Polytrichum > Polytrichum commune. The sequence continues at coordinate 31,336,353 of OX485809.1, forward strand.
CCCTAAACCACATGCTATGGTTTACCCGTAAACCATAAACCAAAGCTAAACCCAATGCTTTGGTTTACCCACTCAAAAGGAAGAGCATGACCCAAATAGCACCAACAATCTCAGCAACACTAATAACCAACTGAAGTATGTGGCCCTATTGTAGGCACTTCCACCTCACAGACAAGTTTGGCCACTGGATTAGCCCTCCCAATCCTGTCAAATATTGAACCTAGAACGATATCTACATTTTGACCATATAGTCCAATCTCATAATAACACTCATCTTTTTGGTGTCTGTTTTTAGATGTCCGATCCAGAAGAGCGACCACATATGGTCTTACTCCAACCCTATTTTACATCAACACCACGGATTTATCACACTTTTTTAATTCAGAAAACTCAGAATTCGTCGTCTTTAGCCTTCCCCAACAATTCCAATATATTAAAAAAGAAAAATATAACCTCCCAGCTTTGTTTGTAGCCGTAACTTAAGGTGAGCAGAAGACAATAAAAATTGAGTTGAAGCGCAAAATGCAGTTGCTAATTTCATCTTACATGTCGAAGCTTTTTCTCAACTATTCTACACATGTATTCTGGCTTCAGTACTATGCTATGTATCATCAATATGCTATGAATTCAATACAGGTCGATTTCTTCTACCTATATACAATTCTCTCAGTCAATCGGTTTTTAAGGCCTTTGAATTACTCCCTGCTTTCATAGTGTGCAGGGCGAGGCTGACACCATCAGTAACACCCTCTACCACAGCCTCACCCAGATTGCGAACTGTATTCTCCACAGCCTTCACTTTGTCATCAACATAGTCAAGAGTCTCCTCCACAGGAGGAACAGTCCAACTACTTGTAGCTTCAGAAACTGTGTCGTCATCCTTCGTTTCTGATCCTGAACGCCGTGACCTTGGACCAGATAGAGATGATATGTTGGACTCAGCACTACTGAGCAGGAGTTCGCGCTCTTTTGTTTTGTCAATTGACTTACTCCTGGGAGATCGCACAACTCTAGCAGTTGGTATCTGATCTGAGAAATTCACACGACGGCCATGCTTACCAATCTTTCTGGGAGCGGGAACTCGGCGTGGTTCAGACTCCCCAGAGCTTTCTGTCATGCCCCTTAGAAGTCTTGATGGGAGCAATACCCCGTGGCAACAACAAAGGACAATTGCAATCTCAAACATAAAAACGCTGAGACCACTCCACACATAGAAAGTCCATTTCCAGTTGCGCATCAAAGCCTTTGGCCATGGCAGCACTGACACAACATGTGCCTCAGCAGAGTAGACTTCTGGTAGCCCTGAACCAACAGGATATCCAGCCTTGGGTTCTAATGAAAACCTGACCATGGTAGTTGGAATTATATTCTCCTCTTCATTTTCAAATAAGCGGAGGGACAATGTCTGTGTCTCCCATGAAAGCCCCATCAGAGTGGGGACCCCTAGAAGAACATTCTTGGCAAACTGTATCGGAGAGCTCCGGAACCGTAGCATACATGGCCAGCTTGCCCGCGTTAAAACTTGGCTCTTTACTGAGAGCAACTCTCCAGTTACCTGTAAAAATTCATGACACCAGCAAAATGAATTTCATGAATCACCTGGATATTGTAAATTCTTGTCCGATGTCGATAAGAAAGGCAAAGCCTCTGTGGATACAACAAATCTTCAGCAGCTCAAGAAGATATCAACTCAGGCTGATGACTGCAATCATAAACAAATTAACTTTGAAATTTGCCTACTCCATCTACCAAACATTGCTAGGACAAGTCGGGACTTCACCTCCTTAAGAAACTTTCAGTAAATTCTACCTTGTCTAAATAGTACACAGTATACTTCAAAGGGGAGGTGATATCGGTTTTAGGAGCCCCCAAATCAGTAAGATCACTGTCTACTAACGAAACACTGCCTAGTATAAATCAAATAGAAATTGGTTTGCACTCATTCATTTCTTCAGTGAGCTTCAAGCAGCCACACCAGAAAGTAAAGATTCTCTCAGGCTCAAATTTCTTGCACATTTTGCAGCCTTGACTAAGAATGGCCATTTTAGCTTAACTGTCCTCAGCAACAAATCTGGACACTTTGATAAGGATGTGGATAAATAAAAGAAAAGAATAAAGAGGAATGACTACAGTACTTCTGTGCGAAAGAGTGAGGGAGAGCAAGCAAGACAGAAACGAACCTGAAACATGCCAAGCCGCTGGTTGTATTCAGACTCTGGAAGAGTCAGCAACACGGTTACATGGAACTTGTGTGCAGGGGGTATTGCACGTATGCGATATGCCTTTTCTGGGTTTGATTTTGCATAGATTTGAGCCTTCTGTAGGACCTTTGGAGGCAGAAGATATAAAATTGCACTTGGATGCTCCTGAATTTGAACAATCCAAAGACTTTCTCAGTTTTTTTAAGTACAAAGAACTCTGTTGACTGATGCATTTTCACTGTTACTTTGGTGAAAGGCATCAACAAACTCTAGAAGATTTCTTGAATCCTTGCTATAGAAAACTACTCCTACTCTTTCATGGATCCCACTATTGCTGCCATCAGAGAGGATTTGGAAGACCTTCTTGTAACACGTAGTATATCCTTTGTATGCATTATTATGGAGAGATATCTATGCTTCAAAGTAATACCTGAAATTAAATTAGACCTTTGCATGGATTGAGAGTACCAAGAACGGTCAGGCACTACCTGTGTGTAGTCGAAGTGCAGAACCTCTTTAAACTCCACTGGCTCCTCAATGAAGCCACGCACGAGGAAGTAGTCCAGAACGAGAGCTGGGAATAGGAGGGTACTTAGCATGAAAATCACATACAAGGCTGCTAGACAACCGCACCCACACTTCTTGCTAGTTTGCTTCAGAACAGGACCTGCTTGAGCAACGCCCTCTTTCATCATAGGTTGAAGTTGAGAGGCTAGTGAGAATCCATCTCTGACAGTCGTGGAGAGTGCACTCGTGGCTACCACGGCTGCGCGTAATGGAAACAAGAGCAATCCATACATTAAACTACAAAGCCAAAGTGCCAAATAAAAAGCTTGCACTATGAGCTTAATCTGAAACCCAATCACTTGGATTGCGAGCCCTATAGGCCAGCTAAGGATCTGGCTTCCATCTTCTACTGATAAGGCAGGCAAATCGTCCTCCCTTTGAGGAAACCTGTAGACGTTCCTTGTGCCAGATTCTCTTGGACTTAACGAAGACACAGGCTTACTATCTCGCTTATGCGTCCTTTGCAGATCGCTGTTTGAAATACTCGTTGCATCCTCAACCCCAACCCAGCCCTCTGGTAATTCTCGAGTCAAAAGGTTTGCATGCCCATCCACGTCAAATACAGATCCTGTGCTCGACTCCTTCCTTTCCAAACCAAGAGGTTCTCCTGATTGCTGCCTTAACCTTGTCTCACTACCCAGAATGATGTCTGCCTCACTCAAGATTTCTCTCTCTCCGAGAAGTCCATCCGTGCTATTCCTCAAATTCTTCAAAACTCCAGCCTCTGAGATGTCCTCCGCAGTAGAGCTATCTCCTGGTGGAGAAAATTCCCTTCGAGCCCATTGAAATTCCAACGTGTCCTCGTCAGAACCACGCCCCACTCCACTTTCACCTACTTGTTCCATCGACATCACAGTTGATGATTCCTGGCCCAATGCACCATTCCTCGAAGGTGCATCAGAAACCTCTGCATCCTTACTTCTTTGTCTTACAGTTTTGAGATCATCGTCATCATCATCTTCCACATCATCCACAGAAGGCCACCCGGCACTTTCAGCTGCAAGAGCAATCCGCTTGCTTTCAGGACAAGACTCCGTATGTACTATTTCTCCTTCATCATCTTCTTCTTCTGGTGCCTCCAGACCTGCCTCAGCACCCATTGGAGAAATCTCTGAGACGCGAGGGTAAACGAACTTGGAGTAGCTGGGAATATCTGCTACAGCATCCGAGATGACGGATGCAAGTGGATCAATGATCCCTGTTGTTCCTGATGCCACGGAAAATGATTCGTCCCCTCCAATCTCTTTTGGCTCTCTTGTAGTATCCCCCTCCGAGTCCATTGCAACCCCTACAGAATTACGCCTACCACAACAGAAGCTGCAGAATCCAACGCAAAGCCGAGGACACCTTAACCTTTTCTTAGCCACGTTGAATAGCTGATTCAATGAACACCAATGCTTCCGTCCTCAAATTACTTTGGAGACTGCAAAATATCATTAACAGAATGAATGAGAAAATTTGAGCATCCACAGGTATTCCTACAAGATACTCACTACTGCATATATTCTACATCTCATATTCTTCACAAAATACACATCTCTGATCTCGATGAAATATATGCATGTTAAATAGGTATCAATGACGTATAAACAAAAGTGACAAATCTCGACTAGAACACAAAAAGCACCCGATAAGCACATTCAGTACAAGCAGCAATGACTGAGTTATGAGATCTTCCACATGGTATACCGATGGGAATGCAAAATCCAAGTTTGCATACCAACCTTTTCTCACCCACCTTGAACAGCTTGAATGCACACCAATGCTACCATCCACAAACTGTCTCCAGCTCTAAAAAAAACCCTAATTGCCTTCAAACCATTTGAGGCACAGCTCCACTCAGGGGATGAAACAAATAATGATATTCGAATGCAACCAGCTCCAAGACTTTGTCTTTGAAGTCCGCCTTCATTCTTCGCTCTACTATAATTAGCGACAGTTGAACGAACACCTTAAATACAATTCCCACCCTCTAGCTTGCAAACAACACAACCTCTCTTGATTGAAAAACCCTAATTGCTCTCAAGAATTCGACCTATTAAATCTTTCTGAAAAAACCCAAATTCAGGCACGAAATTATCACTTCCTCGTATTCAAATCTCTATATCTCGCTCTCCACACAACTACTCTGCGAGTTTCTGGAGTTCAACAATCTTTGCCAATTCTTCCCTCTCTACATCCCGCCATCACCAGACTCCCCGCCTTCGTCAATGATAGGTATCATGCCTCTCAATTCTCAATAAGAACCTGTGGATGTGTGTGAGCGCCATTTGAATGCTGGATTTGTGGTGCGAATTTCAGAGCATTCGCAGCTCCCCTGCTGTCCCCGGAGCAAGTATGGTATGCAAGTAGACCATCTTCATCGGTGTCTCCGGAGAAACTTGGAGGCCACGTGTCGCGCCTTGCTGCTAAAGGAACTGCCACGCTGGTGGGTCCAGTTGGGCAGGTTTTTACATGCTTGTCAATGATACCAACGCCCTAAGCTTAGTTGCCTTATTAGTTACACAACACCTTAGTTACCCAAAACCAACAACCTCAAATCTAGCACTATAAGGTTGAAGCATCTATAACCGATAAAATAATAGACTTTGCATTTGTACAACACATAACATTACTTAGCGACGTGGGAGCCCTCGTAATATAACAGTTGAATGCTTAGAGTTCAATCTAAATTTGAGTCTCCCTACATAGCTTTACGAGCATCCCACTGTTGTATTATGAGGGCCCATAGAACGAGAGCTACACGCTTAGTAATATTATGAAGGAGTGATAGTTGAGGATTATTTTTCTTGCGAATAAAAAGACAAATTCTAAGGATACTAAGATTTTTTTTCTTTTTTTTTCTTTCCTGAATATGGAAATTGCTACAATTTGTGAAGCAATAAAGCGTACTACAACACACCATCAATCTATAGGTTCATTCATAACTGCTCATCTAAATGTTAATCCTTGGCTGCAACAGTTGTCCAATAATTTATGAGGGGGTAATCTATCACAAGCCGCCACCACATTTTCCTACACTTTGTTCACCTAAAAAATATAAATCTCATGCATGTCGACATTACATGTACCCTAGTGAACAATTAAATGGACTTGGTTGACTATGAATGCCTCGACCTTAGGAACCAATTTGGTTTTGAGAACGTTGACCAACTTGACATCAAGCTCCCTTGTTGGTTTTGGGTCACTTACCAACAAAATTTAGAACCCTTGTAGTTTTTGCATGTGGAATACATATAAAGCATATTTTGTCCATTGAAATGGGCCCTTCTCAATTGATAACAAGAACCATCTACAACTATGTATTTGACTAAATATAGTTGGTTCACTCGGCACTTAGTGACGGTTTTAGCCCCGTATATTGTAAGGTCGGGTTGACACCCTAAAGGGTCAAGAATCGTCTAATATGTGCTATAAAATAAAATTTCCAAAGGCTAGTATTTGAGAACTATCACAGGATGAGAATTGTTGTGAGGCACCATCAAAGGATCACATCCATACAATTTGAATATATATATATATATATATATATATATAGAGAGAGAGAGAGAGAGAGAGAGAGAGAGAGAGAGAGAGAGAGAGAGAGAGAGGTTTCATCCTATTCGTAAATTTCATTGTTTTGATGTATTTTTGTATGATTGGCTGAAATGACAAGTAAAGAGAGAGAGAAGAGAAGAAACGCTAACCATGTGATCAACGTGATTGAAATGACAAGTACTCTAGATATGTGGAACATTACAAGCATAACATGGTCTTGGAATTGTCAATTTGTCAAAACATCTCTTGAGATGTGACCACTTCATGAAGTGTAAAGAATAAAAGAATAAGTTGTTGAGCTTTTGTCAGAGGCGAAAGACAATTTCAATAGTTACGTATGGAAAAACAATTGGCTGAAAATTGCCTACTCTTAAGCAAGACCGGGTCGTTTGGAATTAAGAATACGTTTTTGGGTTGTTTAGCCATTAGGCTACCTAATCCAAATTGGATTAGAAACATTCATCCATAAGCTTATTCTGGTCTCGTAGGGTCCATTCATTGACATCTTATGGATGAAGTGTTTGAGTAGAGTAGAGGCGCCCATAACCGATCACTTAAGAGATTCTACGCCAAATTGGGAGAAGTATGAAGCGGTGAAAATCTTTCCTGTGTAGGAAAGATAGAAATAAGGAGGATTGCAATCTTTTTAGTAGTTTGTATTTTTGAATTAAAATTATTAGGATTTTTTGAAACCAAAAGTTGGTCTAAACATATTACCAATGTCTAGAGTGTGCCATAACTGCTCATTCCTCCTCACTTTAGCACTCAAATCCAACACATGTGTCATGGCACTATTGGTTTTGGCTTGATCGAAATCTAGTCCCAACATGATCAAAATTCTGGTACTCTATAAATTGCCGATGGGGTCCAGATCGGGAATAGGCACCTCTACTATAATCATTGACGTCTTATGAATGTCTTTGACTAATCGTCATCCAAATAATAGGTTGGTCGGTTTTATGAATGCCTCTAGGTCGGTCATAGGCACACATACCATATTCAAGTCAAGGGCTCTAGGTCTTTGCCGTCCCTTGCAAAATATATAATATGATGTCAAGTGAACGTCTATGTATTCAACTTTGGCTTGTTCAATGTTGGAAATGTCCCACTAAGAAGTTTATTAGACTAGGTACCATGCAAGTTCATGGGCAATGGGAAGAGAGATTTGTTCTTGCTTGGTTGAGTGATTTAGATCTAAAAAGGAGGGGGGTTTCTTGGGTAGCAATGTATTGCTAGGTGTTCAACAGGTGTCTATCGCTCTTTGAAGCTGTCACATTCCTGGTAAAGACGGTGTTCATTTCTTACCTTTTGATAAACACCGGCAACTAATTCAAACAGTGATATCATTTTCAAATCTTGCTCGTTTTCCAAAAACAAACCCAATCGTCTTACAAAGCTTTCTTGGGATATTTTAAAGACACCTCAAAGGTGTCTAGATCGTCTCCTAGTTCTCTTATAAATCTTAGTCATTTGCTTGTAGTGACCATTTCAAGGTCACCATTTGCTCTATATTTCAATTCATGGTGTATTCTCTTCGAATTCTTTATTGTAGGAAGCAAGATTGTTCTCTTCGGATCTGCCATCTTAAGATCTTCCATTGATACCATACCCACAGCTGAAAGGAAGAGAAATGAGAATGTATTGAGTGGTTGAAGATTCAAGAGGTCTTGTATTGTTGAGGGAGTTTGTTGCCCCACGTTATGAATGTTTCTTGGATATGGGACTTGGGAGATAAGTTATGTAAGTGGAGCTAAGGAGATACCATGGACATTGTGAATAGCATCCACATTTGACATTTAATGTAGGTAGGCCTTGAATGATTATAGTGTTTCACAATCACACGTGTAGAGGGTCCGAAACTATATTCCCTACTTAAGGTGGATGAAAGGTATGTGGTAACATCGGGGCTTTCATTCCTTCATCACCGTAGCTTTAGACATGCTCTACATTGAAACTTATGTCAAACTATCCTTCATAGTAACCGCTTTGACCAAAAATGAATTAAGTGAGATCCCATCAATTTGGGGTGCACAAAACAAATGGTTGAACTTTCTTGACAACTCTAAGCAACCTTCCGAAAGGTGGCTTAAGATTTTAACAAAGATTTGAAAAACAGCCGAGAGTTGCATTGATCATCCCAATTAGTGTGTGTGGTACTACCTAATTCCCAAAACATACACTATTTTGTCAAGTCTCAAATTTAGTGGGAGCTGAAATTTTTACTGAGTGATATTAAATTCAAGAATACATGCTCATTTACCATATAATTCAAGATTAATTAGTTTGTGTTTTCATATGCTTGTAGAGTGATAAAAAATTATATACAAACACATGCTTATCTTTGAATAATGCCGGACCTTTTAGTGAATGATGCCTCTATGAATAGTATTTTCAATGAATAGTGTTGAGATGAACATTGCTTCCTAGATCTTTTGGTGGCACTAATTTCATAGCATAAGTATATTCAACATCACCTCCACTAATTTCCCACAATGTCATACACTATTAGCCCTCCCTTGCTCATTGGGATAATCAGTGTACTCTTGTCATGTCATTGATTATCCCAATGAGCAAGGGAGGGCTAATAGTGTATGACATTGTGGGAAATTAGTGGAGGTGATGTTGAATATACTTATGCTAGGAAATTAGTGCCACCAAAAGATCTAGGAAGCAATGTTCATCTCAACACTATTCATTGAAAATACTATTCATAGAGGCATCATTCACTAAAAGGTCCGGCATTATTCAAAGACAAACATGTGTTGTATATAAATTTTTTTATCATTCTACAAGCATATGAAAGCACACACTAATTTTTCTTGAATTATATGGTAAATGAGCATGTATTCTTGAATTTAATATCACTCAATAAAAAATTTAGCTCCCACTAAATTTGAGACTTGGCAAAATAGTGCATGTTTCGGGAATTAGGTAGTACCACAGACACACTAATTGGGATGATAAGTGCAACTTTCGGCTGTTTTTCATATCTTAGTTAAAATCTTAAGCCACCTTTCGGAAGGTTGCTTAGAGTTGTCAAGAAAGTTCAACCATCAGTTTTGTGCGCCCCAAACTGATGGGCTCTCAATTTCAATCTTTCACTTGCTTCATACATATATAACCCTTAATTTCCCTCGTGTATCATTGGGTTCCAAGCGTTTTACAACTGGTTTCCACATAGTGACCGATCAAAACATATGTTGATGATAGTGGGCTCAAGTTCCCACGATGTTGAAAGTGGTCAAAAATTCCAAGTTCATTGGAATGCACCTCATGTTAATAAAGGGTTAAGACCACTTCCTCTTTGATATCTCACGTCAAGCACAATCACTTGACACTTGCTCAAATTGTCACGATCTTCAAGATTGGCCAAGCACAAACTATTGAGAACTCGAAGACTGATCAAGGGTTTGAAGTTCTAAAAAGTTCTCATTCCGGTTGTAATTCATCTAAAGCAAGCCTAAGTTAGACTCTTGTTTATCATTGTTGTCTCCGGAAGACGTGGAGGCCACATGTGGAGCCTTGTTGCTAAAGGCATTGTTGTGCTTGCTCACTAGCCAAGCTAGGCAATGACCCCCATCTAACTTTTAAGGTACGTGGGCCTTATGTGATCACTCTTCTTAAACGTACATTTGAAGTAATTTATAAGTGGTATATGGCAAGGTTTGAAATTAATCATGGACCAAAAACAAGGAACAAAAGAACACATCTTGTGATGAGACTGAAGTATGTTCTCAAAACATGTTAACCCTAAGAAGCCCTATTAAGGCCTTGATATGCACATAACCTCGTGTTAGAGTTGCACTGCTCAATTTTAGTCGATTGTGGTAGATTCAACTAACCATATTTCATCTTAACTCGTTCTTCTAGTGCAATTCTCAAATTGGTTAATGTCTTAATGCTATTGAGAATTTGGATTTGAATATACACTCAGTTTGTGATCGTTAATGTCACCTACGAGTTCATTCCAATTTTCTCCTTGACATAAGATAATGCATAAAATAAAGTTTCAAACTCATGAGTAATCTTTGCTTTATTAAGAAAATAACCCAATGATTTTTAGACTTGGAGAGGCCCGTACACATTGTGTTTTTTTACCATACATTGAGACCGCGTGGTCCTTAAGGGTCAACTATCCTAGGTCAATAATTAACATGATTGAGAATGCATGTGTGATTGTTTAAAACAACATTACAGTGTCATCAATGTGGTATCTTAAAACTTTTAGATCTCAACTTCAGTTATAAGATTTGGAAATGACAATCTTCATGATTCACAATTGCAAATTGGATGAGACAATGCCCTCTCCAATCCAATTAATGGGCCAAGATTATTTGTGTAATTATGAGTGCCTTGTTGCGGAGTACACATACATGAATGGAATACGGGTTAACAATCACCCACCGCAGCCAAACAAATATGACCTCATATTTTCCTTGATATTAGTAAATGTATCTTATTCTTTGCTCATATGTAGACATATGAAGATGTTGGACACAACTAAGTTACTTTTGATGCACACTCCCATCCCGCCACTACATGATAGTGTCCAAAAAGATGGTCCAAGATGACCCTAAACTATCAGATGATAGTGGAGAGGTACCCAAATTGAGCGGAGTGGTTGGGGGTTCGATTCCTGGCTGTGAAATCGTCTCCCTACTTGACAAAAAAACTAGCAAGGTGGTCAAGCGCCTCTTATGTTCCCCAAAAAAAAAACAGAAAAAAGATAGTGTCCAAAAATATGCCAATGAGAAGACCTTATGTATTTGAAGGAGTTGCATCCAATGAGGATGTTGGTTGATTTCAAATAATATATGTCAAGCAAACATTGTATTCAACCATAACATGACTATAGTTAGATAGCCAGTCCAACACAAAATAATTTTGAAAATAGTTGTTGGATATATTTTTGGATCTAATAGAGATTTATTTATTTATTTTTATCATGATTACGTTTATTTTCCTTACACAATTGCTAGAGTTGTGCAACTAATGAAATTTAGAAATTCAAACATAGGACTACCTTCAACATGAATTTTGCAATGTGAAGTTGTTATACAAAAGTACGAACAAATACACACAAGAGATATCAATGTTTCATCTTGAGTTGCCATATCCCACATGGATTGTGAACAATACTCCCACAGTCTACTTGTATGATGGCTTTTTCTCCCATATTGTTCAATGTGCACTATGAACACCTACTACCTTTTGCTCAGGTATTGTTGAACGAGTTAAGTTTTATTTTAATTGGAAAAATATGGAAGTTCCAAATGTAGTATTTTAAAGTGCCGAACTGACTTTTGACATGTTACTTAATTATTTGGCACATGTGTGCTAGACTGGCTATATGTCTTTGGTATTCAACACCTTACCCGCGCTTTGTGGGGTTCGAGATTCCTCAATACATTTGTTCATTCAATATTCGTTCAATAACCAACATTTTTTGCAAGCTTGGGGTGCGTCTTAGGGCCACTTCACACACAAGACTAATTGCCCATGACCATTACACTGCATCACTCTCATTGGTGGAAATGGTAGAGCCGGTCCAAGTTCACTTCACACTACACTTGAGGGACCAACGGAGTATGTGAATGCAAGATGGATGTAAAGTCTACATCGATTCTTACCATGGCATCAAACGGATCATCTTTCATGGCCACTTGGACTATTTTCAAAAACCACCTCTTGGAGGTAGGCCTAACAGTAAATTGAGAGACCATGGCACTCCAAATGCTCACAACCGTTGATTTATTCCTTTTTTTTTTATCATATGTGAGGACTTGCATGAATAAAAATTCATTGAAACAACATTTGGTTGAGGCCCGGTCACATATGGCTTCACACTACACTTGAGGGTCCGTGACCACACTACATGATTTTGGAGGTGTCTTGGACAACCTTTCGACACTTTCTTTTGGGCTCTCACAATTTCATGGTCACGGCTCTTGGCTCGTGCGTGAAGTGGTCCTTAAAGTATTTCAGATGCAACTATGCTGGCAGGTAGCATGGATACATCATAAAAAACGAGTGCCCCACCAAACTAACTTAGCTTGTTGTACTTTTAATCCCCCTATATTAAAAAAGGGTGCAAGTCTTAGCATCTTGATTGTGTTATAACTCATTAACTAAATTGCAATTACAACTATTGACCATGATAATCAACTAGGCTTTCTCATCTACATACAAAGACGAGCCTATAACATTTTCCCATCAATATACTTGGAAACTAAGGAAGCTATTTGATAAATAAAAATGTGATCTTATTGATGTCAAGATCTAGGAAAATCCACCACTTACAGCCCCTATATCCTAATACCACTCATAAATGATCGAGTGGTCTTCATGAGCTTATCAAGCAAGTTGTGTGCCCTACCTTTGATATCACAATGAAAAGAAGTGGTCCGATTGGCTTTAGAATATACTAGCCATTTGCTCTTTCAAGGGTGAAATAGGTGAACCAAGGGTCTCCTATGAGAAATAACAATAAATGTGTTGGTTCCAAAAAGGTGGATCCTCCAATTACTCAACAATTTTCAGCCACAATAGTTTTAACTATTCCTACAATTCAGACCAACAATTAGAGGTTCGAGATGACCTTAAACTACCGGATGATGGTGGAGAGATACCCATATTTCAAGGAAGAGGTTGGCGGTTCAAATCTCGGCTGTGAAATCTCCTCTCTACTTGACGGAAAACTTGCCAGGTGGTCAACTGCCTCTTGTGCTTTGGCGTTGGCCTGTCGGTCTTCTGTCTCAAAAAAGAAAAAAGAAATAAAAGACCAACAATTAGAATGCTAATGCCTACTACACACATGAGCCAAGAGCTGTGACCATGAAATTGTGAGAGCCCAAAAGAAAGCGTCCAAAGGCCGTCCGAGGACACCTCCAAAATCACATGGTGTGGCCACAAACCCTTGTGTGCAGTGTGAAGTCATATGTGACCAGGTCCTCAACCAAAAGCTATTTCAATGAATTTCTATTCATGCAAGTCCTCACACATGATAAAATAGAATAAACCAATGGTTGTGAGCATTCAGAGTGTTATGGTCTCCCAATGGTTTTGTGTTAGGTCTACCTCCAAGAGGTGGTTTTTGAAAATAATCCAAGTGACCATGAAACATGATCCATTCGATGCCATGTAGGAATCCATGTAGACTTTACATGCATCTTGCATTAACATACTCTGTTAGTCCCTCAAGTGTTGTGTGAAGTGAGCTTGGACCGGCTCTGCCTTTTCCACCAATGAGAATGCTTGAAGTGTATTGGTCACGGGCTCTCAGTCTCGTGTGTGAGGTGGCCCTAACTTTCAATTGTTCCACAACAATGTTTTCTCAATGTTATGAAGTGCAACAACTCATGGCCACTATCAATGAGGTGACGAGCTATTTCTTGTTGGAACTCTCAAAGCACTTGCTACTTCTTTCAATCATAAGAGTTGAATCCCTCCACATTAGCCTCCTTGAGCTTCTTCTATAGAAGTTATGTTAGCTCAAAATCTACTAGACGTGCCGATCAACCACTACACCGTTTATGATATTTAGTGTCACTTATTATTTGGAGTTACGCATTGTTATAACCCCCCCCCCCCCCCATAATCTCCCTCCCTCGATTTCATGTTAGTTAGGTGGTGGCTTGGGTTAGTTGGATTATGAATGTGGTGAGGTTTATTGGGTGTTAAGGGCACTTGGGCCTTGACATATATTACTAATTTCATCTCGGTTGATTAATGATGACTTTACTTGAGTGTCATGAACCCCCGACTTGAATGAAGGGGGTGATTATAACAAAAAAAATGTTTGACATCTTTGAGTTGATTTAGGTATTGCTGTCATAGTCATGTTGAACAAATATGTCTCTTAAGAAGAACTTCACACCATGCATTTTGATTTTATTACACTAAAGGGTTTAGGGTTTAGGGTGTAATCAAACCCTCAACCCTAAACCACCCAACACCATGAGTTATTTGACTTTGGGGGGGGGGGGGGGGGACGGCGATGTTATGGAGTGAGCTTCGTATTTGGACTCTTCATTCATCTTGTGTTAATGTTCAAAGACCTCTATTTGAACCTCACTATTTAAAAGCCGCAAAATAGAAATTGTGATATACTAGGGATTCACTATATTGAAATTCCGCAACTCGTGAACGATAGTAAATCCCCCAAATTTAAAAAGCACAATGCAAACAATCATATGCATTTCTTCAAAAATTCAGTGAAGTGAATATGCGTAACTCTAGAGACAATCGTGAAAATTATGAGTTCTTATTATTTATTGGCAGGCTCTAGCGGCATGAAGAAATAGAGGGGAAGAATGTAAGAAACTATTAAGATGAAATGACAAAAGGGGATGAGGAAAAAACCCTAAAATATATAACCCCTCGAACTTTTGTGTAGAGCTATAATCAACAACTCATCGGAGCTTTTGGTTGAGGCTGAGGTATGGTTGGTTGTAATACTAAGGGCCGCTTCACACTATGGCCGTCCAAGTTGAGAAGTTGTGGGATTGAATGACAAACTTTGTTGAGAGTCTAAAGAAATGGGCTGAAAATAGCCAATAACATATAGGAATTGGAGCTTTTAGTTGGGCATAGTGTGAAGTCTCCAAAGGCCAAGCCCAAAGTCCAAAGGAAGAAGTGACATCCCACTTTATTCTCTGTCCAAAACAACCCCTCCAATCTAATAGCCAAGATATTGTCATTTAATATATAAAATTGACAGCTTCTTGACCATATGGGTTTCCATCCCTGTCTGACCCAAACTTCCTTCAAGAGTCCGTGGCCTTGGTCAAAAACTATTGTTGTGTAGGCATTTTGAAAAATGACAGCCTTTAAACTTTGACTTCTAGTGTGAAGGGTCCAGAAAGCCGAATTCGTGGGTTTCTTGCAATCCGATTGGTGGAATTCCACAGCCTCTCGACCTTCGGCCATAGTGTGAAGTGGCCCTAATAAGGATATTGTACAATGGGACTCTTACTACCATATGTAGAAACACAAAGCAAGGCCATCTTTGTGGAAGCCACTGAGTTACAATATTTCAAAACTAAGAATTATAAGATTGTACTTGGAATTGACTGCCAAATGTGAACAATTTTTTATTCGATTCGTCTCATGTAACAAAGATGTTATAGTTTTTTGGAACGTTTGTACTTTTTCTTTTAATTATACAAAATTCTCGCAATTGTGTCTAGTTCAGAAATAAACAAATTTTTATCTTAAACATATTCATGGTATAAATTTGCTTTGAATCTGTACAATTTATTCAACCATGAACTTTGCGATTTTCACAAAATCAGCATGACGATCAATGTAGTTGCAGTTGATCCACATAGACATGCTAAAGTAGAAGTGTGTTCTTCCATGAAAACACAAAACCGGCGAGAGGAGAGTGGATAATGAGCTGTAGTACAAGAAAACGTCTACATATTTAAGCCTCTATGGAATAATGGGTTTGCTCATGAAATGAATTGTAGGTTATGAATAATGGTAGGAAAACATCATGGAGTTCTTGAAAGTACTCTTCACTTGGATAATCAACCAACACATGACATTTCCTCATAGAGGTAAGGCAAGCGGGTCTTAACTTGATACTTTTACCTCTACACCCCACCTTTTAGGGAACATGAAACACAAACTAACGCGAGATGAATGACCAATCCAAATCATGCTTTTTCATTTTTATCCCCATATTTTCCAAAATTCATATGAGTATCTTATTCATCACCAAATTGGAGATTTGATATTTTCATTTACAAATCATATAGGCCCCCCAACTAAATTGACTATTGAACCTAAAAAATTTAACAAATTTTGAGGCATATAATCCAATACCCTTTCAAAACACACACACACACACATGTGTATATATTTTTCATAATATAAACTTGATTCTTTAAAATTGGTAATGCATTTGAGGGGGTGCGGGGGAAATTACCTATTATATAATTATCGAATTCAGTTAATGAGTTGATTGGTTATGACCGATAATGAGCTCGAGTGTGTGGTTGACTTGTTGCTCCCATGGCTCATCACCCACTCTCCTCTTGTTGCTTATGTACTCCTGTTTTAGAAGAGTACATAACCGAATTAGGGCTGCTCACTTTAACTAAGGAAAGTTGAAGTCAGCATGTCGCAGCTCGCGTATTGCGCGACGTAATGGCCCTCGCCATGTCCAATGACAGCGAGAGACGTCGGCTTGGTTAGGTTCCCAACATTTGTACGGATATCATTAACTGCGGTTTATCTTCAATCGTCTGCTCTGTGTGTGGCTGCCGATCCTTGTTGATTTCGCTTAAGATTGCTGCTCATGCTCTAAACCCTCTCTCTCTTTCCCAGCTTGCGTTCCTCACTGCCTTCGCTCTTCTTCTGTCGCGGCGTTGCGAGATCGACCAGCATTCGCAATGGCTTCAGTTGTCGCTGCCTCCGCTGTTGTGGCCCCCGCTGCCTTCGCTGCAGCTTCATCCAGCGTCGCTGCCTCGGAGTCCAGCAGCGTGAAGGCCTTCACCGGCCTCAAGGGAGCCACTGTCTTCTCCAGCAATGCGCAGAAGTTGAGCAACGTTCAGAACGGCAGCCGCGTGCAGTGCATGCAGGTATTGACGTTCACCAAATGTAATGCTAACTCTGCGGCATTTTACTCTGTTATTACTGTCCCCGGTCGCAGGACAGGAGAGTAGGGTCCCTGCTAATTGCTCGCAATGTGGCGGCTGTGTAAATTAACTGAATCAATGTCCACTTCGGAGGATCCCCTTGATCCGGCCCATTTTTCTTATTTTGTGAATGCTTGATTTTGGTGGCAGGTGTGGAACCCGTACAACAACACCAAGTTCGAGACCCTGTCGTACTTGCCCCCCTTGTCCGATGACGCCATCGCCAAGCAGGTGGAGTACATGATCACCAAGAACCTCATCCCTTGCCTTGAGTTCGACCAGGTGGGCATTATCTCCAGCGACAACTTCCAGGGCTCCGGCTACTACGATGGGCGCTACTGGACCATGTGGAAGTTGCCCATGTTCGGATGCAACGACTCCGCCCAGGTGTTGCGCGAGATTCAGGAGTGCAAGAAGGCCTACCCCAACTGTTACGTCCGCGTGTTGGGCTTCGACAACAAGAAGCAGGTCCAGATCTGCGGCTTCCTCGTCGCCACTCCCTCCTCGTAGATTCGTCGAGCTCGCCGGCTTCGGACTTCGAAATTGATCATCGATGTTACTTGTATAGGCAACGTTACTGTTTTGCGAAGTAACACCATTAATGATCATCGACCACACCTTTTCGCAGGCTACACGCTGTCTCAATTTTCTGATTGCATGATTGTATGAGTTTTTGGAGATATGCCGGTGAGATGTGAGAAGCAGGAATGATGTGGTATTATTCCGGCTATCATGGAGGAGGGTGAAGCGCTGGGAAGGGATCTTGAAACCATTTGATATGCATTGCCCTCTCGCGAGGAGATAACTTGATGAAATCATGCGTACTCATCACTGCCTTATTGGCAGCCATTAATTCTCCGAAGTGCTTACTCAAGCAACACAAGGACCATTTTTCAGTACGGCATGAAACTGCAAAATGTCTCGCTACCTCCTCAGGTGGATATATGACTAGGCATTTGCTATTAATACTTTTCTACTACGTTTGTGGAGGTGGAATGCTGGGGAGATTTGATTGGGATTACTTGTATAATTCAGAAAAGAATTGCCGCCCCTGCAAACACTGCCTCGAATAATCAGTGTCAAAAGTCTTCGGATTGGCCTTACCGCAACATTGAGTTCAGTGCTTCTCATCGTATTATTAGACAAGTTTTGTGAACAAAGTGGGGCGTTGACAGAAATGTGCTGGGCATCCGAAAGGGTTGGTCTTCGTCGTGGTTAGCAGCAACGCAATTCATCCCCGAGCTCAAAACCCGACAGACTTTCAATTTCAGCTTAGTGTTGTAATATTTCCGGAGAGTTTGAGTTTGTCCAGTTTTCGAATGTACATACTATAGGTCAGATCGAATTCGAAATGCTGGATATTAACTTATAAACACACATTCGGGAGAGCATCTGAACTGATTGAAACGTTGCACTTTGAGTCTCAGCTGAAAAGAGTTCGGATGCGAACGACATGAAGGTCAAATCTCCGGCCACCTGCAACGCTCCTATCAAGATTAGAATACATATGCCTCATAGATCTCGAGCATTTTTGAAGCAGTGCAATGATTGGCTAAAAGGTAAATCTGTTGACCAAATGTGTACATCATTCATAAGGGATTGGTAAATGGCTATCGTGTGCCCATCTGACAGTTTGAGTATGTCTCATACTTTAGTCGTTCAAAAGGGTCAAATGTTATTCCTACGACGAGTATTTTTCTTTACACGGGAATCTCCCTGAAATCTCTTTCCTATACAACCCGCAATCACTCAAAGATAGCGGAACAAAAGCTTCCCTTTAGGACTGTCCAATATTGGATGTTCGGAATTGCATTTCTCCTGTTTAGCTTGTGGATGGTATAGCATGGAAGGTCTAGGAATTGTTTCTAACAATCCTACTACCCTAACTCGAATTGTTGGACGCATACCATGCTATAAGTACTACATAGTTGCATCTCCGGGGTAACTGAGGCCGGTTTTTAATCTGCAACTTTCCTGTAGAATGTTTTGTGCAACTACTTGGTATTTCAAAAGCACACGTGTAGGAAATAAGTAGGTATACTGGAAATTGCAACTCTATCTGCAACACAGGTGTGAGTGCAGAAATAGTGGAGCTTTTGTCCACCTTGAACGCATACCCCAACTTTTATACATTGCAAGACAGCGATAAACCTCCAAAGATTGAAAGGAACACACTTTCAACGATTCATCTAGAGAAACTCTAAAGGCATGGACTACCTGGAAATATTGGAGCTTGATATATGCAAACTTCAGTGCCATAATATAATGTTACTGCATCTGATCCTGTGTGAATTCTCCAGTCTGCTTATATGGAGAACATCCTCAATCTCAACGCCGGTTTCCAATATGAATGAGAGCATTAATAACTTGAACGCAGAAGGAGAAGAAAACAATCTGCTATTACTCGGTGGTCCAGTTAACCATGTGAACCATGGGGAGGAAGTGCCACTTGCAAATAAGCTTCTACCGCCATCTGGAAAGTTGATTTTAAAAGCAAGCGGCGAGCATGATTCCCAAGTAAGTGACAACGCTGAGATGCTTCAGGAATGGAATGTGGACGCATGCACGTATGTATATAAGAGACCGACCTTTCTTCAAGAATAGATCTCATTTGGACTACACCGTTTATGGTATTTAGTGTCACATGCGTAATAGTGTAAGTTGCCCTATTTTGAGGCGCATGCTAGGTTACATTGATGATTACTAGGTTCACCATGAAGTGTCTACTCATGACACTTGGCATTCAAGTGTGCTTACTAATAACTTGGCATGAGTATATTCAATAGTATTATGAGGTGCGTGCTTATGTCACACAATGGTCTGCAAGTTGAGTAAAGTGTACACAAATGATAGTTGCCATTCGTATGTTCAAGAATATTGTCCTCGTGCATACTAAACTGTAAACACATGACACTTGTCAAGTTGTCATCGATACGCTCAAAAATATTTTCTACTTGCACACTAAAACGTAGACTTATCGTCTAACATATCCCAATGTGCTACTCTAAACGTCACAATGGAGATATTTTGTCACTTTGAGAAGTTAATTTTGTTGACGAATGGATTCATATCGACAATTAGAGGGCCTGACATTTTGAGACCTCTAGGCATCTAATTTAGGGCCTTCACAAATAGTGTCCGTGGCACTAAATACCATAAATGGTGTACTGCAATAATTAGAAATTTCCACCCAATGCACACTTGAACCAAGACATGAATCCCTTGAATTTATTTTTCCTTATGCTAAATATTTTCAGCATGAGTGAAGGATACTTCAGTGCATGGGTATGGTCTGGTCAGTTTATTTAATTGGACACCTACATTTGAGTGGTATACGGGAATATCTGTAGTTACGAATGGACGTCAAAGACACATGTCACAATGAGATTGGAGTGGGCTTGAAATATACACCAATCTAGGTTTAATTGTAAACACAATTTAATGGGCCTAAGCGACCACTTAAAGAGAAGAAGAAATGTAGCTTGTACCTGTCAACGCAGATGCTGAAACTTGAAACGGCATGCTCCGTGGTTTGGGCGAAAAGTGACACGTCATTTACATGTTTCTATTTAAGTAGCGGCTAGTCACGATGCTAACGAATGCAATTCCCTATCAAGCAGGGCACTTGGTCTAGTGGTATGATTCTCGCTTTGGGTGCGAGAGGTCGCGAGTTCGATTCTCGCAGTGCCCCCCACGACCACTAAATATAGGAATCCGCCTTTTTGGGAGTCATTGCTCTCTGTACTGTTCTGGAATTTTTGATACGTGCTATTAATCAATACGACCTCCTCATTTAGGTCTATGATTGGTGGGTTTTGGGTTTGCTTTGCCTTTAGAAATCCTTGCATTAGGAGCTCATGAGCTTGTCGTGTATTGTAGTCTATTTTGAAAGTTGGGTGGAATTTCTAGGACTTTCTCTTTCTATTCCTCAAATTTTAATAGGATTTTAAGATCTAAAATAGGGTATGCGCATGGGGTTTAGTGTCCTAAATTTTGGATTAGCATATGCAAGGTTAGTTTGGCCCACCCATCCTAGTAGAACAAGTTAGAAAACTTTTTTAATAGCCCAACACCACTTTTGTGTATGATAATGTAAGCTTTAAGAAAACTTCGGGCGACTTTGTATTATTTCTTATAAACTGAGGGTTTGGGCCTAACCCATGGTTTCATCTCCTTTGTTTTATGAATGACTCTAGTCATTCCAATTCTTAAGGGTGTCCTTATGTTGGTGGCATTAAAATTCTTGAGTTATGTTGCTCTATGCAACATTGTTTTGGGAAGTACTGGAAAGTTCTCTTTTTTAAGGCTTAAGAAAATGACTTTCTCTTGAATTAGTCGAGGCCCGTGGAAAGGGGCTTTGTCCAACAAGAACACATCATTGATGGACCATGCCTCATGACAGTGTCAATGCTTTTATATGTGCACTTCTTCCTGACTCACATGTCTAACTTATTAGTTGATATAGTGAGGGAAGGCATTGTCAATGGCTCTCACGACAACTTTACACTATGGCCAAGGGCCATGACAATGAAATTATTAGGGCCTTCGAAAGTCATCCAAAAGTTGTCCTCGTGGATTTCATAGTGAATTTCATTTCCTAGTTTATTTTATACATTTCTTATTTGAGTTGCCAATGAATCAATTTCATGTACATTTAAGGGTTAACATCAGTAAGGGTGTTTGCATTAAGGTCCAGGTTCAAGAACTTGTTGTCCAAAACACCTTGTAAGTTTAATAGACCTTACTTTTAGATTAAAAAATGGGTCCTCAAACTAGGAGGAATATGTTTTTTAGTGGAAACTACCAAGATTTTGCAAGAAAATGGTGCCACATTAGTGGCACTTTAGTTTTTCATACGAATTGTAAACTCTTTTGGGTCCAACATTTTGCCCTCGAACAATAAGATCGCTAGATTTGAGAGTTTCGTTGGTCTTTGTCTTTGGTCTTTAATAATAAATGTAAACTAAATTAAGATGCCCTTAACCATTTAAGGCTATGCCCAACCCAAGCCTTGCCGCAAGAGATTAGGACGAGGGACACTTTCCTATCTATTCCTGCCCTGAGTTGTCGTCCACTTGGCAAAGCTCTTCAATTCCAATACAGGAAACTTATCAGCTCTGTTCAACGCGGCATCTTTCTCTCCACCCTCTCTCCTAATTCTTTTTTTCACGCCCGCTCTGCCTCGTGGCTCCGATCCAGGTACAAATTCTGCTTCCAATTTGCTGGCCAAGGATCCGCATCATACTCAGTGCAAGGATCAAAGGCCGGACTATTGTCAGGTTGCACTAGAGTTGCAAATTGTGGAGGTGACTCGTGCGTGGCTCCTCTTTATGTCGTTCTCTGAGGGAAAGAGGAAACTCTTCCGTCGGAGAAAAAGTTTTATCCCCGTTTCGTCCATTTCGTCCCACTTCATTCGAGAGGAAGGCCTGTGTCTTCCAACCCCTGGTTTCTGTAAATTACCGTAGGTACTCGCACTTCCTCGACTCCGATCCATGTAGAAACTTTGCTTTCAAATTGCTTTTGGATGTTTTCGATAAGGCAAGGAACGAAGTGCGAGATTTTTCTAATTTGTTTCCTATTGGTTTCGACCTCCGAGCGATGTAGCAATTTCTCTGCCGGGCATGTTTGTACAGAAGTTGGAAAGGAAGATTGGCTGATTATCGGGGCTGATATGTCGTTGCCGTGTTTTCTTTAGTTAACAGGAAATTGATAGTGTGGTGTAAATGAGCGAAATCAAGGCGTGAACGCTCTTGTGACCCGTCTTTGGGCTCATACTTTGCCAAATTTTCGTTCTTTTTGATCGTTGTTCTTCCGATCCTTGTTTGCTTTCGGCCATCGGTGGTCGCTATGCCTCACTCTAATCCAGGTATACATTGTGCTTGGAAAGTGGTTGCGCACGCGTTCGATAAGGCAAACAACTTAACCTGGGTTACTGCGAGCTTCTCCAGGGGCTTAGAGTTGCAAGAAGTTCACTCATGAAAGACGTAGCGAACCATTGCCTGGTCTGTTGAACAGTGCTTGTACTAAAATTATGCCTGTATCGAGGCTGAGCTCCAGCTGGGATTCTGATCTGATTATTGTTCTTGTGCTCGCATATAGTTCTTGTATCGACAGGGAATTTAATGAGAGGCATAATTTATTGAAATCAAGTACCTATTAGTCCATGTATTGGAGTTCTTTCTCGAGACTATGTACACACACACACACACACACACACACACACACACATATATATATATATATATATATATTAAACCTAGATTGGTATCTAGCGAGGGACTTGATATTACCATTTGGAAGCTTCTATAACTTAGTCATGGTGTTTGTACTGAATGTGCTTGTCAGATGCTTTTTATGTTACATGTCATTGGCATCTATTCAACGTGCATTTATTTCCTTGAGAGCTGATTTTATTTACTGAAGAATATGAGATGTAGAATATATGCAGCGAGTATCTTGTAGGAATACCCTTGGATGCTCAAATTGCTCGTTCATTCTATTGATATTGTGCAGTCTCTAAAGCAATAGAAATCTTCATGAACACAGTATTATTTCTGGTGACCAAAAATTGTGGAATGACATCCAATGTTTTATAGATCCAGAGTATGGCATGATTAGACCATATGTAATAGCCATTGTCCCGACACTGGCACCTCCACTGCCAGCTCTGGCTAGGTGTTGCTTGCAGTCTTGGCGACTATTTCCACATCCACGGACATCGTTTTTGCAATTATCCAACTCCACACCTTTACAAGCAAGCATACTGCGTAGCATGGATGTGAGTATACTTAACTCTACTCATGTTGGACATGTTTAGAATTAGATAGGTTCTTTTTAAGAAGATACGAATTAATGTTTCATTAGAGCTGAATATTGTGCTTATCCTCTTCAAGCTTTCGGCTCATGCTACATGGCATGCTGTTTCTGTTCTTTGCATGTGTGTGCTCGTTTGATAAAGAATTTTAAAAGCGGCATCTTGAGATATATGAACAAATGAGAACGCAAATGTGGGGTTTGTTGTAAACAAGAGTCTCTGCACCATATGGCTACATTGAGAGATGTATTCTATACTACTTGGTCTAGGCCTTGTTGATTTCAAATTCAAGTTTGTCATGGGTATGCATATTGCAGCACAACATTGTTTTATTCTAGTTACATTACCTTTTGCTAGTTCTACTCAAGCTTGTTGAAATTTTTTTACTTCTTGATTTTTAGATCAATATTCGCCCATGGACGTTTTGGCATACTACTATCTTTGTTGCCCTCATTTCTTTTTACATTTCTTTCTACAACATCCAACGCAGTTGTAAACATCACTGGCAAAATTAAAGTCATTTTCATCTTTCTCTTTATGTTAGGGTGTTTCAGATTGACCTTACATTGAGTTATCTCAGTTTGTTGATGGAAGAATTTTCATCTGTGCTCATAAAGAAATGACTTTTTCACAGTATTTTTGGAGAAGTAAAACACATGACAACAAAGGATTGGTCGGCAGTCTGCAAAAGTCTGGAATGATCAATTCAAAGAAAGTAGCTGATGTAATGGAGCAAGTTGACCGAGGTCTCTTTGTGCCTCCCAATAAGGACCCTTATGTGGACAGTCCTGTTCCAATAGGATATAATGCTACAATATCTGCCCCTCACATGCACGCCTCTTGCCTTGAGCTACTTCTGGATCATTTGCAACCTGGAATGCATGCACTTGACGTTGGCGCAGGTGTGGATATACTTCGCCTTAAACACTTCTCACTCTTTGGTGGTTTTTCTTTGTTTTGAAAAATATCTCCGTCTCCTTTCTTGAAGTAAAATTTTTCTAAATTTTTCTTGAAATTTTCGTCATTTGTCTTGGCTTGGTTAGGATGTCATTAAACAATTGGTGCATTTGCAGGCACAGGATATTTGACCGCCATCTTCTCTCTCTTGGTTGGAGAAAGTGGCCGTGCTGTTGGCGTGGAACACATACCAGAACTAACAGACAAAGCTATCGAGAACATTAAGAAGAGCAAAGCTGCTGACCTCCTTGCTTCTGGATGCCTAACGTTGCTTACTGGAGGTTGGTATCTGAGCTTCACTGCTGTCTTCTACCCCATCACTGTTGTCTCATTTGTAGGGCCTTTTGGGTTCGAATTGGATCTGTGAACCTTTCATCTTCATAATCTTATCTCTGCCACAAGATTGTTTCTCCAGAAGTTTTCAGGATACTCCATTTGATCATTTGTGGAAAAGTTCAGCATACAGTTTTCACTAAGAGCCTTGCATGAGCTCATTGTGAAGCCTCCCATTGTTGATGAAGGATGCTGCAGTAGCGTACCAGAATCTCCTCACTAGGTTTCTTCAATAGAATACTTTTCACCCTTTTTCAAGGAGATTGTGAACCTGATTATATGGAAAAAAAAAGAAAATCTCAAGAGGAAATATCACAACACTCAAACCACTAAGCTTTGTGTTGTGATACAGATGGCAGACAGGGATGTCCTCAGCATGCCCCATACAATGCCATTCATGTTGGAGCAGCTGCACTAGAGATTCCACCTGCACTAATCGATCAGTTGAAGCCTGGAGGGCGCATGGTGATTCCTGTGGGTGACGTCTTCCAAGATCTCATGGTTATAGACAAAGATATGCAAGGGCAGTTGAAAGAGTGGTCATCTACTTCAGTTCGATATGTTCCTTTAACTGACCGCGAGTTGCAGCTCGGGAAAGGAAAGTAAAATCGTTTGCATTCTGTTACTTGTATAGAGAAACAATCACATCCCTCCACAGGGTGGCTGTACCCATCCAGGAAAGCAGCATGAATGCCAATTTGAGGGCAATAATACTAAACATTTCAGAATTGTGGGAAAATGGCACATAAATGCATGTAGACATTGTGCAACAGCTGTAACGACATGCATGTGCATGACAATGTGCTTTTGTATTGATGAGATCATGCAAGAGGTCTTGATTTGGAAATCTGACTTTATCTTGAGCCACTAACGATTTTGTGATGATTCATCATCATCTCCATTTGTATTATATCAACTATACTGAGTTACCGCATGGACACTTGTACAATCTCTTACAATCTACCATTACAGG
The DNA here is from genome assembly GCA_950295325.1 of Polytrichum commune. NCBI lineage: Eukaryota > Viridiplantae > Streptophyta > Polytrichopsida > Polytrichales > Polytrichaceae > Polytrichum > Polytrichum commune. The sequence continues at coordinate 31,362,378 of OX485809.1, forward strand.
AATAAGTACTAACATCCTTCACTCAATGAGAAACCAACAATTTGGCATGCTTAGCCCTTTGTGAAGGCAGCAACTCTGGCGCCTTTACTTGACTTGCTTGCCCCACTAAGTTACCGGCCTTTGCTACTCTGTCGTTCTTTGATATCCACTTCAATCAAGTCTGTCATCAACTGTATCTAATTCTGACAATGCAACATGAAGGAGGGTTGCATGTGGAAGTGTTCTCCACGTTGAATTTAGTTTTTCAAGGTGAACTCCTAATCCCCACGACCCTGTGAGGTTGAAAGAGCTTCCTAGCATACTAATGTTGGTACATGAAATCTGTCGCCATCAATTATTCCTTCAAGTAATGTATCCACTCATCTAAAATCCTGTTGGTCCCATACCAGGGCCTTGCATCGCTGGCCCCGACCGGAGAATGGTAAACACCATCAAATGTAAGATTTATGGCTCCTTCAAGATGGGCTGATACTTCAGGCACAACACCATCCCCCCAGACATCCGCCTGTCCACACACCTGCAACAAGAGATTGCCCACCTGTAAGTCCACGTACCAATGCGCGATAGCTACAAACATGTTGAAGTCTTAGGTTGATCTTTTTTGTTTTGTGTAAGCTTTCAGGTGAGTGTTTGTTCCAAAATTTCAGGGCTTTGCAAAGTATTCGGGATGCCTGCTTGTAGCCTTGTCCAACAATACGTGCTCGCAGCGAGGGAGGGGCTGGCTTCACAGCTCCATCTTCTATCACCTCTCCCACCCCTGCCTTGAGGTTGCCAGCTTCAGCTGCAGATATGGCAGTGTTGCCATTCACAACGTCAACAGTTCCAAGGCCAGTGGGTGCAACCATAGATGCATTTCCAGGGAAAAGCCGGTCACCTTTCAAGTACCTGATTCCATGCCACAACGATTCACTTACTTATCGGTCTGTCCTTTCCATTGTCATGATTGAAGCAATTTCGGCTATCCATTATACATTTTGGAATTTTAGAACAGCATATGGGCACATAGGTATTGAAGCCGTCGATGTTCCAAAGTTTCAAAGGAAGTCAGTTGTCAATGGTGGCATGTTGAACAGACAATGCAAGGATGGCCTGGAACATTAATTCATATGTACATGTGCAATAAGTCAGGAAGGCATGGACCCGAACTAGTTTAATGTACATTTTGGATCTTGTGCGAGCGCACAAGCATTGCCGCAATCGCCATTCCAAAGTTCCAAAACAGCTGGTTGTCAACATCGGCTTGCTGGGCACTTTAAGCAAACAGGCACAAGCATTGCCGCAATCGACATTCCAAAGTTCCAAACCAGCCGGTTGTCAATGTCGGCTTGCTGGGCACTTTAAGCAAACAGTGCCTGGATGATAGGATATGAATTCGTATGCCCCAGTGCAATGGGCTGGGACACCATGGACCCAAACTAGTATGTAAGATGTCAGAAGCCTTCACCTTTTTCCAGAATCTCCTATTCTTCTTGCACTTATTGTCACCAGATTATGTGTATAAGTCAGTTTGTCTGACTAATAAGACATGGAATTCCACTATTGTGCTTTGGCCAGAAGACAAGGTCAAGGTCATGTACCTGCCTGCAATGCAAACATACTTCACATCAGGTGCATGATATGCACCGGGGAAGTTATTCTCACAGTAGTAGAGGAGCCCTCGTGTTTGATCCACCACCCCTGGCAAGTCCCGAGGAGGAGGACTGCACGCCATCCACAGAACAGAAAGCGTCTCAAAGTCTAATCCCTAAACCCTAAACACTATTTTGACAATTTACAAAACCCAAACGCATGGAAATGGTGGAGAGCTTGGCACATACAGGTGTGGAGAGCCCAGAGTGAGAAAGAGAGCAATATCTTCGGTGCCATAGTCGGCCATGTACACTCGACCCAACCATCCACCAGCTGAATGTCCAATCACCGTCAACTTCCCTCCCTCTGGACAACACCATCAATGACAACAATATTGACTAGAATGTCAAGAAAGTCAGACTGAAAAACTGCCATTGCGATGGTCAGAGTGCAAGTGGAACTGCCTTACTGTCATGAAGTCGTTGATGTCAAAATACTTTTTGAAAGTTGCAATTTATATGTAATAAATATATTTCCCATACATTCTGGGGCCGAATCATGTAAGCTTTCTAGGAATTGTTGATTTCAGATTCTCTTCATATTTGCTTTGCAATGTGACTCCTTCCATATAAATTAAGCCTTGAAAACAATGTTTGGGGATGTGTACCAGGAGCCATAGCCTTGGCTGCTTTAATGGCATTCTTCATCCTCTCCAGGTACCTGCACTCAAACCAGACCATGAGTTGATAGGTAGTCAAGTCCTATTCACCGCCAAACTCTAATTGATCTTCTTCAAAATCCTTTGGAGATCATTTTCCTGAACATCAGAGATCCTTCTGAAACCCTATCCTTCAAATAATTTTTGCAATGTTGATTTGGACCAACCCACCAGTCAAGCACAGGCCGAGGCTGGAGGGTCCCCTTCCAGTAACTGGCATCCAGAAGCCCAGCTGCATTCCGCAACCAATCTGGGCGTGAAACTTGTGCTACTGTGGCAGCAATTCCTCGAGCTGCGAGAGAGGCGACAAGCTCGTCATAGTCACCGGAGTTGTTTCCTAACCCCTGCAAAAAATTGAAGAAGAGGTGATTCCAATGTTACCACCCACGTGAATTATGAATTATGGTGTTTGCTTCACCTTCAAGTCTAATTCTATATTTCATTCCAAAACGGGTATCACGAGAATTACAGGGACCTTGATAAATATTGCCTCTTTTCAAGGGGGAACCCCCGAATGGCAACGGACAGCCCCTGGATTCTCACATGGTTGGTTAAGATTTTCCAATTCACCCATATACTCCCACTATGACTGGGTAGAACACAACAAAACCGGAAGTTTAAGTGCTAGGAAGGTCACCAATATGAGCACTAATTTAAAAGCCTTCGAAGGCTCAACCTTGGAATTCCCGTGAGATCTGGTAAGGCCTTGGGTTTGGGCCACCCTCATGCACCTTCACCTTCAACATAACCCAATGGGTGGATTTTCATAACTTGCGCACGTCTACTCATCTTGCATTGCCTGTTAAACGCTACGTTCAAAGTTCGACTGGATTCAATTCACACATTTCTATCAAACACCAGCAGCTTCACACGTGTAATTGTGATCACAGATTAAAACGTTAAGGATGGACTTGGCATCAAGTGCTATTGATTTCGGATATAACTATGGCTGTCGATACCCTCAGCCTATTCTTGATGCTGAGCTCCGAAACCCACAACCCACCCAGAGAATTTGGACATAAACCCCACATAACCCAAGATTGGCTGGATTCTCATCACTTATGCACTTCTATTCATCCTGCATTGCCTTACGTGCAAGTTCAACTGGATTCAACTCACACATTTTTGTCGACCAACAGCAGCTTGCAACATGTAGTTGTGATCACAAAGCAAAATCTGAGAATTGGACTTGGCATCATGTGCTATTGAATTCTGCCTACAATTTGGCTATCGATAATCTCAACGTATTCTTGATGCTGAGTTCAGAAACCCACAACCAACACCCAGAAATTTGGACATAGTCCATTGTTTACACCTTCTAATCATCCTGCATTGCCTGTCAAACACTACGTGCAAGTTCAATTGGATACAATTCACACATTTCTGTCGACCATCAGCAGCTTGCAGCGTGTCACTATGATCACAGAGCAAACTTTGAGAATGGACTCGGCCATCATGTGCTATTGGATTCTCATACAATGGCTCACCTATTCTTGACGCTGATCTCAGAAACCCGTGACTCGCTCCAAGAATTTGGAATCCAATTCGGAACAAGTGGAGCAAAGTTACAACACATTTGAACAAGCCTCGAGACTTGAAGTACATCACTCACCGGTAATATGACAACAGGCCGATACGAAGTGGGCTTCTTCACATCCGCTTCCTTCGTCTCGGCGTCTCCATCCACAGATACCGCTCGAACTTGGAGACTGCATTTGTTGTTTTCACCAATGTAACTGCGACCAGCACGGTTGGTCGAAACTCTTCCCACGAATTTCGACCTCCCTTTGTTTGTTGCAGCCGCAGGTTTGTGTTGGAGAGAGAGAATACTTATGCGCGGTGCCAGAAGAGGGTTGGGGTGGTGAGCAGGGTGAGAAGAAAGGAGGAAGTGGTGGGCGTGGGGAGACGCCATAGCTAGAAAGCTCGAAGCTTTTTGTGATCATTTGGGAGGCTTCAGTTTTGTGTCTCACATCCTCCAAAGCTTCGAACGAACGACTAAACAAATGAATGGATGGGTGGGTGGATGAATGAAAGGAAGTTGCAAGGCGAATGAAAAACATGGGTTTGTGTTGTACAATCTACTAACCTTGTGGATAGTGTTTCTTTACATTTTCATCTCTTCTGAAGGGAAAAAACACACTAAAGTAGATAGTGCTAAAACCATCAATATAACCCACAAAGGAAGTAGGATCTTAATAAGTATTGTCTCTCTCCGAGCATTGGTCATAGTGGACGGCGGACGTTAAATACCCCCCCACGAACTTTTCGGAGGGGGGAATATCATGTGATCAGGGGCAGCCGCCCGTCATTTTTTCTGCACCCGACCAAAAATTGTTGCCCACCCGCCCGACTTCGAAAAAACTATTGTACTTGCATTTTTGAAGGTTACTTGTCCACAAATCCCATATTGAGTGCACTTCATTTTCAAAGTCTCAAATCCAATATATATGTTCACTTCCATTGAGTAAATAAGCAATTGACTACATTTCACTTTCAAAGTGAAACCACCAATAAAGCATGTAATTAACTTGGAAGTCAAAAATACTACAAAATCCTCATTAGCACTGAGGTTATAATTTTTGTCAATTACAATTGAAAGGGACTTTGTCATTCTAAAATGAAACTAAAATAAATGATTTTTTTTCATTTTTGAATATTTTAATATAATATATAATATAGTTAATACCTTCTACTATCACAAAGTTTTCATATGCATTTAAACTAGTTAAGTAAGATTGAATGCAACTAAGTTTAATCATTTCTGATTAATCCTAATTAATCCTATTTAAGCCCAATTAAATCATAAAATATGCTTACTAAATTAATTAAGCCTAATTAATCATAAATTATATTTATTGGAGTTAAATCATGATTAATTCTAGTAAGTACATTTTATTTTTCTCATGTGCTTTTCCATTCTCCTCAGTGATGCTTTCAAGATTTCTTGGCTACAAATGGACTTGGATGATTGGGGGGGGGGGGTCCTTCAAGAGCTTGCAAATGGCCATATGAATGTTGAAACAAACATTTCCAACATTTGAGGGCGTTTGGATTTGATCCCAAATTTCATGTGTTTGTTTCAAATGCTTTTGAAACGAGCCTAATGCAATTTAGTAGTGTTTTGGCAATCCAATTGGAACTGTAATAAGAAATTTTGATTTTGAACTAAGACACCAATTTTGTACAAATTTGGAATGCCCGTAATTCACTCTATATTTATGTATTTGTTTTTCAAGGGTTTAAACAAAGACCACGGTAATTGGTTTCTAATGTGTTTTGGAATCCATAATGGGTACGGGTTTTGCTTTACAAAAGTCACAATGGGCATATGAATGCCGACATGAAAATTTCCAACATTTTGGGGGCACTTGGAGTTTTCTCAAAAAAATTGACATGTCTCTCAAACACTTTCCTATTGAAGCCCCAAAAGTGGTTCGTAGTTCATAGTGTGTTGGCAATCCAACCGAGGTCTTCCCATAAACAATTGGAGATCATGATCAAATATTGGAATTCTAAACCAAGACACCAATTTCTTGTAGTTTTGGAATGCCCCAAATTCCCTCCAAATTGTTACATCTTGTTTTCCAAACGGTTCCTCAACGACCTTGGTGACGGATTTCAATGTTTTTTCAAATCGAGATGGCCTTACAAATACTATGTTTAACATTTCAAACATTTTGGGCCACTTGATTTGGTCCAAAATTGGATGTGCTTCTCTCAAATGCTTTCCAAATGAGCCTACAAGTGGGATAGATTGTGTTTGGCAATACAAATGGGGCATTCCAAAATGGTTTGAAGTTGTAGCCTTGGCATAGAGACTCGTGTTGCATTTTTTTATTCTAGAGGTCAGAGGTGGCATTATAAAATACATTTTAAAAAATTAAAAAATTAAAAGTTTTTTGTAACATTGAAAATCGTCGCATTTGAGGTCGTCGTTTTTGGGGATTCAATGAAATTCTCCAGCCAAAGAATGGGCAGGGCGACCACGCTTCGAAGACATTGCGAATGCAAACCACCCTTCACGACTTGTTCGGTGTGCCATGTGGCACGTTCCGTATTCCGGTATTCTTCAGTCCACGTGGTGGAGCCCAGGGTTCAAGCAATGCCGTTGAGTTTGATGTACTTAATGCTATATAGTAATATGAAACTACTGACGAAGTTGCACGTGTCTATATTGGCCCTACTAACCTGGACAAATTGTAGTAGTGAGTTTATAATAATAAAAAACATAAGAAAATGCCTCAAAATATGCCGAGTATTTTTAAATGCATTTTAATATGCATATTTCATAAATTAAAAATAGATACACCCCTAATAAAGACAAGATTCCCAACAATGTTGGTGTGCCTAAATTTTCCTTTTTATATTGGGATTTGTTTTCAAGTGCTTCCCAAATGACTTCCATAGTTGGTTCATGAATGTTTTGGCAATCTAAGTGGGATATACTCCCAAAAGATTGGACATTGCCATCAAAAATTGGACACCAATTTACAACAATATTGGAATACCCAAAATCCACCTTCAATTACCATTTTTGTTTTTCAGGCGCTCCCCTAAGTGATATTGGTATTGCTTTCCAAGGACTTTTGAATGCAAACGAGTGGGGGTTGCTTTAGAAAAATGAGAACCGGCACATGAATAGCAATATAAAAACTCCAATATTTTGGGGCACTTGGGAATTTGGTCCAAATGAGCTAGGAAGTAGATTGTAGTATTTTGTCAATGCGACGGGTGTTTTATAAGAAAAAAACATTGGAAATATAAACCAAAATTTGGAATATGAATTGGGACACCAATACAGTAACCTCCCGCTTAAGTACGCAACTTGAACATGTGCAATTTGTGCGTACTTAGCTGGTAGGTGCGTACTTTAGGATTTAGGGTTTCCCAAATCGCGAGCGGTCGACCTCAAAGCCAAACACAAAAAAACTTCAAAACTTACACCAAATGACAATTCACGACATGTTCAACTAAGAAATCTTGAACCCTATTTTTTTTGCCAGAAAATGTGTACTTAAACGGGTGCGTACTTAAGCGGGAGGTTACTGTACCTACAATTTTGGAATGCCCAACATTTGTTCTAATTTTTTTTTAATATGGAGATTTATTTTTTCAAGTACTTTCTTAATGACTTTGATAACTACTTTATAATGTTTTGGCAATCTAAATGTTGTATTCCAAAACAAAAATCCATGAGGTTTTGGAAATTGAATTGGGACACCAAGTGCCGATGATTTGGAATGCTGGAAATACCCTAAATTTTCAATTTTTTTTTCAAGTGTTTCCCAAATGCCCTCGGTATTGATGTCCATAGTTTTTTTAAATGCAAAAAGGGTAGCATCCAAGGGGGGGGGGGTTGTTGTTGGGTGCTTCAAAAATTTGAGGATGGCCACACGGATACTAAAACAAACTTTCCAACATCTCGGTGCAATTGAAGATTGTTCCAAATGCTTTTCATTTGGATGTGTTTTTCTTCATTCAAATGTGTTTTGAGTATGGAAGTGATGATATTGTCTTCAACAATCTAAGTAGGTTAACCTAGAAAACTAAGAAGTGTAGTCACCAACCGAGACAACAATTTTAGGGTGCCTTTATTTTTTTCCTATACTATGTAGATCCAATTTTCAAGTGTTGTTGGAATGACCTCGATAGTTGGTTTATGATGTTTTGGCAATCCAATCCCAAAAAATGAAAATTGTAGTCATACTTTGGAAATTGTAACCAAGACATCAAGTTCTTGTAATTTTGGAATGCTCAAAATGTGTGCTCTAAGTTTACAATATGTGTTGTTCGAGTGCTTCTCATATGACCTCGGTAATGCTCTTCGAGGTCTTTTGAATCCAATTGGACATGACATGTGGGGCGGGGGGGGGAAGACCCTACTATTAACACTCGGGATTCAAGGCGTTGTCCATGTGTTTTTAGTAGTGCTTTTGATTATGCAAGAGCACAAGAAGATGAAAACTATAGTCTCCACACCACATAAACATTATGAAGCATGGGGCATCTTATGGTTATATTCTCGGGGACCGCATGAACGAACGCACACTACTTAGTAATATCATGCAAGATAATCATTTCCAACATTTTGTTGAGTGATCCTTGAGTCATCTCATTGTGGCTTCGAGTTGCTTTGGGGCCCACATTAGTATTTGTATTTAACGTTTCCTTTTTGTACAATAGTGGCCTTGGTTCATTGATTGCGCCTGCAATTGTTCACCTTGCATAGGAGGAGGTGGAGAGGTTGGTTGATGAACCTTCATGCTCTTTTGATACTCTCTCGACTCTTTTGATAGTATGGCTGACTATTTTGCCACAACATGAACTCAATGGACCATAAACAATATGTTAAACCTAAATCCAATTCTCAAAACGTCATTATTGGCTATGTCCATTAGGGCAAAGTCTAAGCACTGAGACCCCGTCAACAACATAATATGAAGGTCTAGTGTGTTGTCTACAAAATTGTTCACACTCATGTTTTGCAAATGGATACATGAGAAGCACATGTTTGTCACCATCACATGGGTTTGAAAGATTCACACCACTTGGGCGAAAGGATTTTTAGACCCCATGTAGTTCTTATACTTCTCATAGTAGATTTATACCTCTCAAATATATAAATAAACTTTTTATTCTTAGATCCAATTTCGATCCAATAGATCTTCTATGTAGAGTTAAGGATTATGGGGGTCTGATTCCATGAATTTTCAAACCCCTTGTGCCTTAACGAGGTGTGAATGGGGTTGCAAAAATTGGGCAATCCCCATGTAATTGTTATATTTCTTATAATGGCTTTTACTAAACATACATGTAGGGGGTTGAATTTCATAGACCCTTGTGCCCATGGGGGTCTAGATTCTCAAACACCTCGTGCCTTAACAAGGTGTGAACATGGTTGAAAATTTTGGCCATATAGTTTTTTTATAATTTATATAGTATTTTCCTAAAAATGCATGCGTGGGTCTAAATTTCTAGACCCCTTGTGCCAATGCACTGCGAATTTTGTAGACCCATATGCCCATGGGTGTGTGGGTTCTTCACACCTCTATGCCAATGGGGTCTAATTTGTGCCTTAATGAGGTGTGGATGGGGTTGAAAATATGGGCATGTTGTTCTTATAATTTTTATAGTGGTTTTTAGTTTCTGAATATATGTGCAGAGTTTGGATTTTCAAATTCCTTGTGCTAATGGCGTGTGAGATTTGCAGACCCATACGCCCATGGGTGTGTGAGAATTTTAGACCCAATGGGGTCTAAATGGGGTTGAAAGACTTGGGCATAAACATTAGGACATAAGGGTTTGAAAAATGCAAACCTTGAAATACCAAATACCCACCATAAAGTACCTGCTTAATATCTAGGATCAGATCCCCCCACACGCATAAAATAAACCATGCATACTCCCCGAAATATTCTCCTCTCAAATAAAGCCTCAACTGTGCACTTTGGGGGTAGTACCCTTGAGCTCGAGATCACAGTTAGGGGTTAAAGAAAAATGTAAGTGTGAATTAAACAACCGGTCCACCTCCTACTCCACATGATCCCATCAATATCTCATTGGCACCCTTAAAAAAAATCGCACAAAATCCTACTCCATAATGTTACAAAATGCCTTGGCTTGTGTGTTTGTGGAACCATGTATCACATGAACATAAGTCTCCTTTGATTATAGGATTCCTCATACATGAGAACACTTAGGTTGTGTGATGTGAGCTTTTCAACAAGAAGTTGTAAATCATCATAGTTTTTCTTTATTGCGGTCCCTTTCTTTCCAAAAGACAGAGACCATCATGTAACTGCTTAGAGCATCTCCACCCTGCCGCGTTAAAGGGTCTTGGCAAGCCCTTTGACGCGGCCTTGGAGAAAAATCTGGCCCACCCTTCTTGCCAGGGCTCTTCAAACTTGCCAGGGCTCTTCAAACTTGCCAGGGCTCTTCAAACTTCCGGCTCCACTCACTATCCTCCCGGGCGAGCGTTGCTCTTGCTGCGCCCACGTTCCGGGACCTCATCCACTTGCCATTCACCGAATCGTGTCACTTTGAGAATCAGAAGCACTTTTGGAAATATTCCTGACAGTTTTTCGGGTTGAAGAGCCAATATGCAAGGTAACGGTGGGGGAGTGCCACCCTAAAAAAATTTGATGCATGCTTGGAGCCCTTCAAAGCACATTTCGAGAGCCTGCCTTTCTGCGGCAGGGTGGAGATGCTCTTAGTAATGTTATGTCCCTCTTTATGTAACATTAATCGGCTTGCCTACCTAGTACCTTATCCCCAAACGCAAAAAGTGGAAACAACTAAAATTCGTGAGTTAAAACTCATAGTCTTAAGCTAATCATGTGGCAATCTAGACTCTTCCGCACAAACTCGGTCCAACATCAACAAAATAGTTGAATACTCTACTTAGTGATGATTGTCGGAGTCGAACTTGCGTCACAACTTGAGGGGCAGGCGGGCCCACCTTGTCCACGTCGGCAGAAGCCGTGGAGCCAATAAGCGCGCGTGGATCGATTGACACGACAGATCGGGGCGCTGTGATTGGCTCAGACCTCGCCGATTGCGTCATTGGACACGTGGGCCCTATTTCCGTGCGTGCTCCGAGGAAGAACCTGGAAGCTCGAAGACTCCGAACCCCCGGTTTCGGTATTAGAACCAAAAAATCAGGGTTTCAAGCTCAGAGGGTTCATTTCAGGTCTCGGTGTGCTTGCATCCATCTGCGGTGGAAGAAACCTTAGTGTAGGAGATTTTTTAGGTTCCCATGCGTCTTCTCGTCATGGATCGATTCACGGTGGCCGCTCTGCTGTGTGTTCTTCTCACGCTCTCTTCCCTCCAGCATCAGCAGAGTAAGGCGATCCTTTCTCTTCAACTGCTGTGTTTGATATCCGAGAATACCCATGGATGCAATGTCGGTAGTGCAAGTTTGAGATCTGTGTTGGAATTTTGGAGGTATCCAGGAATTTTGATGTATGGTGTATGTGGTGGCATTCCTTCTGGATGGTTTCTTGCATTTGAGCTTACGGGGTTTGATGTACATCAGCACTGTTTATAGCTGCTGTGGATAACCATATGAAGTGCATATGATCTTTGGGGCTTGATTCTATTTTCCTGCACTATCGGAGTTCGGCGCATTGTACGGCGGTGACATTATTTGTGGGTAGTTTGGGGGAATTTTTGTATGGAGATGGGGTGTTGCTATTTGTTGGCACTCGATGTAGGCGCCTGGAAGTGCTATCTGACGATCTATTGGCTATTGCTGATTATAGTTGTTTCTGGATGATTGTGCATTGGTCTGTAAGAGTGGTTTTTTGTTTGTCGGTGAAAATCTTCTTGGGTAGTTTCTTGCATATGAGATTCGGGGGTTTATGAGGAGATGGCTATTGCATAGAGGAGTGGAAGTGATATACGGAGATCTCTTGGTTTTTGGTTTTTATGATCATTGTTGTTCGGTGTATTGCGTGGATGTTGTTTTCTTCCCGGGCAGTCTTGGGGTTGTATTCGAGCTTCTGGGGTTTGATTGAGATGGCGATCATACGTAGGCATTGAAGTGGAATGTGGAGGTTTCTTGTAATATTTCTGTAGTAGGGATTTACCGACGAAAGCATCTCAGCAACATAAGGGCCTAATATGCCCGGATCTACCTCCAAAACAGTTTGTAAATTCATTGTATAGGGTTTTAGAGGGTTTTTCTTTGATCGAATCGTAAGGTGCAGGTCAAAATGCAGGGTCAAATCACTGGGACAAGTGTGTCGTGACCTTGTACAATTTATTCTACTGTATAATCGAAGAGGTAGTTCTAATTATGAATAGGCGATCCGTTTTTGTTCAGAATACTTCTTTGAGCGTACTGGGCTTGAATATTGAACATTTACTTGATCACTCTATCCAAGGTTTGGGAATTGAGCCACCTTTGGGATCTCTTCTGAACACTCTTATTTTACCTATTATAAACAATCTGGGGCATTTTGGCTGAAGTTGGCTAGTTCGATCTTTCCTTGCAGACCCGTCTGCGGGAGCTCACGCCCAAGAGGATGAAGGACTTGAAAATGTGGCCCCCCCCAAAATTGAGGAGAACATCGGGGCTGTGCCCAGTGGCTCGACCACCGACGCTGAAGTTGTTCAGAGGTTGATTTTCCTCCTAAAATTATTGTTGGATTTTTGTGGCAATACCTAGGTGGCGTTAACTTGGACTTTACTTCCATGTATTTATCTTCAGAGCACCCCTCAGTTCCTGCAGTGTGGATGTGGGTGTCAATTCGACTTTTGACGATGTCGAGTACGGAGGATTAATTTTTAATATTACCGCAATTCATTTATTGCAATTATCAAGAATGTGTTACTGTCTCTCAGATGCTGTGCTCAGAGTGCTTCCGCATTTTTCCTTGATCTCATGTGCATAATTGTGGCATGCAGAGAAAGTGAGTCGATGAAACCCAAGACTCTTAGAACAAACGCAGAGAAGTTTGAGTTCCAGGCTGAGGTGTCCAGGTTGATGGATATTATTATCCACTCTCTGTACAGCAACAAGGATATTTTCCTGCGAGAACTTATTTCCAACGCATCTGATGTAAGTTTGTAGTTCTAAACTGAACACTTCAGTCGACGTGCTCTCATTTTAATTTTTAAAGCAATCAGCAGGGACAAATAAGTGTCGTCCATTCTTGGCTTTTGCACTCGTTACTGGAATTTGTGACATGACTAGTCTTGTTTACTTTTCTGATTATGCAGGCTTTGGACAAGATCCGATTCCTCTCTCTTACAGACCAATCTTTGCTTGGTGAAGGAGACGATGCCAAACTTGATATTCATGTAAGATTCTGGGAGCACCCATTTGTGACCCTAAAGTTTTAGTGACTCTTTTCTTAAGATATGGTTGGCTTGCAACCTTAAGTACGGTGGATCCCATTTGTACGGGAGGACAATTTGAAATGCTGAGGTTAATACGTTTCATGTGACAGATCAAACTGGACAAGGAAAAGAATGTCTTAATCATTCGGGATCGAGGAATTGGCATGACCAAACAAGACCTCGTGAAGAATCTCGGCACAATTGCCAAGTCAGGGACGTCAGGTTCATACCGGATACCCTTTCTGTGGGCCGCCTATCTTCTTTTTGATGCATCACCTATCAAATGCAGTCTTAGATGATTGTTGTATCAGGCGTGGAATCTGGAAACCTTCGCTGTGTTTTCTGATTACAAACCCGTCAATTGTCGCTTTTCTGTATCGGATTTTATTTCCTAGTCCACCTCCAAAAGGTTACACTCCAATTCTTTGAAAGAATAGAGATCATTTTGGAAGTATGGTGATTGTGGGCACTATTGTTCTCTGTTTAAGAGCAAATTCATTCGTTTTGTGCAGCTTTTCTGGAGCAGATGCAGAAAGGGGGAGATCTCAACCTCATTGGTCAATTTGGAGTCGGTTTTTACTCTGTATACTTGGTAGCTGATCATGTTGAAGTCATCAGCAAGCATAATGATGACAAACAGTGAGTCAATGCAACGATGCTATCATTTTTTTCTGCTGGTCATGAATAGCTGGATAAGTAATTTCTGCTGTTCATTTGAAGCTCATCCGTTCTGCTCAGTCTACGTGGGTGGTTTCATATAATTTCATATGGGAGCTTGGATCTCGCTTCTCAACAGGTACATATGGGAGTCCAAAGCTGATGGCAACTTCGCAATCACTGAAGACACAGAGAATGAGCCCTTGGGACGGGGTACGGAGATTCGTATTTACTTGAAATCAGATGCTGCCGAATATGCGCAGGAAGATAAGTTGCGGGTTAGTTTCTCTTCCTCAACTTTTCTACTGCATGCAAGTTCGGTGAATCATCTTGATTTTATGAATCAAGAAACCACCCATTCATCGTTCATTCTAGAGGATGCAAGAGAATGTCGAAAGAGGCATTACGAGGTTGATCATTGTGTGTGTACAATGCAACAAAATAAGTTTGCATTTGGATACCTCTCACTATCCAATTTGAATGAAGCCTGTTGTTTCCTATGAGTCACTTTCGATGGTGGTCAATAGGACATTTATGGCAGTAATATAATTGGAGAATTAGAATGTGATCATATTAATCTTACTTTTATGACATTATTAGGTAGTGTTGGCAAGTTATCCTCCCCTGTCTTGATGGGGCAATGGCCAGGAATTGCACCCTCACAAATACTCCCTGTATTGTTAAAACTGAAATGTTAACCTGGTTCTTATTTTCCCTAAATAGAACAAAGGCTGATGCAGTCTTAACTTGCAGGAACTAGTCAAGAAATACTCAGAATTCATAAACTTCCCCATCTACTTGTGGGCTAGCAAAGAAATTGATGTTGAAGTACCAGTAGAGGAGAATGAGGACTCTGAAGACGTTGAGGACAAGCCTGAGGATGAGGATGTTGCTGGTTAGTTTTCTAAACTTGTCTATGATGGAAATGGATTTTTGTACGCTTTTCTGGAGCATATATTTGTCCTAATTTGGAAAGTAGGGCCTTTGTGCTGGAATATTGAAATCGGCCCTTTTAGAAAAAACTTTTCGTTTCTCATAATTCAATAAGGGGTATTGAAACAAGTAATAATCAGAGTTTAGCGTTGCTCACGTCATTTCAAGCGTTTCATGACAAAAGAGATCAAAAGTTTAACTTATTTCGTAGATTCACTTGGTGGGTTTTGGATATACTCCTGTTCAAATTACTGTTCCAAGGATTCCTGCCTTGATGTCCTAGGAGAGTCGACTATGTTTTCCTGCCAAAAGTTTGTCATCTAAAATTTATTGTTCATTATTGAGTTTTTCTTTCACCTTCTGTCACCTTCAGTCACTTTCAGGATTGATTAATGGATGTAGTATGTGAGTGGGTTGATGCTCTTGTAAGATCTATTTTCTTGATAATTAATCACACAGCATTGTCCTTTCATGCAGACAAGGATGAAGAGCCAAAGACCAAGACGACAAAAGAGACAAAGTGGGATTGGGAGCTTCTGAATGATGTTAAGGCTGTCTGGCTGAGGAACCCGAAAGACGTCACAGCAGAGGAGTATGACAAATTCTACCATTCTTTGGCAAAGGTTTGTGTTCGAATAATTCCTATTGCATTCCCCAGTTTCTGGGTTCCTTCGAATTTGATTGCTCAGCAATGGTCTGCAGCAATAAAGTGAGCCGAATTATGGGATTGGAAATTGCGCGTACAGATGAATTTGGAATAGCCCTCGATTAAAAATTAGTAAGTGGAACAAATAAATGCATGGCAATAAAATCACTGGTAGAGCTCTCTTTCCTGTTCTCCAATTCTACACTACGCTCCTTGATTTTTTTTGCTAATTTTTTAGATTGTATTGTCTCATGACAGCATTCAATCTGTTTTCTATTTTGCAACAGGATCTCAGCTCTGACAAGCCCATGTCTTGGAGCCATTTCAATGCTGAAGGAGATGTTGAATTCAAAGCAGTCCTTTACATCCCTCCAAGTGCTCCATACGACCTATTTGAAAACTACTACTCGAACAAGGCATTCCTGAAGTTGTATGTACGACGTGTTTTTATCTCTGACGAATTTGACGAACTTCTACCAAAGTATTTGAGTTTCCTCAAGGTTAGTGTATACTGTCTCCAACGTTTATCGACGCAAATATTGCTTTGTTCCTTTTAGCTAGATTTGAAGTTATTCGTTCCACCACCACCTGAAACCACCTACCAATTAGGAGCTGGCTACAAACATGCCATCTGGTGATGAATATAATCTTGTAAATTTTGATTGTGTAAGTAATTATCTAGGTTGAATTTCACGGCCCTGTACATCTGAAGTTCAGATCTCTCTGGAGATCTGGCCATATAAGTAAGGTATCGAGTTCAATGTGTAGGAGGTAAGCCACATATCAATGAGCTCCTTATCATAGTGTACAGATACAAATGAGAAATATGTTTCGATTCCAGTGAGCCCCAAGTGACTGATGTGTACATTGGGAATATCCAGGGAATTGTAGACTCAGATACCTTGCCCTTGAATGTATCACGAGAGATGCTGCAACAGCACAGCAGCTTGAAGACCATCAAGAAGAAACTTGTTCGGAAAGCCTTGGACATGATCCGCCGAATTATGGATGAAGATTCAGATGAAAAGTTTGGGGATGACAAGACAGGTAACCTATTTTGTATTTTTCAGGTGAAATTTTGTATCACTGGCTCTTGGATAGGCTTGTGTTTTTGTGCATAATATTCTAATCACTTTGAACAGATGATGATGCAGGTGATGACAAAGAAGTTGATTCTGAAAAGAAGGGAAAGTATGCCAAGTTCTGGAAGGAGTTTGGGAAGTCTATCAAGCTGGGAATTATTGAAGATGCTACCAACAGGGTTCGCCTTGCCAAGCTTCTTCGGTTCTACAGGTAATGATGTGGAGAAATGGAATAGGACACAATGGTTGCTGCAGATTTTATTGCTCTGTTTCAATAAAGGCCATGCTTCCCTATGGGAAGAAGCCTTTTAATGTGGTCTTTCTGGAATGGCTGCCTTCAGTCAATAAATTAACTTTGCTACGTACTGAAAGCACTATTACTCGACCTGATGTGTGCAGTTCCAAGTCTGGTGAAAATCTGACTTCATTGGATCAGTACATCTCACGGATGAAACCTGGGCAGAAGCAAATCTACTACATTACAGGTCAAGATAAGAAGCAGCTTGAGCAGTCACCTTTCTTGGAGAAACTGTTGAAGAAGGGCTATGAGGTAAGTAGTTTATTTCTGCACTAAATGACAAACATAAATCTGAGGTTTCTAGGATGTAGTGTAGTGCCTTAATTATATCCTACAGGAACTTGTACAAGTTGATTGTCTGTTCTAATCAATATGTTTATGTGCAGGTCATCTTTTTGACAGATCCAATCGACGAGTACTTGACACAGAACCTGACAGAATATGAGGACAAGAAGTTCCAGAATGCCTCCAAGGATGATCTCAAAATTGGAAGCAAGGACGAGAAGGCTAAACTGAAGGAGATTAAAGAATCCTTCAAGGTTCTCACAAAGTGGTGGAAGGACTTGGTTGGTGGTGAACATGTGGAATCTGTGAAGGTATACTCAATGGTTTACAAGTTGGATACAATATTCTTTGATGATATTTCATGTCTGAATACTTCACTGTCCTCGTCATTTGAGACACCTTCAAGATCCCCATCCTTTTAAATTGGTTTCTATTCTTCAAACAAAGAACTGGTGGTTGAAGGCTTGCGAACATTGACTGATGCCAAGCCCTTGAACTGAACAATATGCATTGTTGGTCTTTTGGTGTATGGTTTAGGTGAGCAACCGTTTGGCAAACACACCCGCTGTGGTGGTGACATCTAAGTATGGATGGTCAGCCAACATGGAGAGAATTATGCAAGCACAGACATTAGCTGACCCCTCAAAGCAGGCATATATGCGTGGCAAGAGGATCCTGGAAATCAACCCCAAGCATCCAATTATCAAGGACCTCCAACAGAAAGTGGCCTTGAGTTCCGAGGTTAGTGTATTCAAGTGAACATGCTTTCTTTGCTGGCTACTGTTTGAATTGGTGCCCTGCAGACTTTGTATATTGCCTCTTTTCCTTTGCCTCGCTGTCTGTGGCTTTGATTGTAGATGTTCATGCGGACTTACAGACCAGAGACTCTTGGTTGTGCAGGATGAGAGTGCCAAGCAAGCAGCAAAGCTTGTTTATGAAACCGCTTTGTTGGAGAGTGGGTTTATTCTGGAAGATCCCAAGGACTTTGCCACTCGTCTCTATTCTGTTATCAAGGCAAACCTGAACGTCAGCCCTGATGCTGTCGTTGAGGAAGAGGACGTCGTTGAAGAGGAGACAGAGAAAGACCGAGTTGAAAATGCGGAAGAAACTGAACCCAATTTCCAGAACTATCAGGACCTTAATTTAGGCGAGGTATGATGGTCAACGTTACAGAGTTGAATTGAAAGATGGTTATTTTGCAAGATCTTCGCCTTGAGCACCTTTCATTAGTTCCTGCTTTTTGGTGTTGCCAAGTTAAGTGTAGAAATTAAAATGTTCAAGTTTCTGACGTGGCATCATGTTTTACAGGATAAGTCTTCAGAGGAGGCAGACGCACACATTGAAGAGGTAGTCGATGAGGAGAAGGATGAGGAGAAGGATGAGCTCTAGAGTAGTCAATATTAGTAGTAAAAACCACCAGCATGGCCAAGTGCGCTGGTACAACAGCAAGAGGTAGGAATGTGCTGGAGATAGTGAACTAGTTTCAAGACATTGACATGAGAAGTGAATGGCTTCTCTTTGTAAAGTGGCCTCGTCAAGTGCCTCAAAATTTTTGTACATCTCCTCCTGGTCGCCTGGTGTATATGGAATAGTTTTGCAAGCATAGCAAAGAAATCAAAAGTTGAATTTTCATGCAGCGGAGGATCACTAGAGTATATCTCAATTTGTGGGATCCTGTATTCACTGAATATAGGGATGGACTCTTAGTCCTTCTTTCCACTCCATTCTGATGTGTAGCACCCTCCTGACGATGGATTTATTTCATTTGAATTCAAAGACATTTCTGAGATATAAGACTTTTGATCCGAGTCATAGTTAGCGAAGGTTGCTTATTCTAGATCACTTGATACCTCCTGCCCTTGAAGGCCATGTGAAGTAGTCCAGTAAAACATTGCCTTCACTAGATTGATTTGGGGTATTTGATGCTAAGTCATTTCAGTCGAGAGAATAATTAATTGGACCAAAAACCGCCTTTCACTTGCATCACCATCACAAATCCATGGCCTTTTTTTTTTGGTGTCCATGACGACAATGTTTTGCTACTTTCATCAAATGGGGGAAAATTGTACACCCATGTGCTTCCTTCTAAGGTTGAATGGAATGCAAATAGACGAAGTTCATAATGGTTCAGGGTTATTTACATTGTTGGTTCTTCTGGCATATGTCATATGTCAGTTTTTGTGTGGATTTCTCTCCGTCCTCCTCTCCTCAGCCCATCTGGGGGTCACTAAGGACCGGTTCACATGGCGTCCCAAGTCCCAACATGGAGGCAAAGTCCCAACTTTGGAGCCTCAAGAAACCATTAATGTATATAGTTAATTATTATTAAAGTCGGATCTTGATTATTTTATGAAAAAATATGCACGGCATTATTGTTTTGTACCAATTAAGTCACATCATATTTTTCAGTGTGTATACTAATCACACTATATATGATATTTAGTGTCATGGTAATTTATGTCACTATGGTAACTTTTCGGATGACACTTTTGAATAAGTGAACGGATATTGTCATGGATGGTGGATGAGTTCATCCGTTGGCCAAAACCCTACCTTCTGTTGTCATCAACTTATGATGAAATGTTATCATGGATGATTGGAAATTAGATGAAAAATCAGTTGGTAAGTGACAGTAATTGCAACACTGTAAATCTGCAATCCCCCCAGAAATTTACAATGAATGACAAATAATGTTGGGTTAACAATTACTGTGCGTGACACTACACCGCGGTTTACAACTAGGACTGAGCAAGACTAGTATCACCATTTCTAATTAATATCACATTTGGTGCACCTCTGTTGTTTGGGTAAAACATGATCCTCTCAGTAAAATGTTATAGCAATGCGTAACTCCAAATGGTAGCCCACACTAATTAGACAAATCAGTGTAGGTTCTTTGATACCATTATTATATACTACCTATTGAGATTGTGTCTTCATTTCATTCATTCCCCTATAGAATAGTAGGTCCAACATTGGAAATACTACATCCCGGGTGTTGGGTTAATAAGGCGAGGGGCCAACAGAAAGGTAACCTCGGCATTCAAAAGTATCATTTGTTGTTGCTGTGCACCTTGTAATCTGCGCCATCGCCATACAAGCCGGGCGCAGACAGGCCCGTGAGTCAGGAAGAGAGTCCGGGCGAGCAGAAAGTCCAAGAGCGAACTTGGTGGTTTGGTGTACGAGCGCTTTATTATTTTGAAGCTTGAGATTTGGGTGGTGGGTTTTGTCAGCATTGGAGGCGAGATGGCGGTGGCGGAGTTGGGGCGACTCGCAGGCCTGGGACCCCTCGGTTCAACAGCGGGAGGTTACAAAACCAAAGCAGGCGAGTTGAAATTTTCGGTCAGACTGCGGACGAGGCGAGCAGCCTGCAGATGCCAAGCGGGAGCTTTTTCTTCGCTCAATTCGGGTGTAAGTAAATTTTTTTGATGTTTTGTGAGGATTTTCCCTTTGACGGTTGTGACCACGAGCTTTGTGGTGGTCTGTCGTTGTCT
The DNA here is from genome assembly GCA_950295325.1 of Polytrichum commune. Classification (NCBI taxonomy): domain Eukaryota; kingdom Viridiplantae; phylum Streptophyta; class Polytrichopsida; order Polytrichales; family Polytrichaceae; genus Polytrichum; species Polytrichum commune. The sequence continues at coordinate 31,382,902 of OX485809.1, forward strand.
CTCCTGGCCATTTTGTTTGTTGGGCTTGCAAAGTCATTTGCGACCTTGTGCGCAAATCAGGAATGGATGTGTCTGGCATTTGGGTGCGAGGATATAAGTGGGAGCTGGACATCCAACCGCAATTTGCTGCCATACTAGTCTTAAGTAGCCTATGTAGGGTCCAATGCAAATGGAATAATTCTTAGGTAATTTGATTCCATTTTTCTGCCCATTTTGTTGATTGGGCTTGGGAGGTCATTTGTAATTTTGTGCACATCGCACAAATCAGGGCATGAATTCGCCCCTTTAGTGTATGTGTCTGGCATTCGGGTGCAAGGACATGGGTATGTGGGAGCTGGGCACGAAACCGCAATTTCCTGCCATAACATTCTTAAGGTAGCCTATTCAGGTTCCAATGCAAATGGAATAATTCTTGGGTAATCGGGTAAATCCATTGGGGACTCGCGCACCTCTTCACTTGAATCTTGGTAGGTGGAACAAGGCTTTGTGTCCAAAGATAGGCATCAACACTGAGATTCGTGTTGACTAATGAGAGCTTAATACCACTTGACTATGCTCGATTGCATTCATGCATGTACTCAAGGACCTTGATTTTTGACAATTTATTCTTGAAGCTAGGATGGAAAGAGAACGGCATTACACATGCTTAAGAATGCTGTAGCCTCCCCTTCCCAGCCCTCAACCCTTAGAGCGAATCACAAAGAGTTGTCCAGGAATCTTTCAATAAGATTGCAGAGTCTTCCCTTGTGCAATTAATGTAAAGGAGACTGAACTTATGTGAAGTTCATGGCAATATGGCCTGGTATTTAATTTACATGGTTGAAGGACAGGAGCATAGCACCCTAGGAAGTGACTATGAATTTTACAGAGTTGTTGATAAAAAACACACAGTATACTGTTGAAAACCTGATACAGTGCATGTTCCAGGGCAGGGGTTTTGTGGGATATGATGATGGTTGCGAATTACATCAAATTGTGGAGATGTTGTAATCGCATGTGAGAATCATATCTGATGAGGTACCCTGGTACCAATAAGTGGGAGTGTCAAATCTTGGAGGAATCAGTGGCCTGCTCAAAAGTGTGAAAACCTAAACAATTGAGGTATCCTGTGTTGCAGTCAGATGGAAATTTACCAGGCGCGAACCCTATTAATGGGATAGAGAAAGCGAAGGGAATGTTGGAGTCTTTGTTCTATACTGACTCAGGTACCCTTAAGACCTGATTCTTTAAACTAGTGCCTTCTATCTTGCAAAATTCTACATTTGTTGAAGTTACCTTCTAACCACTCTGTGTCACTTGATGTTAGGCAAAGTGGTAATACAAAACTTAGTGTTAGCTATCTAATTTTAGCACAAATTAAGGTGGTGTTTTATGTGTCCAAGAAGTGACCAATAAAGTCAATGTTAACATTTCCACTAGGGGCAGGTGGGACATCCTGATAGTATCTTTAGTGCTTACAATGTGAGATTGAATAACAAACAACTTGTTGTCATGTAGTACATATCCTAGTGTAGTATATGATGATGTAGTATGTACCTTGCGTGTCTAATGAGATTTACTTGTACAGGAATTCCCGAAGAGAAGATTGACCCTCCTACAGGCTTACCGAAAGGAATGCGGCCAATTGGGAACAAACCACGGTGTCCACTGTGTGAAGCCAAGGGTGCAGTGGAGTGCGCAACATGCTCCGGTACAGGGCTGTATGTGGATTCTATACTGGAGAGCCAGGGTATCATTGTCAAAGTCCGCTGTCTAGGTACACATTTCTCTGGATGTTTTGGATCAAATTCAAATTTTAGGATCTTAAATGTGAGGTCCTCTGCCTGTCTGTGCAACGCGAGTCCGACCAGTATAATAGCAGGCCAACTGTGTTTACAATGTTTTAACCAGTGTTGGTCTAGTATACAGGTGAATGCATAGTATTAATAATCAACATCAATAAATGGTATCAAAGAACCTACCTGTGGGCATCAAAATTTGTAATACCTGTCAAATATGGTGGTTATTTGGTGGATGTGTCAAGGTGAGAGAATCTTTGTATGCCTGAGTGATTATGTGGGTCAATACCATTCTAAAACATTTTGATAGTAGGCGGTTTTGCCTAAGTATGAAGGTTCTTGTATGGTATATAGACCCAAATGGTATTGAAAACAAAAGTGCCGTCAAATCTCCATACCCTACTGGTATCAAAAAAATAAGAAATCCTCATTATAGATACTCCAATGGTATCGAAAAAAGACGGTACCAGACCAACATTGGTTTTAACCTTGCCGAGAGAAGTGAGAATTCTATTTTAAAAACTGGGTTTACGTCCACTACTCTTCATTTTTGTGCTTGAATAATTGACAAGATTTCCACTGACAAGCATTTAACAACTGAAATTTTATGCTGGAGATACACAGAGATTGGCAACTGAGTTTGAGTTCGAGTTTGAGAATATTTTGTGCAACTTTGGAATAGAAAAAGACAACTACAGACTCTATTCTGGTAGCGTTGGGCAGTTGAATTTATGCACAGTTGTTTTCTGCTGAACATAGTGCTCATCCAGTGTTGCCAATCTGCAGGATGCGGTGGTGCTGGAAACCATATGTGCCTTAAGTGTGGAGGAAGAGGTCATATTTGATGCAGAAGTACTCTGCTCATGCATGTTCAATACAAATTGTCATAGTGGTTCTAACCTCATTCTTTAGGCTTGATTAATCACATCTCTACTGGTAGCTTGGAATCTACTTACGTTGTAAAATGTAGCATTTGGCTTCTATCGTCATGATATACTCATTTTTAGTGTACTTTTACTTTGAGAAATTATATTTGGGAAACTGACATCTTTCTCTGACTTTAGCTGCATTATCTTCAGAGACGTAGGGCTGGGAATGGACATCTGATTCCTTCTGTTATGCCTGACTGCATAGGTCACTCAATTGAGTCACAAGTATTGTACTTTCATTGTGTGAATATGCGAAGTTTTGCCATACAATTGACCTTGAGAACTGGATGACAAGCTTAAAAAATGGTGCCATAAAACTGAAGTGAGGAAGGATGATTTTTTCTCTTGATGTACTGAAACGTAATAATTTATGCAAATTGATCCTCAGGACTGCAGAAAGAGATAGGAAGTCTTAAGCAGTGATACCGCAGTTTCGAAGCTGGTTTGAAGCTTATTTTGAATTGTTAATGCATGGCTATGCCAAATTTGTTTCATTTATCTATTATAATTGTTAGAATATGGAAAATTTATCAATTTCCACAGTTTTAAGTAGAAGTTTGTTTTTCAATTAACCCCAGGATAGTAGGAGCTCATTGTAGTCCATTTCATCTTGGCTCATCCCAAAAGAATAGGGTTAACTTGTCATTTCAGATGTCAATGGAGTTTGATGACAAGGAAAGCAGATGAGACCATGGGTTTAGTCCCAAACCCTGAGTTTATGAGAATAAACACAAGTTACCCAAGTCTTCTTAATGCTTAAATTACTATACACAAAGAGTGGCGTTGGGCTATTAAAAATTTGTTAGCTTGTCCTACTAGGATGGCTGGGCTAAGCTAGCCTTGCCTAGGTTGATCCATAATTGAGGACAGCGTGCCCCATGTGCATATTGTATTTTAGGTCATAAAATTCTCTCAAAGTTTGAGAGGTGAAAAGAGGAGGTCCCAAAACTTTCACCCAACTCTTAAAATAGCTTTGAAACATGATGAACTAACAAGCTCTTAATAAAAAGAAGTTCATAAAGAAGAATCAAACCCACGGTTTTGTCCCTCTAATTGCACAATGAAGATGAACTTCTCTTGAATGCTACCCAACTAAGCAAAGTTACAAAAACAGACTAGGTATGTACCACCATAGAAAATAATTTTGTGTTTGAAGCCATCATGCATAAGAAATAATTTTTTTTCAAGATTATTAATCCAACTACACCATTTATGGTATTTAGTGTCACTAACCATGAGGAGTTACGCCAAGTATAAATTTTACCTGATAATCTAAGATTTCACTGAGTAAAGTTATTATGTTCTACAATGTCCAAACTACATATTTGACCTTTATTGGTAAGAAATAAAATTGTTTATCAAGAATCTATAGCATTGCGTAATATTAAATAGTAAGTGACAATATATAACAGGGATGGTGTAGATGAATCGGAGTAGATTCTTGAATGTGGAGATTCATGCGAATGAGAAACCAACGTGCATAGAGTTACAAGGAGCAATGTAAATAGGCCTGGGGTGAAAGAATGCGGACTATGACAAGAAAATATTCCTTCTATTTGTATGCATTATCATGGAGCAACAAGAAAGATTCTTGCATCTATGATGGCAAGCTTAACATTACTAAGCCTCATGCTCCCTCACCCATTCTAAAGAAAAAAAGATGCAAGTTTGTGTCATAAGACTTCTTCATGAGAATAAATATGAAGCCATCGTTTTTGGAGAATCATTGCATGTGTATCCCTGGCCCTTGACTGAATGATTCACCTACTTAGGATAAGTTGCAAGTGGAGCTTAACAATTTTATGAGAAACAGTGATAGTACATGTACAATCTCTACATACATGCTTAGTAATTCCCTTGCAATGCCATCTGTTTATATCGCATGTGTTGTACTCATTTGCTTGCTTTAAATAACATGGAGATATTGATGGTCAAGCAACCTGCACTAAAACATTAACTTCAATTGAAATTAAAGGACATTTGTGATGTTTGCTTGACATGAAACTGTGAATTTCAGAGGCACAGTTTGACAACACCATATCAAAGCCATGTGCCAATGCACTTGCACCGATCCGCTAATTAAGGAGGATAAGAAAACAAATAACCAAAACTAGGGGCCAGTTCACATGGGGTCCCAAGTTCCAATGTGGAGGCAAAGTCTCAACTTTTGAGCCTCAAGGAACCATTAAAGTATGGGTTATATCCATGAAAGTGAGATCTTGATTATTGTATGCAGAAAAATTTACGGGATTTGGGTTGAGAGTTTGGTCTAGCTTTTTGCATGAGTCAACTTTCAATACAAGTCCCAAGCCTCGGCTCCAAAAAGTGTGGTTCTGTAGGCCCCCATGTCATACTTGGGACTTAGGAATTGGGACCCTATGTGAAGTGGCAAGTCTCAACTTCCATGCACCCAATGTTAAGATTGCATGGATTGACCTAAAGTAACTTGGGATTTAGGACTTGGAACCCCATGTGAACTAGCCCTAACATCAATGTTTGTGTTACAATGACGTGAATGGGAGCCCGGTTCTCCTTACTTGATCATGCTTCAAGGTAGGGGCACTTCCATGATGGAAAGTATCCCACCACGCATCCGATATCTAAGTAAAACGGAACTTAGTCCAAGTCCAAATCTATAACATGCTAAATTTTATCCTAGGATCCTTCGATAGAATTGTATGGTAGGATCCTATGATAGAATATGCAAATTTGATGATAACAATATTATAGCAATTGTTTACATTATATTCTCATCACTTAGTTTATAATTATATGTATTTTCATAATTTAAAAAGTAGATATTTTATTTTTCTCATCACATTTTATTATCACAACATTCAAGTTTCAATGAAGATTCACACAAATTTTGTAAAATTTAGACATGTATCGACGGCTCCGCCGATATAATTGAAGCACCCCAAAAGTCCAAGTTTTAAGAATATGTCCAAATATTCTTGAATATGAGTTATGCCCACCTTATGCACTTGTAGTCCCCCACCTTTCCACACTTTGAAAGATTTCTTATATCACATTCTTATTTTGGGGTTTACTTTTATTTTTAATTATTTAATTATTATTCATTTTGAAAATCTAGTTGGACATGTGCTCATCTTTCCTTGACTCCACCACCACAAGCTTCATTGTATATACATTACAGTTGTAATGAAGTAGAGTTCAACAAATATGGAACTTAAGTATATGTGTGTGTTTTAATATGTCCATGATACTTGTCTAGTTCCAGGTAATTCCAATAGGTTATAGGACCACATGGCTCCACCTTGCGAACATTTCAACAAAGGTGTTAATCCGGGATCTCTTTTAGAGACTTTTTCATGCACTCAACATCAAAAAGAAAGTACCTCTACAAGTGGGAGAAGAGTTAATAAGATAGTTTGTACAATCTTCAATATGCTTCTAGATGTTCTTCACAACGAGTGGGAGTATTGTCATGAGGTTTATGAATTAGTTTAGGCATTGTAGTTGAATGTAGAATTGACCCTAGACAATGCACAAAATGGATATTAATTATGATTGTGGTTGACAAGATATGCATAGGGCTAGGGTTTTCTTTTCTTGGCAATATAAATATATTATGTGCAAATGATGCCCTTATGGAAAATTGGACACGTACAGAAATTTATAACAAAGGCATACATATATAGGAGATTATAAAAAGTTAGAGCTTAAGCTAGAGATAATCATCCAACATCTCCATATATTAATGTTATCTTACACAATATTAACAATTTTGGGACTTTCAAAAGTAAAAAATCTGGAAAGAAAATGGGAACCATATGTATATCATTATAAACTTGGGAACAAGAAAACATTCTGCTGAGAACATGGGAATGACTCATTGGGAACATGTGAATGCATCATTGGGAACATATCATTGGTGACATGGGAACACATTATTGGTAAATTTAAACACTTCATGATTGAACACATGCTTGGGAACATGGAAACACACCATTGGGAACACGGAAACATGAAAACAAATTTGAGTAAGTTTCAAGCATGAAAATTTTAAATATGAACTTTCCATGTAGTTTGGCTTTTGAGATGTGTTTCAAATGAATGTACAACATGACAAAAGGTGCTAGGGACAAGAAACCCTGTCAATCAAGCATATACTGTAAACATTTTTAGCACTTATCTACACTATTTCACAATGCAAGTACATTGTCTACCTTACTATGCCGTGATCGCCCTCATTTGGAGGTTCCTTGTGATCGCCTTCTTCTAGTTTGTGGAGGTTCTTTGCTGTCATCACCCTCCTCTGTTTGTTGTGACCACCCTCTTGTTGTTCACCATCTCCTGAGGTATGTCAGATTACACCAAACTGCAATGACTTGTTTATAAGTTGCATAAATATCTTAAAGCATACATGTTATGAGGACACTTATGTACTTATTAATTTATATGTGAGGTCATTGCCAAAGCATACATGTAGCCTTGTATTTGCCATCTACAATTAGAAGTTGTCACCCAAATTGACACACAAGTTCTATGCATTCGCCAAATACTCCCTTTGATTCATCTAAATGTAACCACCCTAAACTCCACAAATAATCTGAAGTTTTCCACCTTTGACTGCTTGTGTAGTCAACATGTACAACAAAACCTACTACTTTTCAATAGAAAATAATAAAGGCTGCTCCCATCCTTTTGGAGGGTGGGTTCCATTTAGGAGGATGATAGAGAATGGTCTTAAGCGGTTATAGCACCATAATTGGAGTTAGAGAGCAGTCTATCGGACATGCTAGGACTGCCCTTTGGATTAAAGCCTCGGTCCACACTAATGTGTGGCTTGGCACACCCACTTATCAAAATGGATCCAAAAGCCTCCCCATGCATCCTTCATCAAAATGGTAGTCAACCAAAAACTCAAAGAGAATAACTTAAACAATCAGTCTCAGGAAAAACACAAGAATTAAGCCAAATATTGTGATTAGAAAGGATTGGGTGGTTCAAATTAATTTCTTAGGTATGGTGAATGGTATCCCTAACTTAGTATCTGACATTACAACGGAGCATAGTTTGAGAAGTATAATAAATTTTAATTTTTTTTTCCAGCATAGTTGTGTTGTGGCCTTACTGATATTAGTTGTACTATAGCCACTTTCCTCATTATTTTTGAAGTTCATATGAATATCTTATTCATTATCAATGTGTAGATTCTTGTGTTCCTTAACCTTTCATATAGGTCTCTTCAATTATGTCGAGTATTGAGCCTGGAATGGATATCATGACATGAATTGTTTCGAGCATGTGGTTCAATCTCGTTCAAACACATGTCTATTGCGTATTTGTTCTTGAAATGATGGTTTTCCATCTCAGTTAACTCAATCTCAAATCATTTCATTCCTTTGGTTTCAACAAATCTTAATGTAATGTAAATGATGAAACCATAAGTACCATTGATTCTTGAGATTAGAGGTATAAATTAATATTACCACTTGCACCAACACAACTAGAATGAACATGATTTACATCGTGTTCAAGCCTATATATGCAATGGATCTCATTGAATGCTTGGTTGTTTAGTTTTGGGTGACCCACGAATACCTATAGTTCATAACCTATGAGGGAGGAAGTACCCCTTACGGTGACGCTTGGTCAAACATGATCACGGTAAAGAGGAACGGGCTCCCATTCACGTCATGGTAAAAGAAACCCAGATGTTGCTTTTATTTTATTTATTCATAACTTGTCGCTCACCAGTGCTGAGGACACTTCCAACAACTCCCTTGACCTTTTCTATCCAAGCTGATAATTTTCATCCAGAACATGTAGTTCACATCCATGAGCGGACTGATTAATATTATGTCCTTTAATAGATGAAAGTTGGTGGATGCTTGTTGTTATCACAGATTGTCATCCACTCTCTTCTCGCCGATTAAATATGAAGTCCATATCCGTTTGGTAAGGCTTGATAACTGGGTTGATAACCGGGAAGTACATGTCTAATACCTGGGCAATACAGGTGGTCATTCCAGACAGCTTCAACTGATTCAGGAGTTCTTCGACGTAGAAGCTCCGTTTGATTGCCACGAGGAAGCCAAGTCAAGGGAAAGTGTGGCTGCTGTGGTGATCTGCCGACCTCCCGTTGCTACTTGCTTTCCACGGATGCTTTCACATTCCCATTCCCACATGGCAGCAATTTGGAGATCGACTATTATATATTGCACCTCTTCATCACAACAGAACGCATTCCATCGTCGACCACAAATGCTCATCGTATCCTCAGCATTCATAGACGCTGTAATTAGTTCAAATTCACATTCTCTTTCGCAGTATAGAGAAATTAGCATAGTTTTGCTGTGATTTGAAGCAGAGGTAGTGTTCCTGAGCATCATCACCCGCATTCTTCAGTGCTCATATATATATACCTTGGCAGAAATGGCCGCGATGATGGCGCAAATGACCTCAACCTCTGCTGTTCTGGGTGGTCTTTCTCCTCTCACCGCTAGGAAATTGGCGCTCAACACATCCCGTGTCGTATCCACACCCTACACATTGACCAGTTTCTCTGCGGGCCGAGTTCGTTGTGAGGCCGGGAAGGGGTTACGGGAGGTTGTTGACGAGAGCACCAAGAAGGAGATCACCGAAGCCGAGATTCTGAAGAACCAGGAGACTAATGAGTCCGAGCAGCGATCTTACTTCGGCGCCAAGCCCACCGCAGGCTTCGACCAAGCCGTGGGCTTCACTCCCCGCCCCGAGATCGAGAGGCGGCCCGAGACCGGCGACAAGTCGTTCTTCAGCGTCTTCGCGTTCGACGGTGCGGCCCCGGAGGTCATCAACTGCCGCCTGGCCATGTTGGGCATGGTGTGGGCATTCGTGGCGGAGAAGGTGACAGGGTTGAGCGTGGCGGAGCAGCTGTTCAACCCCAGCACCAGCGGATTGGTGTACTTCGTGGGAGCGGTGCAATTGTTCACATATGCATCTATCGTGCCCATCATGAATGGCGAGTCCACCGATGCTCGGAGCTTCGGTCCGTTCACAGCTCGCGCGGAGCGATGGAACGGGCGGTTGGCCATGTTGGGATTCCTGTCGCTGGTCATCACCGAGGCAATCCGCGGCGCGCCTATCTTCCACTAAATTGCATCCACAGTGTAACATATTAAGCTAGGCACGAATTTTGGCAGTGTGGATAGTCTGTATTGAGGACCTGAATTTGTATTCAAATATGAGAGTCTTGCGAAGTGTTGGATATGAGGAACTAGTTCAATCTTCTAGATGAATTGTGTGAACCATTTATGGCGCAGCAACTGCTGCCACTGAGATGAGCTAACATCTCTCCTGTAATTCCCCTGTGTATAATGGATCTTCCTTGAACAGTAATCTATTCAATTGTCACATTGTTATTGAAGTTGAAAATGTAATACTTAGTACCCTTCTCCTATACCCACTTACAAGTTCCACTTGCTCATGTAATTATCACATTCTGAACATAATTCGTATTTTGGAAATAATGTATTACACACTGGTTAAGTATATTCTAGACAACTCATTCTTTATTTGTGAGAACAATAATATCTGCTCGTCGTTTTTCCGGAACATCCTAAATATATATCAAAGCACAACATCCTGAAATTGAGAGGCAACGTTGTTTGCTGAAACATAACAAACTTAGAAAATAAGAGGATATAAATTTCGTGTAGTTATGAAACAATTATATATGAATTAGACAGGAGGAATTAAGTGTGTCTGAAATAGGTGAAAGCTCCAAGTTAAATTGTCTAGTGTGATAAATGATTCAGAATTGTGGTGAAGAATCGTAGACAATGAACAAGTGAAAAATGAAATAACTTAATGGCTATCAGCTCCAAAATTCAAGCAAATCTAAATGGCGTCAAAATACTATTTTATATGGTGGTAATTGTCTCCATTCCGTTAGCTTACAAAGCTTGACCTGGAAAGTCCTGATTCAATAACACGAGATATATAATTCTCGACTTCCATTTTTTTTTCCTTTTTTTCTGATAGCAAAAGGAAAATATGACAACGGATCAACTGCATGACAGATGAGAAATATTGTTGCACACTTAATGTATGATTGACATGCTTTTGGTTAAACATTACCAAGTACAATAACATCAACTGGTTCGCAATCTGTCAAACATTGTCGATGTGATTATGACCTAACCATGTAAACAGTGATTTATGCTCCATGGTAAGCAAGTGTTATTTGAGGGTGGGAATTGCGATTAAGTAGAACAACTAAGTTTACTCATCATAATATATTTACTAAGGTGCTTGAAAAATTCAAAGTACGTACTTGCATAGCTCTGTACAAGAGAGAAGCTTCTTAAAAAGGAAAATTTTCACAGCCGACAGAAGTTTCAATCTTATATATGTGGCCGAGGATTAATTTACCCTTGTCATGCCATGGATTTTTTTTCTATTTTCCTTTCGCAATTTTTTTTTGGCAAGTACGCATGGAAGAAGTGAATTAGTGTAATGAATCAAGTTCAATTACCAAACATAATCGCCACTACGATTGACATGTAGCTGATATATAAAAATAATATATGATATGGTGAAATTATGAATAGCAGTAACAACTGCAATAACAGGATAATCATATCAATCGTCATGATACAATTGTCTTGAATAGTGTATAGTCCACATCTATTTTGACACAGCCACTATCGCCGGCAATATAAGCTTCACTACACGCTCTTTACAGCTACAAGCTCGATTTACAAAATTGTTCAAAATTGTTACAATATCTCTCTTGGTACACTCTCCACATGAGCAATCTCGTCATTTAGTGGAAGATAGGCGCGCCGCGGATTGCCTCGGTGATGACCAGCAACAGGAATCCCAACATGGCCAACCGCCCGTTCCATCGCTCCGCGCGAGCTGTGAACGGACCGAAGCTCCGAGCATCGGTGGACTCGCCATTCATGATGGGCACGATAGATGCATATGTGAACAATTGCACCGCTCCCACGAAGTACACCAATCCGCTGGTGCTGGGGTTGAACAGCTGCTCCGCCACGCTCAACCCTGTCACCTTCTCCGCCACGAATGCCCACACCATGCCCAACATGGCCAGGCGGCAGTTGATGACCTCCGGGGCCGCACCGTCGAACGCGAAGACGCTGAAGAACGACTTGTCGCCGGTCTCGGGCCGCCTCTCGATCTCGGGGCGGGGAGTGAAGCCCACGGCTTGGTCGAAGCCTGCGGTGGGCTTGGCGCCGAAGTAAGATCGCTGCTCGGACTCATTAGTCTCCTGGTTCTTCAGAATCTCGGCTTCGGTGATCTCCTTCTTGGTGCTCTCGTCAACAACCTCCCGTAACCCCTTCCCGGCCTCACAACGAACTCGGCCCGCAGAGAAACTGGTCAATGTGTAGGGTGTGGATACGACACGGGATGTGTTGAGCGCCAATTTCCTAGCGGTGAGAGGAGAAAGGCCACCCAGAACAGCAGAGGTTGAGGTCATTTGCGCCATCATCGCGGCCATGTTGATGAACCCTGGGCAGTTCTTGTTCAATGCAAAACTACTGCAGACCCTGGCAATAACGACGAAACCAAAACTCAGCTACTGTTTGGTGATGCGGAATACAACTACACAAAGACTGTGGTTTGATCAACAGAGATGGAGCTTGGAGAATGTGAAGGAAGCACGATTGTGTGTATGTCAATGCATACGACGCGGACTGTCAACTCTATATACTCGCACTACCGCTTACTCGTGACGACCGATGAGCAGACGAGCAGGGGAGTCATCGAGTCACGTGGAGGTACAGTTTGTGGAGCAGAGATCGACGGTCCACATGAATCAGGGAAAGGCGTCGACATGGCGAAATTTGGAAGCCGGGGCGGAGTTGGCCGACCAAGTGTCCCGAAGTGGAAAGTGCATGCCACTAGTCCAACATTCTCAGGCGCACGTTGCATGGCTCCGGCCCAGCTCCATCACATCCGATGATCCGACCGTCACAGATTCATGCACACAGAAGACTACGGTAGATGGGCCTTAAATGGTTAGTTTTTCTGACTAGCCCAGTTCTCCTAGGATATGAAACACGTGCTTAGGACGTAACGGTTTGCAAGTCCGAGGCTAGAGCCGCTTTCCTCATAAGGTAGATGAGGCTAATGTGGACACCTCCAGCCTTGTGGAATCATCCAGCCAATGGACTTGAGCATTAGAAGCTTGAGCATGTTAGTAATTACGAAGCAAAATCAAAGAATTTGTATTCTCTTAAATGGGAGTGGAGATAGGTGTTGATCTAGGCTATGGAATCAAAGATTCTCTGCTTCTCAATGTGGTGTTATAGGGTGTAACTCTTCCTGCGGTCAATATTGTGCAAGTGGAAGACATCACTAGCAAATTCTACATGAGTCATTTGCCAATGAAAACCAAGTTTAATGGCAATATTGACTGTGTCAATCTCTAAAGTGGTCATAGGTAAGATAAAATGTTGCCGAATTGGCATTTCATTATGGAATATACACAATACAAGTTGGTCGGCACCTCACATCCACATGCCACCTCCTAATTGGCCAAGTCGCTGCATCCTAATTTGCCTAGCTCCCCGGGTATGCAGCTCCCATATTATACAAAGGGGCATCGGATTAAAATGGCTTAAAGGACAACTTTTGTAAAAAAATTATCAAATTATACAAAATTAAAAGGACCAAAAATTTGGGTGAAGACCAAATTAAATAAAATGAGATGTAGAAAAATTTGGGTTCCATATTAGTTTATTTAAAAAAAACTCCACAACGTATATAAAGAATTGAAACACCTATTTTTTAACCTATGCCTATGCATAATTTTAAAAGATCCTCATGGGTAGTTGCCTCCAATTAAAATTAAAAGTCATTGGCAATGGTTTATTTATAATAAAAAACTCTTAATTTTTTAATAAAAAGCCCAAAAAGTTGCGTAGTTTGACCTATGGTACATGTATTACAAAACCTCATATAATTAGGTTTTTAATGCAATTTTATGTTTCAAGGAATATTCATTTACTATATATAATTACATTTTTTGATCCCTTGTTAGAAGGGCTACAAGAGTTTCCTACATGAAAACAAATTATATCACTTGAGATTGGACTAAAATTCATTATAAATGATTATAATCGAGGCCATGTAATACATGAGTTGCGTACCCGGGTCTAGCTCGCCCACAAAAATCAAGCATATTAGGGCTCAATGGGTAGCACTCCTTATTATGAAGGATGGTGGGTGTAGTTTGGATTTTGTGAAGGTGACTAACTCAAATATCATGAATGTGGTGGCTAAATTAACATGTATTACTCATCCATCAAAGTAGTGTGATTATATTGCTGATTAGGAGCCAAAACTAGGGGTTTGATTAAAGAGGCTAGCCAAATTAGCCTCATCTACCTTAATTTCTAGAGCTACCATATGAATAACAATCATAGCTTCATTTTCATTATCAAAGTGAAAGTAACTTCACTTTCACATCTCATGCTCATTAAATAGTCATATAGGTTTCGCCCCAATTATGTTGAGTATTGAGTCTAGAATGATGATTATCATATTTTGAACACGTACTAAATCCAATCTCTTTTAAACACTTGTCTTTTTGATATCCAATCTTAGAGCCACATCAAATCCCATACCACTCAAATATAAGTGTCCTATTAAGAAAAATAATTGAACAAGGGTTGTCTATATATGTTAAGGGTGAGTCTATATAAGGCCCAAGACCAAAGGAAAGTATGAAATTGTGTGATCTGATTTGGTGCTTTTATGCACGGATGTTTGTTTGCCTTTACTTTTTGTAACTTAGAGCTTACTTGAATCTCCTAACGATGTGAAGCACGCAATTGAGTATGAGATGGTTAACAAATCCAAATTGAGTTCAATTTTGGAGCTCATATTATATAAATCTTGGTTATTATCAAAGTTAAGATTCTCATGCTCATTAGAGGGCCATATAGCCTCCCTCTTTTTGGAATCCGTTCTTAGAGCCACACCTAATCACGTACCTCTAAAAATTGATGTCCATTTATTATTAGTAAAGGCATTAGACATGTCTACATATAAAAGATTGAAGTGATGCTCTTGTGACACCACTTTCCCACCAAATCTTTAATGATCTCCACTGAATGTTTTTTTCAATAAATAAATAAAATAAACTCCTAGTTTGCATCCAATCATGAGACTGCCTAAAATGAGGTCCATCAAAATGATTATGGACTCCAATATCTTTTGACCCCGGACCCTAATCATGTAAACCAACCCTTAACCCTTAAAGGTCAAAAGCTTGATAGGATGGTTTCATTTGGGCCACATGACATGTTTAGTAAAAATTGTCAAAGTCATAGTCACGGGTCCAACCTCATTCATTTGGCTGATCAATTACATCTCTACTAGCAACTTTAAATCTACTTACATTGCAGGATGTCAGATTAGGCTTCCATCATCATGATATATGCATATACTGGCTAATTAGTGAGAGGAGAAAGGATGGCGAGCCATAGAAGTGGCAAGTGATCCATCTACTTGAGTTGGTAGATGGTCATAACCCATTGATTCATAGACATGATCTAAAAGCTATGGATGATATCATGTCTTCATGAATAAAAATATTGCGAGTTTAAATAACTATTTTGTGCTTGGATGAGCAATCGGTTTGTGTTTTCTCTAAAAGGAGAGGATTTTTGTGTAGGATACTGTTAATAAACTCTCAATTACTAGTCTCCAAATTTTTGTTGTGAAAGTGACTTACAATACTAAATAGAAAACATTGCCAAGAACCCAAATCTAGGCAAGGTTGCCATCTCAAGCATAAAGAGAAAACAAACCCAAGTGCCACAAAAGATAATTTGGTTTTTTGATCATATTTCAAAGTAACTGATGAGCTAATCTCAAGACTAGGTTAGGTCTTGTAGGTTAACATTTGACATCTCATATCAAAGCTTCGTGCATATGTCAACAATTTCCAAATTTTAATTTGCAAATTCCAAGAGTATTAAAGTATTTGTGGCATGTGGTTGTAGTTTGGCATGAGTACATATAAATACACAACCTAACTAGAAGAAACAACAAAATCTTTTCTATGTAACCCTGTGTAAGTAAACTACATGAAAAACTTAAGGGTCCATCTAATGCAACAACACTAAAGAAAATATGAAAATGATCCCTACGACCACTAGCATCCCAGAGGCTTGACAAAACCATGTCCATAAATTCCTATCACTGCACATTGAGTCTTCATAGACATTTTGTATCTCACTCACTTGACGTGGCACCTATAAAGATACAAGAACCCCACATGTCACGTCCAAATACAAACTCACAATTTGCAAACCTACTGTAGAGGATTCTAGCTACTGATACAAACATGTGACCGTGTAGGCCGCCACAAGTCGTAATAGGTGTCAACTCCAAGCTGTGCTATTGACGAGTAGATATTGGGTGTCTATTATAACCCTTAGCATGGCTCCTTCTTGGGTATGCAACTGGGGCCATTCACGGTTGGGACACTACTTTTGGGTGTCTAACGGTTTAAGGATTTTTTTTGATAACTTCACATACTTGGTATAATTGGATTTGTATTGTGGAGCATATTTTGGATCATACCTACATTTCATCCTCCATATTGAGTACAACGACAAAGTTAATTTAGAAGGAATAGGGTCATCTATGATATCCATTTGATTCCTTAAAGGACATTCAGGAGTGTTGTCTTACTTCCTGACCTTAGGATCAAGGAACGAAAAGGACAACAAGAATTAATTGAAATGATCCCAATTTTTTTCCTCACAATTATCGTTCAAGTGTGTACCAATAGAACCAAATATGTATTGAATAGCAATTGCCCAACTTTACATGTGGCACCAAACATGTCCAAATATACATATACTCACGGCCACACGTAAAAGGAATGTCTAGTATTAGAATTGGACAAAAAAATTTATATGAATGGACACATGACACTTTTACCAAGGTACCAAGATACATAACATGAAATAATTGACCACCAATGCACACCTAAATAGCAAAAAAATGCCACTGATGTGGCCTAGGGTTTAGGATTTAGGGTTTAGGGTGATTATTAAATAATAATAAAAATCTTTCTTGATAAAGCTTATGAACTATCTACTTATTTATGTAAAATTTATTGATCAAATAATAATAAATCATGATGAAAACCAAGATCAATGCGACAAAGTCCTTAAGTCCTTTGTCCCAAAAGTAGTACCCCAACCGTGAATGCCCCCAACTCCCATATTATATGCAGGGGGCATCGGCATTAAAACAACTAAGAGGATGGCTTCTCTAAAATTATATCAAATTTTATATAAAAATAAAAGGACCAAAAATTTGGGTGAAGACCAAATTAAATAAAATGAGATATAAGAAAATTTGGGTTGCATATTTATTATTAAAAAAATTCCACAACATATAAAAAAAATTGAAACACTTATTTTTTAAAACCTTCTAGAGCATCTAGTTTTGAATGATCCACACGAGTAGTAGCCTCCATTTAAAATTTAAAATTAAAATCCATTGGCAATGTTTTATGTATAATAATAAAATAATAATTTTATTATTATTAAAAAGTCCAAAAATGTTGGATAGTTTGGCCTATGGTACATGTATTTAAAAAAAAAATCATATAATTAGGTTTTTCATGCAATTATATGCTTCAAGGAATATTCATTTCCTACATATAATTATATATTTGGATTCCTTGTTAGAAAAGCTACAAGATTTTTCTACATTAAAAAATCACTCTATATTGGACTAAAATACATTATAATTGATTATAATTTGGGCCATATAATTCATGAGATGCATACCCGGGGGCTAATTGTATCCATTACATAGTTCGCAGTGCTCCCTGGCTGTGGCATGGTCATCAATTACGGGTTGATACAAGTGATAATAAGATTATCCATCTAGATTCAACCGGAGATTTGGTCAAGAGATGGTTGTTTTGCATACAACAATTACCATGTTTGGTAAGCTTTCGGTGCATGCTTGGAGTCGGTGTGGAAGTTTGAACGAAAAATATTCTATATTGGTTCATTGAGAGCCAAACTTATTTTGACATCTCATCGCATGCTAAAATGAACTACTTTAAGAGTAAATCTAAACTTATTCACAAAATTTGGACGTAATGATGTTTCATATGTGTATTTTTATTGACGGACCCTATGATAGAAATGACAACAACCAATGCTAGATGTGAACTACATATCTTGTTGCATGCACGTTATGTTGTTTGTGAAATAATACACATCTACAGAGAAGACTTGACCGTATTGCTCCTCAAAGTATGTATAATTGGGAATTCTCATCACTTTCAACTGAAGACTCCAAACCAAACTCCAGTAAAAGTGTCAAGATAACTCGAATTAATTTGCTTCCTCATATCCAATCAAGAAGTCTACACATTTTAGCAAGATCGCCTTGAATGACCACTATGAAATCACTGAAGCCTGGCACATGAAAATGCATACAAAGAGATGATTACATGGATGGGGGGCACTCGCACAACATGATAGTTCAAGGAAAGCTGTGTGTCCAATCTGACTGGTCCCAGGGTTCGTTGCCTTGCACTGTCCTCATTGTCGACTCGCCCAGAGTACTGGGTAAGTAGCCAATGTGAATACATTGTACCTCAATACGTCGCTGTGTTAAGATCATCAGCACAACCATTACTTTATCTGAACTCATTAATTCTTGTACCCATTATGAATGTAATGTAATTGCAATACTGTTCTATAATGACATAATATTCTTATAAACATTATTCTTAGTTTTATTGTGTTGAAATGAAATTGATTCTGGGAAGTCGAAAAGGCTAATGGGATTGAAAATACATCAGGATGGTTTCAAGTCATTTAATACTCTAGAGTGGTGTAATGCGGTAGCCTCCGTGAGATAGAGGCTAATGTTAATTTGTTGATCTAATTGAAAAAAAGACTTGAAGTTTCTTGGAACCACGTTCTCAAATAATGATAGAAACTTATCTCTAATGGGGTTGTATAGGGGACATTCCAACACGAAACGTGCCTCATTGTCACTTGCATTGTAGGAGAAAAAGTGGCGTAGTATAGTATCTCTGGAGATAGGGATACTCGTCCATCATCCAATTTCAATGGCAAGTGTATGGTTCAAGGTGCGGTAGGCAACAATGATCTTGTGTTGTGATGGAGTCAATGGTTGCTTCAAGTACAGTTCACATTCGTATTTAAGAAACTCTTGAGGTGGAGGTAATCTAGTTTCTTCCCAGAAAGATGGAAAGTGTTCCACTCTTGAACAAAAAAAACCTTCTTGATATCAACATATGTTGTTTTTGATGTGGTTGAATTATAATGGGTTTCTCAATGAAATAAACCCCATGATGTCTTCCAATTGATTGTCGATTCGTATCAAGTGTTAAAGCCTTGTTCGGCCATGTGTTGGGATAGTGAGGCCGCTTTACTTACTACAGTGACTAGCCAAAAGGGGATAGGTGGGTGAGCTCTTGTTGAAAGCCCATAGTTAGCATTGAGAAGTTGGCAGTAGTAGCTGGGTACAACAAGATACTAGAAAGACCATCCAGCTTCAAGCTTACGTCACTATTGAATCCACATGGCCTTCTAATATGACCTACGTGGATCTGTCAACGACTACAGCGCGAATACATTATTTTAAATTCATTTACTCATTTCTCATTCTTTGCGCATTCGAAGAGTCCTTAGAATTTACGGGTCGACAAAATTCTATGACTCACCAAGTTTCTGAACTCGTCCGCCAAAAAACTTTGTAATGCAAGACCGATGGGCTCGGCTAAGTTCCAGTACGCAACTGCAGCAGAGTCGCAGGAGTGGGTCCTCTTGTCCTGAATGACTTTCCCAACAGATCCTGTGACAATTGGATGGATGTGTGAATGTTAGAGGAGTTAATGGAATGTGCTCGGGATTCAAACAACGTGAGTTGCAAGGTTCCATGACAGGTACGTACATGTAGCTGCATTTCGAACGCAGTTCTTGCAGATTCATTTCAATTTATTAGGTATTCCTCACTAAATAATCTAAAGTAAACAGACGTTGAATGATTTTCTTACTTGAGAGAGAGGAGCGGTTCTATTTTTTAGTGGAAGCATACAATCACAATACATCACAACAAACATGCATACCTGCACTGTGGATGAGCTTGCTTCCGTGAATTAGCCGGAGCAACCACAGAAACTTCGATCTCACTTACAGCGGGCGATGCAGGTGTCGAGTTCATGTTTGTACTGTTTCCAATGCCCTGCTTTGTACCTTTTTCTTCGCCGCTGGCCATTCCATCATCCCGCTCAGAACCTCCGCCGTTTGGCAGTGAACCAGAATCGTTACAGGTTTGCGATGTTGCCATGACCAAAATGCGCTACTTCTTTTCAACCGGATGGAAGGACTAATTCGATCAAGAACAGCACACCAGATAAGCCAAGGCCAATTCAACCCCTCTACCTCCAACCCTGCATGCTTTGGTCTTATTTATACTTACAGAACCATCATCTTTCTTTCATGGCTCGTCCTCGGAGAAACATCGAAGCAGACCTTATATTTGGCCTCGACAGGCCTGTGTAAGTAAGTCTGCTGTCGAGATCATGAAGGTCTCTCGAAGGCAGGGTTAGCACAACACAATGCGATGAGCCTCGAAATGCGAGATACTTATGAATAGATCCAGGGCACGGGACCAGGCATGCTATGATTTATTGACTAATGTCGTTCTCAGCAGCCACTCAGGAGCAGAAGCCAGGTGTGACAATGCTGGTTCTTCAGTGCCCCTGCGATGATATTTCAGTATGTGCCGACTGCCGTGTTTCTTGGTTGCCATTGTCAAAATAATATTTTCTGGAATTTCTTCGCAGCAGAGATTTCAGTTGAAATACTGTATTGCCGTAAGCTGGTAAGCAGGTCTACGCACAACCCGCTATGCCGCCATCGACGCCAATCAGTGCAAACGATGTTGTAAACTATCCAATTCCAGCACTTGGGCATCAGACATCACAAAATCAACAGACTGCCAGTGGTAGCTCCAAATTTGGGGAAGCAGATTCCGCTCGGTGTAGGTAAGTATGTTTCCATGCAGAATCTATTTCGATGTTGTTGAAAACGTTTCATCTACATTCCTGATTCAGATTGCACCCGTAGCTTTCCAGAGAATTGTCGAAGGCATTGATTAGCTATGGGAGTGAGCTTCTTAGATGATGACAAACTTTTTGTTTGCATAAGAGGATCCCTTGGTCCTCTCCTCTCCACTATCATAGCTAACCGTATCCCTTATCTTATGTTAAGAGAAGTAAAGAGGAGTTAACTTAGTTCTCTACTGATGCCTTTCCAGTTCTCTTCTAGTACGTACTATATATCTAAATCAACAGATTTTGGAACATGTGTTTGGTACAGCTACTTGTTGATGAGCTATTCATCGAGTTTTAGATGAGCTATGCGTCTACATTTAGAAGCCAAATTATGTACCATGTTCATTGTCGTTAGGAACAACATGTTGCTCATGAATATGTTGCTCATTTAATTTATTGAATGCCAAGTAAGGTATGTGGGTTCATTTTTCTTGTTTTCCAAGTTCTACCGATTAGATTTACACAACAAAATTTGTGTTGCATTAGCAAATCGAGTACTATGAAGCATCAACAAAAATCAAATTGAAACTTGGATGTCCATTGATTTAGTTATGGTTATTAAATGGTTATCAAAAGTGCATGTTTGTTGATTGTTTAATTGAATATATATATATATATAGGTTCTCCAAACTACATTCATTGTTGAGTGTCCAATAGTTAATAAAATGTGAAGACAAAGTGGTCGACTCTTGGTCAAAAGGCCAAATTTTCAGTTTTCAAAAATTCGTTGGAAATACTCCTTTCACAAAATATTTAAGTTAGGTTATGATGCACCTTTTGATAGTTGGGATTGAGGAGAAAACTTCATTTGTAGATTCTACACTCTTGAAAAAATTAAATTGAGTGTCCAAAATGCAAACCAAATTTTAGGGATGCTTCAATCATGTGCATGTTGTGGTTTTCTCCCTTTGAATTTCGTTACCTACTAATGAAGACATACTACCTCTACCACAAATGAAAATTTCGATGATATTTGATGCATATAATTTATTTATTTCCAATTTTATTTCAGGGTTTGAGCTCCAAACAGTTGAAAATTACTCCTATGCAGAGCTTTGACTTTTTAGAAACATGCATAGGTATTAAGGGGTCTAAATACGTATCTTGATTGTGTTTGTTTTTTGATCCTCAACTAACCACGCACCAATCAAATATAGGTGTCCCATTAAGAAACGTAACTGAATTTACACTGGTATACCTTAGATTTCATCTTTGGAAGAGGTTAACATTCGAATACTTTTGGAGATGGCAGAATTTAATCTGGAGAAAGGCAGACGTGAGGTGATCAAAGTCTGAGTCGACTAGGCTGCAGTTGCCCACGCTCTTGCGTTCTGCCATCACAATGAAACGATGTGCTAAAGTGGAGGAAAATGGAACTCATTCCGAAATTTTCGAAACCAAAAGGGTAGTGGATTATGGCAGTAAAGGCACATAAATGTAGAATACACCAGCCCATGGTTTGCTACAACTGATAGGGATGAGAATTCCATTGCACAATCCACCATAGTTTTAAATTCTGAGGAATTGTGGTACAATCTTTGGAGGGCTTAAGACTACGGTTCCAAATACAAGGAACTCCAATATCCTAACCTAATCAGCTCAAGATAAACTCCATTCGAATAAGACTAGTTCAACTGTCAATGACGATTAACAGCTGGTCTTGATAATTGTGCAGCACGCCATGCAAAAGTTTTACCAATCTTCTCAAATGTGTGAAGAGAAATAAAATTTGTATCCTCAACTAAACAGAAATAGCTACTGAACGTCCCAGGTTCCTCGTCCACGATTCCAAGAAAATCCGGATGAATGTCTCCTATCGAATGTGCAACTATCAACCTAACCATATCTCGCACCCAAACCGAGAATCACCACACTCGGATCACTATTTCCTTGTTCGCAACTAAAAGTCCGGTTCTCACATTACAGAACTATTTCCTCTGTAAATGCTTTGACATACCAAACTATCGCCTATGAATTCCTACCAGGAATATTTAGGTTCTACAGGAGTTAGACGCGTTCAACTCTGGCTAAAATTACATCGTAGAAGTTCTATATAAACATATTGGTGAAAATGTAAAGAATCGTAAAGACCTGTGCGCACTATGGGGGAAATTAGCAGATAAGAAATGCCATTCACACGACAAGGTTCTGGATGTTTTGAATAGAAATTCAGACTAATCGGATACAATTATGTATCCGATAATTGATTGCTCCCACAAGTAGGATAGTGATTGGTGAACAAATCTAATTAGGTTTCTCCTCGCAGCATTACGCAGTGCAATATACATGGTTTCAAGATTCTCTCCAAGCCCCTCCTCCTCATCAATTAGAACCGCGAACACAAATACACCATTCCTGCATTTCACACCTCACCACAATCTCTCTTGTGCAGAATCTGAACACACATCCAACCATGCAATCCGAGAATTGACGCGGGGTATAGCCTGGGAAAAGGTGTGCTCGACGATCATAAATGGTGTTACTTCGCAAAACAGTAACGTTGCCTATACAAGTAAAATTGATAATCAATTTCGAAGTCCGCTGCCGGCAAGCTCGACGAATCTACGAGGAGGGAGTGGCGACG
The DNA here is from genome assembly GCA_950295325.1 of Polytrichum commune. Classification (NCBI taxonomy): domain Eukaryota; kingdom Viridiplantae; phylum Streptophyta; class Polytrichopsida; order Polytrichales; family Polytrichaceae; genus Polytrichum; species Polytrichum commune. The sequence goes on from OX485809.1 coordinate 31,406,302, forward strand.
AGGAAGCCGCAGATCTGGACCTGCTTCTTGTTGTCGAAGCCCAACACGCGGACGTAGCAGTTGGGGTAGGCTTTCTTGCACTCCTGAATCTCGCGCAACACCTGGGCGGAGTCGTTGCATCCGAACATCGGCAACTTCCACATGGTCCAGTAGCGCCCATCGTAGTAGCCGGAGCCCTGGAAGTTGTCGCGGGAGATGATGCCCACCTGGTCGAACTCAAGGCAAGGGATGAGGTTCTTGGTGATCATGTATTCCACCTGCTTGGCGATGGCGTCATCGGACAAGGGGGGCAAGTACGACAGGGTCTCGAACTTGGTGTTGTTGTACGGGTTCCACACCTGCCATCAATATCATCCACATTTTAACAGTTAGACAAAAGTCAACGGGTATTTCCGAAGTAGACATGCATTGAATTATCTACTCCGTAGTACATTACCAACCAAATTGCGATCAAGTAGCTAGCAGAGAACCCATTCTCCTGTCCTGCCGACCGGGGACGGAAGGAACAGGGTACAATGCAGGAGGACATTTCCCTTGGTGGGGGTCAGTACCTGCATGCACTGCACGCGGCTGCCGTTCTGCACATTGGTCAGCTTCTGGGCATTGCTGGAGAAGACGGTGGCTCCCTTGAGGCCGGTGAAGGCCTTCACGCTGCTGGACTCCGAGGCAGCGACGCTGGATGAAGCTGCAGCGAACGCAGCGGGGGCCACGACAGCGGAGGCAGCCACAATTGAAGCCATTGAGAACGCTGTTCGATCTCGCAACGCTGCTAGAGAGCACAGAGGAAGACCGAAGGCAAATGAGAAACGCAAGCAGCTGTGAGAGAGTGGGATAAACTGCGCATGAGCGGCAGTCTCTTAACTGAAAGCAACAAGGATCGGCAGCCACACACAGAGCCGACGATGGAGATAAAAGCGCAGTGGATTATCTCCGCATTAGCCTCCACCTCACCAGACAGGTAAGGTAGGCCGTCGATCCGAGCTCTCCACCGGCTTTGCCCGCAGGAAATCCACTTCCTGGCCTGCTTTTACGGCTCTCCATTTGCCTTAATTTGGCACGCGTCAGATTAGCGTAAACTACACCAATGCCCCCTTCCCACCTGACTTTACCAAATAACCAAAGTAGTTCCTAAAAACTGGGTAAAGCTCCCTTGGTTATAGAAGAGGCATCCGGTTATCCCAATGTATCTACAAGAACTTGCTCCAGAGATTGTCGAGTAGGTTTTAGTTAAGTATCTTTTACACATGTTCATTGTTTTATCTACTCAGCAATGAGTGTTGCATAGTTTTTGTCCGGTCCCCAAATGACTTATTACTCATCTATCTTACCATCGGTTTTTGTTAATGAAGTTCCTCGTGCCCTTATAGCTAAGATGAAAAGAAACCAATCACAAGGGCGGGAGGCAACACTTTTAAAGGTCCTACATTCTTGCCTCATGTCTAGGTACCAATGGGAGGGTTAGTGCTTGAGGCTTAAAACCTTCACTTTTAAACCAAGCCACATCATTGGTCAACTAGGCTTGGCACTAGATGATGTCCATGGTGTGAAGGCCGGTTTGTTAGAACCAACTTTTAGTCTTAGCTAAAGTTAGGTGGGAAGGGGACATTATCATCGGTTTTTGTTAATGCAGCTCCTCGTGCCCTCATAGCTAAGACTAAAAAGCAACCAATCACAAGGGCAAGAGGCAACACTTTTAAAGGTCCTATATTCTTGCTTCATGTTTAGGTACCGATGGGAGGGTCGGTGCTTGAGGCTTAAAACCTCCACTTTTAAGCCATGCCACATGATTTGCCAACTAGGCTCGGCACTAGATAATGTCGATGGTGTGAAGGCCGGGTTGTTAGAATCCACTTTTAGTCTTAGCTAAAGTCAGGTGGGAAAGGGGCATAAGCCTAAAAGTTGGTTCAAAAAACACGGCCTTCACACCATCGACATCATCTAGTGCCAAACCTAGTTGACAAATGATGTGGCTTGGTTTAAAAGTGAAGGTTTTAAGCCTCAAGCACTAACCCTCCCATTGGTACCTAGACATGAGGCAAGAATGTAGGACCTTTAAAAATGTTGCCTCCCGCCCTTGTGATTGGTTGCTTTTCATCTTAGCTATAAGGGCACGAGGAACTTCATTAACAAAAACCGATGGTAAGATAGATGAGTAATAAGTCATTTGGGGATTGGACAAAAACAATGCAACACTCATTGCTGAGTAGATAAAACAATGAACATGTGTAAAAGATACTTAACTAAAACCTACTTGAAAATCTGTGGAGCAAGTTCTTGTACGTGCGTTGGGATAGCCGGATGCCTCTGCTATAACCGAGGGAGTTGTACCCGGTTTTTAGGAAATACTCTAGTTATTTGGTAAAGTCAGATGGTGAGGGGGCATTACAGTCACTTACCAAGTGATTTTCCATCCAATTTGAAGCATCCATGACAATATTTCATCACAAGTTGGTGACAAGAGAAGGTAGGGTTTTGGCCAATGGATGAACTCATCCATCATCCCTAACAATATTTGTTCACTTATTTGTAGGAAGTATCATCCTAAATGCGAACCTAACATTATTTGTCATTCCTTAGAAAAGAAAATTTGGGCATCATAGATTGGCAATGTTGCCTTTACTGTCACTCACTAAGTGATTTTTTACCCACATTCTAATCATCCATGAGAGTATTTCAATGCTAGAATGATTTGGATGCAGAATATACCAAACATTGCTTCAATAATTATTGACATTTGGATGAACTAAAAGTAAGTTGGGAAGACAACATTTGCAAACTTATGCATAAGAAGTGTCATTAGAAATGTTACCATAGTAACACTAAATACAATATCTAGTGTAGTGATGTCATCATACTTATGCTAAGGCAAGTAGGAATTATTGCATATGAGGATATTTTTCATCTGTCCGTGTTGAAAAACATGACCCGTAGAGAGATCTATGGCTAGTTCATCTTTGTTATATTTTTGTAGAGTAATTTGATAATTTGAAGGACTTCTGGTGTCAAATCAATTTAGAACAATAACTTCTAGATCACATATCATATTGTGTTGTTTGAGATTTGTTGGATGAATGAGGTACGCTCGTATGTAGCAATTCCCTTCTCCCTGAGTCTTAAATTGTTTTTTTTTTTTTTAAATAAAATTTATTGGCAAACTTCTCATATGTTTTAATAACAAATGTTGGAACAAAATTATTAACAAATCCAAAATCAAGGTTGTAGCCATATTCCTCAAAAAATTGGAGGTCATATGAATATCTTAGTCATTATCAAATTGAAGATTCTTTTTAAGTGATCAAATATATGTGCCCAATTATGTTGACTACTACTAGGATTGCTAACATATTTTGAGCACAACTAGTATTCCACAATTGTAGAATTGTAGGATATTCCACATTGAAGCACATGATCGAATGTATACAAGACTGTTATCAATGAAGTGAGATGCATGTTGATGTCAAGATGTTTATTGCACTATAATGTGCCACCTGCATTTCAAGTGTGTCTACTCCACCCAAGGGAGGTACTTCGTCATATTAGGAAACTAAATGAGAAATTTATATAGTGAGGTCCTTCCAAAAGGTGGGTGTTTAGGAATAATAATATAAATAATAATAATAATAATAATATGGCATGCTCATAGGTTGATGTGAGTTAATGATATAATCGATTTTTTAAAAGTAGCATAGGATGCTTATGTGAAAGACCCGTGAACTGTGGATGGAAATCCTTGGACGTGATAACATAAAATTAACTGGCCTATGGGTTCACCCCCTAAGAACCTAGAAAGTGGTTTCAAGTCTTTTTTCTTCTAAATGTAATTTTCTTAGTTATTTTCATTATACTTTGAAATAATAAATCCTTACATGATTTTTTTTGAGGTCTTATTTTACATCTTGTACATGGTCTTTGGTTCTTGCAATGTGGATGATGAGTTCAAGAGGTAGCAGGAGACAAAAGCGTTTCAAACAATGTCAAATCCGCCTTTTGTAATTTTAAAAGTAACATTAGGGCTCAAAAGCTAGGAAGCAAGATGTAGGCTATTCTTGCTTAACACATCTAAGAGAGTACTCCGTGTTTCATGTAGTTGCTCATGTTGCTAGTAGTAATTGTAAGGGGAATGTAGGTGGTGAAGAGGTGTACAATAACTTTGTACAAGAACTTCCACCATTGTATTTGAAACATACATTATGTGCTCAAATGAACACATTAGTTGTGTAAACCTTATTTGTTCTGATTAAATTCATCCATATACATACACACTCCTACATGGGGAACTCACTTATACATGTAAGGGAAAGAACTCTAAAATAAAACTAAATTGACATCAAACAATCAAATTTAATCTCTACATGCTTAGCAGACTAAGCACTCCATGTAGTCCACTTGATTACCATGTTGGAGACTACTACTTACTAAGCTAAGGCAAGGTGTTTGTATCTACGCCCTCATCCTCTCTATCATCCTCTCATGAAGCTTGTGTATTGTGAGGTTCGCATGTGCTATTCGGTTACTATTCTCAATTGGATACCTATATTTGATTGGTGCATGGTTAGGTGAGGACCAAAGAACAAACACCACAAAGACACATGTTCAAAAGAATTTGGATTATGTCTTCGGATCTTATTCCGTACTCCACACTCAATAGTGAACACAATTGGGAGGACCTATGTATACCGTTAGAGAATCAACAAACATGCACTTCTGACAATCATAACTAAATCAAATGAGGTCCGATTTTCAATCCAATTTTTACTGATGCCTCATGATAGTTTTGCTAATGCAACACAATTTTTGTTGGGTAAATCTAACATGTAGAGGTTGTAGAACATGAAAACACACCAAATAACACCCGCATACCTTAGGTCCAAGCAAGTCATTGATGGGTTCTCAGTTGGCAAGGACCCTTCCATTTAGTCAAGACCACTTCTCATCTATAGCCCTAGAGATAACTTCCAGTGTACACAAAATAAAGGATAGAGCTATATGAGGATTTCCGGACAACCAATCAATGGGCACTGCAAGAGCAGTGTCTGGGGAGAATTTTTGGGCATAATCGGTCAAAATCCTAGTGTTTCCAAGTACACCTGTTTACATGTTGTGATCTGTTGGGCTCTCTTCACTAATTTTAGTTACATTGGATAGATTCCTCTAAAATCGTCGGTATGTTTTCTGAAGTCTTGAACTTCAGCCGGTTATTTTCTCACACTCACTCTGGTTTTATTCAAATCTAGCAGTTGGTTCTCCCCATTCATTGTGCGAGAATTGCATTTGGAACCTCTGGTGTCCGAAGCAATACTTATCAGAGCAAGTGCCCAGTTGGCATTCATCAAAAACACACATGTTTATGTCATCCAGGTCCATTTAAAGGGGGCATTGTGACAATCGAACTCGCAACCTCTCCCACCCACATCGAGAACCATACTACTAGACCAAGTGCCCTTGATGAGAGATAACCATGGACACACTCTTATTTTTTAGTCTGCCGTCCGTATCACATATCATAAATTTCAGCATTCACCTACACCTCTGCCAATAGGATTAAAGCAGCGGCCGTGATAAAATACAATTTGCATCTCTTTACAGAGCATATTATACCATTTCTTGTTGGGTAGCCATATGGAAATTTGACACCTACCACTAAGGTATATAACCCTATTATAGGTACTTGCAACCCCACAAACAATTCTTCCCATTTGATCGCATTCTTCTTTCTCATTATAATAGGCGTAAGCCACATGATACTATTTGAAGGTTACATGTTGTTTATTGACACTTCAACTTTGCAAACAACTTTACAACTTTTAATTTGTATTGTTGACTTGCAAAACTCTAAAAGTTAGAGATACAAGGGTGGACACTTTCTGTTGACAAGAGCTTTGCCATTTCTGCCATCACAGGCATGTTGCAGATAAAGCTGCATCTCACAGCTACAGACATATTTCCAATGGTCGTGCTTTGACAACCCCATAATTGTGTCAGTAGATTGTAGATTAAAATGTAGTGTGAAGTACGCTAGGGTTCCAACTATATATTGATATTAGCAGGGTATGCGTCCAACAACTTCAATCTAGAGGAGTATTATAAGAACTGAATGGATGATTTAGTCCGACATTTCAGAACTTGGGCAACTAACCAACTAATTCAACTATAGTTGTTCGTGATTTGACTTGCCAAAGAATGTAGTTAACTATAGTTATTCTGAATTTGGTCTACCAAAAAATCTAGTTAACTATAGATATGTACATCTAATTAACTAAAGTTGAGCACAACCTGTTCACGGGATTGTGTTGAAGTGTTGTAGTGCGTGTCACTAGTGTGTTATTTGTGTTGGTGGGTGTACATGGAGGTTGTTCCGAAACCCAACACTATGAGTAATCATGTAAACGCGTTGCTTGATGGTCCTCAGTGACCCGAGCATATAAAAGACACTCAACTAAAGCACACCAAGAAGCGAACTTCTTGTATATAATAATACTTGGATTTTTTCTAGTTAACTATAGTTATCCTTAAATTTGGTCTTAAATTTTTTAATTAACTATAATTGTTCTCCAAATCGGTTTGAAATTTTTCTAGTTAACTATAGTTGTTCCCTAAAATGTATTGAAAATATACTAGTTAAGTATAGTTATTTTGGCAATTTTCCAAGGTCTGCAACATTCCATTCAAAGATTCAGACATAGCACACCTAAAATAAGTCGTCCGAAGATTTACTCTTTACCCTGTCTTTACACTATTGCAATAGGTAGACTCCCATTTCATTGCAAAATGTGAGTGGCAAGATGGTGCCTTCTAGAGGTCAAACCAATTTTGAATTGGTCATATTCAAGAGGGTGAAATTCTAAAGTTCTCTTTGCCTTTCAACATTTTGTTTCTTTGACGTGGGTTTCAGGTTCATGACAAAGTCCTTCAAAGAAATGTTATCTCATGAGACCTACTTATAACCCTCCATTCTATATTGTACACAATTGTAACACAAGGATTGCAAGTCAATATTGGGCCGCAAAGAAAAGGTTTTGTTGCTCTGTATCCAGTAATGAGTACTACACCTTTTCTATACAAAATTCAAGCCAACTTCGACTGTAGTCTGAAGCAAAGACAGTAGTAGTACACAGATTTCAGGGAGATTTCAATGAAATGCAAGATACTGTATCACCTCTGAATGACTAAGGTACTGTCAGATTAGCAGATAATAGCCATGTACCAGTCCCTCACGAATAATGCAAACAATAAGTCAACAGCTCTGCCTTCTAGCAATCGACCACAATGATTCAAAAGATGCTCAAGACCCATTATGCAAATATAATCTTACCTTGTTAGGAGCGTTGCAGGTGGCTGGAGATTTAGCCTTCATCTTCCTCGCATCCATGCACTATTTCCCGCTCAAACTCGTGATGCCGAATTTGGCCTCCTTCACATACTTCCACAATTATAGGTGCTCACATTTTATCCACCAGCATTAAGGATCGCCTTGACCCTCCAACCCACACTAAATCTCATCACAGAGAGCTTCAGTTCAAGCCGTCTCGATTTTCAACTTGGGGATGGATTCCATTGCTGCTATTCTCAGAGAAGATTAACCCTTAAGGACGACCAACATATTTATGTCATCGAAACTCTTCATCACGAAACTTGTCTGCTAAGTTTTATGACGACACTGAGCACATTGTAAGTCCAACCAACAAAAATGATTCTCAGAGGGACCACACTCTTGTTGCACTGATGTTTCCACATTCGGAGAATATTTCCAATTCAGCCTCCCAGCCTCCCCATCCAGCAATCCATAAATCCTGTAAGTACATCTCGCATTCTACATGCAATTATCAATCTGCCATCCTGTCGCGCCCGAAAAGGCAATTATGCACAGCAAGTTCGAGGCATAGGCTAAAGGTATGCACTTTCCATTGGCATGAGCTACACCACTTCTTCGAGGACAAAGTCCCATTTTCGCAAATACAAAATCATATCCCAGAATCTTGCTTTGACCTGCCATGTTATCGCCTGTAAAACTGTCCAAGAAATATGCAGGTTCGACTCTGGCTCGAATTACTCATAGACGTTGCTAGTAAAATTGCAATAAAATTGTATAGAGTATTGGTTCTATACTCACCTTGTACGGATATTTTACCGGGTTATAAGTGCCATACTAAAATACAGGATTATGAGATTCCAGACTATACGGTAACGAGTATTTGTCAGAGAATGAACTGCTGCCGGTAAGGAACTAAGTGATCTCGAAGCACTGTTTTGTTAGGTTATTCTCCAAAACATGGTTGCAGTGGAATAAATATACGTGGTTCCCAGATTCTCTCCACGCCCCTCCTCCTCATCAATTAGAACCGCGAACACAAATACACCATTCCTGCATTTCACACCTCACCACAACCTCTCTTGTGCAGAATCTGAACACACATACAACCATGCAATCCGAGAATTGACGCGGGGTGTAGCCTGGGAAAAGGTGTGCTCGATGATCATAAATGGTGTTACTTCGCAAAACAGTAACGTTGCCTATACACGTAAAATTGATAATCAATTTCGAAGTCCGATGCCGGCAAGCTCGACGAATCTACGAGGAGGGAGTGGCGGCGAGGAAGCCGCAGATCTGGACCTGCTTCTTGTTGTCGAAGCCCAACACGCGGACGTAGCAGTTGGGGTAGGCTTTCTTGCACTCCTGAATCTCGCGCAATACCTGGGCGGAGTCGTTGCATCCGAACATCGGCAACTTCCACATGGTCCAGTAGCGCCCATCGTAGTAGCCGGAGCCCTGGAAGTTGTCGCGGGAGATGATGCCCACCTGGTCGAACTCAAGGCAAGGGATGAGGTTCTTGGTGATCATGTATTCCACCTGCTTGGCGATGGCGTCATCGGACAAGGGGGGCAAGTACGACAGGGTCTCGAACTTGGTGTTGTTGTACGGGTTCCACACCTGCCACCAAAATCATCCACATTTTAACAGTAAGACAAAAGTCAACGGGCTTTTCCAATGTGGACATGCATTGAATTATCTAGTACATAACCAACCAAATTGCGATCAAGTAGCAGAGAACCCATTCTCCTGTCCTGCGACCAGGGACGGAAAGAACAGGGTATAATGCAGGAGGACATTTCCGTTGGTGGGGGTCAGTACCTGCATGCACTGCACGCGGCTGCCGTTCTGCACATTGGTCAGCTTCTGGGCATTGCTGGAGAAGACGGTGGCTCCCTTGAGGCCGGTGAAGGCCTTCACGCTGCTGGACTCCGAGGCAGCGACGCTGGATGAAGCTGCAGCGAACGCAGCGGGGGCCACGACAGCGGAGGCTGCCACAATTGAAGCCATTGCGAACGCTGTTCGATCTCGCAACGCTGCAAGAGAGCACAATGGAAGACGGAAGGCAAATAAGAAACGCAAGCAGCTGTGAGAGAGTGGGATAAACTGCGCATGAGCGGCAGTCTTAACTGAAATCAACAAGGATCGGCAGCCACACACAGAGCCGACGATGGAGATAAAAGCGCAGTGGATTATCTCCGCATTAGCCTCCACCTCACCAGACAGGTAACGTAGGCCGTCGATCCGAGCTCTCCACCGGCTTTGCCCGCAGGAAATCCACTTCCTGGCCTGCTTTTACGGCTCTCCATTTGCCTTAATTTGGCGCGCGTCAGATTAGCGTAAACTACACTAAATATGATATTTAGTGGTCACCAATTCTAATTGTTTTGCTCAATACTAATTGTAAACCACGGTGTGGTGTCACCAACACTAATTGTTATCCCAACATGTATATTACTTGTGATTCCTTGAAAATATTTTGGACATTCTAGATCTATAGTGTTGCAATTACTGTCACTTACCAAGTGATTTTTCATCCAAATTACAAGCATCCATGACAATATTTCATCAGAAGTTGGTGACAAGAGATGGTGGGGTTTTGGCCAATGGATGAACTCATCCATTATCCCTGACAATATTTGGTCACTTATTTGTAGGAAGTGTCATCCGAAAAGTTACCGCAATGACATTAAATACAATATGACACTAAATATCATATCTAGTGTAGTTAAGTCTGGCTGAAAGAGTGTCACTTGTCCAGGTCATATGAATATCTTATTCATTATCAAATTGAAGATACTTTTTCAATGAACATATATGTGTGTCCAATTATGTTGACTTCTACACCTAAGATTGTTCATACATTTTGAGCACAATTATTGCACAAGTATAGAAATTTAGGATATTCCACATTGAAGCACATGATCGAATGTCTACAAGAGTGTTATCAATGAAGTGAGATGCATGTTGATGTGAAGAAGGTCATTGCGCAATGTTCCACTCATATTTGAAGTTTGTCTACTCCACCCAAGGAAGGTACCTCGTCGTATTAAGAAAGTACATGAGAAATCTGTGCAGGAGGGTCCTTCCAAAAGGTGGGTGTTTAATGTAATAATAATAATAATGATCATAGTATTGGGTGCTCATAGGTTATTGTGAGTTTATGATAAAATCGATGTTTTAAAGTAGCATAGGATACTTACGTGAAAGACCTGCGAATTATGGATGGAAATCCTTATAGGATACAATTGTAAATTAAGTGGCCTATGGGTTCAACCCCTAAGAACCTAGAAAGTAGTTTTAAGTCTTTTTCTAAATGTATTTGCCTTAGGTTTTTTCATTTCCCTTTGAATTGACAAATCCTTACATGGTTTTGTTTTTGAGATCTTATTTTATGTCTTGTACATGGACTTTTGTTCTTGCAATGTGGATTATGAATTCAAGAGGTAGCAAGAAACAAATGTGTTTCAAACCATGTCAAATCCATCTTTTGTGATTTTTAGAGTAACATTAGGGCTCAAAAGCTAGGAGGCAAGATGTAGACTATTATTGCTTAGCACATCTAGGAAATTGCATCATTTAGTTGCTCATGTGGCTAGCAATAATTGAAGGGGAATGTAGGTGGTGAAGAGGTGTACAATAACTTTGTACAACAACTTCCACCGTTGTATTTCGAACATAAATTATGTGCTCAAATGAACACATTAGTTGTGTAAACCTTATTTGTAACGGATTAAATTCATCCATATACATACACACTCCTACATGGGGAACTCACTTATATATTTAAGGGAAAGCACTTTAAAATAGACCTAAATTGACATCAACCAATCAAATTTAAGCACTAGATGCTTACTAGACTAACCACTCCGCGAAGTCCACTTGGTTACCATGTTGGAGACCATTGGGTTTTAAGCTAAGGCAAGGTGCTTGTATATGCGCCCTCATCCTCTTTGTCACACCTCTCATGAAGCTAGTGTATCGTAAAGTTAGCGGGTGTTATTCGGTTTCTTTTCTCAATTGGATACCTATATTTGATTGGTGCGTGGTTAGGTGAGGATCAAAGAACAAACACCACAAAGACACATGTTCACAAGAGATTGGACCATGTCTCCAGGTTCTACTACATACTCCTCACTCAATAGTGAACACACTAGGGAAGACCTTTGTATGCAATTAGAGAATCAACAAACATGCACTTCCAATAACCATAACTAAATCAAATGAGGTCCGATTTCAATCCAATTTTTACTAATGACTCCTCATAGATTTGCTAATGCAACACAATTTCTGTTGGGTAGATCTAATAGGTAGAGGTTGGAGATCATGGAAAGCGCACCAAATAACACCCACATACTCTCTTAGGTCCAAGCAAGTCACTGATGGGTTCTCAGTTGGCAAGGACCCTTCCATTTAGTCAAGACCACTTCTCATCTATAGCCCTAGAGATGACTTCCACTGCGCACAAAATAAAGTGTTAAATAGAGCTATATAAGGATTCCCGGACAACCAGTCAATGGGCACTGCAAGAACAGTGTCTGGGGAGAATTTTTGGGCAGAAACGTTCAAAATCCTAGTGTTTCCAAGTCCACCTGGTTACATGTTGTGATCTGTTGGGCTCTCTTTGCTAATTTGAGGTATATTGCATAGATTCGTCTAAAATAATCGGTGTGCTTTCTGAAGTCGTGAACTTCAGCCGGTTATTTTCTCACGCTCAACTGCTTTCATTTGCAAGTAGCGTTCGGTTCTCCCCATTCATTGTGCAAGAATCCCATTTGCAACCACTCGTGTCTCAAGCAATACTCATCAGAGTCCAAGTCCAAGTCCACCTGGTTACATGTTGTGATCTGTTGGGCTCTCTTTGCTAATTTAAGGTATATTGCATAGATTCGTCTAAAATAATCAGTGTGCTTTCTGAAGTCTTGAACTTCAGCCGGTTATTTTCTCACGCTCAACTGCTTTCATTTGCAAGTAGCGATCGGTTCTCCCCATTCATTGTGCAAGAATCCCATTTGCAACCTCTCGTGTCTGAAGCAATACTCATCAGACCAAGTTGCCAGTTGGCAATTATCAAAAATAAAAAGGTGTATATCATGAGGATCATTGCGGAGGGGGCACTGCGAGAATCGAACTCGCGACCTCTTGCACCCAAAGCGAGAATCATACCATAAAGACCTCACCGAGGTTTAAAGAGAGAATAAAATACAAGACCCCGAAGGGAGAAGCCGACCCAGCCCCACACGTGGCGACCGGGACGGGCCCGGCGAACCGGTGGAAAGGAAGAAAACAAACAGTAAAAACCCCAAAACGGGGGAGGGAAAACCCCGGGGACAGCCACGTGTGCCCCTGAGGTGCCAGCCAACGGGCCGAGGGAAGGGGAGAGGCCGCGTCAAACCAACATGGCCCCCAAGGACGGGCCCAGCCATCCAGGCGGGAAGGGAACCGCGGGAAGGCGATGGGGGGCGCGGGAGGCCGGAGTCCGAGCGAGCCAATTTTGAATCGGTCATATTCAAGAGGGTGAAATTCTACAGTTCAATTTGCCTTTCAACATTTTGTTTCTTTGACGTGGCTTTCGGGTCATGACAAAGTCGTTCAAAGAAATGTTATCTCATGAGACATACTTATAACCCTGCATTCTATATTGTACACAATTGTAACACAAGGATTGCAAGTCAATATTGGGCCACAAAGAAAAGGTTTTGGTGCTCTGTATCCAGTGATGAGTAATACACCTATTCTATACTCTTTCTAGACAAGGGAGATTTCAATGAAATGCAAGATACTGTATCACCCTCTGAATGACTAAAGTACTCTGAGATTGGCAGATAATAGCCATGTACCAGTCCCTCACGAATAATGCAGACAATAACTCAACAGCTCTGCCTTCTAGCGATCGACCACAATGATTCCAAAGATGCTCAAGACCCATTATGCAAATATAATCTTACCTTGTTAGGAGTATTGCAGATGGCTGGAGATGTGGCCTTCATCTTGTTCGCATCCATGCAATATTTTCTGCTGAAACTCGAAATGCAGAATTTGGCCTCCTTCACAGTTATAGGTACTCAAATTTTATCCATCAGCATTAAGGATCGCCTTAACCCTCCAACACACACTAAATCTCATCACAGCGAGCTTCAATTCAAACCGTCTCGATTTTGAACTTGGGGATGGATTCCATTGCTGCTATTCTCACAGAAGACTAACCCTTTGAAGACCAACATATTTATGTCATCGAAACTCTTCATCACGAAACTTCTCTGCTAAGTTTCATGACGGACACTGAGCTCATTGTTCAAGTCCAACCAACAAAAACGATTCTCAAAGGGACCACACTCTTGTTGCACTGATGTTTCCACATGCGGAGAATATTTCCAATTCAGCCTCCCTGTCTCCCCAGCCAACAATCCATCACTCCGATAGGTATATCTTGCATTCTACCTGCAATTATCAAATTCTACCGTCCTGTCGCGCCCGAAAGGGCAATTATGCCCAGCAAGCTGGAGGCATAGGTTCAAGGTATGCACTTTCCGTTGGCACGAACTACACCACCTCTTCGAGAACAAAGGCCCATTCTCGCGACTAGAAAATCATGTCCCAGTAAGTTGTTTTTGACCTAGCATGTTATCGCCTGTAAAACTGTCCCAGGAATATGCAGGTTCGACTCTGGCTCGAATTACTCATAGACGTTGCTCGTAAAATTGCAATACAATTGTATAGAGTATTGGTTCTATACTCACCTCGTACGGATATTTTACCGGGTTATACAGTGCCATACTAAAATACAGGATTATGTGATTCCAGACTATACGGTAACGAGCATTTGTCAGAGAATGAACTGCTGCCGGTAAGGAACAAACTGATCTCTAAGCACTGTTTCGTTGGGTTCTCCTCCAAAATATAGCGCAGTTGAATATATATACGTGGTTCCCAGATTCTCTCCAAGCCCCTCGTCCTCATCAATTAGAACCGCGACCACAAATACACCATTCCTGCATTTCACACCTCACCACAACCTCTATTGTGCAGAATCTGAACACACGTACAACCATACAATCGGAGAATTGACGCGGGGTGTAGCCTGGGAAAAGTGTGATCGATGATCATAAATGGTGTTACTTCGCAAAACAGTAACGTTGCCTATACAAGTAAAATCGATGATCGATTTCGAAGTCCGAAGCCTGCAAGCTCGACGAATCTACGAGGAAGGAGTGGCGACGAGGAAGCCGCAGATCTGGACCTGCTTCTTGTTGTCGAAGCCCAACACGCGGACGTAGCAGTTGGGGTAGGCTTTCTTGCACTCCTGAATCTCGCGCAACACCTGGGCGGAGTCGTTGCATCCGAACATCGGCAACTTCCACATGGTCCAGTAGCGCCCATCGTAGTAGCCGGAGCCCTGGAAGTTGTCGCGGGAGATGATGCCCACCTGGTCGAACTCAAGGCAAGGGATGAGGTTCTTGGTGATCATGTATTCCACCTGCTTGGCGATGGCGTCATCGGACAAGGGGGGCAAGTACGACAGGGTCTCGAACTTGGTGTTGTTGTACGGGTTCCAAACCTGCCACCAAAATCATCCACATTTTAACAGTAAGACAAAAGTCAACGGGCTTTTCCGAAGTGGACATTCATTGAACTATCTTTCACATAACCAACCAAATTGCGACCAAGTAGCAGAGAACCCATTCTCCTGTCCTGCCGACCGGGGACGGAAGGAACAGGGTACAATGCAGGAGGACATTTCCCTTGGTGGGGGTCAGTACCTGCATGCACTGCACGCGGCTGCCGTTCTGCACATTGCTCAGCTTCTGGGCATTGCTGGAGAAGACGGTGGCTCCCTTGAGGCCGGTGAAGGCCTTCACGCTGCTGGACTCCGAGGCAGCGACGCTGGATGAAGCTGCAGCGAACGCAGCGGTGGCCACGACAGCGGAGGCTGCCACAATTGAAGCCATTGAGAACGCTGTTCGATCTCGCAACGCTGCAAGAGAGCACAATGGAAGACTGAAGGCAAATGAGAAATGCAAGCAGCTGTGAGAGAGTGGGATAAACTGCGCATGAGCGGCAGTCTTAACTGAAATCAACAAGGATCGGCAGCCACACACAGAGCCGACGATGGAGATAAAAGCGCAGTGGATTATCTCCGCATTAGCCTCCACCTCACCAGACAGGTAAGGTAGGCCGTCGATCCGAGCTCTCCACCGGCTTTGCCCGCAGGAAATCCACTTCCTGGCCTGCTTTTACGGCTCTCCATTTGCCTTAATTTGGCGCGCGTCAGATTAGCGTAAACTACACTAAATATGATATTTAGTGGTCACCAATTCTAATTGTCTTGCTCAATACTAATTGTAAACCGCGGTGTGGTGTCACCAACACTAATTGTTATCCCAACATGTATATTACTTGTGATTCCTTGAAAATATTTTGGACATTCTAGATCTATAGTGTTGCAATTACTGTCACTTACCAAGTGATTTTTCATCCAAATTACAAGCATCCATGACAATATTTCATCAGAAGTTGGTGACAAGAGAAGGTGGGGTTTTGGCCAATGGATGAACTCATCCATTATCCCTGACAATATTTGTTCACTTATTCGTAGGAAGTGTCATCCGAAAAGTTACCACAGCGACATTAATTACAATATGACACTAAATATCATATCCAGCGTAGTTAAGTTTGGCTAAAAGAGTGTCATTTGTCCAAGTCATATGAATATCTTATTCATAATTAAATTTGAAGATTCTTTTTCAATGAACATATATGTGTGTCCAATTATGTTGACTTCTACACCTAAGATTGTTCATACATTTTGAGCACAATTATTGCACAAGTATAGAAATTTAGGATATTCCACATTGAAGCACATGATCGAATGTCTACAAGAGTGTTATCAATGAAGTGAGATGCATGTTGATGTGAAGAAGGTCATTGCGCAATGTTCCACTCATATTTGAAGTTTGTCTACTCCACCCAAGGAAGGTACCTCGTCGTATTAAGAAAGTACATGAGAAATCTGTGCAGGAGGGTCCTTCCAAAAGGTGGGTGTTTAATATAATAATAATCATAATATTGGATGCTCATAGGTTGTTATGAGTTTATGATAAAATCGATGTTTTGAAGTAGCATAGGATACTTACGTGAAAGAGCCGCAAACTATGGATGGAAGTCCTTATAGGATACAATTGTAAATTAAGTGGCCTATGGGTTCAACCCCTAAGAACCTAGAAAGTAATTTGAAGTCTTTTTCTAAATATAGTTTTTTAAGCTTTTTTCATTTCCCTTTGAATTGACAAATCCTTACATGGTTTTGTTTTCGAGATCTTATTTTATGTCTTGTACATGGACTTTTGTTCTTGCAATGTGGATTATGAATTCAAGATGTAGCAAGAAACAAATGTGTTTCAAACCATGTCAAATCCATCTTTTGTGATTTTTAGAGTAACATTAGGGCTCAAAAGCTAGGAGGCAAGATGTAGACTATTATTGTTTAGCACATCTAGGATATTGCATCATTTAGTTGCTCTTGTGGCTAGCAATAATTGAAGGGGAATGTAGGTGGTGAAGAGGTGTACAATAACTTTGTACAACAAACTTCCACCATTGTATTTCGAACATAAATTATGTGCTCAAATGAGCACATTGGTTGTGTAAACCTTATTTGTTACGGATTAAATTCATCCATATACATACACACTCCTACATGGGGAACTCACTTATATATTTAAGGGAAAGCACTTTAAAATAGACCTAAATTGACATCAACCAATTAAATTTAAACACTAGATTACCAGACAAACCACTCCGTGAAGTGCACTTGGTTACCATGTTGGAGACCATTGGGTTTTAAGCTAAGGCAAGGTGCTTGTATATGCGCCCTCATACTCTTTGTCACACCTCTCATGAAGCTAGTGTATCGTAAGGTTAGCGGGTGTTATTCGGTTTCTTTTCTCAATTGGATACCTATATTGATTGGTGCGTGGTTAGGTGAGGATCAAAGAACAAACACCACAAAGACACATGTTCACAAGAGATTGGACCATGTCTCCAAGTTCTATTACATACTCCACACTCAGTAGTGAACACAATAGGGAGGACCTTTGTATACAATTAGAGAATCAACAAACATGCACTTCCAATAACCATAACTAAATCAAATGAGGTCCGATTTCAATCCAATTTTACTAATGACTCCTCATAGATTTGCTAATGCAACACAATTTCTGTTGGGTAGATCTAATAGGTAGAGGTTGGAGATCATGGAAAGCGCACCAAATAACACCCACATACCCTCTTAGGTCCAAGCAAGTCACTGATGGGTTCTCAGTTGGCAAGGACCCTTCCATTTAGTCAAGACCACTTCTCATCTATAGCCCTAAAGATGACTTCAAGTGTGCACAAAATAAAGTGTTAAATAGAGCTATATAAGGATTCCCGGACAACCAGTCAATGGGCACTGCAAGAACAGTGTCTGGGGAGAATTTTTGGGCAGAAACGTTCAAAATCCTAGTGTTTCCAAGTCCACCTGGTTACATGTTGTGATCTGTTGGGCTCTCTTTGCTAATTTGAGGTATATTGCATAGATTCGTCTAAAATAATCGGTGTGCTTTCTGAAGTCGTGAACTTCAGCCGGTTATTTTCTCACGCTCAACTGCTTTCATTTGCAAGTAGCGTTCGGTTCTCCCCATTCATTGTGCAAGAATCCCATTTGCAACCACTCGTGTCTCAAGCAATACTCATCAGAGTCCAAGTCCACCTGGTTACATGTTGTGATCTGTTGGGCTCTCTTTGCTAATTTAAGGTATATTGCATAGATTCGTCTAAAATAATCAGTGTGCTTTCTGAAGTCTTGAACTTCAGCCGGTTATTTTCTCACGCTCAACTGCTTTCATTTGCAAGTAGCGATCGGTTCTCCCCATTCATTGTGCAAGAATCCCATTTGCAACCTCTCGTGTCTGAAGCAATACTCATCAGACCAAGTTGCCAGTTGGCAATTATCAAAAATAAAAAGGTGTATATCATGAGGATCATTGCGGAGGGGGCACTGCGAGAATCGAACTCGCGACCTCTTGCACCCAAAGCGAGAATCATACCATAAAGACCTCACCGAGGTTAAAATTGAGAAAAAATTACAAGCCCCAACAAAGGGGGAAGGTCAAGCCCAAGGGCACCAGGCACCTGGACAGGACTGGGGAGCCCCGACAGGGGCCAACCCAACGGTCGAGAAACAAACGAGGGAAGGAAAAAGGTCCCCCCTGGCGGGAACGCCGAGGGGCGGGAGCAAGGAACGAGTACCACAAGCATGCCACCCGTCCCTCCCTGAGAGGGCAAGGCGCAGGGTGGCAGGAGACGCGCGCGGGAGCCACGCGGGAAGCGCAACGAGGGAGCGCCAGGGGAGGCCGCTCGTGAGAGCGTCGGAGTCTTCAGTCGTAAACATCAAGAAATGAATAGTCTTCAATGTCGGGGGGCAACTCAAAATTGAATCTGGCTTCCCCCAAGTTCGCCGCCCAACGGTAAACCCCGTAGAGAGAACTAGAGGTGGGTACCCCAGTAACTCGAAACAGTTGGAGGCAATCCTCTTTGGTGAGGATGCGCGGAACTAGAGAAGCAACAGATTCCGGGGGAAAGAGACGTGCCAAACGCCTCTCAGCGAGGGATTCCAGAAGGAATTCTTCTACCTCGCGGTTGACAGCTTCATCGAGGGCAGCTTCAGTAAGACCCATGCGTTGGTACGCGAATCGGTTGGGGTTAAGACGCGGGCTGTTATCTGCAGGGGCGTGAGGGCCAGCAGTGGGTTGTCCAAAGATGTACGGATAAGTGAAGGTGACCCTATCAGCGTACTGTGCAGGCCCTGTGTCTACATCAACCGGCGGTGGGGTACGATCCTCCTCCTGATTGTCCGTGAGTGGGCGTTCCCTGTCATCATGAGACGAGGGTAGGCAGCCCTCGGTAGGTGTGGAGGTTCCTGCACTTGGTGATCGTGGTGGCGGACAGGTGTTCTCTCTAGCTCGGGGGCGAGGTCCAAAGGAGCATTTCACCTTCGCCCTACTCTTGGGACGGGCGGGAGGCGTACTTGCGTTCCTGGTGAGGTCGATTTCTTTTAGGAGCTCCTCGATTTCTTTGGACGGGTCGTCTTCGGGTGTGGGGGCGCTGAGCTGATCCACTTCATTCGTTGGGGTAGCGATTGGGGGGGTCTGGAGCTGCTGGGGCGCGGCGGAGCGTCTCTTCAGTGGTCCGAACCCGCATTTCGTTTTGGGGCGGCTGGTGGGTCTGGTGTGTGGGGCCAAGCTGCCATTGTAAGGTTGTGGTTGGGGTCCTTGTTCGCGTTGATTGGATCGCTGCGGGTTTACCTCTTGAAGCGGCCTGCGATTCTGGAGGTGAGTTTGCTCACCATCTCTTGTTGTGTGGTCATTCTCCTGATCCGAGTTGTGCTCCCCCGTCCAGGCGTTAGTTTGTTGCGTGAAGGTTTCGCTGTCACGTTGCGTTTGTGTTGCCAGGTCCTGTGTGTGTAAGGTAGTTTCCAGGGGGGGGAATCATTTCGGGTTCGGAGTCGCGTTCAGGCTCCCTGTTCCGGGTAGTGTTGGCAGTCGAATTGCCCTCGTCCTGTGTGTTGGACGGAGGGCTTGATGTGTCATTGTCTGGGGGGTCCGGAGGGCGCCAATTGTTGGCAATTTCTTGTATAAAGTCCTGCACCCGTGTTGGGAAGTCCGGCTGAGCCATGAATTCGGCCTCAGTGTCTGGTGAGGGGGAGAGACGGTGTATTCGTATCGGAGGTGTAATCCAGGCTCCTAGTTCGCGTGGGAGGAATTCCTGATGAGGTGTGGTGTTCCATTTAATGCCGGTGTTGCTCGCTCTGCCAAAAACACTATATTCGTTAAATTGAGACTTTTTGGGCATTTTGAGACATTCACAGAAATAAGAACAAGGATAAATGGAACACGTATTGGAGAAAGTTGTAAGATGCAAACACTTTGAAGCGGGTGTTTAGAACAAGAACCCCATTAATAACTCATATTTGGGATTGTTTAGGGCGGGCAATCCAAACCTTAGGCCAAGTTGAAGGGGAAATCTTAAAACATTCATATTATCGCACAAAAACTTGTATGAATATGGTTTAGGTAGGGCAATCCAAACCATAGATCATATTGAAGGGGAAATATGTGAACCAATATAATATAACATACAAAATATTCCAAACTCATATTTGTGATGGTTTAGGTAGGGCAATCCAAACCTTAGACCATATGGAAGGGGAAATCATGTGACACTTATATTATTGCAAAAAAAAACATACAAAGTGTGGCATGTAAAATGCATAGCATGCTAACACCACACATCCATTGGATAGTGCGACCCAAAATGTTCTTGCCTATGGCCCAAAACCCTACGCCTACTATGGCCTATCTAGCCTCGGAGACTACCTCTTTTTCTTTTGCTTCATTTTCTTTTGCTTTTTTTACTTTTGCCTCTTTTACTTTTGCCTCTTTTTCTTTTGCCTCTTTTTCTTTTGCTGCGGCTTCTTTTGCTCGCATTGCTTCAACATTCCTGAAAATCTCCGCCCCGCGACTATAGCCATTCTTGGGGTGACCGCCATCAAAAACACATTTTGGATTCCGTCGGCCGCCCGAATTATACGACGAAGAATTCGAATACGATGAAGTGGACTGTCTTGCATTTCTGGTCATGGAGTAGAAACGCTCCAACTCGACGGACGCACTAGCCCGCATAGGTTTACGGGTGGGAGCAACCTGCAACGCGTCAATGCAAGAACACATGTGTTAGTTTAGGGAGGAAGACCCAAACGTGTCACACGTTCAATTTTTAAGTGCGGGATGATTGTAATGCGCGGTTAACCATGTTTTGGGGGGGGGGGTTCACCTTGTCACCAGGGGCGTTCCCGTCGGAGTTGGCGAGGAGGGGCAAGGCGTCCCGCAAAGGGATAGGAAGGGTGCCACTCTTCGTGGGCCGAGCGTCCATCCGCAGCCGCCGTTGAGGTGTAATACTGCCGCCGGGCCGAGAGGGGGACGTCCGGATGCATTTGCGATTTATGCCCTTGAGCGGCGACGGGGACAGAGATGGCCGGAAGATTTGCTTGGGTGGGGGGCTATCGACGACGCCGGCGTTGATAGGCTCCTTGGAGTAGTCGATGGTGGACGCGGCATCGTAGACGGTCTCGTAGAAAAAGCTCCCCAAGTTTGATTCACTGACGATCTCAATCGAGGGCTCCAAACGCTGGCGCAAAAAAGGAAACAAAACAAAACCCAAGGGGAGGGGGGGAGGGGGGAGCATGTGAAAATCGATATACAATTGAGGCATAATATATCACACACAATGGCACACCATGTAGTATCTCAAATGAGTTTATTATATTTCGCGTGAGCGTACAACTCTCTGTACATATAGTCCTTCGGATCCATGTATCTTTCGCCTATCGGATTACAACTAAGGAACCGGGGCACGGGTAGTCCGCTCCCCACGAGCGTTTGAATGTACTTAAGTAGGTCTAACAAAAAGCGGTCTCGGACCTTCTCGACCGTCCACGTGGGGCAAACTATGAAGTTCGAGGTCGGGTTCAAAATGTTTTTGGAAGCGCTGTCGTCCACCATCAACGTGTTGTCACGGGTGGGGCGAACGTCGTAGGGACAGCTGACCATGGTCGGACGCTGGTCCCATACGACTGGCTTCAAGACCTTAAGAAATTGGTTTACGGCGGGGTTGTTGGGCTTCTTCACAACCCTGCCCTCGGGGGTGTATAATGTTTTACAAGAATCCTGTCCTAGGACCAAGCACGGGGGTTGGAGTCCCTTGAAGATGAACTCCACGACGGCCTGGGTATTCTCGGACTTCATGGAGCTCCAAATGATCACCCACCATTTGGATAGGGCGCCCTGTAGGAAGCGCCGAAGGGATGGGCGGAGGTACACTAGCTTGCTTTTGATGTATGCGGGGGGTCCATCGTAGTTGGCGTCCTCGGGCTTGCAGAAAGGCACCGTAGGGACCCTCGGACAATGCACGCACTGGACAAGGACCCCGTTGAGGTCTAGCACGAGGAACCGGGTCTTGGGAGGCGAAGGTGGCGAGGGCAAAATCGGGGGGACCACCGCGCTGTCCTCCACACTCCTCGGAGAGGATCGGTGGGGAGCTGCGACGCTATGCTCCGAACCCTGCGGCGACGAGCGAGAGAAGGCGGACGAGGACTATGTTATGCTATGTCCATCTCAAGCAGAACGGAAATTTTGTGCAAACACAAGAAGAATTGGACCATTGGTGGCAACAAAAACATACAAGGGGAACAACATACATTGGGACACGGATGCAAACATATGGGCGCCAAAAATAATAATTTTATTTTTACAAATCTCTATGTACAATTTGATTGGGGGGGACCGCGGTGAACGAGGGCATTCACACTACCCTAATTCTACATCTACAAAATTGGTTGCGCGCCGCCAAGGTCGAGCGTAGTCGAGTGCAGGTGAGACGAAGGGGATCGCGGGGGGGCACGTTGGGGGGAGGGGGAGCAAGTGTAGAGCATGGGGGGGGCAGGGGGTGTGCATTTCCTCCTAGCAAGGGGGACACGACCACGCCAACAAGACAATGACCCAGGAAGTTTGGGTCGGTCGACCCAAACTGGGGAGGGCTCAGTGTATTACCTCGCCCTGGTCATGTCTCGACGATGTGGAAGCCTCCACCGTCCCCGCTGCCCCGCCTCTCTCGCCACCGCCTTCTCCGACGACGTCAGGAACCTTCTCCTGCAAACGATCGGCATCGGGCCCTTGTCCTAAACCAATCTCCGCATGTGCATCATGCATGCGTTCATCGATTTGGTTAGGAGTAGAGGTATCACCAGGCCCTTGCAGGCCTTCAACATCTAGCATGGCCGTGTCTAGTTGACACCCATGTTGGTCAAGGGAGGACTGCGCTGCAACGGGGTTTGGGTCGCCCGACCCAAACTGTCCTGCATCTGGAGAGGGCCCTTCGGACACTCCAGTGGATGGTGGGTTTGGGTCGGTCGACCCAAACATCCTGGGGTCGTCCGCTTAGTGAGGGGGCGCCATGACTATGGGGGGCCGAAGTGGTGGAGGGCCCAAAGGGGAGGAGGCTCCAGAGACGCGCCAGATGTTGGGGTCATCCACTTGCTGGACCGGCGCGTACGGAACTTGGTGGGGCCGAATCAAGTGCTGGAAGCTGAAAGACGATTGCGGCACAGGCTGCTGAGGGATGCTCTGCGGAGGGAAGCCGGGGGGCAAGTGCGGGAAGGAGCTGGAGGGAGCCACCACCAAACCCTGCGCCCACATTCCTTGTATCACTTGTGATATCAATTCGGCGTGGGACGGAGGTTGGGCCATCGCCCTCTGTCGCTCCTGCTCCAACAGGAGAGCCCTCAGCTCTGCTACCTCGTTCCGCATTGAGGGCTCTTCAGCGGCAACCTTCTGCAGACGGACGCGTTGCTCCTCATCCCTCCTCATCTTCTCGTTCGCCTCCTCCACAGTCAGGACCTCGGGTTTCACCCTAACCATGCCAGCGAACGCTGTCGGGGAGGGGGGATCTGATCTGAGCCGTTTGGCGAGCTCAATATCATCGTCGTCCTCGCTGCTTATGGCAATGGTCTCCTCCACGGAGTAGTCGCCATACAGCTTCTTCCCCTTCAACTTCCTTCTCTCCCTGAACGTGGCGGTCGCGTCCCTGGAGTACATGTCCCGTGCATCGTCCACAGTCAGGACGGGCACGAGCTTACTCTGCGGGGTTGCCGCCCGCATCGCCTTCTTCCGTTGAGGGGCTTCGGATTGTTGCGTGAAGCCCGTTGCCCCTTCCTCGACGTCGCCTTCCTTCTCCGCCTCCTCGTGTTCCTCTGCTTCCTCCTCCTCCTCCTCAACCTCGCCACCTTCTGTGCGGGACGGATTGCCCGGATGCAACCCGACCAGAGGTTCGGGAACTTGGGTCGTGGCCCTCATGGCCATTTCCTCCGGGTTGATGCGCCTCACCCTATCAAGAGGGTTTTCGCCACCCTGAACAACCTCGTCGACGTAGCTACCCGGGATCCAATCGAGGATGTCCATCTTCTTCGCCAGCGATTTTTGCACCCTATAAAATGGCAGATCGCCATCCTCTATGTAGGAGTATATATTCAGCCCCGACATCTACACAATCCAAGTTATAGGGAAATTAGAATTTGTCGAGGCAGTCACATATACAAGACTAAGTGAAATGTGTAGTTTGGGCCGGTCGACCCAAACCTGCAAAAAGCCTAGTTTGGGTCGGTCGACCCAAACCTGCAAAGAGCCTAGTTTGGGTCGATCGACCCAAACTGCTTACGAGCTATAGAAAGTCACTTACCATAGCAGCATAGACAGGTTTTGAGCCTCCGAAGACGTTGAAGATGCAGTCCCCTCTCCTCGTCAGCGTTCTCATCATTCTCATGTAAAATTCCATCCGCAGCTCATCTAAAGGATAGTTCGCGTATTTAGCCTCGTCGTAGAGGCACTTGTTGGCACCCAACCCTTCTGGAACTTGGAAGAGTTTGTCCATCCGGGATATAGGGTGGTTCGGCACCTTCAACAACTCCGCTTTGTACACGAAGTACAAACACAAGACGTTGACGAACTTGGTCTTCTTGTCCCTCAACGTCGTGTAAGCCCCCTCCGCCGGTGCGGCGATGTAGTGAGACTTGGAGACTGCATACTCCGGCTGCAGTTTCCGGACAAGCTCGTACACCTGCTCCGCCCTCCTATCCTCGACTATCCAAAGCCAGATATCTACCTCCCTGAACTTAGGGCTTGCATAATCGACGAACTTAGATAGGAAGGGGTCATAGAAGAGGGTGCTCATTGTGCCCTCAAATGAGCTTCCAGGAATATTCCTGAAATCAATCATCCCAAAAGGAAAGCGGTCCCTTGCTTTCGTCCTTATCGCCATTCTGGCGTCCTGACCTGGCCAGCCCTGAATTTTCAAAGGCTCGAAGGTGACAAGGTTGAAGTAAGCGTCCCCTTCAAACTTGACAATCTTCTTCTCCTTGATGAAGTTCGAGAACGCACGCGTTGTGTGATCCGGAAGCGCCCGGTTCTTCCCACCCTTCACCATCTTGGCCCGCAAGAAGTCGTCCCCCGCTTCCCTTATTAGAGCCGCCATGGAGGCACTGGTGAACTTATATTCATCTTTGAATGCTCTCCAGTTAGCCTCATGAACCTCGCCGTCCACGACAATATTCCTCTCTGGCACCAATTTATGCAGCTCCTGCACGATAGTCGTTTTCTTTTTCCTGTTCTCCGTCCATTCCTTCATGGTGTAGCATGAAGGAACGAAGGATTTGGGCTTTTGGAAGACAATCTTCGGGTGCACCCAACACCTCTTCGCCGTGGGTGCCACGTGCAGGATGTGCGATGCCGCCTTCTCCACCTCCGTCTCTGACAGACCTTGAAGAGTTCTAAAGAACTCTCTCACGAGAGGCTTCATCTGCTTGAAGCGCGAGGCCAGGCTAAAGAAAGCGCCAGTGTCGGGGTCGATTAAATCCCCCGTCTCGTGCTTTTCAAACACGGTTTTCCACTTCCTCCAAACTGAGTCCGATGCTGTAATCAAGTAAATCTCCCCCTTGAGGTCGCTGTATTTCTTTTGCTTGTGGCTCGAATTATCAATGGAGGAGAATTTGTTGATCATTTGGTATTTGAAATCCTGCACGTGAACAAAACAGAACATTTGAATGCGTGTTAGATATGTACATGTGATTTCCAAACCATATCATGACCAACATCTACAACAAGAGTTTGGGTCGATCGACCCAAACTAAAAAAAAACACAAGACTGCAACAGTTGTTTGGGTCGATCGACCCAAACTAAATAAACAAGGCTGCACCAGGAGTTTGGGTCGGTCGACCCAAACAATACTCACCTCCCACTTGGGATTCTTGTCCTTTGCATTCTCCCTCTCCTTGGGAGGCCTACCATAGAACTCCCACACCTCCCGCGAGGCCATGATATTCCTTATCCAGGAAGCTTGGTAAGCCCTCTTCTTGTTTCCCATATTGAAGTACCGGGAGATGTCGCTGAGCTTGGTCTCGTTGTCAGACCACACCACCAGTGCCTTCCAAACCTTCAGCTTTTCCTTCTGATTGTTGGGATCATCCCACTCATTCATGAGTTGGATTTTCTTGGATGCCTCCACGCTGTGTTGGCCGTCTATCAGCCAAAAATCGCCCTTCTGAATTGTTGGCCACATTTCAGGTGTAGGCATTTTCTTGAGACCCTGTGGCATCACTACAATCGTTTGCATGTCGTCTTTAAACTGCTCGCAAACGATCTGCGCGATTATCCAGTCAACGTAGGCGTCCTCCTTTGCCCGGACACACTTCTCCGGTGGCGCTAGATGGCACTGGCTGATATTCACGTCGAACTTGAAATCCCTGCCCATGAAAAAACAGTGGGAGCATTTCATCGTGAAATTGTTCACAATTTTCTGCAGCTCCCCTGCATCCACCTCTTCGCCTGGCTTCGGCATGCGCATCTCCGGTGAGACTGGCTCGTCAGTCATCACAGATGACTCTCTCGCCCTCTTGGATGGAGTTGTTTGACGGCTCCCAGAAGGTGTAGGTGTCTCACTATTCGTAGGTGTTTGGGAGGGAGTGGTCCTACGCGAGTCAGCCGGTACTGGTAGCGGCATCCTCACCGATTGAGGTCTTGACGACCCTGCTCCTTCCTCTGTGGGAGCTTTCCGCCTCACAGGTTGCTGTGATTTGGTTTTGCTTTGCAGGCCCCTGTTCAGCACGGTTATTGCATGTTTTAGTTTTGTGAACCGGCTTGAGACCTTGGTATTCGATGTACTCCCATCGATAAATATTGTCTCCGGCTTGATAACTTCCGGTTCGACACAGGACTCTCTTGCATAGAGTGCGTCGAAAGGCTCGGAGAACTGGTGCATGAACATATGCGCGTTCTGCACAGCCGAGTTCTCGAGGATGACGTCGGTATAGTCTCCAAGAGACTGTACCGATGCGACCTCCCATCCCGCAAGAGTCGCCCAGGTGTGTTTCTCCATGGTTCCCACCTTGACAACAAAAATCATTTTGTATGTTGAGGCTTTGACTACTTGAATAGACCAAGCGAGGACAAGCCCGTCCTTAGGGGAATAGGAGTCATCCTGCGGGGTTTCGTGCTCCTGCCACAACATGTCCGGCGCAGGCATGAACCACCTTTCGCCGGGTCTTTTCTTTGGAGCCATCTGTAAGAAAATAATGTGCAAGGTTAGTTTCGGTCGTTCGACCCAAACATCTATGACATGAATAGGTTTAGGTGGATTGTGTATTTTTATATTTCAGCATCATTTGTAATGATAATAAGAATGTTGTGATTATTGGGTGGATTTGCATTTTATATTGTTTGTGACATGCAGGATTCCTTGATACTTTTCCTTGATACATTCCTTGATTATTATTTTGGGTTGATGTGAATTTTATATTGATGCAAAATATCATGGATTTCTTTATGAGTTTATAATTAGAAGACTTTGTTTGGGTCGCTCGGCCCAAACATGATGCTTTGTTTTGTGTTTGGGTCGAGCGACCCAAACAAGGGGCTGTGTTTGGGTCGGTCGACCCAAACAATAGGCTGTGTTTGGGTCGTCTCCCCAAACAGTATTATTTTAATATATTTTTTAAACTTGGCATGTAGCATATACAATGCTTATGCATTGTGTATGCTACAACACCGTGAATCTACAAACACATATTGGTTAAAATAAAATACAATACCTTTCAAAGATGTTGTGCAGACAATTTGGAGTAGAGCAGGTTGTTCTTCCAATAATTCTCAATATCAAACAAACTGTGAGAAAGTTCAATGAGAAACTTTCAAACAACTATCAACTCTCTCAAACAGCTCTTGGATCTCTCAACCAACTCCTGAATCTCACACAGAACTACTGAATCTCTCAAAAGACTTCGAAATGTCTAAACTAACTCCTGAATCTCACACACAACTACTGAATCTCTCAAAAGACTTCGAAATGTCTAAACCAATTCCTGAATCTCACACACAACTACTAAACCTCTCAAAAGACTTCGAAATGTCTAAACCCACTCCTGAATCCCTCACAAAACTACTGAATCTCTCAAACGACTTCGAAAACTCTCAAACAACTCTTGATACTCTTAAAGAACTCTTGAATTTCACAAGCACTCCTAAAACTTCCAGTACAAACACCTGGACCTCCCAAACAGAAGCTTTATCTCCTACACAATGTTCTACTAACTTCCCTCAGCACTTTCCAACACTCTTCAACAGTCTTGGACTAATTTCCTTCACACTCACGCTCGAAAACCCTCCTCCGTATGTTTCTGTTTCTTTCAAAATAAACCCTAACTTCCAAGATTGCACTGCGGCTATTCTATTGTAGAGCAAGAGGAAGGAGGGAAATAGAAGAATTAGAAGAAAGCAAAACGCGGGTGAATGTGAAGAAAACCCACACCAAGCCTGAATCGCCGTGGCGCTTTGCGAAAGCGGCGCTTCAGGAGAGGCGGCGCTTCCAAGCAAAGCGCGGAGCGTAAGCTTGGCGCGGAGAGAGAGAGAGAGAGAGAGAAAGAATGAAAAAATGTGACGGTTGGGGTTTTGTTTGCCTCGGGAATTGGCCCCCAACCGCATGAATAGGGTGCCCACAGGTTTAGGGCACCCACGGAAACAGGGTTACAGGGAACCCTAAAACCTAAAGCTTGACTCTAAACCCTTAGCGGGCCTACCTCTTTAAGAGTACATAGGCTATTTGCCTCATAGCATAGGTTGCATTCTACAATATCAACTTTTTGTAAGTTGAAAACCTTTTGAGTTTGTAAGTTCCTCGCCAATTGCCTTCAAAACTAATTTTTAGTAGGTTAAAATCCTTCATATCTTTTAATGTTGTAGGTTTTAAAATCAAAATTTGAGTACTAAGTGGGATCCTTGGCAGGAATTGAACCTGGCTAAGCCTTTCACCACGTTTGAAGGCCAAGGATTAACCAAGTCTTTTTTAAAGAGTTGATTATAAGTTATGAAAGGTTGCTAAAATTCAAATGAGTTCAAGGGTGAAAGTTCTCACCATGTTCTCATTCAACCTCTACTCTTCCTGCAAGATATAGCCTAAAGATATGTACTTAGGCCAACTAATTTCCCAATTTGAAGAAGGATGAATGGCTAAAATCCTCTCTTTTAAAAAAAATTTAGGCAAAATTTCCTAAATGTTTTTTATCACATAGGTTGATATCCTATGTTTTTAAATTGTCCATAGGCTCTTTGTCCTACACTTTCAAAATTTTATAGGCTAAGTCACTAATTTTGTAGGCTGCATTTGTTTTAATCGGTATATTCATTAATTTGGGATTTTTTCGGCATTTTGAGAAAGTTACAAATATAAGAACATGGATAAAATCGCACGTACATTGGAGAATGTTGTAAGATGCAAATACTTTGAAGCGGGTGTTCATATCAAGAACGCAATTAAGATCTCATATGAAGATGGTTTAGGTAGGACGACCCAAACATTACACTATGTTGTTGTGGTTCATATATTAATTTGAGAGAAGAGAAAATCTCAAATTAGCAAATTTTAGGGTTTAGGTTCTTTTGGACCCTGCTCTAAACCCTTATTAGTTTTTTCAAAAGAACTATGGAGTACCCTAAGGTGCTACATAAAATGTGTTATTCTACAAAACTAACCATTTATATAGCCAGCGCATTCTTACAACAAAACTTTATGCTAAACTAATACTTATCCCCTACTTACATGACACCATACCCTAAATTTTCCAAAATCATTGAAGGCATTGGTTTCTCTTTTGTTTGAGCATGTTAGAAAAACCATATAATTGCGTTATATTTAACGATGTAACCATTCACATTTAGTCTTTACCAATGATGCCAACAATTCACACGATATTGAATGAAAAAAAAAAGATTACACACACCCCCCAACATGTGGAACAATTTAGAATAATTGAGTGTGGAGCCTAATAAATGAATACCTTCCCCAACTGCATTTTGCAAGGGTTTTGAAATGCACGATCCTTATTTGAAAATGCGAACATGCTCAAGTTTTAAGTACATCCCTTAGATCGTGACTTTCACGAATCACATAGTCGCCAATAAATCATGGTTCATGATATATTTAATATATAGATTGTGATATAAGAGTAAATGGGATAAGCACAACATCAAATGAAGCCATTCAAGCAATCATGTTGTTATTCCCTGTTCCTTCCATGTATATTAGATGATGGCGCAAGATAAAATAGATGTTGTTTGTATATGGGGGCATCAGTGAACCACAACTACATTTGGTGTTTAGGGTTTAGGGTTTAGGAGATAGGAGATAGGAGATAGGGTTATAACATATTAATCTATCCAATGTCAATGTATAACATTGTCTTACTCGTGAGAAGAGTCTTATAGGAAGGTTATAGTGAAGACGATGTTGATTATGTTAATTTGTTATTTGAGACGTTTAAACGCGATATATTGATTGGTCGTGTGTTTAATAAATATATTAAACGACTAATATGTTCATATTTAATATAAACATATATTTAATATATAGAATGTCATGTAAAAGTAAATCGAAGAAGCACAACATCATGTTGTTATTCATTGTTCTCTCCACATGTATTAGATAATGGAGGAAGATATAACAGATATTGTTTGCATAATATTATGAAGAAGAGTCTAATCGGAAGGTCATAGTAAATACAATCTTGATCATGTTAATATGTTATATGGGACGTTTAAACATGATATCCTAATTGGTTTTGTATTTAGTCAATGCGTATTTCATGTTGTGGATGTTATAAGGGTTTAGGGTCCAATCTTGGATGTTTTGCTCTCACACATTAGTAAACTTGAAGTGAACTTGAGGATGGATTCAAGTAACATTAAAAGATTGAACTAGAAAGGGACATTGGTAGTTAGTATCCCCTTAACAACGTCCACATACGTTCGTCATTGCCACTCTTGCATGCGAGATAATAGAGCAAGGTTCTAGGGTTTAGGGTTTAGGGGGGACAAATAAATAATTCTATTCATCATGACAATGGCCTCAAGCCTTGGAAACTCTCTCATAATTGCAGCCTCCAAATGGCCCAAACCCCACCTAAATAGGTTTACACTTGAAAGCATTGAATGGAGTTGTGTTTGGGTCTACATATTGGTTAAAATATACCTTGATGATATTTGAAAAAATTAATGTGGCCGCCACCCTTCCTCCCAATGGCGTATGTCATATCCACACAAAACAAAACAAATAGATTAAATAACATAGACTAAGTCATATGACGGCTGGGGTATCAGAGGGGCATTGATAGATGCGCATTTTTCTACTATAAATAGAAAACGGGGAATTATGTCAGGAGGTTTGAAATAACCTCTGCAAGAGAAGAAGGCGGGGAAGGCATCCAATGACTAAGTCTGGGAAGCGGAGGTGGATAGTATAAAGGGGCGCACCCCCCAAAAGTCGGTCCTTTTTTTCTCTTCTCCCGCTGTGGAATTCGTAGAGAGAACTCTTAGTAGGAGCTGTACTTCAAGGTTCGTGCATGCTGCCGTTCATGAGCACTTATCCATAGCATGCAAGTTCATGAGCACCTATCCACAACATGCAAGCCCACCGTGAACTTTGCAATGAGCTCAAATTCAACACACCACGCAATATCCGCCGCATTATACGCCGGATTTTGTGGTGTACTGTGAGCCCAAAAGGGTGCCCACATTTAGTCTTAGACCCTTGAAACGTTAGTTGATGCACTTTGAAGTAGCATGTTACTTCACAAAAATATAAAAAGAGTGAAATGTTAGTCTTAGAAGTACCATGTTGTAAGAGGCTAGGATGTGAGTTGTTATTGTGTTTTTACCTTCGGAAGGATTTGAGTGAATGAGGATAGGTAAGAAGAACTTGGATTGAGTAGTTAGTGAGTAGGCTAGTACAAATGGATGGAGACAACCAAAGTGACTCAAGAGGCAAGTGCATTCGAATTGGGATGAATGGAGGATCACATGGAGCGCACAAGTGGACCACCTCATCATGGCCATTTAATGGGGAAGGCCCAAGGAAGAATGCAAGGTGGAGGATAAGCAAATTCTCAAAGCACCAATCAAATCACGAATTAAGCATCGTGGTTTGAATTAAGTGGTGAGCGACGATTTGGGAAAGTAAGGGGAGAAAGTTATGGCGGCGGAAAGCGAAGGAGGCTAAGTTTGGGTTGAAGCATCCCAAGTTTGGTAAAGTGTGGTAGGTAGAAAGCCAAGGCTAGTTAAATGTTCGAATTAGGATCCTTGTTGATCATTTGAGGGAGGAAGACTTAGAAGATAGGATTGGCGCCTACTAAGTAGGAGGAAATCTCAAGGGCTTATCGTGAGCCTTGAGGGTGCTCACCCCCTCAAGCTTACTATATAATCCCTCATTCTTCCCTCACTCATCCTCTCTTTCCTTTGTGCTCCAAGGCACCCCACGAGTTATAAGTGTGGGTGTGGGAAGCCATATTGGAGCACATGTGTGTGCTTAGTTTTTAGTTTGAGAGCCAAGGCTTGTTAGCCTTGAAGAGGGCTTGACCTCTTGGTAGAATTAGTGTTGACGTGAAGGATTTTAAAGTTAATTCATGATTCCAATTTATGGTACTTAAAGTTCATGTTTTGAATACACGTGGTTGCAAGTTCCATGTTTAAGAGTTGAGCACTTGATGTTGTGATGAGTGCAAAAATATACTTGTGTGGATTAGTTGGTCTTAGTGAAGTTAGGAAATTCTCTCTCCCCCTCTCCTCTCTAGGATTTTAGGATCTTAGGATTAGAGAAGAATTGTGTGATTAGAAAGGGGTTGTTAGTAGAATTAGGGAAATTAGGTAGGAAGATTAGTTAAGGGCTTGAATAATTAGTGAGGTAGTTGGGGATTACAACTACAAAGTTGTGGGTTCATGAAGGAGCTGGGTTTGTTTAGTTAGAAAGTAAAGAGCTGGGTTTATGAAGGACCTGGGTTTGTTTAGTTAGAAGCTAAGGAGCTGGGTTCATGAAGGAGCTGGGTTTATGAAGGAGCTGGGTTTGTTTAGTTAGAAGCTAAGAAGCTGGGTTTATGAAGGAGCTGGGTTTATGAAGGAGCTAGGTTTATGTAATTAGAAAGTAAAGAGATGGGTTCATGAAGGAGCTTAGTAGATAGCCTACCTAATTAGCTTATAGACAAGTAGTTAGTTACATTATGCTAGTTAGTGTTATGTGTGGCTTTCACAAGTAAATGTATTTGAGATTGACTATAGAGAATAGTGTTTTTTTAACACTTGCATCCTCTCTTTAAAAATAAACCACGTGCACAAATTAATGGAGAATGTGGAGCACTCTCGCGATGGCAAGACAAAGGAAGCAAAGACCAAAGTTAAATCCAAGACCACTTGAAGGGTGAACCTTGCACTATGGACTCATCCAAGTCCAAATCCAATACCGCGGAGGAATGTGAGCCCAAACCCACTACTCGGACTACGGACGCTTAAGG
This sequence comes from Polytrichum commune, assembly GCA_950295325.1. Classification (NCBI taxonomy): domain Eukaryota; kingdom Viridiplantae; phylum Streptophyta; class Polytrichopsida; order Polytrichales; family Polytrichaceae; genus Polytrichum; species Polytrichum commune. The sequence continues at coordinate 31,440,088 of OX485809.1, forward strand.
GTGGGGGGTTTGGCCTCACATAATTAGTGCGTCTGCCGGGAGCGAAGCGGAAGGTAGTTACAAGACTTGGAGGCGACTAGGGGACTTGGAGGCAACTAGGAAAAATTGGAGACACAAACTTGAGAGAAGGGAAGGAGCACCCGAAACTCGGTAAGTATTCTCTCTTTGGGTTACATTTGAATTCATTGTATTTCAACTATTCCTTGGAATGAATTGCATTGTCAATTACGCAAATTCATTTTTAAGGAAGGAGCGCGGCGAAGGTACGTCCTCAACCTTTTTGGGGATTTGCTAAGAACTTAAAAGGAACCTATAACCGAGTAGCTCATTAAAACATTAGAGGGTAAATTCACCTTAGGACATTGAACTTTGACACTCACCTCGGGGTGAGTCTCAAAGTTTTGGGAGTTGTCATTTCATGCTCTAGATTAAATTAATATTTCACAAAGTTTATGGTGTTGTTACATTGAGTCACGATTGAGGGGAGTGCTAACTCACAGGGGGATGCGATTGCTCAAGGTATGTTTATTTCTTCAAAGTGAACTCATTAACTAATTAAGGAATGCCTTTTGTACTCGTGATTGTTGTTATCCGTTGTAGAGGGTAATTCCCGAATTGTGGATGGTGTGAGAAGTTGAAGGGTGAAGCCTCGACTTTTAACATAATCTACTCGGAAGGTCACCCCCTCACAATCGGTATTGTGGTGAGTGTTAATTTGCGGGAAGGTGCGGAGGTGATGCTCCGACTTAACCAAAAAATTAACATGAACATGCCTATCCCCTATTGGGATTCTTTCACCTAAGTGGGCTTGCAGGTTCTTTTCCTCACCTCCTAAAAAAATTATAACCACACCAAGACAAGTGAAAATATTAAGAGGGGAATTGCTAGGATTATGTGTGGTCAAGTGAGGGTCGATCGATTCTTATGGAATGCAAGGTAGGACTCGCTCACAAAAACCAAGTTTGATAGTAGGACTAGAGAAATCTACTCGAAAGAGGCGGTCCTCTAAAATCAGTGATAGATTAGAACAAGATAATGTTAGAATAGAGAGTTGTTTGAACGTCGAACCTAGGACTAGGTCAATTCTAGACACCTTAGAACTTGGAGCTCAACTTGAAGAGGAGATCACTCCCTCCAAATTGAGTGGTGAAACTTCTTCGGAAAATTACACACTTAGAGAAGAATTCCCGGTAGAAGTTGATAGGGGATTGTTGAATAGTTCACCGGTCACCATGGCCGAGGAACGGGGGATGGATCCACCACCCATACCCCCAATTCCGCCCATACCTCCTATACCTCCAATAGACCCATTGGTTAGGCCAAGAGGCCTACCAATTGTGGTTCCACAAAATTTAGCAGCGATGGATATGCCATCTCATCTCCCTAAATTTTATGGGACCAAGGATGAGGACCCCTCTCGGCACATGGAACGGTATATCGAACGGTTGGCTAGCTTCCTCATAACCGACCCGGGTTATTGGTTAGTGTGGTTTCCTACCACTCTAGAGGGGGAAGCCTATGAATGGTATCGGGATCATGCCGAGGGACATTTTAGGGGATGGGAACAATTACAAAGGGAGTTTCTTAACGAATTTAGGCCGGAAGTGGGTCAAAGTACCGCATTAAGGGCATTGTCGTCATTGAAGCAAGGAAGGGAGGAAGAAATTTCGGCTTACATTAGGAGGTTTGATTTAGTGTGCACTAGATTTGTGGGTACCATGCTCAACGACGACACGCTAAAGCAATTTTTCATTCAAGGGTTTTTTAAGTCCGGAACTATTAGGGGTGTTCTAGAAAGGAATCCCTTGACCTTGGCGGATGCCAAGCGTGCGGCTAGAGATATTGAAAACTTGGATAAAGATCACGAAAGGCTATGGAGAAGGGAGGATGAATTGATCCCACAATTCATCCCCATACGCCCTAGGGTGGTAGCGGTAGAACCTGCTAAGTATGAGAACCAAATTCCATATGCCATTGTGGACACCGGTCCCCGACCTTTAGCGGTTAGGGAACCGGCACCTCTTTTGGCACTACCGGCCCCTAGAACGGATCCACACTTGGAGGAGGTTGAGAGAAGACTAGGTGCTAGCCAACTAGGATTCCAAGAGGCTATGATAAAACAAATGCAAAGCCTCACGGATCAAATGTCATTAATGATCCGGAGTCAACAACCGGGGCCTCCACCCCCGGTTGAGTCGGGTAGGCATTCTTCCGGATTATGGTGTGTCCAATGTGGCCAACCGGGCCACACGCGTCAATTTTGTAGAAGTGGACAAAACCGTGACCAAAGAGGAAACGGTAACCCACCTCAACAAAATCAACGAGGTCAAACGCCACCTCACTATGGAAATGGAAGCAATAGAGGACCACAACCTAGAGGGCAAGGTGGCCAAAATTTAGAGAAGAAGGAATTTCATCCCTTTTGTGGAAGGTGGCACGCTCAAGGACAATGTTGGTCCGAAGGTCAAGAGTTTAATTGTAGCAATTGTGGAGGAAGTCATCCCTCGGATACGTGTCGCCAACCGGACAAAATAATTAATGTCCCTTACCCGGTGGCTAATCCACAACAACAAGCAAGGGATAATATGCGAGGTGCTAGGCCACAAGGAGTACCGGCCAATGAACTTAGGCCACCTAACTTATACTATGACCATAGTAATGCTAGGCAAACTTTTCATCCACCGGCGGGCTTGCAAACTACAACCGGTTACATTCCAATACAAAATAGACAAGGAGTTCCACCTAATGGTAGTAACGGGAGACAAGCGCCTCCAACGGATCCGGGACCATCTAACTCCCAAGATGTTAGGTTCATGGATGGAGTGTTGGAGGCCACATGTGATGACATGCTTCCTCTTCCAACGAGAATTGGAGAGGAGCAAAGTCAATGGCCTCCTCACACCAATGCTATTACATATGAGTTAGTGAAGGGTAAGGGTGTGGTTGAAGAAGCACCTGCACTAGCGGTAACTACTAGGGCTAGAAGAGGGGATGCCCCGTTGGAGGTAGGAATAGGAGAGCAAGGAAATTACTCTTCGGATGAAGAGATTAATCTCTCCGAGTTGGATAGGGTAGCTAGAAGAGCTACTAAGGATGTGGAGAGGGAAAATATAATTTTACAAGATAGGGAGAGGACTAATGCGGTACATGACTTGGATAATAGCGATGTGGGTGAATGGGAAGGACCGGGGGTTCCCGTAGACGAATTCGACGTAGTGGGTAATTCTAAGGTGGAAAGATCTACCGGGTACGACTTGTGGGCGGACCTTAGTACACTCAAGGCGGATATTACTTTCGGCCAACTATTGGAAATTTCACCCACGGCAAGGAAAACATTAAAGGAGGGAATGCCGGTACACAAGAGGATGAGGAAGGTGAAAGCTAAAATAGCCGCTAGGATCCAATCACAAGGTGGAAGACACGTGAAAGCTATAGAAATAGAAGTTGTTATAGTAGATAAGGTGGTTCCTAATGTGCTAGTCGACGGAGGGAGTAGTCTAAATATACTACCGGAGGATACTATGAAAAAATTGGGACTTGGACTCACGGGGCCTTCACCTTTGGTCATAAATATGGCAAATCAAAGTTCGACTACGCCTTTGGGGATGATCAAGGATTGTAGAATGACTACGGGAGGTGAGGAGTACTTGGTCACCTTCCATGTCATTAAAATGCACTCCAACAAGGACACCTTCCCCATTTTGCTAGGTAGGCCTTGGTTGCGGATGGCGAATGCTATGGTCAATTGGGGTGGACCTAAACCATCCATCACTTATGGTCCGGAGGGTAATAGGGTCATAGTGTCCATTGGTTCATTAGAAGGATGGATGGAGAAGGAGATGTATTTGCCATTGGAGAAGGAAATTGATGACTTAAACGAGAATGAGATTGGCAAGGCATTGGTGGGAGTCGTCCATCCCGAAGGTCAAAGGGTTGTTATAGATTCGGGCTCGGGAAGTCTAGGTCCTAATTTTTACAATTATGGGGATAATGGGGATTATGCCCAATGGCTAAGGGAGTACCCCGAGTCCGAGGTTGATGTAATGGTTACATTTCACCAAGTAGGCTTAGGGAGTGAATTTCCTAGTGTTAGTTTAGGAGAGGGCTCATTGTTGGAGCCATGTGAGGTGCTCACCGAGGAAGAGTGGGTTAGCGGTGGGTTAACACCTTGGGTAGATGACGTGGAAGAGGGTGAGGTTAGTTTAATTCATGTAGATGGGACTCAAGAGGAGGATGTGATTATTGAGTCATCGAAATTGGAGGAGCCTTTCAATTTCAAGACCACGTCTACGGGGATAGTTGTAGGTCAAGATGTGAAAGATTACCCCAATGTGCCTTCCGATTGGTATCGGAACAAAGAGGAACAAGCACATGTGTCGGAAGCGGATTGGCGGTACGTGGATGTGAAATTAAAGAATGGAAAAACCCGACAAATGAAGATGGGCTCCAAATTGGGGGAGAAAGAGGTTAGGGAGTATAGCAATTTGGTGGATGAGTTTAGTGATACTTTTGCATGGTCCTACGATGAGCTTAAGGGAATTCCTAGGGAAATGGTAGAGCACCGGATTCCTTTAATTCCGGGGGCGAGGCCAATTAGACAAAAGGAGAGGAGGATGAATCCTCAATTGCAATTGTTGGTGAAAGCGGAATTGGAAAGGTTATTGAAGGCCGGGTTTATCAAGCCGGTGGAAATCACGGATTGGGTTTCTCCTATGGTCTTAGTAAAGAAAAAAAATGGGAAATTAAGGGTTTGTGTCGACTATAGGAAATTGAATTCGTGCACACAAAAGGATCACTTCCCCTTACCTTTTATCACCTTGTTGCTTGAGGAGGTTGGAGGTCATTCGCGATATACCTTTATGGATGGGTATGCGGGTTATAATCAAATTTCCATAGCCCTCCAAGATATCCATAAAACGGCTTTTACTACACCTTGGGGTACTTTTGTGTGGGTAGTGATGCCATTTGGGTTATGTAATGCCCCGGCTACTTTCCAACGATTAGTAATGTATATCTTCACCGACTTGTTGTTCAAATCCATGACCGTCTTTGTGGACGATTTTAGCACACAAAGTAATGTGGATGATCACCTACATTGTGTTAGGGAGGCATTGGTTAGGTGTAGGAAGATGAGGTTAGCATTGAACCCGGATAAGACATTTTTGGGAGTGAATAAGGGAGTGTTGTTGGGTTATGTCGTTAGTGAGAAAGGTAGAGAACCCGATCCGAATAAGATTGCGGCCATAAGCGACTTGGCAACTCCAACCAATTCCAAGGGGATCTCTAAGTTGTTAGGACATGTGGGATGGTACCGGGAACTTATTCCTAATTTTTCAAAGATAGCGGTGCCCATTACCCATTTGCTCAAAAAGGATGTCAAATTCGAGTGGACGGATGCTTGTCAAAAAGCCTTTGAGGAATTGCGGGATAGGTTGAGCACCTATCCGGTGTTGATACCACCCAATTGGGGTAAACCTTTTCACGTCTATTGTGATGCTAGTAATGTGGCAATAGGGAGTGCGCTTTGTCAAGCAACGGGAGAAAAAGAGAAGGATCAACCTATAGCTTATGCGAGTAAGCAATTGACCCCCGCCGAAAGAAACTACTCTACAACGGAGAGGGAGTGCCTAGCCATGGTGTTTTCCGTTAAAAAGTTTAGGCATTACCTCATGTGCAACCCGGTTGTATTTTTTGTTGACCACATGGCTATCAAGTATCTAATTAACAAGGCGGAGTTAAGTGGTAGGTTAGCTAGGTGGGTTTTGTTATTAGAAGAATTCGACTACACGGTGGAATATAAACCGGGTCGTATGCATTTACAAGCGGACCACTTGTCTAGGTTGTCGGAGGAGATAGGAAAAAATCCGGTAAATGATATGTTAGTAGATGATAGCCTCTTTGTGGTCACTTCTACACCGGAGTGGTATGCGGGCATAGTGGAATTTCTAACAACCCACAAGTTGCCCAAAGAGTGGACAAAAGAAGAGAGAAGGAAGGTGAGGGTAAATAGTAGGCAATTTGTTGTAGTGGGCCATAGGTTGTTTAGAAGGGGGTCCGATGGTATTTTACGACGATGCGTGTCAAAAACGGAGGTTGAAGCGATTTTAATCGCTTGCCACGATAGCGCTTGCGGCGGTCACTTCTCGGGTCAACTCACCGGGCAAAAAATACTTAGAGCGGGCTACTTTTGGCCTACACTATTTAAGGACGCCCATGACTATGTAAGGAAATGCGACGCTTGCCAACGGTATGCCCGAGACGACCTTAGAATGGAGATGCCTTTACATGTATCATTACCCTTAATTCCTTTCGAAAAATGGGGCATCGACTATGTGGGTGAGGTCCATCCCCAATCTTCAAAAGGAATGAAATATATTGTGGTGGCAACCGAGTACCTCACCAAGTGGGCGGAAGCCAAAGCGGTGAAGACCGACACGGCGGAACACGCGGCAACATTTATGTACGAAAACATAATTTCGCGGTTCGGGGTGCCGAAGATCCTAGTAAGCGATAGGGGTACTCACTTTTTGAATGACTTGATTCGAGAGATGACAGAGAAATTTAAAATTGATCACCGGAAGACTACTCCCTACCACCCACAAACCAATGGACAAACGGAAAGGGTTAACGAAATTTTGGTGAGTATACTACGTAAGACGGTTATAGACTCGAAGCGGGATTGGGATACGAAACTAACGGCGGCACTTTGGGCATACCGTACAACCTATAAGGTAACTACGCGTGCTACACCATTTTCCTTAGTCTATGGTCTTGAAGCGACACTACCAATCGAATATGAAGTCGAGTCACTTAGGGTGGCCGTGAGTACGAGACTTACCGAAAGTCAATCCTTACGAAATCGCCTAACCGATTTGGAAGCACTTGACGAAGGGAGGAGAATGGCGGCTCAACATATTGAGGCAATCCAAAGAAGGAGAAAGATTACTTTCGACAAACGACATAAGAGAAGGGCCCTAACACCGGGAATGATGGTCATGATTCAAGACGCACGAAAGCTTGAATTTCCGGCGAAATTCAATGCGGTATGGTTAGGACCTTACCTTGTCTATGAGGTCTTTCCTAATAATTCAATTCAATTGGAAACGTTGAATGGTGAGCTCTTTCCTACCCGTACATCGGGAAGTAGATGTAAGGAGTACCGAGCTTGACTAGGCAACTTACCCTTGGAGCAAGAGATGTTTGGATTCATCCCCCGATGGTCGCCAATTATGTGAGCCCAAAAGGGTGCCCACATTTAGTCTTAGACCCTTGAAACGTTAGTTGATGCACTTTGAAGTAGCATGTTACTTCACAAAAATATAAAAAGAGTGAAATGTTAGTCTTAGAAGTACCATGTTGTAAGAGGCTAGGATGTGAGTTGTTATTGTGTTTTTACCTTCGGAAGGATTTGAGTGAATGAGGATAGGTAAGAAGAACTTGGATTGAGTAGTTAGTGAGTAGGCTAGTACAAATGGATGGAGACAACCAAAGTGACTCAAGAGGCAAGTGCATTCGAATTGGGATGAATGGAGGATCACATGGAGCGCACAAGTGGACCACCTCATCATGGCCATTTAATGGGGAAGGCCCAAGGAAGAATGCAAGGTGGAGGATAAGCAAATTCTCAAAGCACCAATCAAATCACGAATTAAGCATCGTGGTTTGAATTAAGTGGTGAGCGACGATTTGGGAAAGTAAGGGGAGAAAGTTATGGCGGCGGAAAGCGAAGGAGGCTAAGTTTGGGTTGAAGCATCCCAAGTTTGGTAAAGTGTGGTAGGTAGAAAGCCAAGGCTAGTTAAATGTTCGAATTAGGATCCTTGTTGATCATTTGAGGGAGGAAGACTTAGAAGATAGGATTGGCGCCTACTAAGTAGGAGGAAATCTCAAGGGCTTATCGTGAGCCTTGAGGGTGCTCACCCCCTCAAGCTTACTATATAATCCCTCATTCTTCCCTCACTCATCCTCTCTTTCCTTTGTGCTCCAAGGCACCCCACGAGTTATAAGTGTGGGTGTGGGAAGCCATATTGGAGCACATGTGTGTGCTTAGTTTTTAGTTTGAGAGCCAAGGCTTGTTAGCCTTGAAGAGGGCTTGACCTCTTGGTAGAATTAGTGTTGACGTGAAGGATTTTAAAGTTAATTCATGATTCCAATTTATGGTACTTAAAGTTCATGTTTTGAATACACGTGGTTGCAAGTTCCATGTTTAAGAGTTGAGCACTTGATGTTGTGATGAGTGCAAAAATATACTTGTGTGGATTAGTTGGTCTTAGTGAAGTTAGGAAATTCTCTCTCCCCCTCTCCTCTCTAGGATTTTAGGATCTTAGGATTAGAGAAGAATTGTGTGATTAGAAAGGGGTTGTTAGTAGAATTAGGGAAATTAGGTAGGAAGATTAGTTAAGGGCTTGAATAATTAGTGAGGTAGTTGGGGATTACAACTACAAAGTTGTGGGTTCATGAAGGAGCTGGGTTTGTTTAGTTAGAAAGTAAAGAGCTGGGTTTATGAAGGACCTGGGTTTGTTTAGTTAGAAGCTAAGGAGCTGGGTTCATGAAGGAGCTGGGTTTATGAAGGAGCTGGGTTTGTTTAGTTAGAAGCTAAGAAGCTGGGTTTATGAAGGAGCTGGGTTTATGAAGGAGCTAGGTTTATGTAATTAGAAAGTAAAGAGATGGGTTCATGAAGGAGCTTAGTAGATAGCCTACCTAATTAGCTTATAGACAAGTAGTTAGTTACATTATGCTAGTTAGTGTTATGTGTGGCTTTCACAAGTAAATGTATTTGAGATTGACTATAGAGAATAGTGTTTTTTTAACACTTGCATCCTCTCTTTAAAAATAAACCACGTGCACAAATTAATGGAGAATGTGGAGCACTCTCGCGATGGCAAGACAAAGGAAGCAAAGACCAAAGTTAAATCCAAGACCACTTGAAGGGTGAACCTTGCACTATGGACTCATCCAAGTCCAAATCCAATACCGTGGAGGAATGTGAGCCCAAACCCACTACTCGGACTACGGACGCTTAAGGGTGGGGGGTTTGGCCTCACATGTACTTGGGCGAACCTTCACCTTTACACTAGTGTTGGCGGGTTTTGAGTCTGACCCTATGAGGTTTGGGTCGACCGACCCAAACCTGTCCACTAGTGTGTTAGGGTTTATGTCTGACCCTTAACAGGTTTGGGTCGGTCGACCCAAACCCCAACCCCAGTGTGTTAGGGTTTTTGTCTGACCCTTATCAGGTTTGGATCGACCGACCCAAACCCCTACGTGGTGTTGGTGGATGTACCCTTGTGAGGTTTGGGTCAGTCGACCCAAACCCCTACCCCAGTGTGGTAGGGTTTTTTTTTCTGACCCTTGTCAGGTTTGGGTCGACCGACCCAAACCACTACCTGGTGTGGGTGGATGCACCCTTGTGAGGTTTGGGTCGGTCGACCCAAACCCCTACCCCAGTGTGTTAGGGTTTTTTCCTGACCCTTATCAGGTTTGGGTCGACCGACCCAAACCCCTACCTGGTGTGGGTGGATGTACCCTTGTGAGGTTTGGGTCGGTCGACCCAAACCCCTACCCCAGTGTGTTAGGGTCTTTTTTCTGACCCTTATCAGGTTTGGGTCGACCGACCCAAATCACTACCTGGTGTGGGTGGATGTACCCTTGTGAGGTTTGGGTCGGTCGACCCAAACCCCTACCCTAGTGTGTTAGGGGTTCAGTCCGACCCTTATGAGGTTTGGGCCGGTCGACCCAAACCTGCACCAAAATAATTCCTGGAACTTGTTTTGGACTTGCACACAGTGTTGGGAGTTCACATTGTAGTTGTGTTGGAAATGTCTTCATCCTCGGTGTCCCCATTGATCATGGTGTCTTGCATTTTCCGATATTTGATTCTTTTGGACCCTTACATTCTTTCCATGTGTGTTGAGGTTTCATGTGCATGTGTGTAGGCGCAATGGAGGGAGTTGGTGGAAGAGGGGATTCCTTCTCTGACGACATGGGCAACACCCAATCTCCGTCTGGGGATGAGCTAGACATTGTTGGGGAGGATAGTTTTGATGACAGTGCAGATGAAGGTGACTTGGGGAGTCCTTCGCCATCTGCCCCTTCTTGCCCCACTGTGGAATGTGCTGGGCTTTCACGAGCTTCATGGGTGAATTTGGATGTAGTACTTGTTAATGACAGTGGAGTTGCTGTGGCGGAGGGTATTTGTCGTAACACACATCCACAAGATTGCATTGATGAAAACCCCCTTGGCACCGAGGACGTTGGAGTTGTTATATTGGAATCACTCGTACATTCCGAAGTTAATCCAACTCATAGGTTCTCGTTGCGAAGGTGGCCGTTGAGGAATGTGACAATTGATGGGGTTAATTTGCATGAGCATGAGCGACGACACATCCAAATCCAAGAGGAGCTCCAAGCAAACATTCGGCCACGCAAAGGCCTACGGAAGTACGATACATTGGCACGTCCTATTCCGTCTGCAAATGAGTGTAAACGTCAAAGGTTGCTTTGTGAGGAGTCCATTAGAGAAGTTGCCACAAAGGATTGTTGTGTACATCGTTGTTGCCAATTGTTCCCAAGGGATAAATTGAAGGCCATCCGCGAGGAAATGTGGTTTGGAGATTTCCGTCTAAGATCCACCAAAAAGCTTGATGTCCATAGGGCGATACATGTGAACGGAGCGGGTCGCAAGGTCATCACCCTTCAGAGCATAGACGTGTGTTGTACGGCATGGTACATCATTCACGGTGTGTCGAAAGCGGAATTTTATAGACAAGCCGCGTATGCCAAGGAAGGCCGCCGGTCCCATCACCATGGGAATACGGGCTTAAAGAAACCAAGGGAAGCAACGAGACAAGCAACCGCCACTCTGGCAACCATCATTGTCCCCCTTGCCGATGCAATGCCACACAAAACACGCACACTCGCAACCGGTGAAAAGGTTGTGGAGAAGGTTCTTCCTACAGGCACGAAATGGAAAGACATATTGTTGGACGTAAACGCAGTTGGCGAGAAGGCTGGGTTGGACCCTATTTCGTTGTCGAAACTGAGTGCAATAAAAAAATCTTACTTTAGCGAATACATCACAAAAAGACGAGGCGACAAATTTGCGCGTTGTTCTAAATGCGAGAAGTTGAAACGCCTTCGAGATGCACACACGATGGGGACAGAGTCCTATGCCGCACATCAAATGAACTATTTCAAGCATGTGAACATGCAAGAGGCACACCGTAATGATTACTACACAAATAGAGCTTTGTCCATCTCTAGGCCTTTGGAGGTCCTTACAATCATCCATGACAAAATGGACCATGCCAAAACAGCCTCACCATGTTTTGCAAATCGAATAAAAGCCACGGACGGCCTTTTTAAGCTTCCTGTATCGGTTACAGGTGATTTCGATAACAATTGCATTGCATTACCTAAACACAAATTTGTGCTTTAGGTTTGTACTTGGGACCATAGATGTACAGCAGGTGAATTTTTTGGTGTCATAGTTGAATATTAAACCATTGCGTTGGCTTTGCAGGGATGATTGCACATGGACATGGTGATGTCAAGTATGCTCATTATGCTCTTGATTTGTATCCGGCGGATTCAAACCACACGATAGGGTCATTTGCAAAGCTTTTACGTGATTTGGAGAAACCGCCGTCCTATTCATCAAGATTGTTATTTGAAAACTCGGGATCAACACCTCTATATGAAGCGGTCTTGGATGGAAGAGATGTATGCGTGCACTCCTTGCCGGAGCCACCAAGTGAAGATGTGATTGCCAAGAATTTGCCCCCAACTCTGCGTGTCCAATTGGACAATTGTGCGAAGGACAATAAAAGTAGATATGTTTTTGTATATTGGTCGTTGTTGGTTGCGAAAGACATTTTCAAGGAGGTTTTTGTGTCCTTTCTATTGGTAGGCCACACGCACGACGATATCGATGCATCTTTTGGGCGGTGGAGCATGAAGTTGCGCGAGGAGGATTTTCCAACAATCCCATTGTTGATGAAGTCGTACATGGATTTGGAGAACATTCCCGTCATCCCCCATATGATCGAGGAGGTTCCCGACTTCAAGGCATTTATAGAACCGTATATTCGAAGCGGAGCTCACCGATTGATCGGACATACGAAGGCACAACAATTTCGGTTCTACGTGCGTGACGATGGTGTCCCCGCCATGCAATACAAGTTGTTGTGCACGTCACAAGACTGGAGCCCGCCGGAGGGTCTCCTTGTATGGCGTGTTGATGGGGAGGGAAGGACGATGTTGCCTGACGGAGAGCCTAAGCCTTGCAAACCAATACCCATGAAGAATTTGGAGGACATTTGTAAAGGCATATCAGGCTTCATACAATATTGGGAGAGTTTGAGGGTAGCGGATGTTGGTGGATCGTGTTGGCTTCGTTACGGAAGTTGGATACAATATTGGACACGTGTTCGTGGCGCTTTGGCAAACCTTCATCAAGATACACCCCTTACTTTAAGGCATGGGTTTTGGCCACAAACACGTGTCAATGTACAAGCTTCGGAGGCTAGTCTTTTGGGAAATGGAGAGGTTCGAGAGGAGTTTGATGTGGACGACCATTACGTGGGGCCTGCTAGTAGTCGTCCGCCACCATCTTTCCGCATTGCAGTGGATTGTCATGAAGGTTATATGCTCATTTTGCGTCCTGGAGATGAGACATATGCAAAGCCAGTGTGGGTGGCAAGAGCTTTGTCCAATCCAAATTTTGTAACTTCCAGCCCTCATTTTCGACAAATACAAGTAGAGTACTACCGACCGACAACACGGAATGAAGATGTTGTTCGGCATTATACAGGCTGGGATACAAACCAACACTTTCGGTGGAAGGTGGATTCTGAGCACGGTCCATCTTGGGTAGATACAGATTCCATATTCATAGCATGGAAACCACGGAAAAATCATAGTGGATCAGTGTCCATCCCTCAAAAGTACATAACTTTTGCAAAAGACAACCTTGCTCGGATCGCAGAAGAAGCAACCCACGTTGAATGAGAAGTTGGTAGGATTGTGTTAGCATGATTATAGTGTAATATGTAATTCGACAAATATATATTACTCATATGTGTGCTCCTCAAACTTGGGGCAAAGTTTGGGTAGAGCTTGCGAATGCTATATTGTTTGGGGTTGGATGAATATCCATTTACTATATTTCAATGCAGTTGTGAAGTTCATTTTTTTTATTAAGTTTGGGACTAAATTTTCCATTGAAGAAAAATGCATTTATTGCATGTACTTTGTATGTTGCAATGTCTATATTTTATTGACCATGCTAATAATAGAAATCATTTCATATGTTTCTTGGGTGAAACTAGTTTGGAGTGCTCTACCCAAAGTGTTTTTGTTGATGAAGTTGATGTTGAGTGCTCTACCATATGTGCTTATGTACACACATAATAGATTTGGGATATTAGAACATATAATATATTTGAGATTGTTCGCAATATAGTTTCGGAACACGGAATGTTGTTTGATCCATATATTAATTTGAGACTAGAGAAAGTCTCAATTTAACGAATATAGTGTTCAAAGATGCTGGCGACTGTCCAGATCTGCTCGAAGCAGGTGATCATTTGTTGTCGTTTCTCCTCATTGCGCTTATGTCTAAATAGCTCCTTATAGGCTTCCATTGCGCAGTATACCGTGTTCTTCCATGCTTTCCAAAGTACCGCTCCCAGATGGAATTGCTCTTCACTGAAAGCGTGTGCAACTTTTTGACACCAAATTGCCCACAGGAGCTGCGCCCGCAGGATATCCCACGGTGTCTCGGAGTTAATAGTGATCGATGCCGCCGTGTCCCACCTCAAATCTTCCTCGACACTGGGGCCGGGCGGGTCTGTCATTCTTCCTCGACTTATTTCCTTCCACGAGGTGTAACCACAGGTGAGGCCTGCTACTTGTCTCGTATTCCGGAATAGAGTCCAGGCTTGACTGACCTCTGAGCATTCAAGAAATGCATGTTGCAGCGTTTCCCGCTCTTGGGCAGGGCAGATTTGGCAGGTATTAGGAAGTCCAATCCTTTCTCGCCACACTCCGACTGGTAGTCCTTCAGTAAGGACTAACCACTGCATCGCTGACACTTTGCGGGGGAGATGAGGATGCCAAATTCTATTAAAGAATTTGGCTCGAGTCTTTCCATCCATGCCTGTTGCTTCCAGCTCTGCGTCCACCGGCATTTGGTGGTTGTCCTGGCGTAGAGCCACCCTGTGCCCCCGTTTCGTAGTATAATTCAAGATCGTCGTTTCGGGAAGTATCCCTAACCTTCTCCAGGTCCACTCTTTCGGGACCCATTCTAGGTGGCTAACCCAATTATTGCCCCATAGCCAAAGTTGCTGTTCTTGTTCTAAGTTGTCTAGTGGGTTGTAATCAGTTATCATGTTTCTAGGGCCTCCCGTCTGAACTACTCTTACCTCTCGGGAGTCAGGTGGTAGCTTGTGGTTGTGACTGACTAGCTGCAGGCGTTCAGTGTCGTCTTTTTGGTACAGGGATGCCTCTTGGGGTTCGCTTTTGGTGAGGTGGTAGACGCTCCGAATGCTGCCATCTTCCTCCCTCGGTGCTAGCCACTGACCCACCGTGGCTGGGGGCATCGGAGTGGCGTCCTAGGGGACACTGTTGATTACCTTGGTGTATAATTGCGACGAGACTCGGGCGCGATGTAGGCGAAAGAGTTCAGGAAAGGTGCGCCACCCATGGCCGTCTTGTCTGGCTAAATCTTTAAGCATACCGTAGCCTTTTGATGCCCACCAAAGCATGTTGGACCGCGGAGTTGTCCCCCATTGTATGCCTTCCTCACTAGTGAGGAATCTGTTGCCGAAGATAGGTTGCCTTGTGATTTCTGACCAGCTTATGGGGTCCTGTTGTTCCAGGCCCGACTGGATTGTTCGCCACGCTCTCATCACGCCCTGCCACATCGAGGATCCCTGCTTTACCAGGTTTGCTGCATTCATTATCCAGTTGGCATTGGAGGGCCATCGTCCTCTCCTGGATTGCTTTGTTTGCGCTACTCTGTAGCGCACTAGGACCTTCCATGGCTCGTAGCCAGGTGACATGCCTCTAACGAGTAATTTGACCAGTAATGCCGAGGCCTGCCATTGTGGGTCGAGGATTTTTATCCCTCCTCGGACGATTGGGAGCACTGCCGTTGCCCATTTGACCCGAGCTCGTGCACACGACACCTCTTTGCCGGACCAGATGTAATTGCGCACTGTGGTCCGAGCTAACTTAAGGGCATAACACTATATTCGTTATTTGGAGACTTTTTGTTAATTTTGAGACTATTTAAGGACGTGGCTTTCACATTTATAGGAATGAAAACACTAAAAATATGCTATGTTCCCAATTTTGGAAACAAATAAGAGACTCAAATGCATGGAACTACACATTAACAATAAGAAAATGGGATATATGAAAACATTTGCATATGGAAAATCAATATCATATTTATTGAATAGGGGTTGAAGTACAAAATGCAAGTGGAATATCCAATATTAGGCGAAAGTCCTAGAAACATAATTCCACAACTACATGTATGTTAATATAGCCTATACGTTCGGTTCATGATTACGACTCACTACTTTTGCTTTTGCAATACTATTATTAGCATTTACGGCCGTTTCACGTTCCTTTGCTTTCATGGCCTCCATGGCTCTAAAGATCTCGGGTCCGCGGCTGTAACCTTGTTTATTTGTTGACCCCGAATATGCGCCATTTGCCCATATTTGCCGACCCCCTTCCGAATAAGTGGAATACGAATGCGTTTGGGAAACCGAACGTCTTGCACTCTTCCGTAGGGCCAAACAACGATCAGACTCGCAAGAAGCTGTCTTCAGTGTTCGCCTATCCAATGACGAAGTCGATGATGCCCGGCCCACATTCGTGTACATTGGGGTCTGAACAATGACCATAAATATATATAATGAAGTGGGTTAGTATAAGTGGTTACAAGTTACGGATGGAAGTCCGAAAAACCCAAGAAGTTGAAATGCACTAATACACGGAAATCATCAAGGAAAAACTTGAGAATGCCAATAGTTGGGCACCTTCGCCTTTGGGGCGCTGGTTAGAGCTTTTGGGACATCGACGGGTGTAGATACAAGCCCGAGAGGGACGTTCGCAAACGCCGGGACATCAATTTGGGGTTCATCCATGCAAAGGCGTCTGGTCGACCGTGGGTTACGGACGTGCTTCTCACTGCGGAGGGGAGATGGAGATGGACTTGGAGAGTAATTGAGTTTTGCAACCTTTGCAGGAGGGCTATCCACGACTCCGTCTTCAAATCCGGAGTCTTTGGAGTAATCAACAGCAAAGGCAGCATCGACGGCCGAATATTGGAATAGTGAAGGCATTGCAACGTCGCTCATACCAAGGGAAAGGGAGCCGGTGTCTGCCTGAGATGCAGACATGCCATTGACGACACTTTTGGGTGCTTGGTGAGGCAACTAAGACACAAAAATACATTACAAAGATAAGGGGAGAAATGTTAGATATTTACATGGAGAGTCCAAGTACAAACCCAAAATCATCAAAGTTTTCATATTAATTTATTGAGTCTAGCGTAGCCGTACAATCTCCTAAATTCCTCATCTTGTGGGCCTAGAGGCCTATTGCCAATTGGGTTGGAGAGCACAAAATCCGGGACACTTCCGGGGTGATAGGCAAGCCTCCTAATGTAGGGTCCTAGTTCACTCTCTAGAAAGTTGTCATTTCTATCGCTTTCCCAAGGATCCGGGAATATGCAATTGCCCGGGGGATTGAGAATACTCTTTGCCGGGCTGTCGTCAATGAGGAGTGTGTTATCTGGGGTGGGCCAACAACCGTGGGGAACCCCCTCCAACATAGGGACGCCCACCCAGAGGTTCTTCCTCAGGACCTTTAAGAATTGAGGCCCACGACCTCCTCCAACCTTGGGTACAATATTGCCACTACGGTCATAGAGGTCATCGCAGTGTTCTTGACCGAGAAGCAAACATGGCATTGCGAGTTCTCGGAAAAGGAAACCGACGATGGCCTTCGTGTTGTCCATGAGCATAGAGCTCCAGATGATGACATGGGCGAAGCCAAGGACCTCACGAAGGAAGCTCCTCAAACCGGGGCGGGCACGTACAACCTTCTTATTTATGAGAGTATCGAAATGTCCGCCGTAATCCATGTCTTGTGGACTACGGAAGGGCCCCTTGGACGCACTATTCGAGATATGTTTGGATTGACAAAGCACCCCATTGAGGTCAAATATTATGAACGGTTTCATCATGGGCGCGCTTGGTTTTCCCGCGGGGTTGCGACATATCTCCGACGGACCCTGTGATGGAACATTCTATCTAGGTAAATGGTACTACTCAAGAAAACCAATTGACAAGCATGGATAAACTCAACACAAATTATAAGGCCAAAAATAATCCGAACCATCCAGTTGAAAAATTGGTATTAATGTAATTGGTGATATACATTTGGTGAATAATATACATTGTCGCAAAAAATATCTGTTGAAGTTAATGGAATCTATGCTAACAAAATTGTATCCACCCGCCGGGCGAAGTCGAGGATTGAACTCGATAATATACACACGCCACGAAGGAGGCAGACAAGGAAGTTTTGGACGCGCGTCCGTAACGTGGGAGGCATGCTCAAAGGTTGATTACCTCTTCAAGGGCGAGGTCCGCGCCAGCAGTGCCTCCCTCACCTGGCCCCGTCATGGGCACAGGATCCGGACGCGCGTCCGCAAAATTGTCCAGATCTTCGACCACCAACAAGGTGTCTCCAGCCGCTTGCGACCCTTGAGTATCCACGTAAGGCTGATCCTCATCTGTGGAGTCTTGGCTGCCCCGCATATGTACATCTTCATCGCCGATGGGGGCATTGCCATGTCACGTGCCGGTATCTCCTCCACTCCTGTAGGATGAGAGGAGGGCTCCTCTGGAGTGGCGACAACAAGGGGAGAGGGCGGGACAATCAACGCGGGGGCTGGATAAGCATGCTCGGGTATATACACCGCATGGCTACTAGACGGAGGCCGCATGAGAGTGGGGGGCATAGACATGACGGCATCGGGAGCTGTATAGACTACAGGGGGTCTTGCCTGCAAGCTCTGCATCAGGCTCATAAATTGTTGACTTTGGGCCAAGAACTGTTGATTTTGGGCCATGAGATCGGCGTGCCTTCGAGCAGACTCCAACCTAGCTTGCTCCATCTCAACTTGGATGGCGGCCATCTTTTTGGCGTGCTCCTCGTTAGCTTCTCGAAGCCGTTGGTCAAGCTCTTCCTTCATTCGCCTCTCCATCTTCTCGTCCAATTCGGACACTGACATCGGCTCTTTCTTCACCTTGCCAGGTTCCGTAGGCAAGGCAGAGATGGCATTGTGAATCCTAATCTCATCCTCGTCTTCATCGGAGAGCTCCAAGACCGCGCCTTCAGGGTATTCGTTGTATGGCGTCTTGTTCCTCTTTCGTCGACTCTCACGATATAGAGAGATATCAGGCCTCAATATCAACTCCAGCACATGCCTCCCCTCCATAGGGGGTAGATCTGAATGTTGAGATCCCCCTCCAGATGAAGCGGTGCATCCGCCTTCTGCCGCAAGGTCCACATCCTTCTCGGCCATAACTCCTAGAGCACGAGATGGACCCGCAGTTGAGGGAAATCCAACTCGAGAGGTGGGAGTCCCAAAAGGTGAGAGAACAGGGGTATGAGGGACCCTTATCGGAGTGAAGTTCACGCGTGCCTCCTGCGCATCCGTGTCGTCTGTTCCCAGCAGGAAAGCACTTGGATTAATTGGGTCGCGAACAAGGCCGTGTAAAGGCTCCTGTGTGGAGGGTTGCGCTCTTGGGGAACTGGGATCTTGGTCCTCTTCAGGGTCTGTCTCCATTCCGGGCATTGCCTCTTCTCTAGAAGAAAGAGGCACAACAAGATGGGGTGTAAGGACGTCCATGATGTCCTGGATATCCATTTTGGAGGCCATTACCCTGTGAGTATGGGCGTCATCGTAGTCGGAATCTTGCACAAAAGAATTCACCTGCAAGCCAAGCATCTGGACCATAACAAGAAAATTAGATAAGAACAATAGTGGTGATTGCATATAAATGAGGCTAGATGTCAACACGTTATACGGACGCGCGTCCGTAAAACCACCACTCAAAAGTTGGACAATTTTACGGACGCACGGTCGTAAAATTCACATGCACCTGATACTGGGTTTTTACGGACGCGCGTCCGTAAAATAACTATGCAAAAGATAGGTGGGTTGAAAGACAAACAAATACTCACCAGTGCTGCATACATAAACTTCGTGCCTCCGAAGACGTTGTAAACTGTCTCACTCATGACAGTTAAAGCCTTCAAGACCCCTATATAAAAGTCCATCCGGAGCTCGAACGCCGGATAGATTGCATGCATTGTCTCCTCAACAAGCTCCTTGGGATGTGGTGGCGGCAACGAATAGACTTTCCTGAACACCTCGTGTGGTTTAATGGGCAATCGCCCAGTTGGGGAAGACTTGCGTGTTAAGAAATAAAGCTGCACAGCTCCCACTTGCTTCACCCCCCTTGCCTCTTGAATGAAAGTGATCCCTTCTGTCTTCGCTGGGATGTAGGTGCTGTGGTACATATCGTATTCGAGGTCCATCGTTGATGTGTACAGATGGACAATGGATGTGGACCTCTCTTGCTCTACAATCCATAACCACACATGAGGCTCGAAGAGGGCAGGCGAGCGATAGCTCTTGAAGGCTTTTAAGAAGGGCTTGTAGAAGGGTGCTCCCGCAACGTCTTGCTTCCATGCTCCGGAAATTGCACGAAAATCAAAAATGGCGAAAGGGCAACCCCTGGGGTCATCTCTCACAAAGGCTCTTGAAGCATGGGTGTCCCATGCGCCGAACTTCATGCCCTTTGCGACCGTGCAGAATCTTGCAAACCCTCCAAATTTCGCGTTCTTTTTCCTATCGAGAAAGTGAACATACAACCATGCCTCCCTCTCGTCGATGGATCCCTTCTTTTCGTTCCTTCTGGATCGTTGGGCAAGGAAGGATGATGCCCCTCTTATCAAAGCTCGCATTGAGACGCCATTGATGTGGTATTCACCCTTCAGCTTCCTCCAATTCTCCCACACGATCTCACCATCACTATTAATGAGGTTGTGGGTGGGTAGCAATTTGCTAATCTCCCTTACAGCCATGGTCTTCTTCTTTCTGTAATCGCACCATTCCTTAATGTGGTACGTGGATGGCTTCATGTGCTTCGGCCGCTTCAGAAAGATTTTGGGATAGGGCAGAGTTCTTCTAGGAGTTTCTAGAAGAATGTGTTCTGCTGCCCTGTACAGCTCCGAGTCCATCAATCCTTGGAGGGGACGAAAGAACTCTCGCAGGATTGGTGGTACCTTAACTTTTGAGTCGCTCTTGTAGGTGTTCTCCGTATCTGGATTGACAAGGTCGCCGTTGTTGTGGGCATCGAAAAGTCGCAACCATATTGACCACGTCTCTTCTGTTGCAGTGATGAGCTTGAGTTCGCCTTTTAATTCATGCACTGTTTTCATGCCGCTTGTCTTCATGTCTATACTCGAGAACTTTGTCAATATGGCATTGCTGAATGTCTGCAAGAGGCGCGAATTGCAAGAAATCAGAACATTGAATTCAGTACAGATTAAATTCAAATATTTGAATAAGTGGGAGGAGAAGGGCCACATTTACGGACGCACGTCCGTAAATCTATTTGAATAACATACCTGCCATTTTGGGTTCTTCACGACAACATTATCTCTTTCTTTTGGGGGACATTCGTGCTCCACCCACAAGGTCCTCCCAGCCACGATGTTGGCTGCCCATGAAGCCTCGAACTGCCTCACTTTATTCCCCTGGTTCATGAAGGCAGATATTGCTATGAGTTGGTTCGAGTCCTTGGAATGCACGACGAATGCCTTCCAATATCGGATTGTCTCCTTTAATGGGCTTTTCCACTCGTCGTCTTCAAGGAGAGCTTTTGCAGCCATTACACTATGTTGGCCGTCGATAATATAGAACTCTCCATTCTTGAGAATCGGCCAATTTTTTTCGTTGACTTCAACGATAGGATCCTTTGGTGTCACACAAATGGTTTGCCTGTCAAACTTGGGGTTGTTCATGATGTTGTTCATTTGCCACCATACACCGCTTTCTTCTTTTGCTCTGGTATTCATACTTTCGGTGCCCTTGTGGCATTTGTAGACGTCTACTTCGAAAGTAAAATACCTACCAAGGGGCCAGCATCCCTTCGTCTTCTCATCGAACTCTTGGAATATTTTTGTTGAGAGTTCGGCGTCAGGGCGTTGACCCTTTTTGAGGAGTGGAGCGACAGTCAATGTAGAGCTGACATCCGGACCCTCTGTTAGTCCAGAGTCCATCTGCGAGTGAGAGCGTTTACTCGCCTGTCTGCTCCCTCTTGATGCACCACTCTGCGAGGGCCTTGAGGATTCCGGCACTGGTTTAGGCACACGCTTGGGTCGTTCAGGAACGACTTGTTTTTTCTTCTC
This sequence comes from Polytrichum commune, assembly GCA_950295325.1. Taxonomy (NCBI): domain Eukaryota; kingdom Viridiplantae; phylum Streptophyta; class Polytrichopsida; order Polytrichales; family Polytrichaceae; genus Polytrichum; species Polytrichum commune. The sequence goes on from OX485809.1 coordinate 31,461,592, forward strand.
TTTCCCCTTTCTGGCCTCTAGCAAGGCTCCATTTACTCTTGTTACATTGTTCAAGAGTTGTCCAAGCCGCTTACCCGTCCAAGGTGCATTGCATGCATAGTCTTGGAACTCCGTCTGGAGATTGAAGCAAGCCGCATCTGTACTAGCATTCTCACACTCATTTTTGTTGAAGGGGTGGTAGGATTCGTGCAAAATGAAAGTGACCCGATCTTCTTTCTTCTCAAGGTCTATTACTACATAATCCCCTTGTGCCACTGCACACTCTACTGTCCACGATTTAAGCTTTATCCACTTCTCAGCTTCATCTATGTCCGTCTTCATTTGATATGCAAATCTAAGCACAAATATTTCTTTCTCGTCCTTTTCTACCAATACTGTCCAATTATCCACAATTTCATCTTGTGGCTTGTAATGGTCGTTGGGACTTATGTCTTTGATGGCTTCTGGTAGCGGAGGAATGAGAGCTTCTGCGAACATCTCAATTGCATGTCTCTTTTTAGATGCCATCTGCAAATGATAAGATAGATAAGTTAGAATTCTTGGCAAAAGATATAGATCATACTTTACGAACGCGCGTTCGTAAAGTTTTCCAAATTGTCTCAATTACATTTTTGGATCCAAATGAAAAGATACATTTCTTCCAAATACGCATAACGCGTATATTATATACTCAAATATCTCTATAAGTTATGGACGCGCGTCCGTAAACTTCGCAAAGATAGTATGGTGGTAAATATCAATGTATTCAAGTTACGGTTAATATTTTTTTTGAGAGTCTTGTTTCACACCTACATTTTTTTTGAGAGTCTTGTTTCTCACCTACATATATTTTTGAGAGTCTTGTTTCTCACCTATATATATTTTTGAGAGTCTTGTTTCTCACCTATATATATTTTCCACAAAGTTTACGGACGCGCGTCCGTAAACTTTGAGTATTATAAAGGCTATTTTAATATGCCTAATATTACAATATTTGGCTTCGTTTGCGTAATATATTGTTTGAGAGGCTTGTCTCTCACCTACCCAAAGATCCACAAAGTTTACGGACGCGCGTCCGTAAACTTTGAGTATTATAAAGGTTATTTTAATATGCCTAATATTACAATATTTGGCTTCGTTTGCGTAATATGCGGTTTGAGAGTCTTGTTTCTCACCTACAGGAAGATCCACAAAGTTTACGGACGCGCGTCCGTAAACTTTGAGTATTATAAAGGCTATTTTAATATGCCTAATATTACAATATTTGGCTTCGTTTGCGTAATATGTTGTTTGAGAGGCTTGTCTCTCACCTACACAAAGATCCACAAAGTTTACGGACGCGCGTCCGTAAACTTTGAGGATTATAAAGGCTATTGTAATGTTTGCGTATTCCAATGTTTTCATTAATGCTCCGTGTTTTTCGGGACTTTACCTTGTCGTCCAATATGGTTTTGCCCTCCAAATAAGAATGCAATCTTATTTCACTGCAATAGCAAACACTGCACTGCAGATTGACAACATAAGGCACTTTCAGAACACTGACATGTCCATAACTAAATGATTCTTAGAATGTAGCCATAGACAAAGTACTAAACAAATTCAGAATTCCTTGAAACTGGAATCTCACATTCTCTCATGCTAACCTTAAGCCCTAAACCACAACAACCCAAAATTGCAATCATACAAAATGCAATTGCAATGTTCTAAAAAACTTACCTTTCTAGAGTGTTTGCTCCTAAACCACAACTAGCTGCTCCTGCTGCAGCTAATACCAACTGCAAATGAACAATAAAATTGAGGTCAGAAACCTCTAGTAATTCAATGTGCACATGCATGATTCAACATTGAGAACTACTCAAAAAAAGTTGCTCATAAATCAAATTCATGCAACACAAGTGAAAGGAAACTATTGATTTGTATGCAAAAAATATAATGAACTACATGGTGAAGCTACAACTGAAACCCTAATGAGCAACATCTGAAACACTAATTACCCTTGCAACAACTGAGATCAACAACTGAAAACAACCTAATGAGCAGTAGCAAGCAACAATGAGCATCCTAATGATCTAATGAGCAGCAAGCAAGCAAGCAGCAAGCAAAACTTACTAATGAGCTAATGAGCTAATAAGCAAATGAGCAGCAAACAAGGAGAACTTACTCTAGCTCTGACGCGCGTCAGCAATTGACCAATAAGAATGAGTTTTGCATTGTGAGGAAAGAGAAGCAAGACCAGCAAGGGAAGCAAGAGAAGAGAGAGAAGAAAATGAAGATAAGGGTAAGAAGCAAGAGAAACAAGAGAAGAAAGTGAAGAGAAGCAAAAGAAGCAAAAGAAGATGAGCAGATGAGCAAGAGAAGATGAGAAGATGAGCAAGAGAAGATGAGCAAGAGAAGCAAGAGCAGATGAGCAAGAGAAACAAGAGAAACAAGAGAAACAAGAGCTGCAAGAGAAGGAAGCAAAAGCACGAAGAGGAGGGCAAAAGGGAGCTGGTGTACTTTGAAACCCTATAACCCTAAAGCAAGAGAAGCAAGAGCAACAGTAGAAGGAAAGGAAGGAAGAGATGATAGAGAAGGAAGAAAAGCACGAAGAGCGAGGGCGAAAGGGTGCTGGAGTACTTGGAACCCTAAAACAATGGCGTGCCTCCACGTGTCCCTACCCCAAACGTCGCGCCCAATCGCCGGCCTATACCCTTACGTGGCATCACCCTACTGGTCTATATTTGGTATTGAAATAGGGGTTTAATTTATACTTAGTTTGGTGATTTTATTATCATATTATGTCATAATAACATCTTATGTTTATGCTAAGGCAAGTTAAAAGTCACACTAAATGTCACTCTAAATATAAAATGAGCCATCTCGTTGCCTCTTCTCTTCACTTTTGATAATGAGTGAAATATTCATACGAGCTCTAGAAAGTATTCATTATTTTAGGAAATTATATTAGGGTGTGAGGTTGAGTAAATTATTATGTCATTGTCAACAATTAAATGACATCAATAATAATAATAATATCATTTTGGAACTCCAAACAATGAGAGAAACTAACTACAATTTCTAGTGTGGCCTCTATGGAGAGTGGGGGAGCACCTTTCATTAAAACCTAGAATCACGTGCGTTCACTGCATACTCTAAAAACCCCCTAATATATACAAGTGATTTTTTTTGAAATGAAGTAATACACATACAATTGCAACAATAAATATACAAGCGACAATATGTATACACAAAAAAACATCCATTCATATATATTAATCATTACTCGGGGGGGCAGTGTGTTAAAAAAATAAGGATATAGGGGGGTATTACTTTCAATTCTCTTATTTTTTTCACATGCTATCATTATATAAATTTCTACTTTGGGTTAATAGAAAAATGGCTTGCATTACTTATAATTCCAAATTACCAATTATTCCATACCCTATACTACTTTAAAGATGTCCAGTGCCATTTTTGATACCCTATATTACTCTTAAGTCCATTTATAATTTTTTGCCCCCATGTTTTTAAAATACCCTATCATTTGTTTGCACGTATATTGCTACTCCAACCAATGACTGCCCCCCCCCCCCGAGAGTCATTAACATCAGTATACAAATGCAATTATTGTCTCTAAGTCTACCATGGAATGATCAATAAGATCATATGTCCACTTGTTGTTAGCCCCTTTTGATACCAACATAAACCAATCTCCACGTTTGATGGACGGTCCATCAAGTCAAATGGATCCCTATACTCCACCCAACGATTACCAAACTTCCTCCGCATCCTATAAACTCTCCCAACAAACCAAACCTTATGAAAACTTATCCAATATGAACACTTATGATATATAGTATAGTAACAATACCATACAAGTACAATTATTCTATACTTTTTAAAGGCCTTCCATATATGTACGTAACTATAAATTATAACATGTATACCATATGTATATGCAATACGGCAAGGTCCAAATCAATACCCCTCCTGTGCACTCACGTATAACTCGTACATGTTTAGTACAGTGCACCCCCCGAGCTATGGAGGGGACTCTATATTTCGAGAATAGTAATAATATTCAATAAAAGGATGTCTTGTTGATTAACTTCAGTATAAGAATTCTTTTTCTTCTCAAAGGTGGGATTCAAATGCAATTGGGGCAATATACCAATTGGCCACAAATTCTCATGAAACTTTGCCAAGAAATACTTGTGAATCCCTCAATTATCGCAATAAGTTGTGAAACGCAATTAACAAAACCGAAACATCGAGATATGGGGAGAATTCATATGCTTGTAATACCTTAAACAACATTACGGATTAATTCAATCCCTCCACACATAGGTTTATGCTTGTATTAAAACAAAATGCATGGGTATGTGTTGAATGTATATCCCTCTTGTACATTAAACAACCTTTCGGATCCATCCAATCCTTCCACACATAGGCCTCAGCTTGTATTATCGCTTATAAGTAGTAGCAAACTTGTTTATATTTGGAGTTTTCTTTCGGTGGTGAGTTGTGTTTAGGACTCGATTATAGAATACCAATATACGATCTTCAAAACCTTTCATCAAAAGTATATGTTTAAAGTAAATGGTTTAAAGCCAAAGAAAGATTTAAAAAAATGAAAGGTAAGGTTACCCCTAAATTTGCTTCACATTTGAAATGTTTATGGTTTTATTTTACAAAATTTAAAGGTAGTCATATAGTTTTGAATTACTTCCACTTAAGGCTACACATGTATTGGGAGTTATTCAGTTAACCATGCGTACCGTATGTCGTCGTGTTTGTTCAGGGGTGGGCGGTTATAGGGTATAGGGTATAGGGTATAGTGTTTAGGGTTTAGGATTTAGGGTACCACGTATGAACTAATGAGAGTATCCCCCTTCTGTCACCAACTTAAAATTGCTTGCCTTTATAATATTTGGATACCCTACCCTCCCCTTCTCTCCATTATGCTTTGTTGGGCTCATAATGTTACTTAGAACAACAACTGCTATTGTTTGAGTCAATATTGTAGATAATGTACATGGGGTACTAAAAATTGTTTTTTGTCTCACGTATAGTACATTAAGAATGCTAGTATTATTTTTTTTGAAATAAATGTTGATGTATTGAAGGGGGCCCTAAGGTTAAGAGAGGAAATTGAGAATATTGATTTTAAAGCAACCCATAGTGCCTATGACAATAGATGTGCTATTTTCATGGCATCTAGGCGCTCAAAGTTTGTGTACGTATTAATATAATTATGTATAGGTGTGTAAAAGTGGGTAAATTAAACGGGTTGGATGGTAGGGTGGTGGCAAATGTAATTACTAGTTTAAATGCTAGATGAGAGGAGATAACATGATATTGGAGTGAATATCATTACATCGTATGCAAAACAATAAAATAGATGCTAGTTTAATTTTGAATGACACGTATTTTTATACTCCATGTACTATTGTTGTTGTTGTGGTTGATGTTTCATACGACACTATAATTTTCTGTCTCCTAGTTCTACAATGACCTCTCAATATTAGGTACTTCAATATTATAAACCACCCCTCAACAATGTTCAATGCTCATATATTATTAGCCTATTTTCTTTGTTGTCCACCATAAATACGTAGATGCCTTTTGCTTTGTCATTATGTGGACTCATCGTCTATGCATGTTGTCCACTATGAATACACATTCCATTGTAAGGCTGGCACACGGAATGTAGTAATGTTAGGTTTTTATTTATAGGACGTAGATGGTGGCTAGTATCCTATGTTGGAAAACGGATCCAAGGGAAACGATCAGTACTTAAGGGGACACCCCTCCACCAAGGGACTCTTTTTGCATCTCAGATGTGGGTTGCGCTGCTTGGACCCTTGTAGTGTTCTGGATGTTTATTTCGTGCAGGTACAGATCCTATTGCAATGGACCTTTTATACCCTAAACACTAAATTCCAAGCCATAAACCCATTAGTGGAGCCAATTTTTATGTGGATTGCACTGTCTGGATCCTTATAGTGATTGATTTTTGTTTATGGCAAGTATCGTTCCTGGTGAAATGGTCCTATTATGGCGCCGCAAATCACGGAGGTTTACGGACGTGCGTCCGTAAACCTTAAACCTCTTGCTTGATTGGATATCTATTGTTGTGAGAATTATACTTCAGCTATTTCATGTACATTGAGGTTTACGGACGCGCGTCCGTAAACCTTTAACCTCTTGCTTGATTGGATATCTATTGCAGTGAGAATTATACTTGACCTATTTCATCTACATTGAGGTTTACGGATGCACGTCTGTAAACTTTTGCACCTTTTTGTTCCATTGTTCGGTATTGCACCTGAGCTGACATCATGACCACTTGCCATGTATAGTATACCAACGAGACTGTATTGTCATGAAAATTTTCTGACTCACGTCCAGTAACCTAAACCTATTTGTGCTAGTAATGAGGTACAGAGAGGTTTACGGACGCGCGTCCGTAAACCTGCAAACCTTTGGTTCCATACTTTTCACTATGTGCCATATAGAATATTACATTGAGACTGTACGGTCAATGGAGGTATAAGATCCCTAAACCCTAAGCTTACATCACCCTATGTGTCATAGTATAATATTTTGACATTCATAATACACAGTAGGAACCTGGCACCTGGACATCTTGGTTTCCTAAACCTCTGTGTGTCTTGCACAACACTGACTTTTGACATTCGGATGTTTGCGGACGCACGTCCGTATACCTATGTTGTATAGTTTGCGAAAACATTTGCGCATGATATTGACCTCTTTGACCATGAAGAGATTTACGGGTGCGCGCCCATAAAACTGTCATGTTTTTGTTGTCTGGACCTTTCCGCCGACTATGAACAAATAAAGACATATGTATGCGCGTGCTTGCACTGATAATGTTGTTACATGGAGATATACGTACGCGCGTTCGTATACCAATGTGTCTTTGTTTCCAGGCCATGAAATCCACTATTGTTGACATTGTGTTTCATTGACAATAAGCGTTAGGACTATCCATGACATTTATTGAATGGGATATTTTGACATACTCTTCATGTGGGTCACTTGTAGTGGCCATGGATTCCAACGTCCGAGATAGTGCATTCGAGTTCTCTTCGGAAGCGTCAAGCTATGCTAGCGAATTTGAAGGTGTCATGGAACATGAAACTACAATTGGTGTCGCCAATGCAGAGGATGATTTCATACCAACATGTGAGGGTTATTCGCGGGAACAATGGATTGATCTTGATGTTGTCATAGTCAATGGATACGGCGTCCCCGTGGCCAATGGTGTTTGTAGGAACTCAAATCCTACGGACTGTATTGATGCAAATCCCCTTGGGGAGGAAGATGTTGGGGTGTGCATTTTGAACTCCTTACATCCATTGGAAGTACCTCCTGGTTGGAGATTCTCTCTTCGTCGATGGCCGTTGCGAAGTGTTCTTCACGATGGTGTCAGCTTGTGGAATCATGCACGTCGTTTTGAGGAAATACAAAAGACTTTGTTCGCCACAATGCGTCCTAGACAAGGTCGGCGTAAATATGATTCCGTTCGCGTGCCCCGTGAACCCACGCAATGTCGTCGAGATCTAACATTGGGAGACACATCTATTAGGTCCGTAGCAACAAAGGATTGTTGTGCAAAATTGTGTTGCCAACTATTTCCCCGTGACAAAATCAAATCTTTGAGACAAGAGATATGGCTTGCGGACTTTCGGATGCGATTTGCAAAGAAACTTGAAGTCCATCGCAACATACACTTTGATGCCGAAGGTCGTAAGGTTGTGACCTTGGAAAATATAGAGGTATGCTGCACGGCATGGTACATTATACATGCAGTTTCAAAGGCAGATTTTTATAGGTTCCGGAACTACCCGCTGCAAGGACGGCGTTCTCGGTTCCATGGCAACTCTGGTACAAAGAAGCCCAGGGAGGCAACACTCCAAGCGGCTGCAACACTATCAACCATCATTATGCCATTAGCAGATGCGATGCCACACAAGACACGGACTCTGCCGTCGGGGGAAAAGGTTGTCCAGATGGTTTTGCCTACAAGGACAAAATGGAAGAACATACTTATGGATGTTAATGAGGTTGGCGAAAAGGCTGGATGTGGGCCGATTTCGTTGTCAAAATTGAGTGTGATCAAGAATCAACAATTTGCAGAGTACATTACGAAGAGGCCTGGGGATAAGTTTGCCAGGTGTTCTGCTTGTGAGAAATACAAGGGCCTTCGAGATGCACATCCCATAGGGACTGAGTCGCACAATAGACATCAACGGAAATACATTGAGCATGTCAACAACCAAGAGGCACACCGTCAAGACTACTACAAGAATCGCGCATTATCGATAATGAGGCCGAATGAGGTTTTGACAATCATTCATGACAAAATGGACCATGCGAAGACTGCGTGCCCTTGTTATGCACGGAAAATAAAGGCTACAGATGGATATTTCAAGCTCCCAATATCTGTCACAGGTTCGTTGGTTTTCACATTTTTTTTGCGAACCCACATACTCATCGTTAAGAGGTACGGATGTACATCCGTAAGTGTTTGTTCATTTTCTTGGCCTGCTTGCGGAAAAATTGAATTTCCTTATCATAAATGATATTGGAATGTACTTCTCATTTGTATGTCTTAATTCAGGTATGATCGCACATAGCCATGTGGACGTCAAGTATGCACATTATGGCTTGGATTTCTATCCAGGCGACGCCAATCATACCGTAGGGTCTTTTGCAAAACTTCTACGAGATCTTGAGAGTCCGCCAACATCATCCTCTCGCGCTCTTTTTGTTGGATGTGGAACAACACCGATTTATGAGGCTGTGCTAGAGGGGAAAGAAGTATGTCTATCGTCACTGCAAGAACCGCCTGAACAAACCGTTCTTGCTAAACCTTTGCCTCCAACTCTACATGTGCAACTGGACAATTGTGCCAAAGACAACCACTACAAGAAAACCAGCCCAATGTGACCGGATGTGACTAAGGGCATATGACTATGTAGTCACCTCAGTCATTGGTTTAGTCTAAAATCAGTCCTAAGAGGGTCCAGTCATGGTCTAGTCATATACGTAGTCATATTTTTGAGGACCTGGGTGGGAACATCTACGGGAACGGGACATATGTTCTCCTGCCCGGTTCCCAGAGTCATGCTATGAGTGCTCACTATGTGTAGTCATGCTAATGCTAATGCGTTATGTATGTCTTACTGTAGTAAGAGAGTTGGTTTGGGTGACTACATGACTTCCTGTAGTAAATGAACTGACTAATAGTTGTCATATATTTCAATCAGATGATTTTGAAGTCCTCTAGTCGTTGGCTCCATGGGTGAGTGTTGTGATATAGAAGTAGGTCTATAATCTTCACTTACATAATAGCTCGTCTATTCAACACTACCATGTCTGTGCGCAAACATGATCACGTGTCATTTTAGAGGCACCCCATCATAGAAACAGGAACTAAACACACCTTCAAAAATTAGTAAGTAATTGGCTTGGGCGTCCAGAAATCATGATTCCACTTGGAATATCTTCCCACTTTCTTTTCAGATGCACGACATTGCCGTGTATGCTTAACCAGGCTACAGAATTCCCATGCTCACAACAAAGCCGTTATTGATCACCTTCCCATACTTTTTTGAGATGCCAAAGTGTTTGCAAAATAACGTAGTCATGTGGACAGTTTTCTTTACTGGATTCAGTCATGACTGCGATATAACATAGTCACAGACACAATTTCCTTTACTTATATTGGTAATGAACCCCCTTTGTCCATACAACTTTAATTTGTTAACTGTGCAATCTCTGTGAGTACTCTTTTGCTGTACCAAAATTCTACAGATAGTAGTTGGGCTCCTACAGTCCTACTGTGGTGATTCATCATTGTAGTCTGCCTCTGTATCCTCCATTTGCATAGCAAGCTGCACCTCGTTGCTAGAAAGCTCCCTGGAACTTGATAAAACAGGTGGCATTGCTACGGCATCATCAGCGACATGATGTGCCATCAATCCCTGAGTTACAACATCGTCGCATAAGCTTAGGCAGTGTAGATCTGGTCTTCCTTTAGCCATGGAAGTCACTCTCACACTTCGTGCCTCTTTGCGTAGAACTACCTTCCATCCAGGATGTGCCACATCGTCAACAAAGAAGACCTGTTGAGCATGAAGAGGAAACGCAAACGAATCTGATGAGTACGGAATGGTACGGTCAATGTTCACGAGAGTGAAACCGTACTCATCTCTTTTCATAGTTGCCCGTGGCGCGGACCCACTTACAATACAGTAGGAGTATTTCGAACTTCCTATAGTCAACCCCAATAATCTCTTCGACCCACCCCACGTACTCCACGTTCGCAAGCCTGTGATTCTTGTCCTTTCTGCTGGAACGACAAGATTGTGAGAATGTTGCAGCTACTCCGCTGTCGCACGTTGACAAGTGGCCCTCTGCTCCTCGCACACGTATATGGTTCCCGTATGCATACATGCTGCGATACGATTTTGCCTCGCATGAAGGTGGTAGGACAAGGCCAAGAATATCTTCATGGACCTCTGTGCCTGCTGCCACATCCCGTTGCACCGCGATAGGAAACCACTCAGAAAACTGCTCATTCCTTGCGATTGTTGGATACTCTACTCTTCTGCCCCATGATCGACGACGTATCTCTGCACGCATTCTGTGCCGCGCTTCCATCTCCAAGTAGTGACGTCTGATTGGAAGCCACAGTGGATGGAAATTTTTTTACATAACAAAAACAGCCGGCAGATAAATGTAAACGTCATCAACATCTAATTCCCTAGTCATGTGTTGCAATATGATGACTGAAATTAGTACGCAATAGACCTTTATTGACTATAGAGTCATATTGTCCCTTCTAGACAAAGTGCATGACTAAAACATGTGATGCTTACTATCTGTTAGTCATGTGTTGCAATATGATGACTGGAATTAGTACGCAATAGACCTTTGTTGACTATAGAGTCACATTGTCCCTTCTAGACAGAGTGCATGACTAAAACATGTGATGCTTACTCTCTGTATGACTGTAGAGGCTCAGCATTCGTGAGAACAAACTCATGAATCCGTGCCCTCAGCTCTGATATCAAGAGTCGATATCGACCTGTACCCTCCGCGTCCTCACTCTTGGCCCCTACTTCCTCCTCATCGTCCCAAGTCCTCCTGCGTGTTAGCTCACAGTCTTGCATGTACTCTGTGCAAAATCCTAACGCCTCCTCTATTGTGTACCCCCTCGCCATGGATCCCTCAGGTTTTGCTCGTTGCCTAACATAGCCCTTCAGTCTCTTCAGGTACCGCTCAATAGGATACATCCATCGGGTGTGTACGGGACCACATATATCCAACTGCTGCACTAGGTGAATGGGGAGGTGCGACATGACATCAAAGAATGAAGGTGGAAAAACCATCTCTAGCATGCATAGAGTCTCAGCTGTGTACTCCAATAACTGTTCCATGGACGAGGGATCTACGGATTTTGTGCACAATCGTACAAACACCCGGCTAAGCCGCATTATTGCCACCCGCGTATCCCTGTCTAAGAGAGTGCGCAAACACAAGGGGAGCAATTGTTGCATCAAGACATGGTAGTCATGAGATTTCAGCCCCTTCAAGTCCCCATCCGACGCAATGCATTTTGCAAGTTGGCCAGCGTAGTTCGTAGGAGTCTTCAAATTGCGGATAATGTCTATGAATTTTGCCTTCTCTTCTTTCGATAGTACATATGGAGCTGTTGGAAGTACGACAAACCCATGTTTCCTTCCTGGAAGAGGGTGCAGATATGGTCGAATGTTGGCCTCTTTTAAGTCTAGCCGGGCCTTCAAAGTGTCACGGACTCCCCAAATTGTTTTCATCACGTTCTCGCAGATGTTTTTTTCGCAGTGCATGGGATCCAAAAGATGTCTAATGAGGAGGTCCTGCCAGAAATCCCAGCAAAGCATTCCAGCGTCAAATTTACTCACTTTCGACAAAGACTCTTAAGCATTCATTGAAAAGATATAGGTCCATATTTTGTTTCATCCATACTGGCAGTCATGGATTTCAGAAATTGCACTATTCACAGTCACTCTTCTTACCAACCAGGTTACTAGAGTCAGTCAACAATTATAACTGAACATACTGGAACCAATGATTGATTTCAGAAATTGCACTATTCACATTCAACCTGCTAACCGTGTTTGTTACTAGAATCAGTCAACAATTCTAACTATTAGTTACTGGAACCAGTGATTGATTTCAAAAATTGCACTATTCACATTCAACCAGATAAGCGTGTTTGTTACTAGATTCAGTCAACAATTCTAAATGTCAGTTACTGGAACCAGTGATTGATTTCAGAAATTGCACTATTCACATTCAACCAGATAAGCGTGTTTGTTACTAGATTCAGTCAACAATTCTAAATGTCAGTTACTGGAACCCGTGAATGCGCTAAGTACCTGCCAATACGGAAGCTTGTACAGAGCGGAGAGCCGCTTCACTCCGGTGCGCTGAATGGGGTCGCCTTCTCCTCCACCTCTTCTTCCCTGTGACTCTTGCAGGAAGGACAATCTTTCTTGTGCATAGCCCTTGATGTCGCATCCTGTTAGAATTGGAGGGGGAGGTCGGTACTCCTGTTGACCATCAAATGAATGCTTGAGCCTACGATATGGATGCCATCTACTGAGATACCGGCGGTGACCTAAATATACATTTTTTCCGAGAGCCTTTGACCGCCGAGTTGTAACATCTGGCCCACACTCGGTACACGCTCTATACCCTTTTGTGACTTGGCCAGATGTGAGTCCGTACGCAGGGAAGTCGTGAATGCACCAAAGAAGTAGAGCCCGTAGTTTAAAATGCTGTCTTGGGGGCTCTTTAGACACATCTATGGCTGGTACCCCTTTCCAAAGTTCCAAGTGCTCTTCAATCAATGGAGTAAGGTACACATCGATGTTCTCCGAGGTCACGCTCTCGCGACCTGGAATAAGCAATGCAAGCATGATGAAAAATGGCTTTGTCACTAGTCATGCAGACAAATTATAGTAAACCTTCTTACCATGCTCGTTACTAGATGCAGTCAACAATTCTGAGTGTAGATACTGGAACCAGTGACTGGTTTCAGAAATTGCACTATTCACAGTCACACTATTACCATGCTGGTTACTAGATGCAGTCATCAGTTCTGAGTGTAAGCAATACCTGGAATAAGCAATGCAAGCATGATGAAAAATGGCTTTGTCACTAGCCATGCAGGCAAATTATAGTTCACCAGAAGGACCGGCCATGTCGAGTGACTGAGCGACTGGTTTCCGAACGGATTCACACCGTCCAATGCCATCCCCAAGCGTATGTTCCTATGCTCATCTGTAAAGTTGGCATCCAACGAATCAATATGCTTCCAGGCCTTCGAGTCGGGGACGCATTCCACATTAATACCCTCCTTCTTCTGATTGGCATGCCATTTGTTAAGTTCCACCAATCTTTTGCACCGGTACATGCGCTTCAGACGGGGAATCAACGGAAAGTGGCGTAGGATTTTGGATGGGATTGGGCTGGACTCCAACTTGTATCTCGGGGCGTTGCACTTTGGACAGGACTTCGCATCCTGCAACTCCTTCCTGAATAGGCAACATCCATTGCGGCATGCATGAATGTTGTTATAGGACAGTCCCAGCTTCACCACATACTTCCGGGCTTCATAGTGGGAACGGGGTAGGTAATTGTCGCTTGGAAGGAGAATATGCAGCAGTTGAAGTAGTTCATCAGCAAATGCATTCGATACTCCAAACACCGCAAAGCAATTGAGGAGCAGCAGAGTTGCGACCAAGCGACTTGTTGTGGCACCTGCAAAGAGGGGAGTTCGGGCATGCGCAAGTAATTCCTCCATTAAATCTGCCGTGCAATCCCCTTCCTCCCCGGGGATTGCGTCGTCCTCCTCCACATCGTCTGTTCTTCTACAATCCTCACGGTCTTCGTCCTCGAGGTTATCGTATCTAGAGAGGCACTCCATGATCATTCTTATTGCGTCCATGCCCCCATTGTTGTTGTCCAGCTGATGAGGGCTTTCCCTAACTTCCTCTTCAACAAGGTCCTGTTCCGCATCCACGAGTCCAGCCTGAACATAGCACACCCCCGGAATTAATAGTTGAAAGTATTTTAGCACTGGAACATTACCTGATTGCGTGTCCGATATGACTGGATTTAGTGAGAATGCATGACTAGTTTTGGTGGGATGTTACTTATGACAGTCAACCTTGATTAGAATCAGTCATATGTGACTAGACCTAGTCACAAATTCTAATAAAAACCAGTTATGTTGGCCATGCCATATTGAACTGTTCTAGTCATATTTCAGCTGTTCTCCTAGTAGTTATGTAGACATACCAAAATAGGCACAGTGAATTGAGGGTCTCTTCCGATGGTTCTGAGATGCTTGCGAATGGTTCCCCTACTGATGCAACGACCTCCCATACAGTTCCTGCATGGGCAACGGTAATGCGTTAGCCCCAATCTATCTGCCTCTCTCTCCTCTAGTTCCCAGAGGTGGAGGTCGCTTGCCCCCGTCGCTCCACGCCTAGCCATTTGTCAATGTAAGGCGGTCAATGCCACTTGCTCCTGTTCAGAAAACCACGCGGAATTGAGCGTGGGAACTAAAAACCCTAATCACACTACAATTTCACAACATGGATCTTGACTGGTTATGCCAGAACTCTCAGTTTAACCATCAAGTTCACCAAATGACAGCTACCAATATCTAGAATACTAGACTCACTGCCACACGTACTCCCCCCCCCTTCATGTAAGCTTAAAAGAGAACTTCAGACTGGAAGGATTTTGGTGGCAGTCCTTAAAGTCTATATCTGCTTCAGGATCATCCAACTTATGGACGCCCTAGCTTGCAAGACTCACCTAGGTCAGTCATAAGTTTGGTTTTTGTGATTGTACAAAGTCACAATCCTTCTTCATATAGCCAGTTCAGTAGTGAGAAGTTTGGTTCATGTGACTGACTAATAATTCAGAGTAACAACATCCTCCACAAATTGATATACTATAATAGTTAAATTTGCCAACTATAATAAAATACCAATAGATATGAAGTCTATAAACAACCTATGACACGAGTTCATGAAATCGCGCAGTCAAGTGTCTCAAATGCTTCAACAAATAGGCACGTGCATAAAAATCCCACTGAAATCAAAAAATATAAATCAAGTCCATTGTCAATGTTAAATGTATTGTTAGTTGCTGAACTCATAGTACTTCAGCCAGTTCAATGACCAACAACTTTTGTATGTGGAGAACAATATAGGTATTGCAATTTTATTCAGCATATCAAATCAACTACATATCAAGTCAACTACATATCAAGTCAGACTACATATTCAACATATCAAGTCAACTACATATCATGTCACTACCGTCAGTTACATGAACCAAACTGCTAACTAGTGAACTCTCTATGTGCTGACTTTTTATGTGACTTCGCACCGTCACATAAACCAAAAGTATGACTAACCCTGGTCAGATCATCCTTCAGCAAAAAGGAATGAAGAAGGGAGCAAGGGTTGCGACCACATGTTTACAGAATTCGACCCTTGGTTGATTGCTAGCAGTCATACGATGCAAATATGTATCCATTACTCTTATTCTTTATTCCACTTACCACTAGCTGCCAAGAATCACACATATCATAAATACTCATCAAAAGCTCACATGTGATGCAACTTCCCACAACTTCCCACAACTTCCCATTCATATTCAATTGAATAGAGTGCTCTTCATGACTTATCATAAATCACCAAGTGTCCTATGACGTCCTCTCTATCTAGAAGCCCATACTGAATCCAACATAGTAATCACCTATCAACACTCTATATAGTGTTAAGCCAAACAACAGTCTACGGTGATCTATCAAATGCAATAATTAAGAGTTCCATGAATATTATTCACTTGAGGCATGGAAGTGAAGTATCCACACTGCACACCTGTGCCCTGTATGTTGAAAGAAAAGTCCGTAAGGCACCTTCACTGGTTGCTTAAATTTACTTGTATCAAGTGTCTTGCCCACCTGTAATATTAGACAAGATTTCGATTTAATATTGAAGTGACGAGGGACATAGTTATTCAAACTTGACTCTTCACAAACCAGCGTGCAATCTCAAAGGTGCAGCTAACTGGGACTCGAAATGTGAGAACTCACAGAAGGACCAACTGGAGACAAACTAAAATAAGGCAAAAAACTCTAACCTTCTCATAGTCCCAAACATTAAGCAATCCATCCTTAGCACAGCTTCCGAAAACGGATGCTCTGTCAGGACACCACTGCACATTGCAATCCACAAGGTCATTCATTAAGATAAGTGGGCCTGATTTGGTTAATCGGACACCTATGTTTGAGTGGTGTGTGGGTAGGTGCAGATTGAAGATTGGACACCAAAGAGACCTGTGTTTGAAAGAGATTCGACCCTGTGCTCAAAAATTGTCAACCATTCTAGACTCAACAGTCAACATAATTGGGGTGCCTAGTGGCCTTCTTATGGCTCACCATCAGTGGACTTTAATAAGTTGAAGCAACTCAAGATTAGCTCGGAAACTTTCATTGATCATGGCTTCTTCATATACATTTGCGGACATACAAATTTTTTAACCTCACGACTCCAAGTAGTATAAGGCAGTTGGAGTTTAAAGGTTGAGAGTTTTGTCAAGCAGTTACTTCCAATATTCAGCTGACATTCCTTATTTTGTTTTTTATACCCAACATTTTGCAATTTCCAAATGCACTGTGGGAGAACATCACATTTTCCATGACAAGGATCTTTACTTGCAAATAAGGGTGCTATACAATGACAAATTACAAATTCCAGTTAACTATGTGCGCAAGTGCTGATAAATTTATACAAGTGAAATAATTTAATTACTGCTGATGCAATTGAGTATACCTGGACACACAGTACAACAGCATAATGCCCTTCAAATTGCTCAATAGGAGCTCCTTGACCACTAGCTGAAATTTTGCGGTGATCAAACAACCTTACAGAAGCATCTGCTGACCTGTGCATATATCATCACAAGTGCCATGTCAAAAGAGAAACACAATATTGATGTCATCAGGAATACCTTCTCTGGATGTGAATTACCTCAAAGGAGCGCACAAAATTCGTGAAGAGAGTGGGCAAGAAAGGCTCCCAATCAAAAGAGCTTCTTGAGTGCTTGATGCAGCGTGCAATAAGAGAAGCCCACTGTAGATTCCAATACCGACAATTGGGAAGTGCTGCCCAGAGGCTAAAGCACTCAGATATCCAAGCACTGTAGACAGTCATAAACCCAAGCAGATTATAAGATGTTGCATACCCAGAGATGTTATGTCACCAAAAACTTGTCCTCCTAAACAACATCTTTCAGGGTACTCCTGAGCATCTAAGGATTGTACAATTTCATCCACACTAGGACTAATCCAGGGGGGATCTGGGTAAAACCTCCCACTCCTAACACTCAAAAGCCTGTAAGCTACAAGTGGCTCTCTGCATACCTTGGGGATTTATTTAGTCCATGTTCTACTGCCTCCATCATAGTTGGAGGCATGAAGAGTGTGATGAAACCCATAGCTTCCAAAGATGAGTTATGTACCACGTCATCAAGGGCAGGTCTGCAGAAAGGAACAACCTACAAATGAGATATTCTTCTCTACTTCTAAAGGGATAACACAAACCACAAAATGGTCTAGGCAAGAAATAGATGTTGCAATGCACTATCTGAATTTGATTTGTCCTTGAAAAAGACAATAGTTACAAATAAAGGCATCCAAATCAATGCTCAATGACATTTCAATAACCTAAAGAGGCTCTTTTTACGTCTGAAAAAATATTCAATAAATAAGAAAACACAGGCTCTTGGAGTTTGTGGAAATATGTTGCGTTGATGATAGATGCTGTCTAGGATTAAGCAAGGATCTAACAAGAACAACAAACACAATAGTGACTGGTCTCAACCAACAATCCCACTATCTGTAGCAACATCAGTTCAAGATATAATCACCGCCATGAAAATGTACGGATGGCACACAGTTTTGAATGAGATTTTTCATGTTGCAGAATTAGTACATCCCACAACAACTAGAATGGTAATGAATGTTGTCACATCAAATTCAATAAAAGCCTTAACGTACAATCTGTAAAGCAATGGGTGGCATCCGTTAGTATGGAGATGTGATTAATTAGGTATTTGGCACCCATCTACAAGACCACAACAATCTAAGTTGTTCGCATGATAGCAACATCTCACTTTGTTTGAGGGCAGAATGTGGTTCATTCTTTCTACATAGAGAACATACCGGAATTCAGACCAAATTTCAATTGTTGAATCAGGTTGGAAGTAGTGACGACAGCAGCGTACAAGTGTAGTAATAGAGTCCAAGTGGTGCATCTTTAATCCAAGTCCTTCATAGGGTTACCGTCTGAGGATTTCAGAAACAAATCACACGCTCAAGATTCATAAACTAGATTCTTAGTTTTCCAAAACAAGACTCCAACCTCTACCTTAAGAGTGTGAAGCAGCATTGACTCGTGCTACACTAAGTCAATACAACCAACACTAAAAATCAGCATTTGAAGGCATCAAGTGAAAAGGAACCATGGTGATGAGATGGAAAATTTCCAAAAGTACAGAGAGTCCAAAATGCCTAGGGTCGGTAAAGCAGAAAAGATGAAAAAAGCAAAATCAATTTTGGAAAGATTCACAAACCTGGATGAAGCGAGGCTTCATGTGTCCCCATTTGGCCAAATGTCGACCTTCATGGTAGCCTGGGACTGAGGCAATTAATCGAACCTGGTAGACAAGTTAATCAGAGCCGGGACAAGTTAATCAGAGCCGAAGGCTGGTTTAGGAGCAGATATAAAGGGTTACATAAAGGATGTGTACATACATTGAGTTAGGAATAAAATGAAGCTCCACTTACATACAGGACTACAAGATACAAATGAATGCAGAAGTGCAAATTGAGAGGTGCAAGTTATCTGAGGGTATACCTAGGTTTTCAATAAGCTTATGCTATGAGCCAGCACTGGTGATTGCAAGTGAACTTGAAAATAGACTAAGAATTTCATCAAGATTGTTTTCAGAAAGAGTCAGCATGCCCTTAGAGGGAGTGCAAAACCTCAAAATTTATCGAATGCATTGCAGTTGCTATTGGATATTCTGCAGCATTGTCCCCTCTTAACCCAACAACAAAGGTGAAGTCCAGGACATAACATTCACCTGGTGGGAACAGAAAATGATGCTGAAGACAAACACAGTCATGCACTAGAGACTGGATTCTGCGAGTACGTTCAGGAAAAAGGTCAACATTCAGGCATGACAGACAAAAATTAACTACATCTACAAAGTCTATTGTGATACAAAGAGCTCAGGTGCAGGTTAGACTACCACAACAAAATTTAGTTGGTAATCCTGAACAAAGGTTGCATATCTAGCACATCATTGCAATGACCTCCACCATGAACTAATTATGCATGTGTCATCTCCCAAAGCAACCAGCTGTAGGAAAATATGATACTCACAATAAAACAACAGAAGCCTTCTCCATAGAATTCGCATGGACCTTGATTGAAGTTTACTCTTTCAAGGTGACACTTGCATTTCCTGAAAAAAAATCTGTTAATTAGGCAGCCATGGCCATCAGGGAAAGTATATAAATGAGAAGGATGACACATGAAGAACTTTCATTTAAGATGCAAAATCTTGCAGTGAAGGAACAACATTTACAGGTACAAGTAATAAATGGCATCTATAATGACACTTCTCCAAAGTGAGTTTAGAAATTCAATCAGTTGTTCACCTGCAAGGATTCTGCAAGTGCCTCTCTACTTGCTTGAACTTCGTTACCTTCTCCACCTTCAATGCCAGATCCAGGGCCTTCTTTAATGCTGCCACTGTCATCACATGTACAGAACATACAAGAATCAGCAAATGCGGTTTCATAGCTGGAAGTGACTAATTTGTGAGCAGTTGCAATGAAACACAAATACGCATCAACTCTTAACAGACATCAATTACTCATTGTAGTAGATACATCCATACCTCCCTGAGCTCTTTAACGGTTCCTTCCAGCATGCAAGCCAAAAGAAGCCCAGAGCAGAGTAACAACCATTTGAACCATTTACCCTTATAATACCATCACCCCAGTGGATTGAAATTCTCGAACACCATAGCTAAACCCTAAACCCCTAAAGCAGCCTAGACAGTAGCAATTAGATTTGTACCTTAATGTGACTAGAAACCCTAAACCTGAATCTTTGCATTTCACTTTCTTTACAGATCCCTAAACCCTAAAAGCGGCCTACTTACTGGCGGCGTTCAAACGTAGTGGTGCTACTCTCTGATCTAAGCAGCATTAAGTTCACAAATTGACGCTGGCAACGGCTCTCACCTGATTTTCAAAATGGCGATGGCAAGGGCGCTTGAATGCTTCCCACGCCTCAATGCTCCTGCTTGCTCTGGCGATGGAGACGCCCACGAACGCCGTTGCAGCGCCTTCGGCAACTGAAGAGGACGACACCAACTCCAAGGACCGGGGTTCGGAAGGATATGAGGACCAGGCATCGGAGGAAGGGTTTGGGAGAGACGAGGACGCCGAAGTGCCCGAGTACGAGAGGCTGCGGCAGGCGAACTTACGGAAGAACGCCCTCAAGCTACAGGAGCTTGGAGTCCCCATTCTGGCAGCATCGTTGAAAGAGTCAACAATCACATGCACGACCGAAGCGGCAACAGGAGAGGGGAATCACGCGACCGTGAAGAGCACCCGCCGCGCCGGCGCCAGCAGCCTCGAAAACCCACGTTTAGGGTAAGGAAACCCTAAACCGTAGCTCCTAAGGTCATCCTCCTGGCCTCCTCTATTTAATGTGAGCATAACTCCTTCATTGAGTTTGGTTTCGACCTCACTAACTTCAGGTTTGCTTGACCTGCAGAGAGGATTACAGTGGGGGTTTGGAGCTCGTGCATCGGAGTAAGCGACTAAACAAAAACCCACCAAGATCTGGCACAACGTTGCGGAGTGCAAGGAAGAAGCACAAGGACGCGGAATCGAAGGAATCGAAGGAGGGCGGGCGGAGCGTGAATAGCAGTTCCAAGGAGTGGCACAACGAAGAGGAGAACACGGACAACGAAGCTGACATCTGGCTTGAAGACGAGCATGGCAATGGCGATGATGACACCTTGCCAGTAGGAGTGGGAAAGCCACATCAAAGCAAGCAAAATCCTCAGGTGAGTGTACTAACTCACTGTTGGGATTTCTTCACATGCTGTAAGCATTCATTTGGGGTGGGTAATCGTCAAGTGTAGCAACGATGTGTCGCTACACTGAGTTAGATTTAAGGTGGAGCAACGTCTGGGCAGTTTTTGGGCATAGTCGATCAAGATAGGAAACCGCAAATAGAGGCTGCTATTGTGAGAATCACGAAGTCAAGACGACTTTTGGACCACAACAATATCATCAGTGAGGTGACCAAGCAGCTCCAAGCTCGCTTTTTACCGAACCCTGCTGTGATTAAAAAGCGCATTGAATCCTTGATTGAAAGAGAATTTCTGGAAAGGGATAGGGTAGACAGAAAGTTGTATCGATACCTGGCCTGATGGGTGTAAAGACAAGGATGTTTGGTTAGAGGTGAGCAGAAGAGGTGCATGGATGAGTTTCTACTCCCTGGTGTGCTACTTGTTGCTCACAATAGTTTGCATGAGGGTAAGGGGAACCTTGTGTGAGCTACATAAAATTTCTCCAGTTTAGGTGCATCAGAAAACAAAATCTTCAGTCCTTCCTGATGGATGTCCTACGCTGGCTACAACGTGCTCTGTGAGAGTGGAATCCCTACTGAATTTCTAATAATTCTTGGTGGAAGGCTTAAGGTTCAAGTTCAAAACAAACTTCCAGTTTAATGAGCACCAGCAGGTTTAGGAAGGGCAATGTATATGCTTTGAAGTGTTCATTTTTGAAGCAACTTCTTTTTCAGGTGTAGACCGTCTTTCGATTTCTGTATGTCAATATTTTTCTTTGTATATTTACTCCTCAACTCACTTTTGACAGTATTCAAAAGGAAAATGGAAAGGTATATCCCAGCCTTCATGCGCCGTAGTATGGTTTTTGTCCTGTCCAGATCACAAGTGTCCATTTTCAATATGCACACTTATCTTTTTGAATGTCCTACTATTTCTGGCTCATCTTTATTCCGTTTTAGAATCTGTGAGCAGGCAGAAGGCGAACTTGCCTCATGAATGTTGAATTTTCTTTTCAAGTGCACAGGCTTCTCTTATCAATCAAGCCCTCAAATCTTGTGATGAACTAGGTCAGTTTGAAAGAAGAGTGGGTGGATTTTGCAATTGTATTTGTCATAGTTTCAGTGAAAGCACAGGTTTCTAAGTAGATTCAATGAAGGATGCCTGAGATTCCTCTAAAACAAACGGTAATTCTCATGAAGCCTGTCAATTAAACCAATTATTTATCAAACTCAAGTAGTTCATCTGTAACTAGCTGTCAGTTCTCCCCGGACCATGATGTGGAGCCTGCATCCTGCAAGGCCAAGCCTGCCATCTCTATATAGACTACCAATAACTTGCAAGAGCACAACCTTATTAAAAAAAAAAAAAAAAAAATTTCAATTTATTTCATTTCTCAAATTACCAAGCCCCTGCACACTTGCACTTCCCGATTTGTAGGCAGCTTGCCCAGCGAGCTATTGATTATCTTCATCAGCTTGTTTAGTATACTTGAGATGCGAAGTAATTGGAAAAGCTGACCTCTCTTAGTGCCTTCCAACTGTTAACCCTTATAGGTTCGAAAGGCCCGTTATGGGCCTGAAGGTGTCATACAGAGGGGTTTAATGCTTGATTTTTTTTGCGATGGGTCAAAAGATACCATTTCTGAAATTCTCATGAAGCCTGTCATTGGCAGTCTTGGACAGTCCACATGTTTCTACTCTCTTTGTGGCCGGTCTAACAACTTACAAGTAGCGTTGTGCAATCACCAGGTAAGGTTTTTTTAGTAAATTTTTTTGGCATCCTTTGAATACACAGCTCAATCGAGGGGTTAGGGTAGCAAAATAAGATTGTCAATCAATGTATCTGGAAGGTTTGTCTATATCACAACTAAATCAAGATGTGTAATTCCATGGGCTTGGAGAAGGTCACTTGGTCAGCCGCATCTTGTATTGAGCACTAACATTTCTTGCAGCGCTTCAGCTCTCTCTGGTATCGTTTCTTGTTTGCCTCTGCCTTCCTTATATATGGCTGGATTCATTTACAGGTGAATGCAATTAAACAATTTCCATAAGCTCCCTTTCCATGTTGACACCATGTTATGAGTCCACTGGAAAGAATTTCTTAGAAGTCTTTTTGTTGAAAAGAATATTTTCATTGGTTTTGATTGCCCAAGGCTGTCGACAAATTCAGACCTGTTTATTCTTCCCACAATGACTTCATCTGGAACTAGTCACTGATCACTATATTATGGTTATGTATGCTGCATTCCTTAATGTAAAGTTTTAGTCTAGCTGCTATCACAGTGTTTGTAAATATATCTCAAATCGCATTGAAGAATTAATGATTTTGTCAGGCAATAATGGAAGGAAGACAAAAGGCATGATAGGTACACATTTATGAGGGTTTTGAGTGGGGACCTTCTTATATTTTTCGCTCATGTTTTGCCATTGTGAGCCCAGTATCCTCCCGACATCTCCGAAGGAAATGTTGGGGTTGTCGCTCGTGATGTTCTCTCGCTGGTTCTAGTCACATGAACTAAATAGTTGACTAACAAACTTCGTATGCGTTGAGCTCATGTGACTGGTTCTAGTCACATGAACTAAATAGTTGACTAACAAACTTCGTATGCGTTGAGCTCATGTGACTGGTTCTAGTCACATGAACTGAGAGAACGACTAACCTTGACATTGAGATTGATGACCTCTGTATGCACTGTGCAGGCCAGAGCTCAGACAACCGAGCCAACTGTTTGGGAGGTGCGCAAGCGAGGTCCTGGAGGTTGTGGAATTCCAAAACCCACGTCAACGAGCCTCCGTCCGCCGCAAAGAGACCGACCCCAACACGACAAACCCCTTAAGATGTCAGAGGATTCACTAACAGGGGAGCCCTTCGATTACTGCAATGACGTAGTACCCGAGCTTCCTCGTGTTCAGGGAGGCAACACACCTCCTTCGCGTGGCCGAGGCCTCCCCCGCCACGGCCCCATTAGCAGCTTGGACCTTCAAATTGCAGAAAAACAACTCCAACTACTGCAATGGAGGCGAGCGATGGAGATGCAGGAGCCTGTGGTGAACTCGTCCACGTATTCCCCATCGGAGATGACTGAGAGCTTAGGTAAACCCTCATATTCCAGAGACCAGAAGTCCAGACGACGGGTCGCTTTGAAGCAACAACAGGCTCAGGAGGTCACTTTTCGAGATGCTGGAGGGCCCAGAAAACACCTTGTGGAGGTCGATCTGAGGGGACATCCACAAGGACAGAATCGTCCGCTGTGGCTAACATGTCTTCGAGGTCATGCGCAGGATATAGATTTCAGCGAAGACAACTACAAGAATCTCAACACTTCGATGCTGCTCGCTGTTAAGGAACGAGTGGACAACACTTTTGAGTACCATGGGGGCCTTGGCAAGGTGACAGAGGAGGCTTTCCACAGCATATTGAAGGGCCAACTGAAGGTGAAGAGATATCAGTTGAAGAAAATAATGCAAGAAGGGAAGGACAAGCCAAAGCACATTCGGCATGACCATTGGGTGAAGTTGTCAAAACTCATCTTGGAGGAGAAAAAACAACAGGAAGCAGAGAAGTTGCGATACAGCCGAGCCCAAGTGAGGAGGCCATCTTCAGCCGGGCGCAACGAAGAATATGTTCGAGCTCAATTGGTAAGTCTTCAGTCCATTACAGCTCCAACCTCACAACTTGCAAAACATCCGTATCCACTCTATATTGGAGACCCACATGCAACATAATATATGATAACTTTCAACCTGGGAATAGAAACAACCTCCTCTTATGAATGAAGCCTCGTAATATAAGCGATACTCTTTGAGTACTCAATGGCAATTGCCACAATACAACTACCCTATTAGAAATATTTGCAATAGGCAGATAAGGTTGAAGATGATCTCAAAGGCTGTACAACTGTTCCAATGCGAAAACCAGGTCATGATGTGGCTAGGTGCAGTCATCAAATTAGAGTATGTGACTGTCATCAGTCATCACCAGAGTTTGAGTGATTTTTTTGGGTCATAGAGAATCTAAGATTTTGTAATCATGCAGCACTAACTATAAGATGTAAGATCTTTGTGCAGGCCATTAAGCTGGAGAGAAGCCCAACTAGGGTTGAAATTGAAAGGGAGCTTGCACGCGACAAAGATGCCCCTCGAAGACTCATTCCCAGAAGTGAAACCTCCCTGAGTAGCCGAGTGTCTGATGCAAAGCCAAAGCAGGACAGTGATTGGCGGAGAGCGATGGAGAAGAACATTGAACGCATCATGCAGCACCTGCAGATTCCCGTTGTCACCCCCATGAAGGCAGCAAGTGCAAAAGGCAGCTCCAGCTCAGAGTCCACCGGCACCGACACTTCACGAAAGCCAGATCAGGTCCAAGAAAGCTTGATGCCACTGCAGGTACAAACATGACTTCATGTGTGTTGTCCAGCTCCTGTTGTTACAGCTCCTGCTTGGGCACTTCTTAAAATCTTGTGCCTTAGTTCTAGAAGAATTCACCATGCCAAGTTCGTTACTGTTTGTAGTCATTGATATGGAAACAGTGACCAGGCTTTACTAGATGCAGTCATGAACATCAAATTCGTGATGGATAATAGTAATGAAGCTAGAATATGTGACTTCTCACAGTCATCAGTTTAATATGTATTACTATCCATTGTCATTGAATTCAAATAAGTGACTGGAATTCACAAGAAGGTGAGGCTTTGTTGAACCCATTTACAAACATTGCTCTTGATCAAAAGCAATGACTGAGTGGATCCTTATACTTTGTAATCAACTGGGTTTGCAGCAAGTAGGGGAGTGCGAATCGCAGCCGGCAGATCCGGAGAAGGCAGAGGAGATTCCTGCAGTAGGTGACGTGAAGGACTCACATCCGTCGGGAACTTCGAGCAACCCTACAGGAGGCACTCCGGATTGTGGTACAGTGACCGTGGCAGAGTCAGGAGGACGTGCCCCAATTGTGTACTCAACTCGGAATTTGAGGGCTTCGAAGCCTGCAAAAGAGGACACTCGCACCCAGAAGAGAATGCGATTGACAGAGGTTGAGAAGCTGAAGAAAGATCCCGATGACACAAAGAAGCAAAGGGCAGTCCGGGGGAGCAAAGCTCAACCCGAGAAGAGCAAGGAGGCCAACATTGATAGTCAGCAAAACGCGAAAGGGAAGAGGAAGAGAAACATGAACGCAACGGTAAGTGAAGATGTAAGTGCACACATGCCATGTATTTTCACAGGTTTCTTTTTCTGAAAGCACCTATTCAGTGATTCAATCCCAACTGATCCATGTTTTGTGTGTGTTTTTTTTTATAGGTTGTACAAGAAACCGAGGGCCCGGATTTAAAGAAGGGTGACCCTGTGATCCTTTCCAAAAACTTGAACGTACAGATAAGTGAACATGTAAGTGCCATGTGCCACTTCCTGGAATGTTGTGCCTTAGGTCTTTAGAAATTCAATATGGCAAGTTCGTGACTGTTTGTAGACTTGTAGTATGGAACGAGCGACCAGGCTTGATTAGATTCAGTCATGAAGTTAGAATACGTGACTGATATTAGTAATGACGTTAGCATATGTGTCTTCTCACAGTCATAGCATTTGAATAATTCCCATGAGCCTTGGAGATGTACATCGTTGTATAAAAGCAACAATTGAGTCCCAACTGATGCCTGTTTTGTGTTGTTATTATTATTATAGGTTGCACAAGAAGGTGAGGACCCGGAGTTCAAGAAGGGTGACCATGTGAGACTCAAGGGAATTCAAGAAGGGGAGGAGGATAAAGTTGTGGCACTCGGGAAAGTGCAGAATGTAGCTGGTGCTTCTCTACACGGGAGAACCATAATTGCAGGATGTGTGTCTGTAGAAGTGTTGAAAAGCCTAGATGACGACTACAGTTTGTTTGCACCCATAGATCTAGATGATCCACCCGTGACCTTGGTAGGACAAGCAGTAGGGCACTTTATAATGTGGCCCACAGAGTTCATGGACATTGATATGTCCTTTTCCCAAGCAGTTTAGAATGATGGAGTTCCAGTTGCAGAGCATCATGTTTCAGCTATGAAATTTTCTCTTTCAATGAAATGTGTTCAAATCATTTGCATGACCTGACGCAGTGCTCACAACCGCACGGTTGACTTGTAATAGTCTTGATGTCTCATTATCCCACTAATCTGAAACTAAAATCTATGACTATGCACCGTAAGAATGGCAGATTCGACTGCATGGCATACGTTTGCACTAAACTAAGGACAATCAAGTCCTAGACAGATGCTTCCGATTTAATATTGAACTTTGACTCCCAGTAGTGAAAGAAACGAGTATACAAGGACTCCATGCAGTCATCAGATGATATGGGTGACTATGTGTAGTGACGCACATTTGACTTTACAGTGTCGTATTCTCTTAGGTGTGTATGATGTAATACAACCACAATCAAATCACTATGCATAGTGATCAAACCATTGCTATATTCTCTAAACCCTCACTATAATTAGTCATGCCCATCTCATGATTTCAGTACTGGAGACCAATATCTCACTACAATTAGTCATAGCATTCAGAAGTCATTTCAGTATTCGTGACTATGTGTAGTCCAATAGATGCGACTTCAAAGAGTCTTATTATCCCAACTCAATTTATGACGTATTTCAGTCATCATCTCACTACTGTTCGTAGTGATAAAACCAGTCATGTATTGACTGATACCTCACTACAATTTGTCATATCACCACGAAGCTATTTCAACATTTGTGACTATGGGGTGTCAAATAGATGTGACTTCAAAGAGTCGTATGCTCCCAACTCAATGTATGACTACAAACAGTCACCATTTTACTACTATGCGTAGTGATGGAACTAGTCATGTATTGACACATACCTCACTACACATAGTCATGCCAAACAGACCCTATTTGCATATAGATGACTACATATAGTCATAGAGGTATGACTATATAGAGTCATATGGTCCAAGTCTCACTGCAGGTCCCGTTTTGAGGTCCCAAAACACTGTGGGAACGCAACATTGGGAACAAGAAGTGTCCGATATGACCCCTAGTCAGATTGTCCGAAGCGACTAACTCAAAATGACTACAAACAGTGCTAGTCACATTTTGGTTTATGCTGTATTGTAGTCATAAAACCTAGTCACATTGGGCTGGTTTTCTTGTAGTGAACAAATGTCGATACGTGTTTTGTTTTTGGTCATTGCTCGTAGCCAAGGGCATTTTCAAAGAAGTGTTTGTGTCTTTTTTGATGGTTGGCCACACGCATGATGACATTGACGCTTCATTTGGACGTTGGAGTATGAAGTTGCACGAGGAGGATTTTCCGACGATTCCTCTTCTCATGAAATCATACATGGATTTGGATAATGTGCCAGTCATCCCGCATTTGATTGAAGAAGTGCCCGATTTCAAAGCGTTTATCGAACCATTCATTCTTAAGGGAGGTGACCGTTTAGTGGGCCATACCAAGGCTCAACAATTCCGATTCTATATGCGTGATGATGGTTTGCCGGCCATGCAATTCAAAGTTTTGTGCACTTCCCCGGATTGGGGTCCAGAGGAAGGGATACTCGTATGGCGCCAAAACGAAGAGGGCAAATGTATGCTACCTGATGGGGAGCCGAAGCCTTGCAAATCCAACCCCATGAGGAATGGACCAGAAATCATCAAAGGTATATCCGGATTCATCCAATATTGGAAAGAATTGTGCGAGGAAGACATCACAAGGCGTGTTCAGGATACCCACGAACCATTGATTACGTACTGGGATCGCATTCGCTCAGCATTGCTAGCACCCAATGTCGAAACACATTCATGTTTGACACAAGGTTTTTGGCCACAAAGCCGAGTGACAATCGTGGAATCTGAGGCCAATGTTCTTCGACAATGGGGACATCCGTGAAGAGTTCGTAGCGGACGACCATTATGTTGGCCCAGCTCGTAATCGTCCGGCTCCATCATTTCGTGTGGCTGTTGATTGCTACGAAGGGTATATGATCCTCGTACGTCCTGGAGATGAGGAGCACCCTAAACCGATTTGGTTGGTAAAAACATTATCATCACCAAATTTTGTTCCAACTAGCCCAAATTTTCATCAAATTGAGGTGGAATATTGCCGTCCTAGCACCAAAGATCAAAATGTGCTCCGCACATATTTAGGGTGGGACACCAAAAAAGGTTTCAAATGGACAATGGACTCAGCATACGAACCAATATGGATAAACACAGATACCATACTTTGTGCTTGGAAACCACGCAAAGGTTCCAAATCAGAGACAATGACCATCCCCCAAAAACATATAGATTTTGCCAAAGACAACTTGGCACGTATTGCTGCTGCAGAAAACGATGTCGAGAATGGAAATGAAGCTGAAGATGAAGATGGAGAATGATATTGACGTAGGGTTGGACCACAATTATTTGAAATGTGTCTTGGTTTTTCATGAAATATATGACATTGGGGTCGAATACTATATTAGACACATTTTATAGCAATTTTATAGATTACAATTATATATCATGATTGTATTGATTTACGGATGTGGAATCCAACTTCACATGCGCTATCAAATGTTTTTTATATATTTGTGTTTATGGATGTGGAGTCCAAACTATATAATTATATTGCAGATGCTAATTTGCAATTTCTTATACACACTGTCAAATTATTTTAATATTGTTGCGTTTGGGATGTGCCGTTCAATTCACCCACAATTGGCTAAGATGTTATGTTTGGGATACGCATCCAAGAGTCCCTAGATATAAAATCAGATGGCTATTTATAGATTCGTTAATTTTGTTCAATACAAAATCAAAAATACAAAATAATTGTGAATTTGTGACATTGGAATATTGTGTTGGCGTAGTTTTGATTATCCCCCAAATAATTACTATATTTAGAAACATATATATTCATCACATATGGATCTTTCGAACATTATGTTGCCATTGTTCCCCATGTTCCCTATGTTCACAATATTCACATCCGAAACTACGGGTCCAATTTATTTTGAGACTTTCCAAAGTCTCCAATTAACGAATATAGTGTTAATGGCTCCAGGTGAAATCTATGCCTTTTGCAGTCGATGAACAAAGTGCGTTCTTCGAGTCCTTTGAGCACCGATACATTAAGCTGGTCGCAATCGCCGACCGATGCCAGGGTTATTGCGTTTCCTGGGTTTGGAATCCAATTTTTTTCTATCATGTATGCGAAGGTTAGTTTTAACGGAGATTCCTTGTCCCTCCTGTGTACCTGAATTGACCAGTGTCTCAAGTGAGTGTCTTTTAATTCCCAATAGACACCCTTCTGCCCTATTTCCATTGTCCCAACAAGGTCTGTCCATAGCACTTCCTTGTACATGTCACCTGCAAGACAAATTGAAATGGTTAGTATTTGTGGAATAAAGCAAGCTTGAGAAAGCTTGCACCTTGAGGCTATCGCATACGTTGATAGAAAGGATTTACATAATGTGAGGGATGAGTGTGTAAGGGAAAACTTCCTCTCGGTCGAGAGGAAGTTTTCCCTTTCCTGCTGTATGTTGATAGGGGTGGATTGAAGGCTAGGGAGTGAGGGTTAGGAGAGGGCTAATAAGATGAGTGTGCAAGGGAAAACTTCCTCTCGGTCGAGAGGAAGTTTTCCATCTCCTCAAGTCTGCGTGTGATGGTGGGGAGGGGCTCTTAAAATGAGAGCACAGGGGAAAACTTCCTCTCGCTCGAAAGGAAGTTTTCCCTTTCCTGCTGTCATGTTGATAGGGGTTTGTCATCGAATACCTAACCCACAACATTCTAAATTGAAGGAAACCAAAAAAAATATAAAAGACATGCATCCATTCCTCCATATTGGATTTACTAACATAATATAGACTAATTAAACATTAAACCAGCCCCCACGCTCCCCATGAGTAGGGATTGATGAACAAACATCACATATCAGTTGTAAAAAACAATGACACTTTTTTTCTTTATCATTTTCTTGAAGTCGAACTTGTACCTTGCAAAGAGGGTTGAATTCAAGGCAAGGGAGTCGCAACTCGCGAAACTGTCTGAGATAACGAACCTGCCATTTTCCAACCATAGATCACCAAAATCGATTAATAATGTATGAAGACGTTTGCTTACCACAGTAATTTTAGTCGCAAGCTCCATCAAAAACTTCTCTATTAAGCATTCACCACAGCACATACTCAAGATTGTCGGTAATTAGACATCTTGGTTCCAAGTATCCAGTTCTTTGTAATGTGATCATCAATGAGCTTGATTTGAAACGTGCTTCTGCCTAGTGCAAGGATGACGATATTGACACAGAAAAATGACTCGAAGAATTGACATCTTTGAATATTTAAAAAATGATTGTAGGCTAGGGAGACGTCAGTGTGTGTGTGAGGGTGGGGAGGGCTCTTAAAATGAGAGCGCAGGGAAGAACTTCCTCTCGAGCGAGAGGAAGTTTTCCCTCTCCTCAAGTGTGAGTGTGAGGGTGGGGGGGCTCTTAAAATGCGAACCACCAGGGAAAACTTCCTTTCGAGCGAGAGGAAGTTTTCCCTCTCCTCAAGTGTGAGTGTGAGGGTGGTGAAGGCTCTTAAAATGAGAGCGCAGGGAAAACTTCCTCTCGAGCGAGAGGAAGTTTTCCCTCTCCTCAAGTGTGAGTGTGAGGGTGGTGAGGGCTCTTAAAATGAGAGCGCAGGGAAAACTTCCTCTCGAGCGAGAGGAAGTTTTCCCTCTCCTCAAGTGTGAGTGTGAGGGTGGTGAGGGCTCTTAAAATGAGAGCGCAGGGAAAACTTCCTCTCGAGCGAGAGGAAGTTTTCCCTCTCCTCAAGTGTGAGTGTGAGGGTGGGGGGGCTCTTAAAATGCGAATCACCAGGGAAAACTTCCTCTCGAGCGAGAGGAAGTTTTCCCTCTCCTCAAGTGTGAGTGTGAGGGTGGGGGGGCTCTTAGAATGCGAACCAGCAGGGGAAAACTTCCTCTCGCCCGAGAGGAAGTTTTCCTTCCCATCCTGGTGCTTGTGAGGGAGGGTTTGTGTGAGGGATAAGTTCTCCACACTATTTTGTGACACTATTTTGAGTTTTGTAACATTGACTTGAATCAAGCATTAAATACCGACTGTGAATTCATGCAATTGATATCAATGCACATGCCAAAACATAACTATTGTGTCAATGGCACTATCAGACTGCAATGGCTCAATTTCTTCCAATAAGATGTGATTTTTCAATGAGACTGCATGATTATCACACAAACAATTAACGCAGAAGAAAGACAAACTTTGGAACTAGTTCGGCAACAACAAACACAATATAATCACTGGAGATTGAAAAGAAGAACATTTGCTTAGTTTAGTTTCTAGGGTTTAGTGTTTACATTGATGAATGCCACTACAGCTACAATTGCTACATTGATATTCAGCTAGATCCACCATTATTTGAGGAAGTTGAGGAACAAAACATTGAAGATACTATGTTTACTTATTCCGATATGAGGGAGTAAGATGCATTCAAACGTAACTAAATAACCACCTTATATCCGAGTTCTCACTGTATCTGCAGATAGTGCATTCTCACTATTGCAAGCAGACTATGCAATCAGCATCGCCTCCCAAAGTTTAGAGAAACCACCTACCACCCAAGAAAATCTTTTACTAAGGACAGAGGGTTAGTGTGAAAATAGTCTTTGGCACAAAAGAACAGTTGTGGTCAACACATCTCATTGCAGCTTACTTGAGTTCAGCTGATTCAAAAGATCAAATTAGCAATCACACATCTTTCAATCCTAGACATTCAACCCTGACATTTCAGCAACCAAGCACATTCAACCCAACACAATGAACCCAACACATTCAACCCAACACATTCAAGCAAGAAATTTCAGCAACCTAAAGCATTCAACCCAACACATTCAAGCCAGAAATCTCAGCAACCTAAAGCATTCAACCCAACATATTCAAGCATGAAATTTCAGCAATCTAAAGCATTCAACCCAACACATTCAACCCTGAAATTTCAGCAACCTAAAGCATTGAACCCAACACATTCAAGCAAGAAATTTCAACAATCTAAAGCATTGAACCCAACACATTCAAGCCAGAAATCTCAGCAACCTAAAGCATTCAACCCAACACATTCAACCCTGAAATTTTTGCACCCCAACCAACAACTCAACACATTCAACCCTGATAGACCAACAACTCAACACATTCAACCCTGATAGATAACTCAAACACATATTCTAAGTGGAGAGAGCACAAATCTGACTTGAGAGATGCACACCAGTTATTTTCAGATGTTAATAGAAATCGCACAAGACCAACAGATTCAAAGCACATACAATCATACTCATAATGACTCAAAGAATGTGCATCAAATCGCTCCATACCAACATTCAAACATGAAGTTTTAAGCAAAATCTGGTGTAGTGGTGGAATACTCACCAGAAGTTGTGAGGCGCGCCGAAGATTTCCGAAGCCGCTGGATATGCACCTCCGCGCCCAAACCTGGAGTAGTGGGAGATTGCATGGAAATGCAATGAGGCGAGGAAATGTGAGGAAATGCGAGGAAAAGAGAGGGAGAGAGTTGGAGTGAGGGAGGGAGGGAGGAGGGGAGGGAGGAGGTGCGGCCAGAAATGAAAAGGCGCAATGATTCCGAAGGGACTCCACCCAGGGGCCTCGGATAGTGGCCCGCATCGACGGCCTACATTGAGCCGTCATTATAAACGGCCAAGATCATCTCACCTACCCATGATGACCCTCTATACCGACTAATAGCCCGTGTAGGGGAGCTCCAATCGACATGTGTCGATAGAGTACGTTTGGACCGGGGGGGGGGCACCTAGGCAAACCTATATATATTTATGTAAAGGCGGGCTTCATACCTCAAAAGAGACCCCTGAACATGGATCTTGTCTTTCAATTTTATTTTCTTGCACTTTGGCAATTCCTCGTCTGTTAAGTGATAGATAAATTATTATGCAAGCACCATGATATAAAGCACGGACAAAAATTGAATGGCTATTACCCTTTTCTTGGGGTCCAGAACTTCACACTCCCTTCAAAAAAAATTTGCAACCCTTCAAAAAAGAAGGGGTGATTTTTATTAAACCCTTCAAAATGGAGTATGGCAAAGATTCTTATAGAGTCTCTTGATTTTAAAGATATTTGGGAGAGGTGAATGAATGATTCATAAAAGATTTCAAACGTGATTTAGATTGTGAGTTTCTTACATCTTTATACTACTGCTTTCTTGTTGTCCTCGAGATTATCATTGATATCAATATGTTGAGATGTCATTACCATTTTATTGTACTTAAACATCCATGTTTCATTAATGAAATAGTTCTATCTTTTAACCATGTGTGTTCTTTGGTCTTACTTGTTTTATAGTTTTCAACGTTGCTTAAATGATAAACATGGTAATGTGCACTTTCAACAAAAACTTCAATACATACATGAAAGGCAGTTTTTGAGGTAACCCTTCATTTTGAAAGGGAAAATTTAGAGTTACCCTTCCCTATGAAATACAAGCAACCCTTCAAATTATTGCCTTTATACAACATGAGCAATTCATTCAAATTATCTCAACCCATCTTTATAAAACATCAGTATTTCATTCAAATAAGAAGCATTACTAGTGATGAGTAAATCTTCCATATGCGTGCCAAACTGTTTCATGAAATTTGACTATAATAAACACACAAAACATATTTGCTTTAAGAACATATGATAAATATGGAAGAGAAGGTACTTGAAATACATTAAGTTGTAACACATAGTTTTATTTGGCACACAAAACCTTGACCTTACAACACTTTGATTATGATGAGATGACCTCCAAGTTGGGCACATGTCTCTTTTAAAATCCATGCCATGCAACTCATAATATTTAGGCCAAAGTTCACGTTGTGAGTGGAAAAATCACATCTACAAAATGGTAATGGCAAAATGTTGAACCGACTTTGATCATTAATGCATCCATGTGTCTATAATCATGGTGTAATGTTGTAACGTTGTAAATATAGCCTCACCTCTTACATGGAGGCTGTTACATGGAGGCTAGACTTGGTTTTGAAGAATTCATTAAATCGGATGTGATGCTTGAAATTATGCCTTCTGAACATTGCCTACTGGGAATAGTTTTATATCAACCCCTCATTTTTTTGAAGACCAAATTAAATGAGATGAGATGAGATAAAAGCTGCCTACACATAGTTTTAAAAATCCACCCGAATAGTTGCCTCCAATTAGAATTATAAACCACGACTAGTTGCCTGCCATGAAAATTATAAGTCGTTCACAATGTTGAAATTTTATCAAAAATTCCAAAAAGTTGGGTAGTTTGACCTATGGTACATGTATCAAAAAAACCAAATAATCAGGTTTTCAATGCAATCATATGCTTCAAAACATATTTGTTTCCTACATATAATTACATTTTTGGATCCTTTGTTAGAAGGGCCACAAGGGGTTCCTACATTAAAACAAATTGCATCACTCAATATTGGAATAAAACGCATTGTAAGTGATTATAATCAGGGCCGCATAATACGGGATTTGCATACCCGGTAAACGCACGCGATAACGAAATGGAAGGGGGGTGTGATTGCCCCGAGCCCTACTATTATTATAACGGAACACTCAATAACAACTAAATAATGTTATGGAGACCATCATCTAGTTGGTTAGTAATGATTCCCATTGCTTGGGTCCACATCCTCTTTTCTTTTTAGTTCTTAAAATGTGGTTGTGCATTAAACATTTTCCCATTTTCATGCATCTCATTTAAATCTTGCCCTTCCACTATTTCACACATATATTGTGGGCCCATTGTGGTGTTATATTGGATTAGATACACTCACATTTCAAGGTCAAAGGCATCAAGGAGGCATACTTAATCATGTCAATTATGAGATCATAGCTACCGAAAAAACTAATAAAGTCAATAAGTAAGTGAGCTAAGTTAAGCATTTCTTATATGGACATTTTAAACCTCTGCACCCACTTATCGTTGGATATGAAACAAGTGGTTACCTTATCCAAGTCATGATATAGCCATTTCTTAATCATTTTTGGAGACCATATGATGATCTTGACCGTTGTCCCTATTTTAGATCATAGTACTCTCAAGTCTTTTTCCGAGTGGATCATAAAGTTGATATCAGCCGCTATCTCGTAGACGCCCTTGTGCTTTATTACTCCACGCAATTAGCCTTTTTGACAACATGTACCTCTAGTCCCATCGCGAGCTTTTTGGCTCCTCATACCTTAAAATAAAGCTCCTTTTTATTATCCATTCTTGGAGCCACATCAAACCACATATCACTGACATATACTAGGTGTTTGATTAAGATAAGAAACCAAAATTGGACATAGCTATCTTATAATAATACGAAGACTCATTCTAAAACTCCACATACATCTTTGAATTCACAAATACATGCTCATTTTGAGAAAATTAGTGCGTGCTCTAAGGTGCTAGTAGTGTGATTAAACATTTCGTATGCAAACACATTGCTTGTCAACGAATAGTGCCAATACTTTAAATGAATAATGATGTTATAAATATTACTCACGATGACCAATGCTTCCTAGGTCTTTTGCTGCCACTAAATCCCTAGCATAAAGAACTTTAGTATCACCTTCACTACACTAAATAAGATATTTAGTGTTTGAATATATTTGGGGTTTGCTACCACCACCCTACCTTGCTCAAAACTAATTTTCAATTGTTTAACCATTAGTGCTGGACATAAATGTACCGCTTTCTTCCCAACTACCACATCCCTTATTATATCCCAATTTTTCCCATATCTTTACTAACACTAATGGTTATTGATACTGAGTGTATTCGTTCTCATTTAGTGTATTAAACACTCAACATCCTATTTAGTGTATTTTCCCAACAACACTATTAGCCATCCCTCACCAATTTGGGTAATCAGTGTAGTGATTGTTTTCATAATTTTAACAAACAAAGAACTTAACATGGAAGCATCTACGAAATGGCAATTGACCCCAGATTTTTGGAATTCACCACAAGTCACCCACTGGATCATGTTTGCTACAGACAAGTGTGACATGATATTAAGTTACAACAATGTTTAGTTTCACACTCCAAGACGGTTTAGGGTTTGGGGTTAGCCTTTTTTTCCACTCTACCTTTTAATGTCTTAAATTCATATATCAATGGCACATTGTTTTGAGTGCAATTATATAGTGGGCCCATGGATATTAATGATGGTTCATCTTGCCGTTTTTTTGGTTAAGGGTTTAGGGTAATTTTTTTGACATTTACTAAATATTGCATGCTGCCACCATGGCCCACTGGTCGGTGCGTGGTTCGGTGATTGTGAAAGAACAAATACCATAATGACATATGTTTATAGGAGATTGGACTACAGTGGGATTGAGAGTTCATCACACTAGACCACGATCAACAATCAATGAACACATTGGAGAGGATATATGTACACTAAATTCAAAATTTTGAGATCAGTGGCATTCAATGGAAGGTAGTGTAGAATGTACATTATATGTACTATCAACTAGAAAGCACATCTACTCGCCAAACAATCATTCTCTCTACACCTCCTCAACTGTTGATTCTCCGTACAAGAGAGGATCCTGTCTATTTCAAAACCACCAATCTCCCATCTACTATATAAGGCCCATACCCACAACCGTCTCCGACTCTCACTCTTGAGGCATTTCCATACCTCTCATTGTCGACACTACACGCATTCAGAACCCAACACATGCTCTCTTTTACAGGTGCCGGTCCAAGTAGTGTATGTTTTCTGTTGCCGTTGATCCTACGATCAGTTGTCCGTACAACTTCATCCACGTGGCAGCCGTACAGTTGTACGGCCCAACTGACATAGCCCTGTTTTCCTCTCATATTCACTGGCACCAAGTTTCCTCTCGGCCGAGAGGAAAACTGGCACCCTTCATCCTTGCACTAAGTTTTTCTCTCGGCCGAGAGGAAAACTCACACCCTTCACCCTGGCACCAAGTTTCCTCTCGGCCGAGAGGAAACCCGACACCCTGTACCCTGGCACCGAATGAGAGCTCCAATTGGGCCAATTTTTGTTATCAGAACTGGCGACGCGGGATGAACCAAAAGCCGAGTTACGGTGCCAAACTGCGCTCCAATCTATTGCCAAATGAGAACTTTGAAGACTGAAGTGGAGAATGGTTCCATGTGATCAGCAATTGGACATGTTCCGCTAGTCCCAATCACGCGCCCGCGGGGTGTAAAGACCATGGAGAGAAGTTTCCTCTCGGCCGAGAGGAAATCATTTAATCCATTAATAGGTGTAGGTGTAGGTGTAGGTGTAGCTCATCCTTTAACATAATGAAGTGTTGTGAAGGGCGGCCACCGGTATTTACATCCTCGAACACATCTTCAATCTACAAGACGGATAAACGCATAATTGTCATAACCCTATAATCGGTGCTCTGAATAGGTTCCAATGATACTAACCTCCGCGTATAGCATAGTGTCTAATATCCTTGTATTCAATTGGGCTCCTTTAATTGCTACTGTCAAGGTCGCAGTGTAATCAGTATTGATAAAGCCCCATTGAATTCCGAAAACAGACACATAATTTCGTGGGGACCCCTCTATAAATGTTACCCACTTGAACAACGAAAGTGTCATCATTATCTTTGTTCCATGATGAAGGCATATTGAAATATGATGTGTATTTGTTTGATCATGGTCAATAAAATATGATGTGTATTTGTTATTGTTGATCAATGTTCGTCGAAACTACTGAATGTCCACGCCCAGTGTTGTGCTTTAATATTTGGGTATGGGTTTCCATATTTGTGTATACTTCTCATGTAATAGAGCTTTAAGTAGGCGGCACAATAATATGGTTAATGAAGTTATGTGTTGTTATCAGGGCAATGGAGCAACCTGAAGTAGAGCATTTGAGCTCCGAGGAGGTCAGTTACTGCCCCACTTTGCAATGAGATGTAACTTCATATTGTGGTATCTGACACGAGTACGGGCAAACATACTTACCTGATAATACGATGCAGGGATCTTCACTATCTGAAGCGGTGTTCACGGAAGACGACATTGATGCTGGCATAGAGGATATTGATGTAGACTGCAGCGGGCTGAGAAGGGAGGAATGGCTGCATAGTCCTGTGATGCTTGTAAATGTGAGTGGACAAAATGTGGCAAAAGGAATTTGCTGCAACGTCAATCCGATGGATTGTGTGGAAGACAAATGTCTAGGAATAGACAATGTTGGTGTGCTTATTATGGAGCCATTAGAGGGAATGATGGACATGGGATGGATGTTCTCCTTGCGAATATGGCCTCTTGATCGGGTTTTCCAACAGAGGTATACACTTGCACACCACCTCCTAGTGAGCACACGCAGGTTGCGTGTGCAAAACACGTTGCTAGAAAGACGGAAGAAAGAGGGGAAGAGGGCATATGTAACATCACGCACGACGCCGCAGAACAGACCGACAAAGAAATCACAGATTCTCGAGTTGGGTTTGTGTATAATTAATAGACACGAGGGGGCAATTATGAACGTATTTCATACACTTTGGTTCATGGTTCATGTGAAGTATTATTAATGTTATACTAATATTATATGGGCAGGTGAATGACAAATGCGGAGTGCTCCCAATATCTATTTCAACTCTGAGCAAAATTCGAAATACCTACTTTAAGCACTACATAAAGAAGAGGGTTGGTGATAATTTTGCGCGTTGTGGGAAGTGTGATTTGTTGTCCGCAATTATACTTCAACATGTGAAAGGTTCAGCCGCACACACAGGGTTTTCGAAACAATTGGAAAAACACCTAGCACAACAAGAATCGGCTCGCAACGCTTACTGATGCATGAGGGCTCTTTCAATTGAGCATTCCCAAAAGGTGTTGACGATTATCCACGACAAAATGGACCATGGCAAAACCGCATCGCCTTGCTTTGCTTCCAAGAACAAAGACACCGATATGTTTACAAAGCTACCACTTTCTGTAACAGGCATGATGGCCCATGGACATGGAGATGAGAGATATGCCCACTATGCACTGGACATGTACCCTAGAGATTGCAACCATACTGTGGGCTCATTCGCGAGACTTTTACGCGATTTGGAGGAACCTCCCATATCATCATCCCAGCGTCTTTTTCATGGTTCCGGGCATGCACCTCTGTATTGTGTTGTTCTCAATGGGAGCGAAGTATGTTTGGGAGGATTACGACCCCCACCCACGGAGCCCACACTTGCAGTTCCTCTTCCACCCATTCTGCATATTCAACTTGATAATTGTTGGAAGGACAACAAGTGTAGGTTTGTAAAGGCATTTGGGTCTATGCTCACGGCGAAAGCAATATTCACGGAGGTACATGTATCTTATCTATTGGTTGGCCACACCCATGATGATATCGATGCATCATTTGGAAGGTGGAGTATGGACCTGCGTGAACACGACTATCCCACTATACCCCTTCTTATGAAATCATACATGGGCATGGAAAAGGTTCATGTCATTCCACACATGATAGAGGAACTTCCAGATTGGAGAACATTCGTCAGCGAGCATATCCCAAGTGGTAAGGAGAAACTCATTGGGCACACCAAGGCTCAACAGTTCAAATTCTATGTCCGAGATGATGGTTGGCCAGTTATGCAATACAAAGTGCTAAGCACGCATGGGGAGTGGTTGCCCAAAGACGGTGTGAAGATGTGGAAATCAAATATAAAAGGGGAGCCATGTATTCCATCCGGGGACCCCTTTCCTGCACCACCGCGAGATATGGCCAAGCTGGAGGAGGTTCTTGTGGGATTGCAAGGGTTCATTGACTATTGGCAATCAATATGTGACCATGACACGACAGGAGCATATATGGGTTCACACATGCATATTTTGCAATATTGGATAGGGGTGAAGGAGGCATTAGATGCACCCCTCAGAAACGTATACACTGTTGGGTTGCCATTATGCGAGGGATTCTGGCCACGAAGTAGAGTCGAAGCAGATGCACATCCCTTCTTGCAGAACGGAGAGCTTCAGGAAGAGCACCAACCGGACGACCATTATGTTGGTCCAGCAAACCTTCGTCCTGCAGCAGCTTTCCGCATCGCAGAGAATGTGCACGAGGGGCATATGCTAATATTGCGTCCCCAAGAACAAGATATAGGTAGACCCATTTGGGTATGCCGGGTTGTGTCTGTACCGAACTTGGCGGTCACGGGAGATCATCCACGTCAAATACTTGTATAGTGCTTCACTCCCACTTCAACCGCGAGGGACCTTTCAAAGAAATGGAATGGTTGGGACTCAAACCCAAACTTCAAGTGGAAACGAGATTTGAAATACTCCGTTTCCGACTGGCAGCCGATCGATTGCATTTTGGCAGCCTGGCCTCTGCCAGCACAGGAAGATGTGGAGCCATTAAAGGTTACTATCCCAGTAGAGCAAATTGGTTTTGCCAAAGACAATCTTCGACAGTGTTCAACAGCCGAGCGTGGGAACAGGGAGGGTGGGTGGGACGACGGGGAGTCTAGTGGGCAACGAGGGGGCCGTGGACATGGAGGTGGTAGACGTAAATCTGGGGGACGCGCATCTCGGTGATCAAAGACACTGGAATTGAAGGTGATACGGGATTAGATGAGCCAGTGTCAAGACCCTAGTGAT
The DNA here is from genome assembly GCA_950295325.1 of Polytrichum commune. NCBI lineage: Eukaryota > Viridiplantae > Streptophyta > Polytrichopsida > Polytrichales > Polytrichaceae > Polytrichum > Polytrichum commune. The sequence goes on from OX485809.1 coordinate 31,503,448, forward strand.
CTGCGGTAGGTGATAGGGCAGTACGTTTGGAACCAAACATCTCATTTTTTTGTCGATACGACCTTAATTGCTATATGTGCAAATTTCAACCAATGTCATATCATCATGCATGGTGTGGTCCCATTAATGTATGGATTTTCAGACCTCAATGTAGGGACCCTAAACCCTAACTTCCCCGCAATTTCAAACATGTGCGGTGGGACACTGTACGTATGTGCTGTGAAAATTTGTACGTAGGCAACTATTTATGAATATCACGAATATCGTGTGTAAGTGGTGTACATTGGCGAACGTTATGGCCTAGCCATGTGCCATGGTTCCCAAAGAAGTTCCCCAATCTCGTCCATACTCCTCGTGTCGCGCACCTCTCCATGAGGAGTGGCCGAAACACCATGGGCACAAGGGGGACCCCGGAGTGACACCCGGGACTTGTGGCGCCGTTGGTGAGAGGGCCCAAGTGATCCTAGTGTGGGTGAGGGCCCCGGGCGTTGGGAACGCCTCCCACCCACAAAGACTAGGAGGCGTGAGGGTGAGGCCATGAGCTATGCGTAGCTCATGGCGTGGTGATTCTAGAATGCTCAAGATCACCTCAATCGGAGGTGTGAGCTAGGAGTTATGGCCATTTGAGTGGGGTACTGTCCCGGGACAGCGCCCTGGTACAGCAGTGCCTGGGAGTGATTCCCGGGACTGCCAAGGTTCAAACAGGCATAACTTCCTCAAGACTTGCCCGAATGGGGCAAGCGAGGAGTCCATCGGCATCTACGTGAAGCGTAGATGAGGATGGAGTGGTTGGTTGTTATGATCAGACATCATACAAGGAAGTTATGATGGTCTGAAGCTGCTGGGGGGGGGTTCTAGGCCCAGCAGCTAAGGGAAAATGTCCACTTGGCCCCAACTCTTGGTAGAGAGACAAGAGGTTGGTTGGCGGTGGGGTAGGGGCTCCGTGTAGAGTCCTAGAGGCTTATATGGGTGAGGTGGTGTGGCCTCGCCCACCCGAGGCCAAACGGCACGGCCTCCATGGGCATTGGCCCAATGTGAGGCCATAGTTGCCTAGTATGGTTCGGGTTGTTGTAGTGTTGCTCCGGCAACGCGATGATCAACATAGGATTGGACTTCCATGGATGGAAGTCCACATCCAAGAAATGGGTTACCGATTAAGGGGTGAGTCCCGAAAGCAAAGTAGGAGGGTTGGTTCCGTCCTATGAACTATAAGGTCCGGGGTAGGAGGAGCTAACCATTAGCATGGCGGAATGCGAATGGTTAGCGCTCGTAACCTTTGCTAGAATTGAAAATTGGCAAGATTGTCAAGGGGGATTAGCAAGGGTTGCGACACTTGGTATCAGAGCAGGGTTCCAAGTTTTGAGCTCACACTTTGAGGGAAACATAGGTATCAAAAATGCGGGTTATGATGGTGAGCCCGGGGTTTCCAAAAGGTTGTGAGGCTCAAATTGGAACAAGGATCATGTGCAAGTGGAATTTGACCATACCATTGGTTCTAATGACAATGGTGGGCATGAGGGTGGATTTGGTAAGGAAAATAGAGGAGTGTTTTGAAAAGGACTCCCGCAAACCTCAAAAAACATTTGGGGCCTAGAATACCGAAAGCACCCAAAACCTTGGAGGGCATTATTGTTGGATTGAAATTCCAATTCCAAATGCTTGGAAGGTATTGATGTTGGAATGAATTTGGTGGAAATGAGGCGTTCGGGCCTCTTAAGGCGTATATGCGCGCATTTCACACCCAAATGAATAGTACATCTTTGATGAACGAGCTTTCTAAGAAATGCATCGTTTTAGGTGGGTTTCAAAAGCGGGTGGTGAATACCAAGTTCAAATTTCCAAAGTTTATTGAGGTTGTGGCGGGGATCATCAAAATTGCCATGAGCATCAAGGCCGATGACCCCATTAAGCAATTTGGCGGTGCGTTACAACAATGAACGTTGAGGTGAGATAGGTTCCCCGCCAAATAATACTTGTGCCGCGAACCGGATGTAAGACGATGGCATTGTGGCCAAGGCTAGTAGCCTTAAGCCGAGGCCAAGTCTTTTGTACCTTGAGGCTCAAATGAATGGAAGAAATGTCTCATGTATTGATAAAGAGGCTACCACTTCTTCTTGAGCCCAAAACTCATAAGGGAGTTGGGGCTTGCCGATTGGTAGAGCGGGCAAGCCCACCAAGGTGCGGTTTGGAAAGGGCGATCCGCATGAGACAAAGGAGGCCGCGATGCATGTAACCTTTCAACGTGGGACATTGGATTTTGTCAAAATTTCACACCAAGTGAAATAGATAAAATGCATGTCATTGTGAAGGCCGCCTTCTTTGAAACTCACATGATAGATGTGAAGTGCAAGCCGGTGTGCTTGCGGTGCATTATGATGTGTCATAATGGCAAAGAATTGAAGCTCAAATTAACAATGACTCCTATGGTAGGAGGACCTAAGTTGAATTTGGTCTTAATGGACCGAATAAAATAAAAAAAAAAACATAATGGTCGTGGTTCAATTGGAGCAACTCCAAGGAATGTATGGGGAGGCTAGGAAAGATGGGCCTCCCCCAAACAACATTGGTGTGATGTTGGTGAAATACAAGGATGTATTCACCAATGTGTTGCCCAAAAAAAAATTACCACCAAGAAGTGAAAAATAACTTTGCTCAACGAGAGATTGAGCTCTTGAGGTATGTGGTGATAAATGAAGTTGGTGGACGAACATGAAGAATGTCAAGGCAATCCAAAAGAATAATTGGCCCTTCATTCAAAAATGGCTTAGGTCATTTGTTGGCCTAGCCAACTACTACCACCACTTCATTCGAGAGTTTTCTAAGGTTGCTAGGACCTTATTCAACTTATTGAGGAAAATGGCTATCCCAAGAGTGGGATGAGCCTTGTCACCAAGCCTTTGGGGAGCTCAAAAACAAATTCTCTTCGCCGCCCGTGCTTAAGTTCGCGAACTTTGACAAACCTTTTGAGGTGCATACGGGGGCGAGTGACTTTACCATTGGCGGATGTTGATCCAAGATGGATGCCCATTGCATATGGGAGTATTAAGCTTAAAGGTTGTCAAACCTTGTGCGACCTATGAAAGAAATGGCTATCTCAAGAGTGGGATGAGCCTTGCCCCAAAGTCTTTGGGGAGCTTCATACAAAATTGTCTTTGCCACCCGTGTTCAAGTTCGCGGAGCTTGACAAATCTTTTGAGGTGCATACGGGGGAGGCGAGTGACTTTGCCATTGGCGGATGGTTAATGTAAGATGGATGGCCATTACATATGAGAGCGTTAAGCTTGATGGTTATCCGACCTTATTCGACTTGTAGAAGAAATGGCTATCCCAAGAGTGGGATGAGCCTTGCCACCAAGTCTTTGGGGAGCTTGAGAGCAAGTGTTTTTAGACGCCCGTGCTCAAGTTCGCGGAGCTTGACAAACCTTTTGAGGTGCATACGGGGGTGAATGACTTTGCCAATGGCAGATTGTTGATGTAAGATGGATGGCCATTGCATATGGGAGCATGAAGCTCGATGGTTGTCAAAGAAGACAACCAACTCATGCCAAACAATTTTTTGGCATAGTGCATTGTTGAAGATGTGGCGATACTATTTGGGGTCGCACAAAACAAAGGTCTATATGGACAATGTGTCCTAAAAGAATTTTAACGTATACAAGCACAAGTGAGCGCCAAATCATTGCGGTGGCATGATAGTTTGGCGCTTATGAAGGTGGATTTGGTCCACAAACCGGACCATGGAAATGTGGTGCCGGATGCGCTAAGTAGACCGGATGAGTTCCAAGCAATGAGAACCATCCAAACCTTGTGGCTAATGTGTGCCGGCGAAGGAAACTTGTGATGCAAGATACGAGAGGGGTAAATTAACTACCCCGAGGCACAAAAGCTTTTAGGTGAGCTTCGCAAGAGCAAGGTGCTCAAAGAGGTTAAGTTGGTGGACGGATTGTTCAAGTGTAAGCAAAGTCGGGTGCATGTGCCTCAAGGCAAGTTGAGGCTATCGGTTTTGAAGGAAAAATGTGATAGTCCTATTGCCGGCCTTAGAGGAGAAAGAAAAAACCGCCATAGAATGGTGTCATGGAGGTACCATTGGCGGTGCATAAAGGAGGATATAACCCACTTTGTGAAGGCGTGAATAAAGTGCCAAGTGAACCGAGCCTCTTACCAAAAGCAAGGCGGTTTCTTGCAACCGTTGCCTATCCCGTCGGCGCCATGGCATAGTATGTGCATGGACTTGATCACAAGTTTGCCGGAGTCACATGGGTATGATGCCATCTTGTTGATGGTAGAGCGGTTTGCCAAGTTGGCACACATGGTGCCCATTGTGGAAACCGCCACCGCGTTGAAGACCGCATAGCCTTTTCTCAAAGGATGGTTGAGGCACCACGGGTTGCCAAGAGTGATTGTGTGGGATCAAGATCCAAAGTTCACAAGTGCATTTTCAATGCATTTCTCTAAGGAGGTCGGAAGGAAACTAAGGTTTAGCACGGCCTCGCATTCCCAAATGGATGGGAAAACGGAGCGTGTGAATGGAGTCTTGAAGCAATACTTGAGGAACTTGGTGGGGGCGGACCAAGGAGATTGGGCGGACTATGTGGGTCGAGCGGAGTAAAATTGCAATGTAGCCACGCACTTGGCTACCAAGGGGTGGTCTTTGGTGGTGGCTTATGGAGTGGATGCGCTCCAACCTATTAACCTAGCTCTCGAGGGGGCACATTCAACACTAGAGTTCAACCAAGATGGTGAGGACTTGGCCAAGAATGTAAACAAGTCTTGGAGATGACCAAGTTGTTGGTGGAGAAAGCCCGAATGTGCTACGAAGTGCAAGTCAATGCCGGAAGACGCGAAGTGGAGAATGAGGTGGGCCAAAAGATGTTGTTGAATGTGAACAACTTCACTTAGCCGGAAGGCCTCACTCCAAAGGTCATGTCCAAAATTGGAGCTTCATTTCCCATTGTGGAACAAGTGTTCAAGGACATGTATAAGTTGGAATTACTGCCCGAGATCAAAGTGCATCCAACATTTCATGTCTCATTCCTAAAGCCATTTAAGGACGACACCTTGTGGCCCAATTACAAGCAAGTGATTAGGCCACGTCCCGACCTTGTGGAGGTTATTTGGAACATGAGGTAGGAGGGCATCCTCAAGTGTAGGAAGCCCAAGTGAAAATGAAAGAAAATGTACAAAGGAATACTTGGTGAAATGGTGAAGATACCATGAGAAACAAACCGCTTGGGTGGCGGCAAGAGACATGGTGAACGACAAGGAATTCGTGAAGTACTTTGAGGAAACTAAGGCTAAGGATTCCAATAAAATGAAGCATAGGCATTGATGAGGACATCAATCTCCTTTGGTGGGGGAGAGACGCTAGTAGCACACTTAGCTTCGAGGTTAATTACTCCACAACATGAACTTGTTCTTTGGCTTGAGGGAATAAAGTCCAAACTTTAGTGGTGCAAAGAGAAAAGTATGAGATGAGGTCCTAGTCTTGTACTTGTGCTTGGTTAATGGAAGAGGGGGAATAGACATGCCAAACTAGGTTGGGTAAGCCGAGTAATTGGGGCCATGGCTTGGAGGGGCCTTGGATAAAACCAAGAAACTTCTTAGTTGTGGGCTTGTCCAGGCGGGGACAAGGTGATGGCGCGTGCTCATAAAAGTGCTACCCGCGAGCTAACGAGAGTTGGCGCATGGGAGTCATGAACCCATGTCTCGAAAGAGCAAAGTGGGAACCGAGTCGGGTGGGACTTGGCATCACCCCCGTGCGATCGAGGCGTGGCTTAACAATGGAAAGCCATCTCGGAGTTGCAACCGAGACAACTTAGTGGAAGCGTTGAGGTCTCGCCTAGATGTGTCACGTTAGGCTAGTGGAGCCTAACGGGGGAGGCCCCAAAGGAGGGGCAACCCAAGTGAGTCCCAAAGTAGGTGGGTCTAGTATAGGTTAGGTCCTTGGATGAGAGATCCAAGGTCGCTAACAGACCACCTAGGAACGACACCTTGGGGACTATGCCAAATTTGAAGATGCATTGTGGGGGTCGCGCCCTAAGGTAAACACAATGCCGCACCATAGAGGATGGCAACTTGAGAATTGGTGTGCCGACTACGAGTATAGTCGATGAGGGCATCGACTCCGTTTGGTGGGGGCTCGTGTCGCGCACCTCTCCATGAGGAGTGGCCGAAACACCATGGGCACAAGGGGGACCCCGGAGTGACACCCGGGACTTGTGGCGCCGTTGGTGAGAGGGCCCAAGTGATCCTAGTGTGGGTGAGGGCCCCGGGCGTTGGGAACGCCTCCCACCCACAAAGACTAGGAGGCGTGAGGGTGAGGCCATGAGCTATGCGTAGCTCATGGCGTGGTGATTCTAGAATGCTCAAGATCACCTCAATCGGAGGTGTGAGCTAGGAGTTATGGCCATTTGAGTGGGGTACTGTCCCGGGACAGCGCCCTGGTACAGCAGTGCCTGGGAGTGATTCCCGGGACTGCCAAGGTTCAAACAGGCATAACTTCCTCAAGACTTGCCCGAATGGGGCAAGCGAGGAGTCCATCGGCATCTACGTGAAGCGTAGATGAGGATGGAGTGGTTGGTTGTTATGATCAGACATCATACAAGGAAGTTATGATGGTCTGAAGCTGCTGGGGGGGGGTTCTAGGCCCAGCAGCTAAGGGAAAATGTCCACTTGGCCCCAACTCTTGGTAGAGAGACAAGAGGTTGGTTGGCGGTGGGGTAGGGGCTCCGTGTAGAGTCCTAGAGGCTTATATGGGTGAGGTGGTGTGGCCTCGCCCACCCGAGGCCAAACGGCACGGCCTCCATGGGCATTGGCCCAATGTGAGGCCATAGTTGCCTAGTATGGTTCGGGTTGTTGTAGTGTTGCTCCGGCAACGCGATGATCAACATAGGATTGGACTTCCATGGATGGAAGTCCACATCCAAGAAATGGGTTACCGATTAAGGGGTGAGTCCCGAAAGCAAAGTAGGAGGGTTGGTTCCGTCCTATGAACTATAAGGTCCGGGGTAGGAGGAGCTAACCATTAGCATGGCGGAATGCGAATGGTTAGCGCTCGTAACCTTTGCTAGAATTGAAAATTGGCAAGATTGTCAAGGGGGATTAGCAAGGGTTGCGACACCTCGTATTGACGTTCCCAATTGAGTGCCCCCCCCCCCCCCCCCCCCGTGTTCCTACGTTCCCATACACACGCACATAATCTTTGGCAAGTTCCCATTCACGTTCCCACATAGAATTTTGGTCAAAATGTACATGTTTTGCAATTTTGGGACTCCCAAAAGTCCCATAATGTTTAATATGATGTTACTACCTTGGGGGCAATTCTAAATATGCAAAAATCTTGTGCTTTTTAGACTGGGACAAAATATTGCCCTTGACCATGGGTGTTCAGGGAGGCTTTTACTGGATGCAATTTGTCCAAACCATTGAATATCTAGGATGCCTTCTGGCATTTGTATTCCTTAAGGCACCAAAGACAACCATTTTTTAGCCCAGGTACATCACCATCTAGTGGAATGGAGTCCCCGCTGGCTCTCACTGGCTGGTCATATTCTTGTTGCTAATCAAGTCTTGGTAGCATCCATTTGGTATTTTTCATCTTGAATGAATATTTTCACTTGTGCTCTTAAGATAATTCAGGCATTAGTGCAAGAATTTCTATGGTTGGGATCTTTAACATCCAGAGTGCATTCAAAAGTTTGTTGGGCTACATGTACGTTGCTTGTAGCACGAGGTGTCAAATTGATTGACCCCCTCCTCTAGACTACTTTTGCACTTTTAACAAAGATGTTGGTTTGTGGTTTTCTCCTAGATAAAGTCCCTTGGAAAACCATGATACTACATCAAATTTGCACTCTTAGTCAAATATGGGAGCTCCATGACCGCCATCTTTAGCTTATTTATTTATTGGAGAGAAATATGTACTGCATGGGTGTGAATTATGCCAAGCAATGCTCTATTCATGGAGTGTTACCTGCAAAGGAACTCACCTATTGCAGATGCTCACCCAAACCTTTGCATGTCATCAACCCTTTTCTTCTAATCCCCATTGCTTAGTCCACCTAGAAAACCCTAGGACCAAGTTCCCCCTTCAATATTTTTGAAATGGTTGACTTTGGGCCTCACTTCAATTGATACCTTGTGGGACACCCACTCAAACTCATGGTTACCCATAAGCAGTCTACCTATTGCCCCTCATAATCAATCTTTGTATGTTGAGAGTTGCAAGCTAGCACTCTGCTGGCCATGTATCCTCCAACCAATTTGACAATGAGTGACTAGAAACACACACGAGACTTCCCTCAAGGGAAGCGATGGTATTAGAGAAATTTCACAATATGAAGAGCCCTAGGACTTTCCCTCCTCACCTTGCCAACTAAGACCTAAAAGTTCTCCAATCATCGTCCATGAAACATCCTTGGCATGTTCATGATTCGGGTAAGTGGGCACGGTAATGTTGATACAAACAAACCCAATGTTAATGCCAGGTTGAGGTTTGTCAACTCCAGGAGGACACAACTCACTCCACCTCCTCAACATCTACTGTAGTAGCGTCCCCTCATTTGGGGTTGCGCTCAACCATACTCACCCTGATTTTGGTCTCCATAGTCCATCACCACCATAGACGAGTCCGTCGGAGGAGCACGGACCTTGCCATTGTAGATTGCACCTCTAATAATCCATACCTTATGGTTCATAATACTTGTCACGACTTTGACATCTTGGCTAGTGATTGGGTTGTGCTCTTATAGATTTGTGACAAGTTTTCACAAAATTTAACCACGAGTAGCAACATCACCCCAACCACTAATATCGCCAATTTCACCACGGGCTCTCAGATATTGAGCATGTAAGACATCAACTTAGCTCTTGATACTTGCACGTCTTTTGGTGAATCACATCGCCCACAACATCGCCCATCAAGATAAAGACTTCATAGATTCTAATTTGTAGCATGGTAGGTTTGAATTCCTAGGTCTCACGATTCAATTTTTTTCCCCATGTATGGGATGATGATGTATGGTAAATTGGTGGTGATAACTTTGTTGCTGAAATTTTCTCAATACAACTTTTTATCTAGGTGGTCAAATGCCCCATATGTTGTCACTCATCCACATTTTGCATCTTTGGCTTTGTTATAACATGTTAATTATTTTCCCTCATAAATCAGAGCATAGTATGCGCATTTTGGAATAGCAAAAATCATGTGCTGATTAGATGCGCATCATGTTATGAAGTCACCAACTTCATCTAAACTTTGAAACTCATTGTTAACATAGTCGATTTCATTCCCATGTATTGGAAGGGTTAATGCCATTGGGAACCTATGTGTTTAGTAGTCCTTGCATTGTGGTGGATTATTTTGGCCATTGTGTCCTTCACCATTACGAATGGGTTGATCATATTGAGCCTTGCGCTAACCTCTGGACTATCACTTTTGAGTCCAACGATAAGTTGTTCACAACCATCCGCATTATGTTGCATGTTGCTATCTCGATCCAAATATGTCTTAACCTGGGCTCAAACTATGGGGAGGAAGTTGATTGTCTTATGTATGACTCCCAATGATCTAGAGAAGTAAAAATCTTTTCAAATTCATGATAGGGCGAACAAGTGCTTGTGGTAGTCTCTTGCAATTCACATCACTACATGCAACTGGAACTTGAAGGTGGCATTCCTACATCTAGCCACTCATAACACTATATTAGGTAATTTGAGACGTATACATACATAAGAGCATAAAATTCATCTCAAACATATTAGAGATGCCATGTGCATCTTAACCATGCGCACATTTAGCACTCGTGATTACATCAATACTTGCAAAGTGAATGGCACAACTCAAACAAAAATTTAAAATGAGATAACTTGGGTAGGATAACTAGTTCGGCAGACTACATTGTTTTGTTTAATGAGTGTGGGTTACCATTTGATGTTACCTATTGCTATAACTTTGTATTGACATTATCATATTTTTACCAACTAAGTTATATCATATTATTTGGTGTGCATACTAACTACTTATGTTATTTGGGTAAATAATTATACTCTTAGAGTAATCTTATAATGATGTGTACTCCAAATGGCAACCCATGCTAATTAGACAAAATATTGTAGTTATAAGCAGTCAACTAATTCAATTAACATATGTTTTTAGGTTGACCGGTCAAAACGACATGAAGTTAAGTCAACCGGAATTTCAACTAATCCGTTGACTAGACAAAACAACTAGTCAAGTGGACCAATTATATATTTTCCTTGTGTATAAGTTTTATTGTCTGTGTTCATCGATGCATATGACGGTCGTCCCATCCTATCAAATTGGACAGGACAATGGACGGCAAAGTGGGCTATCTCACACGATGTTGTGATTATGCACACCAATGAAGTATCATAAGATTTTGTTGTGTATGACCAAGTCATATCTTGGTGTTCAACCACTCCGCTGTGGATTTCATCAATGGGTTTAGGGTTTAGGTATTAGGGCAATCAATTTGTAGGCAATAAATCATGATCCTATAAATTATGATTGCACAAAACAACCACAATTTTTGGGAGCAAAAAGTCCACTTTCTACAACTATCTGTAGGACTCATCATCCTTCACCTTGTGCAGAGTGGAGTCGTCCTTGTCGTGAGGTTTGTCTTGTAGCCACATAAGGTTTCTCCCTAACCAAGATACCATTCAGCATCTTACATCTTTTTTCATAATGCTCAATTACGAGTTTAGGCTAAAAGATGTTGAAAGACTGTTGTTGGCAAGTCCATCATCAATGATGAGAGGAGGCAAATTGAAGTTTGCAATAGAAATAAACTAGATCCAGAATATTGAAGTTTACTTTAGTAGCTTCTTTATCTCCTATTAAAAACATCTTCTTCAAGCATGTGTTATTACCCTACAAGTATAGATTCTTGGTTGTTTTTATGCATGGACCTTGTTATTTGCAAAAGTGTGCACAACTTGCAAGCCATTGTAACGCCAATAGCAGGGAGATTGTTATATTTATTAAATGAGTGTTAATTGTTTACTGCCATATCCTAGGGATATGATGCCCTTTTGAAGGAACATTCATGGATTGGAGCTTGTTATTCTACAAACACTTGTTTCTGCAAGCCCTAGAAACTTAGGGATTCTCCCAATTTGACATGCTTCATGACTAGAATAATTCCGACTTAGATTCTCTAGATACATACTACACAGTGATCCTCTGTAGAATTTTTGTAGGGACGCGCCAATTGACAATTCCTCATTTCCATATTCAAAGAGGACAAGGAGATGCAATTATAGCAAGAAATGTTATCTAGGGTCAAGTTGGGCAGTTGAAGCAATCTTTGCAGTGGAAGAACGAGTTGTGTGAAGAGTGAGTACATGTCCAAGAGGGCCACGGGCACAAAAAAAAACCATTCTTGCATAATTCTGCTGGAAATTTATAGATGTGCATAGTTATTGAGATTCGGTATGACGCTTATGATAGTCCTCTTATGTGTTGAGAAAGTAAGTGGAATTGCAGAGCATGGAGGTCTCATCTCAGGTACTAAGATTGAGTCGTACAGAGTTGGAATTGGTTCTATGTATTGGAATTGGAAGCATGCTTATGCAAAGCTTATGCAATGAGCAAGAACTGACCCCTGCCACTAAGAAACAGGTTTGTCTATTGTGTTGTTCCAATGGCCAGACTTGGTTGTCCTCCCTTGCCTGTGTTGGTTGGTCTATGCAACAGTGGTCCTGAATGACAATATGAAAACTGCAAGTAATTCTTCTTTGGAAATAAATTGCAGCCTGAGAAGTGGCTGCCAAACTAGCAGAATGAGCTTCTTACACAATTTGATTTCTGATACACAGTATCTGAAACATGTGGGTTACATACTCGATACTCTGTTATTAGAAAAACTAAATGCGCCATGGGATGGGTGGCAGCAACCTGATTCATTAATGACAGAAACCACAGGAATGAGGGACTTGACCTGCAAGTATGTTTAGGGTTTAGTATTGTTTAAAGCTGTGTTCGACAAATCAGCTGACAATCTAGGTCGAGTGTAAGGTATGTGGGTATTATTTGGTTTATTTTTCATGTTCTCCAACTTCTACCAATTAGATTTACACAACAAAACTCATGTTGCATTAGTAAATATGTGCTGAAACATCTGTCGGATTGAAAATCAGGCCTCCCCTAATTTAGTTATGATTATGGGAAGTGCATGTTTGTTGATTTCTTAACTAGATACATAGAGCCTACCAATTGTTGTTCACTACAGTATTGAGCGTAGAGCAGTTATTAATATTGGAAGACGTAGTCCAATCTCTTTTAGACATTTGTCTTTATGGTGTTTGCTCTTTGATCCTCACTGAACCACATACCAATCAAATCTAGGGGTCCGATTAAGAAAACGAGCCACTTGAGACCCATCTACCTTACCATCCATACTCTTTAATGGCAACATGTAGACAAGTATAATGAAATACGATAGGAAAAATAATGAGAATCACTTCATAACCCTATTTTTCATAATAAAATACAGAAGTTACAGTGTTCAAAGCCAAGTTACATGCAAGGAACTTATCGGCCCCACCAATTTGGAAGTCCTCTTGTCTCCCTAGGTTCTTCATATTCCTGAAGCTCCCTTAACTCTACATTGCAGGCTGCCACAGCGCCCCTTGCCTGACCATAGTTGGGATCAAGACGAAGGGCCTCCTGAAATATTTCTCGGGCCTGGACCATAAGTTTGATGCGCTCTTTGCTGCCCATGGGTCTGAGGCGTGATCGATCCCGCATGGCTAAACCCCAGTTCAACAAAGCTGCATCTCAAACAACAATTTGTGAGAGGTTCCACATAGGATTTGAGAACATATAAACCAATGTAGAACTTATTTAAGGCCAAAGCAAGAAGCACTCTACAGTATGAATGTGTATAATGCAAGGAGCATAGATTGACAAATTAAGGTGCAAAGTGTAAAGACTGTCCAAACAGAATTTTTATATACATACCACCACATGCATACTTGTCGCTCAGGCCCATCATTGCCTCAAACTTGTCAATGGCAGCCAGATAGACTTTATCAGCATCCTGAGATGAGGTCTGCACCACAGAATATAACTAGTCTCTTCAGTTTCCTTCACATGATAAATATAGTGCAACAACCTGGGTGCTAGACCTTATCAGATTGGTGCTCAACTAAAAGACATTTTCAATTTAAGGAACAGAAACAGATTACTTGGCAAGCTCCATGTGAGAATACTTGAATAGAAATTATCAAACTCCAGATTAGGTGTGATTATTTGTAGCTTGGGGATCTCTTCCAACAGAAAGGTTGGCTGCAATATAAGCTACTCAAAAAACCTCACTGTCAGAGAAATTAGTTATACCATGACACACTCACAATATATACTGTGTCCATTGCTGTAATGTTGGCAACTGCAAATACTAAGAAACACACTTCAAGTATCAGGGCTTTTAAATTACCTCCCCGCCTTCTTCAGCAATAAGCTGGCCTCGGTAACAAAGAGCCAATCCCCAGTTGTAAAGAGCTCGCATGTCAGTCCGGTCTACAGAAAGGGCAGAACGGTACTTTCGGCCAGCTTCAACGAGAAGTTGTTCACATTCCTCAGAGACTTCTTGTATAGTTGCTTCCAGGGCCTGTCATTCTCATTTGTCAACACTTCAACAGCTTGCAGATTATTACTATTCTGGTTACACTCAGACTTCATACTCTCACAAAGTAAAGCTACTCTGCAAGGTGATCTACAAGCGATGTTGAAGGGGCATGCTGAATACATTGAGCATCCACTACACTATAGATCTGATTAAATGTGGCATTAGAATTAATGTGCCACATATTTATTGAACACTCTGCTATTGATGTGTTGTCTTATTATAAATCACTGAAGCGTTTAGTCACTTGCCATTCTATGCCACTTGTCATGATTAACCAACCTGCATTAACCTATGTACATGGTAAATAATGTGGCCCACGGTAATTAACATTGATGAGAAAGTTGTTACTAGAAGAACAATAATGTGGCCCAAAATCATTAGTCTAATGTTCATTGTCGTGGGTCAATGATGAATAATGTGGCCCACACTAAATCAGATACTTATTGTAGTGTGCAGTATATTAGACACTGACCTGGCGTTCCTCCTCTGCCTCCCAGTCGTCTTGCCTATTTACAGCACTTGAGGAAGGCTCAGGTAGCATGCTTCGAAGGTTCTGAGTGAGCCTCAATTTCAGCTCGCCATGTAATAGAAGCGTATTTCCCCACAAGCCAAGCCCCACAAGACTAGATGGCCTGAATCACATCAGTGTCACAGAAACCAGCAAAGCTTTAATCAGCTGACTGATTGAGCAAGGTAAACAATTGACACACTTATACAAGACAAACTCGTTTGATTAAAAACATTAAAAACAAAAATAAAATAAAATAAACCCCCAAAAAACTATCTCCTTGCCATAGGCGCTTCTAGGCTTGCAAGTTGTGCACATATTGCATATATTCTAACACACGTGCATACTCTACCGTTCAGAATCACATACAGGAATCTATTTTTCCAGGTTAGTAAGTAATACTTAACCAAGACATTTACTAATGAAAGATCAAGGAGCCACTAGAGTAAGCTTCAAGATTTCTTGATCCTATTTATTTGTACCCTCAAGTTGGCCGCCCATTACTATTATGTGACAACTGGCAGAATTTGAAGAAATCTTAGGTGATCCAAATACATTGAAACTTATTGTGGTCAGTAGGTTTACCCTGATATAATATTCACAAAATCTCAACATCATCATGTAATTGTTTGAACTCAAGGACAAAAACAAATACCTTAAGGCAACAGCCTTTGCACACAGATCAGACGCTTCATAGAGCATCTGTTCTGCGACACCAACTTCAATACGACCTTCAAGACCCTCTCTTCCTTCGTTTAACAAAGCCTCAACTTCATCCAGTATCCGTTGAAAGCGATCATCATCTGGACTTTGTTTCTTCAACACAGCAAGGTTTCGATATGCTTCAGTTTGTTCAAGTGGGTAAGAAGGATTATTTCGAGCTGAAGGTCCTGCTTCTTGTGGTACAGGCACATCAGTTCCACTGTCTCCTCCTGCCTCATCGTTTGTATCTGAGCTTTGAGTTGATCCCTTCCCCCATCGTCTCCTGCCACCTGAATACAAAATAAAAGCAAATGAATGGCAAGACCCCAAGCAAGATTTCTGATCTACTTATTCATATGCGTGGAAGAACAATGCAACACCTCAGGACACATTTCAACCAAGCAATGGACATTGACCCCAAACCCATACTATTCAAGTGTACATTTACTTATTTAGCCACACCCTGATCTGAATCGTATCAGCCCATTACAACCAATCAAGTCTACTATATCGAGGTAGGGCACAACATTCCTAGGAGATGTATTTACAAGAAAAATGCATTCTGGAGCGAGAACATTTAGGGTTCATGATCAGCACATACCGTCAAAATCTAATTAAGTGTGGCCCACACTAGTCAAAATTGGGTGGCAACTAGAGAGGTTGTCCCATGACACTTGGTGCTACATGACAAGTCACAAAGACCACTCTAAATAACATGGCACACCAATTTTAATGCCACACTAAATCATATATGTAGTGTAGATGGTAAAGTGATTCAGTTAGTGGGATGATTCGTTGTGAAAGAGTTAAGGCTATATTTTTTGGCTACTGTTTTCAAAGATAAAATTACCTTCACTGTCTTCACCGGAACTGCCATTGCCACCAAAGTCGACATCTGTGATGTCGGTGCCTACTCGTCGCCATTTTTCTCCAGGATCTCCTCTACTTGAAGAGGGTCCATCCCAGTTATCTGCAGGGTCTGCCCTTCTTCTTGATCCATCGTATGATGTCTCCTCATCATCCGCAGCCTGTGTGCGTTGTTGTCCTCTGATGATGCCAACTTGTATTAAAAGGAAATTCACAGGTACAAAAACATACAAAAACATACAAAAACATTCTTGGCAGAGAAACAAAGTAAAGAATAAACCTTCTCCTCAAACAGTGGAAGATTATTAAATTCAGATACAAACCTCCTAGCAGCACCAACTGGATACCCCGTTTCATCATTGTAGTTGCCTTTCCTGCCATTCCCTGTACTGCTAGAAGACACAGGATACTCATTCCAACCTGCATCAGATGTTGTGGCTTGTAATTCTAAGGTTCTTGCACTGACCGGGGATTTCTCCTTGTATTCAACTTTTGGAATGCTGATCAATTTGCCCTGGTGTGCCGTAGACTCAACCTCTAAACTCGGCTTTCTCAAGGGCTCTAACACCCAATTTTCCTCCCCTGATTCGGGAAAAACTCCTGTCCATGGAGTGGCTGCAACCATGTTCACATGTTCAAGACGTGATGTGTCCAAAGGTGAATTCTCCACAGTGATTGCAACAGTTGATGAATTATTGCCGTCTTGAATAACCAAATCTGCAGGTTTTTGTGCATCTCTTTTCTCCACATTTCCTATGGTGACTGCAAAAGTCGATGAACTATTGCCATTGGTTAATGAGTCAGCTTGCTGAAGTGGTGAGGCTTCTACTATGGAGCTTTTATGATTAAACAAATCTGCAGGCTCTTGTGAATTTCTACTCTCCACAGTCTCCGAGGTGACTACAAAAGTTGCTGAACCATTACCATCTGCTGAGGTGGCTTGCTGAAGTGGTGAGGAGGCTGCAGAGTTTTGTGCATTCTTGATCTCCAGATTTATTATCTTTTCTTCAAGTCGTGCCACGACGACAGCCAACTGTGCGACGCACTTAGCCATGTCTGAAATGACTACCTCGACATCTGGGCCTGCAGAAGGTGATTTAATTGCATCATTCACATCTTTCTTTACTTGGTTCTCCTCCCCAGTACTGCTAAGGCTTGTGGGGGAAGGTGCAATCTCAGGGTGATAATTACCGGGATGAGAGATACCAATGGCTGCTCCATTGTGCATGGTCTGCACAGAGTTCCTTATTGAAAGCAACTGTGAAGACTCCTTGTCCTTGCTGGTCATCTTTCCCTTCAACAAAACAGGCAAGCAAGCAATCAATCAGTTGGCCATCAAAGAAAATCTTTAGCAAATATGTTGTACAAACCTTGTATACAGGTCATAGGACTGTAGATAATTCAATTGAATGTGTTTTCAACACTACGGGTGGTTGTGGTCATGGTAGTGGTTTACTTTCCTGAGTTCTATTTCCATAAAAAATGCATAATAAATGCTAACCACCTCCACGACCACCCCTTACCACCATCAACCCATTACTCCGCATGGTTAACCACCCTTGGAATGGTTCTTCATGCCCATGTGGCATCACTAGAGAGCTTCAACGCCAAGGTTCGGGGAGAAAGTTGAGGAGGCACCCACTTTAACATTACAATCCAAAGCCAACAAGGATAATAATCACTTTAATTTCCTCTCAAGCCCAAGACCTAACCAATAATAGATTGCGATATAAAAGACGGACCACACCATCAACCACAACCACAAGGGTCCACACAAGACAAATGTCAATGAAATTCAACCTTGCAAAATTCAAAAGAAGTGGTTTATCTCAGAACCCCTGTGGGCACCATGACTTGCAACATCAATGTGTTGATTCAATTCAATCTGCTTTCAGATTGTTGATTCAATCCAACAAATAACACGACGAAGTCTAAGAATCTCATTCCTTCTGGCAAACAACTCTCAGAAAGTCAGGAGAGAAATTTGTCTGAGGATGTTGTCTGAGACATGAAAGCTAGACATGAAATCCTCAGAAAGAAGCAACGAGATTTACTCAAACGCTTTTACAATTTTCTGGAGGTGGAATAAAATCATAGGTGAATGAAAGGAAGCTATTAAACCTAAATAGACATTCAACCTTGCAAAATTCAAAAGAAGTGGTAGATCTCAGACACTTTGTGGGCACCATGACTTGCAACGTCGACGTGTTTATTCAATCCAATGTGGTTTCGGATTGTTGATTCAATCCAACGAATAATACGACAGTGTCTGAGAATCTCATTCCTTCTGGAAAACAACCCTCAGAAAATCACAAGAGAAACGTTGTCTCAGACATGAAAGTTTTGACATAAAATGCTCAGAAGCAACAAAATTCTAGCACACTTTTAAAACTTTCTGAAGGTGTAATATAATCATAGTTGCATGAAAGAAAGTGCAAAAGCCTAAGAAGAGATTCAACCTTGCATAATTCAAAAGATGGGATTATCTCAAAAACCTTGTGGGCAACATCAGTAATGGGTTCGACATGATTCGAGGCCGCCTTGTTCACCCCAAATTGGTAGGCCAGGCTTCTAAATCGGTGATTCGTAGCCACACCTACAATTTCCTTGATCTTTCTCCACAAACGCCCAATCTGAAAGCGGAGTGTAGTCATTGTTGTCACCAAAAATGCAAGAGAGAGAGCAGCAACTGGAAGCCCTGAGGGCGGGATGCTTCGGGAAGCTGCAAGGGCAACCGAAACTGCAACACCAAACCCCATCGCCAGAACCTCGAATCCGCCATCCAGCTCTGAAATTGCATTGCGCGGCCAGCTTGTATAATCTTTGGTCTCTTCACCACTGTCATCTGTTGTCTCATCCCAGCTCTCATACGGCCATACTGCGGATGAGGAACATTGATGAGCAATCCTCCCCTTCTTTTGGGAGTACTTCGGAATTAGGGTCAAGGAATATGAATGCGAGAATAGAAAACCCTGTGATGGACGAGGGTTTTGTGATGAAAAACTTCGAGCAACTGACAACTTCGAACAGGATTGCTTCACTAGATGAAGCACCCGGTAACTAGAGCCAAGGCACAAGGTGAGAGCCCCCATTGCCAAATCTCCTCAACAAAACTAACAAATTCTAGTCCGGATGGACGAACCGAAGTAAATAGCCTAGCCTAACCCAGCCTAATCTTCTTCCTCTCTGTCGAGAAGAAATCGCTACCGGAATTTGGAGAGCGTCATAGCTTCGCATAATCCAGCCACTGTGCAAACATCTGGGTAAATATCATCCTACATGTAAAAATCCTACACATCCCTACATATCTAAGAATCAAAGTTTAGATCCCTTTCTCTTCCACAAGGACCAAAGCACTATCCCACCGTCTACACTCCATCCAAAATCTTCCAATACGTCCGATTCCAGAGTAGAAAACCAACCCCAACACACGAATCACCTCATAAATCTCTACATACTCCCCTGGAATTACGACCCACATCTACTTAAAGCAACATCCCAAACAAATGCTCCGATAAAGTACAATTACATCAAATCAAACTCCAAACCGCAAGACCACTAAATTTGAGAGCCAGAAACACACTGGCCTCTCATCATCATCCATTTGTACTAGGAACGGACAAAAGGATTCAAGTAGTGTCGTCTGAAGTCTGCATTCCCCCACCCCCTGGGGTTGAAGGGAAAGTCACTTCCTCTCCACTATTCTAGTGGCATAAAAGTAAGGTTACACTAAGTTAGCTTAGTGGACTCATGAAGTGGCTAATACAGGGGCTACATGGACAGAAGGAACTCCACCGGTCCACAGTATTAATCTAATAGGTTAAAGTATTTGTGTTTCCAAGATTTTTCTTAATATATGAGTCCCACCAATGACGGAAATTGAAAAAAAAAAAAAAAACACACACACACACACACACACACACACACACACGAAAACCAATGCCCGGATGCCACATGGCAGAGGGCGGAGTTGCCCATCCGGTCATGGATGATTCTGTCGATTCAATAAACGTATGCGTTTCTCGTGACCTCCATGGTTGCAGCGAGTTCATCACCGATTGTTCAGTTGCCAGATTTTGCAGGAACTTCAAAAAAATTGTTGAGTTTTGCAATTTTGGGTTTTTAGAGTTTTGGGGTTTAGCAATTCAGTGAACATAGAACGCCATAGCCATCATGAATGCTGTTCCAACCCCAGGCTCCTCGAGGGGATTCTCAACGTTCTTCGGGAAGCCTTTCAAACCTTCGCAACAATCGCCGCGATGGAAATCGGCTGTGGGTTTGGGAGTAGGAGCTGTCACCCTTGGGTTAGCCCTCATGTCGAGGCCTGAGCTGGCTCCTCGCAGAAAAGCAGTGGCGGATTGGATGCGGGAATCGGTGCAGCGAAATTGCAATGTTTCGCCATTCGCATCAATGTCACTCGCAGCCAATGCTCAAGTTCAGGATGTAAGACCTCCCCTTTGATTTGACATTGACATTAACATTAACATTAACATTAACATGCAGCATTCTCCAGTAGTATTTCTGTCTAACATTCCGCATGCATAGTGATGTGGAGCAATGTAGTGGTAGCCATAGTGTAGGATGTTGCAGATTGGAGTGCTTGCATTTCTCACCATATCTGCTCTCAGAGTTTCTGGTCACAGACATCAAAGAAGAACATTGTAGTTCGGGTCAATCAGATCAATATTCTAAAATCTACAATTATGATGTCTTTATACAATGTGCCTGTCCCGATACTGGGTGTTGCGGAGGTTTATAAAAAGCAGGGTTATGTATCTGGGAAAATGGAGAATTGAGGCAGTCATTGCAAAATTGCTTGGTTCTAGGGCACTGAATTTCGTTGATGTTTTGTTGATGTTTGCTGGTAGTCTCATGTATGGATTCCACATGTATGTCTCCAGGTTGTGGAACCAAAGACAGGGATG
This sequence comes from Polytrichum commune, assembly GCA_950295325.1. Lineage (NCBI taxonomy): Eukaryota > Viridiplantae > Streptophyta > Polytrichopsida > Polytrichales > Polytrichaceae > Polytrichum > Polytrichum commune. The sequence continues at coordinate 31,524,102 of OX485809.1, forward strand.
ACATTTCCAAGTACTTTGGATGAGGAACGGCTGCTCACTGGCACTGGACTGCGTCAGAAGTCCATTTTGGGATTAAAGAAGATCACTGTCTATGCATATGGTCAATTACTGAATCTTTTGTCGTGCTTAGTTTTCTTGGTTACCTAGAGTCATCCTTTGATTCAATCAGACTTTTTGACGGGAGGTGTATTCTATGACTTTCCATCGGTTGCTGTTCATACAACATGAATATTTATTTCCACTTGCGGTGCGTGCTTGGCGATAGGCAGTGTTTGAATTTGAATGAAGAGCAACCTATTTCGGTTCATCAAAAGGAAAACTCATTTTAGCACATCATGGCATGCCAAAATGAGTTTGACCCTCAATGAACCAATTTAGAATGTTCTTCTTCGTTCAATTGTCCACTTGACTGCCTCCAAGCATGCACTGAAAATCTAGCGAACATGGAAAGTGTTGTATGCCAAACACCAAACTCCTGACCAAGAGTTCTGCACCAAAACATCATAACTCTATTGCCCTCATAAGCCCTCTTTGATAAAGACTTAGTTATGGCAATATAAGTTTCTGTTTAAGAAGAGTTTCTGTAGGAGATCTTACTGAAGTCTCTTGGGTACGCAGGAGTGTATGTCGACCCCACAAGTTTGAAAGGCAAGCTTGGTGACAAGTATGGGAATTTGGACCCTGAAGAGGTGATGAAGGATGAGGAGTTTTTCAAGGATTTGATGGAGAAAGATGTGGGCCTCTCAGTCCGCCTCGTCATTTCATACGGACGCTTGAAGATTGGCACCGTGCGCAGTGCCTTTGAAGAATCAGTAGGCAGCCGAATCAAGAAGTTTGGTGATGGCTCAGAAGGTGATTTACTAAAGAGGTATTATCTTCTATGCCAAACCCAAGCTAAGGATTGTCAATTGCCACAACACTCATTAGGTTATCATTTTTCAACATTTCCAGAAACCCCAGAATCAATAGAAGAAAATGGGTGCAGTCGTAATTTCTGTAGGATTTCTAGTTCCTGACACAGTGCAGTTGGTAATTGTTGTGCTTTTCTGCTGAGAAAACAGAGTGTCCCTTTGTCTCCCTTTGTCTTGTAAGTTGAGTTGGAGGTAATTCTTACATTTTTTGAATACACATGGAGCTCCAGTAATTCAGAATCTCCACTACCTGAAGGAACACTTTCTGACCAGGTGGATAACATTGAGTGGGTTTGCACGCGTGCTGGTCTGGTATCGTCTTAATTTGATACCATTAGGGCATCTATAATGAGGATTTGACAGTTTTTCAAACCAGTAGGGTATGGGTATTTGATGGTAATTTGTTTTCAATACCATTCGGTCTATCTACCATGCAAGAACCTTCATACCTAAGTAAAGTCGCCCTGGTATCAATATGGTTTAGAATGGTATATAATAATAACTCGAGTATACAAAGATTCTCTCACCTTGACATACCCACCAGATATCAATATTTGACTAGCGTTACAATTTTGATACCCATGGATAGGTTCTTTGATACCATTATTGATGTTGATTATTGATACCATGCATTCACCTATATACCAGACCAACACTAGTTTGCACATCTTGTTCTTGAATTGTTCGCTTGTGGGAAACTTTGCTCGATTAGTTATTTCCACTTTACCAAGTTTCTAAAATAACTCTGATTCTTATACTCCTTGCACAGGTTCACATGTGTGTTTACTGATGATATTATGCTGCCAAGAGGAACTACCATTGATCTTAATCGGCTTCAGGGTTCTGTGTTGCAAACAAAAAGTAAGTCACAATTACCAAAAAAATCAAAGTTTCAGTTTGCGTCTTCCCATTCGAAGCAGAAGGTTTTATTCACCTTTCTGAAAGGGACACAAAACTTGGATTGCTTGATGTTATCCTCCTCCTAAACAATGTGGTACCAATCGCACATTATCATACAATATTCCGATGAAGTTCACTTACCCTAATCGATCCTCATTTGGATTTCAAAATCACACAAAGTCTTCTAGGGCACAATTTCACCTAGCTAATGCCCAGCCGCCAAGGGTGCCTTAAACCCAAGGCCGGCTTTACCCAGATCCCATGGGAACTCCGAGGTTAACCCTCCTTAGGCTGGAATAGTCCTCCTAGCACTTGATTTCTGGTCCACCCAAGCATAGTTAGGGTATCCGGGTGAATCGGATGTATTCAACCAACCATGTGGGAACCTCAGGGCTTGCCTTGGGGGAGATAGGTGCCAGTCAGCTTGTGCACGCCCATTCAACGTGTTCACTTTAAAAAGAGGCAGTAGTCTTTGGAGGGCCTCTAATTCTCGTATTTGCCTATTTTGGGATGACATGTAGACTTAATCCAGCTCAAAAATGAAGCAACACCATATAGTCCATGCCGGTGGCAACTTTGGAGTCGTCGTTCTTTCATTTTTTTCTTGCCCAGTTGCCACAGTGACCCACCTACACAATAGCCACTAGAATGGGTGAGTGGTTAGGATTTAAAATGTGGAGCTAGGAAAGCTTGACCAACGTCATGAAAATAAAATCACACAAGAGTGTCGTAATACTCAAGGTTTGATTAGTTCCCCTGCCGCAGATCGATTTTCACCTTATATCAGTAGCATCACAGTATAGTTTCTATAACTTGACAATGGAGTGAATAGAGTGAATTTTTTTGCTGGACATTTTGACTTATTGTCTCTTGGTGCATGTGACCATGTAGTTGACGGGACGGAAGTTGGCCGCGTACAAAGTGCTCTGTTATGCAGGTCTTTATTTGACCTTTACATTGGTGATGATTCATTTGATAAGGATGCGAAGGTGTTGATCGCGTCAAACTTGGCCCCTTTAGTTTCTGATCAATAATAGGAGGACAAACCCCTTTCAATCTGATGATGCTCAGGTTGTCATTTGTACATTCTTCCGAGCATCCCCCTAAGTTACTCTGAGTTTATTTCAATGCTCAAATGCGAAAAACCTTATCACGTCGTTGAAGCATGCCATGAGCATTTTTTTTCCAGTCTCATTCATGAGCTGAAATATTGCTGCTGAGACTTTGTTGTATGGGCTTTCCCTATTATCTGTGACATAGCTCAGTGTCTTTGTTGAAGGATTGAAATACTAGTGTGTGATGGATACTTGTAATATGGCTATCTGTATGAACTGTTTACTCTCTAGAACTATCACCTCATGTTCATCTCATTTCATCTCAGAAAAGGGTGAAAGCATCACTCTGAGTTAGATGGGTCTTAAATGGTTACTTTTTTCTGACCAGCCTGCTTCTCCTAGGATGTGAAACACGCAATTAGTACAAAGATGGTTAGCAAATCCAAATCGAGGCTGGAGCTGCTGTCCTTGTAATTTTCAGAGCTCATATGAATACCTTATTCACTATCAAACTGAAAATTCCCATTCTCATCGAATGCCCATACAGGCCCCCCGATTATGTTGATTTGTGAGCCTAGAATGGTTATCAAATTCTGAGCACCTAGTCCAACTCTTTCAGACATGTCTTTTTGGTATCAGTTCTTGGTGCCACACCTAACCATGTATCACTCAAATGTAGGTGTCCGATTTAGATAAGTAATTGAATTAGGTACGTCTATACTGGGTGTAAAACATTGAGGAGAAAGATAGAGGGACTTTAAGTTAAAATTTTAATGGAACTTTGAACAGGTTCTAAACAACTGTACAGGCCAACACTCCCACACAGGTCCCACTTATTGAAGGTGTCATTTGAAGGACCCCTTTGTTCTAGTTTGGCAATAATTGCATTCACTTACTCATAAAATCCTAGTCACAACAATTTTTGAGTTGAGTTGATTGTGGATGCCATATAAAGAACATGCCCTAATTCCAAGGGGGTGCATGTTGTCGTGCTCTAAGGTTGAATTTCTATAGTCAATTATAGATGCCACCTCAAGCATCAATGGATGCAGTAGATGCCGTGTACACATCTCAATCAAATGCCATCTTTAAGGCATCAAAGTGGTGCACGAAACTCTAAATCCTACAATTATTTGCACAAATTTGTGTTTGTCTGTAGAGGATGTGGAAAACAATCTAGACACGGAAATAGGACTCAATATGTTTGAAACACCACTCTTAATTGCTTGGCTTTTGCAAATAGTCAAAATGGACTTAGGGAAGAATTTGGGTGCCAATAGAGACCCAACAAAGACACTACAATTTTTCATATTTCTTATCACTAGCTTACCAAGAGGAGCAAGACCAACAAGAGACTTCTTAATATTCTCATTACTTTACTTCAATGTCCCTTGCCCTTCATATCCATTCTTTTGTTGTTCTAAATCAACTTCAAATTAAATGATTAGCTAAAGAGTAACGTTGTGCAAGAAAGTATGCATGCATTGTACACAATGAAGAGAGGTTTGCTTCAACATTGATTGATTACATAAAACTTGTAATCCCTTACGGGGCCTTGAATATTTGCATCAAGTAGTTCAAAGCAAGCTTTACCTTGCTTGAATTCATACTCATAAAATTTGATGACATTTGGCATTGTGATGGCAACCACCAAATTGCCCTTATTGAAGGAATCCACACATTTTGTTGCCACTTAGTGTTTTGTTGCTCATGTCGTATCTTACACATCCTTCAAAGTAAATTGTAATTTTGCTCGTGTTCCTATTACTACCTCACCTACTTATCCAAAGACTTTCCATTTCAAGATGTCGATAAATGTTGTGAAATAGGACTTCTAACAAGGTGGTTGAGCCTTATATGATTGCCCTTCTGAAATGAACACCTATATTCAATTGTTAAGTGGCAGGGCTTGTAGTTACCAAAGGACATTAAAACTTGTGATCATTTAAAGGAGAAAAATAATGTTCACTTTGACATCTTGTAACATTTACTTCTTAACTTTGATCTACAAATCACCATCTACATGATTTGCATTTGCCGATGGGACTTTCACACTGGCCATAAATGTTTGTAAAGTTTATTTGGGTTCTTGTAACAACCCAAATAATTAAACAATGTCATTTCAATAATATCTCATTAGTATTGTAGGGCACCATAATTTATCAACCATTTAGAATGTATTCCCTATGTATTTAAAGTATCATGGCTAAGTGTTATTTGTAAGTTTTTTATGATTTTTTCCTTAAAATAATCTACCAACATATATCCAAATAAAAAGACAATGGAAATAAGAAGAAGAAGAAGAAGAAGAAGATTTGTATGGAATGATTGGCATTTCCTCACAATGTTTGTTATGTTACAATGTTAATACATCTATTTGCCATAAAAGACCAATGTATACTTAACCGTGTAATCGGGATTCTAACTTTCACTTTCATTCCTTATTGTCATCTACATCATCACAATACATTAAAGGACAAGAAAATTTGTCTTCATGGCAATGGTAAACATATTTTTATGTAGGTTCAATCTCTTAAGACTGACCTGCCCATTTTTGACATTTCACAAATGCTCAAATTTGTGACTTTTACAACATTAGCCATCTTCTCTATGTCCTCAACTCATGTATGCATCTAAGAAACATTACAACTTAGTTTAGGTGATGATGTAGATCTCAACTACACTCACCTCAAAAAGGTCAAAATAGTTCGAACAACAACATTGGGCATGAAATACACAACAATCTCTTGTCATCGGAATTGCTATAACAAATGGCATGTTTGAAAATTCTCATGAGACATGTTGAAAACATATTTGTGTTTATTTTGGTGGCAAACATTTGAAATAAGTGATGTGTGACTTTGGTATTGAAAGGGGTGATTGATATTGACCTAATTTGTGTGATTTGTATACAACCCTTTATAAGATGAGAGGATATACAAGGGACCAAAAATTATAATTAATACTCATTTTGAGCTTTGGGTTTAGCTTTAGAAATTTACATGGTACACACTTGGTACATAGAATTTGACATGGTAACGGAATAACAATGTTGTGTAATATTGCTTGATATTCAATTGAAGTGATTCTATTGGACAGGATCACTTGTCCATGCCATAAAGGATGTTTGATAGAGTTATTTGGACACAAACTTTTGTTCATGAGAAGTCGCCCTCGTAGTTCACACTTTTGAGATTTAGGGTTTGGGGTGGTAAATGAAGAGGGGGGGGGGGTGGTCTAGTATGCTAGGGTGACAAATGCTTTGACTTCATAATAGCAAGGTACTTAGTGAAAATTTCCCCTCCCTATTTGATTTTTATAATCATGAGATTTCAAAATAACATTTGCATAAGAAATCAATCATGATTCACCATTGTTGCATTGATTTGCCTATTTCTCTTGCATGGGCTAGATAATTATGTATAAACACTCATCCTTTCTCAATGCTTTTGATCGTGTGAGGGTAGATAAAAGTGTCTAATTCCATGAACGACCTTATTCCAACACTTGTTTATTTTTGTTTCACAATAGAAAGCTACGTGCTTCAACATGAATACCGATGATATTATTCTTGTAATACAAACACAAGTCATTGGTTTAAAAAGACAAAAAGACAATACTCACACTATTTACTTTAGAACATGACCTACTATGCAACCACTTCAAAATGCCAAAAAAAAAACATTGCCAATATTTTACAAACTCAATTGAGCTCATGAGTGCTCCAAGGGCCTCCAATTTGTAAATACCTAGAGCCCTAATGCAAACCCTAACAGAAATGGACATGGGTAGTCATTGAGGACTATTGCCATATGACAAGAATGAATGAAAATGTGAATTGCATGAAACTAACACATCTTCTGTTAAATGTCCTCTAAACCTTAGGGCCCCCTTTCGTACAACTACCTTAACTTCAAAACTATTAATAGCCTCTTAAAATGTACACACTAGAAAAAAATGAACACCTCTCCCTTATGTAAACTATGTACACTAATGCCTCATATAAAACCCCTTCTTACACTCACGTTAGTTCATACATGGTATGAAGAGGTCACCCCCAGGCCCGGGTACGCAACTCCCGTATTATATGGTCATGATTATAATCACTTATAATGCATTTTAGTCCAATATTGAGTGACACAATTTGTTTTAATGTAGGAAACCCTTGTAGCCCTTCTAACAAGGAATCCAAAAATGTAATTATATATAGGAAATGAATATATTTTGAAGCATATAATTGCATTAAAAACCTAATTATATGATTTTTTTAATACATGTACCATAGGTCAAACTACCCAACTTTTTGGACTTTTTAATAAAATTTAAACATTGTGAATGAATTATAATTTTAATGGGAGGCAACTATTCGTGGCTTATAATTTTAATGGGAGGCTTAATAAATATGCAACCCAACTTTTTTTTCATCTCATTTATTTAATTTGGTCTTCACCCAACTTTTTTTTCATCTCATTTTATTTAATTTGGTCTTTACCCAACTTTTTTTTCATCTCATTTTATTTAATTTGGTCTTCACCCAACTTTTTGATCATTTTAATTTGATATAATTTTTACAAAAGCCATCCTCTAAGCCGTTTTAAGTACGATGCCCCCTACGTATAATATGGGAGTTGCGTACCCGGGCCCCCAGGGGTAACGACAATGTTAAGGCGGGTCTCAAGTGCTCAAATTATCCGTTATAAGGTAGATGGGTCTTAAGTGGCTCAATATCTTAATCGGACCCCTAAATTTGATTGGTAGTGTGGTTCATTGACAATCAAAGAGGAAACATCATAAAAACACATGTTCACCACTCCAATTGCTCTTGCCATTTCGGCTATCTTCAACAAAGTGTTAATAAAAGCCATAGCCTAATGGGAATGGGGGACATTAAAGTTCCCCCAACGAACTTATAGGGGAGGTAGATTCGGGCAGGGGCAGCCACCCACCCAAATTTTTTAGATTTTTTGGACCCGACCGAAAACTGTTGCCCGCCCGCCCGACTTCAAAAAAACCATTGCCCTTGCATTCTTGAAGACTACTTATCCACAAATCGCATAATGAGTGCATTTCACCTTCAAGGTCCAAAATCCAATATATATGTTCACTTCCATTGAGTAAATAAGCGATTGATTGGGATTTCATTTTCAAAATGAAACCGCCAATAAAGCATGTAAATAACTAGGAAGTCAAAAATATTATAAAATCCTCATTAGCACCGAGGTTATGATTTTTGTGACTTGCCATTGCAAGGGTCTTTGTCATTCTTAATGGAACAAAATTTTGCAGCTTTATTTTTAGTATGTTCAGTATTATAGTCGAGTTAATACCTTCTACTTTCACAAAGTATTCATATGCATTTAAATTAATTAAGTGTGATTAATTCCAGTAAGTCTATTTTATCATTAATAAGGCTTAATTAATTTGGTAGGCATACTTTCTGATTTAATTGGTCTTAATTAGGATTAATCAAAATTAACCAGACTTAATTACATTCAATCACACTTAATTAGTTTAAATGTGTATGGAAACTTTGTGAAAGTAGAAGGTATTAACTAAAAGATTATAATATTTAACATACTAAATTTAAACCACTAATTTTAGTTCCATTTTAGAATGACAAAGACCCTTTAACGTCCCCCCATAATGGGAATGGCTGTTTTCACAAAAGTGTTAATAAAAGCTATACTCTCCTTACCAAATGGGAATGACCTAAAGCTGACACACGTGGATTCCAGCACACGTGGAATGCATTCCAGCACACGTGGAATGCATGGTGTATGACGGTGTCAACGCCCGTCCGTACCCTACGACATGAACCTACCCGCATTTATATCCGGCGGGTATTATCTGGAGGCCCGCCCTGGTGTTACCCTCCCCTGCAAGTGCAGTACGGCCAGTACCCTAGGCTCATCTCTCCGCGGATTGCATAGGTTTTTTCTGCCGGCTGCAGGCTGCTTGAGCAAGACAGATGAACTGGTTGAGTTTGAGAGAATAATCGGTTGAGGTCTAGGGGCTCAGGAAAATTACGAATCACAGTTTGATGATCTGGTTGAGTTTGAGAAATAACCTGTTGAAGATGAAGACTTCAGGGAATTTACCGAGGAGATTTTTGAGCAATATCGGTACTGTTTCCATGTCCAACCAGTTACATGTTGTGGTCTTTCGGTTTTTCTTCATCAAAATTGAGGTATGTTCCATGGATTCCTCCAAAGTGATGGGTCATATTCCTGAACCTCTAAACCTCAACCGGTTATTCCTCAAACTCAACCGATTCATCTGTGAGGGGTAATTTTCCTGTAGTATTCATCTTCAACCGGTTGTTTCTCAAACCCAACCGCTTCATTGGTGATGGGTATTTTTTCAGAAGTCTTCATTTCAACAAGTTACTTCTCAAATTCAACCAGTTCATCTACGATGGGAGATTTTCCTGAACCCCTAAACCTCAACCGGTTATTTCTCAAACTCAATTATCTGGTTGCAATGCAGGATGAGTGACAGTTGTGCCTGCTTGCATCTGCATTTGTGTTGCTGATGTACACGCGTCTTCATTCACTGTAAGTTGGAACTCTGGAGCAGCAAATCCTGTAGGTTAAATGTGTAGTTATTAGAAATCTGGAATCTCTTGGGTAAAGTGCGCAGTAATGAGAAGATAGACATTAACTTAGTAGATAGACTTCATTCGGGATCTGCACAAAAGATTCTGGCGGTTTCTCTGACTTTCCTTCGAGGTAAGTTTGAATCTGGAAGTACAGTAATAACCAATCTGTAAGGCTGAAATCAAGGCTAGAAATTTGGTAAAAACTAGGATTTTCATAATGTATTGAAGGAGATTTTCATAAAGTACATAAGAACAGACAAACCATTTCTTCAGGGTTAAAACTGCCACGGGGTTGAAACAAGGTCAGAGGTCTGATTAGAAATCTCCAAATTTCTTGCATTGGAAGTAAGATGGTGTACTTACACCTAGCAGATGTGCATTTGTGAGAAGGGTTCTCCGATGCATGGGTTTCAAGGTTAGAAATTTGTGGGTAAGTTAGGTTAAGAAACAAATCACATTACCCTGCATTAGTAGAGTGATAATCAAATGTAACTAGGTTCACTACGTTCAATTAGGCTTAATATGCTTCATTAAGATTTATTACACTTATTTAGTTTGAATGTGTATGAATACTTGCATAAATAGAAGGAATAAACTACAATATTAAATATTTAAAACTAAAAATAGAAAAAAATAAAGTTTCATTTCAAAATGACTTGGACCCTTTCAAATGGTAAGTCACATAAATTATAAGGTCCTCAATGCTAATGAGGATTTTGTAATATTTTTGACTTCCAAGTTGATAACATGCTTTATTGATGGTGAATTACTTTAATCCCAGTCAATCACTTTTTTACTAGGGGGAAGTGAACATATATATTGGATTTTGAACCTTGAAGGTGAAGTGTATTCAATATGGGATTTGTGGACAAGTATCCTTTAAGAATGCAAGGGCATTTTTTTCCTTTTGAAGTCGAGTGGGACGAGCAACACTTTTTGGGCGGGATCAAAAAATTCGATATATGAGATGGGGTCATGGCTTGGCAAAGTGGAGCCCATGCGATTTAGCATGAGCTAAGGGGTGATAAACATACCAGCCAACCTTGCATTCTTGTTGCCCAACTAGTCGTCTGCGCGGGGCCTTCATATTGTTGCTCTCTCCTCATCAAATACTTGTGCTAGGCACATGGTCCAATTTTGCTACCCTGCATTTGTTTTTAGCCGTTGGGGAGGCAAAGCAACCGGACGAACAGCTTTAAAAAAGAAGAAGAAGAAGAAGGTTATCACCAAAGCAAGCCACAGTGCAAGCTACAAAAAGCGACAAAATAATGGACTGCATTGTACCCAACGCAATAACGACATTGCCTGCGTTTTACCCGACGGTAAATAAACCCTTTTTTAGAAAGATGTTTTACTGGTGCATTCAGCCAGGCCATGTGCCCGACCCATTTGTCTCTTCGCCCTCGCTCATCAATCGCCAGCTCAGATGGGTCGGAATCAGAATACGTGAAAATCAGCTGAGGTGGAGGGATGATTGCCAGGAGGGTTGGATGGGAGATATTGCGCAAGAAGTGGAGAGAAATAGTCCGACGTAAGTTGGCTTACATGTGCCAAGTCTCGACAAGGTCAGCTGCTGTGAGCTGCTTAGTGATCGAGCAGTGAGCTTTAATCTTGGAGTGTGTGTAACAAGTTTATGTAGTGTACAATTCAATGTAAAGAGACACCGACCTCTATCATCGAGCTAATAAGTTGCTTGCTTAGGGCTGCAGCAGAGTGTATTCACCGACGACGACGCTCTGAGCTTTGGATCACGGCCTCAGCCTGTGCAAAAGTGAGTTCTTGCCTTTTTTTTGTGTTTCGGGATATGTCAAGTTTGTGAGAGTGTTTTGGCACTTCCCTTTTTGCAAGAGGGAAGCTCGACGTTTGTGTGTGGATCATCGAGATGCTCGCATTTGTGGGCCTCGTTGACTCTGTCATGGCCCTTGCTACATTGTGGTGCCACTGTTCAGAAGAGAAGCAGCAACCTTCTAGCCCGGTGTTAACGTGTTTCAGAGAGAACAAAATTAGAAAAAAAGAAGAGAAAGTTCAACTCTTAATTTGCACCGGTGAGTCACTTGCTCAGGGTGTGTGGGAATGTGAAGACAACCGGAAGTTGCTGCGTCGGTACAGATGGGTTAGCTAGGGGCAACGCGTGATGGTATGTCTCGGTTTGAGTGGTTTCCAGTTTCTGCGAGTTGGACTAGTGGCGGGTGACAACAAACATCGAAAAACATCTGAGTCTTGCGTACTACTGGCGATGGCTTTGACCCATTCATTCATCTTGAATCTGCTGAGGTTGCGTATTTAGAAACCTATCAATGGGCTCAGAGCACTATATCAATTGAAGTGATCGAACTAGTTTAGTGAACTTGCACGGTTACTGTGTCTAGACCACTACCTATTGCCGATAACTTAGAGTACGGTACTTCCTTCTTCTTTCTGTTTCCGATCAGAGCTCCCCGAAATCCCATTGGAGACAACTTAAATGGCATTTCCAAATGGCGAGGAGGTCATCTTAGGTCTTTCCAACTTTCAGAACGACCCACTCTTTTTCTACTTTGTACAGAACACATTCTTGGGTATTTTATCGAAATTGAAGATGTGCTCTCTTTCCCAAATCACAGTTTAAGATCAAGCACTGGGCGAATTAGCCACCAAACGTCGTTTTGGCGGCAAGGGCAGGTCGGAAAGCATTATTACCATGGCGACTCACGAGGCACAACAAACTGCGCCACTAGAATCTTCAGCTTCTTCAGAAAATGCCGCAGCTATAATGATTCAGAAGACATACCGAGGCTACCGTGCCCGGCGCAAGCTTGCAGATGCTGCAATCATCGCTAAACAATATGGATGGTGAGCTCCAGCTGCCCAGTAAACTGCCAGGTTACCCTCTCCTTTGATAAAAACAAAATGGGGCTCTTAAGGCGTGTCATACTTCAGAATTAGGATTATGTATGTCAGGATATCTTGAGCGCTGTTCAGCTTTGAGCATGTAAACCCATTGCGTGTTTTTTTGATCCCAGTAGGGTATGGGCATTTGACGAAACTTTTGTTTTCGATACCATTTGGTTCTATATACCATGCAGGAACTTTTTGCCTGGCGAAATCGCCCTAGTATTAATATGGTTTTAGAGTTTAGAATGGTATTGAGTGAATTAATAACTCGGGTATACAAAGATTCTCTCACCTTGACATACCCGCCAAATATCAATATTTGACTAGTATTACAATTTTGATGCCCACGGGTAGGTTCTTTGATGCCATAAATGATGTTGGTTATTGATACCCATGCATTCACCTATATACCAGACGTACACTGGTTGTAACCATAATGAGGGGATTGTGGATTGGAGAAACAGGTGGAATATAGTCGATGCTGTGGTTCTGCAGCATACTACCCAAGATTTCTACGCACACAGTAAGGCTTGGAAATCCAGTGATAAGTGGGATCGTTTGAAACGGAAGGCCTCCAAGGTGCCATTGATTTCTTGATGTTATCTTCCATCCTGTCAACCACAAAAGCTTGTCAATCCAGGATTTGTTTGTACTAAGCATAATAATGCTGAATTTTTTATTGCTTTGGTGTACAGCTTGAAGTTGTCTTGTTGTTAAACTGTTGAGGAAGCTCTAATTATTCTCAAATGTACGCAAGGCTTGTATAACTGTTACCTCGTACTGATTATTCTATGACAAGGTTTAGACAGTGAGCACCATCAAATTGTGAAGACGCCAAACTTCAAACTATACCCTTTGTGAAGGATGGTTGCCTCTTTAGAGAACATGCGTTTAGTGAGGGTTTCTAGAGCTTGAGAATGTCATGTAGGTGATAATCCGCAACATGTACTTTCCCATTTCTGTATAAGTTGAGAAGAAGGTTGGCGGGATTGGATTGCAGGTTGGAAAAGGTCTGTCCAAAGACCATAAGGCCCTCAAACTCGCTTTGCAACATTGGCTCGAAGCTGTAAGAATCCACTTACAATGGGCGTCCAATGCTTGATTTGGTGCAACTTGCTAAGTACTTTCAACAACGAAGTTCATCGTTTGTGTGTGTGTGTTTTTTAATTTTTTAATTAATAAATTTAATTTGTGTGTCTGCTCAATTACAACACTTTGCATCAGCACACCTTGAAGCATCAATTTTGTGGGCATTTCTTGTTAGAGTTCTACTTCTCATCAAAATGCTAGTGTCCTCCTGTCTGGGAGACCTCTGTAGTTTCATTTGCTTTAGATGTGCACCAGCTTCGACTTACTTTGTTCCTCTTGTCTTTCTTGCTTATTTCACTGAATTGCAGGTAGACGCAAGGCACAGATATGGACAGAACTTGCACCATTATTATCTTCATTGGATTAATTGTGACACGCATGAGCCATTCTTCTATTGGTACTCTTTTTAACCTACATATCCTTATTGAACTTGGTATAAGACTGTAACCTCTGAAAAGGAATTTGACCCTTAATTGCGTGTTTTGGGCAGGTTGGATGTTGGGGAAGGCAGAGAAGTGGAAGTAGAGAAGTGTCCAAGGTCGAAACTCCAGAAACAACTAATCAAGTATCTGAGCCCTGTAATAATCAGCTTCTTTCCCATGTGATTGTATTGCCTTTTAGTTGAAAACATGCGCATGTGCTTGAACGTTTCAAAGGGAAGTTGACCAGATTTTTTTCATGTAAGACATACCTGGGTTGCTGATCAAAGATTGATGAATTTCAGGACCAACGAAAGCATTATGAGGTAGCAATATACAATGGCAAGCTGTATTTCAGACTATCTAGCGAGCTTGTTCACACCCCAGGAACCGATCGCTGGATTTTTGTCATGAGCCCTTATGGAAAACTATATGTTGGCAAGGTATGACACGTCATCATTTCCACTGCATGTTACTATCACTACCTAATCTCAGAGACCACTAAGAACCAGGTAATGAATGCGAGGAGTTCTACCATGGGCTGTAGTGTTGCGCTAGGGATGAGGTAGATATCGGGTGCCCAAGGTAGACATGCCTAATTTGGTTACTTATCTTAATCGGACATCCATATTTGAGTGGTATGTGGTGTGGTGTGGCAATAAGAATGGATACCAAAAAACTTGTGTTTAAAAGAGATTAGATTGCATTCTCAAAAATATATATATCCACTCTAGGCTCAATAGTCAACATAATTGGGAGACCTATGTGACCATTTAATGAGCACGAGACTCTTTGCTTTGATATTGAATAAGATATTCATGTGAACTTCAAAAATTATGAGAGAAGTGCCTACAACCTCAATTTGGATTTGCTAACTACTTCGTAATCCCGAATTTCATATCCTAGAAGTGGGCTAGTCGGAAAAAGTAACCATTTAAGACCTTACTAGAGCTGATGGCTTGGCGGCACCTGTCTATTACCAAGCTAGTGGTCAGGCCATGGTAGGATAATCATATACAGGTGATAATGTGCCTCCTCGAATCCAATCAGAAATAGACACATCAGCAAAATGACGTGCCCTCACCACTACACGTCACATCTCATGGCAGTGAGTCTCACACAAGGTGTGGCAATGCATTTACGCAGAAGGTGAAGGGCTCTTTTCAGCACTCCAGCTTTTTAGCTGGGGGTGCAACAACAGCAGCAGGTCGACTGAAGGTTAATCGTGGGAGATTGGAGGTTAGAATACGCATATAAGTTACTTTCCCTGTTTGACACACAACAGTGGTCATGATTAGAAATTTTTGGAAATATTTCAGAGCATTAAAATCTGTAAATTGGTGTGCAAATTGTGTCGTCAGTGGCTTGGACTAATGTTTTGTTCATTATTGTGGTCATAGCTAATGGAGGCACATAGCGGGCATTACCGGCCAAGTCCTGAGAACTTCGAGACGCTTGTGAAAATTCTTGTTGAAAGTGGGGCTGACCTGACCATGGCCAAGGTAAAGTTCTACTTGTTGCAAAATCAATGATATCTTACTTTAAATACCTGCAAATTGCTTACACAAGAAAGCTCCATCCTTGCTCTTTACACTTGTCCAGTTTCTTTGTTTCATAAACTGCATTCGATTGATGCCACTTTCAATACCTTACTCTTTTCTACATCATATGACTTACTGTTTTCATCGGTCATTATGTGAATTGTTCACATAGTCTTAATATTGTTTCCCGGTGGATGGATTCATTTTTAGTCATTAATGCTGTTGGTGTTGCAATATTGGCGGGATATATTTAGTCCATCAAGTAACTGTTGGGGTGTATTTTGTTGCAGGTGCAATTGGTGTCAGATGACATGCTGCAGTCAAACAGCTTTGATAGGCTTCACGATGAGAAATTATCTAACGATGCGAAGTCTGCGATCCAAGAAACTTGTTCCGAAGAAGGTGTTGCAGTGAGGATTGGAACTCCTCATCTTGTCTCTTCTGCTAGTATGGCAGATGAAGCCGGTGTGTTCCTTGTTACAGACTTGACCTTCCCAAATGAGAAGGTCAACAATCTGGCTCAGGAACCGGCAAAAGAAGATGATTCTGTCAACCTACATAAGGAAGACATGAAATGGGAGGAAACCTTACAGAAAGCAACCAGAGCCTTTACAGTAGAAGGAAAAAAATCAGATGGAACCGTAATTCCCAACCCTGTAGTGACACCTCAAGAAGACATCCGGCCATCTGGTTTGACACGGAACTCAGCCTTGATGTCATTGTCGACGGTTAATCGGTTGAAAGCGCTTCAAGTATTTGAGCCTTCTGAATCAGCTGGTGATTCCTGTCACACTTGTGAGGGAAGTTTAGAGGGCCCGCTGCCACAAGTAGAAGCCAACTGAGTTTGGAGAATGTACAGGTGAGGATTCGAAGTTCAGTGTTTGCCAGCTCTGTGCTCTCTGCTTTATTGTATTGTGTCTGCACAGTTGAAAGACAAACATCTGAAGTACTATTTAAATATGCAAAGCCTCATTGTCCGTTTAGGGTTTAAAGGGTTAAAAGCCTCTAAAATTATAGTGCGAGACACTTAAGCAGGAAAAGGGAGTGTCATGCTGGTCAGTCCATGATCGAGTGTCATCTGGGTGAGAAGTATCTGCAAAGAAGATAGGTAGGCATTCAGAATTGTGCTATTATTGTCACTATTTTCTTCTGGAAACAAAGGGTGGTGATATGGAAGTGATACTTTCTTGCAAGAAGTGCAAGTTTCATGAGTGCCAACCCACGTACTCAACAAATGTGTGTGACACTAATAGCACAATTCTGTGTATATTGGTAGTTAAGTAGAAGACCTTTCTTTGATTGGAGTGAAATTGCAGTGATAAAATTGAAATATTTTTCAAATGGTTAAGGTCGTACTACTGAATACCTCCAAACTACAGGCTTGTATGTTTCGAGGTATTCTCTATCACTCTGCTTGGAGGAACACTACTATCCCTCCATCTCGCAGTCCAGTTCTCAAAACATTGTCAGGCTCTCACAAGTTGAAGTTTATCCTAAGATGATCAGGACCGAATTACTAGGAATTTGCCAACCAGCTTGGGTTTCCTCAACCAAAACTTGTGGAAGTTCAAATGGCTTCACAAGGCTCCATACTTGTTTCAAGTAGCCCACCTTTTCTCATACAGTGTACTCCCGTGTCATATACAATCGGCATGATTGCATCTTTCTCGCTTACATATTTAAGGGAAAGCACAGAGGACATAGTGAACACAGTGTTCATTTTCTGACACAGTGAACATAGTAAACACTAAATAAACCATACATGAATGTGGGCTTTGTTGTTACTTTGAGAACCACCCAAAACAGAGAACAATACACTCATGCATTGATATGATCATGTATGTGACTTCCCTTTTCAACATATCAAAATTTTGGGATAACACCCTTCATCAAATCTGTTACATTTCTCAGTCTGATTATTGGTCCAAAGGACTCTGCTATCAGACGGTCATGGCTGAAACAGCTTTATGCACACTACCTACATACCTCAAATAATATCTAACCTCCTCAGTATGTATATCCTTTCTACAAACATTCCTTGGCTTCCTTGGCTTTGCCATCTGCAGAGTACTTTCCAAGCGTTGCCAAAGAATTTGCCTTTACTCGCACAAGAAGAACCTTCTTTGCAGCTTCCAGGTTCTCAGGTTGTCTTCAACAGAGTTCTGAAGAGCACGACTGAAAGAGAATGACACATGCCATGGGTTGGGGCTCTGGCTCATCACAGTCATGGGTTGTTTACACCATGGACCATGAAGTCGTCCCAAGGCACTGTAAAATTTGTGATTGGATGTTGAACTCGTCTTCGGACCACTTCGGTTTACATCAAGGGAAAAATGCCAGAGGGATCATAGAGTTCGAGGTCCCCAAAAGACATATTTTAAGGATTACATTATCCAATGACATGGTCCAATGGGTTTTGTGGTGGGAGACAAAAGAGGTGCTCTGGAAGAAAAAGGCAAAGTTATGGTAGAGAAATATTTTTATATTAAAATTTTAATGAAATATAATTTCGAGAAAAGAAGATGAAGACAAGAGAAGACAAAAGAATGGTCAAACTTGAATTTTTTCAAAACTGCCCTTTTTTGAACATATATAAAATAATCCAACACGTTCACTTTTTGGTGCATGGTCATTCCTCTTGGTCCGCATTCGGTTTACACCTAGTGAGGGGCCCAAAGGCTTTCTAAATTTATGTTTTAAGAAATTTGATCATGGAAGTTGGACCATCAAGTCAGACCATGGAAAAAGACCATCTTCCATGGTCCGACTTCATGGTCCATGGTGTAAACTGACCCTCAGGTTAAGGGCCAGTTCACATGGGTCCCAAGTCCTAAGTCCCAAGTCGTTTGAGGTCAATCTATCCAATCTCAGCCGTAGAGAGCATGGAAGTTGGAACTTACCACTTCACATGGGGCCCCAAGTCCTAAGTCCCAACTATGACATGGATGCCTAGATGACAACACTTTTTGGAGGTGAGGCTTGGGACTTGTGTTACAAGTTGGGTCGAGCAAAAAGCTAGACACAACTCTCAACCCAAGTCCCGTGAATATTTGTGCATAAAATAATCAAGATCTAACTTTAGTGATATTTAAGTGGTCACTTGAGGCTCCCCAGTTGGGACATTGCCTCCATGTTGGGACTTGGGACTTGGGACCCCATGTGAACTTGATTTAAGTGTTGCTTCCACCTCTGACTGACCTCCAGACAGAACCTACATGCACAACCTTATTAAGGTAGAGGGTGCTAAAACCAAAACCCCACCCAAAACCAACACCTATAAACACCTCCCATTCACCAACACTCTACTACTTTGAAGCGTTCCCCACGGTGTAGGAGTGTATGGGCCAACAAAGTGACGCCACCTCATAGCGACCTCCACTACCTCCATGTAGGGTAGATAACGGGCTCCACTCTATCTCGGGTTGGTTCAAGGTGGGTTTAGGGTGGCTTATCAATGCCTATTCTAGCCATTCTATACATTGCATTGGGGGGGGGGGGGGTTATAGCCATTCTATTTACAAAGTTACAGAGGTAGGCCCACAAAGCACAAAGGGGGTTGGTACCCAGGATGCAAGATGATGGTTTTGCAAGCGAACTAGGTGGGATCATGGAGGTGGCCATGTGGCTTTGCGCACCGTTACTAGTTGGTCTTTGATCTAGTACCCAACTATGTTGTGTTGGGGTCCTCATCATATCCAAGGTTGTCATACACGGGTTTAAAGAAGCTACTGGTTTTGACTTTGAATATTCATCAAATATCTAATTGAGGCTAAGAATAATTTTCCTTTCCTTATACTTATGTTTACAACAAAGGCTAATATGAATATATATTTTTTATATCAACCATGTAGCCATATGTATGTGCAATAGCTTAAAGTGTTGGTTTAAGCACCCTCTACCTTGATGAGGGGAGGACTCACCTAGCTCAACTGCGATCAGAAAACCATTTCCTGCCCTCCCAGTCTCTGAGAAACCGTTCTCATTATAACCAGTCATGCCAATGGACATGCAGTTGACATTCTTGCAGCTATTAAAGGATACTGAAACCAACTGTGACTTGTGATACCTTACCCCAACTGTTGTCATGAAGCATGCAAAGCAAATGGGCTTCATCACCCAAGTGAAAGGTGGAACTGTACCTGACAAATTGCGGCATACCGAGCAAGACTCCATGCACGATGATGACAACGAGTTTCTTAACGATGGTGTATTTTGTGAGTGAGTTAAATTTTTTTTGTTGGTGGAATGCAGTGGTAATTGTGGACTTTGGTGATTGTGCAGGGTCATGTGCCTCTTCCAGGATCCAACAACGAGTCATGGTGCCAGGGTTTGGATGGATTGGCTACCAGGACGCCTGGCTACTATAAACAGGGAGCACGATTTGCCAAGTGGTGAGCGAATTAAACTGGTCATCTTGTCCACCTTCCTCCTGGGAACGATGCGTTCTGCTACCAAGCAATCGACCATCTTCTTGCCGTCGGTCGTGGACTGGTTCAACGTCTCCTCGAAAAGGATCGGTCCGGAGCTGTATTCTCCAAGTCCAGGCGTGGTGACCAGCAACTGCATGTACGCCTGTTGATTCGTTTCGTTGTTCTCCATTCCAATTGACTCTTATAAAGCAGTTGAAAGTTGCGTTGCAATATACCCAAGCTATTCCGGCTTGGGAGGGCTACCAAACCCCACCAACAATACACCAACGGGCAAGCCTGATGAGTGAGTCCAACTTGCAGGTCATTCTGGCACTATTCCAAACCTTGGATAACTGGCCAACTAGCATCACTTAGCTAAATTTTTTTGGGGCCCCTATTTGTCATTTAGCTTTAGCTAGCTAAGTTCATTGAACCTAGGATTCTTAGTTAGCTTTAGCTAGCTCACTTTTTTGGAACTCTCATTTTTACTCAATTTCGACTAGCTAAAAAGTTGTGTGACATGCATATTCATTCTAAACCATAGAGAAATCCATTCAAACAAAACCAAACAATATATATTTGGTTGTATTGCTCTTGGTTGGCTCTATATTTTCATGTTGTTTCACAAGGAAATTGAAAGGCTTAAAAAAACACGTGTAGTCAACTTCCTCACTTTCAACTAGCACTAGTGATAGATCATCATCATCATCTTCTTCATTTTCATTATCATCGGAATCGTCAATGTCATGTGGCAATTTAGGACGAGATGGCATCAAGGTGTTCCTAATCAGAGATTCCATGACATCTATTGAATTATTAGGACTCATGTTCAATTTTAAAAACATCGTTGCTTCAATGAGTTTGGATCTAAGAGATGACCATTTGGGTGCAATGACATCATTCATCCCACCGAGATTATATTCAGATTCCAACTAGCTATTAGTTGACTTTCCTTGCCCAAATTATGGCACTTAGTTTTAGCTAGCTATTCTTTTGAGGCACCAAATTCCTGCATAACTTTAGCTAGTTGAAGCTTTTAGCTACCTAAATAGTTGCCCACTTAGTTAGCTATCCAAGGTCTGCACTATTCCATTGTGGGGCGTTGTATGGAGAACTAGTGAACACACTCTAAGCAACTACATAATAGTCTCTTTTGAAAGAAATTGGTTGCAATTAAAAGACTCTAAAAATGTACAGTTGCTTATCGAAAAGTTCATAGTATACAATTTGAGTGCTCCCTCAAAAACAAAGTATCCCGAAATTAAAGACAGATCATGCTCATGTGATACATGGTACCACGAAATGCAACCAAGGTGTTGTGTAATGTTATGAGAAGAACAAAATCTAGATGCAACTATAATTCCCAACCCATGACATCAAATGTCTAGGTGTTTACACACAACCACTGTTTCTTTAGTTCTAATTTTGAGGGATAAGGAAGGAGATGTATTGATGATAACCACAACCATACTCGAGCACGGATTACAAACTTCAATAACTCATGACTCAATCACAAACTCGATTGTGGATTTACACTCTTTTCGAATCTAAGAATTTACTCGACCATGCCTTGAGCTCAGAATAATTCCAATTAAAAAAGTTTGGCTAAGTTGAACCCTAAGTTTTGATATATTTCAACCTACTTTTAACGCTAATTGTCAAATATTTGGCACATGTTTGGTAAATTCAAATATTGAGAATTGTATCCCACACTATACATAGATGAGATCATGTAAAATAAAATTTATGTTTACATAAAATTTATATATGATCATTGCAGCTAATATACATAAAATATAAATTACAATTATTATTTTATATTAGAAAAATGACTATATTTATATCTATAATCATCTAATGAACACTATAATTTGTTGTTTGATAATAATATGATATCCATATGAGCTTTAATAATTATGAGGAAAGTGGCTAACGCCTCAATTTGTATTTGGGTAGTATAAATTGAGAATGTCATAACTATCGTCACTTACTAAGTGATTTTTCATCCAAATTTTAACCATCCATGACAATAATAAAAAATGACAGGATGCAAAATATATCAAACTCTATAAGTAACTCATAACACGAGTGTAAGTTGGGATGGTAGTACTTCATACGAAATGTCATTAAAAACGTTACCACAATGACATAAGATGCCATATGATACTAAATACAATATGTAGTGTAGTCACTACGAAAAGTCCTAAATACCACTCTAATGAACAAGACAAAAAAATTATAATGCCATAGTTCATGAGATGTTTACTGCTGTGTATCAAAAAAATTACTATAAGATTTTGAGTATTTTATATATACATGTAGGTAGATGTGCCTTAGAAGTTATCCTACTCCTTTCCCTTTTGGTTGGACACCTATATTTGAGTAGTATGTGGTTTGGTGTGGCTCCAAAATATGAATAATAAAACTCATGTTCTTATAAGAAATTGGACTGCGTGCTCAATAATGTCATGAAGTTTATGCCTGGGTTGCACTATAGTTAACAAGTTGACCATAAGTGTAAACACATGACACTTGCCATTATTATGCTCAGCGTATCTTTCTCTTGCATACTAAAACGTAAAACTATCATCTCAAGTACTTCATTATGCTACTCTATACATCATGCGATAAATAGTTACACACGCACTATAACAAGTTACATTATGCTGACAATTAACGGACATGACAATACTAGGCCTCTAGGCATCTAATTTAGACCGTTCACAAATAGTGTGCATGACAGTAAATAGCATAAATGGTGTAGTTTCAGTGATACAATCAAAATGTTCTTCAAATTGTGCAGGTCTTAATCGAGTACACTGGCTTGTCCGATGGTTGTTGCCAACCCCATGTTAGAAGACTATAGACCCTACATTTTCCATCCCAAGTTCTCAAAAACATGGCAGGTTTTCACAAGCTGAAATACATGCTAAGATTATTAGGACTTCATTCCTAAGATTTTACAAAGAAATTGTCATACCACCGTGGCCTTCCTCAACCAGAATATATGGAAATCAATGGCTTCATAAGGTTCAAGGGACTAAAGCAGCCCACCTTTTTTTTATATGTTGTACTTCTGAATCATATAAAAGTACGAGTTATTGTGTCGCTTTCACGTACATCTTTTTAGAATTGTGCACAGAAAGACCATAATAATTCTTCGAATATGATGGAATAATGATTTTCTGACACGGTGCATGTAGAGAGCACTCGATAAACTATACAGAAATATGAGATTTCATCGCTAACTTCAGAGCACCCATCCCACACTTGGACAAAGAAAAATACACTGACATGTTGACATATTGACATACTGACATACTCAGGTATTTGACTTCCCTATTCAATATATCAACCAAAATTGCGGGATAACATCCTTCATCACAAATCCGTTACATTCTCAGCCTGATTATTGGTCCAAAGAACCGTGTTATCATATGGTTATGCCTGAAACAACCTTATGCACATTACCTACATACCTCGAACAATCTCTAACCTCCTCAGTATGTGTATCCCTTCACAAACATTCCTTCCTTAGCTTCCTTAGCCTCGCCGTCTGCAGAGTACTTTCCAAGCTGTGCCAAAGAATTTGCCTTGGCTCGCACAAGAAGAGACTTCTTTGCAGCTTCCAAGTTCTCGGGTTGGCCCTTCCATGTCTTCAACACAGAGTTCTGAAGGGCACGGGCATAAGAGAACGACACGTGCCATGGGTTGGGGCTCTGGTTCATCGCATTCAGGTTGAGTGTTGCTTCCACCTCTGACTGACCTCCAGACAGAAACTGCATCACCAAAGCAAAGTGTTAGCAGTGCCAAGTACACATATCCAGATTCACAACATAAAGGTAGCCACCATGGTTTGCATCCATACTTCTATTTCAAATACACAAATTTCCATGGTCAAGAGGTGGAGTAATTTGCACCAAGTTCACAGAACTCACCATGATGCCGGGAACAGCAGGAGGAACTCTCCTCTTCAACAATTTCAAAGTGTACTCTGCAACCTGCTCAGGGGTAGCCCTCTCGGGGCACTCTGCTCCTGGGGTAACCATGCTTGGCTTCAGCAAAATTCCCTCGAACACAACATTGTTCTCTGCCAGGTAGAAGAACACCTTCGACCACACCTTCTCGGCAACCTCCAAGGTCCTGTCGATCCCATGGCTGCCGTCCAGAAGAACCTCGGGCTCCACAATTGGCACCAAACCGTTGTCCTGAATATACAGTAAAGCACCTGTGAGTCCTCCCCTCACTAATAAAGCTGTCCATCGCTATAGCTCGACTGCGGTCAGGAAATCATTTCCTTCTATCCCACACTCTGAAAGTCATTCTCAATATGACCATTCATGCCAATGGACGTACAATTAACATTGATGAAGTCATTAATGGACACTGAAACCAACTGCGACTCTGATACCTTATACTCCGACTGTTGCCACAAAGCTTGCAAAATAAATGGGCTTCACCACCCAAGTGAAAGGTAGAACTGTACCTGGCAAATTGCGGCATACCGAGCAAGACCCCATGCAGCTTCTGTCACGGCCAACTCAGAAGGGCCGTTAGGAATGCTCACCACAGTCCTCCTGCAGAACAATCCAATGTGAGATCATCAGGGATCGTCCACATATCGACCAGAAAAAGTGTCGATAAGTCTCAACAATTCTTCCATCCATCGATCATTCAACAAGGTGGTCTCTCGGAACCCGAACTCCGTCCAATACAATTTACAGGCAACCCTTATGTGGGCCGAAAACATAATATGATTAAACTGTGTGCGATAGCAAAAGACCAGTGAAATTTTGTACCGGGGTAGGTACATAGGACATAGGCAAGTGAAACTCTCATCAAGACAGTGAAATTCGCTCACCACTTGGCGAATCGTGCTCCTTGTTTGTAGTAGGCCGCAGTCCTGGAAGCCAATCCGTCCAAACCCTGGCACCACGACTCGTTGTTGGATCCTGGAAGAGGCACAAGACCCTGCACCCATCACCCCAGTCCACGATTATCAATGCATTCCACAAAGATTAACTCACAAGCAAAACACGTCATCATTGAGAAACTAAACGTCATTGTCGTGTATGAAAATTTACCTTGTCCACCTTGATGCCGGGAACGATGTTCTCCTCTACCAAGCAATCTACCATCAGCTTTCCGTCAGTCGTGGACTGGTACAACGTCTCCTCGAAAAGGATCGCTCCGGAGATGTACTCTCCCAGCCCAGGCGTGGTGCACAACAGCTGCCTGTACGCCTGGCGATTCACTTCGTTGTTCTCCAGCCCGATCGACGATAACCGCAAGCCACAGGTGGCATTGGACTCATCCATAGCCAAGATACCACGCCCGGGAGTGGCAATGGTTTTCTGCGCGCACCACCACACACCAATATTAAGAAATCACAACCCCACAAACCGATCGCACATAAACAGCATTCGCACATGCCCCTCTCATATTTTGGACAAACCTGCCGACGTGGACACCGATCGCACTCCCTGCCCACCTTAAATAAAAACCCTGCATCACACAACAACATTCCCTCTCTCCCCATCCGACCCTAACCCCCAACAAAAAAGCATCAAGCCAACATCAACAACGACCACCAAACATGTACTCACCGAGGTCTTGATGAGCTCGTCGGTGTATCCCCCTGCTCGGATGGCAAAGGCCACGTTCTCCGCCCTCGCAGGGCTTGCGGAGGCAGGGCTCATGCTTACACCGCAAAAGCTCGACTTGAGCGTCACGGCCTGCTTGAGACCCATCCCCATGGCGGCCATGGCGTCCGTGCAAGCCTCTTCTGTTCTGTTCGATGCTACCACCGATCAAACAAGGCACAGAAAATGAAATGAAGGATCACCAACAAGAGAGCCAAAGTTTGAGGCTTCAGAGGAGGAGACTCACGGAGAAGGAGAAGAGGGGAGCAGAGTGGAGGGCTAAAGGAGGGGACCAAGGGTCAAAGGGCAACAAATAGAGGAGGCAGGAAGAGAGGAAAGGGCAGGCGTGGGAATTTTGGGAGGAGGCGACTCGCTGGTCTTCCAGTTCCGAAGGGTTGGACCAGTGGTTGGAACTTGGAACTTGGACCTTCACTTTCCAAAACTGAACTGAACCCTTCTCAAAATCCACCTGCAGTCATCAGTCGCTCCGACCTTTACTGCGGACCACCACCTACGCTTTCTACGATGCCAATTCATGTGCACACCTCATTGGACTGGCTGCGGCTGCCAGATACCTACCTACTGCGAATAATCTCACGTGGGGTCAATGGCTACTTGTTCCATGGGTCCCTTTGTCACCTCTTTAGTTATAACTGAAGACAAATTAATGTTTGATTAAGTTTAACTGAAGTTGCTTTAATGTTGGTAAGTAACTTAGTCGATTGTTGTCGGCTTGCTCTTGCATGTCTATAGAAAAGAATAAAAAAATGGTTTTTTTCTTTGCGCATTGACATGATTTTGTTCTGTTCCTGGTTCTCAGGAACGTAGGTCTGGTGGGATCTTGTCTTTGTGTGGAACAATTCTTCTGGTCTGCGGTGATTTGAAATATAAGCACTAGGTGCTTCAAAACATCCACTGAGATCCTCATTTTGGCTCATCAATACCCATTTAGTTAAGTTAGATGATGAGGTGGAATCAAATTGAGGAACTGCAGTCTGCAATTCTATCACCTCGGTCTGCTCTTAACCGCCGAGACATTAGGGGGTAACAAATTACCGGAAACTTATTTCGTTTAATACCTAATTATAATTACTAGTAAATTATATGTGATTCCAGGTGGCGGCTACCTAACCTTTGAATCTTGCGGACATTATAAGTTGCTTCTTGAGTACCTAAAAGCAGTACGTCACTTTCCATGAAGTTGACCTCACATGATACCAGAGCCCAACATTGGGCGCCCATGCCCATGCCCACCCATGCCCATGGGTTTTGGGTGGGCATGGGTGCAATATTATGTTCATGGGCGGGCATGGGTGGGCGTGGGTGCGATATTATTTTTCATGGGTGGGCGTGGGTGCGATATATATTGTTCATGGGTGGGCATGGGCTATAGCAAAGCATATTGAATGAGCTCTCATTCAAATGCTTTCGACGGTTGCGTGGAGGACCGGACTGTGTTACATGCTGGATTACTCTACTAACCCCTTATGACTTTCTCTTCTCAAAGTAGTGAAGTTGAAAGCTCCAAAATACAAAAGCCACTGGGCAAGGTTGACTACATTGGCACAATTTTTGAATATATGGGTGCAATTTTTGAATACATGGGCGCAATTTGAATAGCATGGGTGGGCATGGGTGGACACATTCATGCTATGGGTGGGCATGGGTGGGCATGAGTGAACACATGTCATGCTATGGGTGGGCATGGGTCACTGCTGATGGTCATGGTCTGGGTATGGGTACAAATTCGAAGGGAAATGTTGGGCTCTGCATGATACCTTTAAGTTAGTTGGTGAAGTCTGAAATGTGCACTGCACTCCTTTACCCATGCAGTTACATTTTACAATTGATGAATGAATTTCTTGAGTTACTCTCTTCTGGCCTGCACTCAGTGGCAGTGAGAACACATCACCAGAGGAATACAATACTTTGACAGGCGAGTCGCTTCCTTTCTCACACCTGCCCTTTGCGAGTCCTTCAAGTTCACCTTAGAACTTAGGTATTTGTTGGCTTTGCCCTTCCTTGTAAGCTGCTACCCCTTCTTCATTCTCTTCAATTCTTTGCTCTTGTTCTCATTGCACAGCGGTGGTAAGTAGCAGCGAACAGAACAGAAGAGGCTCGCAAGGACGTCATGGCCTCCATGGGGATGGCCCTCAAGCAGGGCGTGACGCTCAAGTCGAGCTTCTGCGGTGTAAGCATGAGCCCTGCCTCCGCAAGCCCTGCGAGGACGGAGACTGTGGCTTTTGCCATCCGAGCAGGAGGATACACCGATGAGCTCATCAAGACCGCGGTGAGTGCATGTTTGGTGGTTGTTGATGCTAGCTTGATGTTGTGTTGGTTTGGGGTTGGGGTTAGGGTCGGTCTGCGACAGAGCTGTTGTGTGTGTGCAAGTTTTTTTTTTTTTTTTTTTTGCGGGGTGTGTGGGGGGGAACTGGGGGCGTAGGGAGGGAGTGCGATCGGTGTTGATGTGGGGCAGGAGATGAGAGTGGCATATGCGAATGTCGTTTATGTGCGATGGGTTTGTGAGTTATTGATTTTTTAGTGTGCGGTGGTGCGCGCAGAAAACCATTGCCACTCCCGGGCGTGGTATCTTGGCTATGGATGAGTCCAATGCCACCTGTGGCTTGCGGTTATCGTCGATCGGGCTGGAGAACAACGAAGTGAATCGCCAGGCGTACAGGCAGCTGTTGTGCACCACGCCTGGACTGGGAGAGTACATCTCCGGAGCGATCCTTTTCGAGGAGACGTTGTACCAGTCTACGACTGACGGAAAGCTGATGGTGGATTGCTTGGTAGAGGAGAACATCGTTCCCGGCATCAAGGTGGACAAGGTAAATTTTCATACACGACGATGACGTTTAGTTGTTCAATGATGACGTGTTTTGTTTGTGAGTTAATTCTTTGTGGAATGCATTGATAATCGTGGACTGGGGTGATGGGTGCAGGGTCTTGTGCCTCTTCCAGGATCCAACAACGAGTCGTGGTGCCAGGGTTTGGACGGATTGGCTTCCAGGACTGCGGCCTACTACAAACAGGGAGCACGATTCGCCAAGTGGTGAGTTAATTTCGCTCTTTTACGAGGAGTCTCGTTGTGCTATCTCTGTCCTATCTATCGCGTACATGCTATGCAACGACAGGCTCAAGTGCCCATCTCCCATCGCACCCAAACGTTGATCAACTTAAGAATCTGCCTCCATAAGGGCCGCCTGTAAGAGGAAAAAACTGGCGAAGTGAAGCTTCCGAGATTCCTCCTTGTTTTGTCGGATTTTCACCTTTCTTTTTGAATGTGTGGTGAATCGAAGAATCGTTATTAAATAAGGTACGGTTTGCACATTTTCTGTGACCTGGTATCTATCCAGAAATGTGGACGAACCCTGATGATCGCACATTGGATTGTTCTGCAGGAGGACTGTGGTGAGCATTCCTAACGGACCTTCTGAGTTGGCCGTGACAGAAGCTGCATGGGGTCTTGCTCGATATGCCGCAATTTGCCAGGTACAGCATAACCGTTCATTTTAATTTTAAAGCCCTCTGCTTCGCCTGCTTAGTCCCTTCATGAACGGGATTTGAAAATTATCTTTAACCATATCCTGTGTTGACTTTGTTGAGATGTATGTGCTCATTTTGCCATCAATATTTACAGTGCTTATTACAGGGTAATTGCGTGTATGAATGGTTACATTGAGAATGACTTTCAGAGTGTGGGATAGAAGGAAATGATTTCCTGACCGCAGTCGAGCTATAGCGATGGACAGCTTTATTAGTGAGGGGAGGACTCACAGGTGCTTTACTGTATATTCAGGACAACGGTTTGGTGCCAATTGTGGAGCCCGAGGTTCTTCTGGACGGCAGCCATGGGATCGACAGGACCTTGGAGGTTGCCGAGAAGGTGTGGTCGAAGGTGTTCTTCTACCTGGCAGAGAACAATGTTGTGTTCGAGGGAATTTTGCTGAAGCCAAGCATGGTTACCCCAGGAGCAGAGTGCCCCGAGAGGGCTACCCCTGAGCAGGTTGCAGAGTACACTTTGAAATTGTTGAAGAGGAGAGTTCCTCCTGCTGTTCCCGGCATCATGGTGAGTTCTGTGAACTTGGTGCAAATTACTCCACCTCTTGACCATGGAAATTTGTGTATTTGAAATAGAAGTATGGATGCAAACCATGGTGGCTACCTTTATGTTGTGAATCTGGATATGTGTACTTGGCACTGCTAACACTTTGCTTTGGTGATGCAGTTTCTGTCTGGAGGTCAGTCAGAGGTGGAAGCAACACTCAACCTGAATGCGATGAACCAGAGCCCCAACCCATGGCACGTGTCGTTCTCTTATGCCCGTGCCCTTCAGAACTCTGTGTTGAAGACATGGAAGGGCCAACCCGAGAACTTGGAAGCTGCAAAGAAGTCTCTTCTTGTGCGAGCCAAGGCAAATTCTTTGGCACAGCTTGGAAAGTACTCTGCAGACGGCGAGGCTAAGGAAGCTAAGGAAGGAATGTTTGTGAAGGGGTACACATATTGAGGAGGTTAGAGATTGTTCGAGGTATGTAGGTAATGTGCATAAGGTTGTTTTAGCGAGGACTGTCTGATAAAACAGTTCTTTAGACCAATAATTAGGTTGAAAATGTGAGTGAATTCTGATGAAGGATGATGACCCCCAATTTTGGTTGATATACTGAGAAGCTAAGTCAGTGACACAATCATGTTGATATGTCAGTGCTGTTTCAAATATAGGATGGTTGCTGTTGAAGTAGCAATGAATTCTCCGGTTTGATGAGTTTTCACATTGTTATCTGCTAGACATTGTGAATTGAGAAAATATTCAGATAATGTTTTCAGAATGCTGTGTGATAATGGCATAAGGGTCTTTATTAGGAGCAGATTTGTAATAGCGATGAGAGTATTCTTGTGCTTTTTCAATAGCAGAGCCAAATAACTCAGTGTATTCCAATGATGAGTAACTGACAATACCCCTGGTGGAGATTTAGAAAGAATCTGCTTAAGACAGGTTCTCCTTTGCAATTTGAAGATGAAGGTAGAATGTCTGTTGTTCATTGGAGCCACAACGAACAATGCCATGTCGTCTCACATAAGCGTGCCTATATTTTATATGAGTGGTATGTGGGTAGGTGTGAATCTAAGAATGGCCATCAAAAGACACGCGATCAACAGAGATTGGACTTCATGTTCAAAACATGCTAACCATTCTAGGCTCAATAGTCAACACAATTGGGGGAGCTTTTACTATCACTTCATGAGCAGGAAAATCTTTAGTTCATAATAAATAAGATATTTATACTTGCTATGAAAATTACGAGGCAAATGGTTTCTGGCATGATTTTTATTTGCACTAGTATTTTCACTTTGCACTAATTTTGTGTTCTGTATCCTACAAGAAGTAGGTGCAGAGAGAAAAGTATCTGAATAACACACGTCTCCTTTAGATGCTACATGTGCTTCTGATGGTAGAAGCCTAAATAGTATTTGTTGAAAAGCTGTTTAAAATGAGAAATTGTATACAATTAGCAGACTGAAAGGTTAGAATTTGAGACAGGCGATGTTGTAAGGGCAGCGGAAGGACAAGTGGATGCTGACCTTGACATGACAGATTCACACATAACTGGTTGAGATCTAAGTATTTCCAAGTCCAATCAGTTAAATGTTGATATCTTTTGGTTTCTCATTATTAAGTTTAAGATATATTCTGTAGATTCCTTTAGAATGTTTGGCAATTTGTCTCAACTCTTGAACTTGAACCGGTTATTTCTGAAACTCAACCAGCCCATCTGTAACTACACCAAATATGATATTTAGTGTCATATGGTATTTTATGCCACTATGGTAAATTTTCGGATGACACTTATGAATAAGTGGACAAATATTGTCATGGGTGATGGGTGTGTTTATCCATTGGCCAAAATCCTAGCTTCTATTGGTTTGGCCTCCACCCTAAAGGACTTCTTGTTTGCTTGAGAGTTTGCTCAAACAACCAAAGTGTGGTTTGACGGTGAAGAGTGCTCACTCCTAGAGAGTTTTCCAACTGTGGGCACGTTTCGAATAATTAGTTCACAGAAATTCTCTTCTTGTTGTAGTTGTAGTAGTCGTTCTTGGCCCTTTCAGAGTTTTGTGATGAGCTTCGATGATTCTTGAGTTGTCATGATGGAACTTAGAGTTTGTGTCGTTGTTGTTGTTGTCGTCCTGGTCATTCTTGGTTCCTTTCAGAGTTTTGCGATTTTCTCCGGATGTGCATTTCAAATTATTAATTAATAAGCCTTTCATGTTGTGTGAGTCTAGGAATTGGAAGGACTACAAGATTTCCAAGAACCCTAAACCCTAGACCCTGAAATATTGTCATAGATGATTGAAATTTGGATGAAAATCACTTGGTAAGTGACAGTATTTGCAACACTATAATTCCAAAGTTTATAAGGAATGACAAATTTTACAGGGTATGACAAATAATGTTGGGTTAACATTTAGTGTGGGTGACGCTACACCGCAGTTTACAATTTTATTGAGCAAGACAATCAGAATTGGTGACATTAAATATCATATTTGAGTGCAGCTGTGACGCCATGTCCTCTGCGCTCGCAAGCTTATTCTTGATGAAAAGCCATCCTGTTCTTAGGGTGCTTGCAGGAATCTAAGGTTCAGTCTTGTCAGTTGAATGTTGAATCCGTGAATAATTGTCCAGGGGTTTCCATAACTCGTCACGTAGCTAATTAACCTAACTCTATTGAGTGTCTATGGCAGGGTGAGAGAGCCACAACTGTAGAGCGCCATAGCTCTTTGGTGCTGGATTTCATCAGCGCTGCGAGATAAAACTGTCGTTTATTGTGCTCCCCTTCGCTTGGTGCACTTATGTATGCCAGAAGAATTTAAGATCGGAAATTTCTGGACGCGGAGATATTGCCTCCAATTTTGGTTCATGCAACAAGGTCCTTGGGGTAGGTTAGTGCAGAAACACGACCTCCAAATTCATGCAAGTTTGACGCTGAACAACATGAAGATTCTGAAGGTCATGGACCGCTGTTTTGCAAGGTCCTGCAAAATCATCGTCAATGAAGCTGATTCCTTGGAGCCATCCACAGAGAGAGTGAAAAATATAGCCCACCTTGTCCAACGTGAAAGCCTACTGAATGAAATGCAGTGCACAGACATAGCCATTAAGAACATTCAGGAATTGATCTCACATAACTTGAAAGCATCAACTGGTCCATTCAGACCAGCTTTGGAGCACTTTAATAGAATCTCGGAGAAAGCTAAGTTGCTCGTGATTCACTGCTCCGATGCAAAGCATCTCTATCCAAATTCAGAATGAAGAAGCATTTCGAGAAGTTTTTTCTGCAGGTAGGCTTATGTTATAATGCCATTTATGAGCAGGCCAGAGCCATGAGTGCAACAAGGAGTTTTCAAATTGTTGATCTTTGTCAGACGGTAGCAATTTTGCCTGCATCACAAGATGACGTTATTGACGATGAACGTACACTCCAGAAGAAACTAGAAGACCTAGCCAAGAGGCCTGGCTCATCTAATGCTCTAGACCAGCCCCTCGCAAACTACTTGCTGGGGAGGCTGAGGTGTGTTTCTCAACAGTGCAAGGGCGAGGAGGAAATGGCACCTTTGGGCATGTCGGATGCAAAATTGTGCAGGAAGAAGGAAAGCAATCTGGTTCAAGGTGGATGTTTACAGTTTGGCTGTAACTTGCGCACACATCCTGTCCCTTAATGAACCTTATGGAGGTGTTCGGGGGGGGGGGGGGGGGGGGAAGTTTGTAAGAAGAATTGATGAAAGAACGAAGGCCGGAGCTTCCTGTAAATTGTTCTGAGAAACTGGTTGCGCTTTTGAAAGATTCTTGGAATTCAAAACCTCGTTTAAGACCTAGCTCTCTACAAATTTCGATATAGATTGAAGAAATCAGACAAAATCTTTAGCGAGTACTATCTTCTACCCTTCAGAATAGTTTGCGACCAATCAAGAATGAAATGTTGAGGGACACGCACATTGAGATGATGTTGAAGCAGTGTTCTGAATTCAGAACTCAGTCGACTTGACATGTTTACGACTTTCAGATCTATCAACCTCTTCCCCAAGTCTCAATCATGAAAGGGAACGTCGAAGTTTCTTAATTGGACATGCATGTAGCAACTCTGTTGATGCAGAATCACCTTATGAAAGGAAGGATAAGCTTAGCAGTGTGTTTCCCAGAATGGGTAGAATTTCATCTCGAGATAAAGCACCATCATTTAGACACGATAGCAAGTCGTCCAGGTTCAAATTTTGGGTTAGGATTTTCACATGAGTATACGTCTTGGATATAAGTCTTTGGCGTATAGTCGAAAGCATAATGGTGGTGGATCTAACGCTATCTGTCAAAAAAAGAAAAGGAAGATATATCCCTGGGTATGGAGACTACACCTGCAGCTAATACAATTTTAAGCGAGAGTCTCAACCTGTAGCTGGCACGCTCGCAGAATCGCCCCCAATTCTCAAGAACGTAGTTCACACTACAGATCAAAACTCACCGGTCCGATATGAAGGAATTAGTTGAAGCTGTACTTATGCAGAACGGACCTGAGGGGCGGATCAATAGGAAGTAACCTGGTGTGTCATGGCGCTGCTGGTTTAAAGGTAAAATGCTTGGTAGCGGTTCATTTGGAGCAATGCACGAAAGTTTTGCAGACAATGGAATTCATTTGCCATAAAAGAGGCTCCTTTATCCGGTCAGAGAGAATCGGATGCAGGCCAGTTCGCAGCTTGAACAGGAAATTGCCCTCCTGAGTGAAATTCAACATGTAAACATTGTGCAGTGTCTGAGGATGGAACGGGATAGAAAGTACATGTACATTTTCCTAGAATCGGTATGCCAGGGCTCATTGGCTTCAGTTTACAAGCAATATGACCTTATCCTCAATGAAATTGGGTCTTACACTAGGCAGATTCTTTGTGGACTGAAGTATCTTCACGACCGAAACATCATGCACAGAGATATCAAGTGTGTCAATATTTTCGTGCACAAGAGTGAAGCTTTCTGACTTCGGGATGGCTAAAGAGGTGGATAAGTTGCATGCGTCAAGATCCTGCAAAGGAAGTGCTTATCGGTTGGCTCCAGAAGTAATTGACCCGAAGAAAACTGATAACCATGCAGCTGATATATGGAGTTTGGGATGTACAGTGCTGGAGATGTCGATTAGGGAACGCCAACCCCCCCCCCCCCCCCCCCCCCTTGGTGATTTGGAATTGCATACGCTTCTTTGGAAAGTAGGTCATGGAATGGTTCCGCCCATCTCTGAAGAGTTACCAGCAGATCTTTAGAGACTTCTCTAAAATGTCTCTAGGTGAATGCTGCCGACCGGCCTAGTTGTGATATGCTTCTGACCGACTCTTTTAATATTACAACACCAACACCAGTGGTGCTGGTAATGCCACTAGAACTGTCTTCAATCGTTGTAGAGAGGTGTTTCCCGCTGGGTCATTCTTCTATCATTGACAATACTGTGTCAGCAGATGAGGTAACTAGAATTCTGAAGCGAGTTCTTATTTGTATTCTGTGGGCGCGGGAAGATATTAGCTATGGTACAGTGGATGGGCTTGCTAGAGTTTTGATTTCCGTGCTAGAGTTCATTTGCTGTCTGGAGGAACTCTTGTTGTATCTATGAAAAACAGTGCGTGATATATTGACATGCTGTGATCGTGTATGCTAGAAAGATGTAAGAAACACGTTCGAGTGTTGATTATTGAGTTTTTTAGTTTTTATCTGCAGAATGAAAGTTTGGAAGTTGCAGACCAACCTTAACCAACGTAGGGATGGGGCAGCCTTTACATTAGAACGGACCTTCTTTGAAAACGGCTAAATTTCCTAGAAACAGCGGCACGTGATGAGGGAGGAACAGGCCTCGTCTTTTCAAGCCACTTAATATTCTAGTACTCATGTGAGACAACAAATTTGTAATAGATCATCAATTTGGAAATATGAGATTCACTAAGCGAGGTTCAGTCAAACGTGGAATGAGAAAGAAACTGCAACGAAATTATGTCCAACTTTGTTCCCGTTGATTCATCGTCACAGAATTAGCTTCACATGAATATATTTGACGGCTCAAATGTGTTTTATTAAGAATTATTTATGCAGTTGATTGGCCGATGCAAATCAGGCCATGGGTAGTTTAGGGTAGACGTGCTTAGGATGTACTCAGACTACTCAAAGGGTAGTTCATTTAATAGAGAATATTCTGTGTACAGTACATAGGAGGAGCTGCATTGAGGCGAACCTTTGAAATTCGAATATCTTCAAAAGGCTGACTCATTCTTGAGGTGCAGATGTTCTAGATTATTAGCTAGCCCTTCCTACTCGGATGGTTGATCCTAACCAGCTGTACATAGACTCCTTAGCTTCTTAGTGGGAGATTGACATGCTGATCAAAGTAGCAAAATGTGTGCTGCAAATGCAATTTTGTTATAATATGGGCTGAGCAATTCAAACATGCATCACTTATTCTTTGACATAGTCTTGCATATGTTATGAGCTGCCTTCATGTGTTGATGGGAGAACTTGTAGGTGAATATCCTTTGTGGGTAATTCGCATAACTGGATTGACGTCAGTGCAGATAAGTAACCCGGGTGTGTGGAGCTTTGTTGTCTGGCTTCTGTGAGAATGCAGAGTACCTCGTGGGGAAGCTTCAATAGCTCTTGCTGAGATAATCTCCAGTGAAGATAGTTCTCATTTTCAAATATTTCCAATGTTTACATTTTCTAAGATATGAATGCTAGCATACTCGAAATCCATAGAATGGACCTCTTAAGCGATTACATGCTAGTCTATGAATGAAGCAAAAAGGGATTATATTTTCCTTCTTTGGACAGAATTATGACAGAGCTCCACCTCTTCTTTTCCGAAGTCACTGAGACCTGTCTACTTCACCTCATCCTCACCTCATCTTTTTAGTCACACATGTAATGTAAATTTATACTGGATTCTATTCAAAAACCTGGTACTAAAAGCAAGTATTGCTGAATCGACACGAGGATCACATCATTCAACAAGGTCTGCAAATGCCCAAATTTTCGCCTCAGGACCCTGTGAACATACTTGTGTATGATCAATCTCTATCCCCTACCAGTAAGTGTACTTACAAATCCACTCAAAATTTTCAGTATGAAGCTTCTTCTCAAACAATGTTTGCACTAAGATTGTGCTTTTGGATGGTGAAGAACACTAACACTGCCTTTCTAGCTACACTAAAAACGATATTTAGTGTCACTTACTATTTAGAATTACACAACACTATAACTGTTTATCTCATTTTTTACCAACAGAGCTTGAATTGGTTGTTTGCACATTATAGAACATTAAAATCTTTACTTGGTAAAAATTTACATTCATAGAAGAAAGATATAGGAACATGTAACTCCGAATAGTAAGTGACACTACATATGATATTTAGTGTAGCCTGTGTCCATAAAAATATCATCAGTATTTTCTAAAGCTTTTACAGGACGAATTAGCACCTCCTGCAAGCAGCCCTTGAGATTTTTATCTTGGGTGACGAGATCTCAGACAAAGTAGAATTCAGAACTAATGTGCGCATAATGGCCTCCATTGCAAATTACTAAATATCCACACCCAAAGCCTGCAGTTGAGCCTCAATGAGCAAGTCCCAATTTTTGTTTGCTTTCGGATTTGCAGGACTAGGATGCATTATATCTCCCACCTGAGTTCCATCAGGAGCACATTCCTTGACTCGTTGCCCAGCATATTTTCCTGCATTTACCCGCATACAAATCCTGAAGTAGCAACAGAAAAATAACCAACTAGTCCTACCCTCTTTTCAGTTCATGGGAGAAGGTTGTGTCACAAGTTGTATTTGCACTCTATTTCGTAGTGAGAGCACTTTTGAACTGATATATAGAATGTGTAAGATTATAGGATCCTACAATCACTAATCTACCAAATTAGTTCCAACAGGTCCTACAATCATACTACATGAATGCAGAAACTGGAAAGTAGCATCACTGACCTACACCCACAATTAGCCGTGGTTGAAGAACATCAATGACAGAGCACAGAGCAGCATTACAAGCACTGGTCACTGCCAATCTCTCACTGGCTGTCAACTTGTCTGGAGTGCGATTCCTGCAAAGCCAGAATTTGTGAGTCTTGACATCATCACAATATTTTCTGCAACAACTCCATGCATCGAGCATACACACTCGTCCCTTCGATTGTGGTTCATCATCTCCAAATCCATATAGAACTCATCAGATACTCCTGTCCATAATGTGGATTTTCAAGGCTTGGTTGCAATGATGAGATGTGGATTGAATATCCTGAAATCTGCTATAGACCTCATTCAAGAAGAATAGGTGTCACTGTGCAGACTCCAACTCATTTTGGTCTGTGCTCACTAGGAACCCCAACAACATGATCTGCGAAATGTAGACCTTCAGAAGCAGACTCAATTTCAAAACATATCATGATAATAGTGCATTCCTGCTCACATAAAGAAGGATTTCTTGAAACAATGCTTACTTGCCAGAAGTTTCCATAAACATGAGCGGACAATAGTTGTGAACCCAAAAACGATCCAAAAATGCACTTGCAGTGCCGAATCGAGCTTGAGCCCAGCCCCATAACCGCTGTCCGCTCACCTGCTCTACCACAGTGAGCACAGAACAACACGGTGACAGTCAACAGAGGGACCTATATCCTGAACATTTCATAAACGATTAGCTTGTATTGAATGGCAGCAGCGCAATCTGGATCACAATACATACATGGATCAGGAATGATACTCTTCACGTTGAAGAATATGGTGAGTGCCGATGATAGTTTCCCATAAAAAATTTGGATCTCACTCGCAGCATTCAATCAAATGGCCTCACATCTTTTGGTATACTTTGGAATGGTGGTGTGAGCGAGTCTTGAGCCTTTAATTAAGCAAACTCTTCATACATTATCAAAGAGTTGAAGTAGAATGGAGGGAGACCTCTCGCCGAGGACAGTTAAACCCTAGAATGGGCCTCTTTGGATGCATCTTGTCTGGAGTCTGGACCTGCATCACTTGCCGTACCAGCTGATCAGAGGAGAAGATGATTCAAGACTCTAAAGAAACTGATGGTGAGCAGGGGCAAAACCAA
Organism: Polytrichum commune; assembly: GCA_950295325.1. NCBI lineage: Eukaryota > Viridiplantae > Streptophyta > Polytrichopsida > Polytrichales > Polytrichaceae > Polytrichum > Polytrichum commune. Next base: position 31,562,666 of record OX485809.1, read on the forward strand.
AATAACTGCATGTTTGAGAAGAATTTGCACTCCAAGGTTGTAACTCCAAACTCAAGCAAAGAAGAGCTTACTTTCAGAATGTAAGTGTACCTCAGCTGTTATGTGCAGAAAGTCACGAACCAAGACACAATCACCAAAGGGTACACCTGTCTTTTCACACACAAAAACCAAGATCAATTTAGGGTTAAAATTTTGTGAATTGCAAGGTAGTATGACACTAACAATATCATCCCTGCAGTTGCTCAGGGCATGGAATTTGAAGCAAACCTGGGCCATTCCAAAGGGACCCGGGTTCATGCCCACAAGCAAGACCTCCACTTTCTTGCCCCCTGCATTGCAAACAATAGCGATCCAAACTCAGGCCATAAGATCATAGAAGCAGTCAGGCACTCTGAAGAAGAAGGTGGAATAATTCTGACAATGATCAACTCAAACAAAAGCAATAATCGAACTTAATACCTCTGTGCAGTATATTGAAACTGGAGACTTGTGAGAGTTGCAACAGGAGAAGAACTCACCATATTTCCTGACATACTCTTCATGAGGTTTTCGCGCATATTCAAGGGGGTTATACCTGAATAACCATATTCCTAGCTTGGTCAGCAATTACCTCTTGTTTCTAGATGACAAGTTCATCCTCATCAAAATATGCATTCGCAACAAATAGCCACCATTCCTAGAGCATATGGACTTACTACGAGGCGAAACTTTCATGCCTAAAACCCTAAGCCCTGGACAAGCATGGGCTAATTGTTGCGGCCAGGGGTTGAGATCAACTTCAAATGGCATGAAAGGTGCAGACTTAACATCATCCACTTTCACATGTACTTCCAGGAAATAGAACAACCACACATGAGAGCAAAGCAAGGGAAATAGGACCCTCACACAAATGCTACTGGCGCCTTGAACGTAAGGGGAGCGAGAGCAACCACCAGATCATCCACAACCTTAAGTAGAGCTTCACATCCTCCCTGCCGTCCATTTTGCACTCTCCATCAGACATGTAAAGTCCAAGACAATGTCAACCCTTCTATGAAAATATTTCTCACATTTCCTCTGCACGCATCTTGATTTGAAGTCAACAAACGATTCTTACTTCCACTGCTGTCAAAGTCGTTACGGTGGTGACCTGGGAGAATTCTGGCCCTTCCTCCTCCTCCTTCGGTCCCCTTAATGTTGCAGGGGCCATTTCCAGCTTCACTCCCTTGGGTTTGACGGCACCAACATGGCGAAATTGGGAAAAATCAGACGTAGCCTTTGCAATCGCAATCCCCGAACTGGAGACGAGTTCTTGCTTCACAACTTCCACTAAATTTCGCTTTCGAGTAGGTTTGCGGGGGGATGCCATCACTGTTTCCGGCCGCCTCGTCCACGGTGAGCAGATTGTGAGGGAGCGGCACCAGAAAGTTGTCGCAGATTTCTGGCTGACCCACATTGGCAAAGACCGCTACAAACATAGAGTGATCAAACAAAATTTGTTCTCTATTGCCCTATAGCCCCAAGACAGCCTCCTCGCAAGCAAGCCAAAAAAAACACGCTCTTACTGTAATTTATAACGCGAAAACGACTATTAAGGAAAGAAAGTCCTATGTACCATGATGGTGCTTACACTTGTCCAGGATACACTTGGTAGATTGCGAGCTGAAACATGACCGTGGGGTTTCCATGGATTCAGTTAAGAACACTTCCTTAATTACAAGAATTTCCTTGCAGACAGTCACGAGTCAGGGGCTGAAGAGTCAGGACCTGCCAAAGAATCTGGACTCAGAAACTTACTATGTACGTGCATGTTTTACTTAGAATATTTGGAGTTTATGTAAAGATGGATATAATAATAGGAAAGGAGAAATTGGTAAATGGTTATGGTAAATACCACTGCACAGGCTGCTTCAAGCTTCGAAGGGATCTCTGCATTGTAGTGCTACGAGCCTTTCTCGGAGGCCTCCCGCGGTGAGCGTCCATGGCCAGGCAGCCCCCTCTTGCCCCCCTCCCGAGACCTCCCCCTCTTAGCCACCTTTGTCCGTCGACGGCAGTGTTCAAGATTGAGTTTTCAATGCCCTTCAAACACGATTTGGCCCTTCAAAATATACCTCTCTCAAAACAGCCCTTCAAAACGCAACTCCAAATTGGAAATGAAGACGTCATTGAAGTCCTCAATATAATCTACCCATCACAAGAACCAACAAGCGTAGGGCATTGTCACTACAAGAAGTGGAGTTAGGTGGTTGATTTTTAATTCTTCACATCAGGTTGGAAGCATGTATCATATAATTCATGCACAAGTTTAATATAAGTTTTGCATTTCATTTCTATATTCTTGGATTGACATCTTGAATTTGAATCAGCCTTTCAACTTAAGGGCTGAAATTTGAGAGCCCTTCAAAATGAAACTCATATGAGGGCTTCAATCTTGAACATTGGTTGACGGACAACCATCCAGCACTGCTCCTCCCCCTCCCCCCCCCAAAGCGCTCAAGCGGTGATCGCGGAGCTAAAGCTTGTAGGAGAGGAGGATTGAGGTATGTGAAACATTCATGACTTTATTTGGTGAAGTGTGTGGTGATGATTAGGGTTAGGCTTTGTTGTTTGAAGAGTATTATGAGATGAATTGGGATAGATTTATGTGTGTAGAATTAGGTGTTCTTTGTGATTTGTATTTGTTTGCTTGATTTCATTGATGATTGTGGAGTTGTATGTTATTGTTGAGAGTGAGAAATGAGAGTTTTTTTTTTGTGCATGTGCGCATGCGGGGAGAGAGTTTTGGCAAGTCATTTATTCCAGAGATTCTATGTTAAAATTTCAAAGGCTTAGTGTGACAATCAATTCTGGAGTTGTATGTCATTGTTAAGAGTGAGAGATGGGAGTTTTTTTGTGTGTGTATGTATGTATGCACGCACGCGTGTGTGCATATGTGTGGGGGGAATTCTAGCAAGTCGTTTATTTCACAGATTCTATGTTAAAATCTTAAGGGTTTAGTGCGACAATCAATTCTAGAGTTCTATGTCATTGTTGAGAATATATAAGGGATGAGAGGTATTTTAAATTTTTTTGGTGCGCGTGTGTGTGGGGGAAGTTCTAGCAAGTCGTTTATTTTACAAATTCTATGTTAAAATTGTAAGGGTTTAATGCGACAATCAATTCTAGAGTTGTATGTCATTGTTGAGAGTGAGAGATGTGAGGTTTTTTTGGGTGTTAGTGTGTGCGTGTGCGCGTGTGTGTGGGGAGAGTTATGGCAAGTCGTTTATTTCATAGATTTTATATTAAAATCGTAAGGATTTAGTGTGACAATCAACCATGGAGTTGTATGTCATTGTTGAGAGTGAAAAATGAGATTTTTTTTTCTATAGACACATGTGTGTGCACGGGTAGATCACTCCATTGTCAAGTTGAACACCACGTGCGACCCAAAAAAATCTTCTTTTGGTAAGTTGCACCACCAAAATGGGTCAAAATTTTATCAAATTTTTTTCATGAGTAGATATACACAGTACCTATGACATAGTCAAAAGTGGTAACTAAATTTGATGATTTTTTTTTCATAAAACATACCGTTTCTAACTAGAATGACACAGAATTGAACTAAAAAAATTACTAAAAAAAATAAAGATGACTAAAAATTTCAAAAAAGTATACAAAAGATACTATCAATGGTTATGTATATGTAGAAAAAATATCATAAATTTTAAAATTATATATGGCATGTAATATAGGGGTACCAAACTTTGTCCACACGTGGTGTCAACTTGACAATGAAGTGACCTCCCCGTGTGTGTGTGTGCGCGCTCGCATGCGCACGTGTGTGTGGGGGGATTTTTGGCAAGTCGTTTATTTCACATAATTTATGTTAAAATTTTAAGGGGCATATAAGTGCGACAATCAATTATGGAGTACTATTTCGGCAACAGATGTAGAAGGATTTTTGTGAACACTTGGTGTGAATTGTTTTGGCAACAGTTTTGAAAGAACTTATAGTCACTAATTGTGAGGGACATTTTGGCAACCATGTTGAGAATTGTTTGGCATAAATTAGATGTGTAGTAGATTTGGTGAAATTTCGGTGGGGTTTTTCCAATTTTGTGTTTTTCCAATTTTGAAAATGACGCAATGGATGAGAATTTACATGGTTTCAAAAAAAATGTTTATTCTCACTAATGTGGTGGGATGGTTCGAAAACCACTCTTGTTGAGCACCTTCTGCTTTGCTGGAAGGAGACACTGCAATCATCGAGGGAGTTGGAGGAAGATTTACATTTGCAATGACCACATCATGGTTGCCAAGGTAAGATCGTATCATGTTATAATTTCCTTTCGGTTTACAGAGTTCATTTATCTTCTTAATTTCATGTCCTCATTTTCCAACTATGTTATAATATCCCAATGCATCTACCTTCACATTTTGCATGGGTTCAGTAGGGCTTCTTAGTACGTGTTGAGGGTTATTTTGGCTGAGGGGATCATCCTCGTAATTTTGCATTGTTCAGGACGATGATCATAAGGGTCTGCACATGTCCACATTGTCCTACTAGGAAACAAACGATTTTTTGAGAGAAAAAGCTACCATCTTTGTGTGCACCTCCCTAGACAAATTTGAGAATGACATGTTTGATGCATTTTCAGCCGAAATTGTCCCAGGGGTTAATAACCGTTTCCGCCTTTTGTCGTTTTCTCTTCATTCTAAAGTTTTAGTACATTTAGGGTGTTCTTTAGTTTTTGACTTACACTGAACAACGCCCTTGGCTGTTTTATTTTCATGTCTTCAACTACTAGTACCTAACCGGAAAGGGGAGCTGGAGAAGGTTATTTTGTGTACCGGAATTTGGACAAATAAGTCAAAGATGAGGGAAGCGTACATCCTATCTGAGTTTGACTTGATGATGGTGGAGATTAATGTTCTTTAGAGGAGGAAATGCATGACACTCAATATGAAGTCGAAGAGGATTTTTTTTCTGCCAGTTTTGCAATAAGGACATGATGGACAAATATGAGCTAGCATGACATAAGTAGCATGACCTTTGTCATATGTACAATGCTATGAATGATGGGCCTCTGGAGATGCTCCCAGTGAACAACAACAAAGGTAACTCGGAAATAATAACAGTCTTAAAAATTTATAATATGAAGTTGTTATGATAATATGGTGGGATTGGTGGAGAAAGGCCTCTGGACAAGCCTTCAGTGGAGAGCGATAAGCATGAGGATGTTGTAAACTTGAGTAGCAATGTCTCCAATGGTAACAATGTTTTCATGTTGCAACCAGTTGTGAAGAGGATGAGGGTTGAGAAGTCCTTATATGAATAGTTGGAGAAGAAAAATGCACAAATAAAACTGCAAGATAGGGATATGGTAGGATCTGGGAGGAAGCAAAATGAAAGAAGCAAAAATAGGGGGGAAAGTGGCCTAGAGCCTGAACTAGAACCATGTAAGGGAATCAAAACAAACACACCTCAAGGCTAGGGGCTTTCAAGCCTTCCCTTACTTGGACTCCAACCAATACACCTCGGGGTTTGGGGGCTCTTAAGCCCTTCCTTGCTCAGACTCCAACCAGCAAACCAACATGAATGAGTGGGCATCTAAGGCATAAAGAAGTGGCCAAGGGTCCGTTGGAGCCAATGGATGCCATGCATGTCCCTCTGATGCACCCTAGGCAAGACTTGGAGGACATGATGTGGATGACAACACAAGACAAATTTCCGGATTCAGATTTTGGGGATATGCCAAAGAAACCACGTAAGGTGCCAAGGTTTTGTAGCCTCATTAAGCAAAGATAGGACGTCATGAACTTGGACCTTCTAACATGCCTCTAAAAGTCCAAGGAAGTTGTTTTGACCTTGCATACAAATGGACTTTTGGGGACGAAGGTCTTCAATGTTTGGGAGGCATTTTCCATGGACTTTGCAATCAAGGTCAGACTCACTATCCTCTATTTTTTATTTTTTTTATTTTTTTTCCTTCTTATTGTGTCTTGGTTTCACACGGGCTAGGAAAATTATGGTCCAAGCATGTGTGCCATTTTCTAGCCTGACTTGTGGCTATTATGATATTAACGACGGCCTCGTAATCTTAGTGTACGAAGCAGCAAAGCGTTGCTTAGAAGCAATCCAGGAAAAAGATGAGGGTCTCATAAAAGACGAGATCAAAACATTCATTCAGCATTACTCAGATTGTTACTAAATGAAGTAGTAACCCTACAATCAAGGTTACTAAATTAAGGTTATCACATTTAGTAACAATTGCTAGATGCATGGCAAGTGGCTAAGACAAATTTGAAAAATAATGGCAACCTACGTTACTGAAGGGCTTGAGAGGTACGATCGTGGGGTACTTTTAGAGGCCGAGGTTTAAGTCTGACATTAATCACCACTGCACCTGAGGATCTTGGAGAAATCAGTTCCTATGTTCTTACAACTTTCATGCCAACATAATGAATAAGAGTTTTAGGATATCTTGACATGGATTAGAGCTGATTGTCGCCTTCGGAAGGTAAGGTTGATCCCCTTCTTTTCATGAGAACTCTCAAATTATGTTATCTTCGTGAGATAGTTATGAAAGCATCAATGATTTGTCCTCAAATTAGAATGTCCTTCAGTTCCATGCATGATAAGATGCCCCAAATGAAGTTCTTCATGAAGGACTTGCCAACGTTTGTTTGGCTTCTTTTCCCCTCCATGGACATTGGCTTTAAGACCTTTGCTACATACTTGGAGGTTATGAGCACGGGTAATGGGTTCGAGTTTATCCATGCCGAGGCTTCCTCATGAATTAGGACTTCTTTTTGGAATGCATACTAAGGAGGATGATCCGCGTGTTCTATGGTTGTAGGCTTCCAATGACAGGTGGGATAAGGTCCTAAAATCGTTATGGTGAATGACACTACTTAGACAGTCTTTTGACACTCAATACGCGTTGGGGTGGTTAGAATGGACATGTGATTGGATAGTTGTGCCAACGGACATGGTTCAAGCCACAAAGGACACAAGAAGGGCCTCCGGGAAGTTTTGCAACGACAAATTCAACGCATGAAATGGAGGAGGCAGTGGCGCATTTCATTTGGACGATTTTGAAGGACTGGATCTTGGTGATTTCGGTGCATTGCAGGTACTCTGCACCATGGATATACTATCTAAGGTGGGAAACCTTGGAGACAGTGCGCCTTCTAGTAACAACGAGGAGTCTACTGTGAAGGGCATTGAAGAGGCGGATGGAATAAAGAGGAAGGGAGTAGATGCGAAGGAAGAAAAAACAAAAGAAGAGGACAATGAGGATGGAAACCCAGTGTGATGCAGACATTGATGTCATTATGGATTTTGGATGTTCTTTTCTAGAAACATGGACAATATGACAAGATAGATACATGGACAAGGTTAAACCATGATAGGACAAAATTAGGACATGCCCATTCAGGACTAGAGATGATCATCATGATAATCGTTCGATGCATTTACTCCTATCATTTTTTTGAATATCTGATATTATTTGTTGAATTTTGTATGTAAACCTTATTTCTCCAATTGAGAGTTTTGTTTTAAAAACCCAAGGGAAAGAAAAATATAATTTAAATTGACTCGAAGAAAAATAAACAACTACCTAATCAAAATTTTATAATAACAAAGATTGCATGTAGAAAATAATGATGATAGATGTTTATGAACGATTCACCCCGCAAGGCAAACAACCTTAGAAATGGGCCGGTTAAGGATGAAGATCCCTAATCCTTCCCAGCAATAGACTCTTTACTAAGAAAAAAGTGAGAAGATTCATTCATACATACACAATCATACATGCATATATTCCTAAAATATGGCAAGTACATATAAGTATTCAATTTGTAATCAAAATTATAAGAAAATAAATGAATGATATAAAAAACAACCTTAACCAAGGCAGCTAGATCATTGGCCATTAAATGACCATTTCTCCTTTGTCATTGCTTTCATTGAAGCATGCAAGGGCTCTATGAAAAACTAACTTAACAAAGCTTAACTCATCAAACTTACAACTTTTAATTCTCGTCCAATCGGGAGATATGGCTAGTCAAAGTCCACCCTTCATATTCTTCCAAAAATCGCCACCCAAGCAGACCACCACTCCTTCATCTTTGATCATATGAAGGCAAGATTAGGTTCTTTAGAGACCTAACTTCAATTTTTTTTATTTTCTCTAAAGAATTCTTTAATAATCACCAGCAATCACTCGAAATCGCCTTTCAAAGTCAGCGTTGCTAAATCGCCTTCAACAATATGTTGTCTTGGTCAATTTGCCATAACTTCCTCCTCGTTGCACCTCTCATAACAAACTTGGGCTTGTTAGAAGGCCAACTTCAAGATACTTCCTTTCACCAAGGGTCTCCTCAAGCCTTGCCTTCAATCAATCACAATCTTTCTCCAAGTCAGCACTTTCATTGTCTTGGTGAAATCTTCCCCAAACTCCATTTTTCCTACTTTCTTCGCACATCTATCCTCATAAACCTTAAGATGCCTCTATTCATATTTAAAACCTATTATTTTCTATAATCTCCCTCCATGAATATGCATATTTTCCATATTTTTCTCCAACTCCTCAAGAGACACACCTCACAAGAGAGTGAGCCATTAAAGAGACAAACCCCAAGAGGGATAAGAGAGATGACGAAGGCAAAAGAAGATAATGAAAAAATTAAAAAAAATTAAAAAATTGAGAGAATGAAAGCAAGTGTGAATAAAAAAACATAAAGAAAATAGTAAGATGAGAGAAAAATTATCATCTCTTATCTAAAATTTCTAATTTTTCTACTATCAACTTTCATTTTTTCTACTTGTACTACCACCTAATGTCTAAAATTCTTTAATTCTACTAATTTAGTTGAGATTTTCAATCAATCTTATACTCCCATCTCTACTTTGCGGTTTGACACATTTGCCTAAGTTTTTCAATGACATCCTACTTTTTAAATCGCATTTTAAAAGGACTAAGTATAAAATAAACCAATGAACTTTTCCAATTAAATATTTTTTGCTATTAAATTACCTACAACTAAATTGTGAGTCAACACGATGGCTCAATGTTTGTCAAAGATAATAAGCAATTTAATAGAATATTTTCGGACAATCACAACATTGTTGTCTTATTAGAAGTTTCGTTTACCTTACCAAATTCAGTATTGCCTTCAGGTATTCTAGCACTATCATATTTTTATTTTCAACAACCTCTGTTATTTTAGGGCTAAATTAACATATCCCAACCTTGTCATACAATATTTAAATTCACTTCTGTAACTCTTAATCATTTGTCACGGTATTTTTTTTTTTGCCAACATTACCTCCAAAAAATAGGATGTCGTCTTTTACTATTATCGTACTCACCGAGCTTAAATTCTAGGTGTGCCAATAAATGTAATAATCATGCTTAAGTTTTAATTTGTTTGTTAAATATCTTACCTTTCATGTTGTTTATTTAGGCAAGGACAAATGGCGTCAACGCCCTGTCCTAAGTGACGAAAGATTTTATTTTGCGTAATCCTTCTAGGTTTACTCATAATTGGTTAGTTGGACCGTTCTATTTTGCACCTACATTACTGTGCGCATATTTGTTGTCTCTAGTATTCACCATCATTCCTCCTTGGAATGCATCAATAATAGAGTTGTTGATCCCACCTTCCAATATCCCCTCCAATGTAACTGCATGTCTTATAATGAAAACATCTTCATTGAAGTTGGTTGAAAATTTTCACCGCATGTTTACAAATGTTACCACGCATTCTTATGGGGCAGTCACACTGCGCCTAGATGGAATTTGGACGTCTTATTGTCCAAATTACGAGGTACGTGTTTACATATTAGACCACCGCAATGTTCTTCTTTTCAAGGTAGATAAAAACGTAATTGTCATGAATTTCACGGGCTCTCATAACACCTCTGGAAACAATCTCTTCAACCTTTGTATTTTTTATCTAACTATATAACTTACATTATATTCCATACCAATAATAAGTCAACACATCATCAATCAGGTTATACGCAAGTTATCACATACGTCTTCTATTTATTTTTTGTTTATTTTGGATCAAAATCGATTATAAATTTGCATGGTATGATTTAATAGCAGCATTAGTGTCATGTCCACAGTAAATAAAATTTTGATTATATGTTCTCCACATTGCAGTCTTGTCATTCCATGTCCGTTCGAAGTAACTGATAACGCCTCTAGCATTTGGAATATTATCATACATGCCAACAATCTTTAGTTTTGTTTATGTCACTGCAGTGTCTCCTTAAATAAGGTCACTTGAGTACATAATGTTCTTCACAACTTTCAAATTTAGATACAAAAGATCTTATTCTTTATATTTTGTATTGCATTTTTTTTTCGAAACCTTCATAACATGCCAAAGACAAGACATGATGGAAATTTGATACCAAACAATTTTACAAATATAGTAGGGATAGTGAAATTAGATCACAAAATTTACTGAATTAACGTAAAGGATTAATGTAGACAAATTTATATGTAAGGAGCATGATAACAATGATCATTTAGACTATGACATTCAACTCGGCGTGTACATTGCCAACAATTACCGATCTTAGTTTCCAATCAAGCTAGAGATCACAACGATGAATAGTTAATTTTTTTAGCCATAGTTAAATATTTTTTACCTTTTATTTTTTTATTATAACAAAGGTATTTGAAATACAATTCTCCCATTTGTCAAACACTATGATTGTATATAGCAGATACTGCAAACAAAAAAATAACACATAATGAGGGCAATACTGAGAAGGTGCGGACATGTGCTAGAACATTGAATACACGCTAATAGGTATGACAAGTCTAATCATTATCAAATGTAATAATAGTCATATAAAACCTTAATTTCCTTTGTTCCAAATGTTGCGTCTATTGCAATTAGCCTCTAGTGACCATTTCGCAATATCATCTCTAAATGTCATGATGTTTGAATGGCCACGTGAAATGATATTTGTTTTCCTCATCCGGCAACATTGTTGTTTTATTTACATTAATATTTTCAAACCCTAACTCCAAATTCATAATAAATAAAGTGTCTACGACATGGCAAACACTGACACATTATCTGGTTCACGGGTAGATCACTCTAAGGCATTTTTGTGCACCACGTGCGGCTAGGGGGTTTTTTTTGGGGGGCTATTTACCTTCAAGGGTTGAATTAAAGCCTCCCTATAATTACTTAAATTTCAAAAATGGCCCATTTGTTTGCACCCTTCCATTACTTATATTGTCCAAGTCACTGTAATTTTTTGTACTCTATATTTCTTTTAAGTAATTTTGGACAGACGGAAATCCCAATTATCATCCATCCCCGTGAGTCCTAAACTATACCATACTAAACATACCTTCTAGGATCCTTATCTTCAGCCCCTATATTAATTTTACAAAAAAATAATGGCCCACGTTTTATGTCCATCTAACTTACTTATAATGGGATTGTCTACATTTAATGGCCCCTTCATTATTTGGAATTCCTTTATAATTTTTATTTCAAATGATTTTAATCCTCTCTATATTATGCCGCACGTCGTTTTTAAAATGCACTAAGTGATCTACCCGTGATATGGTTTCGTAATAGCGTGTGGCTATCCGTACTACACATCAATATCAACCCAACATGATCCTGAGCATTTCCACTAACATTGTCCTAAACATGTCTTTCTCATCACCATCACTCCCTGCATACACCCTCACCACTACAAGATTTGAAAGTTTATGCAACCGATTCCTCAATTCAACCAAATCTCTTATCTTCACTATCTTATTAGCCGGATGAGCCATAATTCCAAAATGATCCGGCAAATCCAAAGTAAGTATCATGAAGCATGTTTGTAGCAACCCTTCTTAGTTTCCCTTAACTATTTTGGTTATTTTTCAATTCTAGCAAGGGTTACGAGTGTTAACCCTTCGCATTCCGCCATGCTAATTGTTAGCTTCCAATATCACAAATATTTTAGCCCATAGGTGGGAAACCAACCCTCCTACTATTGTATTTAGGATTCTTCCCTTAATCGGTAACCAATGCTTAGATGTGCACTTTCATATATGAAAATCCAATCTTTAGTTGATCATCGCCTTGCCAGAACAACACTATAACAGCCAGAACCATACTAAGCAATTATGCCCCCACGTTCAGCCTTGGGTGGGTTCGGCTGGCCATGCTGCCTCAACCATATAAGCCTCTAGGATTTTTGGCAGGGCCCCTACCCTACCATCAAGAAACCTTTTGTCTTTCTACCAAGAGTTGGGGCCAAGAAGACATTTGCCCTTAACTGTTGGGACTGGAAGCTCCCAACATCTTCAAACCTCCATAACTTTGTTTTGTAGTCTCCTCTTCTAACAAGCAACCACTCCATTGTCATTTATGCTTCATGTAGATACCGATGGACTCCTTGTTTGCCCCATTCGGGCATGTATTGAAGAAGTTGTGCATGTTCAAACCTTGGTAGTCCCGGGAGTCACTCCCGGGCCACTATTGTACTAGGGCGATGTCTTGGGACAACGCCCCACTTAAATTGCCCGTATCTCTTAGCTCACACCTCCGATTGAGGTATTCTTGAGCATTCTATAATCCGCACGTCATAAGCTACGCATAGCTTATGACATTACCTTCGTGACTCTTAACCCCTAAGTGCCCAAGCCTTTCGGAATGCACTTTTCCTAAGAAATATGTGCATGACTTTAATACAATCCCCAATGGAGGAATTTGTCTTTTATCCAAAATCTAACCGTATAGATGTTTAAAAAATTTGTTTATTAGTATGCATACCAATTTTGAGACCGAGATTGCATAAGGGTTGTGAGATTCAAACAAGAGAAATGTATACATTCTTCTTTTTGTATGCCGCCCCTTCCCACAATGTTGGTATGATTTGCTCATAAGTGTTTTTAGGAGTTTGAGGTGACACGAACAACTCCAACATGTGAAAGAATACAAAAATGTGATTCCAAAGACCTTATGTATGCATATAGAGCTATCCCAATCATTTCGCAATCCTCCTTGCAATTCTTGAAATGCATTTTCTTTATTTTAACACTTGACGATTTGATATTGCAAATTACTTCACATTGGTATTTGTATATACTAATATTCGACGGTAAAAAATACGGAATTTTTTTAGTCTTTCCACTACAACATTTTTCAAAAGAAATGAATAATGAGAACTCTTTGGATGTAAAAAACAAGTACAATAGTCCAATTAGCTGAAACATTGAGGAAATAGTAAAGCATTTTTTCCACCCATTCCCTACATCACGGGTGCGACCCCACTCCACTTACAACGTACCTTCTCCAACCTACCACCTAATTGTCCCTATCCACTAATTGAAGTGCATATATATTCTAAAAGTGACCCCGCTGCTCCCGGCCCCGCCATGGAGGATACTGCCAAAAAAAACCATATGAATCAACATGCCATAACTTCTTTAAAAAAAATATTTTAGTATGAAATTCTTTTAGGCCGGTAGGTATAATGTTTGTGCACGTTTTCCAATTGGAGAATCCCCCCAAAAATCACTATTCCTCTAAACCCTCAAAAAACCCTATAACCCCTATAATATTACATATAACTATAAATCCTTCTAACTTTTGCATGTGAAAAATATTACCTGCAATAAAAAAATGGACGGTGAACCGCCTTCCAACACTCTCCAATGTGATTATGGTACCCAGGGCAACATGGGCAATATGTTTAACACCGTATATGACACTCACAATATACTTTGCAAAGATGGCTCCACATGGTCATGTGCAAAAGTCCTTCGTGGCGATTGAAACGAGAAGTGTACTTGCGGGATTGGAGGTGATGTGATGCTAAAACCTTTGCCAAACGGAATTGAAAGGATTTGTGACTCAAGGTTTTGATTCTTATAATCAAAGACTGGTGAGAGTGAAGTTTCCACATGTTCACCACCGTGGTGTCCAAGAAAAAAAAAACCTATGCCACCACTTGTGAGTGCGAACTTGGTAAGAATATTCGTCCCTAAGTTGGTCGGCGACATCCACCCCTCGTATGAACATGATGTAGTGGAAGTGCATGAGAGATGTCTCGACCACCTTTCGTAGATATCCCACTCGTTGCTCAATAACTGGACACTCTTCACCGACCCCGTGGATTGGTGGTGCCACCGTAGACATAACAAGAACCAGTTTTTTGTCAACCCACACTATGACGTTAAGTTGTTTAGATTTATGCATTCTCCATTTCAAATGCCCTTGAGTGCATTTTGTATAAAGTGATTTCTTGGCCAATGCCGTTGGGAGGCTAATGCGATCGGCCCTAACCGTACCCATTGCATAAGTGTTTTTACCCAAAAGATCCATAAATAAAGGCACCGAGAAAAAAAAAATTGTTCATGACCACTATATGGTCCCTATTTTCCAATTCACGTAATAATCTATGTACCATATTTGCATCTTGCATAGCCTCACCCCTTTTAGAACCTTTGATCCGGGAACCCCCTTCTTGGCTCCACAATAAACCTCAAACGTCCATACATACCTCGCTTCTGAATCCGTAAGGCACCAAACTTTTATTTCCCATTTAATTGGTTTCTTGGGCATGTATTGGCGAATGTCACAATAGTTACCTTTGAATTGTATCATCATTTCGTCTATTATCACATTGTCCCCTAAATTCCACATATCCTTGCACCGATCCCTAATCTCATCTAATAGCGATTTCAATTTTACCAACTTGTCAAATTCGACACTTATTCGGTCCATGGTTGCTCCATGGTCATTATGCACATATAAACATCGTATAATATGCTCATAATGGTTTCGTGTCATAGTAGAAGATATAACCGGGCACTATAAAAAGTCACACAATTTCTTCCAATAACCTCGCACATTTGGTTCAATTTTGATCCCCATGTATAAAGAAATAGCAAAAAATGCCCTCAACTCCGGCGGATGTAATGCAAACCACGTTTCTCCACCCCGCAACTTTTTGGAGTTGCACTTGGACCGTGGGTTTATCTCAGAAGCATATCTATTAGTCTCCACACATATCTTACGCAAAGTCCGAGGAGTCCAAAATTTATGGAATAATGCATATAAAGTGGGCATTCTGTTGGAAGGGTATGGCAAGCTTGGCATTGGACCGCTAAATGCAGCAGGTGCAGGATCAAAAGTGGAAAATGTCTTTTGCCACAAATCATCACTGTAAAAAATTTTCAACCCTGGTAATTTTATCTGTCCCTTCTCCATTCTACCCACAACTTCACTGTCCACAAATTTACCCTCTCTTCCACATGTTGCTAGCACCACAAAAACATATCCTATGATAAACATATGGTTTTAGGATATCCAAAGGGCTCTTTATTTAGAAAAAAAAGAATAACAAAGAAATGCACAATTTGGTTCTCCTGCTCACTGCCTTCTCACATGCAATGATCGGGGAGAACTGGCAGGTATTTACATATGAATTGGTTGAGTTCTAGAAATAACCGGTTGAAATTCTAGACTGCAGAAAAATTACTATCATCTTGGAGGAAATTTATAGAATATACCCCAATTTAATAAAGGAAAACCGGAGGATGTGAACATGTAACCGGTTGGACTTGCAAACACTAGGATCTCAACCGGTTATCCCCAAAAATCTACCCGATCACTGCTCACTGGCTAAATAAACAAAAATAAATAGAAATATCAAAATAAAATAAATATAAGAAACGAAAGCTTACCAACAGCCGTTGGCATTGCATGTCGTTGCTTCGCGCCAATTCGCTTGCGGTGTTGGCCACGCGGTGTGCTGGCCAACGCCATTGCGCTCCGAGACTCCGAAGTCTCCACCCCAACGCCTACATGTGGAGACACATGCGGCGACGACATCAACTCTTCTTCGCCCATCCGACTCGCAACCCCAACATTCTCGACACGAGCAGGTAAGTTCATGTCTCGCTCCTCTCTACCTGCTTTCGTTTTCTGCAATTCGACACATGTGCCAATGTAAATGATAGCTTCTTTGAGTTGGTGCAAGAAAAGCAATTTGAGACTTGGTTGGTGTTTGGATGTCTGTGTGTGCAGGTTGCAACCTCTTTCAAGGCCGCCGCGATTTCACTTATGCCTGCAGGTTGTTGTTAATCACTTCAATTAGATCGACTTAGATGATGATTTGGTCTGAACCATGATTCTATGTGCGCAGGTATGGACCTCTGTTCAAGACCCACATCTTCGGTGAACCCGTCCTCATTGCCTCCGGCACAGAGGATGTGAAGCTGGTGCTCTCGCTCTTTTGAAGCGCCTCAATGAGGCTTCTGTCCGCATGATGCTTGCGTGTGTTTTGAGGATATTCTGTTGCCATGTCTCTTTGTTCCTCTCCATGGTCTGGCCACACTTCTTTCCTCAAGGTGTCTCTCACGGCCTCCAAAAATCCATGCACATGTCTCTCCTTCCACCCTAAAATGTGAGCTACTTGTTGATAGTACCTAGATCTAAAGGCTCTATTCCTTGGTATAGTGCCGATCTCTTGCCACTTCTTTGGCTTGGGCAACTTTGCAAGATAGTTTGAATCCAATGCTGCTAGAATAACTCTCTCTTGTTGTACACTTGCACCTTGCAACCTTACCCAATTTCGAACTATGTCTACTGGTCCTCCGATGTAGCAAAGAGAGATAGGAGGGTTTGGAATGTCGTCCATTGTGACAAATTTGTATGGTAATTGAGACCTGTGAATTGGAATTTGAATGGTTCAAACATATATACACGTTTTTTGCATTCAACCCATCACTAACCGTTATCTTGCATAATGTTGGTGTTTTTTATGAAATTCCTTACTGATTTGTTAGTTGAACCACTTTGCAACGTTGTGTTGGTATAAATTTTCGCATGTTTTCTCATTTCAATCCGTTGTGAGCACCGCCATTTTCATGTCTTCATGTTGTGAAAGCAATAGAGGCAGTTGGAAGTGATGAGGTGGCCGCCACCCCTTGCCACAGTGGCTACAGTGCATTTTTTTTTCATTTAGGAGGTTGCAAGCATGGAGTGATCTCATTGGTTACAAATTCATGATTTTCCGCGCCAAACGAAGCGCCATTTTCTCCAATCAAGGGCCCATTACTTTCCACTTTACCAAGAGCCAAGCCCATTGCCCCCACAATTTTTTTTTACTTGACCGCTCAATGGATGGGAAATTCTCATTGGTTCTCCGATGCTGCCCTCTTCTACTAGTAGGACATATATGCCTTTGCGAACCTCTCTAAAATTGAATATTTACTCTTTTTGGTAAAAAATGCCTCAATCCAAAAGTTGCCCTTCCATACTGCCCGCCAAAAAAATTTACACGGTCAAAGGAATTTAACTGCCCACACACAAACGAGCCAAAAATTTTGGTCGACCATATATGGTCGCTCGGGCAGTTAGGGGTTAATCTCCGTAAATGAGAGGCATTTCCAATGCTCGGGGCCCTCACCCACACTAGGATCACTTGGGCCCTCTCACCAACGGTGCCATAAGTCCCGGGTGTCACTCCGAGGTCTCCCTTGTGCCCATGGTATTTCGTGCATTTCTCATCAAGAGATGCGCAACAAGGTTGCTTTAAGATTCATACACCCTCGATCGTTGACATTAGGAAACTTCGTCAAATCAATAGCGAACCATCTAGCAATTGCATATTTGGTAGAAAAAGACATTTAATTTTTTTCAATAAGTTAAATAAAGAAAAAACAAACAACAAAAGGTTTAAATCATAATTATTTATGATTGGAAGAAACCCACAAAAAATCATAGACATGGTTGGATTGGCCTTGCAAATAACCAGGATTAGAAGAAGTTATTAGATCTTAAAGAGTCTTGGATTTTGGGACTAACAACACATTTTTGCCCACAAAAAATAATTAAGGCCGATCCACAAATAAAAAACACTTGTGGATTAGCCTTGAAATGGCTACTACAAAGCATATATCAAATGACATGATTGAACAACATTTAAATAAGTAATTTCGCTTTGAAACTTTTTGAAATTTTTAACCATAATTATTTTTTGCATAAAGAATCGAATAATAATAAGAACACCGATAGATATGCCTTGAATTGACTACCGCAATGCATGTATATTAAATGTCCTAATAGATCATCATTTGGATAAATAACTTCACTTTGAAAGATTATGGACTTTTTCATCACTATCAATCTTTTGTAAATAATATTTTTGCATAAGGATTCAAACAACAATAAAAAAAATACCAATGCATTTTTTTTAAATGACTACCACAATGCATGTATCACATGTTTAAATTGATTCATATTTTGACAAGTAATTTCATTTTGAAGCATTATGGGTTTTTTTAATTATAATATTTTTGTTGATAATTTATTCTACATGAAGAATTATATAACCACCAAGACACCAATGGATTTGCCTTGAAAATGCAACTACAATACATGTATCATATGTCGTCATTGATCAACATTTGGATATGTAATTTTCTTTTACAAGGTTTTGATTTTTTTTTAACTAGAATAATTTTTTTGTTAATAATTTTTTTACATGAGAATTCATACAACGACCAAGACTCCAATGAATTAGCCTGAAAAATGCGACTACAATGCATATATCACATGTCCTGATTAATCAACACATGGATAAATAATTACCATTTTGAAGATTCTAGATTATGTAAACCAAAATTAATTTTTGTTAATAAAATTTTCTACATAAAGAATCATACAACGATTAAAGTAAGTATGCATTCCCCTTGAAATGACAACCATAATGCATATATCATATGCCTTGATTGAAGAACATTTGAATATAATATTTTACTTTAAAAGATTTTGAGTTTTTTTAACCATAATTATTTTTTCGTTAATAATATTTTCTCCATAAGAAATCAGACCACGGCCTAATTTGCTTCTCAACCTGTTTCTTCGCATTCTTTTGGTTTCTAAATAATTTCTTCTTGCAGAATTGGAAGAAAGACAGCTACAAATGACGCCCTTTGGTAAGGATCATCTGGAATAAAGAATAATTCATTTCATATTTGTTGTGCATTTTCAGGTGGACTTCACATGTGTAAGATATGCTTGTTGGTGATGATCATCAACACATGGGGACTCAAGATTTAAGACCTCCGGGTCCACATACATGGAGGGCTCGCTTGGGGGGGGGGTAGTCATTGGTTGGAGTAGCAATATACGTGCGAACAAATGATAGGGTATTTTAAAAACATGGGGCAAAAAATTATAAATGGACTTAAGAGTAATATAGGGTATCAAAAATGACACTGGACATCTTTAAAGTACTATAGGGTATGGAATAATAGGTAATTTGGAATTATAAGTAATGCAAGCCATTTTTCTATTAACCCAAAGTAGAAATTTGCATAATGATAGCATGTGAAAAAAAAAATTGAAAGTAATACCCCCTTATAAAATAGTGGTTGTTCGCACCTACATCCTTAACTTTTTAACACACTGCCCCCCCCGAGAGGGCTCGTCGTCGAGCTCCAGAGCCGACATTATATCAAATTCCATGTTTATGATGTGGCACGCGATGTGGATTATCTACCTTGAGAGACTTGGCATATGCAAGAGGGAGAGTAGGTAAAGATAATTTGCAATGCTTTCATTTGCATTTTTTCTTGTTGTATTACTGTCATTCAGCTCATGAGAGTCATTTGTATGTGAACCAGGTAGATATTGTAGACCACTCTAGTGAGAGTAGAGAAGCATATGCTCTCCTAGTAGATTTGGCCTCTAGAAGTATATAGCAAATATATATGAAAAATCCAATCAAAGACCAACGTACTTTGAATCAAAAAATTTTGATGTTTCTAAAATTAGTTATGAATTTCCGAAGTTGAAATAACATGGGTTCTAAAGTGCTGCTCTTCACCATGGGTACATCTAAACATTGTGAAGTGTCCCTTAGTCCCTAATATCGTTCCCAATTAGCATGCAATTTCAAGTCAACTACAAGGATCCGCACATCCATTGCAATATTTGTTGCGATGCAAGTTGCAAATTATAAGATAGAGAAGGCTGACTGGCAGTGTTGTGGGTAAGAATTTAAAAAAAAAATGATTACACCGAAGCACTTAAGTTGTAGACAATTGTACAATTGTTGAGAGCAAGATAGGCAACGGAAGCAAGTGATGAACTTCCGGTGATCCCAAAGGAAGGCTGGCAGTTGGCAAATATAAAGCTAACAAATGGGTCGTGGAGGTACTGATATAGGGTGTTATGATGGAGGCAAAGCCAAGGGAAAAGTAAACATTAAAGTAAAATTAAAAGTGAATGTAAAAGTAAAATCCGAAAGGTCAATGTACCTAGTTCTGGATGAAGTATGCCACGTCACATATTCATCCTTGGATGATGCACTCTTATCTTTCATGCGATCATCTACGGATGACATGCTTTCATCCAACGTTCATTGTGTGGGAGGCTCACACGATCTCATCCATGTGGATGAAAAACCTCGTCAGCCCTGACGGAAGTTTTCTGAGGAGGGGGAGTCGCAGAGTGAAGGATTTCGGAGAGTGGAGGATTGGAGAGCTCCAGCCCTTATATTGTTTCACTTTAAATGTAGGTTTTTTCTATGAGTTTCTGTTGTTTGGTTTATTCTGTGGTACTGAATTTTACATAAAGTGCTAATTAGATATAGTTGCTTCGCCACAAAATTGCACTAGCATCTTCGTTTGGAGGTTAGACTTCCTTGCAATTTACTTGTCCTCTTTTGCTTTGGAGGTCTTATTGTTGCTGGCAGTGGTACCCTTGTTAGAAATATATGACAACATGCATTAGAGTCTGAAGCTGAAGATACAATATAGACAACTAAAGGTAAAATATGAGGTGCCGTTTTTCTCTTTCGCCCCTCCATCTTCTTGATTTCTAGGGCAACCTACTTCGCATATTTTTTTCGGCCTTCTTGGTTTGCTTCTCAACCTGTTTCTTCGCATTCTTTTGGTTTGTAAATAATTTTGACTTCAAAGCGTTCGCAAACATCTTCTCCACCTCCTTCTTTGCTTCCTTTGTCCTATTTATTGGTCCGTACTTGCACAGGAATCTATTGAAAAGCCATATAAATCCATCATAATGGTTTACAAAAATAGTCCAATATCTTAAGATACCCTATACCCTAAACCGTATTCATCAAAATGCAAACTCCAAGTTACCAAAACTGGCATGGTGCCAACATGACAGGGTATAACTTACATAATTTTTTTTTGTAGGAAACTACCTTCTTTTGCATTCTTTGCAATACCTTCCTTGTGCCCTAAACTAGGAACCTCATTGAATGCGCATAGGAAATCTCGCATACTCTGTTCACCAACAACAAAATCCTAGAGCCTATCCCACGGAATGATGGCCTTGCATATATCCCTACTCTTGCCTTGTCTTTGGTTGGTTTTCTCCTCCCAAAAATGTCATGTCGAAGAACCCGGGGGGTGGGATCTGGAACTTTGCTTGCAGATTTTCAAGAGTGACATCCTGCATCCTAAACCTTTCTTGTGCTCTGGATTTCAAACTCGTATTGCTGTCTTTATGTGCGATTGTACCTGCACAAACCTCCAGCTTGGAAACCAGTGCCTCTCCATCCCGTAAATTCTCCGTGTCGCTTCTTTTACGACAAATCTTAAACTTTCCTCAAAGAAGACATGTTCAACTACCAAGTCCATAATATCAACCTCCATGGCGAGCTCCCATGACAACGTTCCTCCAAACGCCTTTGCTACAACAGCATGACGCCTAGAACTAGGGTGTACCAAAAAGGCCATGTCTTGTCAACTGTGCAAAAGGCCGGGCCACCCGTGGTCGAGGCCGGGGTACCTGTGCTCCGGGGTAATGCCCTTGAGGTCGAAAATTTACGACCTGCCCGCTCCAATTTATCATCCATTCAGTTTTTTGTCATTCGTTATGCAAGCCACGGGAACCGCATCGGCTGCCGCACTCGTCTTGCCGCACTCCTCGTCTTCTCTTTGGACACTTCTCTCTAGGGTTACGGTTTCAGATCCCTTGTGTCCCATTGCGAACGCTTTCAAGTTTTCCTTCCCAATCGCATGAGCAGGAGGGTTTGGCGCCTTCAGAGTCGGAAAACTGGTGTCTTGCGCAATCTTGCTTGCAAAACTGTTGATGAAGTGAAAAAGTTGTGCCTACACTGTCGAAAAAGTGCCAAGAGTGAAAGAGTGTTATTTCACTATAATGGTCATGGTGTCCCCAGACCAACAATCAATGGCGAGATTTGGTTGTTCAATAAGGTGATCAGTGATTCCACCTTAAGATGTACTTGTTGGAGTTCTCTGTTGTTGGACTTTTATTAAGGAACAACTCCTGCGATATGGGGTTAGGGTGCCTTGGTATTGTCTGAAGAGGTCTTTCACTTTGGTCATGCTCATTTTGTTTTGCAAAGACGTGTTCCTTCCTAGCTAGAATGGTTGCATAACTCTGGCAATAATGGATGTATGCAGCACTTCACACAGTACATACCATTGTCAGTTTACGAGTTGGAGTCGTGGCTTGGAAATCCTTCCAACTATGTGTTTGATTGCTCGGCAGCAGGCATGATTGTAAATGCTTTTTGTGAAGTGAGTTTCTTCAACCATTAACATTTAGAGCTTTGAATGGAACTTCTTTAGCAAGTTTTAAAGCAATATTTTGTTAATGAGTTCAAAAAATAGGAGATGTTAGCATCGCAAAGATGTGCGAGCTCGTCAGTTGCTTCGTCAGTTGTGTGTGTGTGTGGGGGGGGGGGGGGCTAACCCTAGCAATGTAAGCTGGGCGGAGGAAACCCTATGTCTCTCTGAATAGCATTGGTTCGTGCAGTTCTTGGATTTTAAGCTAGCCGGGAAATTTGTGACAAGTAAGATCCACCTTCTAATATAAGTTTCAGAAGTTACAATTTTTACTAAAATGTGGTAGATTTGTGACCTAAGTTGGTTTCATTGGCCTTCTTTTTTGTGGAGTTCCTTGGAAAGGTTTGAGGGATTTGAAGATTCATTCAATATACTTCTGTCACAGAGCAACTTGTAAGTAACACTTCTTCTCTATGCATGTGCAGAAAGCTAAGCCAAAGATGGGCATGGTTGAGAGTGCAAAGTTTTTGTTGACATCACGGTACATTCGGGATCTTGCTACTCTGGTGGTTGCTTATGGAATCAGTATCAATCTGGTTGAGGTCACATGGAACGGCAAACTGAAAGCGCAGGTACATGCACTTATTTCACCCAGGCCAATACTTTCTTGGAAAGCACAAGTATTGCCTCGTGTGTTTTTTGGAGCCTGTCATGCAACCCTAGTACATAGCAGTGCTGAATATAAAGGATATGTTGAATGAATGGGACTCTATAGTTGGAGATGGAGACTGTGGTACAACGGTGAGAACTTGCAATGTGTACTATGGATTTAGTTTTGTAGAATGCCACATATTCTTCTAGATGTGGTGGCGTGGCCAAAAAATTCTTTGCCTTCCCCAAGAGTTTAGGGTAATGGGTGTGATATACCTCAAAAACATGCTTGCTGCATTCTTGGTTTAAGCGATGGAAGCAATGCTGACGTGCTCCATCGTGAGCTAGTGCTAGAAGAACTTGCTCTTTCAAATATTTATGTGGTTGCTTGCAATTTGTTACCACTCCCCATGCCAAGTCTGGAATGTCAGCATTCCTTTTTGTGAAGTAATTTGGGTTTTTGCTCTGGACATTTTTGACTGAGTGGTTGATTACGATGTACAAATCATTTGATGTTTGTAGATGTCCACAGGAGCAAAAGCAATACTTGAAGACGTTGGCAAGCAGTAAGTACTTCTAGAGTTGTTTCCTGTTTGCACTGTTGTTTCCTTTTTGATATCTTAAAATTACAAACTAGGATTTCTTAACAAGTGAACAATTTTTTTGAATAAAGTACCTATTAACACATGTACGTAAAAAACGACTCCCAATAATCTGAATCTTTGTATGGGTCTTTACTGCTGATATGCAATCAATTCTGCGCTCTCTTATTACATGTTATCGAGAAGTCCTTTTTCTCCCAACATTTTTGCTATAGGAAGCAAATATTAATTGCAAGATATCTGTTTCTTTCAATTTGCAGCTACCCTCTCAATGATGCCGCTGCCACTTTACATTAACTGGGGTGCTCAATAAGAAGAGCAACAGGTGCTCTTTCAGAAATTCGATCAAAAGCACATCTGTGAGGGATCTGCAAGGTTTTTATTAATGCCAAAGAACATGTGCAATTTTTCCAGTAGTCCACCTGCAATTGAAAGACTATCAGGAGGGCTATTTCAAGAAGTCGTCATCACCAACACGATCCCGGTCAAGGAGCAAAACTACAAAAACGCTACAATTACCGTGGAAGTGGCAAAAAACGCATCCCATGGGCTACATTGTTCGAGGTAACTTGTCACATATTACCAAATGACCTATCCATGATACTGTAGCATATTTTGCGGTACATTGTGTCAATGTCCTTGTATAGTGGAAGGTGGAGCTTTTCAAAGCATGTTGATGAGGAGATGAGAGGGTCATTTGTCCTATCTAGGAATTCGATACTCACTACCTTGCTTCCAAAGTACTCGTTCCCAGTGATGAACACAGCAAGTCTTGATCGTTCACTGTACGTCATTTTATGATCACATGCTCTGAACATGTTTTCCAAATCTCTAGGAATTGTGCTAGAGAAATTGCACATGGCGAGGAACTCAGATGCCTCCATAGCATTCTTGGCACTGAATATTACACGCAAGGTGTATGCTGTAAGGGTGTCCAAAGACTCCGTCATCCTTTGCTTCTCCGGAATAGATGTGTTTGCCTGTTCAACTGCAAGGTAAAAACCCTCCCTCATAGCTTTTCCAATTTCTAGTCTCCCATTAAATAGGTGACTGAAAATAATGCTTCCCAGCTTGTCTTCCACTTGCTGTTGCCAAGTTGCCTCTTCAAGTGTAAATCCACTAAATGTCCACCCAAGGTCTCCTAGCAGATTATCTTGTAATTCCTTGATCAATTTTGTAGCAAATTCAAGGCTAGTCCTTAGAGGAACTACAAGGGACCATGTTGCTCCCCAACCAAGGCGGAAGTCCCTTTCCAATGCTTTGCGGGTATCTGGGCAAACTGAAGAGGATAAATTTGTTGATGTAGGCACTTCATTGCAAAGCATCAGAAGCGTTGCAAATGAAAACGGTCTGCTCACTTCAATGCCATGCAATGTGAGCAGGTAAATCAAGTGCCCAACCATGCGAGCCAAATCAAGTTGAATGTCTGGTCTGACAATGGCAACATCGACCTTGGGGTAAAGGATCTTTCCTGCCATGTCATCTGGATACTCGAAAATAGCATTGTAGTTGAAGGAGCTCCCCCAAAATTGCTTCCAGCAGTTGCTCAACCATGAATTTGTCAACCCAGAAAGGTCAACTGCAGTTTCTTTAAATCCCAAGGTATGGATTGAATCCACTTATGGCTTGTAGAAATATTCCTTAGTGCTTGAAATCCAATCCCAATGTCTTGTAAATGCTTGAAGTTCTTTGCCTTGTGTAACCTACACATACCACAAATAAGAATGATGAAGTCGAAAAGTTTTGGACTTTAGAGTTGAAATGGTATCAATGTCCTGATGTGTGTTACAGTCAAACTTTAAATTGTGCCCTGAAAAACATTTGTCATTCAAAATCATCACTGTATGTTATATCCCAACTAATTTCCAATCCTTATGCACTCAGTATGAGGAAATTGCACCGAAGGGCTATATGGGCAGTCCACTTACTGTGATTTCATTAGATGTTGCACAACTTACTGCTTTGAATGTGGGTCAAAGTTAGCCCTCATATTTTTAGAGCTACACCTAGTGAATACTCTGCTGGTTATGTCTGTTTTATGTGTTTTATTTTTACCCGACCTTTTAAAAACATGTCAAGTAATTTAACTTCTGGTTGTCATGCGTGTTTGTCTGTTTGGTTGCAGCTTATTTCAGCCATAAGTGGAGGAATTATCGATCTTTCATTTGATGATGTGGGATATGCATGGCAAATTTTAAATTGTTTATGTACTTTGGCATATTCTGTAAGCTGCATACTACTCTTCTAGAAATTTGGAAATTATGCTTTTAGTTTTGATTGAATTGGTTAATTATGGAGTAACTTTCTATA
The DNA here is from genome assembly GCA_950295325.1 of Polytrichum commune. Taxonomy (NCBI): domain Eukaryota; kingdom Viridiplantae; phylum Streptophyta; class Polytrichopsida; order Polytrichales; family Polytrichaceae; genus Polytrichum; species Polytrichum commune. The sequence goes on from OX485809.1 coordinate 31,588,746, forward strand.
CTTCAAAAGTTTCTGGACTGTGGTGACTTTGCAAATTATTGGTGTTTATTTGAGGTTAGTTTGTAATTGCTTAGATTTTTAACATCTTAGAAATTACTGTGCTATCTATACCTTTAGGGCTTGCCTTAATCCTCATCTTTGAGAGCGATGTATTGTCAATGTAAGTTGCCCCACCAATCTCATTTCTCTTGCTTGACAAACTTAAAAAGAATTTGGGCTCTGTTAATGTGTTTCTGCCAGACCTAGTCATAACTTGAGAGATTGCTCATCCTACACTTCATGTTTTAATACCTGTATCTGAAAGTTGGAATTCGTCCAAAAAAATAAAAAATAAAAAAATAACCTCAATGGGTGTAGCTCTGATGCTTCCTAAGGCATCCTGAAGTGGTTTAAAAATCTGTGATGACATGTAGAGGCGTTGATATGCAAGGAGAGTTTTATCCACATTTTCCCTTTGTTCAAGTAGCTCAATCTCTTCTTCAGGGCCATCTACACCATGATAACACATTCTTCGGAGTTGTTGAATTGTGAATGCAGAGAATGCTTCATTACGTATGAAGCTCTCAATGCATGGATCAGTTGGAGCTTCAGTCTTGTTGAAATCCGGTCCGCCATAAATTTCAGCAAAAGCCTTCGCATGCTCTTTCTCAGGACCAAGTGAGCATCTCTCAATAGCATCCTCTAGCAAATCCCAATCCATCCAAAATCTTCTTGCTTGAAGTTCAAATTCAATTTTGAAATCCGTATCACTATACATTGGGGTGCAAGCACGGTAAAGTGGACAACTCCTGATCCATGCCTAGTGTTAAGTGAAAGTGATTCAATTTTATGTACTAACTTTGAATTTTGTGAAGAAATAAACCATAGACATTTAAAAAAAATCTTGCTCTACAAAGCCAAGCAATTTATGATGACAAAAATAATTCCAAGAAAAGTCTACCTATTTTAGAAGACGGTGCAAGTGGCGTGCAAGTAGGTGATATTGAATAAGTGATTGTCTAAAATTTGTTTAAAATATGATAAAATTACATTAAATTGATGGTTTTTTACAAAGTTTTGTGGTGATGCCTTCAAGTAGATAATGAATTCAAGGAATATAAAAAAATTCTAACTTCAAAATAGTTAAGGTCATGAAATCAACATCCAAAACCAAACTCAATCATTTGTTTTTGAGCATCACTTTTGATGCTAAGTATTGAAGATCTCAACTTGATATTCTACATTTGAGTATTTAACACAACAATAGAGGTCATCATAAAAAAAATTCCAATTTATATAACTCTTTGCTACTACTTTTAGGCCTTTGACCAAAAAAATTATGGTTTTAGTATACCAGAGCACTTTTTTGGTCCACTTTACCATGCTTGCACCCATTGATATTGAATTGTGTTGAGTAAGTTTGGAAAGAATCGATTCAGACATTGATATCCCACGCCTTAGTTGTCTTCGCTTTTGCAGATTCATACATGCATCAAAGACCTCTCCACTGCTGTTTGAATTTTGAAGTACATCCTTGCAGAAATCCTCAAAAGTAGACCAAAAAACTTGGGAGGTACGTGCTGAAGCCTCTCTTTTGTCAATTTTTTCCTTGAAGTCCATGGATTCGTAGTATGCAATGTGACAATCCTCCCAAACAATTGCTAATTTTTCCAACTCTGTGAATTCTTCGTCCAGATGCAACGCGGGTACCAAAGTTGGATGTGGTGGACTTGTAGGTGCCCTGGATGGAGAAACAAACAAACAAGAAATTAAATTATGTGGTCAAAGAGAACCGTTGATTCTGCAGCAGGCAAGATATACATATTTACAGAATTTGCAAATATCATGCGAGGGTACTTCCATGTAATATCTATCCATTTATTGCTATTCCAACATTGTATAAATGGAGGCAATTGACTTGTCAATATCAGTTTCTCTACTTGTTGATTTTGCAGGGTTTGGATATGTGGAGACTGTAGACTCTGTTCTTGTCTGAAAGATAAGTTGGTGAAAAAGGTCATTATACTAAATTGTATGTCCACTATAGTGGATGGATCAACTGTAAGTTAAATGAAAACAAGAAGTTGAGGTTTCAACTTTTTAAGTTCAAGAGATCTCTTGTGATAGGCACACACCATTCATCATCAACATTGCTTGTAGCCGATATCCAAGTGTTTTACATGATTGTTTTAAATTGCTCATTCCAATCACTTACCCATATTCCAGATCCCTTCTAACAATGCTGATGACTCTGGTGGGATTCTGGTTTTGAGGAGAGAAGCCAACTGCCTCATGAGTCATAACCCTTGACGTTATCTCTGGCTGACCTGCAAAAATCCAGAATGTACTGACACATTATTATGCCTATCATATGATTTGCAGTTTCCAATTTCTAAGTGGAATGCACCTGCCACACCTTAACCTTTTGCTTGCATGCTGGCAGGGCCTCGCAAACTTTGCTTTTTGCGACAAAAAATTGACTGGTGCCAACTTGAAGTACATTCTTAGTGTTGGGCCTACATTTGTCATTATGAAATTCATCCAGTGTGAGTAGTTTATACAACCCAGTGTGATTAGAATGATTTTATACATGAATAACTACTTATAGGACATAAGTTCTGACTTTTTCTAAACCTGTGGGATGACAGTCATACTAGCTAAAAATTGCAAGCCAGGTAATGTGGATACAAAGTCAGTTCTAACAGCCCCGGATTGTTGATTCTTAGGAACAAACTTATGTGGGACGAGGTATGTACGAGAGGACTGCAGATTATGCAATTGCGATGCAGGTGAAGGTGAGGCATCTGAAGGCGAAGCTGAAGGAGGGACCCATCCGGCTGGTAAGTACACAATATTGGTATTTGCACTTAACTTCCCGTAGAGAGCATTTGCATCCTGTGTATACATCTCCAATTGATAGGCCCGTTCTGTTCCTACTCCATTTCTTTTTTTGGTGCGCTTGAGGAAAGTGCCTGTGACGTGTGGATATGGGGATTGCATGTTTTGGTAGGCAGGTAGCCTCCCAAAAACCTCTGCAACATGCCATTCGACGCTATGTGGGGGAATGGCAAGGGATAGTTGACTCCGGCCCACCTTTTGGTCTCCGGTAGAGAGATTACCACAGACTCAACATGTGGAGGCCAATGAGTGACGGTTGCCACTCTAGTCGGTGACAAACGTATTCCTTCAGGTGCACCTAAAAATGTGCGTGTAATGAACTTTGCAGGGGCTTCGAGGGAAGGCGCTACTCCTGGTTGAAGAGGTGCCATTGCCGGTAGCGGAGTGGTTGCCACTGAAGTTGTTGAAGAGCTGCTGCCTAGAGAGGAGCGCGGGCGCCGGTGTGTTCCAACCTTGGGTGGGTAAGAGAAGCCTCCAGCCCTCTCTACAATGGCTCTTGGAAATGTTGTCATTCTGGCAGGTGTTGTGGCAGGTGTTGTGCTTGTGACGGACCGAGGAGACTCATTGCTATCCATCTGCATACGCATGAATAATTTTACAACAAGAGAAACATATTAAATGACAAATATAGGCCTTCACTCTCAAAGACACCTGAACTAGTACGTACTGTTAACTATATGTATCACCTTTTGCAGGATCAGGCAATTAGGGTTTGCAACTTGCAGTCAATGGTGGTAATACAATTCAATACCGCATTACTACGCTTAATGATCATGTAGGGGTGTCACAACTAACAGGCATAGATAGTCACCTCTCCCTTCTGAAGCAAATGACAGAACATTGCACACCCTTTTGTTTTTTCTGTTTGAATTGATCTGATGACCAATTCAGGATCACAAATCTTGTGTTTATCTCAATACGGTTTGACTGTTGTAAAGTAGCACACTGTACTTCGGTATGTATGATGCACACTGATACGTCCCTTTTGTCTTTGGTACCTGTGGGAGGTAGGTATGAGTATATGTATGGGCTAAAGCGCTTCTGTTGTAAGTTCTCAGGTCTTCACTCTCAAAGACACCTGAACTAAGTACATACTGTTACCTGTATGTTTTACCTTCTGCAGGGACGAGGCAATGGGGATTTACAATTTGCAGCCAATGCTGATGACATCGTTCATGACCATATTACTAAGCTTATTGATTATGTAGGGGTATCACACTAACAGACATAGTGAATTCTCACCCTTAAGGTAATGACAGAACATTATACAGGCCCAGAAGAGTCCTGAGATTTTTGGCTAGATTTCTTATTTTACTCTTCTATTGCAGCAGAGGTTGCCTGATTGAAATTCCAGTACACTATAGATTCCTGATAGTGTACTGATATTTGCTGATAGTGTATATTGCTGTTGTAGGTAGGCATGGGTAAATTGTATGGGCGAAATGTTTCTGTGGTGACTTCTACAGGCCTTCACTTACACACACCTGAACTAGTACATAATGTATGCATACATCAATTTCTCCCTTACAGAGTACATATGGCAATGTACTTCTCACGTATATATTCATCACCTTCAACATACACAGAGGTATGAGAAACATGACACCGCCAACTGATAAGATTCACCAAAGCTTTGAAATGAAGCAATGAAATGAAATGAAACACACACACCTGCATGAAGCAAGCTCCAGCTACTCTGCCCCGCTGCTTCAATAAACGTAGGACTATTGATAATCAGTCATGACTGCTCGCGAACCCAAGTCCTTCAAAAATTCGGATTCAATCTTGGGCTCGCATCCAGTGTGAGAAATTCCACACTTCAATTCAGCCTCTTGACCTCAAACTCAAGTCAAACCACTAGCACGAGTACCAATCTTTGAGCATCGGAATGGTGCAATTGTTGAGACGAACAAGATCAAGAATATGGCCCTATTCACACTATCAACATCAAGAATATGACTGACTTTGGCATACCCTACATCCGCATTAAATGGAACTGACATTAATTCGAGCTAGTAACCTCCGAATTTTTTATTAAAAGAATTCACTAATAAGATCATATATATATATATATTCTATTATCCTAAAGTAGTGTGTCATTTACTAATATTAAATAATAAATGTACCCGTTAGGATGATAAATACTCTTCTTAATTTTGGTTATTACTTATTGAAATCACATTGATAAGAGATTACTTTTTTTTGCAGAAAACTAAGAGTACTTAAATCTCAATACCCAACATTCAACATTCAACATTCAACATAACATTATGTTAAACTTGTGGCGGAATTACATGGTTAAAGTAAAGGTCGAGGCGAAAGCCATCACGGAGATATCTCGTAATAAATCTAATAATTGCTTAACACGAGCCTGTTTTCCAAATGTTTAACATGACTGCCACATTGTCGCATGAGGATATATGCCTCCTTGGGAGGAGGGCTTGGTTAGTTTGTTTTTAGCCCCTATTATTTAGTTAGCTTGTTTATTTTTGAGTTTCCTTTTGTTTAGGACAAGGTAGGTTAGATATTTAATGGCATTTTGGTGTAATTCTTTCATGAGACTTTTAATGCTTGATTCTAATAATTGCTCATACATACTAGGCTAATAGGCTAAGGACAACCTTAGATTGACTGAAGCTTAGGAAGCTTCAAAATATTCATATTCATTTATGAGATCTCGGATATTCACAGTTTTGGTATAACTTTCTCTTGGCCACTTTCCTATCAAATTGGTTGTCATTCTTGGTGAGGCAAGTCACACTATAAGTTAGAATGCAAGATATGTTTGCAAACCCTCTCAAATAATGCATTGACAATAAATTTTCAATTTGTCTTTTGCAAAAGAAAAGTAGCTTTGAATTGATAGCTTTGAATTGAATTGAGTTTGTATATTTAAGACAAGTTCCTTCACGTCTTTGTTATCAAATATTAAGCTCAATAGTAAGAGCATTGATGAATCTATAAAGAGACCAGTAAATGAAAGGCCTCTAAACTTTCAGCAGAATGTTCTAGTGGGACAAGGTGGCCTACAAGAATGCCGCTATCTTGAGATAGATAGCAATAGTGCGACATGAAATAGTGTAAATGGAAACATTGGAGTACGTCCTTTCCAACCTTGCCTATGTTGTATACTGAATCCCGAAGAGCGACGAGAAATGGTGACAAATCTAGGATGTCAAACAAAGTGGGATCCGGAGCAGTTCTACGAGCTACCCAAGTTCGTAGACCTTGTGGACCCAAATCTTGCGAGCCAATGTGTTCTTGATTGTCTTGGACATGTCTGTCTTCGATGTGTGATGTCCACCTATTGAACCACAATTGAGAAGCCAAATTTCAGTGACAGAACCACAAAGAGATGATTTCTAAGAGAAAATTGAATGGAGTTTTGTGATCTAATTGAGCTCACCCATGAAGACGCTCAAATTCCTGAAAGTATCTTGCCGGTACATGAGAGGGACGAAACCTTCCTTGTCCATTGATGAGACGGACTCGGTGGAGGTTCCAAATGCCGATCCACTCGTTTACAATCTCTTGTAAAATTGGGATGTAGACAGCCTGGAAAGAAGCCCTCTGATACGGATCGTCCGGTATGAAATGTCCTTGCTGAACCATATCCTCAATAGCATTCTTCTGAAACCAAATTACTTTCTCCCATAGCAACCTCCACCAGTGCTCGATTCGTTGATTGTGAACAAACGAACCAACAAGGAACGGATTCCGAGTTCCAGAGCGTACTTCTAGCATGTATCTGCGGATCAAAGCGTGCTCTGCAGCAAAGTCAGACCTCACTCGCAAAGGAGGACCAAATTTCTGAACCGCTTCAGAAAACGGTTCAAAGAGGGTTTCTTGGTGCTTGTTTGATGCAACTTTCGCATATAGCACATAATGTGAAGCCCCGTCGATGCAACCGTGTATGCGAATCCCAAACATGACCAATTTGTCATAAGCTGGAGAAAAGAACAAAAAAAAGAACAAGTTAGACCAATGCAACAGTAGAGAACTAAACATTTGGCAACTGGAGGAGCACCCATTTTTTCAAATGTAAGGTATGCCGCCCTAAAACCAAGAGAATGTACCACATGCATACATTTGGATTATAGGATTATGGTTATAGGATTCTGTTGGTTTTAGGGTAGCATACCTTATATGTTTCAAGTGCCATTTATTATACATGTCAAAGGTCTACAAATTCCAACTGCAGAGTCGAGCTATCATTGAAAGATTTAGAAGAATACAGAAGTCAAGTTCCATCATGTTCACTTTCTGTTGGGTCAATCCCTTTCGTGCACACTTTTTTTAAAAGCCAATTTGCTATTATGACATAATGGATGGGTCACACTGCTATGTTCATGAAGTGGTGTGATATTTGTATCTGAAACGCTGCAAATTGAAGTCAGGCTCTCTCTCTCTCTCTCTCTCAGATGAGGTAATATCTTCCAGCTGGAAGTGATTCACCAGTTTCAAATAAATTAAATCGTTATTCGACCTTTTTCTGTTTAATTTGTTTTTAAGCGCTACCAGCATTATGCATCCTCGGCAATCGTCCTGAAATGGAATAATATGCAAATCTATCACATCGTATATTTTGCAGAACTTTCAGTGACGTAGGATAATTTTTCCCAGTGATACATGTCAAGTACCCATGGCTCTCATATCCTTGTAGTGAATTGAAGGATGCATTTGGCAACTGGAAGGTTCCATACACAAAGGGTTTTTCTATGGTCTATTTATTGATAACATGGTCAATTTAGATAAAGAGTACTGCGGTGATGCGCAATAGATGTTCTTTAATTAATTCTCTGTTTTGTGTTCTTCACGCCATTGTGTGTGAATTGAAACTTTTATTTATAGCTCAAGGAAAACAGTACACTGCCATCACCTGGGAGGTGGACTACCAAAGTGAAATAAAACTGCACCTAAATTAACATATAAATTTAAATAATTAACTGCACCTAAATTTGTAAAATAACAAGATATCTTACATCAGGTTTTTCTGACACTAACTAATCAAACTGCACCCACTCCCGCCCCCCTTCCCTTGACGCCAACATTGCTGGAAGCCATGTCCGGGAAGAACCAGCGGTTAGTTGCAGATGAACTCGTTGAGTTCAAGACATAACCAGTTGAAGTTCAAGACTTCAGGAATTGTACCCATCATTTTAGAGGAATCTATATAATACACCTAAAATGAATGAAAGCGCAAAATACATTGCAGCTGAAGCCCTGGTGTACACCAAAAACAAACAGAACGGAAAATTAAAGACGACATAAGCAAAAACTTACAATCGATGTGCCAAAGCGCCATGGGAATAGTGACATTGTATTGTCGCCGAACGATGGGCAATGCTCTCCTTCGCCTACTGTAGTGAGCCTCTGTCCCCCAAAATAAGAAATTTGTTATAATGCTTTAAGAATGTTAATGAAAGGAAATGTCACTACTCATCAAGTAGATAAAAAGAAATATAGTTTTAGATTTTGTACCTGATATCATCTCAAGGGCCCTCGCTACTGTGCGACGAGGTGCTCTAATTTGCACACGTGCAAGAGTGGCCCTCACATGCCGAATGCCCCAATTTGCCCCATGCTCTCTAATGGGAAGGGCAGCATCAATGGTGTTCGACATCTCTGAGGTTGTGAAGCGGTGATAGACTCGAAACTTGTACCCCATGGCTTTTGACATCATCCTCTTGAGCTGCCGTGAATCGGAGATGTTCAAGGATTCCGCAATTTTTTTGAATGGAGTCCCTTCATTCAGCATGGTATTCACGTACTGAACCAAGTCTGCTCTTGGCGGAGCCAAATTCTGGTCTGCCATGGTTTTCGTATTTCTTCGTCACCACTCTACGATACAAATTCCAATTTACAGGTGCACAGGTTTTGTCAGAAACCGCCATTCAAATATCACCATCTAGAAATCAAGGTATGGAATATTGGCTGCCCAACCTTCCTTAAGGACCTGAAGAAACCCTAAATTGCTTTCTAGCCATTTGAGTAACGATCCTACAATTAAATGTAATCCCCCAAAAAAATATCCTCATAAGTATTCATTTTCAAACAACACTTTCAGATTAAGGTAACCAGTAAATCATAAACAATATTCAAGAGACATTGTTGATCCAAAGCTTGGGAAAGGTTGTATTCTTAAGACAAAGCTATGAAAATGATAGAATTGCACACTAGAGTGTGAAATGACCGTTAGGAAAATACCAACATGAAGAACGTGCTCATTTGAAATTAGAGGATTGGGTGCGGAGGAGAGAACCCTAAGCAGAGAGATGTGAACAGAAGTTTGGCGAATGAACTGAATGTGAGAAATACAGATTATCAATGTCACAAATGAGACATTGTCTAAAATAAGATTTCAAACTTTGTGAGCCTCATAACAATTATTTAAGATTATCCTGCGCCCGTTAAGTGTTGGACTCCCAAGATTTTCGAACCCGGACCCAATAATCCCACCCTTATGCCACAGAAGTTGATGTGCATGCTGAAAATGTCACCAAGCATAGAGAACTGGTTCAATGGCATTGTCACGAACTTTTGTTTGATTTAGAGATCAATCGAACAGTTTTTCCATTTGAGGAATAGACAACTGAGATAGAAGCCCTTTCCCAAAAGATCACAATTACATAACTGCATTGAGAAATGGCTGTAGTAGCATCAAGGTTATTAAAACTCAATTGGGAGACCAACCTTGTAGGTAGGCAACATTGTCAAGCATCTGATATCTTAAACAACTCGATGTCTCAGGTTGCTGCTGGGGAAGTTTTGTGTGACATTGAAACTGATAAAGCTACTCTTGATTTAGAGTGCATGGAAGATGGGTATGTTTCTTTCTAGGTTTCTATGAAATCTCTTACCTCTTGTTCTTGGCTTTTAGTAATAAATTTGCATCACGAAGTTGCACATGGTTGTTGTTAAGAGAGTTGCATGCAATTTGTTATCCTCATACAATATTGTTGCAAATGTTCATTTTTGTCTTTGATGGTAAATGTATGGTAAAATATTAATCTCTTATTCATGACTAGAAGCATAGGACATTTCTAGAGCTTCAATGTAGAATTGCTCTGAACCTACTAAAATCATTCCCTGTCTGGCTCCATGGCAAAGTCATGGATATATTCATTCAAACAGATGCTCAAATTTATTGCACATGTACCCTTTGAACTTCAACTCCCAACCATTATATATATCAGGACGCAGGAAAATCATGCAGAGGTTTGACCAATTTCAGAAATTACCTGGACCAAGCCTAGATTTCTTCAACTTCTTCTTCTCCTTCTGCTTCTGTCGTTTAGCCCGTTTCTTAGCAGTGCGCTCCTCAGCAACAATTATGCGCTCTTCCCTTCGTTGCAGAAACTCATGCTCAACTGTCCTCTTCAAATAATCTGCTTCCATGCGTGACAGACGATCTTGCTCTCTCCTCCTCATCTGCCGGTACTGCTCACAACGTGAACCTCTTTCAGAACACTTTCGCACCATCAACCATTTCTTCCATTACTAGTCATTGAACATACACACTTCGCCTCAGTTCCGTCCTCACATGAAACAACACATCTCTCCCATATGCAAGCACTTGAACTGCTTCCAAGGTCCAAGATTGAATAAACAAAGTGAACTCTTCCCAGCTCGTATTCCATTTTCCCCTATTTCGCATGCCAAGAAATCCTAAAATTACACCGTCAGAGGAAGGAAACTGAAATTCCGTCCTCATGAAACGTCCACATCCCTCCCCTATGCAAGCACTTGTGTAAGTGTCCTAACTACCGTAGTTCAAGGTTTGGTATGACCATAGCTCAAGGATTCATCTTCCATCTCCCCTATGCCAACACTCGAGCTGCTTCTAAGTTCCAAAATCAAATAAACAGAGTGTCACCTCTTCCCAGTTCTTTATCCCACATTGCCTTGTAGTGATTTCTAAGAAACCCTAAAACACTTAGAATACACCATCAAGAAAGCAATTGTGGAAGCAACAAAGCCGTACCTGATGAAAATCGCTAGAACCAGAACCGGCTGAACTTCCTGAGGTGTTGCGGAGTGCAGCAAGACGAGTGCGGCACCCGAAGCGTTTCCCCGCGGCTTCTTTAACGAATGAAAAATAAATTAACGGATGATAAGTTGGAGTGGGCAGGTCAAATTTTTCCGCTTGCAAGGGCATTACCCCGGAGCACGGGTACCCCGGGCTCAACCACGGGTGGCCCGGCCTTGACCGCGGGTGGCCCGGCCTATTGCAGGGCCTGTGCTTACATGGCCTTTTTGGTACACCCTATAGAACACCTCTTTTGCACGCACAGGTGCTCCACGGCGGAGGAGTTCGCCCGTGGTACGTGGGAGGGAGAATGCCCGAGCTAAGGTTCAGGGTGGCGCAGGGGGAGCAGTGCTGGACGGTCGGGGACGGTGACACGAAGGTGGCGACGAAGGAGGGGGCAAATCTGGGGTCCGGGTGGCGAAGGGTCTCGGAAGGGGGCCAAGAGGGGGCTGCCCGGCCATCGATGCTCAGCCCGGGAGGCCTCCGAGAAAGGCTCGTAGCACTACAATACAGAGATCCACTTCGAAGGGGATGCTGGGTAGTTGCAAAAGGATTATGAGTGGTTTAAATTTTGCTGCTGCTCTGGGAGATTGTCGCTATGGCGATGACAATGGGTGCTCGCCTCCCAGTTCGGTTTCTCTACTACTCCTCGCACTCACTCTCTCGTCTCAGCTCTTGCACCAGTTTTCAGAACAATCATCGAATTCGACTGCCATTTCCTGACTTTTCTGCATCCACACCAGGAATTTTTGGGTGCACATACCACTGCGGTTCTACTTTCGATGTGGGTCGCGTAAAGAAATGGAATTTGCATAATTTGTGGTGCAAAAACACTCTCCGTCTCTTCAAACGCGATGGACAGGTGCATCTGTGCCTGGCGAATGAAACGTTACATTTCAGCACCCTGCATGGATGCAATCAGGGTTTTGAAAACCCTAATCAGAACAGCACCAGGCACATGAGGGCGGTAGCTTTGTCAGGAAGCGTCCAGCTCTCAACTGTTGAGTCTGGGAATATGGTGTCACCTGACGATGTTCTGCAGTACTGGTAAAGTTCATAATTATCCAATCCATGAAGGCTTGCCAACTCGAAATGGCGACCAACATGTAACTAAATGTTCGTCAACATTTCTTGTTTTTGGCGGATGGTGACCATTTCGAGTTGATCACCATCGAGTGAGCTTCTTCAAATACAGTTCACGAATCATGTTGAAGTCCGAATCACGTAATTGGCCTCTAGGAGGTTTAATACTGAGTGATACTTATGATTCCTTGTTAGTGGGGCAGGTGAGCGTTGCGAGACATCTTGATAGGACAGATTAAACCAAGTGTGCCAGTATTTGATTTGGTATTGTTGGAATGAATCCAACCCGCTTCAGATGTTTTTACAGATGACTTTTGACATGACAAGTAAAATATGGCACCAGCGTCGGCGGATTCCACAAAGTTTTGTTTTGTTTTGTTTTACATGTGGAGTTTGCCTTCCTCACGTGGGCAAGGTACCCCATCTTGCTTCTGAACTCTACATGGGATACTTGGCAGGTTCGAGGACGTAGATATTGCCAAGAAGAAGTTCTCCAGAGCGATTTGGTTTTCTGGAGGAGAGGCTGTGGATACAGAGGTGAATGGGGCTAAAGTAGAAAAAATTGATGTTTATGTTAAAACAGAAACTCTTATTACCATTATTAGGAAACTTGAAGAAGCATCTGAATGAGATTCTCCATGTCTCCACACCGTGACAAGTGTTTCTGAATTCCAAGAGGTTATGCATTACAACTAAGATTCCTCATTGCAGATCAAGGAGAGATTTGGTCACAGTTTGGAGCTGGCGAGCAAGGGGGAGCTAGATCACTGGAAATCGACCGCACGGGGTAGAGTTGCGCTGGTGATTTTGCTCGACCAATTCTCTCGTAACATTTATCGAGACACACCTCGCGCGTTTGCTCAAGACGAGGTTGCATTAGACATTTCCCTGGACACCATCAACAAGGTGAGTGAATTACCTACTCGGCTCAGGAAATTTCAAAGTGAAAGATTGGCAATAGAGTCGAAACAGAAGTTATTGAGCCTTGGAGTTAATGTCTTATCTATTTTGTCCATGATATTATTGGTGACATGGATATCCGGAATATCACAGGATTTGCAGGAGATTGCATGGTTAACTATGGTATGTCTTGGGGATTACTGTTTACAAATTATGAGCTACTCTTGAACATGTTGTCTCCGTTTAATCTCAGGGATTGGATAAACAGCTGAATTCCTTGGAGCGATATTTCTTGTACATGCCATTGATGCATTCAGAGCGGTTGGAAGTGCATGAGAAAGCTTATCCCTTATTTCAAAGCAACGCAGATTCTCAGAAGGAAGATCCAGAGTTTTATGAGTTTCTGCTAAGGGCTGTTATATTTGAGGTGAGCCATGACTACAAATTAGACACACTGACATTTATTTTAGAAATTCTTAGGATCAAAGCTCATAATATGCTGCATAATTCGTGAATTTGAATAATTAACAATCACATTCAACATGAAGATATCATAAATTGAACAACGCTTATAAAAATATGAAGCTCCCACTATGCATGACACACTTTTTCATAGTGACCAGAATTCTGAGATGCACAAAAGAACCTCTTGCAGACTTACATTCTTAAATGTCACTCAGCACGGAATTGTATGTTTCTGCAGAGAGCTCACAAAACTGTCCTGATCAAGTATGGAAGGTACCCATCGCGGAATGTACTTTTGGGTCGCAAGAGCACCCCTGAAGAACAAGAATATCTTGCAAGCGGTGTTCTTTGGCCAGTGTCTCAGTAATACCATAGGCCTGCAACTCAAGAGTGAAGTGAATCTATATATGTTAGCCTCTCTCTTCTCTTGTCATGTACTTGATACTATATTTAACAAATTTTCCATGTCCAAGATGTCAAAATCAACTAAAATTTAGGTCAGCGTGTTGAATTTGAGAATTAAAGGCAAGAAAAGGTGTGCGACGTAATGAGGGTCATGCCATTGTAGTAGCTTTCAGCAAACAGACCTGACAGAGTAAGAGGGACGAGTAGGTATTGCCATTTCCATTTGAAAGTAAAGGAACAACGTAAGTCTGATAAATGAGACGGCTGTAGTGAATCCCACAATGCATTCAAACAGTGAGAATCAAACAGTGCTCTTCTCTTCTCATCTCCTTGATGTATATTTGACAAGTTGTCCATCTCCAATATGTCAAATTTAACCATCAATTATGTCAATGTGTTGAATTTGAGAATCAAAGGCAAGAAAGGTGTGCATGATAACGGTCATGCCATCATAGGGGCGTTCAGCAAACAGAACTGACAGACGAGTATTGCCATTCCCCATTTGAAAGCTTGAGTGTGAGGGAGCAATGTAAGTCTGATGAATTTGTTGAGACGGCTGCAGCAAATCCCACTTTGCATCCAAACAGTGATGGGTACAGCCGAAGAGTGCATTAGATGCAGTTGTAGAGAAAAATGGCAGTACATAATTTAGGTGAGTCAGTAATCAAGTGGGAATCAAGTGTTTAGAATGTTCTCAGTGTCGGTGGCCATGGCTTTGGCCTTTCTTCAAATGTTTTTTCGAGTGGTGGTGACCACTGCCATGGCTGCCATCAGGCTTAATGAGCGGCCCAAGAGTCACTTTCTTGGGCAACAACACACCATGGATGTTTGGCAGCACTCCGCCATGGGCAATCGTCACGCCAGCCAGCAGCTTGCTTAGCTCCTCGTCATTCCGGACGGCGAGTTGGATGTGACGAGGGATAATGCGAGTCTTCTTATTGTCTCGGGACGCATTGCCAGCGAGCTCTAGCACCTGCATTGTCCAACCATGACAATGGATCATCAGGTCACAAACTGTGCACATCAACATCTATTGACATCTACAGACATTTTTCTCAGAGGCCTGAGTTGTTTTTCAATGCATTGGGTCACAAACTGTGCATATCAGATTCCATTGACATTGACATTGACAGATATTTCTTTCGCGGCCTGAGATGTTTTTCAATGCTTCAAGTCACAAATTGTGCATGTCAACGTCTATCGACATCCACAGACATGTTCCTGGAATCCTAAGATGTTTTTCAATGTATTGTGTCACAAACTCTGCTTGATTGCATCTACTGACATCTTTCTGGAAGCCTGAGATGTTTTTCAATGCTTCAAGTCACAAATTGTGCATGTCAACGTCTATCGACATCCAGACATGTTCCTGGAATCCTAAGATGTTTTTCAATGTATTGTGTCACAAACTCTGCTTGATTGCATCTACTGACATCTTTCTGGAAACCTGAGATGTTTTCCAAGCAAGTCTTCAGGGTGTCGAGAGCTCTCACCAGAGCCACAAGGGAACTCAATATACTATAGCTGAAGGGATGTCCGTAAGTTTTGTCAGGAAAGGTTTTCCCACACGATCACATGATATGACAACTTCGCTAACTGGCTTCTTTAAAATGTTACGCAACATTCTGTTCACTCTATGAACGCTATTTCTGAGATGATGGAACAAACCCTAACCTCTCAGATGGGTTAATTTCACCTCTACAGGGTTGCAGGCTTGAGAATCCGATGTGCTCATCGTTAATCTGGTGAGCATGATAACTGCGCTAATCGAGAGGAGCACAATTCAGGAAAAATGAGGAATCGAAGAGATCGACAACTCTAATAACAGGGGTCTACGTACTACTGCCACCTGCCTGCTGATGGACAGCATTACTCCCTGCATTTCTCGGGTAGGTCGACTATGGCGCTTACCCTTGTAGCAGCCGGATCAATCTACACATAGCTAAAGCGCAACTTCTATCTCACAAACAAAATTGAAGACAGACACATGACACAATCTTTGGGACATGAAGGTTTAATCATGTTAACCGTGCAACCAACCATGACCACCAATTGTGATTACAATTGCAGGCACAGTGATGATCTCTACACATTTGCAACACCTCTTCCCACTACTTCCCTAATCTGGGAGAAACACCATGGGTAGGTCGTCCATGCCGCTCATGCTTGTAGCGGCCGCATCAATTTACATATTGGTAAACTGCAACTTCTATATCGCAAAAAAATATGCAGTTAGACATGTGACACGATCTTTGGGACATGAAGGTTTAATCATGTCAATCCTGCAATCGACCATGACCACCACTCATGCATTGCAATGCAAAGTGATGGTCTCTCCACATCTGCAACACGATCTACACCATCCCACTACTTCCCTAATCTGGGAGAAAAAACACCGGTAGGTCGACCATGCCGCTCATGCTTGTGGCAGCCGGATCAATCTACACAGTGCTAACTTCTAACCCGCCAACAAAAATGGAGACATACACTTGACACGACCTTTGGGACATGAAGAGCACAAACGTTTAATCATGTCAATTAATCTTGCAATCAACCATGACCACCAATTGTGTATTGCGATGCAAAGCCTATGGTCTCTCCACATCTACAACGCAATCTGCACCATCCCACTATTTCCTTAATCTGGGAGAAACGCCAGTTGCCAATGCTACCTAAGACTCGGTGGAAGGAGTCTGTATTCTAATTGTGATTTACCTCTGCAGCAAGGTACTCCAGGACCGCAGCCATGTACACGGGCGCACCAGAGCCGACCCGGGCGGCATACTTGCCCTGCTTCAGGTAGCGAGCCAATCTACTCACGGGGAACTGCAATCCGGCCCTGGCTGATTTGGACACCGATTTCTTCCTGGACGCCACATTCACGCCTCTCCCCATGGCTATTAAATCAATTGGTTTACTCCACAAAAATCAGCAAATTATCAATCAAACCCGGTTCAACAAAAAGTACAAAATTCCTGCCTCTCACTACAACAGTAACTGCAGGTGTGATTACCACACCACCGGTTGAATCAAGGAGCGAGGAGATTGGTTTGTTTCAGGCTGGCGATGGCTATGGAGATAGCGGAGGAGGTGGTTGGGCTGCCAACGGTTATCCTTCAGCAGACAGAAACACCATGCTTCATACACGCCCATCCGGATATCTCAGGGATACATGAGTACAGTTGTGGCCTTGACGGGTATAAACATATGTCCCAAGATCGCAGGATGTCGTCCTCTGTACGATGATGAAGTCTGTACACGTCACCACGACGCGCACCCGTCGAATTTGCTGACTTGGTAGCTTACGGGGCTGCCACGTCGTCCTGGAGCCTCTCTGCTTGTACTGAAAAGTAGCTTTAGCATGGAGGCCATGTGGATTCCGGCAGCTCAGCCACACTTCCTCATATAGGGCTTCACTCTCGGTGTATTCCAACCTTGATCGCTGGAGATATCAGTGGCCGTAGATTTGTTGTTCTGAAATTCTCCACACTTTTTCCAATTTTCTCTGGAAAGCTTGTAAATTTGCTTATCAGAAGCAAACGTCTCTCTGGACTCACAGGTTTCAACTTAGTGCTGGTCTGCTATGTACACTGGTATGTGCAATTAGGTTGCCTTCGCAAATAGGTAACTGCTTCATCCATGCAAATTACCTTGAGTCAAAATCAGATTGCGTAATTTTATAACATAGTTTCTCAATCCATATACAATAGCAAGCACACCACCCCTGTATATATATATATATATATAATAAACAATATAAATATATTGTATTATTGTGGTAAGGGCATGTTCACACGTTGTACACCAAACGCAAACTTAAAAGGGTGCTAAATCGAGTAACATTACTTTAAAGGGGAGTAGTCTCATTATATGTTCCACACATTCATTCTATATGAGATTCATAAATTGTGGGTCCCGTGATCAAAACTAATTCTTATAATACACCAGGCTTTACATAGAAATAGTTGAAGCTAAGATCCTATTTGGTCAAAGATTGTGAGATATTGATAATTGATTCCCTTATAAAGGAGTTAAAATTTGGACCGCAATAAACCCAAGCTATTCTGGCTTGGGAGAGCTTTGTGGGCCCTCCCAATAGTACAACAACAGTTGGGCTTGATGCGTGGGTCCAGCTCTTGGGCTAATGCCGACACTATGATAATCCCATTGCGGGCCTTTGTATTGATAACAATTGAACATGCTCTAACAAGATATCCAAAATAATGTGGATTGTTGATAAATGAACGCGGTGCAACCTAATTGCACATTTTAGTCTAGGTGAATGTCTAGAAC
This sequence comes from Polytrichum commune, assembly GCA_950295325.1. NCBI lineage: Eukaryota > Viridiplantae > Streptophyta > Polytrichopsida > Polytrichales > Polytrichaceae > Polytrichum > Polytrichum commune. The sequence continues at coordinate 31,606,798 of OX485809.1, forward strand.
TATCAATAATCAACATCAAATAATATTATCAAAGAACCTACCCATCAGTATCAAAACCATAATGTATATTGGTCAAAGGCTCATGTTTGGTGGACATGTCAAGGTGAGAAAATCTTTGCATACCCGACTCATTATTTGGGTCAATGGCTTTCTAAAGCATATGGATATGAAGCCGATTTCACCAAGGTATGAAGGTTCTTACATGGTATGTAGACCTGTATAATAATGAAAGAAAGAAACAAAAACGACGATACTCATCACGACACTGCTGTCAACATCTGAAGCAATTTCGGTTTTTGTGATTCGCAAGCTTAGATTTACCAGAAGATATCATCAGTTTTAGGATTTTGATTCCAAAGCTCTTCGAAGAGACATCTGAAGAAGAGTTGAAGAACGCTTGGGCTAAGCAACGACTGCGATTCATCGTCGTCATCTTCATCACCATCTGGTAATGCAGAAAGCTGGATAGAGCTTTCCTCGTGGCAAGCTTTCGATGCCGATGGATGTCAATCACCTTGCATGCAGGGCATGGCGGCAGGTTACATGCATGCTACACAAGTCTTCTCATGATTGTTAGAGCGTCACGTGGTAGCAACTGGGATCAATTCCTAAAAAACCCCATTTGATTCAGCTTCCTCCTGTAGGTGCGGTACTGCTGAGTAGGGTTCAACGTTTTCAATTGCATCTTCTTAACATATGAGTGCCCGATTCATGTAAGGCCATTGTTCGGCTCGTTTTATATTTAGAGTACATTGTACGCGCCTTCTCTAAATGCCAGCTTGTTGACATCTTGTTGAGAAATTTTCTTTGAATTTGAATCCCGTCTCAAAGTCAGCTTCTTCTCCTATCTTCAGGTACCGGTTTCTGTGTTTGAGAAATTTCAGTGGGATGCTAGCCGCGAGGGGGTCTTCGTTATGCTCACGGTTCCATTCACAGAAGCAGCTCGCTCCGATCTGCAGGAGCACTGGGGTTACGGTAAGGCATTCATTTCTTCTTTTCAAATCACTTGAGTGTTGATCGGATTTGCGTCTTCAAAAATGTGTTGCACTAGCAAAACTATGATGAAACATCAACAAAAGCCGGATCGAAAGTTGGACCTCCTCTTACTTGGTTGATTAGGGTTATCTTGGTAGTGCATATGTGTGTGTTGATTCCTTAACTGGACACGTAAGCCCCCCAATAGTGTTTGACTATCGAGTGTAGAGTAGTCAATAAATCTGGAGACGTAGTCCGATCTTTTCAAAACATGTGTCGTTATGGTGTGATTCCACTTGGCCCTGATTGAAGCGCTTGAAGATAATGGTCGAGGCATTGTAGTGTATTTCCAATGGCCGCTTTATACTACGTGTATGCATTCGGGATTTGACAATCAGTACACACTTCTGCAGCTGACTTTATCTAATTCTTCCGTTCAAAAGACTCTGACATGCACTACAAATGTTTTCTCCGGTTTCTTGCTGTGTCACTTTTAAATTGTGTATAGCAGCTGTATTCTGCTCATATGCTGATAGCACTGTGATTTCCAACATCAGGACTTGGCCCAGTGCAGAACGCTTGAAACAAGCGGACTAAGGAGATTCGTTGTCAAATCACCTCATCTGGGAATGCCTGTGAGTCGACGATTCGCTGTAAGTACTCTATGATTACATTCCTCTCAAGCGTAGAATTTGTAACTGCAGTCCCAATTGGACAATCTATTATGTTGATGTTCAGCAATGTATCGTTTGGATGACTTGAGCCATGGCACCGTTCTCATTTGCGATCTCCGGTTAATCTACACATATGATCATGGTATTACTTTGAGGATTACAATGAGTCACCGGTCTGATGCTCTTTTTAGTCAAAAATCTATATAAGCTCATGAATTATATTAGAGCACTTTCACAAGCATCCACGGGTTAGACTGCTTCTAGTGTTCACGGAAACAACATACATCGCTTTAAAGAAAAATCTTATGACTGCTGTGACCATGGCCGTGGCCAAAAGTCCATGTCCAGAATCATGGCCGCTGGTGCAGGTTTTCAATCTCTAGCCAAGTTACACATGTAATCATGTTAATACCCTGATGGTTACAATGAACCATTGATTTGATGCTCTTACCAGTTAGAAATCCAGATAAGCTTGTTAGTCATCAATTATATCAAGGCAGTTTTACAAGCATTTACAGTTAGACTGCTTCAAGTGTCCACGAAAACAACGAATGTCGATTCACAGAAAATTGCTATGAATGCTGTGACAATGGCCTGGCTGTAAAACTCCATGGCCGAAATCATGGCCATGTTGGTGCAGGATTGATAATTACACAGTGGATTCAATGCGTTGCTTTCCATCGCTCTGATGCAATCGCAGGAAATCTGCAACACCGCATAATGTAAGTAGATAAGCTCTATGAGGAAAGATGAATTCCTTAATGAACGGTTGTGCTTCTCAAGCAAGCCTGAAGATGTTGGTAACCACCTGATTCAAGTGGTCAATTGGATGTGCAGACCATCATGGCCAGCAGTGCACGACCAGTTGTGGAAGTTGCAAACAAAGGAGTAGTTCCCGGATTACGGCAGACTCTATGGGATCAACAAGACCAGCAAGTGACCTATCCAAAATTAGAGAAGGATGCAAGTGCAGATGTAGTTGTCGTAGGAGCAGGGATCTCCGGCTTGAGCATCGCTTGCAATTTAGCTAAGGCGGGCAAGAGCGTTATCGTAATTGAATCTCGAGTAGTAGGTGAGGATTTAACCTAGCTTTCGAGGATGTGAATCCCGATGGAACTCTTTTTCCTGCTGGATTGAGGAATGATTTGGTAACTTGCAACTTGTGATTTGTCTCAGGTGCCGGTCAGACAGGCAGGTCTACAGCGCACATCATGCCATGGTTCGATGATTACTATCACTTGGTGGAAAAGTTGCACGGTTTAGAGAAGGCGAAACTTGTCGCCGAGAGTTACTCGATGGCCATTGATTGGGTCGAACAGACTGTAAAACAAGAGTCTATTGACTGCAATTTTTCTCGGGTTGACGGATTTCTCTACCCGCATGAAGAATCAAAAGAAGCACATGACAGATTGCAGAAGGTTTGTTTGTTCTTGCTTCCTTTCCCTGTTAAAACCTCTCATTTTGCTGTTTTCCTACAATTGGCTTGTATTAACACATCTATCAAACCCTCCTACTTCAGGAATTTGATGTGTGTAAGAAGCTAGGCCTCGATGTGGAGATGGTGGATCTTGGCAAGGATCCTGGAAGTGGAAGTATTGGCACAGCTTTGCGATTCCCTGGAGCTGCACAGTTTAATCCTATCAGGTAAGAAGCTGAGTCTAAATCACGCTATCATTTGAACAGGGGATATTGCATTCATATGACAATATGCATCAAATGCCTCACTTTCCAGCCTATCCTCCTCCAGAAATTTTGATTTAAATGTGATCGTTTTTTGTGGTGAGCCCTATGGGGGCGCTATGCTTGTTTTTATTTCGACACCAGTTTCCAATGTTCTTAAACCCTTTTGGTGGTTGTTTCATTGACGGGTTTTTGCTTGAAGGTACTTGAACGGGCTTGCTAAAGCTATAGCTTCGAAAGGTGGTAAAATCTATGAGACTACAAAGGTGCGCAAGTTTGACAACAATCAAGTCACAACTGCGGATGGCGTTGTAGTGACAGCTGGAGCTGTGGTTATGGCCACAAACACACCACTTCATAGGGACCAGCTCATACACACATTTCAACAACCGGAATATTTTTACGCTATTGGACTCAAGTTGCCGAAAGGATCTGTAAAGTAAGCCAGTTGCAATATGTGATGTCACTTCCCTTTTTCCAATGCACATGTTTTGCAATGAGTAGGAGATTAATTCAAGTTGTTACACTAATGTGATGACACTCGTGAACAGGAAAGCTGAATGGTGGGATACAGCTACACCTTATCACAATGTTCGTATAGAGGAGAAGGACGATCATGATATTCTTGTCGTGGGTGGTGAGGATCATAATTCGGGTATGAAATTCGAAGATTACCACGATGCTTATAGCAATCTCGAGAAGTGGGCAAAAGCGCGATGGACTTCTGCTGGCGATGTGCTTTACAAATGGACTGGCCAGGTGATTGTCAAAGTTTATACGTCTGTGTAATATTAAATAGATGTTGCCTTGCAAGTCAAGAGGCCTTAAATCCTTAAATCCTAAGTATATGAGGTGTATTCATTAGAGTGTGGATTTTCTTCACTTCTAGAAGTAGGTCATATGTTGAATACAGCACCGCGCTTACCGTCATGAGATTTGTATAGGCATATGTATTACATGTTGTATTTGACGATTGACTGAAGATGTCTCTGTCGACATGGTAGGTTTATAAGCCTGTTGGTTATCTACCTTTGATTGGACCTGATCCTTTGGCAAACACAACTGGCGGCATTCTTGCTTACGATCAATTTGTAGTTACAGGCATGATTTCTCTCGCTCTTACCCTTGGTTCCCTGCTTTTTGATATATAACTGATAGTGTAATAAATAGAACATTGGTCAGATAGAGTGTGTCAAGCCAGTCGGAGGAGGACCTTACTTCAGAGCTATGATTTGTTCATGACAATATTTCACAACATGAGATTTTGAAATGCGATTATTGACAAGAATCATTTTATGTTTTGCAGGTGATAGTGGGCAGGGAATAACATCTGGTACCATAGCTGGGCTTCTCATCCCGGATTTGATAACCGGGAAGAATAATCCTTGGGCTGAGATTTACAGCCCCAAAAGAGGTGCGCCAGTGTCGTCAGAAACAGTCGCTGGCACAGGTGTACGACTCTGGAATACTGTCGAGGTATTCGTTTTACTTTTCTCTCCGTTCATTTATTCTGGCTAAGTATGAAAAATGTGATCCTTCATCATTAGAAAATTGGAAGCTGTCAGATCGAAAGGAATTGAAAGTATATGAAATTTACTCTAAATATTGGTTTGTACTTGGCACAGGGCATCAAGGACTTGCTACCCTTCGCAGGGTCAGATGGAGTGGACATTGAGGATCTAACTCCTTGTGGAGGATGCGTGGTACAGTCAGGTGTATCTAAAGTAGCTGTATACAAAGATGAGAAAGGCTGTGTTCATAAATTTTCAGGTACTTATGTTTTCATGAGAGGAACTCATTTTCCTACAGATTTTCTGATAGATACCAATAAGGATCATGTACACTCCAGAGGTTTAACGGTTCTGAAAATCAGTGAGAACATTCTGAAGTGATTCTTACACCTTGGAATCTTGATTGATTAATCTTGTAAAGTTCGGAGGTTGCCTCACAACTTGAGGTCGAGCTCAAGTTGAGCCTGCAAGTTTGGTGGGCAAAGGTTAAAAGACTCTAGCCCTTACATGTGCCTAAGATGGTGGAACTCGGTCTCAAGGTTGGTTCCCGCTTATTTTGGGTTGATTTTCAAGTTCAATCTGGATTGAGGACTTAGCTCCTTGTGAAGGAACCAATCTCCACCATCTTAAGCACACAGAAAAGCTCATATTCTTTTACCTTGTCTCACCAAATTTGCAAGGTTGAGGTTGAGCTCAAGCTCTGGGTGGCTGGTCCTTCAGGTCAGCTTGATTGTTGATTTTTGTTTGTTGACCAGTCAGCAACATAGCTGTATTTGGAGCGATCGAGGACACTAGTGGCAGCATGTAGTAGGTTAAAAGGTTTGTTGACTGATAGGATGTTGCTGATGTCTGCGCAGCTGTTTGCCCACATTTGGGATGTGTAGTCAAATGGAATCCGATTGATGGCACCTTCAACTGTCCATGCCACGGTTCAATCTTTGATCACAATGGAACTGTAATTAATGGTCCTGCTAACGTAGACCTGTCCCCAGTAGAGTAGAATAAATCACAGCCGTTTATGTGTCCAATTCATGGAGAACTTGTAAACTTCTGTAGATGTGCCTGCACTTTCTACGTGTGGAAGAAACTACATATGCTTAGAAAATGCCAACTGTCAATGAAAATGTGAGGAAGTGGACGTTCATGAGCAGATGGAACGTTCAAAACAATGTACAATGCCAGATTTTAACTGATGAAGAGGTATGAATTTCTTGCCTCGAGCAATTGGAAAGGTGTAAAGTAGGGCCTAATTTGGTTACTTATTTTTAAGCAGACATCTATATTCGAGTGGTAAATGATTAGGTGTGGATTTAAGAACAGACACCCAAAAGATATGTGATTACAAGAGTTTATAGTAAGTGCTCAAAAGTTGATATTAGACTTGATCTCTAACATGATTGGGGGGACCTACTGTATATGACCACTTAATGAGCACAAGAATCTCACTTTCCTAATGAATAAGATATTCATATAAGCTCCAAATGTTATGCAGAAGTGATTATGGACATGATATAGATTCGGTAATCATCTCACAGTGAACTGTGTATTTCATATTTACCAAGTGAAGATTTTTAAGAAACCTGAGTGACATTATTGTGTATAGGCCTGCCAGTGCATTTTGAAGGGGTTGCTCGCATGTACAAGAAACTACATCTTGTAATTATGTACTTGTTGGGCAGATGTGAGGTGTTATTTTTTCGCAGTAAATTCAACTTTGCATACAAACATAGATTCAAGTATATCTTTCTTTCAGGAAGGCAAAAATCCCAGCAACACAGTAACAAAGCAATTTGTATTAGGCTAATTGTAAGCATGCATCGCACGAACCATACCATGTAACTTGAGTGATGCAAAATATTTGTGTATTAAAAAAGAATGTTTGAACTGTACAATGAACCAATGGCTTCAAAAAAGTTGCAGGTGTTAATGCTAAGGTTAACACCTACCTTCTTGCCAACTGAGGACCAAAACAGATGCACCTCTCGTATCAAAAAAATTAGAGCCCCTGATTAATTTTGACATTAACCCAAGAGCATGTGTGCTCAGGGTTATAACAACTGTGAAATGTATCCAACTTTGCAAAAAGTGAAGAACTTCTTGAATCTCCTGGGTAAAGATCTGCCCGAGTACCTCCCTTGATGTTGTTCACCAGTGCAATCAGAATTTCATGACTTCAAACACTCAGCAAAACTCGATAGCCACTCCTCCTCAAGAACGTCGGAAACATTGGTGTCAACATTGAGGTCGAGCATCTCAGACTCAAATTGGAGACATAGCTGGTGGAATAAGGCTTGCGGGTCTGTTTCTGAATATGCCTGCTCCTGGGTGACTTGACTGAAATCTAGAGATTCCAGTGAGGACTTAGGAGATATTTTAGGTATGAATTGCCCATATAAGTTCTTCAGCTTCACATTGAGACCGTCACTCTGTCACAGTAGCAAAATAAAAATAAAAATTAGGAAACACAGTCACTTCAATCAGATTATGCTACTACAATTGCAATGCTGATGAACTGAAAGTCCCAGTTATGATTTCTGTCTCTGGAGCAGATCTCACTTGTAAGCACGAGCTACTTCAACGATAGGACAGTCTATATCAATAATGCAGCGTTGCAATATTACCGGCTCCAATTTGGTGGCAAACATATTTCCTCGTTTGTTTGTTGAGTTTTGCGACGTTGAAGCAGGTGAATAGAGCTCCCTCACCTTCTCTACCTCCTTGGACAACTCCTCACACCTATTCTGAAACTCTTTCTTCTCTCCTTCAAATTTTTTAGCCAACTTTGTCGCCAAGTTTAACTTCTGCAGTATCGTTGCATTCTCCAGTCGCAGCCGTGCAGTCTAAGCATTGTGAAGAATCAAACACTTTAGTCTTACCCCACCCAACATTAGAATCACACAAAAGTTCCTCCCCAACAATTCTCATACTATCATTTCACAAAACAAAGATGAGGAAATTACAAAACAAAAGTAGGAAAGTAACAAGAATGCTGACACACAAGGAAAAAGCAAGGCAGAAAGTAAGCACCAAAACTTCCAGCTCGTCGAGGCGATCCTGCTTACGTTGGCGAGATCGCTGTGCCGATGCACGGTTAGAAGACATCCTGCATTCCGCAACAATTAGGTATGAGTAATCTAAACATCAACAAAATTGCTATATCATGTATATCACTCAGTCCCAGTCATCAACAAACAGAGTAAATGAAACCAGTGGTTCCTGCTGCACCTTAAGCAGCGACATTAGATTGCTTTCCCTATGTTTTGTTGAAGTTATCTATCCGAGTCATATATGTTTCGCAAATTGATGAACTACCAGATGTGTAACCTGCTGTGTTGCAAGATCCACACATACCTCCGCCTCATGTCACTGGCATCTCATATATGTCATTGGCATCTCTGAGGCAGGAGCGTAAAAGTAACAGCCAGTACTGTGTCCTGGCCATTACACAGATTGGCAGCCCACAAACACAGCAGGTCAGGAGTCAGTGAGAATCGTTACTAACTCACAAATACCATATTCAAATTTTGTTTCTGAGACATATCTTGTTCATCTAAGACTGACGAAAGTTTTACTTTTGACTGAACAATTTTCCCTAGCACTATCGGAACAGAAACTCCAAGGTGTTAATGATGACCTATCTATCTGAGAGTTTCCGAACCTGAAAATCATCAAGATGAATCACCTTCGTTTTCTTCGCTCGTCAATGACAGGCTCCTCATCATCGTCGTCCGAGGCATCGTCTGTCACTTTGCGTGTCAGTCGAGTGGATGCTGACTTTCTATAATTTCGAGTTGGCGGTGACGTGCATTCTGACGAGTGTGACGAGTCCACGATAAACTTCTTGGCTGTCTTGCCCCTCCTCCGAGCATGTTCCACTCCTGCAGGGCTTGCTGGCATCTCCTCCTCGACTTTGGTCAGTGGCCCTGTTGGTACCAGTTCGGAGGAGTCAACATTCGCTGTCTCGAGTAACACAGGTTCCACCTTGTTCACTGTGGAGATACCTGTACCATCAACCACCATACCCTCATCGTAACCCATGTAGATTGCTGGGTCAATGACATATGAGTAGAGAAACCCAAGCTCACCATTGGGTTGTGCCTGGCGCGCCTCTCCCCAGCCTCTGTTTACATCACAAGAAAGTTGCAAGCACTTAAGTATTGATTCTACCACTCTCTGGCAGGTCCACAAAAAATCTAGTCCAACACATCACCTTCACTTTCTGCTCCCCGTGCTCAGAAAAATGCTCGAAAAATGCCACCCAACGGAGCTTTGAAGCCCTCTAAACCCTAAACACTAAACCATCAACAGAAAATGAGGACCTGTGTACCCATAAACCTCAAACATCACACTTTGTTCTAAACATCAAATTCAACTCACAGTTTCCGGTGGCGAACGACGTTCTTGCACATAGCCACCTAATTCAGCCAATTCAATTGATTCATGTCCTGTTTCTCTCCGATTATAAAGGCCTCAGCCATCATTGAACTCTATAGTATGAGAAAAATCTTTGTCTTCGAAAGTTTTTCTTTCTCAAAAAGTCGTTGGAAGCTGAGCAGAGTCAAAACTTCATATCCAGAACGAAGATATAAAGTGTTAATGGAGCGAACACGGACCAGAGCAAAAGCGCACCGACTTGTATGTCTCACAGACAGCAAACGGACCTTCAGGGCGTGCTCAAGAAGAGTCCTACCAGTATAAACAACACAATCCCCAAAGCACTCATCTTAACGTGGAATTTCCTAAGTGCCGCACAATTGTGCACCATCGCAAGAATGTTGGCAGTATGACATAGAAATCAGACTGCGAGCATTCGGGAAAGAGAGTTGAAGTGGGACGATACCCGGAGCGACAAGTGTGTTATAACATGAGGCTCCTGGGAAGAGTCACTACCTCCACCTCGGAATTACCAAAACGCACACATCTCTCTCTCTCTCTCAGACGACGTCTCTCATCTCTCATCTCTCTAAGATCACATCAGTTCAGATGCACATACACAGTAGCCTCGTGGAACCTTGGCTTACATGGATCGGTGATTGCCGCTACACATGAATGAATGGATCGGTAGGTCCAACCCAGGTTCTTCTCCGTACAACGTCCTCCGATAAACCTCTCACCACAACTCCTTCACAATCCACCTTGCAGTCCTTTCTGATCTACACAACTCCGAGCCCAACGCCTTTTCTGCCCACTAATCACTAGCTCTACCTACTCCATCTCCATAAGTTTGTATCCTCCTATGGACTCCTTGACTATCCGGCTTGCGACTTCCGATCAACGACTAACCCAGACAACTTTGCACACTCATCACAGGCTCGAATACCGACTCTACCGCGTCCTATAAGAACGGTCCCTATGCTTCTGTTCACACACAATTCTAGAACTTGGACCACTGTACCTGCCTTGGTCATCACGTCATGCTGGGTAGAACCTTGGTGACGATTTTTGAGTTCCGAAACAGCGACCAGAGTTTCGTCGCTATTCCAGAAGGTGTGGTGACTCAAATCTCGATCGTGTCCCCGCGGTCGCCGTCTTCGTGGAAAGAGTCGGTAGAAACCCCTCGAATTTTCCATTCTGCACCTGTCAGAATTGGGATTCGTGAGTGGGCCCCCACAGTTTCCATGTAACGGCCTCATGTAACGTAAGGCATGACCAGTAGAATCGATTCTGGCGCCACCTTACACTACGTAAACTTAATGAGGTGTAAGGTATTCCAAATGTGGCTTGAGAAAGATGAATGGAGTAAGCTTTTTAAAATATTTAGGAGTTAGTAGGGGCAGGAAGTCCAATGAGGGACATTCAATGTGAACCATGGATAGAAGCCATCTGGACAACCATTCTGTTTCGATCTGTAAGATGATTTCTCGCCATCAACTTGAGATGATCTCCTCTTCTCCATTTAGTAGATACAAACATGCTCACAATTTCAGCATAAACGTTGCTTCTACTAGGCTATTGGATTCAAAACAGGAAATTGTTGCACACCTAGATAAGCTCCCAGAGCCTCCAAGTTCCAAATAGAATGGGACACTGGATTATAGTCAAAGTTCGTCCACCAACACCATATCCAAGATATATGCAGGTGAGCAAGACTAGATTTGCTATGAAAAACACATGGAACACACTAAACTTGAGTTCCTCCTACATTGCCACCTGCTCCTACATTCATAGTACAAGGTACACATTTCTCCTTATATCTATAATGTCCTACTGCCTGCCATCTGCATACTCTGATTCACCTATCTGAGATTAGGCTCCTCTCGAAGGACTTGATTAGAGGTTGACAACTTCTACTCTTGGCGATCAACAGCCCTGGTCAATATGAAGTACATATCAGAGCGTGACGCATTCATCCCTCACCTATCATCCCCACAATTATGCAGCTCCTGCGGTGATGCCTTTCAGGCAACCATAGTGAATGCTTTTGGAGCTCTTCCAATCAGTCTTGGGAGGCAAAGGATGGGGCAAGGTGAATCCTGCAGATATTCTTCTGCAGATACCCAGCATGCAGGTAAAACTATTGCGTGCTCAAAACTTCACTTACAAACCTCCTCCCAGAAGAGCTATGGCACTCCAGTGGAGTATTGCTCCAGAGAATAAAGTCCAAGCATGCTGTACAAGTATACAAGACCTACGGGATGCCTTTGAATGAAAATCACAGCTTATGTAACACTCGTGGCTATCAGGGAATACCCCTTCAACTACACTCTCAAGATCAAATTCTGCACACATCCATCTTCAGCCATTTTGTGCTCGGCACAAATTTTGGCTGATACTCCTCCAAACAGGTTCTGCTCAAAATGAGAATGAGACTCCTATTTGAGGGTGACCATCCTACAGATCATCTTTCAGTCCCAGCTCCTCATCAAAAAAGTCATCATCTTCAAATAACTTGACAAAAACAGCCTGTTGTTCTTCTCGTTGTTTGCGGCGCCATTGACTGTATGCCACAAAGGCAAGGCCACCAAGACACAGTAAAATAAACACAACCAAGACTGCTGTCAGGCCACCATGACTTTTAGCTTTATCAGCAGGGACACTGGCAGGGCCAACACCTTCTTCTTGAGCATCTGCAACATCAGAGTGACAAATCAGCACTTTGACCCATCATTCATCTACAGTGAAAAATAGTGGTAACATCCTACAGAGCAAACACTCCAAACCTCCACCTTAACAATAGATAACAAAGCGTGAAAAAACACATGATCTACTTTGATTCCACTATAATCTACTTTTGAGCTTTCAGAGGTTATAAACTCTGATTATTCAATACTGAAACCTACTTCCCTAATAGCAATATAGCATAAAGAATCCCCCAATTCCTTCTGGTTGAATTCAACACCATATATTTAGTCCCCTGAACCAATTTGGGGTTCATAGTCTAAATCTAATTCTGGAAGTAAACGAGAGCAATGCATTTCAATTGTCAGACAGCAACCCTGATCTGAAAGATTTCAACGACAGTTCCAATTATTGAAACTAATAGATGCAAAAAAAAGGAGGTGGTGAATGAGGTAGCTGACTTACGGCAATTAGGACACAAAAGGGTAATATTGAACTCTTTCTCTTTGAAATGGGTGTACAGGCCTTCTGGGCTTGGTGTAAATTCTAACGGACAAAGCTCCCACTCGTCAAATGTGTCATCTGCCTTCAGTGTATCTTTCTCAAACAGTCCACACCGCTTGCATTTTGTTCCCACTAATGTGGTAAGAGGCTGAAATTATTCCACCAAGCACACTCCACTCAGAAATGCACCTAGCAAGTCTGTACCAAAATTATGAACAAGAGCAGTGCAATAACTTGTATGGTCGCTATGACACAAGATTGCTCCCTCTCTAAACTATGAATATATATATATATATATATAAAGGCAAGGACATAGACACAGAATAAGAGGCATATGAATGACAAACTGACAGAAATTCTTGAAAAATTTGTCCAGAACCTACATGTTCCATAAGAGACACTACATGAACTCCAAAACCGTCTCTGTCCAAAAACACTATCACAGTTGCAGAATGAAAATACCTGCCAAGATTCTTGCCCCAAAAATCCATAAACTTGGTCCTTCTCTTTTACATCTGGCAAGTCTACCCTACTTTCGCCCTGACAGCGGAAATATACTTCCGGTTTTTGCCCAAACCATTCATGCGTGTTAAAAATCGTCAATGATTGAAGAGTAACATTCCCATCGCCTACAGCACCTGTATGGGAGATCACCACGTCAGAATTTCAGGATGGTTTGTGCAATAAGATGTCAAATAGCCTGTTCGATCTTTTCAGGAAGGGGAAAGGTACAAGAGATTAAACACTCGAAACCAGAATGAAACGTCCCCCTCCCAAACGCCTTCTAGATAGAAAATTTTAAAAGGCTGGAAACTTTGCACTACGAATATGAGCATTTTGTGCTTCAGATTGCAGCCTTCAATTCACACATGGAACTAAATGTCACCTGGTGATTCTATGCTCTCAGAATTGCAGCCCTATGCAGTGTAGTAACATGTTCACTGAGACCCATTCGATTGGGTCCAGACAAAAAACTGCTGAGATCCTCACAATGAGTATTGCCTGTGCGGTTACGTGATCTTAAACCCAAAACAATTCTAAGCAATCCCCATAACATTCAAGTGAGAGCTTGTCAAAATCATGTATTATGATTTCCAATATGTGAAGGTACCTGAGACAAGGTATTACTTTGATAAAGGTTCTCCGAGTTCATTATCTCAACTATAGAATTCATCAAATCCGAAACAGGCACATGTAAGATGCCTTCCACCAACGAGATGTCTCCAATCTTTTGGGTTCTCAAATTTTGCCATCTCCACCAATCAGTGTGTAAAATAGTGAGCCTGATACTTATCAAATAAACGGAGCAACGTACACTAAAGGATATGCTACAGGAGAGAATCAAGGTGGTCCAACTCCCCCCTATGGCATTCAACATGCCCTCCCGTGGTTAAAGGCATACAAGTCCATATCTTTTCTAATCTATTCACATCACCTCAGCAAACAAGATCAACTACGCAAATCGAGCAACTTCGACATCCTACATAGTGACCCATAAATGCAATCCGCGATCTCTTCCTAAACGTATCATCATCCTCAGCCAGAAAACAAAATAGCAATTCCACATTCTAAATATCGAAATTCTACATCCAAGACCAACCCTGCCATCAATAAAAACTGTATACATCATCACAAGACTCCGTTCATGCCATGAAGCCATCGCTCCCAACCTGCCACGACACTTTTAATACCAAACCCTGAAACCCTAACATGGTGGAGTGGAGCAAAATAAGGTGCGGATGACTGACCAGAAGCTTGCACGAGGAGCAGAAGAGCGAAGCAATTTAGCCACCAGGAGATGGCGGGCGGCGTGGCCATAGCCGTGGCTGGAGCGAGCGAGAGGGAGCCTAGCTACAGGGCATGACGGAAGGCGAGTGTGCCATAGCCAGAGGGAAGGCAAGCAAAGGAAAGCAAAGGAAAAGAAAGGAAAGCAAAGCGACCGGAGAGAGCGTTTGAGTGCGTGAGTGATGAGTAGTCCTGCCTTGGTTTCTTTGGCGACTCGGTGATTGCTTGCTTGCCCCCCCGCTTTTTTGCCGGGTGACCCCTCTTACCCGGCCATTTGGGGGCCTTACGCACCTCTAGCTAATGCACCGGCCCAAACGCATTGTCACATGTACCTACTAAGGGCCACTTTATACTTGGGGCCGAAGTCTAAAAAGATTGGCCCAATAGGATTGCTTGATTTCATCAAATCCGGTTCAAGGGCTTTATATTAGGGTTGGGTCCAAACACCCATTCATCCCATGTAGCGCCTTAAGTGACACAATTTTGGTGCCAAGACTTTATTAGGAATGTAGAATGACTAACATATCCTTTCTGATGTTAGAATATGGAACAAAATATTTAAGAACTTGCATTAAGTGCGGCTCGCAAGTGAGTCGGTCTTATACATGTTTGCTACTTGATGGATTCATCCTAAATATTTACATGGTGAACCAATAATTCTCCTAAAACTATGGCAACATCGTTGAGTGGTTGTAGGTGCCATTTACGCAAGGTGACTACCAACTGTACATTTTGCTGAATCCTAGTTGGAACAAGTAATTGTGAATCTTGGTGTTGTGAACAGGGTCCTCGTGTGAATGGACTTCCAACAGCCTCCCTCACACGAGAGATAGTAGTTGTACTCTCCCTATTTGTGTAGTCATGTCCTTGTACGATGAGGTTGAGAGGTTGCATGCTAGGCAAATTTTCTGTCTAAGCTTATAGGCAATGATGGTTGTCATCCACCATCTATTGCTTGTTTTGATGAACTTGTTGGTGTTGTTAATGTGCGTTGGTGAGGAGCATTCTTCGTCTCTAATTCCTGGATTGCCTAACAAAATAATTTGTAGGTGTGTGTTCGCATTGTTTCGACTTAGGAAGGTGATTAAGAGGTGGTTGGCGACACTATGGATGGGTTGTAGCCAAGTTCACAAAGCTCAATGCATTGGGACATCTTTGTAGTGTGAAGAAAGAAGGTGGAAAACTAAGCACGTTGATGCGATATCACGAAGATTTAAAGGTTTATTCAAGGTGTTGCCATGGGTAGATCACTCTAAGGCATTTTTGTGCACCACGTGCGGCTGGGGGTTTATTGTTTTGGGGCTATTTACCTTCAAGGGTTGAATTAAAGCCTCCCTATAATTACTTAAATTTCAAAAATGGCCCATTTGTTTGCACCCTTCCATTAATTATATTGTCCAAGTCACTACAATTTTTTGTACTCTATATTCATTTTAAGTAATTTTGGACAGACGGAAATCCCAATTATCATCCCCGGGTACGCAACTCCCGTATTATATGGTCATGATTATAATCACTTATAATGCGTTTTAGTCCAATATTGAGTGATACAATTTGTTTTAATGTAGGAAACCCTTGTAGCCCTTCTAACAAGGAATCCAAAAATGTAATTTTATATAGGAAATGAATATATTTTGACGCATATAATTGCATTAAAAACCTAATTATATGATTTTTTTAATACATGCACCATAGGTCAAACTACCCAACTTTTTGGATTTTTTAATAAAATTTTAACATTGTGAATGACTTATAATTTTAATGGAAGGCAACTATTCGTGACTTATAATTCTAATTGGAGGCAAATATTTGTGTGGATTTTTTAAAATTATGTATAGGCAACTTACTGGTCTAACTGTTGGGATAGAAAACTAATGATTTGTGTTAGGATACAGTTGAGGTATGTATTTTTAAGATCATATACATCATATGGTGCCCCGACTACTCAAGGGTATCATGGGGTATTTTAAAATATCATGGGTTTCCGGTTTAGGGTTAGGGCTTAGGGTTTGAGGCTTCTATATATTCGCTTTGAAGCTTTTGTGTTCAGTTTTGGAGCCTTTGTGTCGTTGCTTTGGAGTGTGCTTGTGCTCATTTGGGAGGGTCATCCTTGGCTTAAACAAACACATGGATTGTGAGATGAAGCGTAGAGGCTCATGTAGTGGAGGTAGAGATAGGGAGAAGGAATTTGTTACACCTATAATTGCCACAACTCCTTCCAAAAGAGGGAGACCTCGAAAGGACCCTCTATCATTTGTGAATATCAATCCGACATCTACATTGAATACCCCTCTTAGACGCTCTACAAGATTAAAAAACTAGGTGTTTCAATTGTTTATATACGTCGGAGTTTTTTTTTAATAAATATGCAACCCGACTTTTTTTTCATCTCATTTATTTAATTTGGTCTTCACCCAACTTTTTGATCATTTTAATTTGATATAATTTGATATAATTTTTACAAAAGCCGTCCTCTAAGCCGTTTTTAATACGATGCCCCCTGCGTATAATATGGGAGTTGCGTACCCGGGTTATCATCCATCCCTGTGAGTCCTAAACCCATTTACATACCATACTAAACATACCTTCTAGGATCCTTATCTTCAAAACCCCTATATTAATTTTACAAAAAAATAATGGCCCACGTTGTATGTCCATTTAATTTACTTATAATGGGATTGTCTACATTTAATGGCCCCTTCATTATTTGGAATTCCTTTATAATTTTTATTTCAAATGATTTCAATCCTCTCTATATTATGCCGCACGCAGGGTTGTCTATCCCGACGTCATGACGTGTCGTGTCGTGACGGACCCCTCCGTCATGACACAATAGGGTCCACGTAGGGTTAACCTAGGGGGCAGCTAGTAGGGTGGGTAAAATACTTACCTTCTTGCCAAGGTGGCGTCCTATGTGGCAGAAAAGGCCGACGTGGACGTGGATATGCCTAGCGCCAGGTAAACCATTTTGCCATTCTGTTATCATTCTGTTAAAATCAAAGTAGTAAAATATGACTAAGGAGTGTGTGGGGCGGACGGGGGACGAGGGTGGGGCGGACGGGGGGGGGGGGGGGTGGGAACGGGGGCGGACGGGGGCTAGTAATTTTTTCCCCACTTTACCTCTACTTTGCTGACATGTCATCACACGTGAACATCTTACATCCTACGTGTCCGAAATGGGGTAATGTAATTACACACAAAATTCGGTAAAATTCAAGTCCGTCAGGATAAAGACAGCATCCGGCATAATGTCGTGACGGATACGTGTCGTGACGGCACGACATTATGCCGAGATTAGCCTCCGTCACGACACAATAGACAACCTTGGCCGCACGTCGTTTTTACAATGCACTAAGTGATCTACCCGTGGGTGTTGCTCTCAGAAGATGTGGGTGTTGTGCTGAAGGCTAGATATCAAAGGATGAAATGAGAAGTTAGTCCTCATGGTAGCTCGGGCAAGCTGTGTAGTTCCAAAGTGTGGCAAACATCCCAAAGTGGGAGCCCTATTCAAATAAAACAATAGCCTAGTTAGAGTTATTGGGCGATGTCCATGAATCCCATATATTCTAAGACATGGTTGAACTATCTTTGGCCAATAGGCTTGATCAATAAATTCACTCTTTGCTCCACGGTTGGTATGTATGTAACTTTGACTGCGTTGTAACTCTATGTGCCTGGTCCTCATGTGTAGGACCGGGTTCTTGACCAATCTAACTGCTCCCATGTTATCACAATAAATGTGTGTTGAGTTGTTCTCGTCGAGCTTGAGTTTGCATAGGAGTGTTCTTACCCATGTTGCTTCCTTGGCCACGTTGGTGAGTGCCATGTATTCCGCTTCCATGGTGGATAGGGCAATAGTAAATTTTAATTTGCTCCTCCACAACATTGGCGCAACTCCTAACTTGAATACAAATCATGTTGTGGAGTGCCACCCGTGAGCAAAGCTAGGACATAAACATAAGTCTTAGAATGAGCATGGGCTTATTTCTATGGGAAAAGGGGCTTATATTTAGGCATGTTCACGAAAAAATTGAGGTGACATAAGGATTTCATATTTTCTTGGGTTGCCCAAGAAATAATTTAATTTTTAAGAGTTACCTGAAAAAAAGTTGGAGGGGTGACCAAAAAATATCCACGGTTGAGTGCATTGTGGTAGGGAGGTTTTGCAATTATTCATTTACAGAGACCAAAAGACTAGCTATGCTATTACTTGGAGCGGTCTCGGTTACTATGCATATCTTTAGGCTAGGTGGTACAATATGTTGCCTACACTTTTGGTATTTTGACATGTCACTAAAAGAGAATGGACTTGAACCCAAAATCCTAAGGATAATGGACAACCTTTCGCGCTAATTAAGTAACATGGTTCAGGTTTTCTTGATGTATGGTTTGTAGTCGTGAGAGATTCCATTATACACCACATGTGCAACAACAAACTACACACTTTGCATATCAATCAAAATGATGTCCATACTGCATGAAGGCATTGTATACACATTGTTTGTAGGTGACATTAATTGATACACATAACAAAATTGCCCTACATTCAACATCTCTAGCACTAAGGTCCAAAACTAAGCTCCCCAACATCCTATCCAACAAAATTTGAGCATCCATATTGGAAGAATTGTTGTAAAATCCCAAATTGTACATTTCTTGCTCATGGTTGGGGGTTGGGCTCCATATTCTCCCCCAAAACCTACACATCAAAAACAACGTCGTGTATTGTCCAGTGTTGGTTATCTCACTTTGCCTTAAATCAAGCAAGCCAATATGGGTGGTTTCTAATTGTCTCACTCCAATTGGTGTTCACAAGACAAAGTTCATTTAGTTGGGTAGTAACCTCATCGAAAGTCCCTTCTAGAATCACCTTCAAAATGCGCTCCAAGAAGAGATTGTCTCAAAGGGGAGGCAAGATGGACACCATGCCAATACAATTGTCTTGGATACTACCCACAACTATAGACAGAGGCACAATCCACTTGAAATGGACATGGCCAAAGGGAATCACAACTCTCCACTTCAAAAGATTGCTAAGCCAATATCCCACAAGTTGTGGCACCTTTGGTCAAAAGACAACAGTCTTTGATGTCAAAAAATATTATGTTTGATTTTTTAATAGGCCACCTAGAAGCATCAAACAAAACCAAGGCAATGTGGGTTCCACATGTATAGAGGGATCACATGAACATAAAGGCAAACCTCCGAGGGGGGGCACTCATAGTCAATTTTTGGAGACACCTGCAACAACCACTTATTTTCAAGGGGGGCATTATCTTTAAGAATTAGAATATTAGGAATCCTTAAAGTAGGAAAAAATATAGTGAGCTTAAAATTTTAATACCCTATTGGTAATAAAAAATAGTCTAAAATGCATTCAATATTAAATACATTTTTTTTATTACAAATTCTTGATAGCCTTTAACTTTTAGCTAAGGGGGGAGGGTGCATTGTGAGTTGGCATTTTATTAACCGGATTGCATTGTTGTCGTATGGCAAGAAGAAAACACAATAGAAATTAATTACACCAACAAGATTGTAAGGGAGAATGCAAGTAGAGTGCCATCTTAAAATTTAATGTGTTAAAAAATACGATTGTTCAACATTTGCAAGATTGCAAGAGTTCCTACAACATTTGCAAAAGAATTTCAACATCAAATATTATTTCAAATATATCCCTTCGTGTCAGCGTTTAAACATAATGGAGTTCAAAGTTCCTTAATGAAGAGAAACCTTAATGGAATAAAATTGAGCCCTCCATCTTCTTTGCTGAAGCAAAATGTGGTCCCTTACACATGTTGTATTGCATGGTATTTTTTTAATAATTGGTTTCCAACATTAATTCACCCCCTACATTTTATATAGAATTCTTCAAAATTTTACCTCAAATATTACATACCTTATATTTTATCGTATGTTATTTCTAAAATATTGCTAGTGCCCCCCCCCCGGGCAAACCTTTTGTATCATCCAAGAAAACATGAGTTTTTAAAGATAAATACATAGTGATTGAATGTGCACCCCCCCTCCCCTTGGGGGGGGGGGCACTTGTGGTATTTTAGAAGTGACGTGTGATAAAATATAGAGTACTTAATATTCATTTGAGGCAAAGTTTTGAAGATTCCTATTTAAAATATAAGAACAAGTTAATGTTGAAAACCTCTTATAATTTTTAAAAAAAGAAAATGCAATGTAACATGTGTAATTTGATGTTTGAATTGTTTTATAAATATTGTACGAACTCATGCTATCCTGCAAATGTTGGATAGTTGTGTTTCTTAACACACGAAATTTGAAGGTTGCACTCTACTAGCATTCTCCATTACAAGCTTGTTGGGTTGTGTTTTCTTCTTGCCATACCACAACAATGCAATCCCATTGTTAAAATGCCAATTCACAATGCATCCCCCTCCCCCCTCGGCTAAAAATTAAGGCTATCAAAACTTGTAAGAAAAATAGGGTATGTTATATTGAATGCATTCTAGATTTCTAATTACCAATAGGGTATTGAAATTTTCAACTCAGTAGATTTTTTTCTACTTTAGGGACTCCTAATACTCCAATTCCCAAAAATTAGTGGTTATCGTAAATAAGTGGTTATCGTAGGTGTCTCCAAAAGCTTACTATGAGTGCCTCTCCCCCCCCCCCCCGCGGAGGATATGCCCACATACTTCCAAACTATGAATAACAAGACCCATTTGGCATATACAAAAATGAGAACAATTTATGAGCCCCTTTCTCAAGCACGGAAACACGCGCAACAAATCTAACTACTTTAGAGATTATGAACTTGTCATAAATGGAATACACAATACCGATGCTAGATGGCAATGCAATTGTGAGCATAAACAAAAATAAAATTTCAAAATTTGCTTCGTGATTGTCAAATTCGCCAATTAAATGTTTTGTAGGATCTAAACCCACACCAATGGCCAAAGGTTCATGGACACAAGGCATTTCAAATGGACAACTTGGACGTAAACTACAAGTTTCCCAATTACGCATTGATTTAAAATTCTCGCACTACATTAGTGGATCATGAGCCAACATTTTTGCAAGTTCTTCTTCACTCCGTTTAGGACTATGGATGCAAATGTCACTGTGTGGATCTGCTCTAAACACAACCAAAAACATGTAATACAAAATGTTTGTATGAAATGTATTAACCTTTGCCACCAATACTACGTGAGTGCATCTCCTGATAATTAGGATAATTAGGACAATCTCTAAGGTATTGATTGATTGTTAGCACATGCTCTATAGTCGGTGTAACATTGTTTTGGTTGGTGACAATGTAAACCTTGCCATCATTGGGTATAGTTCTATCCTCTTCACAATGCTCAAGGACATGAAATGCTCAAAATTCATCTTCAAGTAGTGCTCTTCAGTTGGTTTGGAATGCCTAATTCTATTGCCTTTGTGCGTTGTGCAATGCCCCGCACTCATTGTTGCATCCTTAGGGACATGAAACAATGCATGATCAAATCTGTGCAATTCGAACCTTGCATCCACCAAAGAAAAAATCTTGGCATTTGTCAAGTTCGTGCTATTTTTCATAGTCCAAGTGGACAACACAACTATGTGAGCGTAGAGCAGAGAGCGGAGAGTGGAGATGTGGAGAGCGGAGAGCGGAAAGGAATTAAATTTAGTAAACTTCTCATACCAAATTTAGAAGTATTAAAAAAGTATCGAAAATTCTCAGTATATTCCAGATTCTCTTTAAAATAGAATAAAATTGTGACCTATTTCCGTGGAATATTTAGGTCAAAAAATAAATCAAAAGGCCCTGAATTTGAAAGGATCTCATTACATTTGGAAATCAGGAAGAGATAAAATTAAGATAAAACAGAAAAATATATGATAAAACCAATGATGAACCAAGAAAGAACGAATGAGAATAATTATATGGAGGTTGGTATAATTGAAGAATGAGTCAATCAAAATACAAAGGACGATCAACTTGCTTCGTTTTTATTCCATCAATTTTGTCTTTGTCCTATGTGTGAGTCAACTCTAGAACTTGGACTCCAACAATTATTGTTTGTGATATTATCTTCAGCTGTATATAAATGAGGACATAAGTTATACTCGCATCCAATACGGATGTAGAGACATATGCACACAATGGGAGAGGAGAGAGACATGTTTGCTGGCCTAGGATGGGAGAAAGAGATTAGAAGTCTAGGAGATCCCCATGTTCTCTTTAATACATCGTCGAAACATGACATAGGTGTTGGAAATCAACATAGTGATGACTACGAGCTCACTCCATTTTCGCAGTCCACACAAGCATGGAGGTGGAGGATGCAGGAGGAGCAGAAACGATATGCAAAAAAAGATAAAAGACGAGGTGATGTGCAGGAGAAGGAGGAAACAAGGTGCATGAATAGTGAGGCAAATGATGCGGCTAATTTGAATGAAGACAAGGCAATTGACACGGAGCATGAAGTCAAGATGGTAGGCGAATCTTCGAGGTCTTTGTCGTTTCGCGATAGAATGAGAGGATTATCACCGCATCGTCGTCCATTGAAGGATCAAATGAGGGATAAAACGGTTTCGTATGTTGATTTGCTTCGACCGGGTCTACCTCCATCAAGAAGGGACGATGAAAAGAAGTCCGAAGCATGTAGGAGGATGGAAACACGGAAGTATAGTTGATAGACATAGTAGGCATGCTTGATACAATTCCGTATTGTAATAAAAGATCTTGAAGGGAATAAAAACAATGCATGGGATTTTATTTATTATAGCAAACAATTATGAGTTCACATGATGTTTACAATTGGCACGTCTAGTAGGACACAATGTATTGGTAGGCTGAGATGAATTCTAGGAAGTAGAATGTGTCAAAAGACCCCCTTCAAGGATGAGTTTGACTTCATTGAAGCTAAAGGTCGGGGTGTGAATGAACAAATTCACTTCAGGATCCAAATTAGAAACCTTGATGAAGATGTAATAGAGATGCTTACAATTCAGATAAGGATTTCGTTTGCGGCCGAACTTGGAAATCATATCCAAGAAGAATGCGCAATTGCACTCTGGAAGAGAACTGACTGTCACTTGGTAGATGGGGGGTTGCGGTTCTGCCTTGGACTGCAGAGTGATAATGCAACCAAATCCCGGTTGAGGGATCATTGTTAACTTTAGAACAGTACCATGCATAGCTTCAGCAGAGGCAACCATCTGCCTCTGCTTTGCCGAAGGTGCGTTGGTGGATCGTCGAACAACCTTGGACAATCTTGTCGGAGGGATGAAGTCTGGGTTGTCTGGAATATGGATTCCAAACATATCCAGTGGGGGAGCGGAATTGGTGAAGAGTCGAGTTGGTGTGATGCGTTCCTTTGGTGGGAATTGAAAACCTGCGTTTTCAAGCGTGAAGATCTCCGAACGGGTGAGGTTGGTCCCAATCTTGACGGGCCAAATTGGGGGAATAGGAGGTTTTTGATCATCAGCAGAGAACGGTATGACCCATTTCCGACGAGGGCCCTTTACACAACGCTCGATGTCATCTGGGCAAAAAACGAATTCCATTCGCTTCTCCGCTTGGAGTGTGTAATGATGCCACATACCGGTGTAGGTCGGTGCAGGGACGTTCTTATTATTCGTGATGATTCTTGCGGTGCACTTCTTCTTCGTGCCAGCATGATTAGCCCAACAAGACTTTCCTGAGGTATGGGGTATGCGGGCAATATGCCAAAGAGAGACATCTACTTTAGTTTCTTATACGGCAGTGACACGCGATTGTGTGGATTCTGGTTTGACATTAGTGTGAAATGGGGCACCCTCTCGGAACCGAGAAGGTGGGCTAGGTGGCCATTATTTGAGATTTCAGATTTCAGGTGTCGAGTTTGGTTTGATATATATCTGAAATGGGCACCCTATTGGTTCCGAGAGGGTTGGCTAGGTGGCCAATAATGATAAATCTGAAATCAGGTACAGTCGAATTAGTGTGGATTTGGGTTTGACATTAGTGTGAAATGGGCACCCTCTCGGAACCGAGAGGGTGGGCTAGGTGGCCATTATTTGAAATTTCAGAATTCAGGTGTAAAGTTTGGTTTGATATATATCTGAAATGGGCACCCTCTCGGAACCGAGAGGGTAGCTAGGTGGCCAATAATGATAAATCTGAAATCAGGTGCAGGCGAATTAGTGTGGATTTTGGTTTGACATTAGTGTGAAATGGGGCACCCTCTCGGAACCGAGAGAGTGGGCTAGGTGGCCAAATAGTGTAGTTTCTGAAATCAGGTGTAGGCGAGTGTTTGGGTTTTGGTTTGACATTAGTGTGAAATGGGCACCCTCTCGGAACCGAGAGGGTGGACTAGGTGGCCATTATTTGAAATTTCAGATTTCAGGTTTAGATTTTGGTTTGATATATATGTGATTTGGGGCACCCTCTCGGAACCGAGAGGATAGGCTAGGTGGCCAAATAGTGTAGTTTCTGAAATCAGGTGTAGGCGATTGTGTGGATTTTGGTTTGACATTAGTGTGAAATGGGCACCCTCTCGGAACCGAGAGGGTGGGCTAGGTGGCCATTATTTGAGATTTCAGATTTCAGGTGTCGAGTTTGGTTTGATATATATCTGAAATGGGCACCCTCTCGGTTCCGAGAGGGTTGGCTAGGTGGCCAATAATGATAAATCTGAAATCAGGTGCAGGCGATTTAATGTGGATTTGGGTTTGACATTAGTGTGAAATGGGCACCCTCTCGGAACCGAGAGGGTGGGCTAGGTGGCCAAATAATGTAGTGTCTGAAATCAGGTGTAGATTTTGATTTGATATATATTTGAAATGGGGCACCCTCTCGGAACCGAGAGGGTGGGCTAGGTTGCCATTTTGTGAGGATTCAGAATTCAGGTGTAAAGTTTGGTTTGATATATATCTGAAATGGGCACCCTCTCGGAACCGAGAGGGTGGGCTAGGTGGCCATTATTTGAAATTTCAGAATTCAGGTGTAAAGTTTGGTTTGATATATATCTGAAATGGGCACCCTCTCGGAACCGAGAGGGTAGCTAGGTGGCCAATAATGATAAATCTGAAATCAGGTGCAGGCGAATTAGTGTGGATTTTGGTTTGACATTAGTGTGAAATGGGGCACCCTCTCGGAACCGAGAGAGTGGGCTAGGTGGCCAAATAGTGTAGTTTCTGAAATCAGGTGTAGGCGAGTGTTTGGGTTTTGGTTTGACATTAGTGTGAAATGGGCACCCTCTCGGAACCGAGAGGGTGGACTAGGTGGCCATTATTTGAAATTTCAGATTTCAGGTTTAGATTTTGGTTTGATATATATGTGATTTGGGGCACCCTCTCGGAACCGAGAGGGTAGGCTAGGTGGCCAAATAGTGTAGTTTCTGAAATCAGGTGTAGGCGATTGTGTGGATTTTGGTTTGACATTAGTGTGAAATGGGCACCCTCTCGGAACCGAGAGGGTGGGCTAGGTGGCCATTATTTGAGATTTCAGATTTCAGGTGTCGAGTTTGGTTTGATATATATCTGAAATGGGCACCCTCTCGGTTCCGAGAGGGTTGGCTAGGTGGCCAATAATGATAAATCTGAAATCAGGTGCAGGCGATTTAATGTGGATTTGGGTTTGACATTAGTGTGAAATGGGCACCCTCTCGGAACCGAGAGGGTGGGCTAGGTGGCCAAATAATGTAGTGTCTGAAATCAGGTGTAGATTTTGATTTGATATATATTTGAAATGGGGCACCCTCTCGGAACCGAGAGGGTGGGCTAGGTTGCCATTTTGTGAGGATTCAGAATTCAGGTGTAAAGTTTGGTTTGATATATATCTGAAATGGGCACCCTCTCGGAACCGAGAGGGTAAGCTAGGTGGCCAATAATGATAAATTTGAAATCAGGTGCAGGCGAATTAGTGTGGATTTGGGTTTGACATTAGTGTGAAATGGGGCACCCTCTCGGAACCGAGAGAGTGGGCTAGGTGGCCAAATAGTGTAGTTTCTGAAATCAGGTGTAGGCGAGTGTTTGGGTTTGGTTTGACATTAGTGTGAAATGGGCACCCTCTCGGAACCGAGAGGGTGGACTAGGTGGCCATTATTTGAAATTTCAGATTTCAGGTTTAGATTTTGGTTTGATATATATGTGATTTGGGGCACCCTCTCGGAACCGAGAGGGTAGGCTAGGTGGCCAAATAGTGTAGTTTCTGAAATCAGGTGTAGGCGATTGTGTGGATTTTGGTTTGACATTAGTGTGAAATGGGCACCCTCTCGATCGGAACCGAGAGGGTGGGCTAGGTGGCCATTATTTGAAATTTCAGATTTCAGGTTTAGATTTTGGTTTGATATATATCTGATTTGGGGCACCCTCTCGGAACCGAGAGGGTAGGCTAGGTGGCCAAATAGTGTACTTTCTGAAATCAGGTGTAGGCGATTGTGTGGATTTTGGTTTGACATTAGTGTGAAATGGGCACCCTCTCGGAACCGAGAGGGTGGGCTAGGTGGCCATTATTTGAGATTTGAGATTTCAGGTGTCGAGTTTGGTCTGATATATATCTGAAATGGGCACCCTCTCGGTTCCGAGAGGGTGGGCAGGGTGGCCAATTATGATAAATCTGAAATCAGGTGTGGGCTCGAGTTTCTGAATTGAAAGTGTTTTGAACATATTTGATTGTCTGAAATGAGGTTTAGGGTAGGTATTTGGTTATATATGTGGGGCTATATTTGAGGATTTAAACATTTATTGTAGTTATGAATTTCAATATGTTTGAGTGTGGGACCCTCTGGGTTCCGAGAGGGCGGGCACAGTGGCCAATTGTGATAAATCTGAAATCAAGTGTAGGCGATTTAGTGTGGATTCTTGTTTGACATTAGTGTGAAATGGGCACCCTCTCGGAACCGAGAGGGTGGCAGGGTGGCCATTTATGATAATTGAGATTTCAGGTGTAGTTTCGAATTTCAGTTTTGTATCAAAATGGGGTACCCTCTCTGTGAGGCCAAACCCCCCACCCTTAAGCGTCCGTAGTCCGAGTAGTGGGTTTGGGCTCACATTCCTCCGCGGTATTAGATTTGGACTTGGATGAGTCCATAGTGCAAGGTTCACCCTTCAAGTGGTCTTGGATTTAACTTTGGTCTTTGCTTCCTTTGTCTTGCCATCGCGAGAGTGCTCCACATTCTCCATTAAGTTGTGCACGTGGTTTATTTTTAAAGAGAGGATGCAAGTGTTAAAAAAAACACTATTCTCTATAGTCAATCTCAAATACATTTACTTGTGAAAGCCACACATAACACTAACTAGCATAATGTAACTAACTACTTGTCTATGAGCTAATTAGGTAGGCTATCTACTAAGCTCCTTCATGAACCCATCTCTTTACTTTCTAATTACATAAACCTAGCTCCTTCATAAACCCAGCTCCTTCATAAACCCAGCTCCTTCATGAACCCAGCTCCTTAGCTTCTAACTAAACAAACCCAGCTCCTTCATAAACCCAGCTCCTTCATGAACCCACAACTTTGTAGTTGTAATCCCCAACTACCTCACTAATTATTCAAGCCCTTAACTAATCTTCCTACCTAATTTCCCTAATTCTACTAACAACCCCTTTCTAATCACACAATTCTTCTCTAATCCTAAAATCCTAGAATCCTAGAGAGGAGAGGGGGAGAGAGAATTTCCTAACTTCACTAAGACTAACTAATCCACACAAGTATATTTTTGTACTCATCACAACATCAAGTGCTCAACTCTTAAACATGGAACTTGCAACCACGTGTATTCAAAACATGAACTTAAAGTACCACAAATTGGAATCATGAATTAACTTTAAAATCCTTCACGTCAACACTAATTCTACCAAGAGGTCAAGCCCTCTTCAAGGCTAACAAGCCTTGGCTCTCAAACTAAAAACTAAGCACACACATGTGCTCCAATATGGCTTCCCACACCCACACTTATAACTCGTGGGGTGCCTTGGAGCACAAAGGAAAGAGAGGATGAGTGAGGGAAGAATGAGGGATTATATAGTAAGCTTGAGGGGGTGAGCACCCTCAAGGCTCACGATAAGCCCTTGAGATTTCCTCCTACTTAGTAGGCGCCAATCCTATCTTCTAAGCCTTCCTCCCTCAAATGATCAACAAGGATCCTAATTCGAACATTTAACTAGCCTTGGCTTTCTACCTACCACACTTTACCAAACTTGGGATGCTTCAACCCAAACTTAGCCTCCTTCGCTTTCCGCCGCCATAACTTTCTCCCCTTACTTTCCCAAATCGTCGCTCACCACTTAATTCAAACCACGATGCTTAACTCGTGATTTGATTGGTGCTTTGAGAATTTGCTTATCCTCCACCTTGCATTCTTCTTTGGGCCTTCCCCATTAAGTGGCCATGATGAGGTGGTCCACTTGTGCGCTCCATGTGATCCTCCATTCATCCCAATTCGAATGCACTTGCCTCTTGAGTCACTTTGGTTGTCTCCATCCATTTGTACTAGCCTACTCACTAACTACTCAATCCAAGTTCTCCTTACCTATCCTCATTCACTCAAATCCTTCCGAAGGTAAAAACACAATAACAACTCACATCCTAGCCTCTTACAACATGGTACTTCTAAGACTAACATTTCACTCTTTTTATATTTTTGTGAAGTAACATGCTACTTCAAAGTGCATCAACTAACGTTTCAAGGGTCTAAGACTAAATGTGGGCACCCTTTTGGGCTCACACTCTCGTACCCAAGAGGGTGGGCTATGTGGGCATAATTTGAGACTTCACATGAGGTGTACATTCGGTTTTTACATAAATTTGAAATGGGGCACCCTCTCGGTTCCGAGAGGGTGGACAGGGTGGCCATTTCTGGATTGAGGTGATTCGTTGTGTTAAGATGTGTCGTATGTATGCAGGCATCACAATCACTAGATCTCACTGCATCTCGGCGGGAATCAATGGAGGACCAGGAAGTTCAATTGGTGCCTCCTGTGGTGATTGCTGCGGCTCTTGATGATCTCTCACAGGAAGAGGTGATTCATTCTTGTAACTTTTGTTGTTAATGTTTTGATTGTTTGTTTGGTTTTGGGGTTAAGTTCTTATTCTTGGATTGACTTGTTCTCTAGGTTGATGTACCGGCTGTTTCAGACTGCCTACGTCCACTAGCAGAGTCAAATCCAGAGGAGACTGAGCTCTTGGTTCGAAGATCACAGAAGGAAGACTCGAACACCGTGATTCAGCGGGTTCGATTCAAACCTATTGGGAAGTCACGATTTTCTATTCCATTGTGTCGCCTGCGATCTCTTCCTCTTGTTCGTCCCATCAACGACGTTGATGTCGCACGTTTAGAAAACGAATTTGTTATGGGATATCGTGATGGTGATCGAGCTATGTACGTCTCCGTATACAACAATCTCGATGTAGTCCTTCGCGTCTCCGATGACATCAAGGCCACTTGGAGTCCATTATGGCTGGAGACCAATTCAGAATTTGATGCCATCCTCCAAAGAGACTCAGACCTTGCTCATTTTGTGGGCAAAATGTTCTTCGTGTGGGAGGGGAACCATCGTTTGACAGCTTGGTGGAGGCACATCAACAAGCATCACCCGTTGGACAAAGAATGGCATATCTCTGCTGACTGTATCGTCGTGGATCCAAGAAACTGCACCGCTGTTTTTCTGAATGCTATGAATGACATAAACTGGTGAGTTTGGCATTTTATATTCATGTGTTTGTATTTATTTCGTTAGTGTTTTCCTCTTACATTTTCTTCGTTGTAGGTCCACGGAGCATGACCATGTTAAGGACAACCTCCTAGCAAAGTTACTTCGCATTTGGACGTTTGGAAAGATGAAGCTGGAAGAATTTAAAGACCTCCTCTCCATCGCAGACTACAAGATGTGCGAGTCCAAGATGGAAAAGACTCCTACTTGGTATCCCCTTACGATAGACGTCTTCGTCAAATTCTTATACAAGGTATTTTTCTCTTTATTCCCCTCAAATGTTTATGTCTTCTGGTCATGCCAGTTCCTAATCCTTTTATGTTTATTTTAGAGGGAGATATCCAACGCTGCGGATAACGCGGCAAGGTTGTACCGTGAGGCCACTCCAGAGGCTCTTAGAACTTCTCCTGAAATATGGGAAGCTATGACAAAGGCCCAGGATAGGTTGATCAAAAGCATTCGCACCAGGAATTTTGAGAAATTCATTTCCGTCGCCCACAAGGACAACGGTGATGATTTCTTCCATGAGGTGAACATTTCTCTCTTCGCCATGATTTTGGCCATATTTAATTTTTCATTTAATATGTACTCGGAACCGAGAGGGTGGGCTACATGGCCTAGCGAAAGCATTTGGGTTTGATATATATCTGAAATGGGCACCCTCTCGGTTCCGAGAGGGTGGGCTAGATGGCCATTTTTAACAAATCTGAAATCATGTGTGGGCTCGACTTTATGAATTGACAGTATTTGGAACATATTTGATTGTCTGAAATGAGGTGTAGGGTTGGTATTTGGTTATATATGTGGGGCCATATTTGAGGATTTAAACATGTAG
Organism: Polytrichum commune; assembly: GCA_950295325.1. NCBI lineage: Eukaryota > Viridiplantae > Streptophyta > Polytrichopsida > Polytrichales > Polytrichaceae > Polytrichum > Polytrichum commune. The sequence goes on from OX485809.1 coordinate 31,637,482, forward strand.
TGTGGTTATGAATTTCAATATGTTTGAGTGTGGCACCCTCTCGGAGTGTTCGGGGCCATAATTTGAGATCTTGAAATCAGGTGTAGGCGAATTAGTGTGGATTTTGGTTTGATATATCTTAAATGGGGCACCCTCTCGGAACCGAGAGGGTAGGCTAGGTGGCCAAATAGTGTAGTTTCTGAAATCAGGTGTAGGCGATTGTGTGGATTTTGGTTTGACATTAGTGTGAAATGGGGCACCCGAGAGGGTGGGCTAGGTGGCCAAATAGTGTAGTTTCTGAAATCAGGTGTAGGCGAGTGTGTGGATTTTGGTTTGACATTAGTGTGAAATGGGGCACCCGAGAGGGTGGGCTAGGTGGCCAAATAGTGTAGTTTCTGAAATCAGGTGTAGGCGAGTGTGTGGATTTTGGTTTGACATTAGTGTGAAATGGGCACCCTCTCGGAACCGAGAGGGTGGGCTAGGTGGCCAATTTGTGAGGATTTAGATTTCAGATGTAGATTTTGGTTTGATAAATATCTGAAATGGGCACCCTCTCGGAACCGAGAGGGTGGGCTAGTGTGAGGCCAAATCCACCACCCTTAAGCGTCCTAGTCCGGGTGATGGCTTTGAGAATCACACGTATCTCTTACAACCTTGAACCATGTACAAAGAAAGCATATTGTTTTCACTCATCGTGCTTTATTAATGTTAGCCTCTTGGCTTGTGCTAGAGGTGGCCTTCTCAAGAGTCCACCCCGCGGCTTTAGCCACACATGCCCTTAAGGACATTCCCCTTGCTCGTTTAACCTTCACTTCTTTTTTCTTGTCATCGCAAGAGTCTTCCACCTTCTCCACTAATAATGCAAGTGAGTTATTTTGACCGGGAGCTTCAAGTGTTGAAAAACACTTTACTCAACGGCTACACACACTCATACAATCCCACACGTAGCACAACTAGCCTAATAGGTCTAACTACTTATCCACCCCTAAAGTGGTCTAATGTAATCTAGTTTTTTATATGCTAACACCCACTAATTGGGTGTAGCCTTGCTACCCCCTAAATATCCTAATGGTAGTTGGTTGCTAAGCCTCGCAGCTGCAGCCGGCCAAGCCTTCGGCTGCCTAAGTAACCAGAACCTCCAGCTGCAGTCGGCCAAGCCTTCGGCTGCCTAAGTAACCAGAACCTCCTAGCAACAGTTGGCCAAGCCTCAGCTGCCTAAGTAACCAGAACCTCCAACTGCAGTCGGCCAAGCCTTTGGCTGCCTAAGTAACCAGAACCTCCAGCTGCAGCCGGCCAAGCCTTCGGCTGCCTAAGTAACCAGAACCTCCAGCTGCAGTCGGCCAAGCCTTCGGCTGCCTAAGTAACCAGAACCTCCTAGCAGCAGTTGGCCAAGCCTCGGCTGCCTAAGTAACCAGAACCTCCTAGCAGCAGTTGGCCAAGCCTCGGCTGCCTAAGTAACCAGAACCTCCTAGCAGCAGTTGGCCAAGCCTCGGTTGCCTAAGTAACCGGAACCTCCAGCTGCAGTCGGCCAAGCCTCGGCTGCTTAAGTAACCAGAACCTGCTGCCTAAGTAACCAGAATCTCCTAGCTGCAGTTGGCCAAGCCTCGAATACCCGAGTGGGTAACCCACCTACTAATTGCACCTTAATACAATCCCCTTCATTCACTAACCAAATGTTTTCTAAGTTTCTCTTACTCTTTCCTTTTCCTTGCTCCTAATGAACTAATCTAACAAACTAATTTCACTACCTACTAACTAATCAACACGTGCAATCTTAACTTCTAAGAGCTCACTCACTTGGGAGGCATTCAAAGAGAGAGTTTATCTAATTAAATTCACTAAAAACTAATAACCCACACACGTGGCTCAAGCTCTTAAGAGCTTGCTCCCTTGAGAGCGCTTGATGGAGAGAGAAAAAAATGAGAGAAAAACACCTTAAGTAGCAAAGAGGGAGAGGGGAAGAGAGGGTGAGAGAGGTGAGGATAGGATGAGAGGATTAGCACCTCCAATCACAATCCTTTAACCCTCTCCTTCAAAGTAGGGACTCATCCCCATCCACCAAGCTTCCTTCTTCCTAAACTACCAAGGTGGATCCAAAAGTGGGCATTTAACCCGCGGAGCTCACCTTGCTTCACCTTACCCCCTTACTCACATAATCAAGGCATCCTCTTATTGAAATCAAACCTTGAATTAACTACACAACACATTCTAATGCCTAAACTTAAATCCACACCACACTTCACTCTTTTTATGTTTTGTGAATAATCATAACACATCAAAGTCAAACTAAAATTGGTTTCGAAGAGTTAATCACCACATGTGGGCACCATTTTGGGCTCACAGCTAGGTGCCCATTATTTGAGATTTCAGATTTCAGGTTTAGATTTTGGTTTGATATATATCTGAAATGGGGCACCCTCTCGGAACCGAGAGGGTAGGCTAGGTGGCCAAATAGTGTAGTTTCTGAAATCAGGTGTAGGCGATTGTGTGGATTTTGGTTGGACATTAGTGTGAAATGGGGCACCCTCTCGGAACCGAGAGGGTGGGCTAGGTGGCCAAATATTGTAGTTTCTGAAATCAGGTGTAGGCGAGTGTGTGGATTTTGGTTTGACATTAGTGTGAAATGGGCACCCTCTCGGTGCCGAGAGGGTGGGCTAGGTGGCCATTTTTAACAAATCTGAAATCATGTGTGGGCTCGAGTTTCTGAATTGAAAGTATTTGGAACATATTAGATTGTCTGAAATGAGGTGTAGGGTCGGTATTTGGTTATATATGTGGGGCCATATTGGAGGATTTAAACATTTAGTGTGGTTATGAATTTCAATATGTTTGAGTGTGGCACCCTCTCGGTTCCGAGAGGGTGGGCACGGTGGCCAGATTTTGAAGTTTCTGAAATCAAGTTTTGAGTGGTGTTTCTGTTTTTACAGTGTTCGGGGCCATATTTGACATTTTCTTGAATCAACTCTAGAGTCTAATTTCAGTTTATAAATATTTGGGGCCCTAATTTTGAGTTTCTCAAATCGGGTGTAGGTGATTAAGTGTGGTTTCGAGTTTGACATTACTGTGAAATGGGGCACCCTCTCGGAACCGAGAGGGTGGGCTACATGGCCATTATGTGAGATTTCATATTTCAGGTCTAGATTTGGGTTTGATATATATCTGAAATGGGCACCCTCTCGGTTCCGAGAGGGTGGGCTAGGTGGCCGTTTTTGACAAATCTGAAATCATGTGTGGGCTCGAGTTTCTGAATTGAAAGTAATTTGTACATATTTGATTTTCTGAAATGAAGTGTAGGGTCGGGTTTCTCGTTTTCATGTTGTCTGGGCCATGTTTTGAGTTTCTGAAATGAAGTGTTGGGACGGTGTTTGGTTATAAATGTGAGGCCATATTTGATGATCTTAGAATGTAGTCTAGTTTTGAGTTTTAATATGTATCAAGGGGGGCACCCTCTCAGTTCCGAGAGGGGGGGCACTGTGGCCATATTTTGAAATTTTTGAAATCAAGTTTCGAGTGTGTTTCTGGTTTTACAGTGTTCGTGCCTATATTTGATATTTTCTGAAATCAAGTGTAGAGTCTGTTTTGGGGCCATGTTTTGAGTTTCTGAAATCGGGTATAGGGTCGGTGTTTGGTTATAAGTGTAGGGGCCATATTTGTATGCAAGTGTTCGGGGCTAGATTAGGAGATTTCTGAAATCAGGTGTAAGTCGGTAACATGGTTGACTTAATTCTTCTTAACAAATCACTCTTATATGTTGCAGATTGACCGTCATTTTTCCACCTTCCTCGTCACAGATATGACAATAGAGAAACTCCAGAAGGTGGCCACCACACATGTGGATGCTCATTATAAGGCCAAGTGGCTTCGGTGGTGGAATTCCACTCCCGAGGTCAAAGAGAAGAACAAATTTCCCTCGTCTCTCCCTCTTCGGGAGAAAGTCCTCGAAAACTGGCTCAACAAAGCTTCTTTTTGGGCTTAGGTGCATCTACAACTTTTTCCCATCTATTTGTTCATTTCTCTACTTTACATTTCTAACCATTTTTCTTTCTTGTTATAGTTGGAGAAGGGGGTTGAGGCTGAGATTGCTTCATTTGATAATGAGTGTTCCGCTCAAATCGACTGGGGTTCCACGGAGGATATTTTGCAACCGGCGAATTATGTTGAGCATTGGAGGCTGATTTTGTGGGACAAGGCATTTCTGGTTTATTTTGACGACAAGGGAGACCTCAAATTTGTCAAAGGCCTTAATCTCATGGAATTTGATGAAGGCCCCATATCAATCAAACGCGTCGCTTATCGGTAATATTTTGAGTTTTCATTTAGTCCGTTTTGTTTTCATTTCATTTCCTTTCCGCCACCTTTTTAGTTTCTGATTTTCTTTATTTTCCAGGTTCATTCACCGTGAGCTCGTTGTGAAGAATGCCATGCCTTCTTCCTGCTTGCCAACTTTCCTTGTAGATTGGGTGGATGTCAACTCCATTCTTTATGTGTATACGGCCATTCAAGTTGCAAAGTTTTCGGAGTCTCACTTGCAGGCTGGGGGATGGTACTTGGATTGTTCTGGAGGATTTGTGTCTGCGGAAGAGAAGAGTATTTTTGCCAGCATTGTAAGTACTGCTCCCGAGCTGAGCATTATCCCCTTTGAGGAGCCCGACATCGTTGAGATTCCTCCTCCTCCGCCCAAGGCACCAAAAAGAAAGGGCAGACCAAAGAATACCGCCACTCAAGCAACTTCACAACTTGTCACTCGGTCTGCTTCAAAAACCCCCATTCAGCCATCCACCTTCATACGGAGTCCATCTAGGACTCCTTCTGTTGTTCCATCAGCTGCCCCCTCTGGCACTCCCTCAGCCTTTCGTCCACAAACTGTTGCTACTCCTTCTCACAGTGGCACTTCTCTTCTCTCCTTGCCTCGCAAAAGGAAGGCCGCCCTTTTGGATACGAGTGCCACCTCTTCGGGTTCCCCTAACACTCTTGCCCTCATCGAAAATGTGGACATGGTGCAACTCATGTTGGATTATGAGGTTGCAGGAGGTCCCCTCCCAGCATATACCCGCATCCAGGAGTTCATTGCCAAGGTTTGTATCTTTCCTTTCGTCATTTTTCAAACTCTTCTTTTGGTTTGGTTCTTATTTTCTTTCGTCTTGTTCTCTCATGAGATTTTAATTGCAGGTTGGGGCAGGTTGTTCCCATGTGAACACCTCGACTACAACTCACAAGGGCCTCGATTTGCTCTTCGCAGACGTTCCCGAGAATTTGCCGGTGCCCAACATCTCCACCGATGTTCATGCTTGGAACAAGCTCCATGAATCATACTATGAGTGTCTTTTTACATTTGCGAAATCTAACATCTATGATCATGGTGACCTTGTACTTGCCCATTGTGCTAGTGCCTCTGTTTCCAGAACTGTTTTTGATTGGGCACACACTTACGATTTCTACATCGCTGAAGATTGGTTTGGGATGAATGATTTGGACCTTCAATCATTTGTGGTCCCCTCTGGAGTGGTAAGCAACTCCAAAAACTACAATATTTGGACCATATTTGTAATTCTTAATTCATGTGTAGTGTTGTCTTCTTAGTTTACAATTTATCGGGGCCATATTAGAGGATTCTGAAATCAAGTGTAGATTCGGCTTTCAAGTTTATAGGTGTTTTTCAAGTTCATAAATTTCCAGGGGCCATACTAGAGGATTCTAAAATCACGTGTGCATTCGGCTTTCAAGTACATGAATTTCGAGGGGCCATATTTGAAGTTTTCTATAATCAGGTGTAGTGTCGGCTTTCTAGTTTACAAGTGTTCGGGGCCATATTTGTTTTTTTCTGAAATCAAGTGTAGAGTCTGGTTTCTGTTTCGGGTGTACGGTCGGTGTTTGGTTATACGTGGGAGGGCCATATTTGAAGATTCTATAATCTAGTGTAGTATTGAGTTTCCTCTCGGAACCGAGAGGTTGGGCACTGTGGCCAAACTTTGAAGTTTCTGAAATCAAGTTTAGAGTGATGTTTCTGGTTTTACATTGTTCGGTGCCATATTAATTTTTTTTTGAAATCAGGTGTACTGTCGGCTTTGTAGTTTACAAGTGGTCGGGACCATATTTTAATTTTCTGAAATCAGGTATAGACTAGGCTTTGAAGTTCATAAATGTTTTTCAAATTTCATAAATTTTCAAGGGCCTTATTACGGGATTCTGAAATCAGGTGTAGATTCGGATTATTAGTTTACAAGTGTTCGGGGCCATATTAGATGATTCTGAAATCAGGTGTACACTAGGCTTAGAAGTTCATAAAGTTTTTTCAAATTTCATAAATTGTTAGGGGCCTTATTTCAAGTGTTCGGGGCCATATTGGATATTTTCTGAAATCAAGTGTTGAGTCTGGTTTTTGGTTATACGTGGGAGGGCCATATTTGGAGATTCCAAAATGTTCTGTATATTTGAGTTTCAATATGTATATTAGTGTGAAATGGGCACCCTCTCAGAACCGAGAGGGTGGGCTAGGTGGCCAATTATGATAAATCTGAAATCAGGTGTGGGCTCGAGTTTCTGAATTGAAAGTATTTTGAACATATTTGATTGTCTGAAATGAGGTGTAGGGTTGGTATTTGGTTATATATGTGGGGCCATATTTGAGGATTTAAACATTTAGTGTGGTTATGAATTTCAATATGTTTGAGTGTGGCACCCTCTCGGAACCGAGAGGGTGGGCACGATGGCCAGATTTTGAAGTTTCTGAAATCAAGTTTAGAGTGATGTTTTTGGTTTTACAGTGTTCGGGGCCATATTAAAATTTTCTGAAATCAGGTGGTGTCGGCTTTGTAGTTTACAAGTGTTCGGGGCCATATTTTAATTTTCTGAAATCAAGTATAGACTAGGCTTTGAAGTTCATAAATGTTTTTCAAATTTCATAAATTTTTAGGGGCCTTATTACGGGATTCTGAAATCAGGTGTGGATTCGGATTTTTTTGTTTAAAAGTGTTCGGGGCCATATTAGATGATTATGAAATCAGGTGTATACTAGGATTTGAAGTTTTTCCAAATTTCATAAATTTTTAGGGGCCATATTAGGGTGGGCTAGGTGGCCAATTTGTGAGGTTTCAGATTTGAGGTGTAGATTTGGGTTTGATATATATCTGAAATGGTGCACCCTCTCGGAACCAAGATTTCACAGTGGGCACAGTGGTCATATAGTGAAGTTTCTGAAATAAGGCTGAGTGGTGTTTCTGGTTTAAAAGTGTTCGGGGCCGTATTTGATATTTTCTGAAATGAAGTGTAGAGTCGGATTTATAGTTTACAAGTGTTTGGGGCCATATTAGATGATTATGAAATCAAGTGTAGACTAGGCTTTGAAGTTCATAAATGTTTTTCATAATTTCATAAATTGTTAGGGGCCATATTAGAGGATTCTGGAATCAGGTGTAGACTATGCTTTCATAAAGTTTTTTCAAATTTCATAAATTGTTAGGGGCCTTATTAGGGGATTCTGAAATCAAGTGTAGATTCGGATTTTTAGTTTACAAGTGTTCGGGGCCATAAAAGATGATTATGAAATCAGGTATAGACTAGGCTTTTAAGTTCATAAATGTTTTTCAAATTGCATAAATTTTCAGGGGCCATATTAGAGGATTCTGAAATCAGGTATACATTCGGCTTTCAAGTACATGAATTTCCAGGGGCCATAATCGAGGTTTTCTGAAATCAGGTGTAGCATCGGCTTTTTAGTTTACAAGTTCTCGGGGCCATATTTGAAGTTTCTGAAATCAGGTGTGAGGGGGTCACCCTCTCGGTTGGGTCTGACATCAGGTGTAGGGTCTACGAGGCCATTTTTGAGACATCTGAAATCAGGTGTACGTTCGAGTTTCTGATTTGAAAGTATCATTTAACATATTTGATTATCTGAAATGAAGTGTACAGTCTGTTTTTTAGTTTATATGGTTTCGGGGCCATATTTTGAGTTTCTGAAATAAGGTGTAGGGTCTTCTGAAATTGTTTTGAGTTTTTCAGACTCGGAAATTCAACATCAAGGTTCTTGTTCGTGCTAACTCCGTTCTCAAAGTGCGTGAGGAGGCTATGCAAGAGTATGGTTACAACCTCTAGCGTGATGGATGGTTGAATGCTTTCACCGATGAGAAGAGCCAGGCGATGCGCAGTGATGGGGTACCTTGGCGAGGTGCTCGAGAAAAGCATCATGTTTTCTTCTCTATCCTCCTCGCTACTCTCACCGACAAGAATGATGTTATTATGGACTGGCAGTGTGGTGTAGGTACGCATTATCTTTCAGCATCATCCTTACTTTGAATTTTCCGTTATTTTTTCTTCATTACTTTCATACTAACATTTTCCTTTTTTTTTTAAGTGGTTCGATTACAGCATGTCGCTCACTTGAGCGGCATATTGTGGCGCTTGAGAGTGACCCCGTTATTTTCAATGCAATCCTTCTCCTCATGCGCGATTCCCAACCTTCGCATACTCCCCGATCAGTTGCCCCACCTTCTGCTCCCCAATCTCCGCTATCCGCTCTCTGCTCTCCGCTCTACGCTCACACTACTAAGTTTCCCTAGTCCAAGTGTTCGGCAAGGCGGGTTTGAAGACAACGAAAAAACAAATGGTACCCCCAATGCACAATTGAATATTGCTAGGGCAAAACCACATAAACTTTTGCCTAACCTCCTTCATATTTGCACGTTCGAAATGACCTTTGAAGCATGGCGCAAGAATCTTTGAGCCTATTTCATTGGAACACTTTGCCTATGTAGAACTTTGGATAGCAAAGCAAACCACTTGGGACTAAGGACATGTCTTGCAATGTGCCAAAGCATGGGGAAAATTTGGTCTCTATTACCTAGCCATGATGGGGGCTCGATGGCAATCGGCACAACACAATCCTTGGTAATTTTGGAGTGTTGAAATTGACTATGTTTGGACGATGAGACTCATGGGGGGAACCCAAGTCACTGGAAATTTTGCGCTTGAGGGATCCAAAACGTCCTCACCTTCCAAATGAGAGAATCTATCATGGAAATCAAATGCATGCTTGTCTATCCCATTGGCAAGAGATACAAAGAATCCTTGACTACGAGTTGCACGCAGGAGCAACTCCAACTATCATGACCTTTCCCCGTTTCACCACTCTCTAGAAATTGACAATACCAAAAGAATTTGTATGATGGTCTTTGCCAAATTGTCAGATGTTGCATTAAAGAGGTCAACGTTTTTTTTCCCGAACATTTTTAACTAGGTGTTATGAATGTTTTTCAACAAATTGTAGGTTGGCATGTCTGCAATTTTTGGCAATGTCATATCCTCCATTCAAAAACCAATAACCATATTATCAAACATTATGACTACTACTACACACAATGAGAACAACAAAGCATGTGTAAAATGTGGAAACCAAAAACATGGGCAATGTAGATTCCCAATCTTGATTACGTTAACTGAAAATGATACACCAATCATCGATGGGGACCAAAAATGCACAAATGAAAAGGTAACACATAAAGCGAATGAAGGATGCCCATTGATGGACACAATAGTGCCAAAACATGAGCCATTCCAACATATTGGCCTCTCCTTGAAGACTACAAACCTTTGATATCTCTATCCACTACTGATATTTATGACAATTCACATAACATTCATCCAAAGTTTTGGACTCGTTGTACGCATAAGCAAGTAAATCAAACTCATCATAGAAGCAATTCTTGATATAAACCTTCTTATGTGTCTCTAAGGATTGGGCCCAATGAAATTCATAAGTCATTTCCATGTTTTTCATTGGTTCGTTTGGATTCCCGTTGCCAAACACCCTTCCAACACCAATCTAGTTTGTTTGTGCACTGTCAGCCATGTCACCACTTGTGGTAAGTGGGATTTGTTGTGTGGTCCAGTCATTATGGTTGATTATGAGTATGTTGATCGTGTTTGAGTCTTCTTTGGCCGCCATTCTAGCCCAGTGGATGGCTTCAATGGTTGTTTTATGGTATGTGGGGTAGGCTAGACCAATGCCTTTCCATCTAGATATTTGTGCGTGTCCTAGAGAGCCAAATATTATGTCACGGTTATGGGGTGAGTGATATTGTGTGAGTTGTGTGGGGCATGTGAGTGGGGATGAATAGTAGGAGTGCGTGATTTTGAGGGAGTTTATTAATGTTGTGATAATTGTCGGGTGGATTGTATGGTGCATGTTTTGGGGTTGTATGTTTTTTGGCTTTCTTTTGGGAAGTATGGTTATGTATCTTTGTATTAGCCAAAGTATTTCAGTTTCAAAGTTTTGTGGTGGGGGTTGGAGGGCGTTTGTAGTTTGTGAGAAGTGGTGGAAAGAGAATTGGTTCCATAGCCATTGTAGCCTTTCTGTAGTGATGGTGGCCATGTAGTTTCCTTTTTGGTCATATATGTTGGCTTCGGAGTTGTGTACTTGGATGGTTGGTTGGTTTACGTGAATGTCTTTATCCGGGTTGCATTCTTGTATGGATAATTTTAGGGTGGTGATGTGAAGAGGGGGGTGTATGAATTTGTTGTCTTTTGATTGTATGTGATTGAGGCAATTAGCGTATGTGTGGGTGGCTAATAGTTCGGCTTGCTTTGTGTGATATTGTGTAATACATAGTATATTGTGGTCTAGAAATATATTATCCGGGTGTAGTAGTTCTACCTCACTTCTCCATTGTTGGGTGATGCCTTGTGGGGCTTGCCATTGACAAAGGTAGTTCGTCCTTATTGCTTGTGCACCCCATTTGTCTTTTTTGGTGGAGGTCTTTTCTTTTATTATTGTTTGGATTGCTTGTCCTAGGGGGGGGGGGGATGTTTACCATGACCTCGTTTTGTGGTGGTGTTTGTTGTATTGAGTTTGTAGAATTCGTGGGTGGGGGGGGGAAACATTATTGTTGCTTGTTGGAGAGCCTCTTTGATGGTTTTGGGTATATGTTTGTATGTGGATTGAAATTCTTTCGGGGTTAGTATGGCTTTGGTGGTGGGGTTTTGGATTTGTGTTAGTGTGGTAATGCCGTATATGTATAGTTTGTCTAGATATTTTTGGGTCTTGGCTTTGGATATATCCGTTAGGGTATTATAATTTGGGTTGGTTTTCCAAATTCGTTCTAGTGATGTTTCTTTGATGGGGAATGCTTGGCTTGTGGAGTGGACATGGATTTCGTATTCTCTTTCAAGGAGAAAGAGTGTTCGGGCTATAGGGGAACGGACACATGCTTGTTGTTTGAGTTTGGGGAGGTGTCGGGCCCCACCATACTTGGCCGCTATATGTTTGGTTAGCCCTTGGTATATAATGCCTAATTGACCCGGATCGTTAAGTGCTTGAATTAGTTGTTGTCCTATGCATCGGATGTAGTCGGATAGTAGGGAGGTTACGTTAATGCCAAAGCTTTCTTGTGGGAGGTGGGTGAGGATGTTGGTCGAGCTTTTAGGGATGTTGCAAATTTCTTTGGTTAATTTGCTAATGATTTTGTCTAATTTTTTAATATCCGGTTTGGAGAATGAGACGGCGTAGTAGGCGTATGCTATTCGCTGTTTAATGACTGTATTTAAGATTTTGATTTTTTGTGTGAGGCTAGCCGGTGAGGTAGTTAGGAGTTGACTTTGTTGTTTGACTTTCTTCATCGTTATTTCTTTTTGTAGGTTCCATTTGAGTGATGGGGTGAGGTTTATTCCTAAATACATATATGGTTCGTTTTGGGTGAGGATGGGGAAATTTTGAGAGTTATATGTGATATGTTGTGATTGGATGTATGCTTTGAAGGTAGAGGGTTTTAGTTTAGATTTATTAGGACATCCGGTAATGGTACATTTTGATAGGTTGAGGTCCATGTGGGACCATTTCGCGAATTTTTGGAGTTTTGTCACTTGTGGTTGAATGTGTAGTATGTTGTCCGTTATGATAGCTAGGTCATCCGCATATGCGGTTGTGGTGCATGTGACGGATGACGTGTTGAAATGATAACCTATGTTATCTTTCTCGAGCCATCTTAGTAATGGTTCAAGAAAAATGATGAAAATATATGGGCTAAGGGTGTCCCCTTGTATGGTCCCGCGACTTATTTATATTGGGGGCGTCGTGCCAAAATGACTCCCGGTGAAGGATGTGGTGGAATTGGTGTAGATATTGCCTACGATTTCTACCGCATCTAATGGGTAGCCTAGGTCCTCCATTATGGCTAGGAGTCTTGCGTGGTCTATAGAGCCGAAGGCATTTCTAAAGTCTATATAAGTTAAATATATGTCTTTTGTGGTTAGTCTTGCATCTTCTAAGGTTGCTATAATCGTTTGAATTTGTCTCGAGGTGTTTCGTTGTGGTTGGAAGCCTTTTTGGCTAAAGTGTAGTAATCTATGTTTTTCTCCATAGCTTGTTAGGAGTGATGTTAGTGTGCTAGTGTATAGTTTATAGATTGTGTTCGCTAGCGAGATCGGTCTATAGTTGGATATGTGAGTGGGGTCATTCTTTTTGTGTAATAAGATGGTCTTACTATGTTTCCAGTATTGCGGGATCGTTCTTTGTTTGTAACAATGTTTGAAAAATAGGTATAGGAGGTTTTGCCATTATGTTGGTAGTGTTTTAATGATATCATTTGGGATATTGTCTGGGCCCGGGGCTTTCTTTTTTGTTAGGCTTTTAACGCAACAATCGTAGACTTTTCTAGTGAATTGGTTATTTATTTGTGTATTGGGGTTGCCTCGTTTTTCTAGAATGATTCCTTGATATGAGTGCCATGGGTATTTTCGTACTGCACATATGCACGTATTAGGGTGGTCCGTGGTGTCCTCACATAGGGGGACTTATCTTTGGAATGAAGTTTGTTGAGTATGGTATATTTCCCTAGCTATCTCGGCGGGTTTGGTGAGAATTTGACCTTGGGGGTTTTGTATACAGTCGAGTGTGTTGGTGGTTGTTGGGTGAAATATTTTTTTGTGGATTATTTTGGGTTTAGTGTTTAGTAGGATTCTATATTTGTTAATGGCTGCTTTGCAATTAAGTGAGGTTTGCTTGGTTATGATTTTATGTGTTTTTGTCTTTGCGTTTTTTCCTATGGTAGCTAGCTGTACAATCCATGTATATATTTCTGTGGGATGGGGGGGTGGTGGTGGAATATTGGGGTTTCGTATTAGCTGAAGGTTTGTGATATCTGGGTGGTTATGTAGTTGTGTATAGGGGTAGTGACATGCAGCTCTTATGGCTTTCCGGGTGTTGTGGTATATTTTCAGTTGATGCTTCCATTTATTTTGTTGGGTCCTGGGGAGGAATCCTCTTTGGGGTTTTATCCTATTTGGTAGTGGTGGGGTGGGGTGTGACATGCATGTCTGTTCTATGCATTGACTAAGGGAATTGGTAATTTCTTGGAGTTTGAGTTGTGCGTCTGCCCATTGCGTGGGCATAAAATGTTCTTGTTGGAGTATTTGTGTGAGGTTTTCTATTGCTATATTTTGTTTTCCTAAAAATGTTGTTTGTAGGTTTTGGAGGTTGTTAAGGGATATAGGGTATGTGATACGTGGGATGTTTATGGGGTTGGTGGTTTCTTTGATGACTATTGTATTGGGGGCTAGCTGGAGTTGTACCGGGTAGTGATCCGAGTTTTGATTTAAGTTGGTTAACGTATGGCTATGAAGATTGGTGATATTGGGGTCGTTGGTGTAGAAGACATCTATATGGCTAGTTGCTGTGTAGTTGTGGCCTCCTTGCCTTGTGAAGTTTACTGGGTTATGGATTATTTTGAGTCCATTGTTTTGTATGAAGCATGCCCATTCTTGGTCATCCGTATTAGGCGGGGTTGTAGTGTTATTATTGGTTCTTCCTTGTAGTAATATGTCACGGTTAAAGTCTCCGGCTAATATGATGGTGTATTTGGGGTGTTTTAGTATGATATTTTGAATTTGGTTTTGGATTTCGGGTATGAGGTGCTCATCTTCTAAGTGGGATGGCATGTACATGTTTAGGATGATTAGCGGTGTTAGTGGTTTGTTATTGATTATTATGGCTTGTAGGTAGGGTGAGATTGAGCTTGGGGTAGGTATTTTGATGATGTTTTCGTTTGTGTATATTGCTATGGGTATCATGGCTAGGGTGCCACCTCTAGCTTGTGTGGGGCCCACATATCTATTATGTTTTTGTGGTGTGGTATTGGAATTGTTGTATATGATTTTGTATTCGTTTAGTTGGCGGTCTATGTATGATGTGAATTTTGTTTTTGGGATTTTGGTTTCTTGGATGAGTATAATATGAGGATTGTTGTGTAGTGTTTGGGTGAGTTCTTGGATACCGAGTAGGCTAGAGTTAATATATCCGGTGTTCCAAGTGATTATTTTCAGGGTTTGAGTGGTTGGGTTGTTTGGCCTAGTGTGGTTGTATGGGGTATCCTGGTTAGGTCTATGTGTGTTGGGTTGGTATCCTGTTATTTTTTTGGTACATTTAGTTAGTTCTTGTATTATTTTGTTTGGGATGTGGTGTATTTCATTTTGTAGGGTTACTGCGGTTATGGGTACTCCCTTAGCGATTTTGTCGTTGATGATGGAGTAGGCTTGTAGTATGGTGGTTATTGTTGGAGTATGTTTGTTAGTTTCGTGGGATGTGTGTGGGTGCGTATTAATTGGCAATTGTTGTAGTCGTCTTAGGATGGTCAAGTATCTTGGATCAAGTTTGTTAGTCATTTTTTGATTACATATTTGTGGTATTGAGCTATATGTTAGGATAAGGGCATATATTTGGTGGTGGGTGGGGTAGTTTGAGAGGAGTGAGGAATGGTTTTTTAGGTGTGTTAATTCTTGGGAGTCGGGAGTGTTTTGGGGGTTGGGGGTATTGTTGTTTAAATAGGGTTCAAATAACTTTTCAAGGTGGGCGTATTGAGGTTTGAGTGCTAGGGTTTTTGGTATAAAGTATTGTTTTTGTCGTTGTGTGTATTCTTTGGGGAGGTTTTTGAGGATGGTTGAGAGCGGCCCCGGGTTTAGTTCAATGTCTCCGTGTAAGAGTATGAGTGTAGAGTTATTCCAAGTGTAATATGCTATGGTTTTAATTTTTGGTTTTTTGTGGTGAGTGTGTGTTATGTAGTAGATATTTCCTATATATATTGGTATATTGATAGGGATGATTGTGTGGGTTGTGTTGTTGTGGTTTGTGTATGGGTTGTTATTTATGTGGTAGTGGTGGTTGTATGTGTGTGAGGTGGTCTTTCTATGGTTATATTGGTGAGTGTTGTCTATGTGTGGTGTATATATTGTGGTGTTGTGTGGTCTATGGGAGTAATGGGGATTATAGATGTATGCGATGGGTATCATGTAGTTGTTTGGGAGAGGTGGTAATGTGTGTATTTGTAGTGTGTGGGTAGTGGTAAGTTTGGTGGTCTTCGTGTATGTGTGTGATGTGTGTGGTGACATAGGGGGAATCATGGGTGGTGTTGTTTTTTGGGTGTGGTTGTGGGAGTTAAATATGACATGTCTTAGGGAGGATTTGTGGGTATGGTGTGTTGGATTATGGGTGATTTTGGTGTGTGTGTGTTTTGTTAGGAGGAGGAGGGTAGTGATTAATAGGCATATATGTTGGGAGGTGGGTCTAGTTTTGTGAGAGTTTAGGTATGGAGAGAGTACACCCTTCAAAAATGTGGGCATTTTATTATATAAAGAAAAAACAATACAACATATAAAGGAGAGGGACCATTTATGGTGTCCTTGGGGGCCACTATCCATTAAACGTGCTAGGTCCTTGGTGGGACATTGTTGGGTTGGTATGGAAGCCCGGTGGGGCTTGTAGAGGTAGCAGGGAGGCGGTCGTGTTGTAGCTTTGTGGTAGTGGGGGTGGGGCGGTTCGTTGTAGAATTTCCGGTGCGGCGGCGGCGATTCCATTTACTAAGCCTTGCATGCGGAGGTTCGATTGTTGGAACTCGTGAGCAATTGTACCGAAGAGTGCTTGAAGGTTGTTGGTGTGGTGTGTGATGGTCGCCGTGGTTGTTTCGAGGCGTCGATCCGTGTGCGTGTTGATTGTGGTGGTGAGCGTGCAAAATTTCTCATCCAACTTGTCTTCGAATTCCTTCATGGTTTTGGTGAGGTAGTTTTCGGTGAGGAGTGGGTTGGCGTTGGTGGCGTTGCCCATGGCTTGGATTGTCTCCGCAATGGCTTCGCGTACGGGGGCTTGGGCTAGTCGTATCGCCGTCTTGTTGGGGTCCGTGCCGTCTATACTCCCTCGGTGGGGGATGAAGTCGATGCGGCGTCCAAGGATGAATGTGGATTTGTGGAGCCACTCCGTGTACACTGCGGTGTTGAGACATTGGATGTGGCACCATCCGGCTTGTTTGTCGGTGTGGGGTTGGTTATTGTTGCCAAAGCTAATGTCCACGATGTTGTCCGTTCCGAATGCATGCTTGATGGCCCTTGTAATTGTTGTTTGTGTCTCTCGTTGTGGTAAGTTGTTGGCCACTAGTGTTGTGCTAATTCGGAGCTCCGAAGGGTTGCCGGTTCCTCGGTCTCGGTTGATGCTTACTTGAAGCCTCTCATGGTTGAATGTGATCCCGTCCTTGAGTATGTGGTCGCGTGCTTCTTCGGTGGTGAGTGTGAGAAATGCAAAATTTTTGTCGAGTTCCGGCTTGGTGAGGCCCATGAATTCGTGTTGTTGTCCGTTGTAGTAGCTCTCCCGAACAATGGTTTCGAAAATGTTGGATGCATGCTCATGTCGAAGTATTTCTCCCTTGAGGTGTAATCTAAGGTTGCGGGCTTTAGTGGCAAGCTCGTACCCCTTTTCCACCTTACCAATGACCAACTCCTTATCCTCCATTTCCATGACAAATACACGGTTTCCTTGGAGTAATGCATGTCCGTCACGTTGTGGGTGTTGGAGATGGATCTTGATGAAGCCCGCCCAATTTTTGGTGACGGCGTTAATGCCTACATCAAGAGGGTTCGAATATGCCTTGCCAAGTGGGATGTCCATTTGCTTAAGTCTCTCAAGGCAAGCCCCTCTAGCTTCTTGCCTACTAATGCTTTTAAAGCCAAAGTCAAAACGAATGGTTACATAAAACCCTTCGGATAAGCCGGTTGAGGGGTCTACCTTTTCTTGTCTTGGAATTTGTGTAAAGTGGAGGTGGTTGCCGGGGACCGCGTCCGGGCGCTCGCTTGGATAGAAAAGTTGTGGGACTCTTGGAAAGGCTCTCCGAAGGGTTTTGAAGTGGATGATTTCTTTCGGGGGGGTCCCGATCCGAGCAAAATCTTCGTTGGTACGGAGTTCTCGTATGACGTCTACACCCTTTTGCACCACAACGGCTTCATGGATGGGGAAGCCCAACCACATTTGGGACACTATGTCAATGCTTGGAATCGCTTCCTTGGACCTCGTGTTGTGTGATTTGTGTGAGTCGGGGTTGGCCTCTATTCCTCCCGATTCACTTCTTCTCCTCTTCGCACTTTGATTGTCCGATGTGGCTACATTCATTGAGCTCTTATGTGTTGTAGTTGTGGGTGTCCTTTCGGCCAAGTTGATGGTGTCAAGTCGGAGTATGGCGGCTTGGTTCGGGGCGGCCATGAATTCATCATTGGATAATGAAAGTTGGAGAGAGCTCCCTCCATGCTCGGGGGAGACGTCCGCCAATTGCATATCAATGTCAAGATCGTGAAAAGTGAGGACCTTCCCCTTCATAAGTGCTGGTTGGCTTGCTTGTTGGATATCTTCGTCTTCATCACTGTAGTCCTGTATGAGCGCCCTTCTTCGGCTGCCGTTGCTGTTTCTGGTTCCGGGGCCCTTACTGTCTTGGTCTCTGGTGCCGTCGCTGTCGAGTGGCGTCGCTGCTATCCCTTCACCCACGTTCCCCGCTCCGGTGGCACCCCTGAGTCCGTCGTTGATTCCGCCTCCTGTCTTCGCTCGCCTTCGGTTGCCCCTAGCTGCGTCCTCTTTCTGTCTGCTGCTTGAGCTCGGGCGAAGACCTCCTCTGCTTTCGGTGCCGGAGCTTCTGGTGTTCCTGGTTCTGCTTCTGGGTTCCGCATCTGGCCTTGCATCAGTTGCTGTGGGGGTTTTGTGGGTGTGCTTCGCCATATCTTCTAGATTAGAGGCCATGGTGGTGCTAATGTGTGGATTGAGGGGAGGGCTGGAGAGAGAGATGAGAGACTGGGATGGCTGTTGAGGTATTTGAAGGATTCGGTGTGGGTGGGTTTTTCCTGGTTTGATTCAAGGCTTGGCAAGTGATCGTGGGCTGGGTGCGGAGTAGTGTGTTGTACTGTAGTCAGGTTTGGTTGAGTGTTTGCTGTTGTGACCATCTTTGTTGTGGGCGTTTTAGATGTGGGTCTGTGGCGCTCATTGTGGCTATTTGCGATGTGGGTGTTTGTTTGTGTGAGTGTGCTGGGGTATGGGTGTTTTTTGTGTGCATTCTTGGTGGTTGTTTGTTTTGGGTCTCCTTTTAGGTAGGAGTTGTGATAGGCTTGGGTGGCTGGTGGCTTTCTGGATTTGGGGTGTCGAGTTGTCCCGGCGGAGCGCGCTGGTCTGTCTTGGTTCGGCACTTTTCGGGGATCTTCATGGAGGTTCGAGGTCGTGCGGGGGATCGCCGAGCTGTGAGGAGCGGCCTCTGGAGGTAAGTCAGTGCAGAGTACTCGGCTGTCTTTGTGATTTTTGTTTAGGGATAGACCTATACGGCGATTGAATGAGCACAAGAAGATGCTCATTTTGATTATGAATCGAGTACAAATAAGAGTGCCAGACAATCTAAGAAAAGTGGCTATGGCCTCCATCCGTTTGGAGTTGCTAACAATCTCGATCTAAGTGTGTGTTTTGTATCCTAGGACAAGTGGGCTACATTGATTATCCCAATTAGTGAGGGAGGGCTAATAATGCATGTGGGAAAGAAGTGAAGGTGATACTAAATTTACATATGCTATGAAATTAGTGCCACTAAATTTTGTAGGAAGCATTGTTCATCTCAACATTATTAAGTGAGATTACTATACAAAACAACACTATTCACTGAAAGTATCAACACTATTCGTCTGGACATTATTCATTGACATACATGTGTTTGCATATACTTTTTTTTAACACTATGCAAGCACCTTAGAGCACGCATTAGGTTTCTTGAAACGTATGATAAATGAGCATGTATTCACGAATTTACCATCACTTGGTAAATACTTCAGCCCCCACTAATTTTGAACCTTGACAAAAACAATAGTGTGTGTTTTGGGATAATTAGTACCACACGCACTAATTGGGATAATCATTGTAGGTGAAAAAACATAACCATTTAAGACCCACCTACCTTCCACACTTGTGCACACACACACACATGTATATATCATTCATGGAAGATGGTACTTTTTGTCTATGACCAGGAAACGGTTCCAGCCATGAAAAAACCCTTGCTCCTTCCATGCAATATTGAGTTTGACACCTAGCCTGGCTTGAGTTCGACACTTACCCATCATTTCAAGGGAGTTTATAGAATGTACTTCAAATTAGGAAAGAAAAAAAACTAAAAGATGTCAATTTGTAACTACACTAAATAAGATATTTAGTGTTTGAGTATATTTAGTGTTGTTACCATCCTACCATGCTTAACACTAATTTTCAATTCCTTGATAATTTGTGTTAGACATAAATGTGCCACTACCTTCCCTACTGCCACCTCCCTTATTATATCCTATTTTTTTCATATCCTTGCTAACACTAAATTCAAACACGTAACTTCCACATATTACCATAGTTGATATTTAGTGTTTGAGTTTACATTTACTGTTACTCACTTTCATAAGGTTATTAATATTTAGTGTATGCATTCGTATATAATGTATCAAACACTAAATATCCTATTTAGTGTAGTTAGGGTTGGAAACACTAGGGGGTGAGTGGAACTTACAAAGTTTGACGTTTACATACTCGGCAATATGGCATGTTGGGTATTATTTGTTATAGTGATGAAACATCCACCATATTAAATTTATTTCTCTATCAAAACCGTGCTTGACGGTTCCAACCAAACAAATAAAAGAATAAAAGAATAAAATCCCTCTCATGCAGTAAATTTTAGTTTGAAGTATTTAGTATACGCCTCGAGACCTACAGTTCCTATGTAGTAATGAACTTTAGATTGAAAAGTACTCATCATACTCATGGGGATCGAGAGCATAATATGTAAAACCCTACATAAGCACTGAGAAAATAACATGTGGAGGATGTGACTGTGACTTAATAAGTTTCTATACTTGAAATCTGGAGCTTTTATTTCTATGATGTGAAACTAGCTTGTGGGGGAATCATACAGTTCAAAATTGATGAAAGTTGCATGTATGTTTTGAATTCTCGAGCTTAAGCATTTACCCTATTAAACCATGTAGAGTACAAATTATTGTGGTGGAGAGTGGAATTACTATTACACTTGAGTTATGGAGCTTACTTGTGTTATGGAGCTTACTTGTGTGAGACCCTACAAATGTAAACAATAGCATGTGGAAAAAATTCACTACAAAATCAATGAAAGCTGCAAATGTCTCAAGCTTTGGAGCTTAAACACCTTGTTGAACCCCGCATATCATAAATTATTGCAGTGGACACTGGAAACACCTATTTATACTTGAGATTTGGAGCTTAGCATGCAAAACCCTTTCATAGCATTTTCCAAATTTACTTAGCGGCATGTGGAGAAATCCAAGTGCCAAATCGGCAAAAGTTGCAAATGATGTCTTGAGGTTTAGAGCTGACCATGTAAAAAACAAATTATCATGGTGGAGACTACTTCAAATTTTACATACTTAATTTGGAGTTGAATGAACTTAACTTTATTGAACATGCAAACAAAATGGCATGTGGAGAATTAGAGTGACTAGAAAAATGGCGAAAGTTGCGGATGGTGTCTTGAGATTTGGGGCGTATGCTAACAATCATGATGCATTGACGATTAGCAACCCAACTGACCCAAAAGTTGACCTAACCTAACCTAACCTTGGAGCAACAAAAAGGAGGATGGAAGGAAGGAAAAATATTTCGTGAATTGGTGGTGGGTGCATCCATTTTTGCTAACCTCTGTGTGTATGTGGGTGTGATCTGTGGGCGACGGCGGTGGCGCTTGTGGATCTGGTGGCCTTTTTGGAGGTGGAGGTGCGCGGGGGTTAGGTGTGCATTGTGGGGGGCTCACTGTGTTATCAGTGTGTGTGGAGGTGGGCGTTTGTGAGCGGGGTCTTGGTGGCGTCTTCAAGCGTGGAGTGTTGCTGGATCTTGGAGGTAGTTTTGGATGGAGGCTTGAAGTGTGTTTGGTAGAGAAGAGCATTGGGGGGCAGCCTATAGCTGGGTGTGATAGTATTTTGGGTGGAGAGTAATGTGGGTACCTTGTGGGGAGAGAGCTTAGTGGGTGTATTGGGGGTGATTCCATTGTTGAGTGAGAGCTTTGTGGGGGAGTTGTGGGGTTGAATATTGAGGGGGGAACATTGTGGTGTGTGTGTGCACACAGGATAATGGTGCTTATGAGCACCCATTTTGTGATTGAGAATAAAGCTGTAGCGTTGGACGCATTTGTTGGTGTCGATCCGTGTCTTCTTCTTGCCTCGCCGCGATCTAGATCTGTTTTGCTCCTTCCTTTCTTAGCATGCTTGTTCTTCTGGCTTGTTGGTGCGGTCTCCGGGGTAGTGCTTGGGGGCGCTGGGCCTGTTCGCAGGACTTCTCCCCGTCTGTGTGCATCGTGCTGGCTTGCTGGTGCGGCCGCTAGGGTTGCTCTTGGGGGTACTGGGATCTGCTCTCTCCTTGTTCGTGGTGCCTCCTTCTCTTGTGTGAGCCCTGCAGCTGTGTTGCTGCCGCATTGCAACACCAGCCTCTGTGTCGCCATCGATCTCCTCTATTTGGGTGACATATGATGTGTCCACCTAATGGAACAGAAGATGAGGAAGACGAAGCGGATGTTGCCACGGACATGGCAATGGGCACAAATGACTCAAGCACACTAAAAGCTAATGAAGAAGACATGAATGAAGACATGAATGAAGCAGAGGGCAATGGAGCTGTGGAGAAGGTATTATGAATAGTGTGTTTAACATGTCGTTTGTTGTTTAGGCATGTTAGGTAGTTATTGGATTGCCGAAAGAAATGATGGCTCCTAATGGATACCAAAAAAATGCATGTGTAGGGTTGTGGCGTTGTTGAATTCACTATTGGTTGTTGTGGTTATTCCTGTTTTCTTCTTGGCTATGTTTGTAGATTTTAGTGTGTTTGGAAATGCATCCATTAGGATTTCAAAGTTAGTGCATGTGCATTCAATCTGTTTGGTTAAGTTTATAGGGTTGTGAGAGGTACCTTGATATGCATAACGTTATTGCTTTTGCATCACGATAGGTTAGATCTTCTAGCTTGTAAACTGCATGGCCCCACTTCCTAGTGGTGGCCTCTTTTGTCACCTTTGTGGTCTTTGGTAGTGAACAACGTCTAAGTTTCTTATTGGAGGCACAAACATAGGTTGGCATGCAATGCAAATGGTATGGCCGGTAGCGGCCATACCATTTTCCGTTGCTTGCAAACCTATGTTGTCTGAAAAACGTCTTTGTCATCATGGACTGGTGGGTCCCTCAATTTAGCTAACCAAAATCCTAACCCTAAACCGTAGGAAGTCGTTGGTAAGTGGCCATACCCTTGGCCTCCCTCCCAACAAATGTGAAATTCCAAAGAAGTATGAAGACACATTATAGACTAAGTGACAAAAAAACTCTAACCCTCATATCCAAAGGCAAATAGTTCATGTACATAAGATTCCATATACACCAATTTTGTGGCAAGTATTGGACAAGTATTGAACAACTCTCATCAATACCATCATGGATTTGGGTACTTAAGTGCAACTAGCTAGGTTCACTGAACCTAGGATTTTTACTTAGCTTTAGCTAGCTAACTTTCTCGGAACCCTCATTCTCACTTAGTTTCGACTAGCTAAAAAATTGTGTGACATGCATATTCATTCTAAACTAGAGAGAAATCTATTCAAACGAAATCAAACAATTTATATTTGGTTGTATTACTCTCGGTTGGCTCTATATTTTCAAGTTGTTGCACAAGGAAATTGAAAGGCTTAAAACCAACACGTATAGTCGGCTTCCTCACTTTCGATTGGCACTAGTGATAGATCATCATCATCATCATCATCTTCTTCATTTAATTATCATCATAATCATCAATGTCATTTGGCAATTTAGGGCGAGATGGAATCAAAATGTTCCAAATTGGAGATTTTGCGTCATCTGTTGGATTATTAAGAATCATGCTCATGTGCAATTTCAAAAACAGCTTTAACGAGTCTAGGTTTGAGAGAGGACCATTTGGGTGCAATGACATCATTCATTCCACCAATATCACATTCAGATTCCAGCTAGCTAACTTTCCTCGCCCGGATTATGGCACTTAGTTTTAGCTAGCTATTCTTTTGAGGCACCAATTCTTGTGTAGCTTTAGCTAGTTGGAGTTTTTAGCTAGCTAAATAGTTGCCCAATTAGTTAGTTGTCCAAGGTCTGTACTATTCTTTGAGTTTTGACCTCCTCCCTTTGCTCATTCAACTTTAAAACTCATGCACTCTGAAGTGTGAGACTATGTATCACCTACCTTTTCCATCTTCAAATCCATTTAGGTTCTCTTTTAGCCTTGTAAGAAGATTGGAATGGCATAGCTGTTGGTGGCCATACCATTTCAGATTCCCTCCCAACCTTCATCATAGGTCTTGGGCAGAGGGATGTTCCGTTGAGCAGTCACATCCCACTCAATATGCTTGGGGATGGAGGCCGAAATGGCATGGCCGCCAACAACCATGCCATTTTGCCTTTCCTCCCAAGGTTGTCCTTTCCCTTGTTTCCATGGACATTGCCTTGGAAGGGAGGCCACTTTGGCATGGCGCCCACCGGACATCCCTCTTCTACCTCCCTTCCTAAGAACTCATTGTGTTTCACTCACTCCCACATATTGCAAATGTTTAATACTCTCTTTGACTTCCCTACATTTCACGCTTTTGAAGTAAGGTTGGACAACCAAGCCGTCACAATGCTTCCTTGCTATCCCAAGGTATCGTTCCACCTCCCCCACCGACAATGTGCGCATACCCAATCCCTGATCAAGTCACTTACCCACCCAGGCCTCCCATGTTGGTCTTTGTTCAACCACTACCAAACTACTGCCGCCCTTGAACCTCAACTGAACCTGCACAAGTTCACCCAACGACGCTTGGGCCTTTCGGAGTTGGCCCTCGAAGACACCATCACGCAAAATATCAATGATCTCCTACATGAAATCGACCTCATTAGGCGTCAGGAGCTCTGCTGCCATCCTAACGAAGCCTCAACTTTGAACCCGGTGCGAATGCTTACCAAAGATGATTGTATCCGCTACTTCCGTCCTACTGGTTGGCCGACCACTTGCGCATTCCTTGGAGTCTATTGTTGGACAACTGTTCTTGGCTTGTCACAATTTAATTTTGATATCAAATTTGATCCCCATAATCTTAACATGCTGGATGCTTATGACTAAGTGGACCCTTGTGGATTGCTTTTTGTTACCTCTCATTTATTTTAACCTTGGTGAGATCTTCACGGTATGATTCTCGCTTTGGGTGCAAGAGGTCGTGAGTTCGATTCTCACAGTGCCCCCTTTGGGAAGGACCTGATGATATATATGTGTGTTTTGATTAGTCATGTGGGCATCGGGTTATTGGCATTACGAACGGACACTTTATTCACGCCGGCCCCTACCCCAGGGACCGGAGTTTCTATCTATCTATCTGTGTTTTGATTAATGCCAACTGGGCACTTGGTCTGATGAGTATTACGTTGATGCAAGAGGATGTAAATGGGATTGTCAGACTGCTACTGTAGTTGCAAATGAAAGCAGTTGAGCGTGAGAAATAACCGGCTGAAGTTCAAGACTTCAGAAATCATATTGATTATTTTAGAGGAATCTATGCAATATACCTCAAATTAGCAAATAGAGCCCAAAAGATCTTAACATGTAACCAGGTGGACTTGGAAACATTAAGATTTTGACCGATTATGCCCAAAAATTCTCGCCAGACACTGTTCTTGCAGAGCCCATTGATTGGTTGTACGGAAATCCTTACATAGCTCTATCCAACACTTTATTTTGTGCACAGTGGAAGTCTTCTCTAGGGTTATAGATATGAAGTGGTCTTGACTAAATGGAAAGGTCCATTATAGTTGTTCTTCAAATTGGTTTGAATATTTTCTAATTAGCTATAGTTATTCCCTAAAATGTATTGAAAAAAAAATCTAGTTAACTACAGTTATTTTGGCAGGTTTCCAACGTTTGCACTACATAGGCAAATTACAATCACTATTGACCAAGACTAATAGAAGTAGTGACACTAATTACAATATTTAGTTTAGTCTTGCAAGCACGTTTCCCAATTATCTCCTCCCGCTAGGAAAAATAAGTTCCTAGTTAGATGAATGCAATTGAGTGGATATTCTGTAAACATTAGAGTCCACTGGACTTGCATTTACTTAGTCGCGAGAGGAGGAAGGCCCGTATCGTGCGTTTATGCTTAAGTCTAATTTTGTGCATCTTTGCTCAAATTCCCTTTCCACATCATCTTTTGAGATGTTTAAACCACTCACTTGTAGACAAGTGCCAATCTTTTTGCCAGACTTAACTACGCTAGATATGATATTTAGTGTCATATGATATTTAATGTCACAATGGTAACTTTTTGGATGACACTTCTTACAAACAAGTCAACAAATATAGTTATGAATGATGAATGGATTCTGCCATTGGCCAAAACCCCACCTTCTCTTGTCACCATCTTGTGATGAAATATTGTCATGGATGCTTGAAATTTAGATGAAAAATCACTTGGTAAGTGACAGTAATTGCAACACTATAGATCTAGAATCCCCCAAAATATTTTCAAGGAATGACAAATAATGTTGGGATATCATTTAGTGTTGGTGACACTAGACCGTGGTTTACAAATAGTATTGAGCAAGACAATTAGAATTGGTGACACTAGACCGTGGTTTACAAATACAATTAGAATTGGTGACCACTAAATATCATATTTAGTGTAGTTTACGCTAATCTGACGCGCGCCAAATTAAGGCAAATGGAGAGCCGTAAAAGCAGGCCAGGAAGTGGATTTCCTGCGGGCAAAGCCGGTGGAGAGCTCGGATCGACGGCCTACCTTACCTGTCTGGTGAGGTGGAGGCTAATGCGGAGATAATCCACTGCGCTTTTATCTCCATCGTCGGCTCTGTGTGTGGCTGCCGATCCTTGTTGCTTTCCGTTAAGACTGCCGCTCATGCGCAGTTTATACCACTCTCTCACAGCTTGCGTTTCTCATTTGCCTTCGGTCTTCCTCTGCTCTCTAGCAGCGTTGCGAGATCGAACAGCGTTCGCAATGGCTTCAATTGTGGCAGCCTCCGCTGTCGTGGCCCCCGCTGCGTTCGCTGCATCTTCATCCAGCGTCGCTGCCTCGGAGTCCAGCAGCGTGAAGGCCTTCACCGGCCTCAAGGGAGCCACCGTCTTCTCCAGCAATGCCCAGAAGCTGAGCAATGTGCAGAACGGCAGCCGCGTGCAGTGCATGCAGGTACTGACCCCCACCAAGGGAAATGTCCTCCTGCATTGTACCCTGTTCCTTCCGTCCCCGGTCGGCAGGACAGGAGAATGGGTTCTCTGCTACTTGGTCGCAATTTGGTTGGTTATGTGAAAGATTGTTCAATGAATGTCCACTTTGGAAAAGCCCGTTGACTTTTGTCTTACTGTTAAAATGTGAATGATATCGGTGGCAGGTGTGGAACCCGTACAACAACACCAAGTTCGAGACCCTGTCGTACTTGCCCCCCTTGTCCGATGACGCCATCGCCAAGCAGGTGGAATACATGATCACCAAGAACCTTATCCCTTGCCTTGAGTTCGACCAGGTGGGCATCATCTCCCGCGACAACTTCCAGGGCTCCGGCTACTACGATGGGCGCTACTGGACCATATGGAAATTGCCCATGTTCGGATGCAACGACTCCGCCCAGGTGTTGCGCGAGATTCAGGAGTGCAAGAAGGCCTACCCCAACTGCTACGTACGCGTGTTGGGATTCGACAACAAGAAGCAGGTCCAGATCTGCGGCTTCCTCGTCGCCACTCCCTCCTCGTAGATTCGTCGAGCTTGCAGGCTTCGGACTTCGAAATCGATCATCGATTTTACTTGTATAGGCAACGTTACTGTTTTGCAAAGTAACACCATTTATGATCATCGATCACACTTTTCCCAGGCTACACCCCGCGTCAATTCTCCGATTGTATGGTTGTACGTGTGTTCAGATTCTGCACAATAGAGGTTGTGGTGAGGTGTGAAATGCAGGAATGGTGTATTTGTGGTCGCGGTTCTAATTGATGAGGACGAGGGGCTTGGAGAGAATCTGGGAACCACGTATATATATTCAACTGCGCTATATTTTGGAGGAGAACCCAACGAAACAGTGCTTAGAGATCAGTTTGTTCCTTACCGGCAGCAGTTCATTCTCTGACAAATACTCGTTACCGTATAGTCTAGAATCACATAATCCTGTATTTTAGTATGGCATTCTATAACCCGGTAAAATTCCCGTACGAGGTGAGTATAGAACCAATACTCTATAAAATTTTATTGCAATTTTACTAGCAACGTCTATGAGTAATTCGAGCCAGAGTCGAACCTGCATATTCCTGGGACAGTTTTACAGGCCATAACATGCTAGGTCAAAAAAAACGTACTGGGACATGATTTTCTAGTCGTGAGAATGGGCCTTTGTTCTCGAAGAGGTGGTGTAGTTCGTGCCAACGGAAAGTGCATACCTTGAACCTATGCCTCCAGCTTGCTGGGCATAATTGCCTTTTCAGGCGCGACAGGTTGGCAGATTGATAATTGCAGGTAGAATGCAAGATATACCTATCGGAGTGATGGATTGTTGGCTGGGGAGACAGGGAGGCTGAATTGGAAATATTCTCCGCATGTGGAAACATCAGTGCAACAAGAGTGTGGTCCCTTTGAGAATCGTTTTTGTTGGTTGGACTTGAACAATGAGCTCAGTGTTCATCATGAAACTTAGCAGAGAAGTTTCGTGATGAAGAGTTTCGATGACATAAATATGTTGGTCTTCAAAGGGTTAGTCTTCTGTGAGAATAGCAGCAATGGAATCCATCCCCAAGTTCAAAATCGAGACGGTTTGAATTGAAGCTCGCTGTGATGAGATTTAGTGTGTGTTGGAGGGTTAAGGCGATCCTTAATGCTGATGGATAAAATTTGAGTACCTATAATTGTGAAGGAGGCCAAATTCTGCATTTCGAGTTTCAGCAGAAAATATTGCATGGATTTGAACAAGAAGAAGGCCAGATCTCCAGCCATCTGCAATACTCCTAACAAGGTAAGATTATATTTGCATAGTGGGTCGTGAGCATCTTTGGAATCATTGTGGTCGATCGCTAGAAGGCAGAGCTGTTGAGTTATTGTCTGCATTATTCGTGAGGGACTGGTACATGGCTATTATCTGCCAATCTGAGAGTACTTTAGTCATTCAGAGGGTGATACAGTATCTTGCATTTCATTGAAATCTTCCTTGTCTAGAAAGAGTATAGAATAGGTGCAGTACTCATCACTAGCTACAGAGCACCAAAACCTTTTCTTTGTGGCCCAATATTGACTTGCAATCCTTGTGTTACAATTGTGTACAATTTAGAATGGAGGGTTATAAGTATGTCTCATGAGATAACATTTCTTTGAACGACTTTGTCATGAACCCGAATCGAAAGCCACGTCAAAGAAACAAAATGTTGAAAGGCAAATTGAACTGTAGAATTTCACCCTCTTGAATATGACCGTTTCAAAATTGGTTTGACCTCTAGAAGGCACCATCTTGCCACTCACATTTTGCAATGAAATGGGAGTCGACCTTTTGCGGCAGTGTAAAGACAGGGTAAAGAGTAAGTCTTCGGATGACTTATATTAGTCGTGCCATGTTTGAATTTTGGATTGGAATGTTGGACTATATCATCAATCGGTTCTAATAATACTCTAGCTTGAATTTGTTGGACGCATACCCTGCTAATATCAATATATAGTTGGAACCCTGGTGTTCGGCACACCAGATTGTAATCTGCGACTCTCCGATGCATTTATTGGGTTGTCAAATCATGCACGCTCGTGGGAAATAAGTTTGTAGCCGTGAATTGCAACTTTATCTGCAACGTAGCTGTGATGGCAGAAATGGAGAAACCTTTGTCAACGGAAATTAAAGTGTCCACCCTAGTAGATGTATCCCAACTTTTACAACTCTGCAAGTCAACAATACACATTCGAAGTCGTAAAGTTGTTTACAAAGTTGAAGTGTGAATAAACAACATGTAGCCTTCAATTAGTATCATGTGGCCTACGCATATTATGTGAGAAAGACCAATGCGATTGAACGGGAAGAGTTGTTTCCGGGGTTCCAAGTGCCTATAATAGGGCCGTATACCTTAGTGCTAACATGTCAAATCTCCATATGGGTACCCAACGAGAAAAGGTATATGCCCGTAAAGAGATGCAAATTGTATATTATCACGATTGCTTTAATCTTGTTGGCAGACGTGCAGGGGAATGCCGGAATTTATATTTGATAATATCGCTGGTCGATGTGGAATTAACAGAGTCCGTAGGCACCTCTAACAAGGGCACTTGGTCTAGTGGTATGATTCTCGCTTGGGGTCTGGACTATGAGCGGAGCTCCGCCAAAACCGGGTGAGATCCGGTTTTTTAGGTAGAGTGCAAAATGTGATAACTTTTGCAGATTGAGAGACATCATGATTCGAGGTATGCACAACGAGACTCCTGACGACATTGCGCTCCTAATGAGCCTAAGCAGCAAGCAAAACGACGTCGGTAGCGGCGACCCGGGGCACTTGCAGCCAAACACCATCAACGCGCAACGCCGCCTCTCTTGTGGCAGATCACCGCGTAGGTAGGAGTGCCATCGCCTCCCTAGCCAGCAGCTCGATCGACTACACCCGACATTGATACTACTTCATCCCCGCAAACACCCAAACATGGCAGAATCAACAGAAAACAACCCCACGCAGTCAGAACCAAACCAGCGCAAGATAGTGATTACTGTACCGGAGGAGCTTCTCTCGAACCTGCGCACAACCTGCGCAGCCAAAGCGGACGTCTCTCTTCTTGGCCGAATCCAAGGTAAGCATCCCGGGCTCAAGGCCCTCACAGCCTGGGCCCGGGACACACTCCACCCTTCATTTGCTTTTCTCTCACTGAAAACTAACAACCTGTTTGAAGTAACCTTTACAAAACCGGAGGGAAGGATTCATGCTTTAACACAAACAAAGTTTACGTGCGAGTCGACGGCTATCTCATTCTCCAGCTGGAGACCCCATTTTGATCCCAAGACGCCGCAAGCAGATGACCAACTTGACTATCCAGTGTGGGTCCAAATAGTGGACCTATGTCAAATCCTAAGGGAGGAAAGCTTCCTGAGGACAATAGGCGAACAAATGGGCCAGGTCATTACCATAGACAACTCGGAAGCATATAGAGCGAAGCTATTTGGTCCCAGAATTCGACTTTTAGTTAGGAGTCTTAATGACCTTCCCCACACCGTAGTCCTCCCACGGCTTGACAGAGAGGGCACGGTAGATTACAAGTTAGAATACAACGGGTTGCCGAATCAATGTGGTCGGTGTAGGTCCAGAGAACATTAGGTCCGTCACTGCCCTAAACGAGAACCTAAATCGCAGTAGCGCTGTCGCAACCCTTGCTAGGTCCCTTAATAATCTTGCCAATTTTCCTTTCTAGCAAAGGTTACGAGCGCTAACCCTTCGCATACCGCCATGCTAATGGTTAGCTCCTCTTACCCCGGACCACATAGTTCATAGAAGGGGAACCAACCCTCCTACTTTGCTTTCGGGACTCACCCCTTAATCGGTAACCCATTTCCCCAATGTGGACTTCCATCCATGGAAGTCCAATCCTATGTTGATCATCGTGTTGCCGGAGCAACACTACAACAACCCGAACCATACTAGGCAACTATGGCCTCACAATGGGCCAATGCCCATGGAGGCCGTGCCGTTCGGCCTCGGGTGGGTGAGGCCACACCACCTCACCCATATAAGCCTCTAGGACTCTATGCGGGGCCCCTACCCCACCGTCAACCAACCTCTTGTCTCTCTACCAAGAGTTGGGGCCAAGTGGACATTTTCCCTTAGCCGCTGGGCCTAGAAGCCCCCACAGCTTCAGACCATCATAACTTCCTTGTATGATGTCTGATCATAACAACCAACCACTCCATCCTCATCTACGCTTCACGTAGATGCCGATGGACTCCTCACTTGCCCCATTCGGGCAAGTGGTGAGGAAGTTATGCCTGTTTGAACCTTGGCAGTCCCGGGAATCACTCCCAGGCACTGCTGTACCAGGGCGCTGTCCCGGGACAGCGCCCCACTCAAATGGCCATAACTCCTAGCTCACACCTCCGATTGAGGTGTTCTTGAGCATTCTAGAATCACCACGCCATGAGCTACGCATATCTCATGGCCTTACCCTTGTGCCTCCTAGTCTCCGTGGGTGGGAGGCGTTCCCAACGCCCGGGGCCCTCACCCACACTAGGATCACTTGGGCCCTCTCACCAATGGCGCCACAAGTCCCGGGTGTCACTCCGGGGTCCCCCTTGTGCCCATGGTGTTTCGGGCACTCCTCATGGAGAGGTGCGCGACACTCACCCCCACCAAACGGAGTCGATGCCCTCATCGACTATACTTGTAGTCGGCACACCAATTCTCAAGTTGCCATCCTCTATGGTGCGGCATTGTGTTTACCTTAGGGCGCGACCCCCACAATGCATCTTCAAATTTGGCATAGTCCCAAAGGTGTCGTTCCTAGGTGGTCCGTTAGCGACTTTGGATCTCTCATCCAAGGACCTAACCTATACTAGACCCACCTACTTCGGGACTCACATGGGTTGCCCCTCCTTTGGGGCCTCCCCCGTTAGGCTCCACTAGCCTAACGTGACACATCTAGGCGAGACCTCAACGCTTCCACTAAGTTGTCTCGGTTGCAACTCCGAGATGGCTTTCCATTGTTAAGCCACCCCTCGATCGCACGGGGGTGATGCCAAGTCCCGCCCGACTCGGTTCCCACTTTGCTCTTTCGAGACATGGGTTCATGACTCCCATGCGCCAACTCTCGTTAGCTCGCGGGTAGCACTTTTATGAGCACGCGCCATCACCTTGCCCCCGCCCGGACAAGCCCATAACGAAGAAGTTTCTTGGTTTTATCCAAGGCCCCTCCAAGCCATGGCCCCCAATTACTCGGCTTACCCAACCTAGTTTGGCATATCTATTCCCCCTCTTCCATTAACCAAGCACAAGTACAAGACTAGGACCTCATCTCATACTTTTCTCTTTGCACCACTAAAGTTTGGACTTTATTCCCTCAAGCCAAAGAACAAGTTCATGTTGTGGCATAATTAACCTCGAAGCTAAGTGTGCTACTAGCGTCTCTCCCCCACTAAAGGAGATTGATGTCCTCATCAATGCCTACGCTTCATTTTATTGGAATCCTTAGCCTTAGTTTCTTCAAAGTGCTTCACCAATTCATTGGTGTTGACCATGTCTCTTGCCGCCACCCAAGCGGTTTCTTTTTCATGGTATCCTCACCATTTCACCAAGTACTCTTTTGTACATTTTTTTCATTTTCACTTGGGCTTCCTACACTTGAGGGTGCCCTCCTACCTCATGTTCCAAATGACCTCCACAAGGTCGGGAGGTGGCCTAATCACTTGCTTGTGATCGGGCCACAAGGTGTCGTCCTAAAATGACTTTCGTAATCAGACATGAAATGTCGGATGCACTTTGATGTCCGGCGGTAATTCCAACTTATACATGTCCTTGAACACTTGTTCCACAATGGAAAACGAAGCTCCAATT
The DNA here is from genome assembly GCA_950295325.1 of Polytrichum commune. Lineage (NCBI taxonomy): Eukaryota > Viridiplantae > Streptophyta > Polytrichopsida > Polytrichales > Polytrichaceae > Polytrichum > Polytrichum commune. Next base: position 31,670,348 of record OX485809.1, read on the forward strand.
TTGGACATGAACTTTTGAAGTAAGGCCTTTGGGCAAGGTGAAGTTGTCCACATTCAACAACACCTTATTGGCCCACCTCATACTCCACTTCGCGTCTTCCGGCATTGATTTGCACTCCGTAGCACCTTTGGGCTTTCTCCACCAACAACTTGGTCATCTCCAAGACTTGTTTACCATCCTTGGCCAAGTCCTCGCCATCTTGGTTGAACTCTAGTGTTGAATGTGCCCCCTCGAGAGCTAGGTTAATAGGTTGGAGCGCATCCACTCCATAAGCCACCACGAAAGACCACCCCTTGGTAGCCAAGTGCGTGGCTACATTGCAATTACACTCCGCTCGACCCACATAGACCGCCCAATCTCCTTGGTCCGCCCCCACCAAGTTCCTCAAGTATTGCTTCAAGACTACATTCACATGCTCCGCTTTCCCATTCATTTGGGAATGCAAGGCCGTGATAAACCTTAGTTTCATCCGACCTCCTTAGAGAATTGCATTGAAAATGCACTTGTGAACTTTGGATCTTGATCCCACACAATCACTCTTGGCAACCCGTGGTGCCTCAACCATCCTTTGAGAAAAGGCTATGCGGTCTCCAACACGGTGGCGGTTCCCACAATTGGCAGCATGTGTGCCAACTTGGCAAACCGCTCTACCATCAACAAGATGGCATCATACCCATGTGACTCCGACAAACTTGTGATCAAGTCCATGCACATACTATGCCATGGCCCCGACGGGATAGGCAACGGTTGCAAGAAACCGCCTTGCTTTTGGTAAGAGGCTCGGTTCACTTGGCACTTCATCCAAGCCTTCACAAAGTGGGTTATATCCTTCTTTATGCACCGCCAATGGTACCCCCATGACACCATTCTATGGCGGTTTTTTCTTTCTCCTCTATGGCCGGCAATAGGACTATCACATTCTTCCTTCAAAACCGATAGCCTCAACTTGCCTTGTGGCACATACACCCGACTTTGTTTACACTTGAACAATCCGTCCACCAACTTAACCTCTTTGAGCACCTTGCTCTTGCGAAGCTCACCTAAAAACATTTGTGCTTTGGGGTAGTAAATTTACCCCTCCCGTATCTTGCATCACAAGTTTCCTTCGCCGGCATACATTAGCCACAAGGTTTGGATGGTTCTCATTGCTTGGAACTCTTCCCGTCTACTTAGCGCATCCGGCACCACATTTCCACGGTCCGGTTTGTGGACCAAATCCACCTTCATAAGCGCCAAGCTATCATGCCAACGCAATGACTTGGCGCTCACTTGCGCTTGTATGTCAAAATACTTTTAGGACACATTGTCCTTGTAGACCTTTACTTTGTGCGACCCCAACTAGTGTCGCCACATCTTCAAGCAATGCACTACCGCAAAGAAGTTATTTGTCATGAGTTGGTTGTCTTCTTTGACAACCATCGAGCTTCATGCTCGCATATGCAATGGCCATCTATTTTACATCAACAATCCGCCATTGGCAACGTCATTCACCCCCGTATGCACCTCAAAAGGTTTGTCAAGCTCCGCGACCTTGAGCACGGGCGGCGAAGAGAACTTGGTCTTAAGCTCCCCAAAGACTCGTGACAAATATCATCCCACTCTTGGGATAGCCATTTCTTCCACAAGTCGAACCATCGAGCTTCATGCTCTCATATGCAATGGCCATCCATCTTGCATTAACATCCGCCAATGGTAAAGTCACTCGCCCCCCGTATGCACCTCAAAAGGTTTTTTCAAGCTCCGCGAACTTGAACACGGGTGGTAAAGAGGAACTTGGTCTTAAGCTCCTCAAAGACTTGGTGGCAAGGCTCATCCCATTCTTGGGATAGCCATTTCTTGCACAAGTTGGACAAGCTTCTACAACCATGGAGCTTAATACTCCTATAAGCAATGGTCATCCATCTTCGATCAACATCCGCCAATGGTAAAGTCCTTCGCCTTCATGTGCACCTCAACATGCTCATGAAAACCCGGAAACTTAACCACATGTTGTGAAGAGAAGTTACTCTTGAGCTCCCCAAAGGCTTGGTGACAAGGCTCATCCCACTCTTGGGATAGCCATTTTTTCCAACATGTTGACTAAGGTTCTAGCAACCTTAGAAAAACCATGAATGAAATGGTGGTAGTAGTTGTCTAAGCCAACAAATGACCTAAGCTTTTTTCTTGAATCAAGGGCCAATTCTCTTCTTGGATTGCCTTGACATTCTTCATGTTCGTCCACCAACTTCCTTTGTCACCACATACCTCAAGAACTCAATCTCTCGTTGAGCAAAGTTATTTTTCACTTCTTGGCGGTAACTTTTTGGGCAACACATTGGTGAATACATCCTTGTATCTCACCAACATCCCACCAATGTGGTTTGGAGGAGGCCCATCTTTCCTAACCTCCCCATTCATTCCTTGGAGTTGCTCCAATCGAACCACGACCATTATGTTTTCTATTTTTCATTTGGTCCATTAAGACCAAATTCAACTTGGGTCCTCCTACCATAGGAGTCCTTGTCAATTTGAACTTCAATTCTTTGCCATTATGACACATCATAATGCACCGCAAGCTCACCGGCTTGCACCTCACATCTATCATGTGAGTTTCAAAGTAGGCGGCCTTCACAATGACATGCATTTCATCTATTTCACATGGTGTGAAATTTTGACAAAAATCCAATGTCCCACATTGAAAGGTTACATGCATCGCGGCCTCCTTTGTCTCATGCGGTTCGTCCTTTCCAAACCGCACCTTGGTGGGCTTGCCCGCTCTATCAATCGGCAAGCCCCAACTTCCTTGTGAGTTTTGGGCTCAAGAAGGAGTGGTAGCCTCTTTGTCAACACATGAGACATTTCTCCCATTCATTGAGCCTCAAGGTACAAAAGATTTGGCCTTGGCTTAAGGCTTCTAGCCTTGGCCACAATGCCATCGTCTTACATTCGGTCCTCGGCAACTTGGCTTGGCTTGGTCCGCAAAGCCAACTTTAAACATTTTGTCCGCGGGACAAATTGGTTTGGTGGCACAAAACCAATTTCTAATAGTTTGTCCGCAAAACAAACATGTTTTGCCTTGGTAGCACAAAGCCACCTTCCCACACTCCGTCCGCGGCACAAACATGAATTGCCTTGGTAGGACAAACCCACCTCCCAACATTCCGTCCGCGGCACAAGTATGATTTGCTTTGGAAGCATAAAGCCACCTTTCAACATTCCGTCCGCGGCTCCAACATGTTTTGCCTAAGTAAAATGGACCAAACAATTTGCACTCATTTCTTTGGGACCTACTCTGGCTAAAGCCACTTGTGGTGATGCGTCGCCAAACTTCTCTTTGGGACCATTGTCTTCAATGCTCTTGCAAACTTGATGGTCCCCACCATGTCCTCAAGAGGCCTTAGGGACTTAAACAAGGCATCCACCACCTGCTTTTAAAACCCCACCTAAAAGGATGCATTTCTTAGAAAGTTCGTCCATTTTAGGTGTATCCTTCATTTGTGCGTTTGAATAGCGCACATAGGCCTTAAGAGGCCCCGGGTGCCTCATTAGCACCAAATTCATTCCAACATCAATACCTTCCAAGCATTTCGAATTGGAATTTCAATCCAACATTAATGCCCTCCAAGGTTTTGGGTGCATTCGGTATTCTAGGCCCCAAATGTTTTTTTGAGGTGTGCGGGAGCCCTTTCAAAGGACTCCACCATTTTCCTTACTAAATCCACCATCATGCCCACCATTGTCATTAGAACTAATGGTATGGCCAAATTCCATTTACACATGATCTTTGTTCCAATTTGAGCCTTACAACCTTTTGGAAAACCCGGGCTCACCATAATAACCCTCAGGTTTGATAGCCATGTCTCCCTCAAAGTGCTAGCTCAAAATATTGGAACCCTGCTCTGATACCAAGTGTCGCAACCCTTGCTAGGTCCCTTAATAATCTTGCCAATTTTCCTTTCTAGCAAAGGTTACGAGCGCTAACCCTTCGCATACCGCCATGCTAATGGTTAGCTCCTCTTACCCCGGACCACATAGTTCATAGAAGGGGAACCAACCCTCCTACTTTGCTTTCGGGACTCACCCCTTAATCGGTAACCCATTTCCCCAATGTGGACTTCCATCCATGGAAGTCCAATCCTATGTTGATCATCGTGTTGCCGGAGCAACACTACAACAACCCGAACCATACTAGGCAACTATGGCCTCACAATGGGCCAATGCCCATGGAGGCCGTGCCGTTCGGCCTCGGGTGGGTGAGGCCACACCACCTCACCCATATAAGCCTCTAGGACTCTATGCGGGGCCCCTACCCCACCGTCAACCAACCTCTTGTCTCTCTACCAAGAGTTGGGGCCAAGTGGACATTTTCCCTTAGCCGCTGGGCCTAGAAGCCCCCACAGCTTCAGACCATCATAACTTCCTTGTATGATGTCTGATCATAACAACCAACCACTCCATCCTCATCTACGCTTCACGTAGATGCCGATGGACTCCTCACTTGCCCCATTCGGGCAAGTGGTGAGGAAGTTATGCCTGTTTGAACCTTGGCAGTCCCGGGAATCACTCCCAGGCACTGCTGTACCAGGGCGCTGTCCCGGGACAGCGCCCCACTCAAATGGCCATAACTCCTAGCTCACACCTCCGATTGAGGTGTTCTTGAGCATTCTAGAATCACCACGCCATGAGCTACGCATATCTCATGGCCTTACCCTTGTGCCTCCTAGTCTCCGTGGGTGGGAGGCGTTCCCAACGCCCGGGGCCCTCACCCACACTAGGATCACTTGGGCCCTCTCACCAATGGCGCCACAAGTCCCGGGTGTCACTCCGGGGTCCCCCTTGTGCCCATGGTGTTTCGGGCACTCCTCATGGAGAGGTGCGCGACAAGCGCTCCACAACACCCTACGTCTGGAGAGAGCGCACCAAAGCTACCCCCCACAGGACAACTGCCTCAAACACCGAACCACACGAACAGGAGGTTCAACAAGCGCCAGCCCCTGCCCCACCACCAGAGGTCAAATCACATCCAGCCCCACAACAAGAAGCCTTGGCTCAAACAGCGCCAACGCCAGATGACGCCAACTTCCCCCCACTGCCATCCACGCCAACTTGGGGGCCGAAGGCGGTGGCGGAGACACAGACAATAGACAGAGAGCTCACCGAAGCTCCTCCTCACAAAACCACAACGACCCCGCACACCGAATCCACCGAACAGGAGGCCCAGACAGCCCCAACAACCGTCCCAACGTCAGAGGCCAAGTCTCCAGCAATCCAACAACAAGATTCGGAAGGCCAAGTGCAGCCAACGTCCCCACTACATCCCAATGATATCAACTTTCCTCGCCTACCCTCCCCTACACCCAAATCCCCCCCCCTTCCAACAAAACACCAGGAGACAAGTGAAGTACCCACATTCATCTGGAGACCGAAGGCGGTGGCGGAGACACCAACAATTGATAAAGGCAAGGCGAAGGCTCAAACCTCAGGGACAGAGTCTGCTCCTCTCACAAGACAGGGATACCGCTCGGGGCGACTCGCGGAAGATTTCTGGGTAGCTCTTGATACGCCGAACACACCATCCTCTCCCCAGAAACGACTCAGAGTCATCCCCTTTATCACTATGAACGAGGACCAGACGGAGTACCTGGCGAACAAAAACAAAACATTACCCAAGAGCATTGTAGAAGTTAATGTGGGAGAAATACTAGCATGCATACCTTGGTCCACACCCAGAGCCCAACAACATGTAGTGAACGAGGTAGCACATGCCCTACACAAGATCCTCCTATTCAGCAACAACCTCACTTCGCCGTTTCAAAAATGGTCACAAGGCCAATGGTTTGCAAACTGGACGATGAGCTTGGATGGAGAACACACCTGTATGCTGTACGTCTGCATAGCGGTTCCAGAAGCCAAAGTCAAAATACGCAAGGGCAGAGACCTAGGCTGGAAAAGAGTTCCGGGGGCAATCAGGGAATTACTTACCGCCCCCTCATCAGCACAGACACAGATAGCATCGACACAAGGCTCACCATGGCAAGAGATGGCCGGGGTAATGGCAGCCAAGACACACACACCCCTCCCACAACCACCAACAATTTCCCCCAACCGGTATGCGGCTCTTAGTGAGGAGGAACTTCTCTCCTCCTCACAGACTAATCACCCATTATGAAAGGTGATAGAATCACTATCGCCTCCCAGAACACGAGGTGTCTGGGACAAGGATTTACAGGTAGCAGGAAGAGAAAAGAAATAAGAGACATCTTTAGACAAACGACACCTCCCATAGATATTCTGTTATTGCAAGAAACCAAACTACCAGAAGATGCCTGCCTTAAGCATGCTCGACTACTAGAAGGTAGAGGAGGAGCCAGCTTGTGGAACGAAGCCACATTCTCTGCTCGAACGGCCAGGTTCACAGGAGGCACTGGGATTATCCTAGCGGAGAGACTGAACACTATGGTGATCCAACACGGGGTACTGTACCCAGGAAGGGCACAATATGTCATCCTCCAACTCAGCCCCCAACTCAAACTTGGCATCCTCAACGTTTATGGATTTAGTGATACTGGCCCCAGAGCTATGCTTTGGAACCACTTGGCGCAGGTCGAACTCCCTGAAGCAGAATGGATCCTGGCGGGTGACTTTAATAACATCGAACAAGCCAGCGACAAGCAAGGTGGGTCAGCTAAAACGAGCATCAAAAGAAGAGAACTCGACTCCTAGAATCGGTTACTCATGAAATTAGGAGTAAGGGACACATTCCACCTCCGGGCGTTCCATAAACGATCAGACAAATCCTTCACTTGGTCCAATGCCCGCAACAACAACACCATGGTCCAAACCCGCATTGGCAGACTGTATTTCCCAAATAGATTAGAAAGGATCGGAGGAACCTTAGAAATCTTACCGACGCTGCCGGACATTTCAGACCATGCCGGGGTAGTAGTACATTGCAGTGATGAAGGGGGGAAAAGGAAACCGCGCACTCCAGCGTTCAACAAAGGCTTGCTCGCCAATCTAGAGAGCAAGGCAGCTTTACTAATGACCTGGAGGGCAGCCATCACAGATCCCACACTGAGTTGCTGGAATCAAAGAGTTGTTGCAGCAAACAAAGCTATCAGGTACAAATCTGAGGAGCTAACGAAGACCCATAAACTAAAATGGAGAGAAACCTACCTCTCCCAATTCGAAGATATCAACGCTGCTGAGGCCGAACTTCAACGTAACTGGGGCTCTCGAGAAGCTAGGGATAAACTCAGTGACGCGCAGGCGGTTCTTCACGAAGTCCGTCAGCAAAAAATCCAGTTTCAAGAAAGCGCCATCTTATCGAAGTGGGCCAGAGTTGGTGACAGGTGCACCAAAGAGTTTTTCGAACACTACTCAGGTCACAAGAAACCCACACCGATCACTCAACTTCATGAAGGGGAGCGCATTATCACCCAACAGACTGAAATCGAAGCACACATAATCCGATTCTATGAAGACTTATACACACGGGACGAAGCAGTCGAAAATAACGGGGATGCAAGAGAAGATTGTTTCAGGTATCTGAAACAAACCGTCACTGAAGCCCATAACACCGAACTCCTTCAACCACTTACCCCCGATGAGGTGAGCACAGCCGTGAAACAATTACCGGCAGGAAAAGCTCCTGGGGCAGATTCAATCCCGGCAGAGTTCTACCAAGAACTCCGGGAGGATATCTCCTCCGATATCTTCAACTTTGTTGAAGAAACCATCAACCAAGCCTGCATCACAGATGACCTGAATGTCAGTAAAATAGCCCTCTTACCGAAATCTGAGGATAGAGTACGTATCCAAAACTATAGGCCTATATCCCTACTCAATACACTCTATAAAGTAGTTGCAAAAGTTTATGCGAACAGAATGAAAGGACTTCTTCACTACTGGATTCTCCCTTCGCAAACGGGCTTTGTCCCTAACCGGTGCATCCTGGACAACATATTCTTGGCCTTTGAAGCCATTGAATGGGCACTAGAAAACCAGCAAGAAATGAGTATGCTATTGCTTGACTTCGAGAAAGCTTACGATAGGGTCAGCTGGACGTTTCTGCGCACGGCAATGGAGAGGATGGGCTTCAGCCCAGTATGGGTACAACAAGTGATGTCGCTCAACACAAACGCCTCGGCGACGATCATCATCAATGGCGAGCAGTCCAAACCCTTCAAACTCCAGCGCTCGGTAAGGCAAGGCTGCCCCTTAGCACCCTACCTCTTCCTTCTTACCGTTGATGTCCTTGGCCAAATGCTACAGCACCCTGACTGCAGAGTGCAAGGTCTCCAACTCCCCGACAATTCATCCATCACAAACCAGATGTTTGCCGATGATACTCTCTTGCTGCTAGATGGTACACCGGAGAACATGGACAGGGCAATCAACGTCATCACCAGATTTGGGGCAGCCTCAGGTGCTAAACTAAACCTTCACAAGTCAATAGGGATATGGATATCTCACACAGCCCGACCATGGCAATGGGGCGACGAGGCAGGACTCAAATGGCTACAACAGGGGGAAGTTACACGGTACCTGGGCTACCCCTTCGGCTTGCGAATTCCCCAACAGGAGAAAGACAGCAAAATGCTCGGCCAAATAAGAAAACACCTCCACAAGTGGTCTGGCAACAAACTATCACTAGCAGGGCGCATCATGGTGTCCAACCAAGTAATTCTTTCATCAATCTGGTACCTGGCCTCCTGCACTGACCTGTCAGGACATGCAACACTATATTCGTTAATTGGAGACTTTGGAAAGTCTCAAAATAAATTGGACCCGTAGTTTCGGATGCGAATATTGTGAACGTAGGGAACATGGGGAACAATGGCAACATAATGTTCGAAAGATCCATATGTGATGAATATATATGTTTCTAAATATAGTAATTATTTGGGGGATAATCAAAACTACGCCAACACAATATTCCAATGTCACAAATTCACAATTATTTTGTATTTTTGATTTTGTATTGAACAAAATTAATGAATCTATAAATAGCCATCTGATTTTATATCTAGGGACTCTTGGATGCGTATCCCAAACATAACATCTTAGCCAATTGTGGGTGAATTGAACGGCACATCCCAAACGCAACAATATTAAAATAATTTGACAGTGTGTATAAGAAATTGCAAATTAGCATCTGCAATATAATTATATAGTTTGGACTCCACATCCGTAAACACAAACATATAAAAAACATTTGATAGCGCATGTGAAGTTGGATTCCACATCCGTAAATCAATACAATCATGATATATAATTGTAATCTATAAAATTGCTATAAAATGTGTCTAATATAGTATTCGACCCCAATGTCATATATTTCATGAAAAACCAAGACACATTTCAAATAATTGTGGTCCAACCCTACGTCAATATCATTCTCCATCTTCATCTTCAGCTTCATTTCCATTCTCGACATCGTTTTCTGCAGCAGCAATACGTGCCAAGTTGTCTTTGGCAAAATCTATATGTTTTTGGGGGATGGTCATTGTCTCTGATTTGGAACCTTTGCGTGGTTTCCAAGCACAAAGTATGGTATCTGTGTTTATCCATATTGGTTCGTATGCTGAGTCCATTGTCCATTTGAAACCTTTTTTGGTGTCCCACCCTAAATATGTGCGGAGCACATTTTGATCTTTGGTGCTAGGACGGCAATATTCCACCTCAATTTGATGAAAATTTGGGCTAGTTGGAACAAAATTTGGTGATGACAATGCTTTTACCAACCAAATCGGTTTAGGGTGCTCCTCATCTCCAGGACGTACGAGGATCATATACCCTTCGTAGCAATCAACAGCCACACGAAATGATGGAGCCGGACGATTACGAGCTGGGCCAACATAATGGTCGTCCGCTGCGAACTCTTCACGGATGTCCCCATTGTCGAAGAACATGGCCTCAGATTCCACGATTGTCACTCGGCTTTGTGGCCAAAAACCTTGTGTCAAACATGAATGTGTTTCGACATCGGGTGCTAGCAATGCTGAGCGAATGCGATCCCAGTACGTAATCAATGGTTCGTGGGTATCCCGAACACGCCTTGTGATGTCTTCCTCGCACAATTCTTTCCAATATTGGATGAATCCGGATATACCTTTGATGATTTCTGGTCCATTCCTCATGGGGTTGGGTTTGCAAGGCTTCGGCTCCCCATCAGGTAGCATACATTTGCCTTCTTCGTTTTGGCGCCATACGAGTATCCCTTCCTCTGGACCCCAATCCGGGGAAGTGCACAAAACTTTGAATTGCATGGCCGGCAAACCATCATCACGCATATAGAATCGGAATTGTTGAGCCTTGGTATGGCCCACTAAACGGTCACCTCCCTTAAGAATGAATGGTTCGATAAACGCTTTGAAATCGGGCACTTCTTCAATCAAATGCGGGATGACTGGCACATTATCCAAATCCATGTATGATTTCATGAGAAGAGGAATCGTCGGAAAATCCTCCTCGTGCAACTTCATACTCCAACGTCCAAATGAAGCGTCAATGTCATCATGCGTGTGGCCAACCATCAAAAAAGACACAAACACTTCTTTGAAAATGCCCTTGGCTACGAGCAATGACCAAAAACAAAACACGTATCGACATTTGTTGTCTTTGGCACAATTGTCCAGTTGCACATGTAGAGTTGGAGGCAAAGGTTTAGCAAGAACGGTTTGTTCAGGCGGTTCTTGCAGTGACGATAGACATACTTCTTTCCCCTCTAGCACAGCCTCATAAATCGGTGTTGTTCCACATCCAACAAAAAGAGCGCGAGAGGATGATGTTGGCGGACTCTCAAGATCTCGTAGAAGTTTTGCAAAAGACCCTACGGTATGATTGGCGTCGCCTGGATAGAAATCCAAGCCATAATGTGCATACTTGACGTCCACATGGCCATGTGCGATCATACCTGAATTAAGACATACAAATGAGAAGTATATTCCAATATCATTTATAATAAGGAAATTCAATTTTTCCGCAAGCAGGCCAAGAAAATGAACAAACACTTACGGATGTACATCCGTAACTCTTAACGATGAGTATGTGGGTTCGCAAAAAAAATGTGAAAACCAACGAACCTGTGACAGATATTGGGAGCTTGAAATATCCATCTGTAGCCTTTATTTTCCGTGCATAACAAGGGCACGCAGTCTTCGCATGGTCCATTTTGTCATGAATGATTGTCAAAACCTCATTCGGCCTCATTATCGATAATGCGCGATTCTTGTAGTAGTCTTGACGGTGTGCCTCTTGGTTGTTGACATGCTCAATGTATTTCCGTTGATGTCTATTGTGCGACTCAGTCCCTATGGGATGTGCATCTCGAAGGCCCTTGTATTTTTCACAAGCAGAACACCTGGCAAACTTATCCCCAGGCCTCTTCGTAATGTACTCTGCAAATTGTTGATTCTTGATCACACTCAATTTTGACAACGAAATCGGCCCACATCCAGCCTTTTCGCCAACCTCATTAACATCCATAAGTATGTTCTTCCATTTTGTCCCTGTAGGCAAAACCATCTGGACAACCTTTTCCCCCGACGGCAGAGTCCGTGTTTTGTGTGGCATCGCATCTGCTAATGGCATAATGATGGTTGATAGTGTTGCAGCTGCTTGGAGTGTTGCCTCCCTGGGCTTCTTTGTACCAGAGTTGCCATGGAACCGAGAACGCCGTCCTTGCAGCGAGTAGTTCCGGAACCTATAAAAATCTGCCTTTGAAACTGCATGTATAATGTACCATGCCGTGCAGCATACCTCTATATTTTCCAAGGTCACAACCTTACGACCTTCGGCATCAAAGTGCATGTTGCGATGGACTTCAAGTTTCTTTGCAGATCGCATCCGAAAGTCCGCAAGCCACATCTCTTGTCTCAAAGATTTGATTTTGTCACGGGGAAATAGTTGGCAACACATTTTTGCACAACAATCCTTTGTTGCTACGGACCTAATAGATGTGTCTCCCAATGTTAGATCTCGACGACGTTGCGTGGGTTCACGGGGCACGCGAACGGAATCATATTTACGCCGACCTTGTCTAGGACGCATTGTGGCGAACAAAGTCTTTTGTATTTCCTCAAAACGACGTGCATGATTCCACAAGCTGACACCATCGTGAAGAACACTTCGCAACGGCCATCGACGAAGAGAGAATCTCCAACCAGGAGGTACTTCCAATGGATGTAAGGAGTTCAAAATGCACACCCCAACATCTTCCTCCCCAAGGGGATTTGCATCAATACAGTCCATAGGATTTGAGTTCCTACAAACACCATTGGCCACGGGGACGCCGTATCCATTGACTATGACAACATCAAGATCAATCCATTGTTCCCGCGAATAACCCTCACATGTTGGTATGAAATCATCCTCTGCATTGGCGACACCAATTGTAGTTTCATGTTCCATAACACCTTCAAATTCGCTAGCATAGCTTGACGCTTCCGAAGAGAACTCGAATGCACTATCTCGGACGTTGGAATCCATGGCCACTACAAGTGACCCACATGAAGAGTATGTCAAAATATCCCATTCAATAAATGTCATGGATAGTCCTAACGCTTATTGTCAATGAAACACAATGTCAACAATAGTGGATTTCATGGCCTGGAAACAAAGACACATTGGTATACGAACGCGCGTACGTATATCTCCATGTAACAACATTATCAGTGCAAGCACGCGCATACATATGTCTTTATTTGTTCATAGTCGGCGGAAAGGTCCAGACAACAAAAACATGACAGTTTTATGGGCGCGCACCCGTAAATCTCTTCGTGGTCAAAGAGGTCAATATCATGCGCAAATGTTTTCGCAAACTATACAACATAGGTATACGGACGTGCGTCCGCAAACATCCGAATGTCAAAAGTCAGTGTTGTGCAAGACACACAGAGGTTTAGGAAACCAAGATGTCCAGGTGTCAGGTTCCTACTGTGTATTATGAATGTCAAAATATTATACTATGACACATAGGGTGATGTAAGCTTAGGGTTTAGGGATCTTATACCTCCATTGACCGTACAGTCTCAATGTAATATTCTACATGGCACATAGTGAAAAGTATGGAACCAAAGGTTTGCAGGTTTACGGATGCGCGTCCGTAAACCTCTCTGTACCTCATTATTAGCACAAATAGGTTTAGGTTACTGGACGTGAGTCAGAAAATTTTCATGACAATACAGTCTCGTTGGTATACTATACATGGCAAGTGGTCATGATGTCAGCTCAGGTGCAATACCGAACAATGGAACAAAAAGGTGCAAAAGTTTACAGACGCGCGTCCGTAAACCTTAATGTACATGAAATAGCTGAAGTATAATTCTCACAACAATAGATATCCAATCAAGCAAGAGGTTTAAGGTTTACGGACGCGCGTCCGTAAACCTCAATGTAAATAAAATAACTCAAGTATAATTCTCACAGAAATACATATCCAATCAAGCAAGAGGTTTAAGGTTTACGGACGCGCGTCCGTAAACCTCAATGTACATGAAATAGCTCAAGTGCAATTCTCACAGAAATAGATATCCAACCAAGCAAGAGGTTTAAGGTTTACGGACGCACGTCCGTAAACCTCCGTGATTTGCGGCGCCATAATAGGATCATTTCACCAGGAACGATACTTGCCATAAACAAAAATCAATCACTATAAGGATCCAGACAGTGCAATCCACATAAAATTGGCTCCACTAATGGGTTTATGGCTTGGAATTTAGTGTTTAGGGTATAAAAGGTCCATTGCAATAGGATCTGTACCTGCACGAAATAAACATCCAGAACACTACAAGGGTCCAAGCAGCGCAACCCACATCTGAGATGCAAAAAGAGTCCCTTGGTGGAGGGGTGTCCCCTAAAGTACTGATCGTTTCCCTTGGATCCGTTTTCCAACATAGGATACTAGCCACCATCTACGTCCTATAAATAAAAACCTAACATTACTACATTCCGTGTGCCAGCCTTACAATGGAATGTGTATTCATAGTGGACAACATGCATAGACGATGAGTCCACATAATGACAAAGCAAAAGGCATCTACGTATTTATGGTGGACAACAAAGAAAATAGGCTAATAATATATGAGCATTGAACATTGTTGAGGGGTGGTTTATAATATTGAAGTACCTAATATTGAGAGGTCATTGTAGAACTAGGAGACAGAAAATTATAGTGTCGTGTGAAACATCAACCACAACAACAACAATAGTACATGGAGTATAAAAATACGTGTCATTCAAAATTAAACTAGCATCTATTTTATTGTTTTGCATACGATGTAATGATATTCACTCCAATATCATGTTATCTCCTCTCATCTAGCATTTAAACTAGTAATTACATTTGCCACCACCCTACCATCCAACCCGTTTAATTTACCCACTTTTACACACCTATACATAATTATACTAATACGTACACAAACTTTGAGCGCCTAGATGCCATGAAAATAGCACATCTATTGTCATAGGCACTATGGGTTGCTTTAAAATCAATATTCTCAATTTCCTCTCTTAACTTTAGGGCCCCCTTCAATACATCAACATTTATTTCAAAAAAAATAATACTAGCATTCTTAATGTACTATACGTGAGACAAAAAACAATTTTTAGTACCCCATGTACATTATCTACAATATTGACTCAAACAATAGCAGTTGTTGTTCTAAGTAACATTATGAGCCCAACAAAGCATAATGGAGAGAAGGGGAGGGTAGGGTATCCAAATATTATAAAGGCAAGCAATTTTAAGTTGGTGACAGAAGGGGGATACTCTCATTAGTTCATACGTGGTACCCTAAATCCTAAACCCTAAACCCTAAACCCTAAACACTATACCCTATACCCTATACCCTATACCCTATAACCGCCCACCCCTGAACAAACACAACGACATACGGTACGCATGGTTAACTGAATAACTCCCAATACATGTGTAGCCTTAAGTGGAAGTAATTCAAAACTATATGACTACCTTTAAATTTTGTAAAATAAAACCATAAACATTTCAAATGTGAAGCAAATTTAGGGGTAACCTTACCTTTCATTTTTTTAAATCTTTCTTTGGCTTTAAACCATTTGCTTTAAACATATACTTTTGATGAAAGGTTTTGAAGATCGTATATTGGTATTCTATAATCGAGTCCTAAACACAACTCACCACCGAAAGAAAACTCCAAATATAAACAAGTTTGCTACTACTTATAAGCGATAATACAAGCTGAGGCCTATGTGTGGAAGGATTGGATGGATCCGAAAGGTTGTTTAATGTACAAGAGGGATGTACATTCAACACATACCCATGCATTTTGTTTTAATACAAGCTTAGACCTATGTGTGGAGGGATTGAATTAATCCGTAATGTTGTTTAAGGTATTACAAGCATATGAATTCTCCCCATATCTCGATGTTTCGGTTTTGTTAATTGCGTTTCACAACTTATTGCGATAATTGAGGGATTCACAAGTATTTCTTGGCAAAGTTTCATGAGAATTTGTGGCCAATTGGTATATTGCCCCAATTGCATTTGAATCCCACCTTTGAGAAGAAAAAGAATTCTTATACTGAAGTTAATCAACAAGACATCCTTTTATTGAATATTATTACTATTCTCGAAATATAGAGTCCCCTCCATAGCTCGGGGGGTGCACTGTACTAAACATGTACGAGTTATACGTGAGTGCACAGGAGGGGTATTGATTTGGACCTTGCCGTATTGCATATACATATGGTATACATGTTATAATTTATAGTTACGTACATATATGGAAGGCCTTTAAAAAGTATAGAATAATTGTACTTGTATGGTATTGTTACTATAATATATATCATAAGTGTTCATATTGGATAAGTTTTCATAAGGTTTGGTTTGTTGGGAGAGTTTATAGGATGCGGAGGAAGTTTGGTAATCGTTGGGTGGAGTATAGGGATCCATTTGACTTGATGGACCGTCCATCAAACGTGGAGATTGGTTTATGTTGGTATCAAAAGGGGCTAACAACAAGTGGACATATGATCTTATTGATCATTCCATGGTAGACTTCGAGACAATAATTGCATTTGTATACTTATGTTAATGACTCTCGGGGGGGGGGGGCAGTCATTGGTTGGAGTAGCAATATACGTGCAAACAAATGATAGGGTATTTTAAAAACATGGGGGCAAAAATTTATAAATGGACTTAAGAGTAATATAGGGTATCAAAAATGGCACTGGACATCTTTAAAGTAGTATAGGGTATGGAATAATTGGTAATTTGGAATTATAAGTAATGCAAGCCATTTTTCTATTAATGTGAACCCTTTGAGTGGTCCACCACTCTGCGGGATCACTTTTAGTTAGAATGTTAGCATTAAAAGTTAGAATTGATAGGG
The DNA here is from genome assembly GCA_950295325.1 of Polytrichum commune. Classification (NCBI taxonomy): domain Eukaryota; kingdom Viridiplantae; phylum Streptophyta; class Polytrichopsida; order Polytrichales; family Polytrichaceae; genus Polytrichum; species Polytrichum commune. The sequence continues at coordinate 31,686,703 of OX485809.1, forward strand.
AATTTAGGGAAAATTAGTTCATTTAGCATTTAGCCTAGAAGAAGGAAGGTCAAAATGAAACTAAGTAGTGCTAGAAGATAGCAAAGTAGAAAAAATATGCTAGCTAGTAAAAACAACTAGCTAAGCAAATATTAGTAGATGCTAGTTATTAAGCAAATGTTAGTAGATGCTAGCTAAGCAAGTGTTAGTTTATTAGTTAGTGTGAGGCACACAAGACTATTGGAGGTGTTTTACGTTAGAAGATAAAATCGGCGTGAAGAATTTTGAAGAAAAAAAAAAAAAAAAAGCAAGGGGGATACTTGCCCACTTGCCCCCTTGCCAACTCGATGGCGGAAAAATTAGAAAGATTTCTAAAGGTTTTTTGTCGGAGCCACCTCGGCGAGAGGGTGGCAACCTCAACCGGGAAAACCCCCGAGCCAAAATTTCGGGAAAGGGTTTGAAAAATGGATCCGGTGGAGGAGGGGTCCAACCCTTTTGTGAGAGGGTTTAAAAACCCCTCCTTCCACCTTGTAGCTCTCTCTCTTTCTCTAGTTTTTGGGCGAAGCCTTGCTTCAATGTAGTTAGGAAAAAATCCTTTAGCATGTATTCTCAATGGTCTAGAAGAAAGGCTTGAGAACCTCCTCTACTCTCTCTCTCCTAGTTAGGTTGTGTGTTTATTAACACACCAACAAAATTATTCCTTCTTTTGTAGAGGTAGGTTGGATGGTAGAGTTTTGAGTAGAGGCATTATAGACCTCATCTGCCAATGCCCTGAAGGCTTAGTTCAAAAGCTAGAACAAGATACTTATCATTTTTCTCTTAGAGAGATTTCATATAGCTATCCATAGCCGTTTCCCATTTGTGATTTGGTTGAGATGACAATTAGTTATGGATTTTCAAAGATGGAGTAGAAAAACTGGGTGGTCTTGTGGGTAGCGGCTGCTGGATCAGACCTGCGAGCCCAATAGGAATTTTAATTCCAAGAAATTATATTTTTCCCAAGTAGAACTTTTGTGTAGCTTTCCAAAATGGCTTAGAACATTTGATTTGAGCATGAGTTGAATTAGATATGAATTGTGCAAGATGGGACACATAGTTTGAGAACTTTTGGTTGACTGCTGCATTACAGAGGACCTGCTGGGTTCACTTCGGCTTACCTTTCTAATCACATATTTTTATCAAACACATCTTTTTAATATCTCTCCAGGGTCATATAGAACGTTTGATTTGACTAAGATTTGAATTAGATATGAATTGTTGAAGGCGAGATACATAGTTTAAGCCTTCTTGATTGACTGCTGTGTTACAAGGAGTCCGCTGAATTTCTATTAGCTTAACCTGCTGATGTCATAATTTTTCTAGTTAGAGCTTGTTCATAGCTTTCCAATGGTATAAGGAAAGCCTAGATCCAAGTAGTAAGGAATGTGCTATGAATTTTTGAAGTTAGAAGGTAGATAGGTGGGTTGGAAGGGTCGGTTGAATCGACCTCACACTTCCAACCCTCATAACTTTTGCATTTCTTATCCGATTAGAGTGATTTTTAGATCATTGGAAAGATAATTTGGTGCACTAAGTATAAATATTATGCTTAGGATTAAATTACAGGGCAGAATAACACTTTATATTTTAATTGTTAACTAAGGTACGCTTACTACCAAACTAGTTACAAAGAAGGAGGCAAGGTCGACGCTCGGAAAGTGGAGCAAGGAAGGAGGTAGCGGCTCGGCCTACATCAAGCCCAAATCAACCGAGGAAAATTGAGGTAAATTAACTAACCTTAAGCCTTCCATTTAGGATTGGAGGGAGCACGGCTAAGGTACGCATCTCTAAACCCACTCACCTATCTCGTAAGGTCAAGTGGCTTGACCACTTGACCGCCAAGGGAGTACCCAATTCCATTGTTTTCGGGGCCCTTGGTATGTTTTGTGGTAGTAGCTTCATTTATTAGCAAGTTTCGTGTGTGGTAAGTCGGATTAATCACCGACACGACCACTCTGAATGTTGTTGGTGGAAAGGTGGGGTTAATGACCCGCGAATCCACTATTATGTTGTTGGCCCCATAGATTGGGAGTAATGGCCCCAATTTATGAAGATTGCGCAACAGGTTGAACCTACAGGTCGCCCGTCACCCTGGTCCCATTGAGTTGCATTTCGTGGTCTATCCAGTGTAAACACATTTAACAATCAAAACATACAAAATAAATCGTAAACCCTTGTTGGCAAGAGACCCGAGGTAAGGGGTGATGCCTAATATGTTAATGTAGTAAGTTAGGACGTGCAAACAAAAGTAAGTAATTAAGAAGGAATTTGTGTGAAGGGTGGGACTTAGGCCAAGTTCCCCCGCTTAGAAAACTAAATAGAACTAAATAAAGAAATAGGAAGAATTGAATGGTCCATCAAATTGTCGTTATTCCGTTCGTTGAGTTAGGGTGGTATGAGTCACACCCGGTTGGGTGTATCAGAACCATCCCAATTCACAAATTAGGATTGCCTTGGTTTCAAGGCTGGTGCGTCTGCGCGTAGAATAGGTTGTAGGTTAAGGTTAGAACTAGATATGAAATTGGTTAGTGGAGTTTAAAGCCACACTAGTAAAAAACTAAGGCCTAACCTCCGGAGGTACTACGACGCATATCTAATCTCCCTTAAAAATCTAACTACTCACGTTATACACCTATCATCCGGGTTCGGCTTGGGCGCCTGCAAATGCAGGCCACCTTCACCGAAGGGCTTGTGTGATACTTTTAGGCTCCCTCGAAAGGGGGTGGCCCAAAAGTACCACACAACTCGAGAGGTGGGAGTCCCAAAAGGTGAGAGAACAAGGGTATGAGGGACCCTTATCGGAGTGAAGTTCACGCGTGCCTCCTGCGCATCCGTGTCGTCTGTTCCCAGCAGGAAAGCACTTGGATTAATTGGGTCGCGAACAAGGCCGTGTAAAGGCTCATGTGTGGAGGGTTGCGCTCTTGGGGAACTGGGATCTTGGTCCTCTTCAGGGTCTGTCTCCATTCCGGGCATTGCCTCTTCTCTAGAAGAAAGAGGTACAACAGGATGGGGTGTAAGGACGTCCATGATGTCCTGGATATCCATTTTGGAGGCCATTACCCTGTGAGTATGGGCGTCATCGTAGTCGGAATCCTGCACAAAAGAATTCACCTGCAAGCCAAGCATCTGGACCATAACAAGAAAATTAGATAAGAACAATAGTGGTGATTGCATATAAACGAGGCTAGATGTCAACACGTTATACGGACGCGTGTCCGTAAAACCACCACTCAAAAGTTGGACAATTTTACGGACGCACGGTCGTAAAATTCACATGCACCTGATACTGGGTTTTTACGGACGCGCGTCCGTAAAATAACTATGCAAAAGATAGGTGGGTTGAAAGACAAACAAATACTCACCAGTGCTGCATACATAAACTTCGTGCCTCCGAAGACGTTGTAAACTGTCTCACTTATGACAGTTAAAGCCTTCAAGACCCCTATATAAAAGTCCATCCGGAGCTCGAACGCCGGATAGATTGCATGCATTGTCTCCTCAACAAGCTCCTTGGGATGTGGTGGCGGCAACGAATAGACTTTCCTGAACACCTCGTGTGGTTTAATGGGCAATCGCCCAGTTGGAGAAGACTTGCGTGTTAAGAAATAAAGCTGCACAGCTCCCACTTGCTTCACCCCCCTTGCCTCTTGAATGAAAGTGATCCCTTCTGTCTTCGCTGGGATGTAGGTGTTGTGGTACATATCGTATTCGAGGTCCATCGTTGATGTGTACAGATGGACAATGGATGTGGACCTCTCTTGCTCTACAATCCATAACCACACATGAGGCTCGAAGAGGGCAGGCGAGCGATAGCTCTTGAAGGCTTTTAAGAAGGGCTCGTAGAAGGGTGCTCCCGCAACGTCTTGCTTCCATGCTCCGGGAATTGCACGAAAATCAAAAATGGCGAAAGGGCAACCCCTGGGGTCATCTCTCACAGAGGCTCTTGAAGCATGGGTGTCCCATGCGCCGAACTTCATGCCCTTTGCGACCGTGCAGAATCTTGCAAACCCTCCAAATTTCGCGTTCTTTTTCCTATCGAGAAAGTGAACATACAACCATGCCTCCCTCTCGTCGATGGATCCCTTCTTTTCGTTCCTTCTGGATCGTTGGGCAAGGAAGGATGATGCCCCTCTTATCAAAGCTCGCATTGAGACGCCATTGATGTGGTATTCACCCTTCAGCTTCCTCCAATTCTCCCACACGATCTCACCATCACTATTAATGAGGTTGTGGGTGGGTAGCAATTTGCTAATCTCCCTTACAGCCATGGTCTTCTTCTTTCTGTAATCGCACCATTCCTTAATGTGGTACGTGGATGGCTTCATGTGCTTCGGCCGCTTCAGAAAGATTTTGGGATAGGGCAGAGTTCTTCTAGGAGTTTCTAGAAGAATGTGTTCTGCTGCCCTGTACAGCTCCGAGTCCATCAATCCTTGGAGGGGACGAAAGAACTCTCGCAGGATTGGTGGTACCTTAACTTTTGAGTCGCTCTTGTAGGTGTTCTCCGTATCTGGATTGACAAGGTCGCCGTTGTTGTGGGCATCGAAAAGTCGCAACCATATTGACCACGTCTCTTCTGTTGCAGTGATGAGCTTGAGTTCGCCTTTTAATTCATGCACTGTTTTCATGCCGCTTGTCTTCATGTCTATACTCGAGAACTTTGTCAATATGGCATTGCTGAATGTCTGCAAGAGGCGCGAATTGCAAGAAATCAGAACATTGAATTCAGTACAAATTAAATTCAAATATTTGAAGCAGTGGGAGGAGAAGGGCCACATTTACGGACGCACGTCCGTAAATCTATTTGAATAACATACCTGCCATTTTGGGTTCTTCACGACAGCATTATCTCTTTCTTTTGGGGGACATTCGTGCTCCACCCACAAGGTCCTCCCAGCCACGATGTTGGCTGCCCATGAAGCCTCGAACTGCCTCACTTTATTCCCCTGGTTCATGAAGGCAGATATTGCTATGAGTTGGTTCGAGTCCTTGGAATGCACGACGAATGCCTTCCAATATCGGATTGTCTCCTTTAATGGGCTTTTCCACTCGTCGTCTTCAAGGAGAGCTTTTGCAGCCATTACACTATGTTGGCCGTCGATAATATAGAACTCTCCATTCTTGAGAATCGGCCAATTTTTTTCGTTGACTTCAACGATAGGATCCTTTGGTGTCACACAAATGGTTTGCCTGTCAAACTTGGGGTTGTTCATGATGTTGTTCATTTGCCACCATACACCGCTTTCTTCTTTTGCTCTGGTATTCATACTTTCGGTGCCCTTGTGGCATTTGTAGACGTCTACTTCGAAAGTAAAATACCTACCAAGGGGCCAGCATCCCTTCGTCTTCTCATCGAACTCTTGGAATATTTTTGTTGAGAGTTCGGCGTCAGGGCGTTGACCCTTTTTGAGGAGTGGAGCGACAGTCAATGTAGAGCTGACATCCGGACCCTCTGTTAGTCCAGAGTCCATCTGCGAGTGAGAGCGTTTACTCGCCTGTCTGCTCCCTCTTGATGCACCACTCTGCGAGGGCCTTGAGGATTCCGGCACTGGTTTAGGCACACGCTTGGGTCGTTCAGGAACGACTTGTTTTTTCTTCTCTTTCCCCTTTCTGGCCTCTAGCAAGGCTCCATTTACTCTTGTTACATTGTTCAAGAGTTGTCCAAGCCGCTTACCCGTCCAAGGTGCATTGCATGCATAGTCTTGGAACTCCGTCTGGAGATTGAAGCAAGCCGCATCTGTACTAGCATTCTCACACTCATTTTTGTTGAAGGGGTGGTAGGATTCGTGCAAAATGAAAGTGACCCGATCTTCTTTCTTCTCAAGGTCTATTACTACATAATCCCCTTGTGCCACTGCACACTCTACTGTCCACGATTTAAGCTTTATCCACTTCTCAGCTTCATCTATGTCCGTCTTCATTTGATATGCAAATCTAAGCACAAATATTTCTTTCTCGTCCTTTTCTACCAATACTGTCCAATTATCCACAATTTCATCTTGTGGCTTGTAATGGTCGTTGGGACTTATGTCTTTGATGGCTTCTGGTAGCGGAGGAATGAGAGCTTCTGCGAACATCTCAATTGCATGTCTCTTTTTAGATGCCATCTGCAAATGATAAGATAGATAAGTTAGAATTCTTGGCAAAAGATATAGATCATACTTTACGAACGCGCGTTCGTAAAGTTTTCCAAATTGTCTCAATTATATTTTTGGATCCAAATGAAAAGATACATTTCTTCCAAATAAGCATAACGCGTATATTATATACTCAAATATCTCTATAAGTTACGGACGCGCGTCCGTAAACTTCGCAAAGATAGTATGGTGGTAAATATCAATGTATTCAAGTTACGGTTAATATTTTTTGAGAGTCTTGTTTCACACCTACATTTTTTGAGAGTCTTGTTTCTCACCTACATATATTTTTGAGAGTCTTGTTTCTCACCTACACAAAGATCCACAAAGTTTACGGACGCGCGTCCGTAAACTTTGAGTATTATAAAGGCTATTTTAATATGCCTAATATTACAATATTTGGCTTCGTTTGCGTAATATATTGTTTGAGAGGCTTGTCTCTCACCTACCCAAAGATCCACAAAGTTTACGGACGCGCGTCCGTAAACTTTGAGTATTATAAAGGTTATTTTAATATGCCTAATATTACAATATTTGGCTTCGTTTGCGTAATATGCGGTTTGAGAGTCTTGTTTCTCACCTACAGGAAGATCCACAAAGTTTACGGACGCGCGTCCGTAAACTTTGAGTATTATAAAGGCTATTTTAATATGCCTAATATTACAATATTTGGCTTCGTTTGCGTAATATGTTGTTTGAGAGGCTTGTCTCTCACCTACACAAAGATCCACAAAGTTTACGGACGCGCGTCCGTAAACTTTGAGGATTATAAAGGCTATTGTAATGTTTGCGTATTCCAATGTTTTCATTAATGCTCCGTGTTTTTCGGGACTTTACCTTGTCGTCCAATATGGTTTTGCCCTCCAAATAAGAATGCAATCTTATTTCACTGCAATAGCAAACACTGCACTGCAGATTGACAACATAAGGCACTTTCAGAACACTGACATGTCCATAACTAAATGATTCTTAGAATGTAGCCATAGACAAAGTACTAAACAAATTCAGAATTCCTTGAAACTGGAATCTCACATTCTCTCATGCTAACCTTAAGCCCTAAACCACAACAACCCAAAATTGCAATCATACAAAATGCAATTGCAATGTTCTAAAAAACTTACCTTTCTAGAGTGTTTGCTCCTAAACCACAACTAGCTGCTCCTGCTGCAGCTAATACCAACTGCAAATGAACAATAAAATTGAGGTCAAAAACCTCTAGTAATTCAATGTGCACATGCATGATTCAACATTGAGAACTACTCAAAAAAGTTGCTCATAAATCAGATTCATGCAACACAAGTGAAAGGAAACTATTGATTTGTATGCAAAAAATATAATGAACTACATGGTGAAGCTACAACTGAAACCCTAATGAGCAACATCTGAAACACTAATTACCCTTGCAACAACTGAGATCAACAACTGAAAACAACCTAATGAGCAGTAGCAAGCAACAATGAGCATCCTAATGATCTAATGAGCAGCAAGCAAGCAAGTAGCAAGCAAAACTTACTAATGAGCTAATGAGCTAATAAGCAAATGAGCAGCAAACAAGGAGAACTTACTCTAGCTCTGACGCGCGTCAGCAATTGACCAATAAGAATGAGTTTTGCATTGTGAGGAAAGAGAAGCAAGACCAGCAAGGGAAGCAAGAGAAGAGAGAGAAGAAAGTGAAGATAAGGGTAAGAAGCAAGAGAAACAAGAGAAGAAAGTGAAGAGAAGCAAAAGAAGCAAAAGAAGATGAGCAGATGAGCAAGAGAAGATGAGAAGTTGAGCAAGAGAAGATGAGCAAGAGAAGAAGAGTAGATGAGCAAGAGAAGATGAGCAAGAGCAGATGAGCAAGAGAAGATGAGCAAATGAGCAAGAGAAGCAAGAGCAGATGAGCAAGAGAAACAAGAGAAACAAGATAAACAAGAGTTGCAAGAGAAGGAAGCAAAAGCACGAAGAGGAGGGCAAAAGGGAGCTGGTGTACTTTGAAACCCTATAACCCTAAAGCAAGAGAAGCAAGAGCAACAGTAGAAGGAACGGAAGGAAGAGATGATAGAGAAGGAAGGAAAAGCACGAAGAGCGAGGGCGAAAGGGTGCTGGAGTACTTGGAACCCTAAAACAATGGCGTGCCTCCACGTGTCCCTACCCCAAACGTCGCGCCCAATCGCCGGCCTATACCCTTACGTGGCATCACCCTACTGGTCTATATTTAGTATTGAAATAGGGGTTTAATTTATACTTAGTTTGGTGATTTTATTATCATATTATGTCATAATAACATCTTATGTTTATGCTAAGGCAAGTTAAAAGTCACACTAAATGTCACTCTAAATATAAAATGAGCCATCTCGTTGCCTCTTCTCTTCACTTTTGATAATGAGTGAAATATTCATACGAGCTCTAGAAAGTATTCATTATTTTAGGAAATTATATTAGGGTGTGAGGTTGAGTAATTATTATGTCATTGTCAACAATTAAATGACATCAATAATAATAATAATATCATTTTGGAACTCCAAACAATGAGAGAAACTAACTACAATTTCTAGTGTGGCCTCTATGGAGAGTGGGGGAGCACCTTTCATTAAAACCTAGAATCACGTGCGTTCACTGCATACTCTAAAAACCCCCTAATATATACAAGTGATTTTTTGTGAAATGAAGTAATACACATACAATTGCAACAATAAATATACAAGCAACAATATGTATACACAAAAAAACATCCATTCATATATATTACTCATTATTCGGGGGGGCAGTGTGTTAAAAAAATAAGGATATAGGGGGGTATTACTTTCAATTCTCTTATTTTTTTCACATGCTATCATTATATAAATTTCTACTTTGGGTTAATTGTGGTACTTTTGGGCCACCCCCTTTCGAGGGAGCCTAAAAGTATCACACAAGCCCTTCGGTGAAGGTGGCCTGCATTTGCAGGCGCCCAAGCCGAACCCGGATGATAGGTGTATAACGTGAGTAGTTAGATTTTTAAGGGAGATTAGATATGCGTCGTAGTACCTCCGGAGGTTAGGCCTTAGTTTTTTACTAGTGTGGCTTTAAACTCCACTAACCAATTTCATATCTAGTTCTAACCTTAACCTACAACCTATTCTACGCGCAGACGCACCAGCCTTGAAACCAAGGCAATCCTAATTTGTGAATTGGGATGGTTCTGATACACCCAACCGGGTGTGACTCATACCACCCTAACTCAACGAACGGAATAACGACAATTTGATGGACCATTCAATTCTTCCTATTTCTTTATTTAGTTCTATTTAGTTTTCTAAGCGGGGGAACTTGGCCTAAGTCCCACCCTTCACACAAATTCCTTCTTAATTACTTACTTTTGTTTGCACGTCCTAACTTACTACATTAACATATTAGGCATCACCCCTTACCTCGGGTCTCTTGCCAACAAGGGTTTACGATTTATTTTGTATGTTTTGATTGTTAAATGTGTTTACACTGGATAGACCACGAAATGCAACTCAATGGGACCAGGGTGACGGGCGACCTGTAGGTTCAACCTGTTGCGCAATCTTCATAAATTGGGGCCATTACTCCCAATCTATGGGGCCAACAACATAATAGTGGATTCGCGGGTCATTAACCCCACCTTTCCACCAACAACATTCAGAGTGGTCGTGTCGGTGATTAATCCGACTTACCACACACGAAACTTGCTAATAAATGAAGCTACTACCACAAAACATACCAAGGGCCCCGAAAACAATGGAATTGGGTACTCCCTTGGCGGTCAAGTGGTCAAGCCACTTGACCTTACGAGATAGGTGAGTGGGTTTAGAGATGCGTACCTTAGCCGTGCTCCCTCCAATCCTAAATGGAAGGCTTAAGGTTAGTTAATTTACCTCAATTTTCCTCGGTTGATTTGGGCTTGATGTAGGCCGAGCCGCTACCTCCTTCCTTGCTCCACTTTCCGAGCGTCGACCTTGCCTCCTTCTTTGTAACTAGTTTGGTAGTAAGCGTACCTTAGTTAACAATTAAAATATAAAGTGTTATTCTGCCCTGTAATTTAATCCTAAGCATAATATTTATACTTAGTGCACCAAATTATCTTTCCAATGATCTAAAAATCACTCTAATCGGATAAGAAATGCAAAAGTTATGAGGGTTGGAAGTGTGAGGTCGATTCAACCGACCCTTCCAACCCACCTATCTACCTTCTAACTTCAAAAATTCATAGCACATTCCTTACTACTTGGATCTAGGCTTTCCTTATACCATTGGAAAGCTATGAACAAGCTCTAACTAGAAAAATTATGACATCAGCAGGTTAAGCTAATAGAAATTCAGCGGACTCCTTGTAACACAGCAGTCAATCAAGAAGGCTTAAACTATGTATCTCGCCTTCAACAATTCATATCTAATTCAAATCTTAGTCAAATCAAACGTTCTATATGACCCTGGAGAGATATTAAAAAGATGTGTTTGATAAAAATATGTGATTAGAAAGGTAAGCCGAAGTGAACCCAGCAGGTCCTCTGTAATGCAGCAGTCAACCAAAAGTTCTCAAACTATGTGTCCCATCTTGCACAATTCATATCTAATTCAACTCATGCTCAAATCAAATGTTCTAAGCCATTTTGGAAAGCTACACAAAAGTTCTACTTGGGAAAAATATAATTTCTTGGAATTAAAATTCCTATTGGGCTCGCAGGTCTGATCCAGCAGCCGCTACCCACAAGACCACCCAGTTTTTCTACTCCATCTTTGAAAATCCATAACTAATTGTCATCTCAACCAAATCACAAATGGGAAACGGCTATGGATAGCTATATGAAATCTCTCTAAGAGAAAAATGATAAGTATCTTGTTCTAGCTTTTGAACTAAGCCTTCAGGGCATTGGCAGATGAGGTCTATAATGCCTCTACTCAAAACTCTACCATCCAACCTACCTCTACAAAAGAAGGAATAATTTTGTTGGTGTGTTAATAAACACACAACCTAACTAGGAGAGAGAGAGTAGAGGAGGTTCTCAAGCCTTTCTTCTAGACCATTGAGAATACATGCTAAAGGATTTTTTCCTAACTACATTGAAGCAAGGCTTCGCCCAAAAACTAGAGAAAGAGAGAGAGCTACAAGGTGGAAGGAGGGGTTTTTAAACCCTCTCACAAAAGGGTTGGACCCCTCCTCCACCGGATCCATTTTTCAAACCCTTTCCCGAAATTTTGGCTCGGGGGTTTTCCCGGTTGAGGTTGCCACCCTCTCGCCGAGGTGGCTCCGACAAAAAACCTTTAGAAATCTTTCTAATTTTTCCGCCATCGAGTTGGCAAGGGGGCAAGTGGGCAAGTATCCCCCTTGCTTTTTTTTTTTTTTTTTCTTCAAAATTCTTCACGCCGATTTTATCTTCTAACGTAAAACACCTCCAATAGTCTTGTGTGCCTCACACTAACTAATAAACTAACACTTGCTTAGCTAGCATCTACTAACATTTGCTTAATAACTAGCATCTACTAACATTTGCTTAATAACTAGCATCTACTAATATTTGCTTAGCTAGTTGTTTTTACTAGCTAGCACATTTTTTCTACTTTGCTATCTTCTAGCACTACTTAGTTTCATTTTGACCTTCCTTCTTCTAGGCTAAATGCTAAATGAACTAATTTTCCCTAAATTCCCTATCAATTCTAACTTTTAATGCTAACATTCTAACTAAAAGTGATCCCGCAGAGTGGTGGACCACTCAAAGGGTTCACATATGTCGGCCATCAGGGGAGCTGCTCGTTCGAGCGCTACGAACACCAGCTCTTGCTCGCACGCCAATCCTGGGTACACGGTCACCTGCATGCACACAACCACTTACACATATATTTTTGTTTTTTCTTATCATTACTTGCATCTTATCCTTTCAAAGATGTGAAGAGGAGAGAGAAAAGAAGAAGATAGTACTATACTAAAGCCAAAAAACACTTCAAAGCCGCCACACTCCCCCACCGGACTGGGTTTGTGTCTATCTAGGACACCCCCTCCGCCTTGCGGGAGCAACTTGGAGCTATAGAAGAAAAAACTTTCAACCCGCTTCCTTCCTCTTCGGAGAGAGTTCGGACTACAAGAGCAATTCCCAGGCGCTGAAGAAAGAAGGTCCCCCTACTGGTTTCCTTCAAACAATGACCACGGAGGGCCGACCTCTAACCTAGCACCTATTGCAGGAATTTGAAACCCTCCGCCTTTGCTTTGGGTCTAAAGGTATCACATCGCATTTAATCCGCTAGTTGCACCTGTCACACATTATACAACTTACACCGACCCCCGTTAGTTCGCGTAGGGAAATATGTGCCATCAAGTGTAGCCAATTGAACCGAATTATTGTCATACACGTTCGTGACCCAAAAAGGGCCCAACCACAAGGCGTGAGACTTACCTGGGAACTCCAGTTTCCTCGCATCTTGGAGCATTACCGACGTCCCGGGTTGCAAAGTTCTTACCTTGTGTCGTTTGTTGAAGACGGCCTTGCGCCTCCGTTTCATCGCCTCGAGATGTTGCACACTAGCTCGTCGTCGCTCGCTAAGACTCTCTAACATTAGCAACCTATCTGATAGTGACTCGGCTACCGTAAGTCGTGAATCAACTGCAATTCGCAAAGAGGGGATCTCCAACTCGATTGGGAGCACTGCTTCAATCCCGTATACAAGGGCAAACGGCATTTGGTTGGTTGGACCTTTATACCAATCGTTTGGCACCGAAGGATATGACGCGAAATCATGGCCTACCTGAATTCCGGTAGAGGTGTTCTTGAAATGCAAGGATGGAACAATATCTTTTTCGAGCACGAGGTCCTCTAGGACTATAGGTTGCGTGCCATCAATCTCAAAGGAATAAATTGACTCAAGCGGTAGGTCATCGGCTATGAGCACGAATCCGGTGTGTCCACGTGACGTGTCCTCGGTGGCGGTGATCGCATATACCTGGGTGTGGTTGGGAATTTCTTCCGGGTTGAGTTCCATCCATGCTGTGAACTCACCTGTGTCCTCCCAGCCATAGAGACCAGGACCCATGTCCTTTACTGGGCCTAGATGGGTCTTAGTGCCCAATGTTTGGTTGGCTAAGTCTACCGAAACTATGTTGGGTTCTGGCTTCGACTTGGGTAGGTCGGATTCCGTGAATTCTGTCGAAGGCTTACGGAGTGCAATTCTTGTCGTTGTTCTGTTGTGAGGGGGCCCAAATGTTATTTGGGAGGTACCCGTAGACCACTCGGTTGTGGCATTTGCTCTCCGAAGCCAGTCTCTACCTAAAAGTATCGGATAACTTTTGGATGTTACAGGGAGCCTCAAAACTTGAAACGTGATCGTATAGACTTCTCCCCCGACTTTCATCAAGCAATCCTTTACTTGTCCAAGGGGGGTGACTTGTCTTTGGTCCGCGACATTGATAACAAAGGGTGAAGGGCCAGTGAGCTCGAGGCCAAGTTTTTCCAACGTTGAGAGTGGCATAATATTGATCCCACTACCCCCATCAACCAGGGTGTGCGGGATTATTTTGTCCATAATCTCAACCTCCACCTCGATTGGTCCTTCGTCCCCTAAGGGGGTTCTTCGGACCTCAACTGCCATCGTTGGGATTTTAGCCTTCCTAACCTGGGTGGCTCCTTCCTTGAATTCCTTTCTTAGGGCGGGAGCTACTTGAATTAGTTGTGCCAAAGAAATGTTGGCTCGTAGGCTACAAAGGTCTGACCAAAGGTCGTAGTCCTCGGCCGGGTTAAAGGCGCGACTAGGCCGGGGTTTCGGTGGGAAGTTAGCGGGCAGGCCATTGCCCCATGTGTCTCTTGTATCCACAAATCGGAAGAGGTCTTCCTCTTCCTCCAGTAATGGTTCTTCTACCGGTTCGTCATCAGGGTTAGGCTCTAGGGAAGTTGTGGGAACCTTAGCCTTAAGGGCTGCGTTCTGCAAGAACTCTGGAAGTTCTGCGAATTTTGGTGACTTTTCATACTCATTCGACTTCTCGGAACCTTCACCCATCACGGTTTGTGCCCTCTTCTGAGCCCTAGTGACCACTGCCACGTCTATTTTCTGCTTTAGTTTTTTAGGGGGAACCAGGATAGCCCGTAAAGAAGAATCGGCTAGCTCGTGAGAGATGAAGTTGCTATGACTATCATTTGGGATAGGAAGGAATGGAGCTGAACAACTTGTGCTCGCCCTATTGTTATCAATGAACCTCGCGTCTTGGGTTTGTGCATGACCAAGGTTAAGGGGACCTTGGGATGTTGGAGGCCCATTCATGTTTTGCGCCCATTGTTGGTTAGTATCCTGTCCACTCCCCATAAGATGTTGAGGAGGGTTGTCGGTATACTGACCGTTAAGACCATAAGCCTGACCTTGGTTCATTTGGTACCCATAGAATGGGTTGCCTTCATTAGGGGAGTTATTGAAGGTATTACCTTGTTGTGCAACTTGGGGTCCATTGTTGAACCTATTTGGTTGGTTCCGGCCCATCTGAGGGACATACTGTTGGCTTACCATTCCTACCAAGTTCGAGTCGGCTTGCCTACCACCGGCTGGGGGGTTTTGAGGGTACAAATTTTGTGGACCTTGATAGTTGTTCCCCCTATTACCTTGGTTTTGGTGGTTGGGTGGACCGTAGTTTTGTTGGCCATTGCTTTGAGGGTTACCTTGGTGATAATTAACCGACATTCCTCCTTGGTTCTGTTGATTCCTATCATAGAAGAATGCCGGAAGTTGTTGATTCAGCTGAGAGTAATGGGAGGGTCGCTCCGCGAGAATCCTACGACAATTATCGACCGGGTGATTACCCCCACAATGGTTGCAGACCACCCCCGTCTCGATCCAACACTTACCTGGCCCCAAAATGTGAACCTTGCCGCAAGTGGGACAAACTCCTTTACCGTTGTTCCGGGCTTGAGTCTGGGAGTGGCCTTGTTGTGGACGGGGGGGTGGGGCTACTAGGTTACCTGTGAACCTAGGCTCCGTGCAAAATTGATTACTGTGGCCAGGTTTGTTGCAATTACGACACCAAATGTTGGTGCCATAATTACCTGCCTCCGAGGCCGGCGGAACTGGTTGTGCTAAGGGCCTAGACGTGATTGCCATTGTTAGCTGCTCTGTGAGGGTTTTGAGCGACTGCATGACATCGCTCCTCAACTCGTCGTTGGCCTTCTTAACTCTAAGTTCTAGCTCCTCGATCGTGGTGTGGCTCGGAGGGCTAGGGAGTGCTAAGAGCTCAGGGGGTGGCCTCGTAGCCAAAGGAACCGGGGCCGCTCGGTGGACTGCGTATGCATCCGGTCGGGATGGCTCCAGCTGAGGAGGCTTACTCTGCTCAGGAGGAATGTAGGTTGTGGGTAGGAAGGCTGGCACAGGTGCAATAGTGCAATTCCACATCCGCTCATTTTGTTTGTCTACACCTTCGATCCTCCTAGCCTCGGCTTTAGCTTCTTCCAAATCCTGAGGGTTGGAGTTAAGAATTTCTCGGATTGTACCTTGTTTGTTGAACCCTTGTATGAAGTAGAATTTAATCGTGTCATTTGTGAGAAGGGTTCCTACATAACGAGTTACCACCGTCTCGAACCGTCGGATGTATGATGTAATACCCTCGGATGGGCCTTGCCGCATGTTCGTTAACGCCACGAGTGCGCTTTGTTGGCCCATTTCCGGTCTAAATTGTCTAAGGAATGCCGTCTGCAATGCTCGCCAGTCCCTAAATGTCCCCTCATCGTGGGATCGGTACCACTCATACGCTATACCCTCTAGCGTAGTAGAAAACCAAACGAGTTTGTACGTGTCTTCGGCTATCACGTTGGCCAACATTACCTCAATATATCGTTCAATGTGGGTTGAAGGATCCTCATGCGGGAGGCCACCGAACTTCGGAAAATAACTCGGCATCGCCCTTGGCGCTAATGCTTGTGGCATTACAATGGGAGGCCCTCTAGGAGCCATCATTGCATCCAAAGGATTCGCCATGAGTTGGGGTCGTGCCACCCTAACCGGACTTTGTGGGGTGGGGGATTTCTCCCTCTCGCGCTCGGACTCTGGACCTAGACCTTGATATTTATTTTCCTTAGTCTTTCCGGGTTTTGGTGGTTCGTTCTTCGACCTCTTACCTGGTGTTGCCTCCGATGCAAATGCGGTTGTTGTTGTTGGGGTGTCGTACGATCGTCCCCTAGTACTAACCATAGCACAAGTGGCCCATGACGTATGACTAATTTCTATTGGACTAAACTCTTCTTCTCTTAGTCTAAACGTATAAGTACTCAAAGAAATATCATTCGAGCATGGCAGGGGCATCCACCCTCCCGGCGGACGCACCAATTATGTGGTACTTTTGGGCCACCCCCTTTCGAGGGAGCCTAAAAGTATCACACAAGCCCTTCGGTGAAGGTGGCCTGCATTTGCAGGCGCCCAAGCCGAACCCGGATGATAGGTGTATAACGTGAGTAGTTAGATTTTTAAGGGAGATTAGATATGCGTCGTAGTACCTCCGGAGGTTAGGCCTTAGTTTTTTACTAGTGTGGCTTTAAACTCCACTAACCAATTTCATATCTAGTTCTAACCTTAACCTACAACCTATTCTACGCGCAGACGCACCAGCCTTGAAACCAAGGCAATCCTAATTTGTGAATTGGGATGGTTCTGATACACCCAACCGGGTGTGACTCATACCACCCTAACTCAACGAACGGAATAACGACAATTTGATGGACCATTCAATTCTTCCTATTTCTTTATTTAGTTCTATTTAGTTTTCTAAGCGGGGGAACTTGGCCTAAGTCCCACCCTTCACACAAATTCCTTCTTAATTACTTACTTTTGTTTGCACGTCCTAACTTACTACATTAACATATTAGGCATCACCCCTTACCTCGGGTCTCTTGCCAACAAGGGTTTACGATTTATTTTGTATGTTTTGATTGTTAAATGTGTTTACACTGGATAGACCACGAAATGCAACTCAATGGGACCAGGGTGACGGGCGACCTGTAGGTTCAACCTGTTGCGCAATCTTCATAAATTGGGGCCATTACTCCCAATCTATGGGGCCAACAACATAATAGTGGATTCGCGGGTCATTAACCCCACCTTTCCACCAACAACATTCAGAGTGGTCGTGTCGGTGATTAATCCGACTTACCACACACGAAACTTGCTAATAAATGAAGCTACTACCACAAAACATACCAAGGGCCCCGAAAACAATGGAATTGGGTACTCCCTTGGCGGTCAAGTGGTCAAGCCACTTGACCTTACGAGATAGGTGAGTGGGTTTAGAGATGCGTACCTTAGCCGTGCTCCCTCCAATCCTAAATGGAAGGCTTAAGGTTAGTTAATTTACCTCAATTTTCCTCGGTTGATTTGGGCTTGATGTAGGCCGAGCCGCTACCTCCTTCCTTGCTCCACTTTCCGAGCGTCGACCTTGCCTCCTTCTTTGTAACTAGTTTGGTAGTAAGCGTACCTTAGTTAACAATTAAAATATAAAGTGTTATTCTGCCCTGTAATTTAATCCTAAGCATAATATTTATACTTAGTGCACCAAATTATCTTTCCAATGATCTAAAAATCACTCTAATCGGATAAGAAATGCAAAAGTTATGAGGGTTGGAAGTGTGAGGTCGATTCAACCGACCCTTCCAACCCACCTATCTACCTTCTAACTTCAAAAATTCATAGCACATTCCTTACTACTTGGATCTAGGCTTTCCTTATACCATTGGAAAGCTATGAACAAGCTCTAACTAGAAAAATTATGACATCAGCAGGTTAAGCTAATAGAAATTCAGCGGACTCCTTGTAACACAGCAGTCAATCAAGAAGGCTTAAACTATGTATCTCGCCTTCAACAATTCATATCTAATTCAAATCTTAGTCAAATCAAACGTTCTATATGACCCTGGAGAGATATTAAAAAGATGTGTTTGATAAAAATATGTGATTAGAAAGGTAAGCCGAAGTGAACCCAGCAGGTCCTCTGTAATGCAGCAGTCAACCAAAAGTTCTCAAACTATGTGTCCCATCTTGCACAATTCATATCTAATTCAACTCATGCTCAAATCAAATGTTCTAAGCCATTTTGGAAAGCTACACAAAAGTTCTACTTGGGAAAAATATAATTTCTTGGAATTAAAATTCCTATTGGGCTCGCAGGTCTGATCCAGCAGCCGCTACCCACAAGACCACCCAGTTTTTCTACTCCATCTTTGAAAATCCATAACTAATTGTCATCTCAACCAAATCACAAATGGGAAACGGCTATGGATAGCTATATGAAATCTCTCTAAGAGAAAAATGATAAGTATCTTGTTCTAGCTTTTGAACTAAGCCTTCAGGGCATTGGCAGATGAGGTCTATAATGCCTCTACTCAAAACTCTACCATCCAACCTACCTCTACAAAAGAAGGAATAATTTTGTTGGTGTGTTAATAAACACACAACCTAACTAGGAGAGAGAGAGTAGAGGAGGTTCTCAAGCCTTTCTTCTAGACCATTGAGAATACATGCTAAAGGATTTTTTCCTAACTACATTGAAGCAAGGCTTCGCCCAAAAACTAGAGAAAGAGAGAGAGCTACAAGGTGGAAGGAGGGGTTTTTAAACCCTCTCACAAAAGGGTTGGACCCCTCCTCCACCGGATCCATTTTTCAAACCCTTTCCCGAAATTTTGGCTCGGGGGTTTTCCCGGTTGAGGTTGCCACCCTCTCGCCGAGGTGGCTCCGACAAAAAACCTTTAGAAATCTTTCTAATTTTTCCGCCATCGAGTTGGCAAGGGGGCAAGTGGGCAAGTATCCCCCTTGCTTTTTTTTTTTTTTTTCTTCAAAATTCTTCACGCCGATTTTATCTTCTAACGTAAAACACCTCCAATAGTCTTGTGTGCCTCACACTAACTAATAAACTAACACTTGCTTAGCTAGCATCTACTAACATTTGCTTAATAACTAGCATTTACTAATATTTGCTTAATAACTAGCATCTACTAATATTTGCTTAGCTAGTTGTTTTTACTAGCTAGCACATTTTTTCTACTTTGCTATCTTCTAGCACTACTTAGTTTCATTTTGACCTTCCTTCTTCTAGGCTAAATGCTAAATGAACTAATTTTCCCTAAATTCCCTATCAATTCTAACTTTTAATGCTAACATTCTAACTAAAAGTGATCCCGCAGAGTGGTGGACCACTCAAAGGGTTCACAGGTTGCGACATATCTCCGACGGACCCTGTGATGGAACATTCTATCTAGGTAAATGGTACTAGTCAAGAAAACCAATTGACAAGCATGGATAAATTCAACACAAATTATAAGGCCAAAAATGATCCGAACCATCCAGTTGAAAAATTGGTATTAATGTAATTGGTGATACACATTTGGTGAATAATATACATTGTCGCAAAAAATATCTGTTGAAGTTAATGGAATCTATGCTAACAAAATTGTATCCACCCGCCGGGCGAAGTCGAGGATTGAACTCGATAATATACACATGCCACGGAGGAGGCAGACAAGGAAGTTTTGGACGCGCGTCCGTAACGTGGGAGGCATGCTCAAAGGTTGATTACCTCTTCAAGGGCGAGGTCCGCGCCAGCAGTGCCTCCCTCACCTGGCCCCGTCATGGGCACAGGATCCGGACGCGCGTCCGCAAAATTGTCCAGATCTTCGACCACCAACAAGGTGTCTCCAGCCGCTTGCGACCCTTGAGTATCCACGTAAGGCTGATCCTCATCTGTGGAGTCTTGGCTGCCTCGCATATGTACATCTTCATCGCCGATGGGGGCATTGCCTTCATTGACATCTGTCTCGGCGGCACCCGCCATGTCACGTGCCGGTATCTCCTCCACTCCTGTAGGATGAGAGGAGGGCTCCTCTGGAGTGGCGACAACAAGGGGAGAGGGCGGGACAATCAACGCGGGGGCTGGATAAGCATGCTCGGGTATATACACCGCATGGCTACTAGACGGAGGCCGCATGAGAGTGGGGGGCATAGACATGACGGCATCGGGAGCTGTATAGACTACAGGGGGTCTTGCCTGCAAGCTCTGCATCAGGCTCATAAATTGTTGACTTTGGGCCAAGAACTGTTGATTTTGGGCCATGAGATCGGCGTGCCTTCGAGCAGACTCCAACCTAGCTTGCTCCATCTCAGCTTGGATGGCGGCCATCTTTTTGGCGTGCTCCTCGTTAGCTTCTCGAAGCCGTTGGTCAAGCTCTTCCTTCATTCGCCTCTCCATCTTCTCGTCCAATTCGGACACTGACATCGGCTCTTTCTTCACCTTGCCAGGTTCCGTAGGCAAGGCAGAGATGGCATTGTGAATCCTAATCTCATCCTCGTCTTCATCGGAGAGCTCCAAGACCGCGCCTTCAGGGTATTCGTTGTATGGCGTCTTGTTCCTCTTTCGTCGACTCTCACGATATAGAAAGATATCAGGCCTCAATATCAACTCCAGCACATGCCTCCCCTCCATAGGGGGTAGATCTGAATGTTGAGATCCCCCTCCAGATGAAGCGGTGCATCCGCCTTCTGCCGCAAGGTCCACATCCTTCTCGGCCATAACTCCTAGAGCACGAGATGGACCCGCAGTTGAGGGAAATCCAACTTGTGAACCCTTTGAGTGGTCCACCACTCTGCGGGATCACTTTTAGTTAGAATGTTAGCATTAAAAGTTAGAATTGATAGGGAATTTAGGGAAAATTAGTTCATTTAGCATTTAGCCTAGAAGAAGGAAGGTCAAAATGAAACTAAGTAGTGCTAGAAGATAGCAAAGTAGAAAAAATATGCTAGCTAGTAAAAACAACTAGCTAAGCAAATATTAGTAGATGCTAGTTATTAAGCAAATGTTAGTAGATGCTAGCTAAGCAAGTGTTAGTTTATTAGTTAGTGTGAGGCACACAAGACTATTGGAGGTGTTTTACGTTAGAAGATAAAATCGGCGTGAAGAATTTTGAAGAAAAAAAAAAAAAAAAAAGCAAGGGGGATACTTGCCCACTTGCCCCCTTGCCAACTCGATGGCGGAAAAATTAGAAAGATTTCTAAAGGTTTTTTGTCGGAGCCACCTCGGCGAGAGGGTGGCAACCTCAACCGGGAAAACCCCCGAGCCAAAATTTCGGGAAAGGGTTTGAAAAATGGATCCGGTGGAGGAGGGGTCCAACCCTTTTGTGAGAGGGTTTAAAAACCCCTCCTTCCACCTTGTAGCTCTCTCTCTTTCTCTAGTTTTTGGGCGAAGCCTTGCTTCAATGTAGTTAGGAAAAAATCCTTTAGCATGTATTCTCAATGGTCTAGAAGAAAGGCTTGAGAACCTCCTCTACTCTCTCTCTCCTAGTTAGGTTGTGTGTTTATTAACACACCAACAAAATTATTCCTTCTTTTGTAGAGGTAGGTTGGATGGTAGAGTTTTGAGTAGAGGCATTATAGACCTCATCTGCCAATGCCCTGAAGGCTTAGTTCAAAAGCTAGAACAAGATACTTATCATTTTTCTCTTAGAGAGATTTCATATAGCTATCCATAGCCGTTTCCCATTTGTGATTTGGTTGAGATGACAATTAGTTATGGATTTTCAAAGATGGAGTAGAAAAACTGGGTGGTCTTGTGGGTAGCGGCTGCTGGATCAGACCTGCGAGCCCAATAGGAATTTTAATTCCAAGAAATTATATTTTTCCCAAGTAGAACTTTTGTGTAGCTTTCCAAAATGGCTTAGAACATTTGATTTGAGCATGAGTTGAATTAGATATGAATTGTGCAAGATGGGACACATAGTTTGAGAACTTTTGGTTGACTGCTGCATTACAGAGGACCTGCTGGGTTCACTTCGGCTTACCTTTCTAATCACATATTTTTATCAAACACATCTTTTTAATATCTCTCCAGGGTCATATAGAACGTTTGATTTGACTAAGATTTGAATTAGATATGAATTGTTGAAGGCGAGATACATAGTTTAAGCCTTCTTGATTGACTGCTGTGTTACAAGGAGTCCGCTGAATTTCTATTAGCTTAACCTGCTGATGTCATAATTTTTCTAGTTAGAGCTTGTTCATAGCTTTCCAATGGTATAAGGAAAGCCTAGATCCAAGTAGTAAGGAATGTGCTATGAATTTTTGAAGTTAGAAGGTAGATAGGTGGGTTGGAAGGGTCGGTTGAATCGACCTCACACTTCCAACCCTCATAACTTTTGCATTTCTTATCCGATTAGAGTGATTTTTAGATCATTGGAAAGATAATTTGGTGCACTAAGTATAAATATTATGCTTAGGATTAAATTACAGGGCAGAATAACACTTTATATTTTAATTGTTAACTAAGGTACGCTTACTACCAAACTAGTTACAAAGAAGGAGGCAAGGTCGACGCTCGGAAAGTGGAGCAAGGAAGGAGGTAGCGGCTCGGCCTACATCAAGCCCAAATCAACCGAGGAAAATTGAGGTAAATTAACTAACCTTAAGCCTTCCATTTAGGATTGGAGGGAGCACGGCTAAGGTACGCATCTCTAAACCCACTCACCTATCTCGTAAGGTCAAGTGGCTTGACCACTTGACCGCCAAGGGAGTACCCAATTCCATTGTTTTCGGGGCCCTTGGTATGTTTTGTGGTAGTAGCTTCATTTATTAGCAAGTTTCGTGTGTGGTAAGTCGGATTAATCACCGACACGACCACTCTGAATGTTGTTGGTGGAAAGGTGGGGTTAATGACCCGCGAATCCACTATTATGTTGTTGGCCCCATAGATTGGGAGTAATGGCCCCAATTTATGAAGATTGCGCAACAGGTTGAACCTACAGGTCGCCCGTCACCCTGGTCCCATTGAGTTGCATTTCGTGGTCTATCCAGTGTAAACACATTTAACAATCAAAACATACAAAATAAATCGTAAACCCTTGTTGGCAAGAGACCCGAGGTAAGGGGTGATGCCTAATATGTTAATGTAGTAAGTTAGGACGTGCAAACAAAAGTAAGTAATTAAGAAGGAATTTGTGTGAAGGGTGGGACTTAGGCCAAGTTCCCCCGCTTAGAAAACTAAATAGAACTAAATAAAGAAATAGGAAGAATTGAATGGTCCATCAAATTGTCGTTATTCCGTTCGTTGAGTTAGGGTGGTATGAGTCACACCCGGTTGGGTGTATCAGAACCATCCCAATTCACAAATTAGGATTGCCTTGGTTTCAAGGCTGGTGCGTCTGCGCGTAGAATAGGTTGTAGGTTAAGGTTAGAACTAGATATGAAATTGGTTAGTGGAGTTTAAAGCCACACTAGTAAAAAACTAAGGCCTAACCTCCGGAGGTACTACGACGCATATCTAATCTCCCTTAAAAATCTAACTACTCACGTTATACACCTATCATCCGGGTTCGGCTTGGGCGCCTGCAAATGCAGGCCACCTTCACCGAAGGGCTTGTGTGATACTTTTAGGCTCCCTCGAAAGGGGGTGGCCCAAAAGTACCACACAACCCCGCGGGAAAACCAAGCGCGCCCATGATGAAACCGTTCATAATATTTGACCTCAATGGGGTGCTTTGTCAATCCAAACATATCTCGAATAGTGCGTCCAAGGGGCCCTTCCGTAGTCCACAAGACATGGATTACGGCGGACATTTCGATACTCTCATAAATAAGAAGGTTGTACGTGCCCGCCCCGGTTTGAGGAGCTTCCTTCGTGAGGTCCTTGGCTTCGCCCATGTCATCATCTGGAGCTCTATGCTCATGGACAACACGAAGGCCATCGTCGGTTTCCTTTTCCGAGAACTCGCAATGCCATGTTTGCTTCTCGGTCAAGAACACTGCGATGACCTCTATGACCGTAGTGGCAATATTGTACCCAAGGTTGGAGGAGGTCGTGGGCCTCAATTCTTAAAGGTCCTGAGGAAGAACCTCTGGGTGGGCGTCCCTATGTTGGAGGGGGTTCCCCACGGTTGTTGGCCCACCCCGGATAACACACTCCTCATTGACGACAGCCCGGCAAAGAGTATTCTCAATCCCCCGGGCAATTGCATATTCCCGGATCCTTGGGAAAGCGATAGAAATGACAACTTTCTAGAGAGTGAACTAGGACCCTACATTAGGAGGCTTGCCTATCACCCCGGAAGTGTCCCGGATTTTGTGCTCTCCAACCCAATTGGCAATAGGCCTCTAGGCCCACAAGATGAGGAATTTAGGAGATTGTACGGCTACGCTAGACTCAATAAATTAATATGAAAACTTTGATGATTTTGGGTTTGTACTTGGACTCTCCATGTAAATATCTAACATTTCTCCCCTTATCTTTGTAATGTATTTTTGTGTCTTAGTTGCCTCACCAAGCACCCAAAAGTGTCGTCAATGGCATGTCTGCATCTCAGGCAGACACCGGCTCCCCTTCCCTTGGTATGAGCGACGTTGCAATGCCTTCACTATTCCAATATTCGGCCGTCGATGCTGCCTCTGCTGTTGATTACTCCAAAGACTCCGGGTTTGAAGATGGAGTCGTGGATAGCCCTCCTGCAAAGGTTGCAAAACTCAATTACTCTCCAAGTCCATCTCCATCTCCCCTCCGCAGTGAGAAGCACGTCCGTAACCCACGGTCGACCAGACGCCTTTGCATGGATGAACCCCAAATTGATGTCCCGGCGTTTGCGAACGTCCCTCTCGGGCTTGTATCTACACCCGTCGATGTCCCAAAAGCTCTAACCAGCGCCCCAAAGGCGAAGGTGCCCAACTATTGGCATTCTCAAGTTTTTCCTTGATGATTTCCGTGTATTAGTGCATTTCAACTTCTTGGGTTTTTCGGACTTCCATCCGTAACTTGTAACCACTTATACTAACCCACTTCATTATATATATTTATGGTCATTGTTCAGACCCCAATGTATACGAATGTGGGCCGGGCATCATCGACTTCGTCATTGGATAGGCGAACACTGAAGACAGCTTCTTGCGAGTCTGATCGTTGTTTGGCCCTACGGAAGAGTGCAAGACGTTCGGTTTCCCAAACGCATTCGTATTCCACTTATTCGGAAGGGGGTCGGCAAATATGGGCAAATGGCGCATATTCGGGGTCAACAAATAAACAAGGTTACAGCCGCGGACCCGAGATCTTTAGAGCCATGGAGGCCATGAAAGCAAAGGAACGTGAAACGGCCGTAAATGCTAATAATAGTATTGCAAAAGCAAAAGTAGTGAGTCGTAATCATGAACCGAACGTATAGGCTATATTAACATACATGTAGTTGTGGAATTATGTTTCTAGGACTTTCGCCTAATATTGGATATTCCACTTGCATTTTGTACTTCAACCCCTATTCAATAAATATGATATTGATTTTCCATATGCAAATGTTTTCATATATCCCATTTTCTTATTGTTAATGTGTAGTTCCATGCATTTGAGTCTCTTATTTGTTTCCAAAATTGGGAACATAGCATATTTTTAGTGTTTTCATTCCTATAAATGTGAAAGCCACGTCTTTAAATAGTCTCAAAATTAACAAAAAGTCTCCAAATAACGAATATAGTGTTCATTCACCCAATCAATCGAAATGCTTCCTCCTGCGGATAAAGAAGAGATGAAGAGAATGATGGTCTCCGGTGTATCGAAGAAGGCAATTAACTTCCTTCTTGAAGCAATAGGTGATATCAATTCGAGAGAGGCGAACGAAAGGGAGGCTCTGAGGAAGCAAAAGAAGAAACAAGCGGAGACACTTCTGAAATCTAGGACTGATGATGAGGGGAGTAAGAAGAAGAAACACAAGAAGCAGAAACCCGACGATCACGATGTTGAAGGAACAAGAGAGTTGGCAAAGAAGCCCAAGAAGGCTTCTGGTGAATTCGTTCCCTTGGCAATGCCTACAAACGCGACGCCAATTATGCAGAGCCATCCCCAAGAGACATCAGGTGCAAGGAAACCTCCGGCCTCAAAGAGGACTACTGATGAGGAGCGGAAGACAAAACCCAAGAAGGCGAAGGCTGCGGATGCATCGGAAGAAACTCCACTAGTGCTCACCGTAATAGAGAGGGGCAGAGTCATCGCGCATGGCGAGGAACCAAGTCTGGAGGAAGCTGCAGCGGACCGCAAGAAATTCGTCCAATTATTTGGACACCTATATCCTTTCGGTATCGAGAAAGTTTTTCATGTCCACATAAAGAAGATGTTGAGTGCAAAGTCGTATCAGGTTACTCGCCCATTGGATGATGCCGGAGTAGCTCTCATGAAGAACTACCATATACAGACCCCACCAGCGTGGCCCCATCACAATCTATGTCTCATGCCGAAACTCAATAAGGGTGAGACATGGAGAGAATGAATGACTTGGGACGACATCAAGGACGGAAATTTTATGATCATCAACGGTCAACACAGCGTGGCTGCATCGAGGCAGATTATAGGGCACAAGGATACAGATCAAGCATTGAAAGATAAATTGAAGATTTGGCCTTGTACGATTGTTTGGACCAATGATCCAAGCATGACAGTTCGTCTCTCCTATACTCTAAACAACTCTAATTCTTTCAACAAGTTCACTCCTACTTGGACAACACAGATTATGTACTGTCGTAGGGTGTGGGTGAAACTAGGGAGGCCCTCAAAACAACGGATCAACGCTATGGGGACAACTATAGACCCCAAAATGAAGGAGGCATGGAGAATAAGTTTTCATACACCCACTCCCATTCCAACTTTTATTTTTGCACTCCCACATGCAGACTCCACTCTCCCATCCCTCAATTAGGGATCAAGAGCTTGAGGAAAGTGAGGGAACTTCCTCTCGGCCGAGAGGAAGTTTCCTCACCTCCCTCAAGCCTTTGAGCCGTAATTGAGGGATGGGAGGATTGATGGAACTTCCTCTCGGCCGAGAGGAAGTTCCCTCGCCTCTACCCTCCATTCAAAGTTACTTCAACTTGTGTTCTAACACTTCTCTATTGCAGAATTTCACGACAAGCATGGAGACTTCATTTATCGCCATTGCTAGAGGGATCACCCACAACGACCTTAATGCTGAGCTGGCACTCATCATGGCAGATGATGAGACCTCGAGGATGTGGAAGAAGGTATTTCAAGGTCACGAGAAAGGGACCCTTATTAACCCGGACAAACCAGGCTCCATCTATTTAGAAGAATACCTGGACGCGCAGCAGAAACAACGAGCCCGCCACGAGAAGAAAAAATCGGCAACACCATTCGAGGAAAAGCCGTATGTTTGTAAGCCATTGACCAGGGAAACTTTCAGGGTGATGGCAGGCCTAATACGGCCCGACTATCTTCTGTGTGCGAGACGTATCCTCAAGGTGAGGCCTGACGAAGAGGTTCCTAGAGTCTCTCTCCGAGCCACAAAGAACCACGATGTTACGACCTTGAAGTCGTGGTGTAATTTTAGGAAGTGGAAGAATATTATTCTGCAAGAGTTGTCAGCACACGACCCAAACGATCTTGGCATTTGGGGAAAGGACTCGGAGGACAATGAATGCCTTAATAGATCTGTTTGGGACAAATTCAAGAGGGACCATGACATCACAAAGGCCAAATGGGTGAAGCTTTATCAGGTTGCAGGTGATGGTTGGCTAAATAAGAAGCGGTTGCCGAACTACAAGAAACTGGACCCTACCCCGGCATGCTTGCGTTTATTGCAAGAGTGGCTGCAAACACCGGTAGAAGAGAGTCAAGGACAAGTGATCACTAGATATGTAGATTATAATCCTCTGAAGCGGAAGTTGGTGATCCCTAATCAGGACAAGGTCGATACTGATTGGCTCTCGAAGTTCACCATTACAGGGGGCTTCATCGACTTTAGATTCATCCCGGGGTGTGTCGATCAGCTAGTGTCATCTTCGGTGGTCGAGTCCTTGGTGAAGTATATTGCGGACCCGGTCTGGGCCCCGGGCCTCAAGAAAATCCATGTTTGGATGATTGTGTCCGATTTGCGCAACCACCCCGCGGCTGAAGAGTTCATCTCTGCCTTGATTCGCAAGCACCCGGGGATGTTTCTGAACGTTCCGTCAGTTTATCTACCTTGTCACGCTGAGGATCAAACCTTCAACAAGGAAGTAGATTGGCTGAGGACTACCCCTCTTTTTTATGTGGACGTCCTCACTTGCTGAAGTATCCTCCCGCGCCACAAGCAGTTTCGATGTCCCATGATAGCGCCTGTAATTCGGCGTTACAATGTGAACCCAAAGGAGTGGTCGGAGCTTTCATACGAAGCGAACAGAGGCGAGTTGCGAATGGAGGTTTACAACTCGTTTCTCAGCAACCTTGGAAGCTCGGGAGGAGTTGTGATAAATCTATTCGGCGGGTTGAAGCCTATTGATGCCGCATTGGTGAGTCCATACAACATCCGCAACCTTGCTTTTATTCGCAGGTTTGTTTATCTATTCTGATATTGTTCATGTATGCAGATGAACGAACAGCATGTGTTCTCGTGCATGGACTCTAGCTTCATGCACACGCTTCCTGAGAAGATAGATCACGTTCGGCGACTTCGGGCTGTGGACTTTCAAGATGACCAAGAAGACCATGAAGCTGCAGGTGACAGAGATGACCACCTTCAACCTCAGCAAGAAGCACCCCCTGCACTGTTGCTGGAGGATGTCTCGCGAGATCCGTCACCCGGTTTGGACATCGACGCCATGGACATTGATAGAGACGAATCCGAGGGCGAGTATGAGGATGTCGCGCACCTCTCCATGAGGAGTGCCCGAAACACCATGGGCACAAGGGGGACCCCGGAGTGACACCCGGGACTTGTGGCGCCATTGGTGAGAGGGCCCAAGTGATCCTAGTGTGGGTGAGGGCCCCGGGCGTTGGGAACGCCTCCCACCCACGGAGACTAGGAGGCATGAGGGTAAGGCCATGAGCTATGCGTAGCTCATAGCGTGGTGATTCTAGAATGCTCAAGATCACCTCAATCGGAGGTGTGAGCTAGGAGTTATGGCCATTTGAGTGGGGCGCTGTCCCGGGACAGCGCCCTGGTACAGCAGTGCCTGGGAGGGATTCCCGGGACTGCCAAGGTTCAAACAGGCATAACTTCCTCAAGACTTGCTCGAATGGAGCAAGTGAGGAGTCCATCGGCATCTACGTGAAGCGTAGATAAGGATGGAGTGGTTGGTTGTTATGATCAGACATCATACAAGGAAGTTATGATGGTCTGAAGCTGCTGGGGGGTTCTAGGCCCAGCAGCTAAAGGAAAATGTCCACTTGGCCCCAACTCTTGGTAGGGAGACAAGAGGTTGGTTGACGGTGGGGTAGGGGCCCCGCGTGAAGTCCTAGAGGCTTATATGGGTGAGGTGGTGTGGCCTCACCCACCCGAGGCCGAACGGCAAGGCCTCCATGGGCTTTGGCCTATTGTGAGGCCATAGTTGCCTAGTATGGTTCGGGTTGTTGTAGTGTTGCTCCGGCAACGCGATGATCAACATAGGAGTGGACTTCCATGGATGGAAGTCCACATTGGGGAAATGGGTTACCGATTAAGGGGTGAGTTCCGAAAGCAAAGTAGGAGGGTTGGTTCCCTCCTATGAACTATTGGTCCGGGGTTAGAGGAGCTAACCATTAGCATGGCGGTATGCGAAGGGTTAGCCACTCGTAACCTTTGCTAGAATTGAAAATTGGCAAGATGGTCAAGGGGGGGCTAGCAAGGGTTGCGACAGAGGAGCCCGAATATGACGACGACGACAAAGAGGCGCCTAGTGAACATGATACAGAGGAGGCCTCCAGTAGAGGGGAAAGCGCCCATATGGATACGCAATCGGATGAATGCGAATCCATTCACACACAATCGCCACAACCACAGTCTGCCGCTTCACCTATGCGCGACAGGGTCCTGGAATTTGAAGAGGACGAGCATGTCACCTCTCTAGCGGAAGGTGACCCGGCCGAAGACCAGTATCACGACGAGGATCACGAGGGAGATGCCAATGAAGAGCAAGATGCCGAGTACTCGGACCGTGAGGAGGAGTTTGAGGGAACGCTCGAGGGGGAGCTCGAGGGGGAGCTCGAGGGGGAGCTCGAGGGGGGCCTTGACGACGCACAAGAAGGGGCTTGCAAGGGAGCACAAGAAGAACGAGAGGTGGCTTAAGGAGAAGATGAGCAGGCTTGTGTTCAAGAGGAGGCCGCAGGTGATGTGGTTGAGCTCACACCCGAAGTGGCAACTACCTCCCGGCCTTCCACGGCGTCACTTGTGTCTGAGAGTGAAGAAGAACTGCCACCGCCCAGTGCCCCAAAATCCAAGGCCTCCAAGCGAGGCAAGCACAAAGACCGGCATACGAAAAGACATAGTTCTCGGGTTCCAGAGCCTGTGATAGCGGAGTCTATATTGGAAGACAAGATTGTGGGGATCTTGAGAAGCACACTGCCCAACATGCTGTCGGGCTTGCTCCAAGAAGTGTTGGGCCTAGCAAAAAATACCCCCCTCAGCAAGTGCCGACACCAACACCCACAGTGGATGTTGCAGTTGGTGCAGCCGAGCCCGAAAGGGTGAACGATCAGGTGGGCGCATCGATCCCAGTTGGCGTGCAAGCAGTGGATGTCTCCTGCGTGGATGCAGCACCGACAACCATGGACACCTCCGACAAGGCCGAGGTCAGTGTAAGTATTCAATCCCCGTGAACATTTCAGTATGCAAGTTTTTCTGTTCAAGTGACTGAATCTCCACCTGGATGTTTGATCCAGGTCGGTGATGGCGCGGCATCTTGAAGCTAAAAATGGACTAGGACGAGTAGAATAAATAGAGTTAGGGGTGTTGATTACCCGGAACTCCTCCCTTGTGGGGAGGAGATGCAATATGTTCGACCATTTATTATAAATAAAGTGGATTCCTTTGTCTAGCACATGTACTTTCTAGTTTGCATTCAATTGTCCTTAATGATGTCTTGCAATTCACAGGCTTGCCTGCACAACCCAGAACGAGTGGATGCATCACACACTGCAATTTTGTCTATTCAAACGTCACTTACCCCAATCGACGATGAGCACATCAACCCCTTGCCTATTGTGGTTCCCATGCACACTTCGGATGCAGCGGTGGTCACCCGCGCTCCACCCACGGCCCCGTCACCGCCAGAACATCTGCAAGCTCAGGTTCCATCGCCGCGTATGGCACTCTCGCCGACTGGCATCAAACAAGTGGCAAATTCTACAATTAGTGACATCATTCAAGAAGTTATCCAAGTGCCACATTCTGCGCAACCTCCACTTGAGCCCTCACCTTTGGAGGTTGTCCAGCTATCGCCGCAAGGTGTGGATGATGATGTTGCCAACGAAGAGGCTTCAACTCCACCCGTGGAGTGCCCTCAAACAAAGCCACAGTCGCATGCGACGGCATCGACGAGTGCTGTCAATGTTATCCCATTGGACTCGTCGAATCCAGAAGCCACCATAAATGCTCCACAAGCAGTTAGGAGGTATTTGACACGTTGGCCACAAGGCGAGAAGGATCCCCATCCAGTATTCAACAACGTTAGTTGCCAAGATTTCCGGACGACGCACAACAACCAAGACGATCAGAGACGGCGTGCCGAGCTTCTAAAAGTGGTGCCTTCACATGTCAAAGTAAGTTTATTCCATCCAATGCATTCGTTAAAAGGCACGTTAGTTTTGATTGACATATGTCTATTTCGACCTTTTCACCTCCCCATTTATTTAAAATCGCGTAGTTTTGGGTTCAGGCTCCACAGCATTCGATAGCGCCTTTGGATGCACCTCTACCAAAAGACGTCGTCTATGATAAGCTATTTGTTTACGATGACACATACCCAAAGATCAATAGACCTTGCCAAGTTTTCACAAGGGATATGGGAATCGCGTGTGCTAAAAGACTAATGTCTAAGTATCCCGAAGATCCTTCCCTAGGGTACTCTGAGCAATGGGAATTCAATCCAATACAGTACGAGGTATTGATCGTGGCCCATTTCTCCCTGTCATTCGAGTTCGCCCATACCACACGTGGTTTGGAGGACTACACAATGAACTACTTAATGGTATAGTCCATCATGCCTAGGTTTGCGAGGTCATTCTATGTTTAATTTATATGTAGCACATAACACTATATTCGTTAATCGGAGACTTTTGAAAGTCTCAAAATAAAATATGCCCATAGTTTGGGATGCCAATATTGTGGGCATATGGAATGTTGGGAACATCAAGAACATGACAATTTAAAAATTTGCACGTAAAGAATATTCCTAATACTAAAAATAGAAAATTGCAATTATAATGAAAACGTGAACTCCATGTGGAAAATAACAAGCAAATCTAAAAAACAAATGGTTTATGTCATTATAGAGTTTGGGGTGCGCATCCCATAAGTAAGGTTCTTATGGTTTTGGATGGCACATCCCAAACGTATACCACAATGGAGTGTGACAAGTCTACTAAGTCTATTAAAAACCAAGACTACTAAGCACTAATGTTTTTTCCCGCCGTTAACTTTCACCTATGTTATGTTTACCCATCTCCATCTTCCGCTTCATATCCATTCTCGGCGTCATTTTCCGCAGCTGCAATACGTGCCAAGTTGTCTTTGGCAAAATCTATATGTTTTTGGGGGATGGTCATTGCTTCTGTGTTGGAACCTTTGCGCGGCTTCCAAGCACAAAGTATAGTATCCGTGTTTATCCAAACCGGTGTGTACGCTGAGTCCACTGTCCACTTAAAATTCTTTTTGGTGTCCCAACCTAAATAAGTGCGGAGCACGTTCTGGTCTTTAGTGCTTGGACGACAATATTCCACCTCAATTTGACGAAAGTTGGGTCTAGTTCGAACAAAATTGGGTGAAGACAATGCTTTTACCAACCAAATTGGCTTGGGATGCTCCTCATCCCCTGCTCGTACGAGGACCAAATACCCTTCATGGCAATCAACACCTACACGAAACGACGGTGCCGGTCGATTGCGGGCAGGGCCAACGTAATGCTCGTCCATTGCGAACTCTTCACGAACGTCTCCATTGCTGAAAAACATAGTATCGGACTCGACAACCGTCAAACGACTTTGTGGCCAAAATCCTTGTATCAAAGTCGTACAGGTGTCGCCACCAAGTGTCATCAAGGCTGAGCGAATGCGATCCCAATACGCGATCAACGGTTCATGGGTATCTCTAACACGTCTTGTGATGTCCTCCTCACACAACTCTTTCCAATATTCAATGAATCCGGATATGCCTTTGATGATTTCCGGCCCATTCCTCATGGGTTCGGGTTTGCAAGGCTTTGGTTCCCCATCCGGGACCAAACATTTCCCAT
This sequence comes from Polytrichum commune, assembly GCA_950295325.1. Lineage (NCBI taxonomy): Eukaryota > Viridiplantae > Streptophyta > Polytrichopsida > Polytrichales > Polytrichaceae > Polytrichum > Polytrichum commune. The sequence goes on from OX485809.1 coordinate 31,720,005, forward strand.
CATTGTCTTGACGCCATACGAGTATACCATCATCCGGGCCCCAATTAGGAGATGTGCACAAAAGCTTGAATTGCATGGCCGGGAGACCATCGTCCCTCATATAAAATCGGAATTGTTGTGCTTTGGTATGCCCCACCAAACGGTCCCCTCCCTTCAACATGTATGGCTTGATGAAGGCCTTGAAATCTGGTACTTCCTCAATCAAGTGCGGAATTACTGGCATATGGTCCAAATCCATATACGATTTCATAAGAAGAGGTATGGTTGGAAAATCTTCTTTATGCAACTTCATGCTCCACCGTCCAAATGATGCATCAATGTCGTCGTGTGTATGTCCCACCATCAAGAAAGACACAAACACCTCCTTGAAGATTCTTTTCGCCACGAGCAATGACCAAAAACAAAATACGTATCGACATTTGTTGTCCTTCGCACAATTATCAAGTTGAACGTGGAGAGTTGGAGGCAATGGTTTTGCACAAATGGGCTCTCTGGGTGGTTTTGGCAATGACGACATACAAACCTCCTTCCCCGCAAGCACTGCCTCATAAAGGGATGTGGTTCCACAACCATCAAAAAGTGCACGGGAAGAATGTAACGGTGGCTTCTCAAGATCGCGCAACAGTTTTACAAATGAACCCACCGTGTGGTTAGCATCCCCAGGGTAAAAATCCAAACCATAATGGGCATACTTTACGTCTCCATGGCCGTGGGCAATCATACCTGGAAAAAACAAACGATGCGTGACCAAAATAATCAAATAACCACTAAACGGATGTATGGAGTTGGACATTTGCCAAACACACCCAAGAAAATTGGATAGACTTTAAGCACGTAGTTGTGATTTCATACAAACCTGTGACAGCTACGGGCAACTTGAAGAGACCATCCGTGGCCTTTATTTTGCGTGCATAACAAGGGCATGCGGTTTTGGCGTGGTCCATTTTATCATGGATGACTGTTAGAACCTCTGTGGGCCTCATTATGGATAGAGCACGATTCTTATAGTAATCTTGACGGTGTGCCTCTTGATTGTTGACATGCTCAATATATTTTTTCTGGTGTCTGGAATGAGATTCAGTGCCTATGGGGTGGGCGTCTCGAAGACCTTTGTATTTTTCACACATCGTACATCTTGCGAACTTGTCCCCGGGTCTTTTCAGAATGTATTCCGCAAACTGCTGGTTTTTAATCACACTCAACTTGGACAAAGAAATGGGCCCACATCCCGCTATGCGACCCACTTCATTGATGTCCGTTAAGATGTTCTTCCATTTTGTGCCCGTGGGCAATACCATTTGAACAACCTTCTCCCCTGACGACAATGTCCTCGTCTTGTGGGGCATTGCATCGGCCAATGGCACTATGATGGTGAATAGTGTCGCGGACGCTTGTAGTGTAGCCTCCCTAGGTTTCTTTGTGCCCGAGTTGCCATGAAATCGAGAGCGGCGACCCAACGATGAATACTTTCGAAACCTATAAAAGTCAGCCTTGGAGACGGCGTGGATGGTATACCACGCTGTACAACACACATCAACATTCTCAAGTGTCACCACCTTATGCCCATGGGTATCAAGGTGCAAATTTCTGTGGACCTCGAGTTTCTTAGCCGACCTCATACGAAAATCCGCAAGCCACATCTCTTGACGCAGAGACCTAATTTTCTCCCGCGGGAAAAATTGGCAACATTTCCTCACGCAACAATCCTTGCCGGACACTAGACGGATAGATTCGTCCCCCAAAAGCCGATCCCGTCGACGCTCCTTATCTCCGCGAGGCACACGGTTTGAATCATATCTACGGAGGCCTTTGCGAGGACGTGTTGTGGCCAACAAAGCTAATTGTGTTTGCTTATGCCGCCGCTCATGATCCCACAAACTCACTTTCTCATGTAGAACTTGACGAAGCGGCCATCGACGCAAGGAAAATCTCCATGTCACCGGGACCTCTACCGGAAGCAAAAAGTTCAAGATGCACACGCCAACATCATCGAGACCTAGGGCGTTGGCATCGACACAATCACGGGGATTGGAGTTTCTACATATGCCATTTGCCACCGGGACACCAACCTCGTTGAGTAGAACGACATCAAGGCCAACCCATTGCTCCCTCCCGAAACCGGCACACAACGGAATGTCATCGTGGTCATCTCCGGAATGCAGAGATTGTTCGTGGACTTCCAAAGATTCATGGGAGGATGTATCCACAAACACCCCCCTCACGTTTGGCACACCATTACTATCTGCCGACGGGGAAAACAGTTCACATTCCGCATCGGATGACGATGCATACGTCGACAACTCCAATGAACTATCACCCACGTGCAACGCCATACCGCCTAGACCAACCACCAGGAAATGATCAACCCAACCACCACCGCAATGCATACAAGAGAGGATAGAATATATGTGGAGATAAATGGCCCAAAATTGACAAACAAATTTTGGTGCACCATTGGAGAACCTCACGCACAAAGACGAACGCGCGTCCCAAAAAAACATTTTAAGCATACATCTAGGTTGTTCACTAATGTAAACAATACATGGACAAAGAGGAGAACAATTGTTAGTCGTCCAGAAGGGCCCTGCTGTTCGGACCAGCGCCTGTCCCCATACAACCGACGACGAAATCAGAAATCTGAGAACGCCACATGCATTTACGAACGCGCGTTCGTGACCTCAGTAACTTCTTCATGTGCATCCGGCGGCCTTCGAGATCCCTCATCTGAGAGCACCCTCAGGAATATCGGTTTGTAGGTCAAAGTACCATGTTGACTTAGGAACCTACGCGATATACTATCACAAGAGAACACTTGTCCATACGAACAAAAGTAGTAAATTTGCAGATGATGCCTGAATCAACTCCAACAATATTTTGAACACTGAGCACCTCCATATTGTGAATTTGATTATGTTGACTTTTACGTACCTACCCATTTACGAACGGACGTTCGTAAATGGGTGCGACCCCGTGTTCACATCCTTCACGGACGAGCGATGAGCATATTTTTCTTGCTATTATGTGTTCGTAAATTACTGCCATACTGATGTGCATGAATGAAGATGTGTTGCTGGATGCGTAGACAATAATGACATGTATTTACGAACGCCCGTTCGTAAATTCCCGACCATCATGTACCAATAGATACGGGTCAAATAAGTATGTATGATCCTCGAAGGCATATTTACGAACGCACGTTCGTAAATGACTGTCATGTATTAAGTGCATGTGACTAACCATATGAGTACCTCAATCCATAACATGCTCTCATGTGGGATTTACGTACGCACGTTCGTAAATTACCGACCATCATGTACCAATAGCCACGGGTCAAATAAGTATGTATGATCCTCGAAGGCATATTTACGAACGCACGTTCGTAAATGACTGTCATGTATTAAGTGCATGTGACTAACCATATGAGTACCTCAATCCATAACATGCTCTCATGTGGGATTTACGAACGCACGTTCGTAAATTACCGACCATCATGTACCAATAGATACGGGTCAAATATGTATGTATGATCCTCGAAGGCATATTTACGAACGCACGTTCGTAAATAATTGCCATGGATTATGTGCATGTGACTATCCATGAGTAGCTCAATCCAAAACATGCTCTCAGGTGGGATTTACGAACGCACGTTCGTAAATTACCGACCATCAGGTACCAATACATAAGGGTCAAATATGTTTGCATGGTCCTCGAAGGCATATTTACGAACGCACGTTCGTAAATAACTGATATGGATTACTTGCATGTGACTATCCATATGAGTAGCTCAATCCAGAACATGCTCTCATGTGGAATTTACGAACGCACGTTCGTAAATCCTTGCCATGTACAGGTCCGAATCGTTTGTCTAAACCTGAAGCTCCTCATCTTTACGAACGTGCGTTCGTAAAGTTCCGGTATTTACGGCGGTATTTACGGTAGGTACAACCTGTACTGTACCTGGGTGGTGTAGGGTTGGCGCACACCAAATGGCTTGAGCGCGTTCGGTGAGGTCTGTAGAGCGCACACTTGCATGTGCCGCTGAAAAGAGCTTTGTTGTGGGGGGAAGAGCTTTAAGTACTTCACCCCGCTGGTTCAAAATCCCTTGGATGCTCTTTAAAAAGCGGATTCCCGCCGCCTTCTTTGACCTAACAATCTCCCATTCCATCCATGCGGAATTATATAAATAGCACTGTCATATATGGAACATGCCTTGCATGCACGCCAACATATTGAAAATATATAAATCGGTTGCACACCTTAGTTGTGACCAAGGTCTCATCGAAATATATGTATATACATATATATACACATAATGTCTAAATATGGAGATGGTTAACATTGAATATTTAATGATTTGCAACTAAGGTATAAAGTCCAAGTTAATTGACAATTGATGCCTAATAAAGTTATGAATGTCGAAGTCATAGATATATATATATATATATATATATCTATACATATATACACATATACACACACACACACAATGAGGTCAGAGTGGCTAAGAACATGTTGCGGACGCCCCTAAAATTATAGGTATCATATGTTTCACATCAAAAAATGACCGTAATATGGTCACCAAGTGTATGAATACAACTAAAAAATCGGGTTAATCCATAATGGCTTGCACTAGGGTAGATTGAGGACACTATGAACTAATTATACCTAATAATATATGTAAGTTAGGTCTTCTTTCAAATGGTATCTAGGTGTGAAAATAAGGAATTAAAATGGCATGAGTAGGAAGGATTAATCAATTTGTAATGCTGCATAGTATGATAGCGTAATGATCATTGAGACTTGAAACCATACTAGCTACCGTAACGTTGAATCATAGTTACAATTATTATGTGTTTGACGTCCTATTGGAAATTGAATTTTCGTCCACTTGTTGTAAGGGTACGGATACACATTGGTTAAATGTTTATTAGATCATTGGTGATATTTATAGTTGAATGCATTGTTCGATTGTTAGTTTAAGTTGACACATGATTAAATGAGTTGAGGTCCTATTGGAAATAGACTTTTAGGGTTTGGGGAAATGCACTATTAATTTGGAATGGTGCATACAATAGTATGTACTTACAATTAATATATGTTTTGCATCCTATGAGAAGGATGTGCATCATCATAGCTTAAAGTGTTGATATAAATTGAAGTCTTAAGACATGCATGTTATTATAAGAAGATCGTGGATTGTGTGATGAAATTTCACTCAGAACTATTAAGGTGAAAGAGGGAATATTTGAAATTTCACTTATCACCTAAACCAAAGTTTTATCTCAAATCTATTAATTTGGAATGTGAAAATGACAATTGGCATCATTATCAATTATTATAGTTGTTATGAACGGAATTAAGCATTCTCCATCCAACCAACATTGGTAGACCAATTTGACATGCCCTCAGAAAACAACATGGCCACATATAAGAAAGGTTGGTAAGATAAAAAGATGCAGGGATGTAGGATTTGGGGGTAGGGTTTAGGGGTTTAGGGTTTGTGAAAGTTGTGTATGTGGTATTTGGGTTTAGGTTTTAGATTGTTACTAGGATACATTACATACACAAACAATATTGACTCCTCAAAAACCCTTGTAATTGCACTAACTTCATTCATCACAAGCTCGTAGTTGATGCTAGCAAAATAGTTGACCACCCCAGAAATGCATTAGTTCAAGCTAACACCTAATATTGGAACTTGAATTGACATCCTATCGTATAGCAACTCTGCGCAATCTCATATTATTATGAATTCCTTTTTGCATGTAATATTTATTTGAGGAACCATCGAATTAATTGAAAGATATCTAGCTCTTACATAAACTATATTTTAAAACACCATATACATATCTTTGGGGGTGGATTCTACATTGACAACCTAGGAAATGACATGCATTGTTTATTACAAATTAGCTGAGCATATTTTTCTAAAATATGTTTACAAGGAATCCAAATGTAGAGGTACTAAGGAAATAAAACGAGTAAAATTCATGTATTTGAACTAAGCTTTTCAAGTTAATGCCCTAAACGCGTCCATTACATATAAATATGTCAAAGCATGAGAATAACATGAAGGGTTCCAATATACAACCATCTCCCATCTCCCATCGCATCCCATCCCATCCCATCCCTTCCCATCACCTCCCATACCATCCCATCCCATCTCCCTCCCAGCCCTAGCCAGTGGAGTTGTGCCACGTGGCAGGTGCTGGGAAACCCTAGCGGCGCACCTACCTCCCCGCGCCCCTTCCTCTTCTCCTCATTTGTCATTTCGAGGAGAGGAGGAGCGGAGCGCTTAGAGAGCGAAGCTCTTGTTTTTTTTAGTCTTGAAGTTTTAAATTAGTTTTGTTGCAAGTTTTGAGAGATTTCAGATTGAGAGCTTGTGTGAAAGCTTTTGAGTTTGTGAAAGCTTTCATTGTGAAAGCTTGTGAGTTTGTGAAAGCTTTCAGTGTGAGAGTTTGTGAGTTTCAAAAGCTTGAGAGCTTGAGTAGGAAAGCTTCAGAGTTTCGGATTGAGAGCTTGAGGGTGATCTTTAGAAGCTTGAGAGTTTAAGGAAGCTTCAGAGTTGAAGCTTGAGAGTTTAGGGAAGCTTCAGAAGTGAATCTTGAGTGTTTAGGGAAGCTTGAGAGTTCAGAAGCTTGAGAGCTACAAGCTTGTGAGTTTTGTGTACATGGGAGTATACTAGGGTTTGTATATAAGCTGTGAAGGCTTGAGGTCTTCATTAGAGAGTTATCTGAGTGTGCATTTGAAAGGCAATTGAATGTGCAGTTGTGAGGATTTCTGGGATTTTCAGAAAGAGAAGAAGCAGGGTTTGAAGTGTGCAGCATTTCAATGTAATTTGTTATCATTTCCAACTCCTCTCACATTCTGAAAATGTTGCTTCTTGAATTCAATTTCTTTTGTTACATGCAATGTGAATTATCACTTTCTTCTTCATGTTTCATTCTGCATCTCATTCTGCATCTCAATTGCTTTATGATTCAAGATTTGCATCATTCTGACCAAAATTTTGCAGGCACGGCTGCAAGCAGAGTAGCTAATAAGTGAGTTATATACATATACGTATCTATACGTATTCGTATATATGCGAATACATATATGTACGGACATGGGATCCCAAAACCATCACATTTACGAACGCTCGTTCGTAAATGAACATACACTGCATACCCACCTCCATTTACGAACGCTCGTTCGTAAATGGACATACACTACATACCGAACCTCCATTTACGAACGTGCGTTCGTAAATACGCACTAATCGTTCTTTGAAATGATATATATTTACGAACGCACGTTCGTAAATATACTCAAAATATCACTCAGATGGAACCTTAACTTTAATATGAACCTCTACGAATATCTAAAGAACAAATATAATTTTGCGAACACCAATAAAACAAATCACCTGTACTTACGAAAGATAAATCAACCAAATGTCCGAAAAGATAGACCAAATGGACATACTTACGAACGCACGTTCGTAAATAAATCCAAATCTATAAAACCTATATCTTTTACGAACGATCGTTCGTAAAAATAACCAAATATATTACAAATACATTCATGACGAGTAGTCTCTTTGATCTTCATATCTTTTACGAACGCTCGTTCGTAAACTCAATACTAAAAAATTATATGATCTTGCAACCCCTCATTTACGAACGAATGTTCGTAAATATAATTACATCAATTGCAAAGACGCATTAACACTGCGTAGTCCGTGGGATATGCATGTCACTTACGAACGTTCGTTCGTAAAGTCACTAATTGTTTATATTCCTATTGTAGATGGCAAGATCAAGCAGAAGCGCCATTGAGATGTTCGCGGTGAAGGTCGATGGCCTCCCAGAGTCGGTGTTAGACGATAACGGCAACGACAACTATGTCCCCAAGGAAGACTTCATGGGGGAGTGGACGGCATTGCCAGAGAATATCGGGGATGGCCTCTTCTGCATGCGCTTCACCTACGAGCTGGAGACAAGACCGGACCAGCCTGAACAGTGGGTTCAAATGAAGACGTGGGAGATAGAGTCCATAGAGGCCTAGGGGGAGTATGTAATTCTGGACATGAAGAACAAGAAGGATCATATCAACCTCTTGTTGCATTTCCAGAAAAATACCTTCTCCTACCAATACGCCACCAATAACGTCGCGGAAGATGCCAAGCACTTCGACCTGGACGGCCTCTTCTCCAAATATGCGTTGAGCCCATACTGGACGGCAAGGAAATTGACCGCCCTTGCATTGAACATCTCCAAATACAACAGTGTGGTCACTGAGGCAAACAAGAAGAAGAAGAGCCCCAGGAAACCATCCACATCAGGGGCAGGAGGATCTAGAAGTGCACCCAGGCCTGTGCCTTCCGCTAGCAGGGCGACGGAGGGCCCCAGTAGACACTCCACGCCATCGAAAAGGACAAGGGAGGAGATGGAGATATCGGGAGTAACAGAGACCGCGGAGGTGACCTCGCCTGTCGTAATGCCCACCCCCTTGAAAAAGGGCAAGAACCCTGACGCTGTGAAGGCCACGAGGATCCTTCGAGACTTCAACAACTACTCAAAGGATTGCTGGCCCATGGGACGCCACTTCACATTCAACGTGGACTGCTTCAAGTGCGAGATGTCCCCCAACAAATGGGTGGTTCGCTCTCGCGAGAGCGGTGGTGTGAAGTGGCAGATAAATAATCTAATGAACAACGTCAAGTGGGACAGGCAGACCGTCTGCGTCATGCCGAAGGGGCTGACATCTCGTCCGACGGAGAAGGACTGGCCACGGATCCAGAATGGAGAGTTCTGGATCATAGACGGCCAACACAGCTTGGAGGCGTCCCAGATAATCCTCAAGGACGACAACTTCCAGCATGAGCTGAAGGAGGACTTGTGCTACTGGAAGGCGTTCTTGGTGTGCTCGGACGATTGGGACAAGCTGCGGAAGATATCCACCTTCCTCAACTCCGGCAACAAGATCAAGGCCTTCGAGGCATCGTGGGCAGCCAACATAGTGGCTGCAAGGGACGTCTGGGTCGCCCACGGCTGCCCCCCTAAAAAAAGGGAGAACGCGAAGACGCCGTCTCCACAATGGAAGGTGAGTTTACGAACGAACGTTCGTAAATATCTTTGACATTCAAAATTTCAAGTTCTTTGACATTCAAACTTACGAACGTGCGTTCGTATTTTGTGCGTTACTGATGCATTTCTTGCTGCAGGCATTCTGCGACGCGATGATGGACAAGTTCTCCTCCATCGACATGAAGTCTACAACAACCAAGTCTGTCTTGGAGCTCAAGGGTGAGCTCCGCCTCATCTGTTGCAACAGGGACACCTGGGAGTTGTGGACACAATTTTTTGATGCGCACAGCTCGGGTGATCTTGTCAACCCCGACACCGAGGAGAAGTACAGCGCGGAGAAGACCGGGGAGGCCCCTCCACTACTGAGGGAGTTCTTCAGGTCCCTTCAAGGGTTAACAGAGTCCGAGTTGCAGAGGTGCGCGGTGCATCTTCTTGGGAACACAGTGGGAAGAACCATCCCATACCCGAAGATATTTTTGAAGAGGCCAAGACACAAGCCCGGCACGTATTCCATCAAGGAATGGTGCGAACACCGCAAGCTGAAGACTGCTACAATGAGAGAATTGAGCGCCCTAATACCGGTGTCGTGATGTGGGCGGTCTATTAGTTAGAATTTAGATATTTTATTTGTTTTCGTTATTTTTAAAGTTGATCTTAGTTAGGTAAAAACTGGTCTTAAGTTGAAGACCGGATGAATTGGTAGATGGATGTGGTAGGTAGGATTGGATTTACCGGCGGGCCAATAGCTAACCACCTAGGAGTTCTAGAAGGTTTTTACTTTAAATTCCTATTGGCTTGCCGGATTAGCCTTTAGCCACAAACGCCCTATTTCTAGCGGGATTAAGGTTCTAGAAACCTTTAAACCCATATCTTTCCTATTTCTAGTAGGATAAGGATTCTAGAAACCTTTAACCCCAAAGGTCACCCATTAGCAAACCACTTAGAGGGGTTCTAGAGGACCTTACCTCGATGGTTTCTTATTGGCCAAAGGGGGCAAGGTGGAAGACTATTTAAGGGGTGTTAAAAGAGTGTTTAGGGGGACCATTAGTATTTTGGAGTTGTTATTTGTGTTGGATTGAGGAAGCTTAGAGTATCTTGAGAGGGATAAGTGCTTAGGAGGTTCATCTACACAAGAGGGTGTGGAGGTGTGGCATTTAGAGTGACTAGATTGTACTAGGTGCACTACTTGTAGTGTTTTATTGATTATGAACTTGAGCAGAACTTTATAGTGAGAGATTTGTCAATTATGGATGATCGGAGTGTTCAATGCATATGAAAATTTGAGAGATTGTTTATTATGAGTTATGGAAGTTGTGGTAAAAATTTGAGAGCTTCAGTCATTGGCATGAAAAAGTTATTAAGAGTTGAAGGGAAGGGTGTCTAGGAACAAAGCCAACTAAACTAGCAAGGTTTGAAAATATGTATCTTTTAGAGGATTATAGATATGGATACCAGAATTTGACACCACCTTCTGAACTTACACATCTATCTTGTGTTAAAATCTGAGATTTATTGGACATAAGAGTAGGAAGTTATTAAGGTTTAGTGACCGGGTGTTTTATCACAGCATTCATGCTAGGTAGTTAGAGTTAGAATATAATGCATAACTTTTGCATATGAACTCTGATTGTGCTTAAATTTGGTAGAAATGTTTTTGATAAGATACTTCATAAGTGTACCAAATTTCACTTGAAGAAGATGAGTTGGTTTTGAGTTATACTATTCTGAAGTTTAGAGGGACCACATTGAGAGAGATTTACATCAAGAGTATAGGAGAAGGAAAGCTACTATATTTTTTTTAAACACTACCATAAAATAGAAGCCCGGCGCTTACCGGATAGTGCACATTTTTCTTGACACCGGAGTACGCACTCATCCTAGCCGACGAGGACATTAATTGGGCCAGCTGGAAGATGTTCAAGGTCGACTACAACATCTCCGGACCCTCAATGCGTTGTCTTGTCAAGGAGCACGCCTCCATTTTGAAGCAGAAGGGGAACAAGAGGACAAAGAAAACCGAGACGGATCCCCAGGAGGTGGAGCAATACAGAAGTTTTTTGGCGCGGAAGAGGTTGGCCACATTCGAAGGAGTGGCCAGATTTTGTTTGGTGACAACCGGAGTGGAGAGGGTCACATTTTCCAAATGGGACCGGACCATGAGCAGGGCCGAGGTGAGGGAGGATCGACGGGGGTGCCCATTTGCCCTGATCGATTTCAGGGGGATCCCCGGTACGTCGAGGCAGGGGGGGAAGGACATACCTTTCTACGACCCCTTCATGGCCAAGTTCAAGGAGCACAAGTCTCCGGACATGAGGGAGCCTCACGTTTGGCTGTGGATAGTGGAGCAAGAAAAACTCTCTGCTATAGTCGACCTGTACGAGAAGATGATCAAATTCGAGTACAGCATCTTCCACAGCACTTACGTGCCCGCCAAGACGGAAGGGATCGTGGCCATCAACGAGGCTAGGGGAAACAAACAGGTGGGGGCGGTCAGCCTCGTCTTCTTGACGTACAACGCGCTTCGGAATGGGCGAGCCCCTGTCAGGGCGAATACTATGTTCAAGAAGATCTACAGCATCCCCCATCCCCCTCCCAAGGATCTGCTGCAGGAGACCTTATACACTGTCTTCCCGGCGATGGAACTCAGGTTGGAGTTCTACGTCTCCGTTTTGCAGAGCGTGGCAATAAGCGGAGAGACCGTGTACAACGTTTGTGGAGGCAGCAAGTTCATGTACGCTGCGATGGTAAGCTCTCCAACTAATATTTATGAACGCTCGTTCGTAAAGTTCACCTCAACTTGTCTTGGGTTTTGATGACATTGTTTCTCGTCGTTGATGTTTACGAACGCACGTTCGTATATTCTAACATATTTGCTTGAATCTCAGATGCTGGGGCTGGTCGTCAACAGCTTCATTGAAGCCATCGACGAGGAGGATTTCCACGTGCACAGGGCGAAGGCCTCCACGATGGACCTGGAGGACATGTCCCTCCCGAGGACGGACATCAACATGCCCGTCGACGAGGGCATGCCCGCCATGGAGACGGACGACGACGAGCCCGCGCCCTCCTACAACGTCGAGGCGATCCTCCGATCCTTGGACGTCACTCCTCTCCGCATTTTAGCGCCGTCGGGAAATCCATCCGACGTGCAAGGGACTCCGGGTGGATACACGGGGTCGTCGGCGGGGACAACCCAAGATGTCCTCCCCGCGAGAACGTCTAGAGCGGAGGCATTCGGCACTCCCGGGGGATGCTCGACATCCGTGTCGCCCAGGCCGATCGTGGTTCCCAAGATGGAGAACCTCGACCTTCTGGACCAACGGTCCCGACCGACGTTGGACCAGTACCGCAACACGAGGCGGAGGATGAAGAAGACCCCCTACGTGGAGCTGCCTCCGGGGGCAATCATCGAGGTCTCCGATGAGGACGAGGGCGACATGGAGATCATGATCGAGTTGGGGGTAGACTTTGACAAAAACAAGAGGGTCAAAGAGGAGGCGTTGTCCGTCGCTGAGCTTAACGCCAAGCTCGAGCAAAAGATGAAGGAGGACATGGCGAAGGCGGCAGAGGAGAATGCCAAGAAAATGTTCGCAATTCAAGAGGAGCTGAGGCAGTCCAACGAGAAGACGGACGCCATCCTCGCCATGCTCCAGCGTATGCAGAGCTTCTCGGCGCCCCCCCAGCCGGCCTACCCCTTCCCTGGAGGATACCCCTCCCAATCCCCTCCACCAGGCATGTTCACCAGAGGGCCTTCCCGCCAACAGGCGCCCCACCCTACGCCTGTTGGCACCCCTCCACCCCCAGAGGTTCCCTCGACCACCCCCCACGATGTTGTGGCTGCGGCCATCCAGGAGGACGAGGATTTACGAGCGCGCGTTCGTGAATCTTCAGGTCCTCCAGTCCTCACCCCTCCCCCTTCAAGGGTAGGACTGCCATCATACACCGATGCGTCGTCTTTCACCGTCGTCCCCAGGGTAGTAGACAGGCATGGCGATGACTCTGCGCGACACACTGACATGGTCATTGTGGAGGATACGCAGGGGAGCCCCAATGACGCAGCAGCACTGCAGGGGATGGACGTTGAAGAGACACCTGCTGCGTGGATGGACGATGTCCGGATGGACGCGCTCGACCTGGGCGCCGAGGACGACAACGCGCTGCGCATCCAACCGACGCAGGCCTCACAGTCGGAGCGTGAGGCGGATGCCATGGAGACGGAGGCGGCTGCGGAGGTTACGAACGCGCGTTCGTAACCTCTCTAACATCGCGATGTTTTTCTCTTCATCGACATCCAGTGGCCTTGCGAGAGCCCTCTTTAGCGGTCCCCCTTGGGGCTGAACAGTTTTGTAGAACACGACATCATTTTGCCTTAGGAAAATGTGATAGACTATCACGTGAGAAATGTAAATATTCAACGGATTAATATATGAGCCTATGTTATCTGCATCGCGTTGGTTCAAATTCTCTGCCCTCGACCCCTTCTCATATATTGTATATGTTGATGAGATTATGTTCATTCTTGCATACCCACCTCATTCGCGAACGCTCGTTCGTGAAAGGGTGCGACCCACTATCCACCTCATTCGCGAACGACCGCTCGTAAATGTACGTGTAGCCGCGCTCACGAACGAGCGCTCATAAATGATGCGCACCGCCCCCGCAGCCTTCATTCACGAACGCTCGTTCGCAAGTGTGCCTTTGAGCACATTTTCCTTGCACTCTCCTCACTTCCTCGTCTTTAACCATAATGCACCGTCTTCATTTTCTACGCAAAATTTCATTATTGGATCATAGAATTAAACTAGTCGAGTTGTTCATCACAGGACCCCCCGGAGATAGGTCACAACCCCTCGACCAGTGGACCTCCCACCCGGCACAAACCTTTCATCGTTTTTGACCTCAACGGGGTGTTGTGTCACACCCAACACATCCCAAGGGTCCCCACGCGTCCCTTTCGTCACCCCGACGAAAGGGACTACGACGGCGAGCTCGACACCCTCATTAACCGCAAGGCTGTCCGCGCCCGTCCCGGCTTGCGTGACTTCCTTCGCGAGGTGGTCGAGTTCGCTCACGTCATTGTGTGGAGCTCCATGGTCATGGAGAACACAGAGCCCATCGTCCACTTCTTGTTCCGCGATCTCCCGAGCCCGTGCCTCGTCCTCGGCCAAGAGGACTGCGACGAGCTGCTCGACGAGAAAGGTCAACCGGTGCCCAAGTTTGGCGGTCGGGGCGGAGGACAACAGTTCCTCAAGGTCCTCCACTCGAGACTCTGGCGAGGCGTCCCCCGTCTGCAAGGGACGCCGCACGGGTGGTGGCCGACTCCAGAGAACACCGTCCTCATCGACGACAGCCCCACCAAGAGCGTCTTGAACCCCCCAGGAAACGTCATCTTCCCAGACACTTGGACCGGCGATAGGCAAGACACATTTTTGGTCGATAGGCTAGCCCCCTACCTTAGAAGGCTCGTGCTCCACGCCGGTAGCATCCCATTTTTTGTTAGGTCCAACCCCTTCGGCAATGCGGCACTAAGCCCCCGCGATAATGTATTCAAGAGCATCATGAGGCTCGCCAAACTCAATAAATTGATTTGAAATGCCTCCATGTCTTTGCTTGTATCATGTGGTTCACATTTACTAATGCTTGCTTCGTTTTTGGATGTCTTTTGTTGTTGTGATTGTTGTTGTTCTTGTTCTTGCCCATAGTCTGCCCCCATATGCGACGCCCCTGTGGTCAACGTCCCTTCCCGTCCCCTCTCGCCCCCTGCCTCCCCTTCCCGCGACGTCACGGACTTCCAAATGCCATCCCTCTACCAGTTCTCGGCGGTGGACGCGGCCTCGGCCGTGGATTACTCCCGCGACATCGGCATCGACGACGGCGTCATCAACAGCCCGCCCCCCGCACTTGTCGCCCGCGCCTACGCCCCGTCACCCTCCCCCCTCTCCAAGGAGAAACGAACGCTCGTTCGTTTGGGGCACCTCTCGCCCTCTAAGGACGACACCGTCGCTCGTCGTGGGCCGAGCCGGCGTCTCCGCATGGAAGGCCCCCGTTGCCACACCTCCCCCGCCGACTCCGTTCCTCCCCCCGCAACGTCCTCCGCCATCGTGAGCCCTCCACGCCTCGACTCCCCCCCGCCACTCACCAATACAATAGTTCCATCGGCTCCGGATGCTCCCGTCGACGCCCCCCTCGTTCCCACCGTTCCCCGCATGGACGAACCCAAAGCCAAGGTGCCCTCCTCAACCCTAAACCCCTTTCCCGCTTTTGCTTCCCTTGTCTTCCATTTGCGTGCCGTTCTCTTTACGAGCGCCCATCCCAAACCGCCCTCATTATTTTCCCCACTCCATTCCTATTCTTATCTTCCTATGACGTTGTTTCGCAGGTGGCTACCCGCTCGCTTGGTGCCCGGCCCTCCTCCACGTCCTCCTTGGATAGGCACGCCCTCAAGGCCGCATCTTCCGAGTCCGATCGTTGTCTGGCCCTCCGGAGAAGCGCAAGACGTTCCCTTTCGCAAACGCCCTCGCATTCTACTTATAATACCACCTCTTACAATTCGGGAGCGCGTCCTGAAACATGCAAGAACGACACATATTCCTGTCCAGGCAACACACAAGGATACAGTCGTGGGCCTGAGATTTTTAGAGCCATGGAGGCCGCCAAAAAAAAGGACTTAGCCGCAAAAAAAAAATAGTGGGTCGGACTAGTGTGACGTCTAGAAGCGTACTAGTGGGACGGACTCCCTAAATGGGCTTAGGTGTAGAACATATTTGTGGGAGTCCAAATTCGACGGAAATACGGAAATACGGAAATATGGATTCAATTTCCATATTTTACCTTGCTTATCTGAGGATAATAGGGTCTATTAGGACAAAATTAATGGTACTAGGAAATAGAGTAGTCTAACCCCGCCTTGTGCGGTAAAACGACTCTAAATAAGTACTATGACCGGTCCGTCAAATAGGATGGGCGGACCATGCAATCATGGTCCAAACCCTTGGTCCGGACCAAGTGACGGACGCGCCAAGATTACCCAACGGCCCGGAAGTGGCGGTTACAACGGGCCTTATGGCGGTTGGGGGAAAAGAGAGCGTTGGTGAAAATGTTAGTAAAACCGTTGGTGGGAACCGCCGGAAAACGGTTGGTAACCGTTTTCCGTTAGACCGAACGGTAACAGGGGAAGGAAGAGGGAGGAAGGAGATTTAAGGGTCCCTTCCTTCTCCCTCACACTCTTTTCTGGAAAAAGGCAACCTGTTGAGAGAACGAGTGGTGAGGTGTTCCTTCTTTCGAGCCGCCAGCAGTTGGATTGCTGGGACTCAGCACTTTTCAGTCACCGGCAGTGGGCTTGCCGGGACTTTGTGGCACTTAGACGGAAGAGAAGGACTCCGGAAGAGAGAGGGAGAGGTTGCAAGCCAGAAAGGGTGAGAAGAGAGGAAAATGCTGGAAGCACGGGAAGAGGATCAGCGGGAACCCATCCCGATTCCGCTGAAAGCCCTCACCCCTGCAATTCCGAGGGAGGATAGAGAGCTGCAGGAGCTCGCGGAGGATCTCAGGGTCATGGGTTGTGCGGGATTGCTCTCCAAACCCTGGAATCTCAGAGCGGAAGATACCCTCCGCGAGTTTAAATTCAAGAGGGGAAATCAGTGGCTAGGCACAAAGAGGAGGGATCCGGAACATTGGACTCCGGATACGTGGAACAGGGTCTACGGGTTTCCCAGGGGAATCACGGAGGGGTGGGCCGGCCGCCGCGACGGCCTGTTCGCCGGGAAATTCAGAGGGGACGCGGATCCAAAGGACGGGTTTCACCCAGGGAACTGCCGGAATATTAGGGAGCGGAGAGTGCTAGAGTTTCTCCTGCCCATTCTCAATCCGGACAAGCCGAAGCGGATTAGCCTCACCATGGCTAACACGCTGTTTGGTGCAATGTCCGGAGTCCGGCCGGTGAATTGGGGCCTGATCATCCAGGAGATAGTCGGACGGGCCCTCCCCCATATTGGCCGGAAACCCTCCTTCCTCTCCCCCTTCATTTTGCACCTCTACCAGCATTTCGACTGCATCACGGCAGAGGAGGAGGACCTGCTCACAATAGCGGCGGATGAGGTCACCTACAAGCTGCTCCCGGAAGCCGGAGACGTCGAGACGGAGACCTCCAGCGACCCTATTCTTCCGGAAGCACCTCCCTCGTCACCCGGAAGCCCGCCACCAACCGTCTCGAGGCCACTCTCTCCCCCTCCCCCGCACCAACATCCGGAAGCCGGACCTAGCCGGGAGACCCCATGGCGAAATGTGGACCTATCCGCTTGGGACTTCCCGGAGAATCCATTCAAGCGGTTCCAGGAGGGGATGGAGGACCTCAAGACCCAGTACTACCGACTGGAGCACATCGTCAAGGGGGCGAACCATGCTCTGGACGACTGCGGACCCGGAAACATTCTCCGGGAATTGGCAAAGAGGGCGGACCGGAAGGAGCTGGAGCAGGCCAAGACGGAGAACGCCCACCTCACCGCACAGGTAGCGGCTATGACCCAGGAGCTGAGTCAGAAGAGTGAGGAGATCCGGAAGTATCATGCGGAGCAGGCAGTACTCTTCAGCCGAATCCGGGAGCTGGTGGGTCATCCGGCGGAGATCGTGAACAAGGCACATCTCTACGACCGGATGATGGAGTCCGGAGAACTGGCTTCCGCTAGGCAGACCCTCCCCATCCTCGTGAAGTATTCACGGACGATGAAGGATCTCCTGGCGGAAATCCAGAGGGTGGTCCCGCCAAGCGGAACACCGCGGAGAGTGCTCTATCCGGGTCCGCCAGGGTCACCAACCGGGACCCTCTACGAGGTGGTTGGTGAAGTAGCCCTGGTTCAGAATCCGCCGGCCTCTGCAGGACCCAGCCAGCAAGGAGGCGGCTCTCGGCCTGGTCATTCCGGAGGGGCTCCGGAAAGGGTCCATTCTCCCCAGGTGAGGCGGAAGAGCACCGGGTCGGTCCGATCCGGAAGGGGCCAGTCCCCTGTTCTGCGGAACTCGGATAGGTCCCGGACTCCGGATAGGGCTCGGACGCCGATCCGGCACCAGACTTCCCGTCGCGCACCTCTCCATGAGGAGTGGCCGAAACACCATGGGCACAAGGGGGACCCCGGAGTGACACCCGGGACTTGTGGCGCCGTTGGTGAGAGGGCCCAAGTGATCCTAGTGTGGGTGAGGGCCCCGGGCGTTGGGAACGCCTCCCACCCACAAAGACTAGGAGGCACAAGGGTAAGGCCATGAGTTATGCGTAGCTCATGGCGTGGTGATTCTAGAAAGCTCAAGAACACCTCAATCGGAGGTGTGAGCTAGGAGTTATGGCCATTTGAGTGGGGCGCTGTCCCGGGACAGCGCCCTGGTACAGCAGTGCCTGGGAGTGATTCCCGGGACTGCCAAGGTTCAAACAGGCATAACTTCCTCAAGACTTGCTCAAATGGAGCAAGTGAGGAGTCCATCGGCATCTACGTGAAGCGTAGATGAGGATGGAGTGGTTGGTTGTTATGATCAGACATCATACAAGGAAGTTATGATGGTCTGAAGCTGCTGGGGGGTTCTAGGCCCAGCAGCTAAAGGAAAATGTCCACTTGGCCCCAACTCTTGGTAGAGAGACAAGAGGTTGGTTGACGGTGGGGTAGGGGCCCCGCGTGAAGTCCTAGAGGCTTATATGGGTGAGGTGGTGTGGCCTCACCCACCCGAGGCCGAACGGTATGGCCTCCATGGGCATTGGCCCAATGTGAGGCCATAGTTGCCTAGTATGACTCGGGTCGTTGTAGTGTTGCTCCGGCAACGCGATGATCAACATAAGATGGGACTTCCATGGATGGAAGTCCACATCTAGGAATGGGTTACCGATTAAGGGGTGAGTCCCGAAAGCAAAGTAGGAGGGTTGGTTCCCCTCCTATGAACTATATGGTCCGGGGTAAGAGGAGCTAACCATTAGCATGGCGGAATGTAAAGGGTTAGCGACTCGTAACCTTTGCTTGAATTGAAAATTGGCAAGATTGTCAAGGGGGGGCTAGCAAGGGTTGCGACACTTGGTATCAGAGCAGGGTTCCAATATTTGAGCTAGCACTTTGAGGGAGACATGGCTATCAAACCTGAGGGTTATTATGGTGAGCCCGGGGTTTCCAAAAGGTTGTGAGGCTCAAATTGGAACAAAGATCATGTGTAAATGGAATTTGACCATACCATTAGTTCTAATGACAATGGTGGGCATGAGGGTGGATTCGGTGAGGAAAATGGAGGTGTCCTTTGAAAGGGCTCCCGCACACCTCAAAAAGCATTTGGGGCCTAGAATACCGAATGCACCCAAAACCTTGGAGGGCATTAATGTTGGATTGAAATTCCAATTCCAAATGCTTGGAAGGTATTGATGTTGGAATGAAGTTGGTGGAAATGAGGCGTCCGGGCCTCTTAAGGCGTATATGCGCGCATTTCACACCCGAATGAATAGTACATCTTTGATGAACGAGCTTTCTAAGAAATGCATCGTTTTAGGTGGGTTTCAAAAGCAGGTGGTGAATACCAAGTTCAAATTTCCAAAGTTTATTGAGGTTGTGGCGGGGATCATCAAAATTGCCATGAGCATCAAGGCCGATGATCCCATTAAGAAATTTGGCGGTGCGTTACAACAATGGACGTTGAGGGGAGATAGGTTCCCCGCCAAATAATACTTGTGCCGCGAACCGAATGTAAGACGATGGCATTGTGGCCAAGGCTAGTAGCCTTAAGCCGAGGCCAAGTCTCTTGTACCTTGAGGCTCAAATGAATGGGAGAAATGTCTCACGTATTGATAAAAAGAGGCTACCACTTCTTCTTGAGCCCAAAATTCACAAGGGAGTTGGGGCTTGCCGATTGGTAGAGCGGGCAAGCCCACCAAGGTGCGGTTTGGAAAGGGCGATCCGCATGAGACAAAGGAGGCCGCGATGCATGTAACCTTTCAACGTGGGATATTGGATTTTTGTCAAAATTTCACACCAAGTGAAATAGATAAAATGCATGTCATTGTGAAGGCCGCCTTCTTTGAAACTCACATGATAGATGTGAGGTGCAAGCCGGTGTGCTTGCGGTGCATTATGATGTGTCATAATGGCAAAGAATTGAAGTTCAAATTAACAATGACTCCCTATGGTAGGAGGACCTAAGTTGAATTTGGTCTTAATGGACCGAATGAAAAAAAAAAAAAAACATAATGGTCGTGGTTCAATTGGAGCAACTCCAAGGAACGTATGGGGAGGCTAGGAAAGATGGGCCTCCCCCAAACAACATTGGTGTGATGTTGGTGAGATACAAGGATGTATTCACCAATGTGTTGCCCAAAAAAAAATTTCCGCCAAGGAGTGAAAAATAACTTTGCTCAACGAGAGATTAAGTTCTTGAGGTATGTGGTGACAAAGGAAGTTGGTGGACGAACATGAAGAATGTCAAGGCAATCCAAAAGGAGAATTGGCCCTTGATTCAAAAGGGCTTAGGTCATTTGTTGGCCTAGCCAATTAGTACCACAACTTCATTCGAGAGTTTTTTAAGGTTGCTAGGACCTTATTCAACTTATTGAGGAAAATGGCTATCCCAAGAGTGGGATGAGCCTTGTCACCAAGCCTTTGGGGGGCTCAAAAACAAGTTCTCTTCGCCATCCGTGCTTAAGTTCGCGGACTTTGACAAACCTTTTGAGGTGCATACGGGGGCGAGTGACTTTAGCATTGGCGGATGTTGAGGCAAAATGGATGGCCATTGCATATAAGAGCATGAATCTCGATGGTTGTCCGACCTTGTCCAACTTATGCAAAAAATGGCTATCCCAAAAGTGGGATGAGCTTTGCCACCAAGTCTTTAAGGAGCTTAAGACCAAGTTTTCTTCGCCGCCCGTGCTCAAGTTTGCGAAATTTGACAAACCTTTTGAGGTGCATACGGGGGCGAGTAACTTTACCATTGGCGGATGTTGATCCAAGATGGATGCCCATTGCATATGGGAGCATTAAGCTTAAAGGTTGTCAAACCTTGTGCGACTTGTGAAAGAAATGGCTATCCCAAGAGTGGGATGAGCCTTGCCACCAAGTCTTTGAGAAGCTTAAGAGCAAGTTCTCTTCGCCGCCCGTGCTCAAGTTCGCGGAGTTTGACAAGCCTTTTGAGGTGCATACGGGGGCGAGTGACTTTACCATTGGCGGATGTTGAGGCAAGATGGATGGCCATGGCATATGAGAGCATGAAGCTCGATGGTTGTCCCACCTTGTGCGACTTGTGGAAGAAATGGCTATCCCAAGAGTGGGATGATGTTTGTACGAGTCTTTGGGGAGCTTAACACCAAGTTCTCTTCGCCGCCCGTGTTCAAGTTCGCAGAGCTTGACAAACCTTTCGAGGTGCATACGGGGGTGAGTGCCTTTGCCAATGGTGGATTATGTGTAAGATGGATGGCCATTGCATATGGGAGCATAAAGCTCGATGGTTGTCAAAGAAGACAACCAACTCATGACAAAGAACTTCTTTGCCGTAGTGCATTGCTTGAAGATGTGGCGACATTATATGGGGTCGCACAAAGCAAAGGTCTACATGGAGAATGTGTCCTAAAAGTATTTTGACATACAAGCGTAAGTGAACGCCAAGTCATTGCGGAGGCATGATAGTTTGGCGCTTATGAAGGTGGATTTGATCCACAAACCGGACCATGGAAATGTGGTGCCAGATGCGCAAAGTAGACCGGAAGAGTTCCAAGCAATGAGAACCATCCAAACCTTGTGGCTAATGTGTGCCGGCAAAGGAAACTTGTGATGCAAGATACGGGAGGGGTAAATTAACTACCCCAAAGCACAAAAGCTTTTAGGTGAGCTTCGCAAGAGCAAGGTTGTCGCAACCCTTGCTAGGTCCCTTAATAATCTTGCCAATTTTCAATTCTAGCAAAGGTTACGAGTCGCTAACCCTTCGCATTCCGCCATGCTAATGGTTAGCTCCTCTTACCCCGGACCAATAGTTCATAGGAGGGAACCAACCCTCCTACTTTGCTTTCGGGACTCACCCCTTAATCGGTAACCCATTTCCCCAATGTGGACTTCCATCCATGGAAGTCCAATCCTATGTTGATCATCGCGTTGCCGGAGCAACACTACAACAACCCGAACCATACTAGGCAACTATGGCCTCACAATAGGCCAAAGCCCATGGAGGCCTTGCCGTTCGGCCTCGGGTGGGTGAGGCCACACCACCTCACCCATATAAGCCTCTAGGACTTCACGCGGGGCCCCTACCCCACCGTCAACCAACCTCTTGTCTCTCCACCAAGAGTTGGGGCCAAGTGGACATTTTCCTTTAGCTGCTGGGCCTAGAGCCCCCCAGCAGCTTCAGACCATCATAACTTCCTTTTATGATGTCTGATCATAACAACCAACCACTCCATCTTCATCTACGCTTCACGTAGATGCCGATGGACTCCTCACTTGCCCCATTCGGGCAAGTATTGAGGAAGTTATGCCTGTTTGAACCTTGGCAGTCCCGGGAATCACTCCCAGGCACTGCTGTACCAGGGCGCTGTCCCGGGACAGCGCCCCACTCAAATGGCCATAACTCCTAGCTCACACCTCCAATTGAGGTGTTCTTGAGCATTCTAGAATCACCACGCCATGAGCTACGCATAGCTTATGGCCTTACCCTTGTGCCTCCTAGTCTCCGTGGGTGGGAGGCGTTCCCAACGCCCGGGGCCCTCACCCACACTAGGATCACTTGGGCCCTCTCACCAACGGCGCCACAAGTCCCGGGTGTCACTCCGGGGTCCCCCTTGTGCCCATGGTGTTTCGGGCACTCCTCATGGAGAGGTGCGCGACAAAGGTGCTCAAAGAAGTTAAGTTGGTGGACGGATTGTTCAAGTGCAAACAAAGTCGGGTATATGTGCCACAAGGCAAGTTGAGGCTATCGGTTTTGAAGGAGGAATATTATAGTCCTATTGCCGGCCATAGAGGAGAAAGAAAAAACCGCCATAGAATGGTGTCAAAGAGGTACCATTGGCGGTGCATAAAGGAAGATATAACCCGCTTTGTGAAGGCTTGAATCAAAGTGCCAAGTGAACCGAGCCTCTTACCAAAAGCAAGGCGGCTTCTTGCAACCGTTGCCTATCCCGTTGGCGCCATGGCATGGTATGTGCATGGACTTGATCACAAGTTTGCCGGAGTCACATGGGTATGATGCCATCTTGTTGATGGTATAGCGGTTTGCCAAGTGGGCACACATGGTGCCGATTGTGGGAACCGCCACCGTGTTGGAGACCGCATAGCCTTTTCTCAAAGGATGGTTGAGGCACCACGGGTTGCCAAAAGTGATTGTGTGGGATCAAGATCCAAAGTTCACAAGTGCATTTTCAATGCATTTCTCTAAGGAGGTCGGAATGAAACTAAGGTTTAGCACGGCCTTGCATTCCCAAATGGATGGGAAAGCGGAGCGTGTGAATGGAGTCTTGAAGCAATACTTGAGGAACTTGGTGGGGGCGGACCAAAGAGATTGGGCGGACTATGTGGGTCGAGCGGAGTGTAATTGCAATGTAGCCACGCACTTGGCTACCAAGGGGTGGTCTTTGGTGGTGGCTTATGGAGTGGATGCGCTCCAACCTATTAACCTAGCTCTCGAGGGGGCACATTCAACACTAGAGTTCAACCAAGATGGTGAGGACTTGGCCAAGAATGTAAACAAGTCTTGGAGATGACCAAGTTGTTGGTGGAGAAAGCCCGAAGGTGGTACGAAGTGCGAATCAATGCCGGAAGACGCAAAGTGGATAATGAGGTGGGCCAAAAGGTGTTGTTGAATGTGAACAACTTCACTTACCCGAAAGGCCTCACTCCAAAGTTTATGTCCAAAATTGGAGCTCCGTTTCCCATTGTGGAACAAGTGTTCAAGGACATGTATAAGTTGGAATTACCGCCCGAGATCAAAGTGCATCCCATATTTCATGTCTCAATCCTAAAGTCATTTAAGGACGACACCTTGTGGCCCGATCACAAGCAAGTGATATTGGAAGGTAGTGTTAGGTTGCATTGGTGACATTGTCCCATATGGGTTGTCAAGGCTGGTCCTAACCTACACATATAAATAAAGGCATAAGGGGAGGAGCTAACACACTCTCTCCATTGTATGCAATCCTTGTGTGTTGTGTTCTACCTCTCTACGCTGATATCTTTGCTTTCTACTCTCATTTCCCAATAGGTTATGGGCCCACTTTGCTTTAGAGCTTAGAGATCAGCTTAGGAGGAGGTAGGAGAGAGCCGGATCTGATCGGAGGCGATTTGAAGGTGTTTCAAGCTTTTGGTGGAGTTTTGGAGTTTTGGAGCACTTTTGGAGCGCCTTGGAACATTCTTGGACACTTGGACCAGCGTGGAGGATACCTTAGGTTGAGGTTCATTGTATCTTGAGTGTTTATGTGAGATCGATTCGCATTTTGAGGGTTTGAGGTGATTAGAGTTCCAAAAGGCTTAGTTGTGGCTTTTTGATGGTTATATAGTTATTAAGCTTAGTTTTGGAGTGGAAAGGTGCTGACTTGAGAGATCCATCCATTCTATGCTTACTTTGAGGTGTTTTGAGTTCCAAAAGGCTTAGTTGTGCCTTTTTGATGGTTATATAGTTATTAAGCTTAGTTTTGGAGTGGAAAGGTGCTGACTTGAGAGATCCATCCATTCTATGCTTACTTTGAGGTGTTTTGAGTTCCAAAAGGCTTAGTTGTGGGTTTTTTGATGGTTATATAGTTATTTGGCTTAGCTTTGGAGTGGAAAGGTGCTGACTTGAGTGTGTGAGAACCTTGAATTAATTCCAAAGTTTAAAATCATTTTCTAAACTTCCTTGAGGGTTTCTAAGCCCTTGTACTACATTGAGTGAGTGGGAGCTTGCATTCGGTTTGAAAATGGCTTCTAGGGAAAACGATGGACTTATATCGGTTGACAAGTTCGGTGGCGAGAACTTCAACCTCTATAAGTTCAAATTGGAGATGGCCATGTCCACCAAAGATCTTTGGGAGATCGTGGATGGTTCGGAGTTGCCACCGCCTTCTACGTCGAGCGACGAAGTCAAGAAGGCGTACGAGCGACGATGCAAGAAAGCCTTCGCCATCATTGCCATGAGTTTGGTGGACAAGGAGTTGGCGCACATCAAAGGATGCAAGGGACCCGCGGAAGCGTGGAAGACCTTGTGCAACATCCACGAAACCAAAAGCTTGTCCAACATCTTGTTCATAAGGCGCAAGTTCTTCACCATCAAGATGGACGAGGGCGACGACATCCTCACGCACATCAACAAGGTAAAATCTCTTGCGGACCAACTCACGTGCTTGGAGGTCCCTATGAAGGACGAGGACGTGGTCATGACCTTGCTCGATAGCCTACCACCCTCGTTCGAGCATTTGATCACCGCATTGGAGACGCGCCCCATTTCGGAGCTCAAGTTGGACTTCATCACCGCACGTCTCATGCACGAGGTGTCCAAGAGGAAGGAGAAGGAGCCTCAAGGCGACGATGCGGCCATGTTGTCCCGCCAACATCGAGCGTTCGACAACAACGAGAGGCGCGGCGACGGCCCGAGGTGCTACAATTGTGGTAAGTTGGGCCACATTGCTCGTAATTGTCGAATGAAACGCAAGGTGAACGCAAACATGGCAAGGGCGAGCGATGATTTTGCATTCGTAGCGAGAGATGGGGCGTCTAAAATGTCCGCCACTAGATGGATCGTGGATTCGGGGGCCTCGCAACACATGACACCACATAAGCATTTTTTCGACACTTACGAACCCGTCACGGGTCGCAAAGTGTTTATGGGTGATAACGGCATGGTAGATGCCGTAGGCAAAGGCTCCATACTAGTGGAAACACGCGTGAAAGGCCGTGTGCGGAGCATTAGAATGCACGACGTGCTTCATGTGCCGAAAATGCATTCCAACTTGCTTTCGGTGAGCAAGCTCATTTCGAGGGGTTTGAAAGTGCATTTCAACTCGTTGGGATGCGTGGTGAGGGCGAGCAACGGCGAGATGTTGGCCGTGGCGTCGTTGGAGTCCAATTTGTACCAATTGGACACCAACGTGTTGAATGGGGCCGAAACGAGTTCTTTGGCGCATTCCGAGGCCAACTCGCATCCTTTGGAGCTTTGGCACAAGAGGTTGGGGCATCTCAACGCCAATAGCGTGAAAATGCTCCAAAGCATGGTGAGCGGGATGGACGTGGGAGCGGCTCAAGGCGACGTGCATTCCTTCGCATGCGAAGGATGTGTGGAGGGCAAACAAGCGAGGCGACCATTCCCCACGGACGGAGGCACCCGCGCCACCAAGATCTTGGAGCTCGTGCATTCCGACGTGTGCGGGCCGATGAAAACGGCGTCCATCGGAGGCGCGAGGTATTTTCTCACCTTCATTGACGATTTCTCACGCAAGATTTGGGTGTACGTGCTCAAGTCCAAGAAGGAGGTGTTGGCAAGGTTCAAAGAATGGAAAACCTTGGTGGAGAGGCAATCGGAGCACGTAGTGAAGGTTCTTAGGTCGGATAACGGGGGGGAATACATTTCAAAGGCATTTGATGATTTCTTGAGCAAACATGGCATTGCACGGCAAACCTCCTCACCTTACACGCCGCAACAAAACGGCGTGGCGGAGCGAGCCAACCGGACCATCGTGGAGATGGCACGGTCCATGATTCATGCCCAACGCCTCGGCCACGAATTTTGGGCGGAGGCGGTGTGCAATGCGGCGTACGTACGCAACCGGTGTCCCACCAAGGCGGTTGAAGGAATGACACCCGAGGAGGCGTGGAGCGGGAGGATGCCGCACGTGTCGCACATGCGGGTGTTCGGATGCGTGGCTTACGCGAAGGTGCCGGATCAAAGGCGAACGAAGTTGGATGCGAAGGGCGTCAAGTGTTTGTTCCTCGGATATTGCGAAGGCACCAAGGCGTATCGGCTCATGTGCTTGGAGACGAAGAAAATCATCAAGAGTCCGGACGTGGTGTTTTTCGAGGACAAAACGCATTTGGAGGATTGTCCAAGTGGGAGAGTTGATGAAGTACCGACGGTGAAGGTGGATATATCTCCCAAATCGGAAGCGGAGGAGTTGGAGGCGAGCGGCGACGTTTCGGAGCCGGACGAGGAGGAGCCGAACATTGAGGACGAGTCGGAGGCCGAAGTACCGGCCGTGAAATCCACTCGTAGCGCGGAGGCATCGAAACTTAACGCCGGTAAGAGAACCGCAACCAAACCACCTCCACCACCGCAAGATGGCAATGAGACCATAGGCAATTCTAGGTATCCGGATAGGCCACGCAAACCTCTTGGGGAATGGTGGAAAAACCACATTCCGCAACCCGAAGACGATGAGCACGCAAACATAGCAATGGTTGGGGAACCTAGAAACTTGAGAGAAGCATTTGAATCGAGTGATGCGAGCGAGTGGGAGTCGGCTATGCAAGAGGAGTACGAATCTCTCATAGCCAACGCCACGTGGGAGTTGGTTCCATTGCCGAAGGGCCGCAAGGCCATGAAATGCAAGTGGGTGTTTCGCACGAAGAAGGATGCCAACGGTACGGTAGTTCGGTTCAAAGCGAGGTTGGTGGCCAAGGGGTGCTCGCAAGTGGAAGGTGTGGATTTCGGCGAGACTTTCGCACCCGTGGCCAAATTCAACACCATTAGGGTCATCCTCGCAATGGCGGCGGCCATGGGCTTGGAGATACATCAAATGGACGTCAAGACCGCATTCTTGAACGGCGAATTGCACGTGGTCATCTACATGGAGCAACCGGAGGGGTTTGTGCAAAAAGGCCGAGAGCACCTCGTATGCAAGTTGGGGAAATCGCTCTACGGATTAAAGCAATCCGGACGAGCGTGGTACGAGTGCATTCACATATTCTTTGTGAACAAAGGCTTTACGAGGAGCCATGCGGACCACTCGTTGTACGTGTTACAAACTTGCCACTACATTGTGATGGTAATCATATATGTAGACGACCTCATCATCTTGGCCAGCAACGTGGACGTGATCAACGAGTTGAAATCTAGCCTCGAGAAGGAGTTCGAGATGAGCGACCTCGGCGAGTTGCATTTCTTCCTCGGAGTCCATTTCGAGCGGGATAGGAGGACGCGCACCATCACCATGCATCAACGAAGCTACATCGAAACCATTTTGGAGCGATTCGGCATGAGTGATTGCAAGCCCATCTCAACCCCGCTCGACACCAAGACCTCATTGGCCAAGCTTTCGGAGGAGGAATACGAGGAGCATTCACACGAAATGAAGGACATTCCGTACCAAAGGGCGGTGGGGTCGTTGATGTACGCAATGGTGGCCACAAGACCGGACATCGCATTTGCGGTAAGCGTGGTAAGTCGGTTTATGTCGAAACCGGGTCCGATGCATTGGATGGCCGTGAAACGAATTATGCGATACTTGAAAGACACCATTGATATGAGGTTGCGCATTGGAGGACAACACATAAACCTCAAAGGTTATTCGGATGCGGATTGGGCCGGCGATGTGGAAAACCGAAGGTCTACCTCCGGATACGTTTTCTTCGTTGGAGACGGGGCCGTGACGTGGAATAGCAAACGACAACAAACGGTGGCTCAATCCACAATGGAGGCGGAGTACATGGCCATGAAC
This sequence comes from Polytrichum commune, assembly GCA_950295325.1. Lineage (NCBI taxonomy): Eukaryota > Viridiplantae > Streptophyta > Polytrichopsida > Polytrichales > Polytrichaceae > Polytrichum > Polytrichum commune. Next base: position 31,748,685 of record OX485809.1, read on the forward strand.
CGATGCACGAGGGAGGCCATTTGGCTAAGGCAACTAATGGAGGATGTAGGTTGTGCACAAGAGGAGGCGACAACCATGATGTGCGACAACCAAGGTTCTATGGCATTAGCTAAGAACCCAACCAACCATGATAGGTCAAAACATATAGATGTGCAACATCATTTTATTAGAGAGAAAATCGAAAACAATGTTGTAGAGCTAGAATATTGTCCAACGCAATATATGGTAGCGGATATTCTTACAAAGGCTTTAGCGAGGGATAGGCATGAGATGTTAAGTGAAATAATGGGGTTGGAGTACAATGCCACCTCGCAAAGTGGGAGTATTGGAAGGTAGTGTTAGGTTGCATTGGTGACATTGTCCCATATGGGTTGTCAAGGCTGGTCCTAACCTACACATATAAATAAAGGCATAAGGGGAGGAGCTAACACACTCTCTCCATTGTATGCAATCCTTGTGTGTTGTGTTCTACCTCTCTACGCTGATATCTTTGCTTTCTACTCTCATTTCCCAATAAGTGATTAGGCAACCTCCCGACCTTATGGACATCATTTGGAACATGAGGTAGGAGGGCATCCTCAAGTGTAGGAAGCCCAAGTGAAAAGGAAAGAAAATGTACAAAGGAATACTTGGTGAAATGGTGAGGATACCATGAGAAAGAAACCGCTTGGGTGGCGGCAAGAGACATGGTCAACACCAATGAATTGATGAAGCACTTTGAAGAAACTAAGGCTAGACATTCCAATAAAATGAAGCGTAGGCATTGATGAGGACATCAATCTCCTTTAGTGGGGGAGAGACTCTAGTAGCAAACATAGCTTCGAGGTTAATTGCTCCACAACATGCACTTGTTCTTTGGCTTGAGGGAATAAAGTCCAAACTTTAGTGGTGCAAAGAGAAAAGTATGAGATGAGGTCCTAGTCTTGTACTTGTGCTTGGTTAATGGAAGAGGGGGAATAGACATGCCAAACTAGGTTGGGTAAGCCGAGTAATTGGGGCCATGGCTTGGAGGGGCCTTGGATAAAACCAAGAAACTTCTTAGTTGTGGGCTTGTCCGGGCGGGGACAAGGTGATGGCGCGTGCTCATAAAAGTGCTACCCGCGAGCTAACGAGAGTTGGCGCATGGGAGTCATGAACCCATGTCTCGAAAGAGCAAAGTGGGAACCGAGTCGGGCGGGACTTGGCATCACCCCCGTGCGATCGAGGCGTGGCTTAACAATGGAAAGCCATCTCGGAGTTGCAACCGAGACAACTTAGTGGAAGCGTTGAGGTCTCGCCTAGATGTGTCACGTTAGGCTAGTGGAGCCTAACGGGGGAGGCCCCAAAGGAGGGGCAACCCAAGTGAGTCCCAAAGTAGGTGGGTCTAGTATAGGTTAGGTCCTTGGAGGAGTTCCAAGGTCGCTAACGGAACACCCAGTAACGACACCTTTGGGACTATGCCAAATTTGAAGATGCATTGTGGGGGTCGCGCCCTAAGGTAAACACAATGCCGCACCATAGAGGATGGCAACTTGAGAATTGGTGTGCCGACTACGAGTATAGTCGATGAGGGCATCGACTCCGTTTGGTGGGGGTGAGTGTCGCGCACCTCTCCATGAGGAGTGGCCGAAACACCATGGGCACAAGGGGGACCCCGGAGTGACACCCGGGACTTGTGGCGCCGTTGGTGAGAGGGCCCAAGTGATCCTAGTGTGGGTGAGGGCCCCGGGCGTTGGGAACGCCTCCCACCCACAAAGACTAGGAGGCACAAGGGTAAGGCCATGAGTTATGCGTAGCTCATGGCGTGGTGATTCTAGAAAGCTCAAGAACACCTCAATCGGAGGTGTGAGCTAGGAGTTATGGCCATTTGAGTGGGGCGCTGTCCCGGGACAGCGCCCTGGTACAGCAGTGCCTGGGAGTGATTCCCGGGACTGCCAAGGTTCAAACAGGCATAACTTCCTCAAGACTTGCTCAAATGGAGCAAGTGAGGAGTCCATCGGCATCTACGTGAAGCGTAGATGAGGATGGAGTGGTTGGTTGTTATGATCAGACATCATACAAGGAAGTTATGATGGTCTGAAGCTGCTGGGGGGTTCTAGGCCCAGCAGCTAAAGGAAATGTCCACTTGGCCCCAACTCTTGGTAGAGAGACAGGAGGTTGGTTGACGGTGGGGTAGGGGCCCCGCGTGAAGTCCTAGAGGCTTATATGGGTGAGGTGGTGTGGCCTCACCCACCCGAGGCCGAACGGTATGGCCTCCATGGGCATTGGCCCAATGTGAGGCCATAGTTGCCTAGTATGACTCGGGTCGTTGTAGTGTTGCTCCGGCAACGCGATGATCAACATAAGATGGGACTTCCATGGATGGAAGTCCACATCTAGGAATGGGTTACCGATTAAGGGGTGAGTCCCGAAAGCAAAGTAGGAGGGTTGGTTCCCCTCCTATGAACTATATGGTCCGGGGTAAGAGGAGCTAACCATTAGCATGGCGGAATGTAAAGGGTTAGCGACTCGTAACCTTTGCTAGAATTGAAAATTGGCAAGATTGTCAAGGGGGGGCTAGCAAGGGTTGCGACACTTCCGATCGGGAGGCCACTCCGAGTAGGGGCAAGGCTCCTATGACCCACGCCTCGCCATCGTCTCCACGGGACTGCCAAGTGGTGAGTCCATTTCCTCCGCCACACTCGAGAGCGGCCTCCAACAGGGATCCGCGGACGGCTTCACTCTCGGGTGGACGGAATCCGGAGCAGGGCACCGGAAGCGATCCTTCTCCAGTCCGAAGCATCCGGATGGGGACAGCTTCCGGAACCCCAGGGACAGTCTCCGGGACACCAGGGACCGCTACCCCACGGACCGAGAGGGCAGCGGATTCGGAGGACGAGGTTGCTCCGTCTCCGAACATGAGGAGGATGCTCACGCGGCTGCAGAAGGCGTCGCCGGCTGGGGGCTCATCCGCCGTCAGCGGATTAGGGAGTCACTCCAAGGAGGGATCGGCTCCGAAGAAGCACCGGTCTTCTTAATTAGGGGAGTGGCTAGATTGATTAGGCAGAAGGGAGGTAGGCAGGTAGGACTTAGGAGTTTTTGAAGACGATTAATAAAATTTTCCTTTGGTAGTGTCAGCGGAAAACCCGGATCTAGATCCGAGAAATCCGGGAGACCGGGGGTAGTTAGGGTTTTCTTGAGCGGCGGCCGCTTGGGCCGCCGCCCTCAGTTTAGGGATTTTTGAGCCTCTACTTAAGGCTGAATAAGGAGCTTGGGGGGGGTTCCTTCTCCATTGTTGTATTGTGGTTACTCCTACCCCGAATAAATGTCTTTGCTTCTCACCCCTTGACTTCTCTTGATTGCTGTGTGTGTGAATGACCCGGAGATCGTTAGTGGAAGAGAAAGGGAGGGCATGAAGGATAGGAGTTCCGGATAGGACATGAGAGAGGAGACCCGGATCAGATCCGGTTACCGCCTTGTAGATCCTCTCTGAGTGTAGTGGGAGGGAAACCTCACTAATCCGGTAGGTTGGGTAACGTCTAGGTGGGATAGCCGCTGGGAAGATTGGGTGAGATCCGGAAGGAATCCGGACTTACGCCAATCTGATCTTCTGAAGAGGTCCCACCGTCCTTAGACGGACCTGCCCGGATTAGTGGTACGGATCGCCTAGTTATCTCAGATTGAGTAGAATCCAAGGTAAAGGTAGCCGGACAGATCCGTCGGACGGAGAAGGAGAGGTCCGGATCAGTAAGGATTCCGATAGGAGGCCACCTCCGGAGTGCAGTAGGAAGAGATCCTCATTGTTCCGAATGCCTGGGTAACGTCCATGTGAGATAGCCGTCGTTAGGACTGGGCAAGATCCGGAAGGTGCCGGACTTACGCCATCCGACCTTCTGAAGAGGTCTCACAGTCTTCGGACGGGGTAATCCGGAAAGTGGTACGGGTCACCTACTCATCCCGTCGAGTTAGATCTCCGGTTGGAATCCAGACTCCTCTGGCCACTTTGGTCCCAAGAAACAATCCAGATCTCTCTGCGTGACCTGCCAGGACGGACCTGATCAATCCGGATTGGTTGTGAGGGAATTTCCGGATTCTAACCTCATCAAGGACGTCTTCACCGGAAGAAACCAATTATTCTAGAGGGTAGACGTAAAGGGGTGGGTAAGTATTATAAAGAGGACCTAGAAATAACATCCGGAGAGGTACCCTCCGGAAAAAGGCTAAGAATGTCCCCAAAGACCAAATATCCGGAAATTAGGATTTCCGGAAATTTGGCTAAGGAAGAAGAAATAAGCAGGTACGGAGAATTTTAGACCTCCTACACTTCACAGAATCCCTGGACGATACTAAGGTCACCCGGAAATATCCGGATTTGGCACAAAAAAACCCGCCAATCCGGAACTTTTGGTGTTTGTGGGTTCCCACACGTTTTTGATCCGGATTTACGCCATCCGATCTTTTGAGAGGTCTCACCGCCTTCGGACGGAACAATCCGGAAAGTGGTACGGATCGCCCAGTTATCTCAGATTTAGTAGAGCCCCAGGCAGTTGTATACCGGATCCGTCCGCCGGAAGGGGAGACTCGGATCAGATCACTAGTCATTACCTTCCGGAACCTTTCCGGGTGTAGTGGGAGGGAAACCTCATTTTCCCGGCTGGTCGGGAAACGTCTAGGTGGGATAGCCGCTGGGAGGATTGGGTGAAGTCCGGGAGGGATCCGGATTCATGCCATCCGAGCTTCTGAAGAGGTCCCACCGCCTTTAGACGGACCAATCCGGAAAATGGTACGGATCGCCTAGTTAGCCCGGATTCAGTAGAGCCAAAGGTAGTACTAGCCGGATGAGATCCGGAGAAGTACAGGAGTAAGTTAGGATTCCGGATGAGGGGATACAGATCCGGAGGAAGGGGGAAGGAGACACCATCAATCCGGATATCCGAGTAGCGTAGAGACAAGATATTCCGGAACGTGGTACGGATCACTCTTTCACTCTGTTGAGCTTACCCCCCTTCGTGGAATCCGGCACCCTCCTGTCGTTGTAGTCCTAGGAGGTAATCCGGACTCCCTGTGTGACCTGCCAATCCGGACCTGATCAATCCGGCTTGGTTGTGAGGGAAGATCCGGACCCCCCTCTAGAGAAGGACGTCTTCACCGGAAAATACCCATCATTAAGGGAGGATAGAACGTAGTACAAAGATATTTTAGGGAGGAAACAATTCGTCTGGGACTTAGGAGTCAAATCCGGAAGAGGAAGTTCCGGATACAGGAGGATTTCAAAAAGGCCGGAAACTAGGATTTCCGGAAAATATAAAAGAAGAGGGGAAACAAACAGTTCCGGAAAGTCTCTACCTCCTACACTTCACAGAATCCCTGGACGATACTAAGGTCACCCGGAAATATCCGGATTTGGCACAAAAACCCGCCAATCCGGAACTTTTGGTGTTTGTGGGTTCCCACAATATTTAAGTGCTTACTTTCTATGCTATTCCAAGTTACTCAAGACATTGATGGTATTTCCATTATAATTGTATTTCAATCCCAATTAATTCATTCAACTTCCATTCATTCTTCGCATCTTCCCTTCCATTCATGACGAGTTGTCATTTCATACGCAACTATTCTCATGTATGCCTCACATTTTTGTTCACTTCCATGCCTTTATGTATAATAATAGTAGCATACCATTATACATATGGGATTTTTAGTCGTCATTACTGGTCCAATTTTGAAATGTGCATCCTTATATAGTCTCATAATCAACAAGAAGTCTCCAAATACCGAATATAGTGTTACATGTCAGAAGCTCACAGTGGGTTCATGTCGGCAGGCGCCTGCTGCTACACCCAGTCGAAGGTTCATTGTGGTGTTCGATTTAAACGGCATATTTTGCCACTGTTCCCGACGTAACCCGGGTATGGTGACTGTGCCCACTTGGATAACTTACGATAAAGCACCGGACAAACCTCCGGCCTTGGTAGGGCCCAAGGTTGTCCTACCTAGACTGGGATACAAGGTGTTTTGGTTGCGGATGTCCTCCATGTTCCATGTTTGCATATGGTCATCCATGAAAAAATCCACTGTAGACCTTGTGGTGGAGTATCTATCTGCCGGGGGCCCAAAACCCGCATTAGTACTTGGCCAAGAGGATTGCACCTTGTTCAAGGACACGTGGAACAATGTCGTCATGAACCCTTTGAAGCCAGAAGCTCCTTTGTTTTTGAAAAGTTTACTCAACAAGTTTTGGTGGCTGCCTATATCCTTCGATTATGGAAGGATCACAGCTGCACCCTCCAACACCATTCTAGTAGACGATTGCCCTTACAAATCTGTTTGCAATCCGGACGAGTGTGGTATCTTTCCCAACCCATTCACATCCAATCGGGTGCAAGACGCAGACATGACAAAGGTCCTCCTTCCTTACTTTCAATCATTGTTCTACTCACCAATGTCCGACGCACACGACTTTGTGGTCAGCCGTAGGTTTGGGCAACAACCTGTACGGCATAACGATGCAGTCAAGGTGGCAGTTTTGAAATCCAACGGGCTTGAAGAAACCGACTCGGAAATTGTAGAAAAGTTGCAAATCGATCGAATAGAAGTAGCAAAGAAATAAGTAGGATTGTATGTCTAGTAACATTGTATTTTATGGTATCTTCAGCTTCCTCCTGCTGGGTACACACCATCCAGTTCCACGCCATCAGCTTTTGCGTGCCCCACTTCGGGGCTCTCACGCGGTCCAATAGAGGCAAAACAAGTTTCAGAGTCGCACAACCCAATGGAGGTTTCACCAGTGAAAAACAACTTGCACCATGTGCAATGGACTGATGGATCAACTCTGGTAATTTATTATTGTGTCATTTATTATTATTGTGTCATTTATTGTTTCGACAACGTTATTGTGTAAAGGTTATTGTAACATCAAACACACATTTCATTACCAATTCAGGGTCATTAGCATAAGTATACTTGAATCTGTATAAATCCAGACTCGCTTGAACGTGCATGTGTACGCAATTTTGGTTCAGTTGCTACCGCATATGCGAGTTATGAAATCATGATAAGTTGCAAACATATATATGTATGGGTGTATGGGTGTATATGTGTATATGTGTGTGTATATGTGTATGGATGTATATGTGTATATGTGTCTATGAGTGTATATGTATGCATGAGTGTATATGTATGCACGAGTGTATGTAAATTAGTAAGCCAAATAAATGCGTGTCACTTTGTCACCGTGCAGGGTGTTGATCTCAATATGGAACCCGCAGTGGAAGATTGTGCATCCCCTTGTGAAACATTGCCCGTCCTGCGCTCTATCTCTACACGCGACCACCAAATCTCCCTCATTGAATCAAGAGGCCCTAACTCAAGGGGTGTTCACATGTTACGTGCGGGATTGGCGAGCATTGGCAAAACTTATGACCCACAACCTATCACGACCACAGTGCCAACGATTCTTTTGAACGCGCAAGGTGCTGACTTCAATATGAAACCATTGGGACCACCTTCCACCCGCGAGCATCAAATAGAGCTTATTGAGTCAAGAAGTCCTAATTCAAGAGGCGTCAATCTATTGCATGCGGGGTTGGCTGACCTCGCGACACACACAGAGCACAATCCGCAAACGGTTAGCCTCCCCTTGGAAGGCCCAAAACACCACAATCAATGTGATGGACAGATGATTTGTCTGTACCCTAAATATGCTAGAAGTTAAACAATCCCGTGACCAATTGTGCGGGCATTCATATGTGTACACAATATTTAGTGCAACACTCAATATATAAAAGTGGCCAGACACTCCCAATACCCAACGCATTGTCTTATATCAAGTCGGTTCACATGTCAACCATGCTCTCATTTTGCTTACCATATCCACTTGCTTGTTTGCACCCAATGTATGGTTCTTGCTTGTCCTTCGTAAATCCATCATCGAGCACTCCCCCATGTATGGGTGGAACATGTAGTGCATAAACGATACGGCGGAAGCTCCATGTGAATGTTTTCGTTCTGTCTTGCATAACTGCTTCATGGGAAGCTGCCCTTTCATGTAACCTATTTGTCCTGCCCAAACTCTTCTGTGACTGGACACAACGCGTAGGGCGCCTTTGTCTTGAATGCACACTCCCAGAGGAACAACCCATGTGTGCACCATGTAAATCCGCCCTTAAGGTATAGACACCCTATAACCGATAACGATCCCATCACCGACAAGTAGAGTAGCTCATAAACGCGCATGGCTTTACTAGAAGTCGATATGAATATATATAAAACGCGAGGACAATATGACTGTGGAGGGGAAGTTGTTTCCCATAGATATTGTCGGTCATGTGTGAAGCTATGTGTTGGTTATGGGCTCTGACCGACTTTCGCACAAAGAAATTTTATACAATCAATTTTGAAAAAAGGGTCATTATTCATGAACCTTATTTTCCTACGCACAAAAAATAACTCCTCCTTGATATTCCAAGATATGCTATGCTGAAATGCTTAAGTTTTCGGTTATAGGTATCTGTACCTCACATGTTGAAGCGTTATTCACACTTGTTCGTACTATTCAATGCCGTGTCAGGATGCCCCTCCCAACCCGGCCAGTTCCCCCCCAGCTCCCCAGCCAACTGGGTTCGGGGAGGTCATTGCGAGAATGCAAACAGCTGAACTGGAACGCCCGTTAGGCCTCCCAATGGAAAGGAGGAGTATGGACGACGAGTTTAACAACTTAGCTTCAGATATTGATGTGTGCATGGAACGGTTCATGCAACTACAATCATTTATGACCACTGCTTTAGATAGATATAAAGGATGCCGCTTGGTTGGAATGGATGCACACATGCTTGGGAGATTGGTGGTATACAGTGCCGATATAGGGCTCACCATCCCACAAGTGGAGGCACTCCAACAACGTCTCCCAGAGTTGCACTTAATAGAGAACGATATGTGGGAAGCTACGCAAGCAATCGAGCCCCATTTAGATGACTTACTCCGCCGTGATTCAGAAGACATGTTGAACCATGTCTATGACATCACGGATGAGAACCTCCCAATCACACCATTGTTGGAAGCCTGTCATATTGCCGATCCACAGAATGATGAAGGAGACCCAGTGGAACCCACAATGGGGGAGCGTAACATTGATTACGAGTTTTACTACTTGGCATCGCAGATCCATGACGTAACGCGCGAGTTTATGGGACTACAAAGGACCATGACAACTGCTCTACAGAGATATACATGAGACAAAGACTCTTTTGCTCGGCGATCGCATACACCATGTGGGAGTCCAAATTCGACGGAAAGACGGAAAGACGGAAATACGGATTCCATTTCCGTATTTTACCTTGCTTATCTGAAGATAATAGGGTCTCTTAGGACAAAATTAATTGTACCAGGAAATAGAGTATTCTAACCCCGCCTCGTGCGATAAAACGACTCTAAATAAGTACTAAGACCGGTCCGTCAAATAGGATGGGCGGACCATGTAATCATGGTCCAAACCATTGGTCCGGACCAAGTAACGGACGCGCCAAGATTACCCAACGGCCCGGAAGTGGCGGTTATAACGGGCCTTATGACGGTTGGGGGAAAAAAAAGCCGTTGGTAAAAATGTTAGTAAAACCGTTGGTGAGAACCGCCGGAAAACGGTTGGTAACCGTTTTCCGTTAAACCAAACGGTAACAGGGGAAGGAAGAGGGAGGAAGGATATTTAAGGGTCCCTTCCTTCTCCCTCCCACTTTTTTCTGAAAAAGGCAACCTGTTGAGAGAACGAGTGGTGAGGTGTTAATTCTTTCGAGCCGCCAGCAGTGGGATTGCTGGGACTCTGCACTTTTCAATCACCGGCAGTGGGCTTGCCGGGACTCTGTGGCAATTAGACGGAAGGGAAGGGATCCGGGAGAGAGGGAGTTTCCGTGGTCGAGCCGGAAACTGAGGGAAGAGGAAAATGCCGGAAGCACGGGAAGAGGATCAGAGGGAACCTATCCCGGTTCCGCTCAAAGCCCTCATCCCTGCAATTCCGAGGGAGGATAGGGAGCTACAGGAGCTCGCGGAGGATCTCCGGGTTATGGGCTGCGCGGGGTTGCTAGCCAAACCCTGGAACCTCCGAGCCGAAGATACTCTCCGAGAGTTTAAGTTTGAGAGAGGAAATCAGTGGCTAGGGACAAAGAGGAGAGATCCGGAACACTGGACTCCGGATATTTGGAACAGGGTCTACGGGTTTCCTCGGGGGATTACAGAAGGATGGGCCGGCCGCCGCGACGGCTTGTTCGCCGGAAAATTTAGAGGGGACGCGGATCCGAAGGACGGCTTCCACCCCGGGAACTGCCGGAACCTGAGAGAGAGGAGGGTGTTGGAATTCCTCCTGCCTATCCTTAACCCGGACAAGCCGAAGCGGATTAGCCTTACCATGGCTAACACGCTGTTCGGTGCCATGTCCGGAGTCCGGCCTGTGAACTGGGGGCTGATTATCCAGGAGATAGTGGGGCGGGCCCTCCCCCATATTGGCCGGAAACCCTCCTTCCTCTCCCCCTTCATTTTGCATCTCTACCAGCATTTCGACTGCATCACGGCCGAGGAGGAGGACCTGCTCACAATAGCGGCGAACGAGGTCACCTACAAGTTGCTTCCGGAAGCCGGAGACGTCGAGACGGAGACCTCCAGCGACCCTATTCTTCCGGAAGCACCTCCCTCATCACCCGGAAGCCCGCCGCCAACCGTCTCGAGGCCACTCTCTCCTCCTCCCCCTCACCAACATCCGGAAGCCGGACCCAGCCGGGAGACCCCATGGCGGAATGTGGATTTATCCGCTTGGGACTTTCCGGAGAATCGGTTCAAACGGTTCCAGGAGGGGATGGAGGACCTCAAGACCCAGTATTACCGACTGGAGCACATCGTCAGGGGGGCGAACCATGCTCTGGACGACTGCGGACCCGGAAACATTCTCCGGGAATTGGCAAAGAGGGCGGACCGGAAGGAGCTGGAGCAGGCCAAGACGGAGAACGCCCACCTCACCGCACAGGTAGCGGCCATGACTCAGGAGCTGAGTCAGAAGAGCGAGGAGATCCGGAAGTACCATGCGGAGCAGGCAGTGCTCTTCAGCCGGATCCGGGAACTGGTGGGTCATCCGGCGGAGATCGTTAACAAGGCACATCTCTACGACCGGATGATGGAGTCCAGAGATCCCGCTTCCGCCAGGCAGACCCTCCCCATCCTCGTGAAGTATTCACGGACGATGAAGGATCTCCTGGCGGAAATCCAGAGGGTGGTCCCGCCAAGCGGAACACCGCGGAGGGTGCTCTATCCGGGTCCGCCAAGGTCACCAACCGGAACCCTCTACGAGGTGGTTGGTGAAGTAGCCCTGGTTCAGAATCCGCCGTCCTCTGCAGGACCCAGCCAGCAGGGAGGCGGCTCTCGGCTGGGTAGTTCTGGAGGGGCTTCGGAAAGGGTCCGTTCTCCCCAGGTGAGGCGGAAGAGCACCGGGTCGGTCCGATCCGGAAGGGGCCAGTCCCCTGTTCCACGGAACTCGGATAGGTCCCGGACTCCGGATAGGGCTAGGACGCCGATCCGGCACCAGACTTCCGATCGGGAGGCAACTCTGAGTAGGGGCAAGGCCCCTATGACCCACGCCTCGCCATCGTCTCCACGGGACTGCCAAATGGTGAGTCCCTTTCCTCCGCCACCCTCAAGGGCGGCCTCCAACAGGGATCCGCGGACGGCTTCGATCTCGGGCGGATGGAATCCGGAGCAGGGCACCGGAAGCGATCCTTCTCTAGTCCGAAGCATCCGGATGGGGACAGCTTCCGGAACCCCAGGGACAGTCTCCGGAACACCAGGGACCGCTACCCCACGGACCGAGAGGGCAGCGGATTCGGAGGACGAGGTTGCTCCGTCTCCGAACATGAGGAGGATGCTCACGCGGCTGCAGAAGGCATCGCCGGCAGGGGGCTCATCCGCCGTCAGCGGGTTAGGGAGTCACTCAAAGGAGAGATCGGCTCCGAAGAAGCACCGGTCTTCTTAGTTAGGAGAGTAGCTAGATTAGTTAGGCAGAATAGAGGTAGGCAGGTAGGACTTAGGAGTTTTTGAAGACGAGTAATAAAATTTTCTCTTGGTAGTGTCAGCGGAAAACCCGGATCTGGATCCGGGAAATCCGGGAGACCGGGTGTAGTTAGGGTTTTCTTAAGCGGCGGCCGCTTGGGCCGCCGCCCTCAGTTTAGGGATTTTTGAGCCTCTACTTAAGGCTGAATAAGGAGCTTGAGAAGGGTTCCTTTTCAACTGTTGTATTGCGATTACTCCTATCCTGAATAAATGTCTTTGCTTCTCACTCCTTGACTTCTCTTGATTGATGTTTGTGTGAGTGATCCGGAGGTTGTTAGTGAAAGAAAGAAAGAAAGCATGAGGGATAGGAGTTCCGGATAGGACATGAGAGAGGAGACCCGGATCAGATCCGGTTATCGCCTTGTAGATCCTCTCTGAGTGTAGTGGGAGGGAAACCTCACTAATCCGGTGGGTTGGGTAACGTCTAGGTGGGATAGCCGCTGGGAAGATTGGGTGAGATCCGGAAGGGATCCGGACTTACGCCAATCTGATCTTCTGAAGAGGTCCCACCGTCCTTAGACGGACCTATCCGGATTGGTGGTACGGATCGCCTAGTTAGCTCAGATTGAGTAGAATCCAAGGTAGAGGTAGCCGGACAGATCCGTCGGACGGAGAAGGAGAGGTCCGGATCAGTAAGGATTCCGGATTGGAGGCCACCTCCGGGGTGCAGTAGGAAGAGATCCTCATTGTTCCGGGTGTCTGGGTAACATCCCGGTGAGACAGCTGTGGGGGAGATTAGGCCAAGGTCCAGAAAGGATCCGGACTTAACTGATCTTCCGAAGAGGTATCATCACTGGTGGACGGGGCAATCCGGAAAGTGGTACGGGTCACCCACTCTTCCCGTCGAGCCAGATCTCCGGTCGGAATCCGGACTCCTCTGGTCACTATAGTCCCAAGAAACAACCCGGATCTCTCTGTGTGACCTGCCAAGACGGATCTGATCAATCCGGATTGATTGTGAGAGAGTTTCCGGATTGCAACCTTATCAAGGACATCTTCACCGGAAGAAACCACCTATTCTAGAGGGTAGACGTAGAGGGGTGGGTAAGTATTATAATGAGGACCTAGAAATATCATCCGGAAAGGCACACTCCGGAAAAAGGCTAAGAGTGTCCACAAAGACCAAGAGTCCGGAAACTATGGTTTCCGGAAATTTGGCTAAGAAAGAGGAAATAAGCAGGTACGGAGAGTTCTAGACCTCCTACACTTCACAGAATCCCTGGACGATACTAGGGTCATCCGGACAAAACCGAATTAGGCACTTAAACATGCCAATCCGGAACTTTTGGTGTTCGCGTGTTCCCACACACCGCCTTTGTATGTTGGTGTTAGCGGCAGAACACATTGGCTTTGACTCTCAGCAAAAAACCTATCTTGGGAGCAAAATACCGGACTTGGCTTACATGGAAAAAGTTACATGGGAGCAATCTCGGGAAATCAAACCTCACTTGCCAAACATCTTTGAGTCCATGGCCAAACAGGACTCCACAATTTGCGAAAGCCAAGGCACAAATGTAGAGTAATTTAAGTTATGGCATGTTACAGGCATTTATAGCACAATATTCAATCGAGTGGACGCCTCCTAGCATAGAATTGGTGTTTCAATGAAGAGGATTGTGGGTGCAAACCTCCTGTTGTGTGACAGTCTATGCAAAAGCCCATTGGAAGCAAAGAGTATTTGTCTCGCATGGGCAGGTCCATCCAAAGTGTCCACGAGTTCCCAATGAGTTCCCAATGAGTTCCCATTGAGTTCCCCATGAGTTCCCCACATACATCCCAGAAGTCCCAAAATCATCCTAAAGTCCCATAATGTTTAATATCGCGTTTAGTGCAATAAATCTCAAGTATGTGTTTTGCTCAATTCATGTTATCAAGCTCACCATTCGAGAAAATAACCGTCTCATCAACAAACATCTAGGACATGGTTTGAGAACCATCGGGTAACTTGAGGTTGTCCACCAAGTAGCGAACATCTTGGAGCATATGAGCTCAAAACATCAACAATAAGGAGGAATAGATAAGGGACAATTGAACACCCTCAACGAATGAAGCATTGAAGTGCAAAGGTTGGGCTATGTTGGCCACTGGTTTGCACAACCAAAGCAGATTCTAGATAGAGTGCCTCAAACCAGTGCACCCAAGTTGGGCTAAAATCTAACTTAAGCATCAACGCCCATAAAAACACCCAAGAAACTCTATCATAAGCCTTGTCAAAGTCTAGGAACAAAATGACCAATTTTTGTTGCGATTCCAAAGCCTAGGCCTTGGCTTTGTTCACCATGAAAATGCTGTCAAATATACAATGCCCCCAACACAAAGCTCAACTGAGACGGGAGGATCCAATTCTAGATATTTTACTTTCAAGCCACTAGCCAAAAGTTTTGCAAGAACCTTGTAGGTAGAGGTCAGCAAAGTAATTGACCGAAAGCTCTGCAAAAACCTTTAATCTCTTGACTTGGGAATGAGAATTACAATGCCGGTATTGAGGATCTTAGGCAGAAGGCCAACTTCTAAAACATGGTGGGATAAAACCATAATGTCATCCTTGATGTCATCCCAAAGATCCTTAAAGCATTTACAAGGAATGGATTCCATTCCAAGGGCCTTACCAAGAGGAAGGTGATTAACAACCTCATCTAATTCCTCCATCCGGGGCAGTGCAATCCATCTCTCATTGTGTTCATCCGTAACTTTGCAAGGCAACAATTGCGAACAATATTCCCACATAATGTGAATGTTGGGAGACTACTTTGGGGCAGAATAAAGGGTTTGGTAAAACGTTTTGTCATGTTGCAACAAGTCTTCAAGATTTGTAAGAACATGATCAAAACGAGGTTCCTTAATGATCACTGGTGGTTTTCCAGATGAAATTATTTCAAAAAAACCCAGCTTGCATTTATCAACCACGTGAGTCCAATTACTGGCACACCAATGGAATTTTATTGGAAGATAGAGTTAGGTTGCAACGGTGACATTGTCCCATATGGGTTGTCTACGCTGGTCCTAACCCATACATATAAATAAAGGCATAAGGGGAGGAGCTAATCACTCTCTCTATTGTATGCAATCCTTGTGTGTTGTGTTCTACCTTTCTACGCTGATGTCTTTGCTTTCTCCTCTCATTTCCCAATAGGTTATGGGCCCACTTTGCTTTAGAGCTTAGAGATCAACTTAGGAGGAGGTAGGAGAGAGCCGGATCTGATCGGAGGCGATTTGGAGGTGTTTCAAGCTTTTGGTGGAGTTTTGGAGTTTTGGAGCACTTTTGGAGCGCCTTGGAGCATTCTTGGACACTTGGACCAGTGTGGAGGACACCTTAGGTTGAGGTTCATTGTATCTTGAGTGTTTACGTGAGATCGATTCGCATTTTGAGGGTTTGAGGTGATTAGAGTTCCAAAAGGCTTAGTTGTGGCTTTTTTATGGTTATATAGTTATTAAGCTTAGTTTTGGAGTGGAAAGGTGCTGACTTGAGAGATCCATCCATTTAAAACTAACTTGGAGGTGTTTTGAGTTCCAAAAGGCTTAGTTGTGGCTTTTTGATGGTTATGTAGTTATTTGGCTTAGTTTTGGAGTGGAAAGGTGCTGACTTGAGAGATCCATCCATTCAAAACTAACTTTGAGGTGTTTTGAGTTCCAAAAGGCTTAGTTGTGGCTTTTTGATGGTTATGTAGTTATTAAGCTTAGTTTTGGAGTGGAAAGGTGCTGACTTGAGAGATCCATCCATTCAAAACTAACTTTGAGGTGTTTTGAGTTCCAAAAGGCTTAGTTTTGGTTTTCTGATGGTTATGTAGTTATTTGGCTTAGTTTTGGAGTGGAAAGGTGCTGACTTGAGAGATCCATCCATTCTATGCTTACTTTGAGGTGTTTTGAGTTCCAAAAGTGTCGCGCACCTCTCCATGAGGAGTGCCCAAAACACCATGGGCACAAGGGGGACCCCGGAGTGACACCCGGGACTTGTGGCGCCATTGGTGAGAGGGCCCAAGTGATCCTAGTGTGGGTGAGGGCCCCGGGCGTTGGGAACGCCTCCCACCCACGGACACTAGGAGGCACAAGGGTAAGGCCATGAGCTATGCGTAGCTCATGGCGTGGTGATTCTAGAATGCTCAAGAACACCTCAATCGGAGGTGTGAGCTAGGAGTTATGGCCATTTGAGTGGGGCGCTGTCCCGGGACAGCGCCCTGGTACAGCAGTGCCTGGGAGTGATTCCCGGGACTGCCAAGCTTCAAACAGGCATAACTTCCTCACCACTTGCCCGAATGGGGCAAGTGAGGAGTCCATCGGCATCTACGTGAAGCGTAGATGAGGATGGAGTGGTTGGTTGTTATGATCAGACATCATACAAGGAAGTTATGATGGTCTGAAGCTGTGGGGGCTTCTAGGCTCCAGCGGCTAAGGGAAAATGTCCACTTGGCCCCAACTCTTGGTAGAGAGACAAGAGGTTGGTTGACGGTGGGGTAGGGGCCCCGCATAGAGTCCTAGAGGCTTATATGGGTGAGGTGGTGTGGCCTCACCCACCCGAGGCCGAACGGCACGGCCTCCATGGGCTTTGGCCCATTGTGAGGCCATAGTTGCCTAGTATGGTTCGGGTTGTTGTAGTGTTGCTCCGGCAACACGATGATCAACATAGGATTGGACTTCCATGGATGGAAGTCCACATCAAAGAAATGGGTTACCGATTAAGGGGTGAGTCCCGAAATCAAAGTAGGAGGGTTGGTTCCCCTTCTATGAACTATATGGTCCGGGGTAAGAGGAGCTAACCATTAGCATGGCGGTATGCGAAGGGTTAGCGCTCGTAACCTTTGCTAGAAAGGAAAATTGGCAAGATTGTCAAGGGGGGCTAGCAAGGGTTGCGACACTTGGTATCAGAGCAGGGTTCCAATATTTTGAGCTAGCACTTTGAGGGAGACATGGCTATCAAACCTGAGGGTTATTATGGTGAGCCCGGGTTTTCCAAAAGGTTGTAAGGCTCAAATTGGAACAAAGATCATGTGTAAATGGAATTTGGCCATACCATTAGTTCTAATGACAATGGTGGGCATGATGGTGGATTTAGTAAGGAAAATGGTGGAGTCCTTTGAAAGGGCTCCCGCACACCTCAAAAAAACATTTGGGGCCTAGAATACCGAATGCACCCAAAACCTTGGAGGGCATTAATGTTGGATTGAAATTCCAATTCGAAATGCTTGGAAGGTATTGATGTTGGAATGAATTTGGTGCTAATGAGGCACCCGGGGCCTCTTAAGGCCTATGTGCGCTATTCAAACGCACAAATGAAGGATACACCTAAAATGGACGAGCTTTCTAAGAAATGCATCCTTTTAGGTGGGGTTTTAAAAGCAGGTGGTGGATGCCTTGTTTAAGTCCCTAAGGCCTCTTGAGGACATGGTGGGGACCATCAAGTTTGCAAGAGCATTGAAGCCGATGGTCCCAAAGAGAAGTTTGGCGGCGCATCACCACAAGTGGCTTTAGCCAAAGTAGGTCCCAAAGAAATGAGTGCAAATTGTTTGGTCCATTTTACTTAGGCAAAACATGTTGGAGCCGCGGACGGAATGTTGAAAGGTGGCTTTATGCTTCCAAAGCAAATCATACTTGTGCCGCGGACGGAATGTTGGGAGGTGGGTTTATCCTACCAAGGCAATTCATGTTTGTGCCGCGGACGGAGTGTGGGAAGGTGGCTTTGTGCTACCAAGGCAAAACATCTTTGTTTTGAGGACAAACTATTAGAAATTGGTTTTGTGGCACCAAACTAATTTGTCCCGCGGACAAAATGTTTAAAGTTGGCTTTGCGGACCAAGCCAAGCCAAGTTGCCGAGGACCGAATGTAAGACGATGGCATTGTGGGCAAGGCTAGGAGCCTTAAGCCAAGGCCAAATCTTTTGTACCTTGAGGCTCAATGAATGGGAGAAATGTCTCATGTGTTGACAAAGAGGCTACCACTCCTTCTTGAGCCCAAAATTCACAAGGAAGTTGGGGCTTGCCGATTGATAGACCGGGCAAGCCCACCAAGGTGCGGTTTGGAAAGGGCGAACCGCATGAGACAAAGGAGGCCGCGATGCATGTAACCTTTGAATGTGGGACATTGGATTTTTGTCAAAATTTCACACCATGTGAAATAGATGAAATGCATGTCATTGTGAAGGCCGCCTACGTTGAAACTCACATGATAGATGTGAGGTGCAAGCCGGTGAGCTTGCGGTGCATTATGATGTGTCATAATGGCAAAGAATTGAAGTTCAAATTGACAAGGACTCCTATGGTAGGAGGACCCAAGTTGAATTTGGTCTTAATGGACCAAATGAAAAAAAGAAAGCATAATGGTCGTGGTTCAATTGGAGCAACTCCAAGGAACGTATGGGGAGGCTAGGAAAGATGGGCCTCCTCCAAACAACATTGGTGTGATGTTGGTGAGATACAATGATATATTCACCAATGTGTTGCCTAAAAAGTTACCGCCAAGGAGTGAAAAATAACTTTGTTCAACGAGAGATTGAGTTCTTGAGGTATGTGGTGACAAAGGGAGTTGGTGGACGAACATGAAGAATGTCAAGGCAATCCAAAAGGATAATTGGCCCTTCATTCAAAAATGGCTTAGGTCATTTGTTGGCCTAGCCAATTACTCCCACCACTTCATTCGAGAATTTTCTAAGGTTGCTAGGACCTTATTCAACTTATTGAGGAAAATGGCTATCCCAAGAGTGGGATGAGCCTTGTCACCAAGCCTTTGGGGAGCTCAAAAACAAGTTCTCTTCGCCGCCCGTGCTTAAGTTCGCGGACTTTGACAAACCTTTTGAGGTGCATACGGGGGCGGGTGACTTTACCATTGGCGGATGTTGATCCAAGATGGATGCCCATTGCATATGGGAGCATTAAGCTTAAAGGTTGTCAAACCTTCTGCGACTTGTGAAAGAAATGGCTATCTCAAGAGTGGGATGAGCCTTGCCCCAAAGTCTTTGGGGAGGTTAATACAAAGTTGTCTTTGCCACCCGTGTTCAAGTTCGCGGAGCTTGACAAACCTTTTGAGGTGCATACGGGGGGGTGAGTAACTTTGCCATTGGCGGATGGTTAATGTAAGATGGATGGCCATTGCATATGAGAGCGTTAAGCTTGATGGTTATCCGACCTTATCCGACTTGTGGAAGAAATGGCTATCCCAAGAGTGGGATGAGCCTTGCCACCAAGTCTTTGGGGAGCTTGAGAGCAAGTTCTCTTAGACGCCCGTGCTCAAGTTCACGGACCTTGACAAACCTTTTGAGGTGCATACGGGGGTGAATGACTTTGCCAATGGCGGATTGTTGATGTAAGATGGATGGCCATTGCATATGGGAGCATGAAACTCGATGGTTGTCAAAGAAGACAACCAACTCATGCCAAACAACTTCTTTGCCGTAGTGCATTGCTTGAAAATGTGGCGACACTATTTGGGATCGCACAAAGCAAAGGTCTACATGGGCAATGTGTCCTAAAAGAATTTTGACATTCAAGCGCAAGTGAGCGCCAAGTCATTGCGGTGGCATGATAGTTTGGCGCTTATGAACGTGGATTTGATCCACAAACCGGACCGTGGAAATGTGGTGCCGGATGCGCAAAGTAGACCGGAAGAGTTCCAAGCAATGAGAACCATCCAAACCTTGTGGCTAATGTGTGCCGGCGAAGGAAACTTGTAATGCAAGATACGGGAGGGGCAAATTAACTACCCCAAAGCACAAAGGCTTTTAGGTGAGCTTCGCAAGAGCAATGTGCTCAAAGAGGTTAAGTTGGTGGACGGATTGTTCAAGTGCAAGCAAAGTTGGGTGTATGTGCCACAAGGCAAGTTGAGGCTATCGGTTTTGAAGGAGGAATATGATAGTCCTATTGTCGGCCATAAAGGAGAAAGAAACAACCGCCATAGAATGGTGTCAAAGAGGTACAATTGCGGGTGCATAAAAGAGGATATAATCCACTTTGTGAAGGCGTGAATAAAGTGCCAAGTGAACCGAGCCTCTTACCAAAAGCAAGGCGGTTTCTTGCAACCGTTGCCTATCCCGTCGGCACCATGGCATAGTATGTGCATGGACTTGATCACAAGTTTGCCGGAGTCACATGGGTATGATGCCATCTTGTTGATGGTAGAGCGGTTTGCCAAGTTGGCACACATGGTGCCGATTGTGGGAACCGCCACCGCGTTGGAGACCGCATAGCCTTTTCTCAAAGGATGGTTGAGGCACCACGGGTTGCCAAGAGTGATTGTGTGGGATCAAGATCCAAAGTTCACAAGTGCATTTTCAATGCATTTCTCTAAGGAGGTCGGAATGAAACTAAGGTTTAGCACGACCTTGCATTCCCAAATGAATGGGAAATCGGAGCGTGTGAATGGAGTCTTGAAGCAATACTTGAGGAACTTGGTGGGGGCGGACCAAGGAGATTGGGCGGACTATGTGGGTCGAGCGGAGTGTAATTGCAATGTAGCCACGCACTTGGCTACCAAGGGGTGGTCTTTGGTGGTGGCTTATGGAGTGGATGCGCTCCAACCTATTAACCTAGCTCTCGAGGGGGCACATTCAACACTAGAGTTCAACCAAGATGGTGAGGATTTGGCCAAGGATGGTGAACAAGTCTTGGAGATGACCAAGTTGTTGGTGGAGAAAGCACGAAGGTGGTACGAAGTGCGAATCAATGCCGGAAGACGCGAAGTGGAGAATGAGGTGGGCCAAAAGGTGTTGTTGAATGTGAACAACTTCACTTACCCGAAAGGCCTCACTCCAAAGTTTATGTCCAAAATTGGAGCTCCGTTTGCCATTGTCGAACAAGTGTTCAAGGACATGTATAAGTTGGAATTACCGCCCGAGATCAAAGTGCATCCCATATTTCATGTCTCATTCCTAAAGTCATTTAAGGACGACCCCTTGTGGCCCGATCACAAGCAAGTGATTAGGCCACCTCCCGACCTTGTGGACAACATTTGGAACATGAGGTAGGAGGGCATCCTCAAGTGTAGGAAGCCCAAGTGAAAAGGAAAAAAAATGTACAAAGGACTACTTGGTGAAATGGTGTGGATACCATGAGAAAGAAGCCGTTTGGGTAGCGGCAAGAGACATGGTAACCACCAATGAATTGGTGAAGCACTTTGAAGAAACTAAGGCTAAGGATTCCAATAAAATGAAGCGTAGGCATTGATGAGGACATCAATCTCCTTTAGTGGGGGAGAGACGCTAGAAGCACACTTAGCTTCGAGGCTAATTACTCCACAACATGAACTTGTTCTTTGGCTTGAGGGAATAAAGTCCAAACTTTAGTGGTGCAAAGAGGAAAGTATGAGATGAGGTCCTAGTCTTGTACTTGTGCTTGGTTAATGGAAGAGGGGGAATAGATATGCCAAACTAGGTTGGGTAAGCCGAGTAATTGGGGGCCATGGCTTGGAAAGGCCTTGGATAAAACCAAGAAACTTCTTAGCCGTGGGCTTGTCCGGGCGGGGGCAAGGTGATGGCGTGTGCTCATAAAAGTGCTACCCGCGACCTAACGAGAGTTGGCGCATGGGAGTCATGAACCCATGTCTCGAAAGAGCAAAGTGGGAACCGAGTCGGGCGGGACTTGGCATCACCCCCGTGCGATCGAGGCGTGGCTTAACAATGGAAAGCCATCTCGGAGTTGCAACCGAGACAACTTAGTGGAAGCCTTGAGGTCTCGCCTAGAAGTGTCATGTTAGGCTAGTGGAAGCCTAACGGGGGAGGCCCCAAAGGAGGGGCAACCCAAGTGAGTCTCAAAGTAGGTGGGTCTATTGTAGGTTAGGTCCTTGGAGGAGTTCCAAGGTCGCTAACGGACCACCTAGTAACGACACCTTTGGGACTATGCCAAATTTGAAGATGCATTGTGGGGGTCGCGCCCTAAGGTAAACACAATGCCGCACCATAGAGGATGGCAACTTGAGAATTGGTGTGCCGACTACGAGTATAGTCGATGAGGGCATCGACTCCGTTTGGTGGGGGTGAGTGTCGCGCACCTCTCCATGAGGAGTGCCCAAAACACCATGGGCACAAGGGGGACCCCGGAGTGACACCCGGGACTTGTGGCGCCATTGGTGAGAGGGCCCAAGTGATCCTAGTGTGGGTGAGGGCCCCGGGCGTTGGGAACGCCTCCCACCCACGGACACTAGGAGGCACAAGGGTAAGGCCATGAGCTATGCGTAGCTCATGGCGTGGTGATTCTAGAATGCTCAAGAACACCTCAATCGGAGGTGTGAGCTAGGAGTTATGGCCATTTGAGTGGGGCGCTGTCCCGGGACAGCGCCCTGGTACAGCAGTGCCTGGGAGTGATTCCCGGGACTGCCAAGCTTCAAACAGGCATAACTTCCTCACCACTTGCCCGAATGGGGCAAGTGAGGAGTCCATCGGCATCTACGTGAAGCGTAGATGAGGATGGAGTGGTTGGTTGTTATGATCAGACATCATACAAGGAAGTTATGATGGTCTGAAGCTGTGGGGGCTTCTAGGCTCCAGCGGCTAAGGGAAAATGTCCACTTGGCCCCAACTCTTGGTAGAGAGACAAGAGGTTGGTTGACGGTGGGGTAGGGGCCCCGCATAGAGTCCTAGAGGCTTATATGGGTGAGGTGGTGTGGCCTCACCCACCCGAGGCCGAACGGCACGGCCTCCATGGGCTTTGGCCCATTGTGAGGCCATAGTTGCCTAGTATGGTTCGGGTTGTTGTAGTGTTGCTCCGGCAACACGATGATCAACATAGGATTGGACTTCCATGGATGGAAGTCCACATCAAAGAAATGGGTTACCGATTAAGGGGTGAGTCCCGAAATCAAAGTAGGAGGGTTGGTTCCCCTTCTATGAACTATATGGTCCGGGGTAAGAGGAGCTAACCATTAGCATGGCGGTATGCGAAGGGTTAGCGCTCGTAACCTTTGCTAGAAAGGAAAATTGGCAAGATTGTCAAGGGGGGCTAGCAAGGGTTGCGACAAAAAGGCTTAGTTGTGGCTTTTTGATGGTTATGTAGTTATTACGCTTAGTTTTGGAGTGGAGAGGTGCTGACTTGAGAGATCCATCCATTCAAAACTTACTTTGAGGTGTTTTGAGTTCCAAAAGGTTTAGTTGTGGCTTTTTGATGGTTATGTAGTTATTAAGCTTAGTTTTGGAGTGGAGAGGTGCTGACTTGAGAGATCCATCCATTCAAAACTTACTTTGAGGTGTTTTGAGTTCCAAAAGGCTTAGTTGTGGCTTTTTGATGGTTATGTAGTTATTTGGCTTAGTTTTGGAGTGGAGAGGTGCTGACTTGAGAGATCCATCCATTCAAAACTAACTTTGAGGTGTTTTGAGTTCCAAAAGGCTTAGTTGTGGCTTTTTGATGGTTATCTAGTTATTTGGCTTAGTTTCGGAGTGGAAAGGTGCTGACTTGAGTGTGTGAGAACCTTGAATTAATTCCAAAGTTTAAAATCAAATTCTAAATTTTTTCGAGGGTTTTTTAGCCCTCGTGGCACATTAAGTGAGTGGGAGCTTGCATTTGAGTTGCAAAATGGCTTCTAGTGAGGGCGATGGCCACATCACGCTCGACAAGTTTGGCGGCGACAACTTCAACCTCTACAAGTTCAAGTTGGAGATGGTGATGTCCACCAAAGACCTTTGGGAGATCGTGGAGGGTTCGGAGTTGCCGCCACCGTCCACGGCGAGCGACGAGGTCAAGAAGGCGTACGAGCGTCGATGCAAGAAAGCCTTCGCCATCATTGCCACGAGCTTGGTGGACAAGGAGTTGGCGCACATCAAAGGGTGTAAAGGACCGGCGGAAGCGTGGAAGACGTTGTGCAACATCCACGAAACCAAAAGCTTGTCCAACATCTTGTTCATTAGGCGGAAGTTTTTCACCATCAAGATGGACGAAGGCGCCGACATCCTCGACCACATCAACAAGGTAAAATCTCTCGCCGACCAACTCACATGCTTGGAGGTGCCAATGAAGGAGGAGGATGTGGTCATGACCTTGCTCGATAGCCTACCGCCTTCATTCGACCATTTGATCACGGCGTTGGAGACGCGCCCCATGAAGGAGCTCACGTTGGATTTCATCACCGCACGTCTCATGCACGAGGTGTCCAAGAGGAAGGAGAAGGAGCCTCAAGGAGACGATGCGGCCATGTTGTCCCGCCAACCTCGCACGTTCGACAACAACGAGAGGCGAGGTGACGGCCCGAGGTGCTACAATTATGGTAAGTTGGGCCACCTCGCTCACAATTGTCGATTGAAACGTAAGGTGAATGCCAACGTCACGAGGTCGAGCGATGATTTTGCATTTGTTGTGAGAGATGGGGCGTCTAAAACCTCCACCACTAGATGGATAGTTGATTCGGGGGCCTCGAACCACATGACACCGCATAAGCAATTTTTCGACACGTACGAATCCATTTCGGGCCGTAAAGTGTTTATGGGTGACAATGGCATCGTAGAGGTCCTAGGCAAAGGCTCCATCCTAGTGGAAACACGTGTGAAGGGTCGTGCACGGAGCATTAGAATGCACGACGTGCTTCACGTGCCCGACTTGCATTCCAACTTGCTTTCGGTGAACAAACTCATATCGCGGGGTTTGAAAGTGCATTTCAACTCGTTGGGATGCGTGGTGAGGGCGAGCAACGGCGAGATGTTGGCCGTGGCGTCGTTGGAGTCCAATTTGTACCAATTGGATACGAAGGTGATGCATGAGGCCGAAACGAGTTCTTTGGCGCATTCGGAGGCCAACTCGCATCCTTTGGAGCTTTGGCACAAGAGGTTGGGGCATCTCAACGCCAATAGCGTGAAATCGCTCCAAACCATGGTGAGCGGCATGGACGTGCAAACGGTGCCCAACGACGTGCATTCGTTCGTGTGCGAAGGATGCGTCCAAGGCAAGCAAGCGAGGCGTCCGTTTCCCACGGAGGGAGGCACCCGCGCCACCAAGATCTTGGAGCTCGTGCATTCCGACGTGTGCGGGCCGATGAAAACGCCGTCCATCGAAGGGGCAAGGTATTTTCTCACCTTCATTGACGATTTTTCGCGCAAGATTTGGATGTATGTGCTCAAATCCAAGAGCGAGGTGTTGGCAAGGTTCAAAGAATGGAAAACCTTGGTGGAGAGGCAATCGGAACACGTAGTGAAGGTCCTTAGGACGGATAACGGTGGGGAATACATTTCTAAGGCATTCGATGATTTTTTAAGCAAACATGGCATCGCACGCCAAAATTCTTCACCTTACACACCGCAACAAAACGGGGTGGCCGAACGGGCCAATCGCACCATCGTGGAGATGGCGCGGTCCATGATTCATGCCCAACGCCTCGGCCACGAATTTTGGGCGGAGGCGGTGTGCAATGCGGTGTACGTGCGCAACCGGTGTCCCACCAAGGCCGTGGAAGGTAAGACGCCCGAGGAAGCGTGGAGCGGGAGGATGCCGCACGTCTCGCACATGCGCGTGTTCGGTTGCGTGGCTTATGCGAAGGTGCCGGATCAAAGGCGAACGAAGTTGGACGCGAAGGGCGTCAAGTGTTTATTCCTCGGATATTGCGAAGGCACGAAGGCATACCGGCTCATTTGCTTGGAGACGAAGAAAATCATCAAGAGTCCGGACGTGGTGTTTTTCGAGGACAAAACGCATTTGGAGGATTGTCCAAGTGTGAGCATTGACGAAACACCGGCGGTCAAGGTGGACATATCCGCCAAATCGGACGTGGACGAGTCGGAGGCCAACGGCGACGATCCTTTGGAGGACCTCGACATCGAGGAGGAGGATGCGGAGGCCAACATTCCGGCCACGAAATCCACTCGTGGCACGGAGGCATCGAAACTTGACAACGGTAAGAAACCCGCAATCAAAGCACCTCCACCACCGCAACATAGCAATGAAACCATGGGCCATTCTAGGTATCCGGATAGGGCACGCAATGTCGCGCACCTCTCCATGAGGAGTGCCCGAAACACCATGGGCACAAGGGGGACCCCGGAGTGACACCCGGGACTTGTGGCGCCGTTGGTGAGAGGGCCCAAGTGATCCTAGTGTGGGTGAGGGCCCCGGGCGTTGGGAACGCCTCCCACCCACGGAGACTAGGAGGCATGAGGGTAAGGCCATGAGCTATGCGTAGCTCATGGCGTGGTGATTCTAGAATGCTCAAGATCACCTCAATCGGAGGTGTGAGCTAGGAGTTATGGCCATTTGAGTGGGGCGCTGTCCCGGGACAGCGCCCTGGTGCAGCAGTGCCTGGGAGTGATTCCCGGGACTGCCAAGGTTCAAACAGGCATAACTTCCTCAAGACTTGCCTGAATGGGGCAAGTGAGGAGTCCATCGGCATCTACGTGAAGCGTAGATGAAGATAGAGTGGTCGCGTGTAAGCATCAGACATTGTACAAGGAAGTTATGATGGTCTGAAGCTGCTGGGGGGTTCTAGGCCCAGCGGCTAAGGGAAAGTGTCCACTTGGCCCCAACTCTTGGTAGAGAGACAAGAGGTTGGTTGACGGTGGGGTAGGGGCCCCGCGTAGAGTCCTAGAGGCTTATATGGGTGAGGTGGTGTGGCCTCACCCACCCGAGGCCGAACGGCACGGCCTCCATGGGCATTGGCCCAATGTGAGGCCATAGTTGCCTAGTATGCTTCGGGTTGTTGTAGTGTTGCTTCGGCAACGCGATGATCAACATGGGATTGGACTTCCATGAATGGAAGTCCACATCTAGGAATGGGTTACCGATTAAGGGGTGAGTCCCGAAAGCAAAGTAGGAGGGTTGGTTCCCTCCTATGAGCTATATGGTCCGGGGTAAGAGGAGCTAACCATTAGCATGGCGGTATGCGAAGGGTTAGCACTCGTAACCTTTGCTAGAATTGAAAATTGGCAAGATTGTCAAGGGGGGCTAGCAAGGGTTGCGACACTTGGTATCAGAGCAGGGTTCCAAGTTTTGAGCTCGCACTTTGAGGGAAACATGGCTATAAAAAATGCGGGTTATGATGGTGAGCCCGGGGTTTCCAAAAGGTTGTGAGGCTCAAATTGGAACAAGGATCATGTGCAAGTGGAATTTGACCATACCATTGGTTCTAATGACAATGGTGGGCATGAGGGTGGATTTGGTAAAGAAAATGGAGGAGTGCTTTGAAAGGGCTCCCTCAAACCTCAAAAAACATTTGGGGCCTAGAATACCGAAAGCACCCAAAACCTTGGAGGGCATTAATGTTGGATTGAAATTCCAATTTGAAATGCTTGGAAGGTATTGATGTTGGAATGAATTTGGTGCTAATGAGGCACCCGGGGCCTGTTAAGGCCTATGTGCGCTATTCAAACGCACAAATGAAGGATACACCTAAAACGGACGAGCTTTCTAAGAAATGCATCCTTTTAGGTGGGGTTTTAAAAGCGGGTGGTGGATGCCTTGTTTAAGTCCCTAAGGCTTCTTGAGGACATGGTGGGGACCATCAAGTTTGCAAGAGCATTGAAGCCGATGGTCCCAAAGAGAAGTTTGGCGGCGCATCACCACAAGTGGCTTTAGCCAAAGTAGGTCCCAAAGAAATGAGTGCAAATTGTTTGGTCCATTTTACTTAGGCAAAACATGTTGGTGCCGCGGACGGAATGTTGGCAGGTGGGTTTGTCCTACCAAGGCAATTCATGTTCGTGCCGCGGATGGAGTGTGGGAAGGTGGCTTTGTGCTACCAAGGCAAAACATGTTTGTTTTGCGGACAAACTATTAGAAATTGGTTTTGTGGCACCAAACCAATTTATCCCGCGGACGAAATGTTTAAAGTTGGCTTTGCGGACCAAGCCAAGCCAAGTTGCCGAGGACCGAATGTAAGACGATGGCATTGTGGCCAAGGCTAGTAGCCTTAAGCCAAGGCCAAATCTTTTGTACCTTGAGGCTCAATGAATGGGAGAAATGTCTCATGTGTTGACAAAGAGGCTACCACTCCTTCTTGAGCCCAAAACTCACAAGGGAGTTGGGGCTTGCCGATTGATAGAGAAAGCAAGCCCACCAAGGTGCGGTTTGGAAAGGGCGAACCGCATGAGACAAAGGAGGCCGCGATGCATGTAACCTTTCAATGTGGGACATTGGATTTTTGTCAAAATTTCACACCATGTGAAATAGATGAAATGCATGTCATTGTGAAGGCCGCCTACTTTGAAACTCACATGATAGATGTGAGGTGCAAGCCGGTGAGCTTGCGGTGCATTATGATGTGTCATAATGGAAAATAATTGAAGTTCAAATTGACAAGGACTCCTATGGTAGGAGGACCCAAGTTGAATTTGGTCTTAATGGACCAAATGAAAAATAGAAAACATAATGGTCGTGGTTCAATTGGAGCAACTCCAAGGAATGTATGGGGAGGCTAGGAAAGATGGGCCTCCTCCAAACCACATTGGTGGGATGTTGGTGAGATACAAGGATGTATTCACCAATGTGTTGCCCAAAAAGTTACCGCCAAGAAGTGAAAAATAACTTTGCTCAACGAGAGATTGAGTTCTTGAGGTATGTGGTGACAAAGGAAGTTGGTGGACGAACATGAAGAATGTCAAGGCAATCCAAAAAGAGAATTGGCCCTTGACTCAAGAAAAGGGCTTAGGTCATTTGTTGGCCTCGCCAACTACTACCACCACTTCATTCATGGTTTTTCTAAGGTTGCTAGAACCTTAGTCAACATGTTGGAAAAAATGGCTATCCCAAGAGTGGGATGAGCCTTGTCACCAAGCCTTTGGAGAGCTCAAGAGTAAGTTCTCTTCACAAGATGTGGTTAAGTTTCCGGGTTTTCATGAGCATGTTGAGGTGCACATGAAGGCGAAGGACTTTACCATTGGCGGATGTTGATCCAAGATGGATGACCATTGCTTATGGGAGCATTAAGCTCCATGGTTGTAGAAGCTTGTCCAACTTGTGCAAGAAATGGCTATCCCAAGAGTGGGATGAGCCTTGTCACCAAGTCTTTGAGGAGCTTAAGACCAAGTTCCTCTTTACCACCCGTGTTCAAGTTCGCGGAGCTTGAAAAACCTTTTGAGGTGCATACGGGGGGCGAGTGACTTTACCATTGGCGGATGTTGAAGCAAGATGGATGGCCATTGCACATGAGAGCATGAAGCTCGATGGTTCGACTTGTGAAAGAAATGGCTATCCCAAGAGTGGGATGATGTTTGTCACGAGTCTTTGGGGAGCTTAAGCCAAGTTCTCTTCGCCGCCCGTACTCAAGTTCGCGGAGCTTGACAAACCTTTTGAGGTGCATACGGGGGTGAGTGATTTTAACAATGGTGGATTATGTGTAAGATGGATGGCCATTGCATATGCGAGCATGAAGCTCGATGGTTGTCAAAGAAGACAACCAACTCATGACAAAGAACTTCTTTGCGGTAGTGCATTGCTTGAAGATGTGGCGACACTAGTTGGGGTCGCACAAAGTAAAGGTCTACAAGGACAATGTGTCCTAAACGTATTTTGACATACAAGCGCAAGTGAGCGCCAAGTCATTGCATTGGCATGATAGCTTGGCGCTTATGAAGGTGGATCTAGTCCACAAACCGGACCGTGGAAATGTGGTGCCGGATGCGCTAAGTAGACCGGAAGAGTTCCAAGCAATGAGAACCATCCAAACCTTGTGGCTTATGTGTGCCGGCGAAGGAAACTTGTGATGCAAGATACGGGAGGGGTAAATTAACTACCCCAAAGCACAAAAACTTTTAGGTGAGCTTTGCAAGAGCAAGGTGCTCAAAGAGGTTAAGTTGGTGGACGGATTGTTCAAGTATAAGCAAAGTTGGGTGTATGTGCCACAAGGCAAGTTGAGGCTATCGGTTTTGAAGGAGGAATATGATAGTCCTATTGCCGGCCATAGAAGAGAAAGAAAAAACCGCCATAGAATGGTGTCAAAGAGGTACCATTGGCGGTGCATAAACTAGGATATAACCCACTTTGTGAAGGCGTGAATAAAGTGCCAAGTGAACCAAGCCTCTTACCAAAAGCAAGGCAGTCTCTTGCAACCTTTGCCTATCCCGTGGGCGCCATGGCATAGTATGTGCATGAACTTGATCACAAGTTTGCCGGAGTCACATGGGTATGATGCCATCTTGTTGATGGTAGAGCGGTTTGCCAAGTTGGCACACATGGTGCCGATTGTGGGAACCGCCACCGCGTTGGAGACCGCATAGCCTTTTCTCAAAGGATGGTTGAGGCACCACGGGTTGCCAAGAGTGATTGTGTGGGATCAAGATCCAAAGTTCACAAGTGCATTTTCAATGCATTTCTCTAAGGAGGTCGGAATGAAACTAAGGTTTAGCACGACCTTGCATTCCCAAGTGGATGGGAAAGCGGAGCGTGTGAATGGAGTCTTGAAGCAATACTTGAGGAACTTGGTGGGGGCGGACCAAGGAGATTGGGCGGACTATGTGGGTCGAGCGGAGTGTAATTGCAATGTAGCCACGCACTTGACAACCAATGGGTGGTCTTTCGTGGTGGCTTATGGAGTGGATGCGCTCCAACCTATTAACCTAGCTCTCGAGGGGGCACATTCAACACTAGAGTTCAACCAAGATGGTGAGGACTTGGCTAAGAAGCGTGAACAAGTCTTGGAGATGACCAAGTTGTTGGTGGAGAAAGCCCGAAGGTGCTACAGAATGCAAGTCAATGCCGGAAGACGCGAAGTGGAGAATGAGGTGGGCCAAAAGGTGTTGTTGAATGTGAACAACTTCACTTAGCCGGAAGGCCTCACTCAAAAGTTCATGTCCAAAATTGGAGCTTCGTTTTCCATGGTGGAACAAGTGTTCAAGGACATGTATAAGTTGGAATTACTGCCGGAGATCAAAGTGCATCCAACATTTCATGTCTCATTACGAAAGTCATTTTAGGACGACACCTTGTGGCCCGATCACAAGCAAGTGATTAGGCCATGTCCCGACCTTGTGGAGGTCATTTGGAACATGAGGTAGGAGGGCATCCTCAAGTGTAGGAAGTCCAAGTGAAAATGAAAGAAAATGTACAAAGGAGTCATTGGTGAAATGGTGAGGGTACCATGAGAAAGAAACCGCTTGGGTGGCGGCAAGAGACATGGTGAACACCAATGAATTGGTGAAGCACTTTGAAGAAACTAAGGCTAAGGATTCCAATAAAATGAAGCGTAGGCATTGATGAGGACATCAATCTCCTTTAGTGGGGGAGAGATGCTAGTAGCACACTTAGCTTCGAGGTTAATTACTCCACAACATGAACTTGTTCTTTGGCTTGAGGGAATAAAGTCCAAACTTTAGTGGTGCAAAGAGAAAAGTATGAGATGAGGTCCTAGTCTTGTACTTGTGCTTGGTTAATGGAAGAGGGGGAATAGATATGCCAAACTAAGTTGGGTAAGCCGAGTAATTGGGGGCCATGGCTTGGAGGGGCCTTGGATAAAACCAAGAAACTTCTTAGCCATGGGCTTGTCCGGGCGGGGACAAGGTGATGGCGCGTGCTCATAAAAGTGCTACCCGCGAGCTAACGAGAGTTGGCGCATGGGAGTCATGAACCCATGTCTCGAAAGAGCAAAGTGGGAACCGAGTCGGGCGGGACTTGGCATCACCCTCGTGCGATCGAGGCGTGGCTTAACAATGGAAAGCCATCTCGGAGTTGCAACCGAGACAACTTAGTGGAAGCGTTGAGGTCTCGCCTAGATGTGTCATGTTAGGCTAGTGTAGCCTAACGGGGGAGGCCCCAAAGGAGGGGCAACCCAAGTGAGTCCCAAAGTAGGTGGGTCTAGTATAGGTTAGGTCCTTGGAGGAGAGATCCAAGGTCGCTAACGGACCACCTAGGAACGACACCTTTGGGACTATGCCAAATGTGAAGATGCATTGTGGGGGTCGCGCCCTAAGGTAAACACAATGCCGCACCATAGAGGATGGCAACTTGAGAATTGGTGTGCCGACTACGAGTATAGTCGATGAGGGCATCGACTCCGTTTGGTGGGGGTGAGTGTCGCGCACCTCTCCATGAGGAGTGCCCGAAACACCATGGGCACAAGGGGGACCCCGGAGTGACACCCGGGACTTGTGGCGCCGTTGGTGAGAGGGCCCAAGTGATCCTAGTGTGGGTGAGGGCCCCGGGCGTTGGGAACGCCTCCCACCCACGGAGACTAGGAGGCATGAGGGTAAGGCCATGAGCTATGCGTAGCTCATGGCGTGGTGATTCTAGAATGCTCAAGATCACCTCAATCGGAGGTGTGAGCTAGGAGTTATGGCCATTTGAGTGGGGCGCTGTCCCGGGACAGCGCCCTGGTGCAGCAGTGCCTGGGAGTGATTCCCGGGACTGCCAAGGTTCAAACAGGCATAACTTCCTCAAGACTTGCCTGAATGGGGCAAGTGAGGAGTCCATCGGCATCTACGTGAAGCGTAGATGAAGATAGAGTGGTCGCGTGTAAGCATCAGACATTGTACAAGGAAGTTATGATGGTCTGAAGCTGCTGGGGGGTTCTAGGCCCAGCGGCTAAGGGAAAGTGTCCACTTGGCCCCAACTCTTGGTAGAGAGACAAGAGGTTGGTTGACGGTGGGGTAGGGGCCCCGCGTAGAGTCCTAGAGGCTTATATGGGTGAGGTGGTGTGGCCTCACCCACCCGAGGCCGAACGGCACGGCCTCCATGGGCATTGGCCCAATGTGAGGCCATAGTTGCCTAGTATGCTTCGGGTTGTTGTAGTGTTGCTTCGGCAACGCGATGATCAACATGGGATTGGACTTCCATGAATGGAAGTCCACATCTAGGAATGGGTTACCGATTAAGGGGTGAGTCCCGAAAGCAAAGTAGGAGGGTTGGTTCCCTCCTATGAGCTATATGGTCCGGGGTAAGAGGAGCTAACCATTAGCATGGCGGTATGCGAAGGGTTAGCACTCGTAACCTTTGCTAGAATTGAAAATTGGCAAGATTGTCAAGGGGGGCTAGCAAGGGTTGCGACACGCAAACCGCTCGGGGAATGGTGGAAGAACCACATTCCGCCGCCCCAAGACAAAGAGCATGCAAACATGGCAACCATCGGGGAACCTAGAAATGTGAGAGAGGCCATTCAATCGAGTGATGCGAGCGAGTGGGAGTTGGCTATACAAGAAGAGTTCGAATCTCTCATTGCCAATGGCACATGGGAGTTAACTCCGTTGCCGAAGGGCCGCAAGGCCGTGAAGTGCAAATGGGTGTTTAAAACGAAAAAAGATGCGAGAGGCGTGGTGGTTCGTTTCAAAGCAAGGTTAGTAGCAAAGGGGTGCTCGCAAGTGGAAGGCGTAGACTTTAGCGAAACCTTTGCACCGGTGGCCAAATTCAACACTATTCGAGTCATACTCGCATTGGCGGCGGCCATGGGCTTGGAGATACATCAAATGGACGTGAAGACCGCATTCTTGAACGGCGAATTGGACGTGGTGATCTACATGGAGCAACCGGAGGGGTTCGTGCAAAAAGGCCGAGAGCATCCCGTATGCAAGTTGAGGAAAACGCTCTACGGATTGAAGCAATCCGGACGAGCATGGTACGAATGCATTAACGTGTTCTTCGTGAACAAAGGCTTTACGAGGAGCCATGCGGATCACTCGTTGTATGTTTTGCAAACTTGCAACTACATTGTGATTGTCATCATATATGTGGACGACCTCGTGATTTTGTCGGACGACGTGGACATAATCAACGAGTTGAAGGCTAGCCTCAAGCGCGAATTCGAGATGAGCGACCTCGGCGAGTTGCATTTCTTTCTCGGCGTTCATTTCGAGAGGGATAGGAGGTCGCGCACCATCACCATGCATCAACGAAGCTACATCGAAACCATTTTGGAGCGATTCGGCATGAGTGATTGCAAGCCCATCGCAACCCCGCTCGACACCAAGACATCGTTGCCGAAGCTTTCGGATGACGAGCACGAAGAGCATTTGCATGAAATGAAGGACGTTCCATACCAAGAGGCGGTGGGGTCGTTGATGTACGCAATGGTGGCCACAAGACCGGACCTCGCATTTGCGGTAAGTGTGGTAAGCCGCTATATATCGAAACCGGGTCCCATGCATTGGATGGCGGTCAAACGGATCATGCGCTACTTGAAGGGCACCTTAGATATGAAGTTGCGCATCGGAGGCAATCATATTAACGTCAAAGGGTATTCGGATGCGGATTGGGCCGGCGATGTGGAAAACCGTAGGTCCACGTCCGGGTACGTATTCTTTGTTGGAGAGGGAGCCGTTTCGTGGAATAGCAAACGGCAACAAACGGTGGCACAATCAACAATGGAGGCGGAGTACATGGCCATGAACTGATGCACGAGGGAGGCCATTTGGCTAAGGCAATTAATGGAGGATGTAGGTTGTGTACAAGAGGAGGCCACGACCATCATGTACGACAACCAAGGTTCTATGGCATTAGCTAAGAACCCAACCAACCATGATAGGTCGAAGCATATAGATGTGCAACACCATTTCATTAGAGAAAAGATTGAAAACAAAATTGTAGAGTTAGAATATTATCCAACGCAATATATGGTAGCGGACATTCTAACAAAGGCTTTAGCGAGAGATAGGCATGAGGGGTTAAGTGAAATAATGGGGTTGGAGTACAATGCCACCTCGCAAAGTGGGAGTATTAGAAGATAGAGTTAGGTTGCAACGGTGACATTGTCCCATATGGGTTGTCTACGCTGGTCCTAATCCATACATATAAATAAAGGCATAAGGGGAGGAGCTAATCACTCTCTCCATTGTATGCAATCCTTGTGTGTTGTGTTCTACCTTTCTACGCTGATGTCTTTGCTTTCTCCTCTCATTTCCCAATAAATTTATTGTTCAAGTGTTGTTGGTGAGCCTGTTGAAGGTGAAAGTGGGCCTCATCAAGCATGTGCATTGGACTAGTTGTGTTCCAGGAGTTGATCAGAATTTGCTCATCAATTCTGAGTGCTTGAACTAGTTGTGCTCAGAATTGATGAGCAAATTCTGATCTCCACTGACAGTGTTGAGCACTGGCGCAAGTAAAATTGCACTGCAACACCACTTGCCATGCGTTTGCTATCTAGTCAAGCCAGTGCAAGTGGGGATTGTCAGCTAGTGTAGTCTTTCACGCCATGGTTTGTGCTCCTCCGACGGACTCTTCTTTGGTGCGTGGTGATGGATATGGAGACCAAAATCGGGGTGAGTATGGTTGAATGCAACCCCGAATGAGGGGACGCTACTAGAGTGATGTTGAGGAGGTGGAGTGGGTTGTGTCCTCCTGTGAGAGAAATATTGGACAATTGTGGGCCGAGATATTGATGTGGGTGGTCATTGGGTAGGTTGTGTAATCGTCTTAGGATTGTGAGACACCCGGGTACGCAACTCCCATATTATACGCAGGGGGCATCGTACTTAAAACAGCTTAGAGGACGGCTTTTGTAAAAATTATATCACATTAAAATGATCAAAAGTTGGGTGAAGACCAAATTAAATAAATGAGATGAAAAAAAAGTTGGGTTGCATATTTATTAAGCCTCCCATTAAAATTATAAACCACGAATAGTTGCCTCCCATTAAAATTAT
Source organism: Polytrichum commune (assembly GCA_950295325.1). Lineage (NCBI taxonomy): Eukaryota > Viridiplantae > Streptophyta > Polytrichopsida > Polytrichales > Polytrichaceae > Polytrichum > Polytrichum commune. The sequence continues at coordinate 31,784,180 of OX485809.1, forward strand.
AATTCATTCACAATGTTAAAATTTTATTAAAAAAGTCCAAAAAGTTGGGTAGTTTGACCTATGGTACCTGTATTAAAAAAAATCATATAATTAGGTTTTTAATGCAATTATATGCTTCAAAATATATTCATTTCCTATAGGGGTTGTGTGTAAATGAGGTAGGTTGAATGTGTAAATGTGTATATGAGAGGTTGTGGCATGTTGTTTATGTAGGTGGAGGTGGTTGTTGATATGTGTGGTTTTTTTCTCATTGGAGGTCTTTTGCAAGTTTATTGAAAATATACCAAATAGTGGTGTTAAAAAGAGTATGATTTTAAAAATGTGGTGGTGTTTGTGCAGTTTATGAATGTATCTTTTGGTTTGTTTGGTGATGATATTGGCGGTCCTGGGTTAGTTTCAATATCCCCTCCGATATAGAGGAGGAACTTATGATTTATGTGAGATGCGATTTTGTAGGGGTTTATAGAGTAGTGGTTCTTTTGTAGGCAATTGTATTGATTAGTGTGTATATTGCTTGTATACATGTGTGCTTGCTTTGTAGGAAATATTTGATGAGTATTCCGATGTTAGGTAGGTACATTGAAAAGAAAAGGTGTAAAGGCTTGACTTGGATTTGTGTATATGTGTGTTTTGGGTTGAAGTGATATTTCTTGGGTGAGTTAGTTGCATAATTTGATGGTGTGTTAATAATATTGTTAGTATGTGTCGATTGAAAATAAATAGGTATTTGTATTTGTTGGGTTATGATGAGATTGATTAGAGGTAGTTTTGAATGTATTAGACCGTTGTATGTGTTGATGTGTGGATTAGTTTGGGGTGTGAAATTAATATTAAATGAAGAGAGGATATGTGATATCAACATATCATAAAGTATTAAGGTGTGATGTATTTTATAAGCAAATGTTAGAGGGATTGGTGAAGAATGTAGTTGTGAGTAAAGTGTTGATGATAGGAATTTGATGGTTAAGAATGTAATCGCAGGGGTGTTTTTGTAGCTTACGGGAGTGATGCAGCAGTTTCAAAGGGTGAGAATGAGGGTGTGATTGATTGGGTTTTGAAGTGAGTTTATGGTGTTTTGTTCAGTCCGGTCCCTCTAGATTTCTTATGATTTGAGCATTTGATCATACATATTAATGATCATAGTATTGTGATCTAACTGGTTGGATTTGGTCTTGTGATATGTAGGGGAAGTATGTGTTACTTGATGCCAATTTTGAGTTGGTGGATGCTGGAATGTGATTTGGCTTTTGTGATCAATGTTGTTCTGGAAGAGCTGATTCAAGTGAGTATGAGGTGATTCGGGGACTCTAAATCCTAGTGCAGACAATGATCAAAGTCAATTCTTGTGATTGGAAGGTTGAAGCAAGAACTTTGTTAGCGAGGAAATGGGGTGGGTGAGATATGTACCTTACCGGATGCAACTTGGCTAGGAGGCGGGTTGAATCCTCAACTGGGTGTGTTTGGCTTACCGCACGTATTCCCTTTGCTCCACTGTTCCCGTGCAAACTTTTGCAAATCCACGTCCAACTTGTTGGCGTTCACAAGTTGTGTCCTCAGCCGGTGCAACTCGGCTAAGATTCGGGTTGAATCCGCAGCTGGGTGTATCTGGACCAAGACACTCCTTCTGTATCTTCTCCTGGTTCGGTCCTCGAAGTTGCGACTCCCCTATTCGAGAGTAATTGCTACACAATTTGTGACTCCGGTGTGATGTGAGGTGCAATCGCCTAAGTGATTAGAAGCTCAAGGGTTCGAGAGAGAGTCTCGGGGGGTTTCTGAGAGGGCTTCCGCTTTTTTCAGAGCTCACAGCATCCCTCGTGAGCTCACTCTAGTCTTGTTCGGTGATGTAGAGCAGGTTTGAAACAACTCTAACTCCTCGACATATTCTCCAATGTAGATAATGCAGATTTTTCTTCCGGCCTCTGCCACTGGCTCTTCTGGGAGCAAGTTCTTCAAAGAAAGACTCCGAGTATAAAGAGTGCGGTTTGTTCGTCCAAAATTTTCCAGACACCTCTACATGCAACTTCTTTGAAAAACGACTCTCCGAATGCACAGGGTGTTGATTTTTCGTCCAAAGTTTTCCACTGACTCTTCTTGATGCAACTTCTTCGGAAATTATTGTTAGTTTAGATGATTAGCATTGTAGAAGAACGTAGAAACTAGTTATAGAATTGAACTTTCAGGAAGGATCGTGACAAGGATGAATGTTCACTAAAAGGATGAACGTACTCAAGGAGTCGTCTCTCCCGGTGATTCAATACTTATTGATCTTCCGTTTCTTTACGTCTGTCTGTCTGGTTTTCCTAATGTAATATTGCTTTGATATCAATAAAGTGTAGTTGAAGAATTACTGTGTATACCAATGTGTAAGTATGTGAGCCCAAAATTGATGCCCACATTGGTTGTTAACACTTGTAAAACATTACAAGTGGTGTTTTGGTGATTTATGATTATTCACAAAAATATAAAAAGAGTGAAGCTTGAAGAAAGCTTAGTTTGAATCATTAGGCTTTTGTGAAGTGGATTTAAGTAGGAGAAGGACAAACCTTGGTAAAGTGTGGTAGGTAGAAAGCCAAGGTTAGTTAAATGTTTGAATTAGGATCCTTGTTGATCATTTGAGGGAGGAAGGCTTAGGAGATAGGATAAGAGCCTACAGAGTAGGAGGAAATCTCGAGGACTTATCGTGAGCCTTGAGGGTGCTCACCCCCTCAAACTCACTATATAATCCCTCATTCTTCCCTCACTCATCATCTCTTTCCTTCGTGCTCCTTGGCACTTCACGTGTTATAAGTGTGGGTGCGTGGGAAGCAAGATAGGAGCACGTGTGTGTGCATGGATGTAAGGTTAGGAGCCAAGGCTAGTTGGCCTTGAAGAGGGTTTGACCTCTTGTTAGTAATAGTTGGGCGTGAATGATTTAAAGTTCAATTTATGGCTTTGTTTGAATACTTGGATTTACATTGATTAGCCTTATACTTATGTGGATGTGCAAAGTCTCTTATTGGAGCATTTAGTTTTGTTGGACTTCATATGAATTTTTGAGAGCCAAAAAACCGAGACTATGTCCAAACTTCCAAAAACTAGTGAAAAAATGTAGGTTTAAAGGGAACAGCGTAGAATTGCGACCATATACTTTGTGGCAGTAGAAATATTATTGCATATTCATGTAGAGGACTTCATTACCTATCCATGGATACCAAGAACTCATTTTTTGGACTTCATATGAATTTTTTAGAGCCAAAAAACCGAGACTGTGTCCAAACTTCCAAACTTCCAAACTTCGAGATTAAGGAGTGTAAGAAGACATAGTATAGACTTGGCTAAGTTACGTATATTCCAACGATAGATTGGAATCATACATTGTGTTACAAAGAGAAAAATCTCTATATGTCATTATAAACTTCTTCATTCGGGCTAGGACGAAATTGAAGGGTGGAGGCTTTTTGGTGACATAAATGGTGCGTCCGCTGGGAGATTCGAGCTTGGAGCTTGGAGAGTGGGCGACGGAAGTTTTGGAAGGCGGTAGGAGAAGCGAAGCGTGAAGAGCGATTAAAGGACGGAGCGCTCGTGAGAGGTATGTTTTGCATTTAGTATTTATTTTATGCAATTTCAATTGAGGAAGGAGCACGGCAAAGGTGCGACTACTAAACCTTCTTGGGATGGCATAAACGAAGATCACGTTAATAGGATCCGCACTAGAAAACTAAGAGGTAGAGGGATAATTAAAGAATTAGGATTTCAAACTTCAAACATTCACTCGGTGGTGAGAATTTAAAGTTTTTAAACTAGAGGGTTTTAGTGTTTTTCAATTGCAATTATTGAAGTGTCTTTATGTTTAGCAATTCGATCGAGGGGAGAAACTAATAAACCAAGAGGAAGCAAATTGCTTGAGGTAAGCAAAATTTCTTCCAATTTAAAAAAACATTAATTTAAAAAAGGATTTTTGTAATTGTCTTTGTCGTGACGAACGGAGAGGGTAATTCCAAACTTGGAAGTTAAACTAGCTTTTCGGAGTTACGCGCACAAGGTAAACTAGCTTTTCGGAGTTACGCGCAGTATGAATCATATTGACTGGCAATGTATTCTGCCATGCTAAAATAGCATCGTCAGAATCTCCGTCACCAAGTGCACAAAAATATTCTCCCATTCCTACGGGAGCATATTGAAACGGCTTATTATTTATATGATGTATGGATTCACTCATAGTGGTCTCTTTCTCTGTTTCATAACCATCATCCATAGTAAACTCGGTTTCCTCTTCCTGAGTCTCACCATGATATTGGGTAGGGAACAAGGGTAAGATGATTTTCTTTAACCCACTACCAATTGTCAGTGTACCCTTCCCGTTGTTCCAAATACGATTAGTAATGTCCCGTTGTAACTCTAAAGGTAATGCTACAAACGACTCGATAAAGTCTTTGGGTAAGGCTACATCAGGCGTAATATAGATTCCGTTTCCGTGATAGCTGAAACGAAAGAACCTATATAAAGCTGAGAATAAATATCCCCCTGAATATATCTTGTGTTTGGCAAAGTCCGGGACTTGCCAACACCACTCCATCAGTTCGTCAGGGCCTAACTAGAACAATAACGACATTGAGTTATGTCGATGGTTCTAGGTTTCCCAGTTGACTCTGTCAGATCCCCTCTATAATATCCTCTACGGTTCTTTCTAGTTTGGTTTCTAGACACACTACTCTCTTCTCTAAGTTCTCCTGCCTTTCCTAGCTGGATTTGTTTCCACAATGTTTCAGCACCGGGGAGATTATCCTCTCTATATTGGTTCCTCTTCAATCTATCTGACACGTTATACACGTAGTTTTCTAGTCTAGTGAGTCTATCGGTAAAGATGCTCAACAATTCATAAATTCGGTTGTCAAATCTTACAATGGGTTCGGACACTGGGCAAACATGGCGAGACCTAGGATAAGATGTAGGACTAGTGACAGGTAGGTGATGTTGGTTGTCACTCCTAATCACTTGTGCCTTGTCTCTAGTTCTATGTCCTCTAAGTCTCCATTTGTTTTGTGTATTCATTGTGATTGACACCGGTCATTTGCTAATTATTCCTTTCCAATTTAACCTTAAAAGACGACCACAGCCTTCCCCGGCAGCGGCGCCAAAAATGTAGTAAGTTTTTGCTATGACTTTAAAACAACAAAACCCAGGGAACAAAGTCTCTAGGAAGACTGAGATAGTGTCTATAAGGGTTAATGTCACATTGGATTAAGGATTTTAATAACATATTAGGGTCTTTCTTCCTTCATTACTTCTTAATTCCATTTATTTTCCCACTCTTAAGGTTCTTTTGTGCTTCCTCAGTAGTGAGTGACTCCGTCCTATCAAAAGGTAATTTTCTATCATTCTATGGTTTCGACATATGTCCGTCGTGAAGCTCAAAAGCTTGGCAAATAGTCCTTGGCAATTTGTCTGGACCGAAGTCCGGGGTAATGTCTTTTTGTAACCACATCGTCTTTCACAACAAGAATGGAACTTTTACAATAATCTCAAATTAATCCTTTTTAGTTTAACTTACAGTCTTTCGGCCATTCCTTTCAAAACTGTAACCATCCTCTTCATCTGCCACTTATCTGGCAACTCATCACCACAAACAACACAGGATTATATATATGTATATATTCAATGCATCGACAAATCAGGCGATAATCTTTGATCCAAGCTCAGGGTTATTTCCAGCTTAGAAGGGATGCACCCTCGGTAATGTCTCACACCAAAGAAACCACTTCTCTCTCATGAGAGGGTAATGTCTTTTTGCAGCTCATAGACTGCTACTAGGTATGTCTTTATCCTTACAGTCCTACATCGGCCTTACGCTAGGTAATGTCTAGTAGCCACACTCAGACTTTTTCTCCAGGACATGCACCTCTCAAGAGCCTTGTTCTCTCTGACTTGACGTCTGTAAGGCTACGTCCTAGTCTGCCTTTTCCTCTTCCCACTACGTTTCACTCAACGGCTCTAAAGACTATCGCTTACCTCCTCTTCTTCATGGCCTCTCTGGATCCATGTAGGCGATAGCCATATAACACAGGCGATGGCCTTTCTTGAACTCCTTACCTTCTCTGACCTTCCGTCTTCTTTCCCTCTCTCTCTCTATGCTGGCTATGGCCTTTATCCTGTCTCTACCCTGCTGGTCTCTTCCCAGACTCTACCTTTCACTCGCCTAATTGCCAATGCTCCCTGTAGCTTCCTACGGCTATTGCCCAGATACTTACGCTCAATGTCTATAGCCCTTTGTCCTCACTTCGGACTTGAAGGACCCACTTTCTTGACCATGGCCACATTCAGACTATTGCCCTTGCCTTCACTCACTGACAATAGCCTCTCCCTTCTACTTCAAACTCAAAGAAACTTCTCACTTGCCTATGGCCCTTCTCAGATTTTGACCATTGCTCTTACGACAATCTTTCTCTCAAAGCTCATCGCCCTCTTGGCTGATAATACATCTATTTTAGCACGCAAGACTATTGCCAAACATCACACAAGACACTTTCTTTATTCCTGCACACACTCATACAACAACTACTTCAAAGACACTTGCATTTCCAAGATACTTTACTCCAACTGTAAAAAGTTCCAAGGTCACTTAGAGTCCGAATCACTCGGCTCTTCTCCCTATGTCTATTCCTAAAAGCATATTGCCAGGCTAAGTGTTTATGGCCGAACTCAATCACTGAGCTTCGACGTTCACTGCCTATTGCTAATCTATGCTGAGGCTACGTTAGATTCTACTGCATTGGAAAAATAGCCTGTCTTGGCAATGGCCAGCCTCCTCTCTATAATCGGAGGAGAAGATGGTGGTTACAACCGCCTGCCCACTGGCTATTGCCCTATGTTCACACTGGCTAATTGCCCTTGAGTGACTATTGCTATTACTAATCACTAATTTAGCAAGTTGGGCTTCGAAGCCAGGCGATTGCCAAAAAATCGAGCTTACATAGCCCCACGCTAACCTTCTTGCGTCCCGCAAGACCTATCTTTTTGTGCGCTTATTGCCTTCATTCATGTACTTGAATGGCCTCTGTGATGACGGGCCATAGTCTTCAACATATCCAAGGGCCATCACCTCTTCTTGCGGAACTACTGTGTTGTGAATCAATCTTTGATTCTTCAATGCTCTGCTGATCACACCATACCTCGTGGTTCCGAACTCGTTCACCAGACTATGGTGTGGGCCAATGATGAAGTACGTCGCACACATTGCCTCAAGACAACGATACCACCGTGAGGAATTGTAATTTATCTTTGTCAAAAACATTGCCTCCCGGTTAGCTCGACTCAGCAAATTGACATTATAAGCGAACTCGTACCTTTTACACCAGAAACCAAGGATAGCTGTAAAAATCGCTGCACGAAAGCAAACTGGATCCTGATGATCGCGGTGTGCGTACGAGAACTGCATATACGACTCGTAACAATCCTGGTAAGTCACAAAACTGCCCGAAATCACTGGCCAATTGTACTCCAGGCTATCGATCAAAGCTTGAGGTGGCCACTTCCAGCGCCTTTGACAGTCGCAAAATCTCGGGTCATTCGTGACAGTAACGGGAGGCTCTGGACTCCATCCATGGCAAATTCGTCGATACACTACGTCGTGTGCCTCCTCTGGTCTCGTGTCGATTTGCTGGGATAGGCCTACGTCTTCTAGAATCCACTCAAGGGCCTTCCAGCTTGGAATTGGCTCTTCGAAAGCAATATCAAAGAGGGCAGGGTAGTTGCCCAAAAACCTTTGAGCTAAAGGCGTCAGAGGGGGTCGTCGTTTGACATGCAAGGCCCTCTGCACCAAGCTAGCGGGTGGCACAAAGAAAGTCACCTGGTTTTGTAACTGGACCTGCACTGGGCCATTCGACTGGGCGATCGTCTGCAAGCTCCTTATTAGCCTATCGCCAATCTGGTCAAACTTGAGCTCATATTGCCCTGGTCCAATGTCCAACCTCTTGGCTATCGCCAGTCGCTCGGATGCTGCATCCATTACCGACTGCAGGTAATTGTCGTCTCCCATGCTCAGCCTCAACCGCCCCAGCTCACTCTCCCACAGTTGCATCAGATGGGGTGGGCAAATAGTCAGAGCAGTGTTGACTGCATGGCTCCACCGCTGAAGGTCTATTTGCCTGACTGGTTCACTTTCCTCCGCCTTCGAGACTAGTTGCCTTTTTGTGCTTAGGGTTAACTCTAGCTGACTGTAGTATAAGAAGATGTGAACTCCTAAGTCGGCTATAATCTGAAACCCTTTGAACATGTTGCTTAGCTGGAGCTCCCCCCTCACTAAAATTTCAGTTAGGAGATGCTCATAGCCGTCATTAGTGGCCTCCTCCCATAAATTCTCAAATTCAATAGGCTCTAATATTTGGGATGGCCTAACACTATATACGACAAAAAAGATATCCCTCTGTAGCTCATAGTTTTTAAAGAGAGACTTATAGGGTGGACAGACACTCTCTATTGCCCAGATCCCAGCCTTCAATCTCTCAATTTTTCCTTTTGAAGACTCTATGACAGACGCTTGTGTCTCACTCAGAGATTTTAGACCTTTCACCTGCTGGGTTAGAGTCATAATTGTACTCTCATCAATCAAAAATGCTCGAATTTGAGTCTCCAACATTGTAGAAGAACGTAGAAACTAGTTATAGAATTGAACTTTCTGGAAGGATCGTGACAAGGATGAATGTTCACTAAAAGGATGAACGTACTCAAGGAGTCGTCTCTCCCGGTGATTCAACACTTATTGATCTTCCGCTTCTTTACGTCTGTGTTTTCCTAATGTAATACTGCTTTGATATCAATAAAGTGTAGTTGAAGAATTACTGTGTATACCAATGTGTAAGTATATGTGAGCTTGTATGGTTCTATCAAACAATAGAAATGACTCTCCGAATGCACAGGGTGCAGATTTTTCGTCCAAAGTTTTCCACAGACTTCTCTAGATGCAACGTCTTTAGAAATAACCCTCCGAACGCACATGGTGCAGTTTTTCCGTCTAAACTCTTCCACCGATACCACCGGGAGTTTTTAAAAAAAAAACTTGGCAGTGAGTGAAATATCGCGCACAACCTCCTTGATAACTGCTATATCAGCTTTTGATCTAAGTCGCAGATCGCAGCTGGGGATTTGTAGAGCTCACGGAGAATTGAATTCAACTTCGTAGTTCTCATATTCGTTCTTCTCTCAACTTCGCAGCACGCTTCGCAGCTCCTTGAACTTCGTGGGACTATGATGGTACCTCTATTTTCTAAATCAGAACTACTATCGCAAGATTTGCACTCTTTTGGTCAGATCGACTCTTTAATTATGATCTGCTAGGAACTTCCCAGTGGATCTATTGCGGTCTAGTGTAGATCTCAACTAACTTATCCACTTCGTTTTGGTGCAGATCCCAAGTAAGTTCGCAATGCCATTGGGTGTATTGCCAGCTTACTTCGATCCGCTCCAGATGCAACTCACTACACATATCAAACCTCACATGCAACACTTCACCAAAAGCTCCTAGCTAAATGGCAACCCCCCCCCCCCCTTTAACTTATTATTCCTCAAATCACGTAAATTATTATTCCTCTAGATGCAACTCACTACACGTATCAAACCTCTCATACAACACTTTACCAAGAGCTCCTAACTACATCGCAGCCGCCCCCTACACCTCAATGATTTCCCAATCGGACCGCCAGCCAAAGTCTCCACTCCACACTTGTAAGAGGTGTACTCACTATAACAGATGTCTACTGATAGATCGAGAGTAACTGCTACAAGATTTGTGATTCCGGTGTGCTGTGAGGTGCAATCGCCTAAGCGATCAGAAGCTCAAGTGAGAGAGAGAGTCTTCCTCTTTTTTCGAAGGTCACAGCATCCCTCCCGGATGTTAGGATGATTTAGGTTGGACGAAGAGCAGTTTTGTGAGAGATGAAATGATGGATTTAGGATAACTTAAGGTGGTTGTATGGATGAAGAATGATCAAATGAATGTAATAGATTAGGATAGTTGTAAAAGATAGATGGTTATTGCTTAGATTCAATACAGTAGTCCACCCATCCGGCCAATTTTATGGATTATTACTTCGATTGGAGTAGCAATTATCACTACAAAGTTCATGAAGATGCATATGATGTCTCAAGTCAAAGTATGTTCTTCAATTACATATCATATTTTGCCAACCAAATTTGGAGAATTTTCCATAGAGTTACATGTTATCAAGCTCATTATGGGCTTTCAACAACGGATTACCCACCTATCCCCCTCTTCATTAGTTAGTAAAACAATCTCACTTTCCCGACACATGGCCGAACAAGGATTTAACACCTAGCACAAATCAACAACCATGTGGAAGATATTATGGGATCTATCTCATTGGAAAACCCATGACAACCCAACCACATCGAAAATAGCATATGATTATATCAATGAGGTTTTTGATCTCTTAGGGAAGAAACTAGATTACCTCCTTCTCAAGGATTTTCTCAAATGTGAATGTGAATTGTAATCGAAAGAACCATCGACTCCACCACAACATAAAAGCATTAGTGCCTAACACACCTCGAACCATAGACTTGCCATTGAAATTGGATAATGAACGACTATCCCTATCTCTAAAGATATTAGACTATGCTACTTTTACTCCTACAATGCAGTTGAAAATGAGGCACATTTCATGTTGGAATGTCCATTATATAACCCCATAGAGATAGATTTCCATCACTATTTGAGAATGTAGTTCTAGAGAGCCTCAAGTCTTTCTTTCCATCGGACCACCATATTGACATTGGCCACTACCTAGGAAACTTTAAGGCTACCACACTCCACCACTCTAAAGAATTAGCTAGTTTGAAACCATCCCGACATACTTTCAGTCCCATTAGCCTTTCAACTTTCTAGATTTTAAAATCAATTTCATTTCATTTCAATACAACAGGTGCTAAAATTAGGCTTGGGACCTAGTTCTTGCTTTTGGGTTAGAATTTATAGTAGAACCACCTATTCCTGATCAAGACCCCATCTTGAATCTATAGGGTGCCATAATTTCGATCAATTTGGGATTGATTTTAGTAATTTCTTTTCATGCATGTTTTAAATAAGGTTCCATGTTTCACGACTTCTAAGGATTAGTTTCCATGTAGGCCACTTGCCCATGAGATTCTAGTGGAAATATAGATGCCACCAAGTGAAATTCACATTTCCACTAGAATCTGGTGGTCAAAGCGGCCTACGTGGAAACTAACCTTGACTCTGCAACTTCGATTCAGTATCACCAAGGAATCGATACTGCCATGACACACATCCCAATTTTGAGTGCTAAAGTGAGGAACAATTCATCTCAAAATAAGTTGTGGCAAACTCTAGACATTGGTAATGGTTTGGACCAATTTTTGGCTTCACAAATTCACATTAATTTCCATTTAAGGAATAAAATTACCTATTTTATTTTATTTTTCCAGTCCTCCCGATTTTTATCTTCCTACAAGGGAAGAATTTGCACCACCTTATACTTCTCCAGATTTGGCACAGAATCTCTTAAAGTGCTCGGTTATGGGCGCCTCCATTCTAGTGCTATTCTTTGGTTAATTGATATAGCCAGGAATCTGTTACACACATCTTCAGTAATATCCATGCTTATAAAATCTTTATCAAGCACACCAAGCATGGGTCTTTAGGACGAGCCACAAAATTGCACAATTGGATACTCCCGACTTCTAGTACATAGCATGTAGGGTATGTGGCACTGTAGTGGGGACTTCCATCTCAAATACTATCAGCTAGGGAATTGCCAATTCGTCTGATTATCAACTGTGAGGGATATATGAGTGTTTTCTTTCTCTTCAGGTGGTCAGATAGACCCTCCCATTGGTGTTGACTATTGATAATAAATTGTAAAAAAAATTGCACATATAGTCCAACCTCATTTTAAGGAATTGTCCATTTTGCATCCGTTTGTGACTACATGCCTTCCCATATACTCCTCAAAAATACGTGTCTGATTGAGAAGAGTGACCACACAAGGCCCATATATCTTAATACGCCACAGAGAGTGAGACAGGTCAGCTATTAGGCCAATAAATTGCCCCTGCATCATTCATTTCCTGCAATAACTTCTAATCTGGATTGTGGAGCTCTGGAGATGCCACTGATGATGCAAAATGAGGAACTGCTTGAATGTCCAGATACTCAACCCCTTGCTTGTTCAATGAAATAGCTCAGCCTTTGATTTTACTCGAGTTTGTGGAACAATGAACATCAAGAGCCACATAAACATGGCTCCTTAGGGGTTCTCAGGTTGTTGAAATCACCCGGTGGTATTGCTCCATTCAACTTAGAATATGGATCATGTCCACAGTGCACCTAACTCAATTTGTAAATTAGCAACTCAACAAATTCTCTGATATGTGCATGCTAATAGTGTGTACAGATTCGCACATATTCTTTGAGACACCCTGTAGTTAGCTGCAGACTTATGACAAGTTTACATTACTATTTATGACCAAATATACAAAAACCATGCATTAGTTGATATCTGGAAAAGTATCAGTAAGTCCTGACCCAAGATAGTGGTACACTATGCAGAGGAGCCCCAACAGACTCAAAATATTGTTGATAAAGAGGCTAAGACAATCAAGGCTGGTCTGAAAAGGTGTCCTTTGTGTGATCCTAATGCAATGATCTAATCTTTCTGAACTGCACAAATGTATTGTCACCTTAATTTTATGCTACCTGAAGGTTAGTATGTACACCTATTCAAATGGCCTGCACCTACAAGCCCACTTCAAATGACATCTGAGTTCTTGGTGGATTTGGAACATATGTGATGTACACCAGCCTGCAGCACTGGTAGAATCTAAATGAGGACATCCAAAGGATAGATGAACCTCGCCCTCCTACTCAATCTCTAACATGAGCCTGACCCTGACCTCAGCTTGGCATGTAACCTCAGATAAACACTAGCATCTTTGTTGATGTAAAACAGTAGCATCCAAGTTCCGCTCACTATCCCCTCTCACAATGTACAACATATGTCAGGGTGTGGCTCAATTTGAACAGATTGGGCACCGGACCAGGTTAGTTTAGAACGCAATGAAGGTGTACCTGCCCACGAGAAGAAGCAGATAATTTGTGCAATTCCGCACATGCTGACACTTGATTGTTGCAATGGATAATACCATCAATACTCAATGAAATCCCTTTGATGCTCATGTGGTATTTCCAGCTTGACCATCAGCAGCCTTGGCAGGTCGCCTATTCAAATACCGTATCACTGCATCTTCAACCCTGCACTCCCATCATATTCATCAGATACCACTCACCATGCTACTAATAGGCTATGATCATCTCATACTAATTGTGTCGATCTGCAGCTAAAATCCTTTTTTTCATACAAGAATCACATGTGCATTACTGCACACTTCTTCACAGCACTTGGTTCTAATTGTGGAGCCTCCAGTTCAGTAATGCACATCTGGTTCATTTTGAAAGGATTCCCATTGACTATAGATTCCTGGCCAGGATATAAGGACAGCATATTTCCAAATATCATGAATCTACCTATTGACACCCCATCAAGGATCACATGCGCATTACTACACACTTCTTCAAAGCACTTAAAAGTTCTAATTGTGGAGCCTCCAGTTCAGTGTATGCTTCTGGTTAGTTTCCCCTCGCTCAGGAAGGACTTTTATTGAAAATAGGTTCCTGACGAAGTTAGGGAGACAATGGATGTCTACATGCTATGGAATTCCCTATAACTCTTAAGTTCTCGAATATGAGTTAGCATGGACAGTCCCAAACCCTAAACGTGCCCACAAGAAAAACCCCACAGCAACGACGAGTGCACTGCCCAGAAGGTGAGGGATGATGCGTACCATGGCTGGTTGTAGAAATCGGATCTTCGTTCCTTCTCTGAATTTCGGCTGTTTTGGCCAATGACCATTTTTAGGTCTCGGCTCTGAGAGGCAATTAACCCGTTGATGAAATCCACAGGGGAGTGGCTGAACCCCAAGAAATAAGCCCGTCGACGCCTATGCTCATTGATTTTGCGAATAGCATTTGCAATCATATCATCATAAGAGTCAATGTCTCGATGCTTCTCTATGTTGGTCAAAAAATTACTCATCTCCTTCAACAGAGGTGCAGGTATATTCACACTCACATCATAGCATGAGTTCCCTGCGGGCAGTGGCCCCGACAGCCTAATTCTATGCTCCAGATGAATAGGTTGCGGTGCAGTCAAATGCAGATGGAGCCTCGCAGAAATTGAAGCAAACTTAATCCTCTCTTCACCTAAAACCTTCTGTAACGGACCATCGCAGTTTATCATACTAGGGTCGGCAGGGTTCTGCAATTTCTTGGTCTTAATATACTGCCATAGAGCAGCAATGATATGTGGCCGTGTATCCACTTCAATCCCCAGAAGCTCAGCCAATGGACCTGATAACTTAAACCTCTCGGGCGAATAATCCATCTCCAGACGAATGTTCACAACAAACTCCCGATCCCCCCGCCTCTTAATCTCAAATCCCTCCACATGATTCGAAACCCTAGCACTGTCCCAAACAATTGTATGATTCTCCGGATACAAACTCGGGTCAAGCTGGACAGTAATCCTCTTAAAAAACGAGCTAAACTTCGGCAACGAAGGGTTCGCCTTCATACTACTACTCCCATCCGCCTCCTTCTCATCAGGCTCCAACACACGTCCCATAATCCGCAACGTCCACGACGGCGGGTCAGCATAGTGCTGTTGAAACGGGCTAGGGTTAGGGTTTTGCGTCTGATTAGCGTAAGTGTTGAAAATGTACATTCTCAAAACCCGTTGCACCGGCGGAGGCGATCGCACCACCTCCTGAATGTCCAGCTTCTTCCTTGCGAGCGCTGCGTCCACCCGAGCTTCAAACTCCAGGAGCTGCGTGTAAATGGCGGACTCTGGTAACAGAGCTGCCACCTTATCGGGGATCTGCTTCTCCGCTACTTTCTGCTTCTTCCTCCGAGCCGCCGGGGTTACGTCCGCTGCCTTGAATGCGGATGCGTTGTTGTTCGCGGCCCCCATTGGCCTCCCTCTCCCTCTCTTTGAGCTTGGCCCTCCTCCTCCGCCACCTCCTCCTCCTCCCCCGCCCATGGGTGGTGTCCCCACTGGACCTCCCCCTAACGAACCTGATGGCGCTCCCATCTGGCGAACTTGCTGCCCTAGCGACACTGCCCCCCCTCCTCCCCCGCTCGACGGCCCCGCCCCTCCCTGCATCCCCCACTCGTCACTCCCCCTTCCCTTCCCTTTGCCCTCCCTCGATGAGTATCTTTGTGTCTATGCGTGCGTGAGCCTCTTCTGTGTCTTTCTGTTTGTTCCTCCGTAATGCGATTTGTGTCTACCTTCCCTTCGCTCTCTTCGCTTTTGCTTCCCGCAGTAGGGAGGCTGAAAGCGAAGCGAAGCGAGCGACACCGCAGGGCGTGGGAGCTGCTGCGATGTGCACACAGCGCTGCTTCAGTCCTGCGAATCCTTCGTCCTCGCTGCCTTCCTCCAGTGTGTGTGTGTGTGTACCGACGTGAATTTATTACGTAAGCCCGGCAGATTTTCCACCTCTTTCTTGCCAAACACCTTGCGAACGATAACATCGCGACGTCAAATCCGGCGGGGCATTACATACTGGAAGTATCCGCCTCCGAGCCCTTACATACTAGAGTGTTCCGTAAAGTCTCTCAAAGAGGGACGAAACCGTGGGTTTATTCTTCGTTAAGAAAACCTTCTATTAAGAACTCCTTAGCTCGCCATGCATTGCATTGCAGCCTATATTGAAAGTTTGGTGAAATTCTTGAGACTTCCTATTTTCATCTTTCGGACAATATTAGGATTTAAAATAGGGTATGTGCATGGGACACGTTGTCTTAAATCTCATATTGGCCTATGCAAGGTTAGTTTGGCCCACCCATCTTAGTGGAACAAACTAGAAAAGTTGGTGTTTAATAGCCTAACAACACTCTTTGTGTGTGATAATTTAAGTTTTAAGGAAACTTGGGTGAATTTGTGTTAATTCTCATAAATCCGAGGGTTGGGACTAAATCCATGGTTTCATCTCCTTTACTCTACAAATAGCTCTAATATGTAATGCACTCCCCATAATGCATTATTGAGCAAAGGATGCTAACCTAAATCCTTGGAGTGGTAGAGTGTGCTAACCTTTGTAAGATGAAAGCTAATGTCAATTTGATGGTCCGAATGAAAAATGATGCTAGATTAGCACATAATGAAGTTAAAATTGTTAGTGTATACAAATACATCCTTTGTATTTTGATCATCACTTGTCACATACAAGTAATCTTTTATTTTATCATTGTAATGGTATAAATTACTATAAGTAGTTTTAACTTCTAGGATTTAATTCATCCAAAGACCACGACTACGAGATATCCACATCACATTCTAAAAGCCTTGGTCATGCATCATAATGTAAAGTGGACTTAGACCAGCATGTAGTGTTTATGATGAAAATAACACAAGATCAAATATAAACACCACTACATTTAGATGTGGCTACATATAGAGTATGTTCTAACATGGCCAATGTTATTTTCCGTTGAGAAAATATAACCATCAAATATATCCATTCTAGACATGTAGGATTCCACGTCATTTTTTCATTCATCTTCTAACATGCTCACCCATGGTCACCTTCATTTTAGGTGACCACATGTAAAACAAAGTGGGTATGCCACTCACTCTTGACCAGTGAGAGAGTTTAGAAAGTAGTGGTCATGGTCACTGGTCACTACATTAAATAGTCCTATTATTGTGCACGGGAAATCAACATGAACCACACAAATTTTACAGTCAAGGTGAACTTACCATGGGCCCAAGGCCTTGGGGCTTCCCCTACGTCCTCATGAAGGCTTCTAACCAACATTGTGAACAATGATTATAGGATAAAAGTAACACAAAATGAAATAATCAACCACGTTACTTTTCTACTAAAAACTTATTTTGGATTGAAAATGAATTTGGCACACAATACTTTTCATTGCGAGAATTACCATGGGCTCTACAAAATTACTGTGGCCTATAGTAATAGGAATTATTTAGCGAAGTGTAAACTAGCCCTGAAAGAATGACGTGATATCAATCATTTTCCCACCAAATCTACCTAGTTGCTCCCAACTATTCCTCTTAGTTTGAGTGACCTTTCCAACTACGTTGCATTAAGCCTAGTGTAATGGACCTGAAAATTGAGGGCCTTTGGATCGGTATTTGAATCTAAATCATGACCATGTACCACGACTCAATTCATGAGCCTCTTTGATCTTGCATCCTTAAGTAAACTCCTTGCATCCAATTTAATGGCCCAATCCCTTAGTCTCTAACATGGTCCTATATCCTAAAGTATGAGGGTCGTCTTACACAAATGACCAAGGACTGTGAGAAAAATTTGATATAGATTTCTCGTGGTCACGAAAACAGTCCAAAGGCCATGACCGAGAGAAATCTACATCATTTTCAGAAGTCTTGGTCACAAGACTTAGTGTAAATTAGATTTAGACTATGACGTGGATTTTTTTTAAAAAAAAATTCAAAGATAACCACAAATAAAGTCATTCTTGGAATATTTAAAAATAATAGTTGTTTCTAAATTTATAGGAATTGTAAAACATGTAATTTCATTCTAGCAAGATGAGCTTTTTTTTTCATTGAGACACCCCTCTTTGGGTTCTCTTGTCGCAAAATCCAAGTGACCACCAAACGTTATCCACTTCTAGATATGTAGGATTCCACGTCACTTTCTCATTCATTTTCTAACATGGTCACTCATGATTGCTTTTATTTTTGGTGACCTTGTGTACAACGAAGTCACATGACTGCCACTCAATTGTCAACCATTGAGAGATTTAGAAAACGGTGGCCATGGTCACTAGTCACCAGTGTAAACATGCCTTGGAGGAATGAATGAACTGGCATTCTTGTTGTACCATTTTCCCACCAAATAGAGTCGCTCCCAACTCAAAGAATTTGTTGCTTCTAATGTAAGTGGGCCCAAAATGGACATTGTTGCCAATTAACTGGCCCACTTCTACTAGAATGTCAAACCTTGAATGCAACTTAGGGCCACTTCACACACGAGACTGAGAGAATGTGAACATTACACTTCAAACACTCTCATTGGTGGAAAAGGCGGATTGGTCCAAGTTTGCTTCACACTACACTTGAGGGACCAACGGACTAAGTGAATGCAAGATGGATGTAAAGTCTACATGGATTCCTAATTAAATGGCATCAAATGGATCGTGTTTCATGGTCATTTGGACTATTTTCAAGAACCACCTCTTGGAGGTAGGCCTAACACCAAATTGTGGCACTCCAAACGCTCACAACCGTTGATATAGCCTATTTTATTGTGTGCGAGGACCCGCATGGATAGAATTTCATTGAAATAGCATTTGGTTGAGGCCCAGTCACATACGACTTCACACTACACTTGAGGGTCCATGACCACACTACATGAACCCTCATGTCTTGGACATCCTTTGGACACTTTCTTTTGGGCTCTCACAATTTCATGGTCATGGCTCTTGGCTCGTGTGTGAAGTGGCCCTTAAACCATTGAAGACCTCAACTGAAGTTATACTATTTGATTTAAAAAGTCATTTATACATTAATATTACTATTATGATCTTTTTTTTGAAAACATTGGATATCCATGTATTCATGAATACATGGACCTGATTCCTACACTAAATATTGAATTTATTTTCACCAATTTTATTGTCGTGCTCAACACTAATTGTGAATTGTTTGTGTATTGTCACCAACACTAAATGTAGTAAATATCAGGCATTATAAAATTTACAATGTTGCAAAAAAAAAATTCTTCCTTAGTAAATTTTCATCCAAATTTCAATCATCCGTGACAATATTTCATTACATAAGTGTTAGGATGCAGAATATGCCAAATTTTGTGTCGATACTTAACATTTGAATGAAGCAAAAGTAAGTTGGGATGACAGTATTTGTAAACACATTTATAAGAAATGTCACTAGATAAGTTACCACAATGACATAAAATACCATATGACACTAAATACAGTATGGAGTGTAGTAATCAAGTTCATGATCATAATTACAAAAATTATTTCACATTGTACTTGCAATAAGCACCTAGTATCATCTCACGCTAAAGACAACACTTTAGCATGTGTGTTTGTGTTTGTTGTTTTACAATAATTGTTGTGTGAGCCGTGTAGAATTTACATTTTAATTGTTGAATTATATGCAAGGAACTTAAGGTCATGTCACACATGAGCCAAGACCCGTGACCATGTAATCAGGAGGGCCATGGACTCTCATCCAAAGGCCGTACCAATTGTTGAACTGACATGGCATGCCATAAGTTGTGCCAGGCCTACCTCTTGGAGGTGGGCTTGACGCAAACTCTAGTGCATCATGAAACATTATTCGTAGTTTGCCATGTAGGAACTCATGTAGACTTTTCATCTATGATAATTTTTTGGAGATCCTTAGGCCTTCATGTTCTAGTGCAAAGTGAACTTGGATGGTCTCGGCGTATTCAACCAATGAGAGATCTTTAAATGCAATGGTCACATGCATTCAATCTTGTGTGTGAAAGGCCCCTTACTTTGCAAGTGGAAGTGCAACAACATAAAGGAAGTGGGCCTAAAAGGGACATTTTTTTTAAAACAATTGCACCTCTTTCTCATAGGATATGAATGCAAGCTTATTAGATCAAGGTCATCATAGCCATTTCTTTTCATACACTTTGGGGCTCATATGGCTATCTTACTCATTATCAAATGAAAGTTCCATTTCTTATTAGATGATCATATAGGTTTCTCCCCCCCATTTTTAAATGTATATATATATTGAATATTCAACTTAGAATGGTTAACAAATTCTCAACATGTAATCCATAATCTTTAAACATATGTTTTGGTGTTCATTTAGATTTACACCTACCCACACACCACTAAAATACAAGTGTCTGATTAAGATAAATAATGAATTTACCTCATGAGTTTTCATGCATTTGACATTGCTCGTTGAGATAGACGTGCCTGAATTCAACACAACAATAATCAAAGCACACTATGTACCTATACAAGAATGGTGTGTGGTTAGGTGTGCATCCAAGAACATACACCAAACAAACATACGTACAAAAGATTTTAAACCGCATGTTCAAAATACATTAACCATTCTAAAGTCACAAATCAACATAATTGGAGTACCTATACGGCCGCATAAATCTCACTTTGATATAGAAAAACAAGATATTCATATGAGCTCCAAAAAATTACAAGGCAAATGTCTATGGAGATGATTTGGATTTGTTAATCATCTCGCACTAATTGCATGTTTTGTATACTCCGAGAAGTTGGTGTGGACAATAACATTCATCTACCTTGGAACTTAGAGGGGTTAGCATCCTGCATTGTCAAGTGAGTGGAGGTCGCAATGGTGGATTGCAAGCTCTTCCGTAAGCTTACAAAGCCTCGTTCTCTTCTTAGACATACACACATAAAGAGCTTTCTCTTCAAACAACACCCTTCAATATAGTAGATGTGCCAAATTCGGTTACCATCTTATCTTAATCAGACACCTATATTTGAGTTGTATGTGGTTATACGTGGCTTCAAGAATGGATATGAAAAGACACGTGTTCAAAAGAGTTTAGACTATGTGTTCAAAATGTGATAATCATTTTATTTTAACCTCCTTAGTGAACTTAAGTAGGGAGGACCTATGTGACCATTTAATGAACATGAGAATCTTCACTTTGATAATGAATATGACATTCATATGAGCTCCAAAAATTGTGAGGAAAGTGGTTGCGGCTTCAATTTAGATTCATTAACCGTCTTGTGCTAATTGCATGTTTCATATCCTAGGAGAAGTGGGCTAGTTTGAGGGGAAAAAGTAACACTATAGACCCATCTACCTTAGCAAACTTTCTTCACATGATCGCTTGATAAGCACCTATCTTTTCTTGACATGTTGCAAGGAATTTGCTATATGAGTAAATTGCAAGGATTTCAGTTGATGGGTAGGCACCATCCACACGCATACGATGACTCACAAATATGAGTAAGTGTTTGCTCATTCTTACTATAATATGAAATATGTACAACATTAATGAGAATTTAGAGGTGTCACCAAAAGTAGATGATAGGTATCCAAGTGTCTAACAATGCATGGAAGTTTTAATGAAAAGTTTGCAAAGGCAGTTGAGATATTCAATTTTTTAAAAGAGTCACTCACGAACTCACTATTGATCTCGCATGTCTACACCTTCATTCTTCCATACACAATAAGTAAGCAAGAGTGTTTCTTCTCCAACTCAAGTAGTGCATTGCATTTTGAGTTGTTCCATACTATGACAAGGCCATTTATAGTATGAAAAAGAAATAGTGTAGTATCGGTGCTATAAAAAGGATGGAGCACACTTAAAGTAACCAAATGGCTTGCTATTAGTCAATATAGTGTTGAGGGAATCTAAAAGAAGCATCTTCCTGAGGCTAAACTATGTGTAGGAGGAGGACCAAAAGTGATTTCATACCACTTGGAGGACTCCTGCTATGTGTGAGAGCGGTGACAACTGGAGGATTTAGTATTGCCGCGGAGGCGTGCAAATGAGTTAGGCAATAATATGCCAATGAGATTAGTATGCAACAAATAATGCAATGAGCATTAAATTTGGCAGGTCTAGAGCCTTGTGTGATGAAGAAAAAGCCTATTCTTTCACAAAAGAATATTCAATCTCATTTTGATTTTGCCAAATCTCACAAGAATTGAACCATTGCGGATTGGAAGCAAGTGGTTTTTTCAAATTAGACTAAGGTCAATCGTTTTTGCTCAAATGGTTGTTATTGGTGTTTAGCTTGAGACAAAGAGGGTATTACAGATCAACAATGAGGAAAACACTAAAACATGGAGGAGGTTTAGTAATCATGGTTTCTGGTTGCATGAGTGCAATTGGATCTGGTTTGCTTTGCAAGATAGAAGGTAGAATTTATCAATATGTCTATCATGAAATATTGGAGGCCAATCTCTATGGTGCTTTTTCAAAGTACGACATAAATGCATCTATAGTCACTTTTCAAAATGACAATGATCCTAAACATATAACAAAAACAATGAAACAATGGTTATCTAAACAACCTTTCAAACTCGGGGGGGGGGGGGGGTAGTCATTGGTTGGAGTAGCAATATACGTGCGAACAAATGATAGGGTATTTTAAAAACATGGGGGCTAAAAATTACAAATGGACTTAAGAGTAATATAGGGTATCAAATATGGCACTGGACATCTTTAAAGTACTATAGGGTATGAAATAATAGGTAATTTGGAATTATAAGTAATGCAAGCCATTTTTCTATTAACCCAAAGTAGAAATTTACATAATGATAGCATGTGAAAAAAAGAAGAGAATTGAAAGTAATACCCCCCTATAAAATAGTGGTTGTTCGCACCTATATCCTTAACTTTTTAACACACTGCCCCCCCCCCCCCCCGAGCTTTCAAAGTGGTCCTCTCAATCACCCAATCTATACACTACATAGAGTATCTATGGGCAACACTAAATTGGAAGCTCAATCGTTATTCAACACCTCCATAAGGTTTTCTAGAATTATGGGAGTGTGTGTTTGAGACTTTCCATTTTATCACTTCTATAGAGTGCGAGAAGCTCCATAAGAGCATGCCACGAAGAATGTGGACAATTATTATTGCAAAGGGCAAGTGGACTGATTTGTGAGTGTGTAGAGACTCACGAGTCCAAAATTGAGTTAGTGTGGAGCTTGATTTCAACTCGGGGGGTGCACTGTACTAAACATGTACGAGTATACGTGAGTGCACAGGAGGGGTATTGATTTGGACCTTCCCGTATTACGTATACATATGGTATACATGTTATAATTTATAGTTATGTACATATATGGAAGGCCTTTAAAAAATATACAATAATTGTACTTGTATGGTAGTGTTACTATACTACATATCATAAGTTTTCATATTGGATGAAATTAGGATTAACTAGGATTAACGATTTTTGTTAGCAACCTTATAGGGTAGTATGAACCATGTACAAGGTATCAAGGTAATATCGGGGAAAGAGGCAGTATTAGGGTTCTGAAATGATTCGTTCAGCTCAAAGTAACAAGGACCCTTTTCCCCTCCCCTCCCTAGGTTTTTGTTTTCTCTTTTTGTCGGGCGCTGAAGGTTTTTGTTTTCTCTTCTAGTCGGGCGCCAAAGGTTTTTGTTTTCTCTTCTCGCACAGCCTGCTTCTTTTGCCGACAACTGCTTTACTTTTCCTTCTTTCACATGTTGCTTCCAGCGCTTCTCAGCGTCCCTGCGGTTACTGCTGCCGTGGGAATCACCGAAAGTCTTGACATTGTCATGGCCTCGTTCTGAAATTCCCTCTCTATCAAATGCAAAGTCAGCTGTGGCTTATGTAATGGTAAGGGAGTCTAGAATTTTTAAAAGTATACTTGTTAGTCAATTGAATGGCAATCCTTCTTTGTGTAAAGATCGGTTGACTCGAATTAGAGCTGGCATATTATATATGAAGCCTAAACTCATGAGTGCTGGAAACCATGACACTTTGTTAAAGCTTGGTTGTGACTGTGTTGTGTGTTTTTTGAACATACCTGAAGCTAAAACTGTGAAAAAACGAGGTAGGCCAAAAAAATCTACTCGAGTTAAGGTTTGGTTTGTTGGGAGAGTTTATAAGATGCGGAGGAAGTTTGGTAATCGTGGGGTGGAGTATAGGGATCCAATTGATTTGATGGACCGTCCATCAAACGTGGAGATTGGTTTATGTTGGTATCAAAAAGGGGCTAACAACAAGTGGACATATGATCTTATTGATCATTTGATGGTAGACTTAGAGACAATAATTGCATTGGCTATAATGACATATATTGGTGAATCAAATGTTTATGAGTTACATCCATGAGATGAAAAAGTTTTCAATGACTTTGCTGATGAAAGCTAGGATATTTAGTTATACATATTATAGGGGTTGATTATTGTTCAAAAATATCTTTGTATACTTATGTTAATGACTATATATGAATGGATGTTTTTTTGTGTATGCATATTGTTACTTGTATATTTATTGTTGCAATTGTATGTGTATTACTTCATTTCACAAAAAATAACTTGTATATAGGGGGTTTTTAGAGTATGCAGTGAACGCACGTGATTCTAGGTTTTAATGAAAGGTGCACCCCCGAGGATTTCAAAATTTGAATGCTTCCATGTATCAAGTGTATTTATTTATTCTATTTATTCTATTATTTCCCAATTCCCATGTGAAGAATCAGTCAAATTTCTGCTCTCTGAAGTGATTTCATGTTTTATTCAATTATTCACTCCATGTACTGGCATTGCTTATTTAGCAAAAAACATTCAAACACCGACTCGGTTGCGTGAGTCACTGTGCATATATACACATAACTCATATGCACATATCCACGCATGGGTGCTTTGGGATCTTTCCTATGGCCGGCCCTCATGGCCAATCTGTGGAGATTGTAATGGTGGATCTGATGGAAGCCTTTCGGGAGAAACCCAAGAAACAAGAGAGGTGGAAGGAGAGAGAGAGACAATTATTAGCATTTGGATTTGCAGCAGATTCACTCACAAGGTTGCTTTGGGCACTCTTGAATTATCAGAAACATTGCTCTGCCGACATATGTGCACATGTGTGAGTGTATTGTGTATTAAACAGTTGATGGGTGGCCGGCTTTGAAGAAATTTGCGTAGTCTCAGTGTATGTGAGGCATTGTGGAAAGCATTCCAGCATGAATTGGAGAAGCAGAAGCCAGAGAGAGAGAGAGAGAGAGAGAGATTCAGCGAGCATGTCTTATGTGGCGAGTCTTGGATCTGCTCCAATTGCATTGGGGGAGTTGAGTTTTAGTTTCCTGTTCTTTGAAAGAAGGCTGAAGGCGGTTGCGCTTTGTGTAGGATAAGTTTACTTCTCGTTCGCAATCTAGGGTTTAAAGAAATCTGCCTGATGCGATCAACGTCGTCGAGACAGATTTTTACATGCCTTGGGATATATAACTATTGTCAGTAATGATGCATTCTTGGTTTGTCTTGCACCGATATGAGTGTTGAGCTTGGGTCTTGAGACAATTGATCTAGGAAAGTTCCGCCTAAGTTTCTCTTAGTGTTCACAACTTCACCAATGAGATGATGTACTACAGAGTAAACAAAAAAATTGGCAATGGAGACAGCAGAGCTATCGCGGTGTTCATATCTTGGGAGTATGAGGCATCTTCTGAGAGAGAATACATTTTTCTTTGTTTCTGACAGAAATGGGCCTCGACCTGATATTAGGAGAATTTGAGAATGAATCTACAAGGTGCAATTACCTGACTAATTCATGTATGGTAACCCATTTGGAGGTCATCAACATGGTGATCCTTACATGTGATTTTCTTTTCTTTGTCATTAAATTGTCCTGCTTTGTCCTATTGCCCATGTCATGTCGCCACCTAAGCTCCATGCCCGTCACCTCCCCCTAGTTTGCTCCCACCTTTCCACAATGGTTTCCTTTTTCTTTTGTCATGTGTTTGTTTTGAAGAAGAACCTTTAACATGTGGCTCTTTTTCTTTGAAAAACTAGTTGGACATATGTCCATCTTCCATAGAATCCCACCACCATGAGCTCCGTTTGTATTACAATGTTTGATGATTTAGAGGGAGGCAGTGAGGGTGGGGGGGGGGGGGGGTGAATGCTCACCACTAATGGGTTTGCTCAAACTTGGAGTTTATTTTGTCTTGGAAGATGTAGTAGCTATGCAGACACTAAACGTACACATGACCCCCTTACCTTATAACATGACCATGTAGAGGCAAGTGCGGATCACTGTCATGTTGCACAATGAAATGATGTTACCTTTTGTTTTCATTTTGCTTTATTGTATGCCTAATTGGTGAATTACCATAAGATTGTTTAAGAAGGGGCAATCAATTACTTTTTCTAATGTCACGTACACCTTGCAAGTATTAAAGCACTATAGTAGACCACTATAGGATCTCCCTTGCCAATCTTCCTTGGAGCACTTGGATGTAAGTGTTCCCAATCTAAAATGTTCAACCTTAAGTTTGAGAACCTTAGCATATGTGTGAATAAGTTGGTGATGATTTGGTGGGCCTTGGTAGCACCTATGCATCATCTATTTAAGATTATGAAACGTTGCCATAATTGAGTTGTACCACTCTAGGGGAATATTTGGACTACATTTGATTACATCCATTATGATAGTCCACTATCTTGGAATGTGCATCTTGAGTCCATGGCACGCCTTCATGGTCTCACGATATACAATTGCTACGAGGTTTACCAAGTTTCTTCATGCAAGTTTACTAGTAAGTCTTTTAATGTGAACATTTTAACCCTTCGTTGGTGTTATCACGTCATTTTGGGGCCCTCAATTTTCAAGAATGTCCTCCACTTTACTGCAATAATTCCTTGCCGTCACATGAAGCTTCATCCTCATGGAATTGGAAGCCATGCCCATGATTGAACATGTTCAAGATCTATCGAACATGCTAATGAAATATTCAATATTATTCCGTCATTAGGAAGGTCCGATCATTGGGCTCTCTTCCCTCTCACAATAATTATTTTATTTTATTCCCATGCATTGACATTGGCAGTAGCGTTATAGACACCAATTCGTTCAATGAGACTCAACTAAAAGTAATCAACCACAAATATACATCATGCATGCATGTCATGATCACATCCTTATGGTAGGTGTGATGAAAAATAAAATAAAATTGGGTACCTAAACCATAAGCAATATGACATATCTCACTTGACTATTGGTGGGTTATGTGGCTTAGTTTTTTTTGCAATATTTTATTAGTATAGGTGATAAGCATGTCTGACACAAATGTAAGTTCAAAGTTTGAGCAAAGCACCATTAGTTAGAACCTTTACCAAAGTCAACATTTCATCATCAAAGTGCTGGACCTGCTTATCACCTACAGTATAAGACAACTAACTTAAAGTTACAACTCAAATGCAACCTTGTTACCGTCGTGACTATGAGATACACCTTTTGACAAATAATCTCACTAATTACAATTTTGTCTCTATCTAATAACACCCATATACGATTGGCATCCACATGCATACATACATACATACATACAATCATAGAGGTTGCTTTTGCAAGGTTGAAACAAACACCCAAAAGTGACCTTGACCTTGCCCAAAAGGGACCCCTACATTTGAACCAAAAAGCCACTCTAAAACCTAGATATCAATTACCAAGATGTACCTGAACAAAAGATCACAATCAAAAGGGACGATGATTTTACATGCAACACACTAGAAATCCACAACATATTTATACAACATCCAAATAACACATGCTTAAATTGCGTTAGGATCGTCTTTCAATTGCTAACAAGACCCAGTAAAATTTGGGGATCTTTTCCCATTCGTCATCTGTGTGGAGATTGCAATGGTGGATTGCCGGCTCTCCTTCTGTAAACTTACAAAGCCTCTTTCTCTTCACTTCTCTTCTCAAAAAGACCCACAGGAGAAAGAGCTCTCTCTTTTGCACAGCGGCCTTTAATTGCAGATTTCCTTCACAGGATTGATTGCTTGGTGAGTTCCTACCGTTGTACTCTTGAATTGTTGCAAGGAATTTGCTCTGTAACTTTGAAGGTGTGAGTAAAATTGTGAGGATTTGCAGTTCATATGGGATGTGATTGGCATCCAGAAGAAGAAGAAGAAGAACTCCGGTCTCTGAAGGAGGCCGGAGTGAATAGAGTGTCTGTTCAAAACATACATACATAAATACATAAATACATACATACATAACTTATATATTTGTGACACAAAGAATCATCTGAGAGGTTGCCTATCCCATCGGTACTTTGGGATCTTTCCCTATGGCGGGCCCTCATGCCCAATGTGTGGAGGTTGCAAAGGTGGGTTGATGGAAGCCTTTCCGCCTAAAGCGAAGCAACAAGCGAGGTAGAAAGAGAGAGACAATAGTAGCTTTTAAATTGCAGCAGATTCACTCACAAGATTGCTTGAGGGCACTCTTGAATTGTCTGGAAATTTGCTCTGCCAACATGTATATATATTGTGCACATGTGTGAGTGAACTCTGTGTTGAAATTCTGGGTAGGGCATGGTGTAATTGAGACTCCTGCCACAATAGCATTTCAACTGCAGACTCTTTGGCAGAATCGGTTGTGGGATTCTCGAGTTCTTGGAAATTTTCTTCTCCGGGTCTTCACGGTGTGGTGTGGTAAGGTTTGAGTTAATCGTAAGCATTTGCGTTTGCAGTTGATGGGTTAGGTGGATGTGTGTGAAGGATTCTTTATTTGTAACTCACTCTGCCGTGTAAGGATTTTGGGTGTTGAGAGAGGATCTGTGGTTAATATGTCGTTTGGAATCGTTGGTTCCGGTGACATTGCTCTGCCATCGCTGGAGATTTGGCCAATTTTTGGTTGGGTATCGTAGAAAAGCCTTTTTGGGATATGGGATGATGTGGATCTGGTCATTGGAATCTGACACCTAGAACTGCATTTTGGCGAATTGTGACTTCGATTCTCACTAGTTTGGTATGGGCTACTGCTTGCATGTTGATGTGATTTCTATGAGACGAATTTCAGTTGTTGCTGTTGAAAATTTTGAGATTTCGTCTCTTACTAGTTGATGATTTCCTGTCATATGAGATCTTTAAGGAATACCTATTAGGGAGGGAATCACCCTCGCTGTCCGTATTTTATATGGACATAATCAATTAGCCTCAGTATCTTCTTTCAACGATATTTGGAATTTGAACCTCCACATGCTCACCATCTTAATGGAGTCCGGGTTTGGTGAGAGTCTCTCAAAATTCCCGGAGATCTTCAAGGACTTTGCTCAGTTTCTCTTCTATCTGCAATGCAAGAAATATTTTGCGAGCAAACTGTATGTCGTGAGTCTTGAATTTGCTCCAACTGCAATGGGGAAGGTTTGGTCTATCCTTTCAGAAAATGCAGAAGGCAGTTCCTCTTCCTTCTTCTGCTTTGTGCAGAATAACTTTACTTCTCTATTGCAATCTAGGGTTTTAAAATCTGCCTGATGCCATCAACGTCTTCCAGACATATATCTGCCTAATTTTTTATCATGTTTTTGTAAATAATAATGCACTCATGGTACGTCTTGCACTGATCTGCGTTTTGAGCTTTGGTCTTGATACAAATTGATCAAGGAAGGTTCCGTCTACGATTTTCTTAGTATTCACAACTTCACTAGTGAGATGATGTGCTACACAGAAATTTTTTGGCAATTCAGAGAGCAGAGTTATTGTGGTGTTTGCACCTTGGGACTCTGGAGCACATTCTGAGATTGTATCTGAGAAGGTTGGTCCAGACCTGATATTAGAAAATTTTGAGAATGAATATGCAAGATGGAATCACCTGACCATTAATGTCTGGTAACCCATTTGGAGGTCCATGAGATGGTAATCATGATGATGGTGATATTAAAATTGTGTGCTCAATGATGTTGCTGCCCTTGAGAATCACAGGTGAGGCTAGTTATTGTCTTATGAAGGTTATTCTATCTTGAAGGAAATAGCAAAACAAGATAGGGTTCTTCAGAGGATAGGCATCTTGGTTTGGACACTGTGATCTTATTGGATCTTGCCAGTTCTTAGAGTTCTTTAATTTTAATTTTAATTTAGAATAATACTTAAAAAATGAAAACGAAATTATTTTTAAATAAATACATTTCTATTCATTATGTAACACTTGAGAAATGTTTGTTTGTGGTCCGGACTTCCAGACTTTGACACGTATGCCAGGTAGCTGAGTAAAGCACCTACTACTGTTGAGAATAAGAAGCTTTTCTGGAGTTGGCATGGGCTCGGAGTCGCCAAGGTCGATCCGATTCAACCTTACGGGGTTCAAGAAATTTCATGGGGTCACTGATAACCCGACCGAGATATTGATTGGCAAGATTGAAGAACACATGAGAAAGCATGAAATGCCATCCGGTGCAATCCTTGGAAGTTGCAGCGTTCTCGAGACAGCAGGGGAGGGTGCGCTGGACTCTCTCATTCTTCTCTTGAATTCAGAATCTGAACAAACCATTATAGGCAAAGCTGGAGGCTTGCCAGGTGTTCAGCTTCTGCAAGCTCCGACCGACCAGGTTGTCTGGGTAGGTATTTGTTCTTATGGAGCTTTTGACAAAATTGTTCGATATCACCATCTTTCATTGGTATCACTGATTTTCATGGTCTTAAGGTAAGCAGGTCTTCAATGGACACTTTTGCCTCTACACTCACTTCTCTTAAGATATGAGACATGCAATTAGTACGAGATGATTGCCTCAAAACTTTCGGAGCTCATATGAATATCTTATTCATTGTGACAGTGAAGATGCTTGTGGACATTAAAGGTTATATAGATGCCGCCCCCCCCCCCCCAACAAATTATGTTGACTATTGAGCCTAGAACGGTTAACATATTCTAAGCATGTTATGCAATCTCTTCTAAAGACATGATGCCTTCTTGGTGTCCGTTCCAACATCCAACACCGAACCACACAGCACTCAATTTAAAGCTGTCCGATTAGAAATAGTGTCCATGAAAGGCCTCTTACTTCATAGCAGAGAAACTGAACATGCACATTTTAGCAATTTTATCGTTATTCTAAATTAGCATATGATGCTCGCTTTTGGTGCCATATGGTGCATGATGCCAGGTCCACTTTGGTGTGAACAGTGGTGCCACTAACTTTGCTGTCGAACGGCGGGCTGTGAATGAAGCCACATTTCGATGTCCTGATGAACTGGGTTGGCAGCCTCAGGTCTGAATTCTGTCCTCACTGATTTCTGTCCGTCACTTTTAGTGAGAATGTCACTGGTGAGAATTGCTTTGTGAGAATTGGTGAGTTATCTTTACCTCGATGGCACTTTTTGTTGGGAGTTCATCTCCAATGATTTGACATTGGTTAGCTTTCATTTAATATCAATAATTTCTTTCCAATTGTGTTCCATTTGTGTCGGAACTTGAATGGAGAGCAACCTATTTATATTCATCGAGGGCCAAACTCATTTTCGCTCCTCTCTGCATTCCAAAACGAGTTTGACCTTCAAATGAATCAATATAAGAATATTCCTTTCGCAAACCTCCATACTACCTTCGAGCATGCATTGAACATGGAAGGTGTTGTATGCAAAACAACCAACTCCTGACCAAAAGTCATGCTGAGTTAGAGGATAGCTCTATTGGTGAGAATCTCAGCTTGCAATTTTTGTCCTGGAAATCATGGTATTCTGCCTTAACTTATATGACCTTTGGATTTTCTGTAATTGTGAGCAGTGCTGTTTACAAAGATTCCAGTGTAAGGGGATATCAGGATTGTTGAAAACATTTGCAATTATTTTCAGTAGATTAGAAAATGGCTTCTATATGCTGATTTTGTGCTATAATTTTTTTATTTTGTACAGCGGGTGCCCATAGTCGTCGAAGATGGTTCTATATCTCACATACGAGAGGTAATCCCATCACATAATTCTTCATTTGGTTTGGGTAATCTGGTTCTCTGTTGATTGTCAACTGAATCATATATCAAGAAGTTAAAAGGAAGGAGGTTTCTTTGTAGTGGGCTCGTTTCACTATATCTAATTAGGAAAGGGTTTGAGTTGCTTAGATTGCTTTCATTACACATTCTTTATCAGGAATTCTCAAGAAGTTTGGTTGTATGGAACTTTTGCAGACAATTCTTCCAGTACATGAGATTGTGAGTGGCTTGTCTAAGGAGGGATATGATGTGGTGGAGTCCTATGATGCTGGGCGGTTTGTGTGCAACTATGTTTATTATCATTCTTTGCGCCACGCACAAATGAATGGTGTAAAAAGCCTCTTTGTGCACGTTCCGTTGTTTTCGGTCATCGACCAGGAACGTCAGCTGCAGTTTATAGCATCTCTCCTGAAGGCCTTGACAGTTTATTGCTAAGGTTTGTGGAAATTTGGATAATTCTACTTGAACCACAATATTATGGTTGGGCAGTACTTTGCAGGTTACACTCGTATATATCTCAAGAGGACTAATGTTAGGGGTATCAATTAGATGCCTAGGACCAATTTATGGTCTTGACCAACATGATCCACTAGATTCAACACTCTGTTGAACTTAATCAGTTCTGAAGAGTCTTTAGTTATTCTCGACACTTCCAAGAGATTCAGGTCTTCATCGCGGAGATGCAGAAGTTTATGCCATATCAGATTTGAAAGACAAGGTATCAGCCCAGGGTTCAATGCCTCCATTTTTAGGCTTGGGATTTCTGTGTTGAGTACATTGTGAAGTAGTTTGTGTCCAATATATTTCAGCAGGTTTTCTATCAAAATACTTTCGTTGTCAATGGCATGGTGAAATGGCAAAGTTTTCTAGGGTAATTCCATGTCAAAGGCATAGCAAGTTATCGCTATGCAATTTGTCAATTGTGTCATGTATTGTACCCCTGTGATATGGAAGCTAATAGGAAATTGAGCTTTCGATTAGTTTATTTTGTAAAATTAACTCTAGGTGGTCATGTTCACGGTATTGGTTGGGGAACCGTATCTGTAATATAAATGCATGATCAAAGGCTCTCAAACATAATATAGTCTGGTAAAACTTCTACAGCATTATAACCCATTTTCATATTGTCTGAGGTTGTTGGAGCCCAGGTTTCACAATACATTCCTGTTTTTTTTCTTGATTGCTTGGTTGCTTGGTTTTCCAGTTTCTGGGCTTTCAGTCGTTGATCAAAGGATCAAGAGTTACAATTTGAAACAAACTATCTCTGGGTAAGTTACCTAAAAGCTTATGAAGCTTATGAGGGTAGAATGACATGTTTAGTACAAGCAATGACCAATAATCAAATTCCACATCAAGGCTTGTGTGCCCTTATGTTTGTAAGCCTCAGCTCCAGTGCTTAGGTTGACATTTGCTTGTTACAATAGGTCAGCAAAATGGGCTTCAAATTGATGATAACAGTTCTTTGTACTACCTCCGTGCCAAAGTGATTGTCCGTGTTCCTAACTTTGGCGAGATTAAAGGTCCGCTGACATTAACCGAGTAGCTGTAAGTATGACTCTTAAAATAGAAAACATCAACTACTCTGAAATGCCCCCCAAAGTTACGTTGTCGAAAGACTTCATGATGATGAAAGTTTGGTGTGATTTTTTTTTACTTTGAGCCTCAAATTTCTAGCCAGGTAGATAAACCGGACAATCATTTTGGGACCAAAAAATCCGTGAGGTAGGACAATCATTTTGGGATGGAGGGAGTAACAAGTTTGTGATGTGATTGTGCCCTCCACTTTGACTGAAATGGCTACAACTTTGTGACAATCACCAAGATTTATACCAAGTTAAATCACAATGCAAGAATGTTCAAGACCTACAAAGCCATTATCCACAGTGAGACTTTATCCAACTACACTAATCATATGATTTAGTGTGACCTTCCATTACTCATCATCAACCCACATTATGTATCTTACAATCATTGGGGTTAGACAAGCTGAGAAGGTGGCACATGACAAGTCATGACAGCCACACTAATTAGCATGACTTGCCAATTTTTTAGTCAAGCTCCATCAGATATAAAAATGCGTCGATGAGATTTGGCTCACATTCCATGCAATTTTGACTTTCAGAGTCCATATGATATTGAAGTTTGCAGTAAGTGAAAGTTTATGGACTTTAATGGATGAATGGAAAAGCTTGTGAATTGTTTTTTGTGGTTGTCTTGAAGGTGAGGCCAAAAAGGACACCAGTTGATCCTAGTAGTGTGGGTTACCATTTGGGGTTTACATGTTGCTATAAATACTTATTACTTACACCGAGACTATTATTTTTACATATTTGTCCTTGACAGTTGAATTAATGCAAGCATATATAATGTACTATATCCATTGGAGGGAATGTGCAGTGGGTAGACTGGACCCACAATGATGTAGGATAGAGTGATGAGCAATGAACGGGTAGTGCCGGCGGTTAGTTACGAGCTAGCCGGTTGATTTTGAGAATTTCCGAATGAATTTGGAAAGTTTAGGAAGGGGTTCCGGAAGAAAATGAAGGTTTCCGGAAATGGGCCGATTAGGAAAAAAAAATGCCGGCATTTCGGCAAGCTGCCCTAGAGTATCCACGGCAAATTGCCGATTGAAAATTTTTTTTCACGGCGGGCAGCCGACCAAATATATAATTTTTAGGTAAGGTTTTCAATACTATGCATAGTTGGAGTCTTGGAGACTATGCCTTGTTGGCTTGTGGTTTAGGGTTAGAGGAACAATTGTTTGATTCCAAAAAAACAATGAAGCGTTATCACAAAATTCGTTGGTTAAGTAGGTGACATACAATCAGTTCCCTTTGTGATTCACTTGAATTTGTCCTCATTTTTTTCCAAGATGTTGATGAAAGTGAAGCTGTTGCAAAGTTTGTTTTGGAAAAAATTGGTCAGTTTAAATATATTTATATTATGTATTTTTTGGCTAACATTCTTCACTCGTTGGCTATGTTGTCAAAGGTATTTCAACTGAAGTTCGTGGATGTTGCCACTGTGGGCAGTATTGTGCGTACTGAAGTGGCTCAAATTCGTATGATGTTTATTGTCGATTCTTGTGATTTGAATGTTGATGTCTTTAACGAATCCACTGGTTTTCATGTTTTGCCTGATTATAGTCCTCATGGTGGATACTTGAAAAGGCTGCAATCTGAGGTAAGAGGTTCCATGTTTCACAGTTTCCATATGACACGTTCTAGGCTTGGTACTGACTTGGAAGAGGCATTGATGTTCCAGAATTTTTTTGCACAATCTGTTTGTTCTGCCCTTGATGCACGTTTTTGTGACAATGATTTGATTTCTTATTTTAAGATTTTGAATCCGACTAATATGCCTTCAGGGCAAGTGGACTTGCAAAATTGGTGTGTTTCAAAATTAGATACTTTGTTGTGCCATTATGGAGTAGACCGCTCACATGGAAGCTTCAAGCTTCCTCCTCTTGTCGACCAAACCGCATGTAAGTGTGAATTCTTGGCCTTCAAGCTTCAATGCACTACGGAATGGGGGGATAAGAATTTCAGGGATTTGTGGGGCATGATAACTTGGAATCATGTTTTGCAAGCACGGTACTCCAACCTCCTTATTCTTGCAACGTTAGCTCATGTGCAATGTGTTTGTACTGTGACATGTGAACGTGCTTTTAATGTGCAAAATTTGATCAAAACCAAAGTTAGAAATAAGTTGGGTAGTAGAAATTTCGATGCAATGCTGCGAATTGCCTTGGAAGGGCCAGATGAGGGGGTGGATGACATAATTTGTGACGCTATCCCACTTTGGAAGAAAGATAGTAAGTACTGTTTTTTGTATGCTAATCATTATTCTTAGTGATGTGTCTTGTTCGTTTGGTGCAATTGATACTAACGGCAATGGTACGCAAATCTTGTGACTTTTCAATACTAACTAGCCTCCAGATAATACTTGGACCCTTTTGTGGTGCTTGTATTTTCCGAAGGCTAAATCCTTAGCCCTAAACGGTAGGGGCTTGCCAGGTTCAAATCATGCTAAGGATACTATTTAGATGACAATAAATGGAGAGTGAATGCCCAAAGTAATAAATCCTAAACACTTCAAGAAAAATTGAATTAATGATAATGACACGTCCACCACCAAAATTTAAAACCGGCCACACTTTAGACCTTCCGGAAATTGCCTAAACGAAAAAAAAAATGCCGGCTAATTGCCTAAACACATTACGAAATGGGGGCTATCAACCGATAAATTTTGCACTATTTAGGCCACTTCCGGGAGACATTTCAAAAATCCGAGCCACCTCAAGAAACCTCGGCAATTAGCCGGTTTCTCTACAGAACTCCCCGGACTGTGGTGATGAGTCAGTCATCTATTTTGTATTTGATGTTATTGTGAGTAACTTCTGCATGAAAGGACTGATTTCTCTGTGCTAAATTCCAATATATAATTTCTTAACACACACCCCATGTTTAATATATTATCTTGCAGTTACTCTAATGCTGGTCAAAAGCTTGTAGTATGACATATGAAACTTTCTCCAACTTTACCACGATCGAATGAAAATTTCAAGTGTGTGAGGGCCTACAATATGTGTTGAAGTTAGCTCCCAAGTACTTTACTAGTGGAATATTAGATATAGAGTGATACTTAATATAGGGAATTCTTTTATTTTTGCAAGATTTTTTTCTGGAAATAATTCAATGTAATGTAGCATCATGTTTATTCACATACTGCCTTTCCCCCAAAATTATTGTCTTACCTCCTGGATTTTTTTTGTTCCAAAATGATTGTCCGGTTTATCTGCCAGGCTAGAAATTTGAGGCTCAAAGTCAAATATTTTCGCGCCAAACTTTCATCATCAAGAAGTCTTTCAACATCGCAACTTCAGGGGGCGTTTTGGAGTAGTTGCTGTTTTAAATTTTTTTTAAGTCATACTTACAACTACTCAATCAATGATCACTAGGCTTTAATCTCGCCAAAGTTAGGAACACAGACAATTATTTTGAGATGGAGGGAGTATTGCATTTTAAATATTATACAATACCTTGTAATGTCATGTATTACTTTATTTCAAGAATTAAATATAGGGTATTGTGTTTAGGATGGTACAAACCTTCTAGAGGGTCTTCCCTATTTTCTTATTTTGGGTCTTTGTGTCAAATTAGCAACATATTTCCGCATACCATTTTTGCAGCTGTGCGTGCTCCATGGAATCATTTGGTAGGATGTACATGAAGTGGATGAGGATTTGTACTTGGATACTCATGTCATCCAATAGGCATCCAACTCAAACTCTCCCATACAATCCACGCTAGTTACAAGTGGTTTAGGTGATTTAAACAACACAAAGAAGATTTTTTTGAATTAACATTAAATCAATTTTAAATGGAAAAACCTTAAGTTCAAACTACCAAGGGGTGCAAGATAATGAGACAAAATAAAAAAATATTAGATAAATAACCATCCTCCAAAAAACAAGCTTGGACACATCTACATGTATAAACTATGAGATAGCAAAATTCCCGGGAGTTAGCTATCATGTTAGCTATCATGTTTGAAGTAATGTCTACGTGTGAGTGCCAAACATGATTTATGTAGAAAGGGGGATGATATCCATGCCCTCAACATGAATGGCAATTATATAGTAACATGCACCTCTAGGACAAAAGAAAGTT
Organism: Polytrichum commune; assembly: GCA_950295325.1. Lineage (NCBI taxonomy): Eukaryota > Viridiplantae > Streptophyta > Polytrichopsida > Polytrichales > Polytrichaceae > Polytrichum > Polytrichum commune. The sequence continues at coordinate 31,821,387 of OX485809.1, forward strand.
AACAATTTCATACAGTGAGTGGGCCAAATATGTACACTGCAACATTCATTTATTTGACTATGTGGTGGTTTTTTTGCTATGTGTAACCCCCTCGGTGCTAAATTAATGAAGGGCTCCCCAATTGTATTTTGTATTGGGAAGCCAAAAACTTATTGGCTGTTGATGTGGATAGTGGGATGACCGATGTAAGAGAGCCATGGGTGGCCACCACATGGCGCTTTCACAATTGTGGATGGAGCCACAATTCATCCTACAGTGAAGGGTCCAAGAGCCCATTATTCCTTCTCCCTTGGCAACCCCCACTAGCCATTCAAATCGAATAATTGGCTCCACCTTCTAGCCAAGTTTTCCTGCTCTTTCCTCCCCAATAGTGTGGGGCCAACTCTCCAATGTCGGGGGTAGTCACCTCTAGGAGGCGGCCACCTCTCCTTTAGCTCATTCCTCCTACACAATTCGAAGTTTGACCTCGTTTTTGCTCCCGCTCCCATTCCTCTAGCATCATTCTACCGCTCCTATAGCCCCATCCCCTAGCATGCGTCTTCACTTTGTATTCACTTCACCTCGATGTTCACGGTGGTCTTCCTTGTGCACAACCTCCTCTTCATGCTCATCGTCACGTTCATCCTCTTCCTAGTGATCGGCATGTTGATGTTATTGCAAATTGTTGTCTTCCTCTTGCTCATCGCCCTCTTCCTCCTCCTAGTGATTGTCCTCTTGTTGTTGTTGATTGTCACATTCGCCAAGTTCATGCTCTTCTTCCCTGTGATCGTCATGTTAATGTTGTTGTTGATTGTCACGTTTGTTGTTGTCATCTTGCTACTGCTAATCATCAGGTTCTTCCTCCTCCTCCTAGTGATTGTCGCAGTCATCCTCAACAAGATTGCCGTGTTCCTCCTTTTCACCATTGTGTTCTTCCTCTTCGTCACCGTTTCCTCATGTTCACCGGTTCCTCCCCTTGGTTGTTGTGGTGGTCCCCTTGTTTGTCATGGTCGTCCTTTTATTTGCCATGGCTTGCTTTAGTTCGCTATGGCATGTTGCAATTTGCCATGGTCATCCTCATGTTCATTGTAGCCGTCCTTCTATTTGCCATGGCTTGCTCTAGTTCACCATGGTTGTTCTCTTTAGCTCAAGACCCATTCCCATTCACAATGGCCATTACATGCTCCAGTGGCCACATAAGCAGCTACCCACTTTATACCAGCAAACCATTAAGGTGTGAGATCAGGGAATATGGATTGCATGGCGGCAAAATTTCCTCTCCAATTGCCATTTAAGTTTCAAAAGGGAGGTAAGCTCTTACCCTTCCTTTGGATTTGAATATTTTTGTTGATTTTTTGTTTTTTTGGAAATGTTTTTGTTTTGTGATCTTGAGGTTATGTCTCTAATGATCTTTTTGTTGTTCTCACTCTAGTTCTTTAGCAGCGTGGGCATAAAATAATTATTTTAAAAGGGTTCCTAAATTTCTAGGAAATCCATTTCATTTGAGTGTCCAAAAAAAAAATATCATTCAAAGAGCGCTTGCAATCACACTACTCCGTATAACTCTCACACAAAGCAAAATTTGTTGCCAAACACAATTCTGACATACAAGTAAAAGACAAACTTTAGGGTGAGGAATGTTGGTTAAAGAAAGTGTTTATGTTAATCGTAGCGGCCATAGATGAAATTAGGAAAACCATCCATGAATTATAGGAATGACTTGGATAAATGTCTAACTTATTCTAAATTACCTTTTGAATATGCCCAATTTTAGAATATTATTTCTTGGGCTACCTAACTTACTTTTACACTTTGATTAATTATTAGGTGCATAGGTGCCCAAACTGCTAGAGAGCTACAATATTACAGTGGGAGCATTGGTCAATGGTTGTTGTGGCACATTTCTTGCCATAGAGTTTGAACCCTCCTCTTTGTGTTGTTGTTGTTTTCATTAGTTTAGGTTTTTTTTTGCCATGGTTCAGTGGCATTAATATGAAATTTGATGTAGGATACCTTTTTCTATAGGTGGATGCCTCACACACCCACGTCCTTGCACTTGACAACCCTTCCTTTTAGCTTTTTGGGGCCTCACACATTTCTTGTTGTTTTGCAAGTTGTTGATTTGTTGTACACCACTTAAGTGCTTAATCATTGTTGTTGTGGTTTTGTGGTTTCAAATCATTGTTGGTTTCACAATTGTAGTTGAAAGTGTTGTTTGTTAGTGCTTTGTAAGTTTCGAACCCCTTTCTTGGAAGTTGTTTTTGTTTTTGTGGAGAACCATATCCTTGCTTGTCTTCTTTGTATGCATTACAATTGTTTTTTTATTTTACCTCGTCTTGGCCATAGCCATAGCCATAGCCATACTTGTGGCCATGGCTCTCACTCTAGCCCCTCCCAAAGGTTCCAAATTTTGTGGTTTTTCCTCCATACCATATCCTAGCACTAGTCAAGTGCATCCTAATGATATTGTTGTTCCCACTCTTGAGAGCAGTGTACAACCAACAACTCTTATTGGTGAGAGCAGTGACAAAAAGAAGTCCTATAAGAAGAATCACCAATTCCAACTCCTTTGGTTGCCTTTTTTTTTCGTTGGGCAAAGCCCATCTACAAGGATGAAGAAGCAACCAAGGCGATTTGCAAAGAGTGTTCCAAAATCCATGAAAAGTCAATAGTGTTAGTGGCCAAGAGTGACAATTTGTGGAAATATCAAGGTAGGAAAACTGCAAAGAGCCTAGGTCATGGGGTAGCAATTGGGGAAAAAAATACATGGACCACAATTCAACCCACAATCAAAATGAGAGACTTTTTGCTGCCATACCCATAGATAGCATTCAAGCGCAAGTGGGTGAGTACACAATTAGAGCTAGGAAAGAGAAGTGGGTTTAGTTTGGCACCTTTTTGCACTTGCTCATTCAAGAAATACCTATCATATACCATACGTTAAGGGCAGCTTCAGCGCTCTCTTGCCGAATAATTATTAAAAGTAAAAAAATAGTGTTCGGCACCTATAAATAGTATATTCATATTTTCGGCAATTTTCTCTTTTAATTTTTAAAATTCAGCTTAAATTCATTTTAAATTTTCTATTTAAGCTTATATCTTGTACATCTCTCTTGCATTGAATGACAAGTAAGATGTGAGTGAAGAGTAGAGAATGCTCTGTGCTTTATGCAAGTAGAGTGGAGTTGTGTTCAACAATGCATATGGGATATGTAAACTTTGAGGTGAAGCACCGAGTTAGACTTCATTTTTATAACTCGCATAACATTTGCATAGAGTCTTCAAATGACATAAAATTTGTTGGAGGTGAAAGATTACTTGATTTCTAAACTTTTCTTAGACCAACAAAATTCCAAAAAAGTTGATCTTCTATGCACAAATGAGCTCCGAAAAACTGTTATGAACGCATTTTAATTTTTTGATCTTTACACGGCTGCAATGTTTTGTCCATATCTTTTGCATAAAGACTTATTTTGACACAAAACTTATTGGAGGTGGAAGAAGGATTGATTTCTCAACTTTTGTTAGTTGGACAAAATTCTATAAAACTTCATCTTCTATGCTCAATTGGACTCCAAAAATTTGTGTACAACACATTTGAAAAGCCTTACCTAGAGTCTTGCTACTTCTTAACCCATATTCTTTGTGGATCAGACTAATGTAAGTGAGCTTGATTACAAAAGGAGCACCTTCTCTCTTTCAAAATTCACATATGCTTCCACTGTAAGTAAAACTCTAGTGAGAAGTAAAAATTTCTTACTTTTCGGCAATTTTGAAAAATAATTAATTTTATATTCCGCCAAAAATGCCAATAATATTCCAAAATTTTCGGAGTCTATTTTTAGAATTATTTTGTGCCGAAGCTGCCCTTAACGTACGGTACTACGAACGAACAAATGTGTGTGTTGCTTGAAATCTTGAAACTAAAGAACAATCTACAACATCATTGGAGTGACAATATTGGGTGGGAGATGGCACAAGCCATAGAGCGTGTAATGTTAAATAAAACAAAGGAGATCATGCAAGTTGCTACCTTCTTTATTTTGTCATGTGATGAGGCGACGTTGGTGGATTTTCAATCATAGATTAGTTTCCATGGTTATGTCATGAGAGATTGGAAGCGAATCATTCTGCTGCTTACCTAGAGAGAGAGTTGTTGAGGGAGGCACAACATATAACCTCACTAGTGTCATCGTCAATGTTGCCTGTGCTACGGGAGGTCTCTAAGAGCAAAAAATTAAAAAGGGTTTGATCACATTTGGGGCACATGGGGTGTCCACATTCCAAGGTCCAAAATTGGGCATTATTGTGCACCTTATTAACAAGCATGCACCTTTCATGATGGGTGTCCATTATATGGCACATCGTACCAACCTTGATGTTTAAACCCTTTCAGATTTCAAGGTGGTGAGCATGTGGAGGATCTCTTGGCAACACTATATTCTTACTTTAGCTCCTCCCCCAAGTGTACTCTCGAGTTCCAAAAGCTTATAGCTTGTTTGGAATCCAAAGGCAACAAAATATCTATAAATGTGAAGACACGTTGGATATCTATGCTTGAGCCAACAAAGAGAGTGCTTGAGGAATACAATCTGTTGGTGACAAAGATGGCGGTGGATGCGCCCAAAGAGCCAACATCAAATAAGAACTTATCCATGCTCCTAGATTGGCAAAATATGTTCATTTTACCTTGTTTAATGCCCATGTTGATTATGTAAATCCCCTCATTAAGTTAATATAGAGTCCAACGTGCTACATTGTGGATTTCATTTATGCAATAAAGATTTGCCAAGGTAATCTATATCAATTATATGTAGATCCAGTGCTTGCTTTGCATGGAGAATAGTTCAATACCTTTAGGTTCTTGGCAAATGACACATCCTTGGAAATTGAGCAAGAGTGGCTGCTTTGTTTACAATCATGAGAAGGACCACCTTGTCTTCAAGGTTGCAAGTGTATGTGACATGGTTGCAATGAGGTCTTCCTAGGCCTTCCTAGGGCAATGGAAAGAGGTGAACAAGATTGACCATGAGATGATCCCTGGTGAGGTGTAATGGCAACTAACTAGTGCAGCAAAACACCTTATAGTATGCCCTAGGCATATGCTACCCCAAGTATTGGTTGATCAAATATTGGTATATTTGAAGCTACATACTCTATGCATATTGCAAAATTGAAAACATTCTATGGGACAATAAAGAAGTTGTGGGTGCCTATAGACATTGAGACCGAGGATGTTGACGAGTGGGTGCCTACACCCCTTGATATCCGCAACCTTGAGCTTCAAAGCTCCTTCTTCAAAATCACTATGATATCAAATGTTCAAGCTACCATGTCCTCATACATGACCAAGAACCTGATGCCCCAGCTTTGGCGCAAATTTTCTAGCAATGCCCTCATCTCAACAAAGCTCTCCGAGTTCATAAAAGTTGTTGAGATTGCCCATGTACAAGTGTTAGGAAGTGTGGAGAATGAGAGAACATTCATTTCCTTGTCGTTTTTGAAGAGCAAGTTGAGGGCATTGGCTCACAACGCACCTAGACTTGGTGGTGCGCATGTTTGCACAAGACTCTTACACCTTGAATCCATTCCCTTACCAAAGTAACGATATCAGATAGAAAAGCTCAAAGGGTTCACTATGGAAGGGAAGAGTAGATGAATTCTAATGCATGTTGCTCCAAATAGTTTCTAAGTGCAATGGTAGTGGATGTATGCACAGGTGAGGGCAACTAGCAGTAGTCAAGTAGTGGCTTGGAAAACAAACGGTAGAACCGTGAGGCTCTGTTCTTTATTATGAAAGACTATAATTGTAGTTGTCCACTTTGCTCATGCCAATTCATGGCTATTCACTATACCAAACCTTTCTTGGATTTTGTGCACCTTCTTCTCAAATACGGGTCAAGGATTGAAGCTACTCATTTATCACCCGAAATTTATAAAATAAATAATCAAGAACTACCGAAATAACTATAGTTAACTAGATTTCTTTCAATGCATTTTAGGGAGCACTTATATATAAACTATAGTTAACATCCACATTAAATAAAGTGGACCAAAAATAACAAGAACAAGTAACGTCCAAGTGTGAACACAAAGTGGTTAGGAAATTTGCTCTTGAAACGAAGAAGTTGATGCATAGTCTTTGTCCTACAGACAGAGCCAACAAAGGACTAGTGTATTTAAGTTCTATTACAGGTGCCTAATATATTGATCTTGCACTTAATTATGGAGCATGACCTCGGGGGGGGGGGGCACTCCCTTGTATATTTTGCATACACCTGCGATAATGACCTATTAAAATGGGGGCTATTTACCTATGAGAAAGGATTATAAGGGATGCTAATTTTTGAAATAATGGTAAATTGTTGTGATTATTTGCACCCTATTGGTAATTATAAATTCTTGGATGGTTGATTTTATGGTACCCTATATTACTTATATGTCCAGGCTTCCGGTGGTGATTGCTTGATTGTTTTCGATTGTTTGGAAGCCGAATCCTCCGATTGTTCGAGGGCCTCGGAGAAGCAGAGTGCCACTCTTGCACCAAGTTGAGGTCTGCCAACTAGGGTTGACGGAGGCGGGGGCGAGAGAGGGCGGGAGCAGAGTCCGGGGAGTTCTGTAGAGGAAACGGCTAATTGCCGAGCTTTCTTGAGGTAGCTCGGATTTTTCAAATTTTACCTGAGAGTGGGCCTAGAGAGTGCAAAATTTATCGGTTGATAGCCCCCATTTCCTAATGTATTTAGGCAATTAGCGGGCATTTTTTTTTCATTTATGCAATTTCCGAAAGGTCTAAAGTGGGGCTGGTTTTATATTTTGGTGGCAAAGTATTTAATTTTTGAAACTATTGTTTTTTCTCCATGCTATTTTATATGTACCACTTAGGTAATTTAGTCATGTTTTGTCAAATGCTATATTACATATAATCATGTTTCACAATCCCAGAGCACCCTATACTACATCTAATAATTTTACAAATTTTACGCCAAATTTTTATACAAGACCCTATATTTTATCGCACGTAGTTCCTACGTTTTTCGCCAGTGCCCCCCCCCCCCCCCCCCGAGAGCATGACAAGGTTGTGCATGGATTTATACATCAACAATCTGGTGTCAAACTTGAACCATGTGTGGCATACTTGAGGGTGCAAGTCCATCATGATCGTTTGTGTAAGGTGCATTGGTTATATTCAGATGAGGCCATTAGAGGAAGATGGTAACGCATGTCAAATGCCTAGATTATTAGTTTTTGTTTGGATTGGTAGATGGGTTGTGCTAAAATGAGATTTTGCATGCCATTCCATGTTGTAGAGGGCAAGGCCGAAAGACTAGGGTTCAATTCCCCCATGGATTAAATTTTTAATACAATAATTCTCAAATGTAGCCATATTTTTGTGTTCTTTGCATTGTGTTAGCCACATTTACATGAATAATTTAGGAAGTGGGTGTCACATGCTAGCTCCACCTCACCAAAATATTGCCACATACATGCGCCACAGAATATTATGTCTAGCCTCATGCATATACCTTGCATGACATCGTCTTGCATTTGCCATGTTATGAGTCATCCCAAATCGTGAGTTGAGTCTCCTTAAACCTCACTGAAAGTGCCTCAAAAGCTAGCCAGTGGATGGGCCAAGAGCCAATGAATACACTCATTATTTTTCCAAAAACACCGATACACTGCAGCTAAATTGGTTCAAATGAGGTTCATTTATTGCACATACACTTGATTAATTACAATGTAGATGTAGGACTATACAGAGACTCTCTTGTATGCTTTGTATTTTAATGCTAATAAATTCTCTTATTCTTGATAGGATTAAAGAGCATGTGCCACCTTGATGGTGAATGTGATGAATAATTGACCCTCAAAGTTCCAAAGACTAGGGTTATTAACCTTATAACTTGGTTCACCAAACCATTTTGTAGCTAATAGCATTAACCGTAAGTCACCAAAAATGGGGATCACGTCAAGTTTTTCGATGCAATCTCCCATATTTGTCATTTCCAACACTTGTGTTAGCCACTTAAAAATAAAACTAGGGAGGGAAATTGTTTTTCTTTATTTCAAGGCAAAACAAAATTGAGATTATTTTGAGTTCATTTTTAAGTTTGTTTTTATTTGAGGAGTATACAAGTGTTAAAAGGAGCAAAGAGATGCATGTGCACATAGGTGGCAAAAAGAGAGAAAAAATTTCTTAGTTAATGTAAAGATAAAAACACATCAACACCTAAAACTCAATGAAAGCCTCCAAGACTTTCTGGTTACTCTCAAACAAGGGACCATTTAGGCGATTTGACCCAACACTTTTCGGTTGACTCTTAGAATGTACATGATGAAGTTGCAAAGAAGAGTGATAAGAAAATCAAAATTCACATAGGCCAATTGTGCCTCCTCTTGTTGGTAGGGTCGACCAAGGAGAATTAGAAATTTAAGAGGCCAATTTAAAGAATAGTGTGACATCCACACGCAAAGTGCATCCACTATATACTTTGGAACTTGGGTCAATGCTTTACATTGAAAGTGTTTGTATATGGATTTCCACTTTAGACTTTCGTACATAGGTCGCTTCTATCTAGAACAAAGTGCAACTACATATTAGTGAGATATTAAAGTATGTGAGCCTTATGTGGTCAACCTTCTTAACCCGATGCTTATATTTGATTGGTATATGGCAAGGGCTTGTCGTTGAGCAATGTGAACACCAAAAGCATCATGTGTTCATGAGGTTGAGATTCATCGAGTAGATTAACCATTATAGTTTCGATAGTAGACATTCCACTAAAGTCTGTGATCGCCTAGGGAGTGAGAAATGCTTCATGTTGCTCTCTAATAACTTTGCATCTCTTCTCCAATATCCGAAACTTGAAATGTGAATCTCTATTCATTTCATTCATGACTAGTGAAGTTGCCGCAGATGTTTCCAACGATGCTGGTAGCTCAGCTTGTTCGCTTTTTGATGGAGATGATGGTGAAGGACCTCACTTGGGGTTGAGCATGGGGGCGTTTGGGTGACACTCGCCTTCAAAGTATTTTCTTAAGGTGACTATGACCAGCTCACCATTAATTGGAACAAGAAAACGGTAGAACCCTGAGGCTTTGTCCTTTGCTATGAAAGACTACAATTGTAGCTGATTACTTTGCTCATGCCAATCCATGGCTATTCATTATACCAAACCTTTCTTGGATTTTGTGCACCTTCTTCTCAAATACGGGTCAAGGATTGAAGCTACTCATTTATCACCCAAATTTTTAAATTAAATAATCAGGAACTGCCGAAATAACTATAGTTAACTAGATTTCTTTCAATGCATGTTAGGGAGCACTTATATATATATATATATATAAACTATAGTTAACATCCACATTAAATAAAGTGGACCAAAAATAACAAGAACAAGTAATGTCCAAGTGTGAACACAAAGTAGTTAGGAAATTTGCTCTTGAAACGAAGAAGTTGATGCATAGTCTCTGTCCTACAGACAGAGCCAATGTAGGATAGGAGACTGTGGTTTAGTATTAGTTCCGGGGCTTGTAACTTTGCCAGTCTTAGGGGTGGTTTGAGGATGGGCAATGTTGGAGGATTGGCTTCCGTGGTGTTGTCCTTTGTTCTCAACTTGTTGTGGTGTGGTGGCTCATTGTTGTGATGTACTGAGTTATTTTTGGTTTGTGGTTTCGTACAACATGGCTTTGGTGATGTTGGTGACTTTTTTAATCTATCCATGTGGAGATCATTCAATTTAGCTTCTTTGCACAATCATGGTTTTGTGAATTGATCGAGTAGTTGTAAGTATGACTCTTAAAATAGAAAAAAAAACAATTACTCGGAAACACCCCCCAAAGTTGCGGTATCAAAATACTATTTGATGATGAAAGTTTGGCACGAATATATTTGACTTTGGACCTCAAATTTCTAGCCGAGCAGATAAACTGGACGTTTTGGGGCAAAAAAATCCAAGAGATAGGACAACCATTTTGGGCCGGAGGGAGTAACAACATTGATTATGGCAAATAGTGTGGACAAATGTATAGTGCGGGCCATATTATGAATATAAATAATACAAAACTTCACCACGCTTGCCACGCCCCCCGGGATATAGTGACCTCCTTCTCCTAGGTAACTTGGACGTCTTTCAAATACACACTAATTTAAATCCAACAAAAACACTTAAACCCTACAATGTGGACCTCCGATATAAAATATCGTGGGTTGGTAAATAGTGCGCATCAAAATATTCACCTGAATTTTGTTTTATACTGAGGAGATAAGCTCAAGAATGTGGTTCACAATATTCACTATAGTCAAGGTAGCCAGCCAGCCAGCAAGGCTGAGACTGGGGTGGGGAATTGTGTTGTGAAGATTCATGGTTGGGGCAATATTTATTTACCTTTCTATTGACCCATACTGCTACAGTGCAGGCTGTAGTCTGGTACGATCGTATAAGTTACATATTTAACACTCTACAAAGTACCACCGCATCCGAGCAATTTCTAAATTACAGAAATTGGTAATGTTGATCTGGAGTGAACCTGAGCAGGGGCATAGGTTACATAAATTGCAAGTCCTGCATGTAAACCCAATAATGCAGCCGATCATCTTCGAGCAGGTGCTCGCATGCTGACATCACAAACGCATCCCGAGGTACTAAGTTAATAATTACGACACCCCAAGACTTTTGCTGTCAAACAATCCACAGCTGCCTGTAGTATACATGCAGGCCACCGAGGGAGTCAGTTAGGTCAGGACTCGGGTCTCATGCATCAGCCATGCATCAATGAGTGCAAGGTTTGCAGAGGAAGCTTCAATTCAGGCCACAGCAGCCTCACTTGTGTGAACAAAAAGAATAGGTAGTATATATAAATTCTACTGAACATTATAACATCCATTATTTGCATCCGCCGCACTCTTCATCAACAATTGACATAGCATTCTTCACCTCCTAGGTCCTACTTGGTGGGACCGGCACCTGGAGGCGAAGATGCCGCACACTACCCTCAATATTCGAATCTACATACAAAATAAACTTCATCTTGTTAGACATTGTCACTCAACAGTACCGACGCAATATGTAGTAACTATATTAAATGAGTAGTAGCAAGTTCCCTTATGGGTACCCATGCCTTCCCATAATATTACTCAGCTAATGAGCTATATTCATGGACCCAACAATATACACAAGAGTAAAAGTTCCGAATGTTGGAATCCCATTGTTTTAGACTAAATTTGAAGTTGGGGTAGCTGAAAAAACAAAAACTCATCAATTAAGTAATGTTATGCCTCACTAGGTACAACTAAGTATAGTTAGGGTAACCTAGGTGCAACCGAGCCTACCTCAATCTCCCACATTCTTCAGTAGCATGGGCTTGGTCACCAAGGCAGCGGCACCCCCCCCCCCGGCGCCCCGGTGAAGAATGTTGTGGATGAGTACATAATCACATAGTAGGCGTAAGGTTTGTGGCCTATCGTGGCGCTACCAACTCCACAAACATTGTTGGCCGTTGGATCGATTTGAGATTTGTCTCGTGTGGTTATTAATCAGGGATTTTAAAAATGCCTTTTCAAGTGTCAAAATCATATATGATTTACAAAAATCAAAAGAGGTCAAAAAAACGGATTGTTGACCCTCTGAAAACTCTATTGTGTTGACTACTGAACCTAAGATGATGTCTGAAGTTTGAGCTCATGTCTCAAAATCACACATGTTTTTCTTGTGGCTACTTTTACCTATAAGCATGCCATATAACAACCAACTAGATAGATGGATGGATGGATAGATATGAACACCAGCTCTTGTCGGGGCAAGCATGAATGGAGAGCATCGTTCACCTGCATGCAAACTGACTCTTTCAAGGGTAGGTATCCGAGCCAAATACAAGTGTCCACTTAATAAAAAAATTGTGACAACATAAGTTCCACATACCTTAGGCGTGCCACGTAAATTCTTGACAGAAAACTTGCCAGGTGGTCAACTGCCTCCTTTGCTTTGGCGTTGGCCTGTCGGCCTTCTGTCTCAAAAAAATAAAAATAAAAATTCCACATACCTTAGGCATAAATTCATGTAAAGGCAGGGAGTAGGCTCCATGCGATACAGAGAACGGTTTCTAAATTGAACATAATTATTCAAAAGATGGGAATATCGGATTGGATTGTTCGGAGGCAACGTCACATGAGCCAACCCTCCTGATCCATGCAGCAGACACCAACTACCAGGCTTTGCTGAAATAGTATCCAATGACTCAGCCATGCAGCGGCTAGAAGCCCACCTCTTTGCCCATGCAGTAGCTGGAAGCCCACCACTTTACCACTGTAACAGGGATCTAGTAACAACATGACCTCCTTAGGTTTGTGGTTTATACATCTCAAGTGGATTTATCCAAACTAACTCGGGACTTTAGATGCTAATTTTGAAGTCAGCCGGAAAGTGTGCTCCTAGGTCTAGAACCAGGGAGGGTTGCTCCGAGAAAAAGCTTCTCGACTCATCCGGGTTTCATCATCGAAGTAGGACCACTTATTTGTTCATTCACCAAGCTAAGCACAAAATCACAAAAAAATTTCACAAAAGATTGCCAGCCAATCAACATCACAAGAGCATAATGATAAACAAAACCACTTTGAAGTTTACTTATTTGCTTGGCTAATTTTTGAAATGTGTAGGTCATCTCATAATGCCCCCAAGATTTCAGTAGCACTCTTGTCTAAAATCTTAAATGAGACTTCATATCCGAAACGCAAAAAGAATCTAACTGTAAAGTTCATTCGAAACAAGTGAATGAATAGAGAAATTGGAAAGAAAAAGAAAAAGAAATCCCACATGCTTCACTCTTACCTCCCTAATATCATGCACATGATATTAAGGAGGTTTGTAGTGTTAACATAGATACATGATAACAGAGAATTAGTATAACATTTGACATTATAGAATAACACGAAGTGAAGTTTGCAATATTGACAACGTGATGCGTGTGGTTTGAATACGTTGTTGGATTATTGTAATTTCAAAACCCATGATACATGAGAGGGAAGCATGACAACAAGGAGGGAGTTTCAAAACTGAGCACATCCCGTTCCGTAAGGGTTTTGGGATACAAGAGAGGAGGTTAGGGCACATAACGTAATTCTCTGCGAGTTTGCCCCGGGTAACAGGGGCACATTGGGCGTAGCTCAACCCTGGCCCAATGCCTTGATCATATAATACTCAGGTTGCCCTTCCCCAGAGAAGACCCCTCGTACATCTCTCTTTATAAGCTCCTCAGTATTGGAGTGACATGGTAAAGTACAGCAATCTCTCACACTCGCTCATCACACTCCGGATGCTCAAAGCCAGCAGACAGGATTTGGATTGCTTGACAAAGACTACTGAGCCCTATGGGGTCCTCGTCGACTAGGAGCACAGGTGTTCTGTGGACGTGTGTGGTGTTGTTGTTCGGTGTGGTGGCTGCGAGTGGGCGAGCCAATTTCACGACCTACGACAAGGAGCTCATCCAGGTGGCGCTGAACCTGGAGTATTTGGAGGCCGACTACTTTCTGTGGGGAGCCTATGGCTATGGCTTGGACGTGATTGCGCCCAGCCTCACGGGCGGAGGGCCCAACCCCATCGGCGCCCAGAAGGCCAACTTGAACGCCTACTTCATCGATGTTTACCAGCAGATGGGACTCCAGGAAGTCGGACACCTCAGGTGCGTACTACCCAATTGACTCACAGTCATTGCCAATTAGCCAGGCTCAAGGGGTGGATGGATGGATGAATTGACACACAGATAGGTAGATACGGTGGGTCTTGAAGGAGAAAGCATGAATGGAGAGATGTATCTTGATCATTCACATTTCATCGTGAACTAGCTAGCTTGAGGAATCCGAAGCAAGCATGAGTGGAGAGGTTTGTCTAGATCATTCAGAATCATCGTAAATTAGTTTGTAGTATCCAAAGGAAGGATGGATAGATAGATAGATAGATTCATCGGATCCTGAAGGAGCAGGCATGAATGGAGAGATTTGTCCTGGTCCTTCAGAATCACTGTACATTTGCTTGCAATATCCAAATGGAGGATGAATAGATGGATGGATATATAGATAGATAGATAGACATCGGACCCTGAAGGAGTAAGCATGAATGGAGAGATTTGAAATCGTTGTAAATTGGCTTGCAGTATCCAAAGGAGGGATGGATAGATCAATCGATTCATCCATCCTGAGGGAGGATGCATTGGAATATGAAAATTCAGATTCACCTTGAATTAGCACGTAATGTCCAAAGAAGAGAATGATAGATAGATAGGTAGACCGGCCAGCTTTTTAAGAACCAAACATGAATTCAGATATTAAAATTCATTCGCAGATAACGTTGCAGCATCCAAAGGAAGGAATTATAGATAGATATGCAGATCGATCGTGAAGCATTACACATGACTTGAATGATTGAGGTTCATCCGCAAATGAGCCTACATCATCCAAAGGAAGGAATGTCGATAGTACAGGCTTCTAAAGTAGTTAGCATGAATGAAGAGCTTCTTTACCTACGGGCTACTACCCTCTATCAGGGGTGGGCTCAGTATCGAAGGTGGCATTGGACATTATTCGATTGGGGTTGGGTCGATTAAATTGATTCTTCTGTATGTGGGAGAATGTGCAGGGCCATCAAGACTGCCTTGGGGCCCAAATATGCATTTTCACGGCCCCTCCTTGATTTGAGCAAGGCGAACTGGGCAAAGACCATCGACAAGGCTTTCAACAAGACGTTGAACCCTCCCTTTGATCCGTATGCCAACAGCCTCAACTACCTCATCTCCACGTACGCCATCCCGTATGTAGGATTGACTGGATATGTTGGAGCTAACCCACTCTTGACGGGCGCAGGCGCCAAATCAGTAAGTTTAATCTCCCTCACCATTACTACTCTAATTTCATAAGTGAAGCCGCTAGTTGGCCAATGTGAGATGGGGTCAGAGTCGGAGCAGGTGTTGCACGAAATCGGTAGAGATCCAAGCGCTTCCGAGTCCAACCGGTACTTGCATGTTGATATCTTTCGGTTTTTATCTATTAATTTTAAGGTACATTTTATGGCTTCCTCGAAAACGATTGGCAATTTGCCTAAAGTCTTGAACTTGAACCAGATATTTCTCAAACTTCACCAGTCCATCTGTAAGTAGCGGTTGGATCTCCCTGTTCGTAGGATGGTGTTGTTAGAAGCGGAGAAATAAACGATCCCTCATCGGTTGTCGATACGTTTAACCATGTGGATCACAAAGAGGACCCTTCACTTGTGGGTGTATGTGAATCGACGCGTGAACAATTGTCCACAACGAGTAGGGCAAACGACTCCCAAAGGGGTTAGTCTCCACAAAATTAGATGTTTGAGAATGGAAGGTGGCCATCGAGGAGTTACAGATCCGTCACTACAATATGTACGAAGATGCTTGCCAAATGGAGAGCAACTATGTGCACTTTCTTCAACTACAGGACTTCTCGTGCCTACTAGCGCAATCATCACAAGTTTGCACTTCAGCCTTGCGCGCAGCCAAAGAATACTTCGCTTGTGTGTATCATGACGTGAGTCCCTTGATTTCGGTTTCTCCGTTTGCTAAATCTTTTTGGCATGGAGGAGGGGCTTGGTATAAATGGTAATGAAGCTAATCACAATGATGTAATCCTGAAAATATGATACTTCGGATTACATAACGGATGTCAAAATCTATGCGTAGACTGTAGTAGGCGTCCAACTTACCCAGCTACGTGTAGGTGTTGGGTGCTTGAAGTTTTCATAACAGGATGTAGTGGTCATGTCATGGCTCAGTCATCAATTACCCTCATATCCAATAAGGATAAACATGTCAGAAAAATCACTTGGCCTCACCAGTCTCCACTTATTGTGCGGTCGGTCTATTGAGAATCAACTAGACCGACATGTGCAATTAACTTACCCCACACTAACTTGATTATCTACTACCATAGTTTTTTTTATTTTTTTTATTGTGCTTGTTATAAGGATATATTTTTGCGATCTGATTTTGATGCATGGGTAAAGAGGCACAAAGACAACCTAATTGCCCGCATCAGTGTAGAATTGCTAACTTGTTGAACCGGCTTGTCACCATGATTTTGTTGCAGCTTGTGGCGGGGTTGCTGGGCGTTGAGTCTGGGCAGGACGCCATCATCCGCACGGAGATGTATCGCATCAAGAACGAGACAGTGCCCCCTTACAAATACACCGTTGCCGATTTCAGCATCGCCATCTCGAATTTGAGGAACAACCTAAGTCACGCGTTAGTGGACGAGGGCCTCATTGTGCCCATTTATCTCGGCGCAGAGAACAAGACGACCGGGAACATTTTGTCGGCCGATGTCGATTCGTTGTCTTATGCGCGCAACCCGGCTCAAGTTCTCGAAACTGTGTATGGTACGGGGGATCCGACTGAGCCCGGAGGCTTCTACCCTCACGGTGGAAAGGGGGTCATCGCCTACAAGTACCTGGAAATGGCCAAGGCCTAATGAATTGATCAATTGGGCTAGAATCCTTTGTTTCTTATGGTCCGCCCATACTAAGGGGACCGTGGGGATTTTAGCACAGGGTCGACGAAGAGTGTGGAGTTTTGTTGATATGAGACAACAGGCTAAAGGCCTAATTGGTCATTAGGCAACTCTTCTTAATACATGGTTTGCAAAGCCGCATTTCAACAATCCAATGTTGTCATCACTTTTGTTCGGTTGGGATGTATTTGATTTTTGTATGGAGTGAAATTCAATCCATTCTAAATGTTCATGAGTTCATCGATTATGAAGTGGAACCTTATCTAAACAGTCCCTACATACCTATTGAGGAGGGAGTTATAGGTATGCTTGATGAAATAAATAATGCGGTTGCTAACGAACCCATTGAAGAAGCTAGCAATGTGTAAATTGGTGATGTGTTGGTAGATCGAGTAGGATTCAAGAATGTTGAAAGTGCATGACCTTGAAACAATTTTCAAAGAAAAATCTATCAATGTTACACCTCTCATCCAGAGCAATCAAACACTTCAAGCGCAAATAAGATCATGACGTTCTCATCAAACTACTCTAGATTCGTTCTTTCATTATGCTTAGATGGGTGATGACTTTCATATCTTGTGTATTTTCATATCCTTTATTTATATCAGTTTTTACTGTTTTCAATTCCACAGCATGATCAGTACATATTTGAGAAGATATGGAAGTGGATGGACAATTCATGGCACATGACATTGCAGGCTACTTACACAAAGTGCAGTAGATGCCACATTTTCGCATTGACTATCAACCAATCATAAGCATGAACTCATTACAAATTGTACAAAGGTACTTTGAAAATGGGAGTTCCATTTGTGAATCCAAACGAGCCACCGCTTTCATGTGCATGTGAGCTCGCCTTCATTCTTTTCTATGCATGGCATTGATTATTGAAGACCTGGTTCCTGAAGAAAGTGAAAACCAGTAACAGAAAGAGAAGCTTGCTGGAGTGTAGAGCGGGCATCGACAAGATTAAGATAAGCGGGTCTTTCAAACAAACACTTTTAGCCTCTGGATGCACTTCTCATAGGATATGGAAACAAGCAATTAGTGCGAGATGATTAGCAAATCCAAATCGTCCCCATTGCCACTTTCCTCATAATATTTGGAGCACTAATCAATATCCTGTTCATTATCGTAAGTGAAGGTTCTCTAAGTTATTGAATGATCATAAAGACTCTCCCAATTACGTTGACTATTGCATCTAGAACATTAGCAATTTTAAGGATGTGTAAACTCCAATGTGATTTTAGCACATGTTTTTTTGGTGCCCGTCCTTAGACTCAAACTATGGTCGAAGGTCATGAGGCAATGGATTTCCATGAGGCAGTAGAGATAATACTAGAAGAGACTAGAAGATAATACTAGAAGAGAAGGCCTAATTGGGGCCTTAAAGGCCTTTGCCTTTAGACATCGCCGTGAGCCTGTGTCTAACCCCCAAAACCTCTTTAGACACCGTTGGGAATTGACCCTAGTTTCCCCCATTACAATAGTAAAACTTTGTTATCAAATAACACACATTCCACCTACTTCATATTAGTAATCAATTCCACCTTTTGCTTCCTTTTATATTAGCAATCAGAAATTTTATTTGAGGATCCGTACATGTGTTGTGATTGTTTTTTCAATGTCATTTTTTATTCATCTATCATGTTTTTTTATTCTCTCGATTGTAGGAATTGATACATAAATGAGACTTCATGCTAAAATGGTTGTAGTGCTATTAAGATTTAACCAAATGGTTGTGGCATACCGTAAGAAATTTAAGACTATTTTTTATGAATACAAAAAAGATAAAATGACAAATGATATTATTGGAAATAATCGATAAGATGACAAATTTTATGATGCTTTAGACAAATGGTATCACCAAGCCAGACAAGTTATGAAGCATGTCTTGACTACAACCATAGATAACGTCGGAATTCCAGACCGATTCATCCCCAGATAGGAAGAGTATACCAACATCGACATCAAAAACTAAACATAATTTTCACGATGGAATCATTCATATTTTTGAATAAATGATAGAAACTCATACAAGCTTGATAAAAAAATTTGAGAAAAAAATTTGTTAGAAATAGTAGACTACTAATTTGATCATTTTATAAATAAGCTTTAGAGTTCTATATGATATTCTACATCTGACTTATAGTCATCATCATCATACGTACAACTTTCAAACTAAAAGCTTGATTTTTTTTTTTAAATGGTTTTTGTAATAGCCCTTCGCTAGTAATACATAAACCCAAATTAAATCAGCCAACAAGTTTTTATTTTATTTTATTTTCACATGCACTAATGTCCCTATTTTTTATTTTTTCTTCCCTTGTTTCTATAAATGGCATTTTTTCAGCTTGTAGATTTTTTTTTTGCAGCTCCTTCATTTTCATCAATGATAATTCCATAGCATCAAACACATCTACTTGTTATATTTTTCTAGTGACATATTAGCTTTGGCTTGGAATTCTTTTTCAACCTCTTTAGCCCAATCCATGGAAAATTCATCATTCTCTAGAACATATAAATTATAAACACATAAACATGCAATAACAATGTCATATATATTTTGGAATGGCATGTCAATTGTTTTTAATAATATACATCATCTTCCTTTCATATTCTCAAATATTCTTTCCACAGCTATACGAGCATTTGATTGAATATATATATTATATTTTTTTTACTAGGCAATTTTTTTTTTCACCCTCGAATGGTTAGTAAACCAAGGTCTCATTTGATATGTAACATCACCAATGAATTTAAAAGGTGAAAATGCATCTTTCATAGTCTTTTCCCAATTTCAGATTTCTAAAATAATATCCAATCATAAATATGTTCAACCCATTTAAAATCGTAGTCCCAAAATTTGCAACCACATCTACAACCCCTTATACTAAACATGAATAATATCATTTTCGGCAACAATTTGCTGTAGAGTCATGAGATGGTGTTAGAATAGGAATGTGACTACCGCCTTAGAATAAGTGAAATATCATGAATTGCTTCAAAAATCTTTGCTATTTGTTTCATCCAAACAGAAGTTGGATTTTTAAAAATCAATGGTTTCTATTACAATCTAATTGCTTAACAACATTCCCTCACAATAATAGAAGTTATATTGAATCCTACCCAAATAAACTACAAATCATTTGTAATAAATTACCATTTGCAATCCAAGAAAAAATAATTGCAATCCTACCCTCCACATTAATATTTTCTTTAAAATGACTATCTTTCTTCTTTTAAACATACCCTAATAAAATACATAAATATCAAAAGATAAATGTACTCACTCTCATCTCTTTTTTTAAATCACCATTATAAAATAATCCCATAAACGTATGTTCCAAAAAACCTCCATATCTTTAAAATTGCCAACATTTCCTCTGATAATTTACCCTCCGTCCTTGTACAATATAAACTACCATCATCATCATCTAGGTATTTGTTACAAATATATAAATTTTTACAATGTCAAAATGCCCATAATGACATATTTTATAACCATGTAAATCGAAGGGAGAGCAAGAATGCATTCCCTTCTAAAATCCATAACTAAAGGATGTTAGAGGAAAAAATCATAAATTAAATGAATTGATGAGGAGAAAAATGGATAGAAACTAGACAAATGGGATGGTTTGACTTTGGGCTTGGCCTTTGGAGGCTTCACACTATAACCGTCCAAATCGAGAGGCCATCAAAGTTCATGGCGAAAGCTTTGGACTTTGAGGTTGCCTTTGGAGGCTTCACACTATGCCTGACTAAAGGCTCCAATTCCTATATCTTATTGGCTACTTTCAGCCCATTTCTTTGGACTCTCAACAAAGTTTGGCCATTCCATCCCATGGCCTCTTGACTTGGACAGCTACAGTGTGAAGCGGCCCTCATTGATAGTGCCAATACATCCAATTGCATACAGCAGGGGGGGGCAGGGTGCTGCCATACAAACTTATCACAAGTTTCCTGATCCATAAAATGCTTCACCATTATAATGTGAATGACTTATGGGAACAGACACCCCAGGTAAATATGTACACTACTATACAGTTTGGATCATTTCTGTCTACCTTACATTCTTTCTGCCTTCTGTGATGTAGTCTCCTGGAATAAGTGTAGAGTGCAAATTTATCTTTTATGCCCAAGGAGATTGTAAGTATTCTAATGTATCTTGTACTCCTGGAATAATGTGCACTCCAGTGTATCTTGTATGCTTAAGGAGATTGTAAGTCAGCCAACAAGCATACAAAACTTTTGACTCCCCAGAGTGCCTCAGGAAAAACTGTAACCACAACCAATGTCACTCTAGGAGAACCAAAGCACGCCTCATCCCAAAATCCACCGGCAAAAACCTTCAAGTCACAATTCCATGATCATTGGGCATCTGACTCTTTTTTTAATACGCAGCTACCTGATAATACTTCTGGGGTAGCTAAGAATTATGAGACATTTACAACAGGCCAATCTCTACTATACAATCTACGAACCTACACAAGCACCCAAACTAATTTTTTAATTCTTGCCAGGCATCAGCAAACACCACATCATGGTGCTCTATCAAACACTGGACTGCCTCCACAACTCCAAAATCCAGAGATGTAGGCTCATCGTCAAGAGGTATTTGGGCAGACATGTCTGTACTTTTCTCGTCATCTGCTTCCCCATTGAGTAAGCCCTCATCTGCTTATCAAGAAAATTACAAAAATCTCTATTAGGCTCACTATTCCACACTGAAATAAAGTTCTAAAAACTATTTACAGACTTTCTGAAAGTAAGGCAGAAATGTGTTATTAAAGTACTTATCTCTCTGGAACCACCTCTTGTAGGATATGGATGCAATTAGTGTGAGATGATTAGCATATACAAATCATGCCCATAGCCATTTGCCTCATAAATTTTGGAGCCCATATGAATATCTTATTTATCCTCAAAGTGAAAATTCTTGTGCTTGTTAAATGGTCATACAGGTCCCTCCAATTATGTTGACTATTGAGCCTAGAACAATTATCATACTTTGAACACATAGTCCAATCTCTTCTAAATACATGTCTTTTTGGTGATCATTCTTGAATCCACACCTAGCCACATACCACTCAAATATAGGTGTCCATATTATTGCTATGTTGGATTTAGGCATCTCTAGCTTATCTCTTCTACAAACTTCAAAGAGGATCAAGTGGGTGGCCTGTCAGTGTGCTTTCTAATTTTTCTGATACACATTGTGCTGTACTATAGAGTGCTGTCTGGTTCAACACTATTGAGTGCTGAAAGCTAATTCCACGTCGGATTGAACATGGTCTTGACCAATGTTAATATGACACTTGGTCAAACTCTCCCAGAATAGTGTTCTGAGTCAAATCAGACAGCACTCTATGAATTTTTGAACACTTAAGCCACCCACTTCTTGATCCTCCTAGAAAGAAATAGCACATGACTCTTCATGTGAAGATTGCACATTGAGGAGATAAACATATAGAGTCCAAAATGTACCTTGCAGAGTACTCCATTCGTCTGCATCATCACCTTGAACATTTACGCGGACTGATACACTGGTGGGCTTAAGTGGCTGCAATCTCTTGTCCTCTAGAGCATCACTTCCTTTGCGCCCAAACTTAGCACTGGAAAAACGACGCAGAGATCTGGTAGCAATGGTTGGTTTATCCTCAGCTTCTCCTTTGTGCAATTCCAAGGGCGATCCTTTGCTCCTCCGCCATAATAGCGATGAAGACAGCTCAATAGCCAAGCTGTGAGAGTCCATCTACAAAAATACAAAATACTAAGAAGTTGTAAAAATATTCACAATAGGTAAGGGCTCTGACTTTTCACACATTTCTAGATGTTTATTCCCAGCTTTTCATACAAGTTTCCCTCCTTGAGTACTTGAAGTATACCAATCCTTGAACAAGAGAACTGAACGCAAAAAAGTTGGAAGTGTTCTGTACTTGACAGGTACAAGAAAAATGTAATGGAAATTTATGATGACTTGTCACCATCGACCTGTACTGTTAAAAAGATAACTAAATATATTCATTCCGAGAACAATATATAGTGCCTGGAGTATACCTTGTTGAGGGCTGATTTTTGACTGATTCGAAGGAGAAGGCCAGTCAGACATTCAAGAGTAGAGTAATTCGCAGTAGGTAGAGTGGCTAGGTGCTGGCGCAAAAGACGGTCACTTCCACGAGCATCCACAATGTCATCATACAAATCAAATGTTAACAGGGGCTCTGGGAGCATACTGAGGTACAGCTTCAATAAAGCTGCAACATCAACAGGGCTTACTCCATCTGGTAATGTTGCATTCCAATCTGTAGACAGAAGAGATCCAACAAAAATGTCATTAGTATTCCATTAGTGATAACCCCAAAAAGATGTGGCTGTCAATACAAATACATAGGTCCCAAGTTCCTCCAGCATCAATTAACAGTATTGATGAGATTCGCAAGCTTTAACTATTCTAATGCAGAGACAAATTCCATAGCACCAACCCGCACGATGGCCTAAAAGGGAAACTGCCTAGGTTTTCACTAGGGTTCAATTACAAAGAAACTCCAAAATCAAGTGAACCTATTGGTTGAGGGCAGAATTTTCAACCCAAAGAGTTTACGATAGCATCAAGGTTCAAGGGATGCAAAATTGAAGTGGTGCTAATGTGGCATCACTTTCCCACCAAATATCGACAGTCCCCACTCAAGAAAATACTCATAGTTTGAGAGACCAAACTTCAAGCTTGGGTCCAATCTTGTGTTTAAAAGTAAGGTCCAATAAGGGGTATTTTGAACCCCAACTTTCTTGGACCCAGACCCTAATGTAATGCCATCTCTGCTATACATGGAAATGCTGAAGCATTGTCTATTGATGTACCTTTGGAATCCCATAAATTAATTTTGCAAAAACATTGAGAAACATGTACTGATAAGGGTGGCATTGAAAATATCATACAACATACTCATCATTTACATGTATAACTTGTTTTCACGTAGGATGTGAAGTCCATGTCTTCTCCCAATCCTTACCATTATGATACAGATGAATAAGGCGGTCGAGCACTAGCTGATCCGCTTCTTGCTTGAACATGTACTCTGCATGCAACCCTGTACATACATGTACACTATTTAATCAAGAGCCACAGTACACCAAAAATATAAATATGTAATCTCTGGTCAAATGATATCAAAAACATGTAATAAACTAAAGATACAACACTAACTTAGTGCAGGGGAGTGATGGATCTCAATGTTGATGTATCCTAGACATCAAGCATTGTAGTTAACATACATGCTTTGCAACATTTGCAGCACTTGACAATTAACATTCACTAAAAACGGGCATCCTGTTCTATAATGTTTGCGAGATGAGAATTGGAATAGTTGTTACTAACTGGCCTAAAAATAGATGCAAAATAGCTGCACATCAAAGCCAATTACATGGCTCAAGACGGATGGTGGAAAAAGTACCTGACTTAACAAGATATTCAACACACCTAATCACAATTTGTGGTACAGGTCTTGGACTGTTTTGCCTCTCCACAAGAGCGTAAAGCGGCACTCCAAAAACTGGAAATCACAGTCACAAGCTGAGTTTCTCAGCCAGTTGAAAAATATAGCACACCGGGCTGCTCTAAATTGAAACTAGCTCCAAGTTCTGACAAAAATATCAGAGTTCAAATATTTCTATGCCATTGACCTCCCCATCACAAAGTGAAGTTTGTCCAAATCCCTCCACGGAACTACAGACCTGCAACAAAATAGAAACTTTCAACACCAATTTTACTGCAATGCTATTTGGTGATCCTTCAACTAAAATTCTTACCAGTATCCTCATGTGAACCCTGCATAGACACCAATACCAAAAGCTGATGAGTATCGTCAAACTACTATCTTATATTGTTCATAGAAGGACAACAAAAGACTTCACACTAACAGAAACTCAGTACCAAAAAACCACACAAATACAGTAAGGACTAATCAAAGCAATTTAGAAAGTGAAGTGTCAAAGCACAGACTTGTAATACAATATCATAAAACCTATGAAGGACGAAGCTCTAACATATACCTTTTGCCACCAATCCATGTTAGCAATAAATTCCTTGCTTCTTTCAGTCGCCTTCTTTGCTATCTGCAACCATCTACAAACATGTACTCAATGAACTCTCATCTAGCTTCCACAAGCCACAAAACCTCTCCTTCATCCAACAGGTAGATTGCCTCAATAAAGCTCCATAAGAAACTTACTACAAATCAATAACTATAACATGAAGAGCAGTTTAACTTCTTGAAAAGAACTGCTCAACACTTGGTCAATTTAGTCCACAAATAGCTGTCATCTTGTCTATGTCACATTCATGCAGCTAATAAGAGCAAGTCCACCAGTTACAGTATCCGTATCCATACACATAAACATTTATTATGTGTGAAAGTAAATATTATGTTCCAAAATATTTTGAGATGGGCGCCCACCCATTGCCGTATCCGAATTTTAATATGAAATAAGGATGCCGTCATCCACTATTTCCAACAAATTGAGCTCATTTCTTGCCACCGCAAACTCTCACCAAGCATAATGAAACACATTCAATGACCTCATATCCTCTCAGATCTCCTCCTACAGGTTGATTTACCTAAAATAGTTTAGGGTACTTGAGTTGATGAGCTCTTCACCATGTCTTTTGCAAGACAACGTGAAATTTAAAAAGGTGTTTCCCATTTGCGGACATGGATATGGCAATTGGTGGGCTTGCTCTAACACAGATTCAAAATATCCATCAAGGCAGCATTGAGAAAGAAAAATTCAAACCCAAAGGTTCAAAATAAGAATATCGGACCTCTTCAACTTTAACTCTGCCAATCGCCACCTTTTCTTTGGTATCTGACAATCCTATGACAACTTTCTCTTTCGTATCTTGCAGACCAACAGCCACTTTCTCTTTTGTCTCCAGCAAATTCTTCTTGAGGACAGAGCTAGCTGAGCGCCATCGCTCCTGTACTGTTGGACCACCATCTTTACTCTGTTGCTGTTGAAGTAACGACCAGCGAGAACGCACAACTGTCCCAGCACGCTCAGCAGCTTCTGCAACACTTGAACTTGCGGTCTTGGCTACCTCACCTGCTACTGATGTGGCTTGTTTTATCTTCACAGCTGCCACAGGATCAAAAAAAATCATCAACATTGCCCAAAACAAGTGATGTTCTTGCAATGCAATTTCATCATATCTTGTTTCTGTTTTTGTTTTTTTTCCTCTCTTCATCTCCAACATCAGAAGAGAATACCAGGTTTACATTATATTTGTTTACTCAGATTCTCACCTCTCAGGGTTCATTGCATTTTTTTTTTCTGAGCATGTTGTCGATGAATAAGAGGAACTGCCTTCATGTGACCCAGCTTAAGGTGTAAAGGTGATGATATTGTGATGTTATCATCCTTTCTTTATCGAATCAGCTCAAAATGCTGCAGTTAAGTCAAGTGAGACCTTCTCCACTATTTTCTTGAGCACCTTGTCAACAACCAGCCTCTCCAAGCTGATTTATATCAGAGGCACACCATATCAGATAAGGCAGATGGTAGAAGAGTAACATGCTATTTGAAATTGAATACAGATATTTCACATTGTTCCAAAGGATGTGTTTTGCGAACAACACGTTTTCACAAGAGTTTCAATAAAGAGGAGACAAGGTGCAGGTCGTGACGGGCAATGTTCTTGAGCTGGATAATGAGTTGAGTTATCATGTATCCTGTGCCCCATGTACCAGACTTTGAACATCTACATAAAAAGAAGAGTGCTGAAGCAGACAAGGGTGTATCCCTCTTATTAGTGCCAATTGAACTCATGAACTGTAAATATGACCCAATCAACTATGATTTGAAGTACACTTCCAACTTGAGCTGGAATTCCACATTCATTATCAGAAAACTTGACATTACACAAGCTTTTTGTTGTCCAGAGTATACTTCGTGAGACACTTTGGGAACTATAACCCAGGTGCATGAAAATGCACCCTCTAGGTTTTACCAATAACTGTTGGCACATGCAAAGAATGATAACATACAATTGTACTACTGGTGAGAAAGCAATGGATAAAAACTTTCATATGAAAGAGCTGATCCATTTCTTATCACAAATGTGCTCAAAACTTGTGTGTAACCCGTGAACATTTTGCATTGTTTGAATGCAACGGGAAAATCCTTGGGAAAAAGAGGTTCCCATGTCCAATCTCAAATGTCACTTCTGAAAAGATATAATTTGTAAGTAAGCTTTTATTAAAGACATTCATGCCATTCAACCAAGTCGTCTGCATTGCAAAGTTCAATTGTTCCTAAAAGCGGATACTGACCCTGATGTACAAAGGATAAGGCCCTCACATTTCACTGAAACATCAGGTATACCTGGCCAATTGCTGTTAAGATATTAAACCCACAAGGAGCATAATAAGAAGGGCTTTGTCATTCAGTTTCAGCTGCCAATGTTGATCAATTCCTCAATTCGGGGTTATCTTAACTCACCCGATCACTATTGCTCCTACTACTGTTGCAACCTTTTTCAGAGTTTTATGTGCATTTTTATTTAAGATTTTTTCTTCGGAGACTACAAGGAGGAGGAGGATGAGTTCACTCACTTGAAGAGGAAAAGAACCCGCCAGCTTTCTCACGCCACTGATTTGACGACATATCCAAGCACCGCCTCAACCTGCACCATCGCCACAAAAACTCTTCATCAACAGGTTTACCTCAGGAAATATTGCATGTTGTCAAAAACAAATTATGTGCGCAGGATATTCAGCACCCTTGGAAGATGAAACAGACTGCACTGTCTGTCTGTTGCCACTAAACAAACTTCACCAATGCCTAAGTAGTAGGACACTTAAAGTTCACATGTCGATCAGCATCATCCCCCACGATCTCAAATTCCAGTAAAAATGATAATCCACCTTTGAGATTCAGCTAAAATGCTAAATCCAACAACGACTACAACAAATCCCAGGACCCACACCCTTGCCCTCGATGCCACGTGGAGACTACATTAGGGTTCCTCAAAAATCCCACAAAAATTCTTCCCGGCCAAAGATTCCAAACTTGACCTTCTGAAGAATTCCCCCCCAAGCAAAAATCTCTCAACACTATCTGCGAAATTACACCAAACTTATCTACCAAAATGTCCGAGCCAGATCTGCACATGCATGCATCCCAAAACCTCTCGCTCTCTCTCTCTCTCTCTCTCTCTCTCTCTCTCTCTCTAAATGCCGACTTCCAAAACCCAATTCCCAGTGCCATTAAACACATCCAAGATCCATCCACACATAGAAATTCCAGGTACCTAACAAAGAAAAGCCACAAAAACTGTAGTAGTACCTGAGGCAAGGGTTAACTTAGGGAGAGGTAGCCTGCGATGATCGTTGGTTGGTTAGTTGGGCGGGTAGTGCACGCTGAGTTAAGCTAGTGATGATGATGTTGTATGTGAGGTTGTGTGCAAGAAGGAACCCTAAAGAAGAAGAGGAAGAAGAAGAAGAAGAAGAGGGGCGAAGAAGGAGGCTGGCTTAAACTTGAACTCGAACTGGAACTTGAACTTGCCATGCTCCTACCTCATTACCTTCCCACCGCCTCCAAGGTTGGCGTCGGATGCTACCTAAACTTCAAGTATTAACAGTGGGAGTAAGTGATTGGTGTAGAAAGTGGAGTTGTTGCGATGACTCTCGTGTGATGATGAAGTTGGGGTATGTTAAGCTTATGTGGGACATGATGACAAAAAGAAAGAGTAAGTTATGCAGGGGAGGAGAGGGAGGAGCCTCACGAGGAGGCGGAGAGCATATTCCTCAACCAGGGAAGGTGCATGTGCGGTAGCCTTGAAGCCAGGGAGGCTGCAAAACCAGGCTCTCATTCTTTTGGACTGCTTTCTCTCTCTTGTGATCTCTCTCTCTCTCTCGCTCTGTCTCTGTGAGAGCGTGTCTGTCTGTCTGTCTGTCTGTCTGTCGGTAGTGAAGTCGTGGTTGAATCATCCGATTCATCTGAGTTCCAATTAAACCCACTGCGCCGTTCGATGCAGTTTCCGGGGAGATTTGTGGGCATAACCGGTCAAAATCCTAGTGTTTCCAAGTCCAAGCGGTTACATGTTGCGATCTTCTGGTTTTTGTTTACTGATGTGAGGTATATTCCATTGATTCCTCTAAAATGATGGGTAATTTTCTTGCGGGCTTGAACTTCAACCACTTATGTATTTCCCAAACTCAACCGGCCCGTCTGTAACTGGTGGGTGGGTTTCCCCGTTCATTGGTTCGATGCTATCTGTCCTTCCATCTTTCCACATTTCCTGCAACTAATGTGTTGTTTATGTGGATATTTTTGTCACCCAAGGTCGATGGGTCTTAAATGGTACTTTCTCCAACTAGCCCACTTCTCCTAGAACATGAACACATGATTACACACTAGTACGAGGCCAACTGGTTAGCAAATCCAAATTGATAACCGGACTACCATGACTTGATCACTCCATCTGGTACTGGGCACGTCTCATCTTCCCATCAATAGAGAGTCCTCCTTCATGTTTCTCAACAACCCATTGCACCGTCCGATTTTATTTATCTTTCCATCTTTTCACATTTTCTGCAATTATTATGTTTTTTAATGGAAGTTGCATGGTTATTCATAGGTTTGTGTGACCTGAGATGAGTGGCCCATAACATACCACAATGGTTACACTAGGTGGATTTGTTGACGTGTGACTTATTCTTGATTGGATGCAAGGAGGCATGTTCTTGTGACCCCTAATTGATGATTGGGTTATCAATGGCATGACCATTTTGTCATATAATGGACACTTGTCAATCTACAATTGGTTGAAATAACATCCAATACATGAACCAAATTACCATGATTTTTGTGAGAGCTTGAATTTTCTTCCTAGATTCTTTTTTCACATGAGATGAGTGACACATAATATATTGTTGTGGCCAAGGCAAGTGATGTTGCTGACGGAGGCTATTCTTCATTGGATATAAGGAGGCACATGATCACACGTAATTGATGACCATGCCATGGCATGATCACTGTGTTCGGTAATGAGCACGTGTCACCTTGCCAATGGCCATAGTATACATATACCTAGTACCTACCTTGCCATAGTATCTACCTTGCAGCTATTGTTGCAAGATACGTATTGGCTACTTACTACATCCCATCGTAGGGCGACATATGTCCAATAATAAGTTCATAATTGCTCTCAACATATCAATACATGTCCGACGTTTAAAATGTATATATCTAAAAGAAAACAAGTCAAATAAATATTAGAGTAGCACTTCATAAGTTCAATAAATAGGTGGGCAAGTTGATTTCAAGTGGTATTAAAGGTTTGAATGGTCATTATGTAGCAAAAATGTAAAACCTTGGTGGTATGATATTGATAAGCTCTAGATAAGGATCTATTGGTTTTTAGAGTCCTAAGTATTGCATGTCACCAACTTTTTTTTTTAGTATTTTGAATATTGATTGGTTGGCTATAGGCAATTGCAGGTCGTTGCATATGTGGCTATGACAAACATGTTCATTGAGTATATATTGGCAAGAATAATTTAATATTTTCACACATTGGCTATACAGTGAAAACAAGATAAAAATATATGGCAATATTTATAATAAAAATAATAATAGCTAGAGGCGATACATAAATTGTTCGAGTCTAAAAATGGCTACAAGGGCCTAAAGCCAAACCTCAAATTGGCTAAAAACATGGATTTTCTCTAATGGTTGGCTTGGGCATGAGGGGTAGACTTCTTGGGCATATCATTCTTGTAGAGGCATTTGCTCAGGGAGGGGTGAAGCAATCAAGGTCAAAAACCTTGCTCCCAAAGGAGGATGCTTCCAACTCACAAGCAAAGCAAACACATTTGCGAGCAAAGGGCACATCCAAAGGCTTTGGATTGCACGTGTTCCTTGAGCTTACAAACTATAGTTCGATGGCAATGTTTTGCTCCAACTTACCCCCTTTGACATGATTGTGATTGACACAAATTCAAGATTCACAGTCAAGGTCAATCGCAGAGGGAGGGTTGGCCACACAATTACCAAGAGGACCAGATGACCAAAACAATAGTTTAGGAAGAGGATTTGATTGCGGATTACCAAGAGGACCAAATTACCAACAAAACAAGATTCACCTTGCTTGCACTCGTACCCAAAAAGTGAGAGTCACCTCACATTCAACCACATCCCATGCCATACCAATACCATTCGTAAGAATAATCACAAATCGACAAAACAACACGCAAGAGAAAACATAAACAAAGGAGGGTTTTAACCCCCCCCCCCCCACTATTTGGGCGAGGCGGTTGGGTGTAATTAAAATACCATCCTTTGAATCCATATCCCACAATCACACAAGTTTTAACAACTTCAATTGCGACTGCCATAGGACATTTGCTCACCATTCCCCCAACTGCATTGTAGCATGAAGTGTGCAAATACAAACTCCCCATCAAGGAACGGACATCTAGCAAGTTGGAACTAAGGAGTAATTAACAAAAAGATTGATCACAAGTCACTGCAATTACCACCACTAAGCATTAGCAACCAATGCACATCCATCCAGGGCGATGAAACCAAACACAAGGGCGTTACCAAAAACGATGATGAACTGGCAATATGTGATCGCTATGGCGATGAAGAGCTCATAGGCAATGAACGAAGTGGCAATGAAGAGCTCAGGGAGGGGGAGAATGGACACATGAGATCTCAAATGTGGCGATGGGATTCAAATCCATCAACAAAGGTCTCGCATTGCTAGCTACATGTGTGCAAGTAGGGTAAAGTGGACCAAAAAAAAAATGCTCCAATATACTAAAACCATAATTTTTTTTGTCAAAGGCCTAATATTGTCGCGCACCTCTCCATGAGGAGTGCCCGAGACACCATGGGCACAAGGGGGACCCCGGAGTGACACCCGGGACTTGTGGCGCCATTGGTGAGAGGGCCCAAGTGATCCTAGTGTGGGTGAGGGCCCCGGGCGTTGGGAACGCCTCCCACCCACGGAGACTAGGAGGAACAAGGGTAAGGCCATGAGCTATGCGTAGCTCATGGCGTGGTGATTCTAGAATGCTCAAGAACACCTCAATCGGAGGTGTGAGCTAGGAGTTATGGCCATTTGAGTGGGGCGCTGTCCCGGGACAGCGCCCTGGTACAGCAGTGCCTGGGAGTGATTCCCGGCACTGCCAAGGTTCAAACAGGCATAACTTCCTCAAGACTTGCCCGAATGGGGCAAGTGAGGAGTCCATCGGCATCTGCGTGAAGCGTAGATGAAGATAGAGTGGTTGGTTGTTATGATCAGACATCATACAAGGAAGTTATGATGGTCTGAAGCTGCTGGGGGGTTCTAGGCCCAGCAGCTAAAGGAGAATGTCCACTTGGCCCCAACTCTTGGTAGAGAGACAAGAGGTTGGTTGACGGTGGGGTAGGGGCCCCGCGTAGAGTCCTAGAGGCTTATATGGGTGAGGTGGTGTGGCCTCACCCACCCGAGGCCGAACGGCACGGCCTCCATGGGCTTTGGCCCATTGTGAGGCCATAGTTGCCTAGTATGGTTCGGGTTGTTGTAGTGTTGCTCTGGCAATGCGATGATCAACATAAGATGGGACTTCCATGGATGGAAGTCCACATCTAGAAATGAGTTACCGATTAAGGGGTGAGTCCCGAAAGCAAAGTAGGAGGGTTGGTTTCCCTTCTACGAACTATAAGGTCCGGGGTAGGAGGAGCTAACCATTAGCATGGCGGTATGCGAAGGGTTAGCGCTCATAACCTTTGCTAGGAATGGAAATTGGCAAGATGGTCAAGGGGGCTAGCAAGGGTTGTGACAAATATAGTAGAAAAATGTTGTTTAAATTGGAGTTTTTCATGATGACTTCTATTTTGTGTTAAATACTAAAATGTAGAATATCAAGTTGAGATCTTCAAAACTTATCAATTAAAAGTGATGCTCAAAAACAAATGGTTGAATTTGGTTTTGGACATAGATTTCATGACCTTAAATATCTTGAAGTTGGAATTTTTTTCATATTCCTTAAATTCATTACCTAGTTGAGGGCAACATCACAAAACTTTGTAGAAAACCATCAGTCGAATGTAATTTAATCATATTTAAAACAAATTTTAGACAATTCTTTGTTCTATATCATCTACTTGCACACCACTTGCACCCTCTCCTAAAATGTATATATTTTTTTGAATTTTATTTGCCAACATAAATTGCTTGGTTTTGTAAATCAATATGTTTTCTAAATGCCTATGATTTTTTTCTTCACAAAAGTCAAAGTTAATGTATAGTATTGAATCACTTTTGCCTAACACTAGGCATGGATCATGAGTTGTCCACTTTACTGTGCTTGCACCCATATGTGGAGGAGGACGGTAGCTAAGAGAAGACAAATATGGCCTCCAAGTTAATGGGGGGTGACACTCATGGAGCTTATTAGCTCTAGATAGGTGGTGGCCAAAGTAGTGATGGCCCCTTGCAGGCTTGCACTATATGAACCCGGATATATTTAACGCATGCTTTTTGTGGTCCCCAAATTTGTTTCGATAACTGGCCCCTTTTAGCCCCCAAAAAAGGTTGCATTTCACTTTCCAAACATTTGATGGTTACTCCTATTGGCACATCATGGTGGTACATAGGAAACAATTTGGTCTTGGTACTTAACTGATACAATGAAAGTTGAATAGGGAATATTGATGTACTTTAATGATGATTGGATATTTGAATTATCTTGATCATTGTCCAATAAGAATAATTGTAGTTGTACATATTATGTGAGGCAATCTTAAGTAATTGTTGCCAATTCATGGTCTTGATTTCCTTTAATGGCATATGCATATAGTGGTATGTATGAATCTCTTTTGGTTTTATTTTGCAAGAAATGATTATTACATATTTTGACCAATTTGTCATTGTTCTTGGTTGAAGTCAATTGACAAGTTGTTGTGGAATATGGTCTGAAACTCTCTATATTACTTGTTGCTAAAAACTCATGGTTGCTAACAATGCTTGCTTTGAAGTTGCAAAAATGACTATGAGGCCGATGCTAAGAAATTTGATTGCCTAACTAAAAGACTAAGAGATTTGAAGACTTGAAGATTTGAAGCAACACATGAATATGTCTTGATCCAAAGGAAACTGATGAGTTTATCACAACCAAGCAATAGCACTTCTACGAAATTGGTCATGGTCCTTCAAAAAATTAGTGTCCCTAATGAGTATAAGGGTGTAAGAATCAAGTATGTGACCATGGGAACCAAGCCAAGAACCCCCCGTTGGCACATGGGATGGGTCCAACAACCACTAATAGCCCCCCCTCCCACCATCAATTTGAGCTGGTCACTTAGGGGCTCAATGAGTCAATCCTAACATGGTCATATTAACTTCTATTAACTAGACCCGTGTCAGGTGCATGACTCTAGGCCCACATTGCTCCAAATTATGGTTTAGTTAGTGGATAACTTTATTATTTATCATTTTAAGTTGAATAATTTGCATCTGAAACTTGAAAAAGTAGTTGGAGATCCATCCTCATGGAAACACAAATAACAAATTATAATTAAAACATAAAAATACATTTCTTTGCATGACAAACATTTCCTTCAAAATAAATGGCATGAATGACATTGCATGCAAGCTTGGCAAACTATGTCATCACATTGAAGGTTGCAAATGTCATGAGGTAACCCTAGCATAAAGTTAGAAAACCCAATTTGCAGACATTACTGCAAGTTTGTGGACCTTATGTGAGTGAATCATCCATCAATTGTCTTAATTATATGGCAAGGTTGTGGTCAAGAATGGACACCCAAAAACACTTATTGCAATGAGGTTGGGCTATGTGCTCAAAGTACATTAATTGTTCTAAGCTCAAAAGATAACACCATCAACAAATTTAATATGCGATTGCTTTAAAAAAAAATGATCGCATTGATCACTTATTGTTGGATGTTAATTCCAATCTAAAACTTGTAATTTCAATGGTAACATGCCTTCAAGCTCTACTATGAAGTCTCGATCAACAATTTTTGCTCGAATTGAAAATTCGTCATTAAGGGTCGTTTTACATACGTGCCCAATGATTGCGAGAAAAAACGATTTATGATTTATTATGCTCATGGTTGGTGGTCCAAAGACCAAGACCAAGAGATATCCATGTCACATTTTATAAGTCTTGGTCAAACATCATAGTGTAAAGCGGATGTAGACCTAGATGTAGTGTTTTAATTAGGATAAAAATATTAAATTCGTCAAACAAATAAATAACTTTAAAACAGAAACCCTAAACTCATGAAAGTTTAAACCCTTTGCATATCAAAAGTGACTAAACTCATGCCATGAAACTAATCATCTTCTCATAGAGAGCAACCCGTTTATCACAAGCTCAAATGGTAACTCATGTGGCCAATAAACATCTATTGCCAAACATGAACCGATTACAAGCTCAAGCGCAAGTGGAGGCACTAAAATCAACCCACTTCTCACATTGAAGCTCAAGTCGCCTTGGAATCTCCAAATGACAAACAAGAGCCTTCCACAAGATTCCGGCACTAAAACTAGCCACTTCTCACTTGAAACATGTACAAACCCAAAAGCAAGCTCATGTGGCCATGGAATCCCCAATTCACAAACAAGAGATGACTACAAGTTGCTTAAGGCTATAAAATCAACCCACATCACTCATGAGAGTTTAAAAGCTCAAAACAAATAACAAACACGAGGTGAGGACAAGCTTGACTCGACATTAATATCAACCCGTATGATCAGACTTGAAATGAGAACGAGCTCAAAAGATAACTCATGTGTCAAAAAAAGTAGGTTACGACGTGCATCACTTTTCATCCCAAAAATTGAAGAAGGATGTGTGTCAACATTCCGTCGATAAGAATTATTAGTTTTGTATTTCAAAGTCGAACATGTTTATACAAGATTCAAATGCATAGCATTCGTCTTGGCTAGTTCTACTAGGCTCCGACAATTGAAGAAACCACTCTATCTATGCTAGTACGTCACTAAACATCAACCCGACTCGCTTCAATTCAATTGATTTCACAACAACCAGCTCTTGGGCATAACCCTCCACTGGTATTGGTGTTGGAACAACCCTCTAGACCTATGTAAAATTTTCAGCTACCAATCCCACTTTAAGGACCATGTTTTGGGGCCTGGGGTGGGTTTTGCACTGGACTTGTTACTTAAAACTCAAACAAGGGCAGTCGCTTGACTTGCGCAAGAGGAACAATAGAAATCTCAACTCACATTCACATGGTAACTTTATACACTGCAAAAACAACCATAAAATTAATGTTTTTTTTTTTTTTTAATAGAAACTGCATAAGAACTTTACATGATTTTATTTTGATGATGCGTGTTGACAATCGTGTACGATTCCTACGGTGTGGTCCATACTCATCCCAAGTTACATTTTCATTGCCCTCCCTCTATTCATTGAAGATAAAAAATGTGACATCTCCTTATATTTTATTATAATAATATATTTTACATGTAAATAGGAATAGACTATTATTCCAGCAAAAAACGTAGCTAGCGCACACAATAAGAAATCATCTTCAGTATAACATAGCTCATAATATTTATTTTCTTTATAAGAAAAAATAAAATACAATAATATGAATGCATAGGGTTCTTTTATACATGAGGTTTATGTGATTTATAAGAGTCCCAATCCTAAGTACATTCGTTGTGTCGAACTCTCTTGCAGTTGATGAATGTAGCCATCCCCTCTTTCACTTACATTCAATGTCGATATTTTCGTTACTTTACATATAATCATTGGCAAAATCTTATAGACCTCATTTCATAGATTATATGTAATAACTTATGCCAACAAAATGTTATAGCGGATGTAGGGAAATTTGGTTATTGGAGTTTTAAGGTCATTATCATCAAAGGTAGCTTACATCTATACTAGGTGTTCATTATTTTTTTTGCAAATGATCATGAATATTATCAATAAATACATCTTTAGTAGTTTTATCATATATTCCTCTGATGAACACTAGAAAATGTGATTTTCCACGTTTAGCATGCGCTATTATTATAGAACTGACAACGAAAAATGATGGGCAGTAGCCAAGTTCTTTTACGCGTACTAGGCTTCAAGATTTTGGATCCTCTAGTTTACAAGTCATTAGCAACTACCTCTCATTGTTCACAAGATCTAAGAGCAATGACATAAATTTATACATTAACTAATATTCAGCCACACATACAATTTCACTGCTCTGTATTTCAAAATTTGCATACTACTCAATTCATGTATCAGTTGCATCGTAGAGCGCCACTTGTTACTTTTTGTTCATAATACCTCCCGCTAAATAAAAAATTTTAAATCTCTTCAAATTCATGAATGAAAAAAAAAATTCTTTCAAATATACTAATGTTAACCGTTATTCTTATCTTCATATAGTTTAATAAAAACAAATCTCCCAATTCGATACTCTCATCTACCATGAAGTAGAAAATAAAAAATAAAAAATTTGTTCTAGAAAAAATTGTATATTATTATTTATAACCATGCCCTTTTATTTTAAATAATTCAAGTAAAAGTCCATATGAGTTTTTTTGGATTATGTTGTATGTTTTTGTGAAAGTATGTCGTAAAAAATATGAGGTATATAAAATTTGATTTGATTTATGATTTGTTTGTATTATCTTATATTTTGCAATATCGCGTTCAAAACCATAGCATCAAAAAATGTCATAAGAACCGTGTCGGATGATATTGTTGAATATCTCATGACATCCTACATTATGAACAAATACACCACTACTACTACGTAGGAGTTAGGGTTGTCTAATATACTTAATGTTGTCAACTACCGTTGCCCTTATCATTTCAGCCTACATGTCGGTGGTGATACAATTAATAAAAGTTTTTTCTAATTTTTTGTTTTACCCAATTTTATAATATTAATTATAATAGAAGATGAACATATTTTCTAAATATGCATAAAGTCATTATGTGCATTACATCGTATATTAAATCAATAGATAAATTAAAACCATACAAATCATATAACCTTCATATGATAGACTGCTATGATATCCCCTTAATCTTCTTATCCTTGTTCGTTGTTTACATCTAGACAAAACATTTCACTTCTCACAAATAGAATTTTATTATTTATCAAAGCGGGTTAAATCGAACTTGTTTTCTATTCTGATCATACAAGGACGTTGTATCTTCCGTTAATATTCCTTCCACACAAAAAATATGTCATGTCTTTAATATGCCAAATCTCTATTATTTTGTAGTAATCCAATTTTTTATTAGATGAGATGATAACATCTTAAGTTTATTAGAATTGCTCTCTCCACTATAAAATTGTCAATGTTGTGTATATGAAGATTTTTATAAATAATTTTAGATTTATACAGAAAAATAGTTTTGAAACCATCTTTAATTTTTTTCTAACTTTGTCACAAATAGTTGCAAACATATTCTCATCACATTTATACTACTATCTTGTATGAATTTTATAGAACTAATTGGAATGAACATGATAAAAAATAAACAATGACATATTTTTAAAATTTTAATATTGATATCTCCAAAGTTCAGCGATTTTGTTGATAATTCTGAGCACTTGAAAAAACATCTCAATGTGCGATAAATGTAATATTTGTAAGGACAACCTATACAATATATGAGGAAAAATTTAGTTTGTTATTAACATAAAAATTATAAAATCATATTGTCAATGCATATAGTCGTCCACAATTAAAAAACCATATTTTGTCATATTCACAAGTTTTGTTAATATTCACATAACCTTCATATTACAACATGATAAAAATATATACATTGCAATAATATCAATAACATAATAATAATATTTATTTCAAGTTTATTGTTACATATAAAATACAAGGGTGGTTACTTATAGAAAATTTGTCGACCTTCGACTAGTGACATGTATTATGTGCATAGAAATTTATAGAGAAGTCTTGTAGCATCGAAATTCTTACATAACTCTATGTGCTTCATGGATTCGGAAAATGCTCTGTAATATCACGCACCGTTGTAGTCTCTTTTATGTATCCTCTAGATTCCAAAAACTTTGATGTTCACGCAATTTTGTCTCATATCAAAATTTACTATGGTTTCCGAATGAAAATTGGAGTCATATCCCATCTACTTACTCGATAATTTAAAATTTTAAAATTTGATTTCCATGTTAGTTGGTTGCATATGTTGTACTTCAATCTGCATCCAATGCAATCTGTTTTATGTGATGCACGAGATTTAGGCAAACAACAACACTTTACTTTAAGATTCAATAAATATTTTTTATGTGAAAGCATCACACGTGGTTTATAATGACAATTATCAAGTTTTAAACAAAATTTCTACCTTATTGTTGGCAAACCTAATTCTTGATACATGCTTATGAGTTGATCTATAACGTTGGCACAAACACATTACTATGCCATCATTGTAATTTTTATCTTTTAATGTTAAAATTTGTCCAAATGATAGTTTTTCAACATTCAAAAGTCCATCATCATTTTTTACATGCGATTTGAATA
The DNA here is from genome assembly GCA_950295325.1 of Polytrichum commune. NCBI lineage: Eukaryota > Viridiplantae > Streptophyta > Polytrichopsida > Polytrichales > Polytrichaceae > Polytrichum > Polytrichum commune. Next base: position 31,860,452 of record OX485809.1, read on the forward strand.
GACCAAATCACAGCCATTGGAATTTTTTTTGCAACCCCATCGATATGTGACTCCTATCGAAGACTATCTGAAATTCAATTTTACAAATCAATAATATATCATATATAGTAGCAATTATATCCCTGTTTATATTGTATTCTCTCAGTCTCGCGGAATCATTTACTTCGCATGAAACGGCCTTCCCATTAGAGTCAACATTTGCATTGCAATGTAGAACATTATTAAAGTAGTCTCCACATTTTTTCTATTTTTAATGGCTCTTGGAAATCTTTCACGTGTTCAAAACTTACTATCTTCATCTTGTACACTTGTATTTGCTTCCAAATATGATAGATTATTATGGAGGTTATTTTCAGTAGCTATAGCAATAGGTACATCGCAATTGTATCTTTACTTCGTCATTTTTTTTACCTTTATAGATATGGCAAGTACAAAAACATATTGTTCATCTCGATTTCTCCATTTCATGACATTGTTTTGAAATGCCTTGTGCCCTTGGATACTAAATCTAATATAAGAATATATTTCACTTGTTGCAGATATGTGCTGATGGTTATTCATGCTTTACAAGAAACCTTGATGTAGCCTTCACTCCTATGTCCACATTTATAGGAGAAAAAACACCGCATACATGGATTTGGAGGCTTTATTTGCATTTCATATAGACAAACATGAAATTAGCAACAAACGTAGATAAAAACTCTTAAAGTTTTAAAACGTCCATTGTTAGATTTCATTTCATGCCCTCCACTATTAGACATTTCATTTCATTTTATGTTAAGGTCTCAACTTTTTTTTATGATGATCTTATCAATTATGAAAATAAGCATTGAGTTCCAAAATTATCTTATGCACCAATACTCAACCATGTTATTACCAATGACGATTAATCACCCAACCATGAATTGATGTTGATGATTATCCATCCACCTTTCTCATTGCAAGTCACATAACGCGTATCTACTCTGAAGTGATCATCACTATGTTGTTCTTTATTTTATTAACGTCATATGTCATGTTATCATGCCAATGAAAATGATTGCACCTACAACCATGTTGCACGGAAGAAGGTCGGCAATTGCCTTATGCAGTTGTAATTATATCCATCATCTTCAAAGCAATCAATCATAAGCTACCTAAGTCATTGGGATTTTCCAACTACAACATGTTGGTGGACTACATAATTGCAAAGGGTTTTCTATGACATTTCTAGATTTTATAAATCGTGAATTAATTTTTAGACCAAGAGTGTATTTCTCATTTTTCTTCAATATATGAGTAAGTTATTTATTCTAGTTGTTATGAGAACCACGTATTTGGAGTAAAATACTTTTGTGCATGTTCAATATTGATATTTAAGATATCAAGGACACGTTGTCTGCATAGAAAACTAAATCCATGCTGGAAAAAAAAATGTAGTAGGTGATCTTATCCAAAGGTGGTGCAAAAGTATTTTCATGTATCATGTGGCGACAAAGTTGTAAGAATCAAATTCCAATAAATTAAAGTGACAAACATAAATTTTAAAAAGGGAAAATTATGGCATGCACTTGGGCAAGGCAAATTTTTATGTTTTGTTTTAATTTAGTGCGTTTGTTCACGAAATTTGTTACAAACTCAATAACTTCCACCAACGAAGCAAATTCTGGCAAATTTAAAAAGTCAATGAAGTTGCAAACGTTCAACAACCGTTTATGTGCCTCGTTGGGATAGAACGTTTTCTTGATTTTTGATTTTATAATGATCTTTCAAGTAATTCAGCCTTTAACTTCATAAAAAATTATGTGTCGTTAATGTTGTTACTGACGTCCATAGTTGTTTGCATCACCAATAAACAAATGCAAAGAGATTTCAAACGTATGCGAAAATAATAATTATTATGAAACCAAAAACGTAGGTGAAGAGTGCTTAAACGATTAAGAAACAATAAATGCATGTGTATAACTTCACAAATATTTATTATGATGTTTGAACCTCAAATGCGTTCTATGATGCAGTCGTGATCTACAAGGATGTTGATTGAACTCATTATCGTTGAGCGTTTCATTACTTGGACTCATCATCCTTCATGTAGAAATCTAGCTCAACCTAAAGTGAGACAATGGATTACAAATGATGACCAAGACTCTAAAAATATAAAATATCTTAATCGACATTATTATGCATGTGTGAATAGAAATACTTTGGAAATACCTATGATGCAACTATGAACTACGAAGATGTGCGTCTCTTTATTGTCAAGCATTTCGTTGTTTGCACTCATTATTCTCCATATAGTGTTCAAGCTCAACTTAAAGTGAAATCATGGATTACCAAAGATGACCAAATCTCTAAAAATATAAAACACCAACTTGACACTATCATATATGTGTGTATGCAAATGCTTTGAAAATATCTATGATGCAACTGTGATATACGAAGATGCACGTTTGATTCTTTATTGTCTAGTGTTTGGTTGGTTGGACTCATGATTGACTATCCTCATAAGAGTTTTGACAACTACCATAGCCAAAAATTAGCATTTAGATGAATGGTTATGGGTTAACATATGGATCGACTATGTGTTATCCTAAAATTTACCGCTTCAAAAATTGTAGCAAATTTCATACTTATGAAGGAAAAAAAAGTGCATTCTCCTTAGAATATGTTTCTCTTCGCAAGAAAATTAGTTGCCCAATAATACTCCTCCTAAATTGATGCAAACTTTCTTAAGTTATCCGTTATAGATGCTTCAACCTTAATTAGAAAGATTTGGTGAAGCTCAATGAAAGCTCAATAAAATTTCCAATATAATATGAAAATCTAGTGATTCAAAATAATTACTTTTAATGTGTCATTTTTGGACAAAGCCTCTTGTGATAGTTGGCTTCCACACGTGTGGCTACACACTAGTGTAGACATTCTTATTTCCATTAACTTAAGCATTTTTGCATAAGTGTGGTACACGTGTGATATTGGGGTGATTTCTCACAGGTATGGGAATTGATATCACAAAGTTTAACAAAAAGGTGATTATTTATTTCTAAGGTTAGAAAATATTGTAAATTTTCAAAGGCAAGATTCTCTCCCAACCCATATTTAGAGCATTGGTCAACCTAATTTCGAAAACTAAGAGACAAAAACTTGAGTTTAGTTAGTGACCTTTTCAAGGGACCCAAATCCGTTCCCTTTTAACTTATTTTTTCCATCACGTAGAATATGATGGCTACATGTGTGGACTTCACGACTTTAGGGAACTCTATGTATTAAGATTGGAGAGAATGTCAGAATTGGGTATGTCTACTCTACATGTTGGCCATTGCACCATTACCTTGTTTATGATATTTTGTGTCACTTACTGTTCATAGTTACACATTGCTATAATATTTTGTTGTTAATGTAAATTTCTACCAAGTAAAGATGTTAATTTTATACAGTGTCCAAACGACCAATTTAACTTTTTTCGGTAAAAAATGTGATCCATAGTAATAAGTTATAGCACAACATAACTCCAAGTAGTAAGTGACACTAAATACCATAAACGCAGTAGTTGTTGTTACATGACGGAAACCCCAGTCACTGCACAGCTCATATTCCAAAAAGCCCAATGTTCATATAATATAAAATATAAAAGCAATGGCATGAGGTGTTACATGCCTTTGCTTATGAACTTGAAGACCCAATTAGGGTTTTTCATGTAAGTTCAGGTTCTGTATTCTGGAAGTTGCAAAGCTACAGGAGTAGGAAAAACAGAAAACTTTGTAAAACAAACTTGTTGATATTGATTCAAAGTCCCAACGAGGCAAGAATTAGGGTTCGGGGGAGAAGTGATTGCTATGAAGAATGGATTACGATTCATGTCTCTCAAGCTCTGAGCTGAATCCAAAACCCTAAACCCTGAGTGAGGCTGGCTATGGCGGACGAAGGAAGCGTTACTGCTGCTCCTCCCCTTCGCGCGTCGTCGGAGCTTGGCGATGCGGCAGCGAAGGGCGATGTGGATCGAGTGCAGGAGTTGCTGGCCGCGGGTGCCGATGTTGCTCAAGTGGATGAGGAGCAAGGCATGACACCGCTCATGCTAGCTGCTCGCCATGGCCACGCTGATGTCGTTCGTGCTCTCCTGCAGGCCGGGGCGCCTTGGAATGCCCTGAATCCCTCAGGCCTGTGTGCAGGTAAGGAAGAGGTCACTGTTTCTGTTCTTCTTCGCTGTCTAATTCAGCCAACGATTTTGAGTGTCAATCTGTGGTTTTACTACTCAAGAACACAGCTCGAGAGGAAATTTGGAAAACGCATTTGAAGAGAGAGCGAGAGAGAGATGACTTTGATGTTGCCACCTGCGTGGGTTATGAATTATGGTGTTGCTTCATCTTCGAGTTCATCTAAGTCTACATGTAATCCTGAACTGGACATCCAGTTGGTCTAAGTCTATATGAAAACCCGAAACATGCATCAAGTTGGTCTAAGTCTATATGTCATCGTGTAGTGCATCGAGTTTGTCTAAGTCTAAACGGACATCATGAGAATTAGAGGGCCCCAAGACTACTGCTTCATTTCAAAGGTGAACATCTTGAACGGGCGCGCGGAACAGTTGTGAACAAGGTGGCCTGCACCTGTCTCCCCCAAGGGCAAGCCGGTCGGTTCCCATATGGTTGGTTGCAAACATTCGGTTCACCCAGATACCCGGGTGGACCATAGGTGGTAGGTTGCTAGGAAGGTTTAAGGCATTGGGTTCAAGCCACCCTTAGCAGTTGAGAATGTGCTCATGTTTTTGGTAACTTTGTGCGTGCAGGTGACTTCGCAATGGAGGCCGGCCATCAGGAGGCTTTTGATGTACTCCTCGACGCAGGTGAATTTGCAGCATCCTTCCTTGTCTCTCTGTAGTAGTTGCTCGTTCATAGATATCTTATCACTTTGTCACCCTAGTACGTTCTCAACTTCACTCCTGTTTCTTTCCTTTAGAAACATGGCTCATTTACCACGATCTGTAAAGAGTAGGTTACACTGGTTTCTGACCGATGCAAGGCATCCAAGTGTATGCAGTGCTTGATTCGCAATGTCCAGGGAAGGGCTTGGTATTTGTTCCCATTCACCTGGAATGTACGATGTATGCATCTAAAGTATGTGGGCTTATATAATGGACACTTCCAACTCAACGTAAAATGTTGGCTGTTGGATTGGATCACAAATTATCTCATGTGGTTAGCAACTGCAAATCATGAAGATTGTTGATTTAAGTGTGAAAATCAGACTTGAGATGCAAGAGTTATAAGAGGTCAAAGTGAAAATTCTTCTTTCTCTTTGAGCAATTACATAGGCCCTCTCAGTCATGTAAACTATTGGACATAGAATTGCATCCTTCTTTTGAGCACATAGTCCAATCTCATTGAAATATGGGTCTTTTGGTGTCTGTTCTTAACTACAAGCCTTGCTATATACACCAATCAAATATAGGTGTCTGCTTAAGACTCAGCATTCTATTAAGGCCCGCATGCCCCAGTAGAGTCTCATGCACCTCCACTTATGAGCCTTAGATTCCTCTATACCATAGGTAAAGAGCTAGTGTGTAAAATCTGCTTCACAGAGGTGGAACCTGGCTGAATTCAGTGAGATGAACGATTTTGGCACTTTGTGTGAGGGATTGTGGTTAAAAAAACTGTTGTGATGAAGTGGAAGCTGTAGTGCAAGGTTCTTGTTCACAGGTGTTTGACATTTTAAATGCAGGTATGCAGGCGGAGCTCATTCTTGGCGTTGTAGCACGGCATGAAAGACAAGTGGATGAAGTTGAGGGGAAGCCATATTTGCAGCAGCGCGTGGAATACAGTGAAGGCAGGCTGATGGATGAGGAGAGTAAGGGTGTGATGATGTCATGGGAAAATCCATTGATGGAAGCTCATGCGAAAGCAATATGTACAGGTCGTGGAGACGTCTTGAATGTGGGTTTTGGTATGGGCTTGGTGGACACAGCCATTCAAGGTCATAATCCAACCTCGCACACGATTATTGAAGCTCATCCTGAAGTTTATAAACGAATGTTGGAAACAGGTTGGGGTGACAAAGAGAATGTGCGCATAATATATGGACGGTGGCAAGATGTACTTCCTCAGCTGGGTACCTATGATGGTAAGTTATATTTTCTTTCAAAGTCTGTTGGGCAAACCGGCTTCTTGCAAGGGATCTGCTTAAAGGTTGCCACATTAGATTTATCCTTTAATTCAACTGGAGATTTGGTTGGGAGTTGGTTGTTTTGAATACAAAACTTTCCACGTTTGGTAAGTTTTAGGTGCATGCTTGGAGGCAGTGTGGAGGTTTGAACAAGAACATTCTATACTGGTTGATTGAGGGCCAAACTCATTTTGGAATGCTCCAAAGTCCTCTTCTGATAGGAAATTAACATACATGAAGAACATTCTATATTGGTTCATTAGGGGCCGAACTCATTTTAGCACCTATTGGCATGCCAAAATGAGTTTGGCCTCTAATGAACTGATATAGAACGTTCTTCCTTCAAACCTTCACATGAACTCTAAGCGTGCGCCAAAAATGTACCAAATATGAAAGTTTTTGTGTGCACAACAACCAACTCCCGACCAAATCTCTGGTTGAATTAAAGGATAACTCTATTGGAAGCCAAATTCCAGTAGATATTAGCTTTCATGTGTTGGACCCAGAAGCAGTATTTACATCAGATAGTTAACATGTGTCCGTGTCTTGCAAGTTCAGGAAGGCAATAATCACTTCACATCATATGTGGCAATGTGCAGGTATATTTTTTGACACATATGGGGAGTTTTATGATGACTTGAAGGAGTTCCATGAGCATCTACCCAACCTTCTGAAAAAGGGTGGAATCTACTCATACTTCAATGGCTTGTGTGCCACTAATGCTTTCTTTCATGTTGTATATTGTCAGCTTGTTGCATTGGAGCTGGCTCGTTTAGGTCTAACTACACAGTTCATACCTTTGCCTGTCAAAGACTGCTTAGATGAAAATACTTGGCTTGGTGTATACCATAAATACTGGCAGCTAGATACTTACTTTCTACCTGTCTGTCAATATAGTGAAGAGGAAGCTGTTGAAGAGTGACAGAATTTTCAAGTGTTGATTATCCAATCCTAATGGCTACTTCTTGGTCTAGACTTTTCTCCATACTTGGAAGTTGGCTACACCTGAAGTTAGAAAATTGGGAAAGGTCCATTCCACAAATCAATCATCCCCACTCCACTATAAAATTGGGTGTGATTTTCTTACGACTAGATTCTAGTTCAGTCACAGTATGATGTGGTTCCTAAATTGTCACTCACATCAACCTCTGCCCTTCAAGAGGGTTGGTGCATAAGAGAACAAATTATTGTATATAAGCAAACCTCTCATCCATCTAACATCAAGTGTTGACTTCCTATAGTCTACATATTTGCTGCTGATTCATCTCAAATGGTTTGGACTAAACTAATTCCGGGTCTTTGAGGCCAATGCCAGTGTCAAATCGACTAAAATTAGTGACCTCTGGGATGCACACTATCTCAGGATTTGTGTGTTGGATGAATGAGGTGTACGCACGTATGCAATGATCCCCTCTCCTGGTGCATGTACTTGTGGTTTTGCTGCATCAATCTACAATCACTCAAATGGTTTGAGAATTCAAGTAACTATCTGGCTGTTTCTAAAGTCAAAACTCTAGCCCTGTCATCAATCCACATGATGTGCACTCATCAGCAGAGCACTAGAGGAGGAAGACAAGCTCATCTCCACCCAAAGTATGGAAGGGTAATGCAGCCAAGCACCTAGACAGATAATAAAATGGAGATGCTTGTTGTGGTGCAATTTCTTTCTGAATCGAAATTTCTTTACACTAGTATCTTGAAAGCTGGTTCAGAACCTAATGAGGTTATCTTAAACAACAACAGAAAGGCAAGATAGCTCTTTTTAATTTTCTCATCACTTGTGCAATTTTCCCAGCAATTATTTAAAAGAAATCCCTGCAGCATTCTAAGCATTGCTGCCGAATATGAATCAAACCGAGCTTATCAAGTATAGGATTCTCAAATATAGCCTAAAGGAGCTTCAACCATAGCATAGCCTTTTGCCGGTGCAGAGAGATTAAGGGCTGCTTTACACTATGGTGGAGAAGTGCACTGGTCGGTCAAGAATTTTAGCCCAAGACATGGTCATTTGAGGCGAGGGATGGTATGCCTCATAAGATGAAAAGACAATAAAAAAAATGCCCTAAGAAGTCTTGACCGGCCGTAGTGTAACCACCTAGAGAAGTGTATTGAACAACTTCACCAAGAGGAGAAATCCACTGGACTACTTCACAAAACGGTCATAGCCGGCCATAATAGAAACCCTACCCCCTAAATGACCATTGTATTCAAATTTCAAAAAATTGTATTGATCAAAAATTAAAATGAATATGGAAATATTTTAGAACTTCTTTCATGACAAGAATTTATTTGAAAATGTTCCACCTCTATAATACATCCATATTAGGGTAAATAAGTAGGTAACATTATCTTCTTATTGATTTTTAAAGAAATTACATGTTCGTACAATCCAACCTTGCTAATACGACACCCTCAATATTACGACACATTTTTGCGAGGCCAAACTTTTTGGTTCAAAACTTCCTTTTTTGTACGACTACAACACTGGATAATGCAACATTTAGAATCCCCGTTTTGTCATATTAAAGAAGTAGTTAATGCTAGAATTCCTTTCATCTATATTATGTACATCTAAACTACATCCATTTTCACTTGGGAACTACTTGGGAACTTCATTTATTGTTGGGAACTTAATGGTAATTAGGGTTACTAGTGTAGAATGGACATGGTTAGGGTGAGAGTGGCCTCCTGCCTAGTATGTTGCCTTGTACACGGGTGATATAGTATCATCAATATCTTGATGCTAAACGTCATGCATCATTGTTGTCTAGTTTCTTATTAGAGAACTCTATATTTTGGTGTTAATGAAATTATTAGTTTCCAAAAGTTAGATGGGAATTTAGATAAGATGGCACTTGCTAACTTGGGTAGGCAACACCAAACATCTTTGGACTCTTATTTTAAGAGTGCTTGAGAATATTTGTATTTGTTTGGAGTTATAAGTTATTATATCATACCATCTATATTGCTTAAACTCGTTGTATATATTTTAAAGCTCATATCACTTATGTTTTCGTATTCCCTGAATAATATGACAACTTTACGTCATTTGTCATATTAATGAGAAGACGACACCTCAATAATACGGCTTTTTATGTGTTTCTTAAAAATGTCATACTAAAGAGGGAGAAGATTTCTCTAAGGAAGAAATATTTTATTCAAGTTAGAGTTCTCCGGAGGCCAAGTTTCTTGTCCGAGGGTTTGAGGTTGCCCAAGAAACTTGACCTCGGGAGAATTCCCCTTCAAAAAAGTGTCGCCATGTTGGCAACCATGTCATTTTTTCATCCATGTACAAAGTTCTCCACCAAAGGACTATTGGCCATAGTGTAAACCACCACCAGACAAGAGTGTCACTCTCGGCCAATCAAACTTCAGAATTCCCCTAGAATTCATGACCGGTGGACTTCTCCACTGTAGTGTAAAGCGGCCCTAAGGTAGAGGGTGATAATTCCATCCCCTTCCTAAAAGTGCCCCCTATGCTTGCCACCTAATCCCATAACTAGAGCACACCTTAAACCGTATCAATCTCTCTGATGCAAAATGGGGATCGATTTGGGTGAAAAGTGGGGAGGTTACAAGAGAATGTAGGGATGGTTTTGGGCGAAAGTGGGATTAAATTTGGGCAAGCGTTAGATTGTACCTAGGGTGGGTTAAGTACATGATTTTATTAAGATCCCATATGCAATAATTATAAGGGCACAATTTTTTTAGTGTGGGTGAATCGTTGATTTTAGTGCAGGGGTGATTCGGGTAAAGGTGAGGGTGATTCTGGGAGAAATACAGGGGTAGTTTGAAACGAGTGTTAGGATAATTGAATTGTGTGCATTGGAAAAAATGTGGGTCTAGGGATGGATTTAGGAAGCTAGGGTTAAGCAACTTGAATAATTTGTAGTATAATCATGTGATGTCTAATTTATTTTATTATGTTTCTACTATGTTCAAGCCAATTTGCTAAGCCAATCATGCATACCACCAATCCAAATGGGCTCCAAAATAGGCTAAATCAACCAAAGGTTTGGTTGAAGGACCCTCTACCTTACTAGAGTGAAAGATGGCCTTGTTGTTGCGACCAATGTGAAATATGGTGTTGCTTCATTTCCGAGTTGGTTTAAGTCTGTATGTAATCCCAAAACATGCATTTTGAGAATAAGAAGGCCTTAGAAGACTACTACCTTATTTCAAAGGTAATGGCCTTGAATGGGCACGGACAAGCCAAATTGCACCTATCTCCCCCAAGGTCAAGCCCCTAGGCTCCCACATAGGTGGTTGAAAATATCCGGTGCTAGGGTGTATCCCTAGGTGGTCCTACAAAGGAACTGAACTAGGATGGCATATTTGATATTCCCTATGCAAGGAGGACATGGAAGAAATACATACTTCAAAAGTGCAGCATCATGCTTCTAATTTGTTTGTGAAACATGCATCACAACCATGTGCACATGATTTATAAACTTCGTATGATGCTAAAATAGACGTACATGCTTTGGTTGTGGTAATCAAGCTTGATGTAAGTGGTCCTTTTGTGGGCACTTCCAACTCCACATACAATTTTGCATCATCAAATCAAATTAATAAATGTGTCATGTGGATTGCAGTTGCAAATCACGATGATTGTCGTTGCAAGTTGTTGAGTATGAGATGCAAATGTTATGAGAGTCAAATCAAAGATTATCCTTCCATGTAAGTGATCACACAAAGCCCTCCTAATTGTGTTGATTGTTGATCCTATAATGGTTTGACATCTAATCTCATCGTACCATGTGACTTTGTGGTGTCCATTCTTGACCATATAAGATAAACAAGTCTAACTCAGTTACTTATCTTAATTGGACACCTATATTTACATGATGGGTGGTTAAGTGTAGATCTAAGACATGTTTTATGAAAGAAGTTCTTATTTGGCAAAGTTTCCACTCTTGAATGGGATACCCTTAGGTGCTATTGATAAGAAATTTCAGACCCACCAAAATATGTTTTATTTGAATTTTGTATGGAAACTTAGTCATAGTGATTCAAAGTATTATTGGTAGACGACCCAAATCCAACATGGGAGCATGTTGTTAAGATAATCGACATCTTAAAATCAATATGTACCTATTATGCAAGATTTTAGGGTGTTGGTTTTGGACGAGTTCCTAGTTTTAGCACCATCTATCTTAGGAAAATGAAAGTTTAGAAGGGGTCTAAGAACTCCTTAAAGACTCACATCAGCCCTAACCAATTGATTGTTTCTTGCTATTTCTAGATTGATTATGAAGTAAAGGCTATTTCAAGTAAAATAAAAGGTTTCCTTACATAAGGTTATGAACAAAGGATGATGAACACATATGTGCGGTTGTGGTGTATGTAGGCCCTTATAACAAATGTTTGAGTAGTTTAATGGTGTTGGCTTGAAGCGGGGGGGGGGGGGGGGGCATTGGCAAAAAATTGTAGGAACCATGTGCAATAAATTATAGGATGTATTATATTGATTGTGTATAAAATTTGTAAAGTGATTACATATAGTATGGTGTGGTCTAGGTGTGTGAAAATTTAGTATATGTCATATTGCATTTGACATAACATCATAAAATTATGAAAGTGGTACATATAAAAATACCAAGGAAATAAGGGGTTAGATATGAAAAATCATATGCCTTGCATATCAGTCATGGAGGATGGATGAATACTTGTTGAATTTTAGTGGAGTAACAAGGGATGGATAAGATCACTTGTGAAATCATCACCCCAAACGGCTTCTAGATCAAGGTTTTATTGTTCTTTTGTCTTCAGAAGAGCTTCAACCCAATAAACATGGCTTATAGGAGTTATGATACGTTGTAAGGACTTTGGGGATATGGGGAATATTATTTACATATAAGGAATATAGGGTACCATAGAATCAATCATTCAACAATTTACCAATAGGGTGCTAATAATCACAACAATTTACCATTGTTTTGAAAATTAGTATGCCTAATAATCCACTCCAATAGGTAAATAACCCCCACCCCATAAAATACTACGTCATCACAAGTGTAGACTTATTCGAAATTGTAGCCACCCTCCCCCCCCCCCTTCCGGCTGAGATATTTGTTCTTAGAATGGCGTTATGTGTACCACAAACTTTTTAATTTCTCCAAAAAGGAAACCATATGGATGTCTTCAATATCAATGGATATATCGCGTACATATGAATCAATATCCCAGATGGACCCAACCCCATACACCCATGCAACCATATGCCCGCGACCATGCCCATCCTCTCAAGTCCCCATGATCAACCATCATGCCCCGATCAAGCCCTTAAATATTTAAATAGTCTTTTTTTGTCCCATTGCCATGCCATCACCTTGATTCCATGCCTGCCACCTCCCCCTTAATTTCTCCCACCATATCCACCTTATGCACTTGTAGTGCCCATGTTTCCACATTTGTTTTCTTTTTTTCATGGATCACATGTTTGTTTTGAAGAGGAAACTTTGGCATGTGGCCTTTTTCGTTAGATTTTTTTGTTTTTTTTAAAGCAAGAACAATGGGGAACGTTGGGACGACGGCCTTAATTACCACCACCACCACCACCACCACCACGTTGTCTTCCATTATCAACATATTGGTTGGATACACGTTGTTTTGCCTTGTTAGAATAGCAAATACAAAGTAGTTATGACATAATGCCAAAGGCTAGTGCCAAATAAGCATTAAGATACAAGAAAACAAGAAAACGGTAGAACCGTGAGGCTCTGTTCTTTATTATGAAAGATTATAATTGTAGTTGTCCACTTTGCTCATGCCAATTCATGATTATTCACTATACCAAACCTTTCTTGGATTTTGTGCACCTTCTTCTCAAATACGGGTCAAGATTTAAAGCTACTCATTTATCACCCAAAAATTTTAAAATAAATAATCAGGAACTACCAAAATAACTATAGTTAACTAGATTTCTTTCAATGCATTTAAATAGGGAGCACTTATATATATATATATAAACTATAGTTAACATCCACATTACATAAAGTGGACCAAAAATAACAAGAACAAGTAACGTCCAAGTGTGAACACAAAGTGGTTAGGAAATTTGCTCTTGAAACAAAGAAGTTGATGCATAGTCTCTGTCCTACAGACAGAGCCAACAAACCCACTTGAAGGGAAGGCATAACTCCAAGCTTGCCACAATCCCACGTAAGAAACGAACCGAGAGCCAAAGCAACGCACCTAGCAAGGACAAATTAGGTACCACTAAAGATACAAGCAACCAAAAGAGCCCTACCCTTTGAGGATCTTCCAATTCCACCTTTCCGGAAACCTCTCTCTACAACCATATAATAAAATAAGCCTCTCTCACTCCAACATTGGTCAAATTTAGCAAAGACTTCCTATTCCAAAAACATGCATATCTTAATGAGGCTAGCTAGCCACCCCCCACCCACACTATCTAGAATCTCTAGTCATTCATTAACAAGCTATCTTTGGGGAAAACATCAACATGATATTAGTGGAAAGGTACTCCACATTCTTTGGGATATTACGAGGGAATTACTTTTTGTATGGTTTGGATTAGAAGATCGTTTTTATTTTTATTTGGGGGGCAGGGGCGGGGGCGGGGTGCTCAAGCATCTTTTACCATTAGAATAGTTAATTAATCAAGAGGGATCCATGGCATTTGTTGATTGCCAACGAGATATGAGTCAACTCCTTGAGAATCAATATGTATATGAGGTTTTTTTTTTGTTTGTTTTGTTTTTGTTTTTGAGACAAAAGGCCGATAGGCCAGCGCCAAAGCACAAGAGGTAGTTGACCACCTGGCAAGTTTTTCCGTCAAGTAGAGAGGAGATTTCACAGTCGGGATTCGAACCGCCAACCTCTTCCTTGAGATTTGGGTATCTCTCCATCATCATCCGGTAGTTTAAGGTCATCTCGGACCAATATGGATATGAGCTTCATGGTGCACTACTTTGTTTATGGTGTTTGGTGTCACTTACTATTTGGACGTACGCAATACTGTAATTTTTTGGTATAGAATATCGTTCTTGACCAAGAAGAGTCAATTCAGGTGTTTAGACATTGGAAAACACAAACATCTTTACTTGATTAAGAAATTCATTACAAGTACAAAGTCATAGAACGATGCAAGTCCGAAAAGTAAATGATACTAAATGTCATAAATGGTGTAGTCCAAGAAAGGTGGCCATTGTCATCAATCCCACACCACCTAAGGATATCACATTCAAGAGTAGCAACTTTACAATTTAAGAACCCAAGGTTGCGTATGAGTACTTGGGCTCACACACACACCATGGCTCCTTAAACTATGATACGATTTGGTGCATAGTTGTCATCTCTACCATTGATTTGATAGTTCATGGTAGTCGTGCCTTTTAGCTTGGTTTACTAGGATTAGCGAGCCAAGCTAGTCTTGCTTAAGCTTAGCCAAGATATAAGATGATAATGAATTAGACCCTAATCGACATTCTAAAATTCTTTGGTTTTTTTTTTTGGATTGATTTTTCTCCCTTAAAGAGCTTCACCTATATTCCAAAATTATGCTTGGATTTCCAACCAAGATGCTTTAACTCTTAGTGAGAAAGTCTCTTAAAGAGGCACCGAAAACTTTGGCCCCTATTTGAAGGACTTTGTGAATGAACTTTATTGTCACAAGAGTGAAACATGTAGTGGGGCAATTTATCACACAAAGAACCCTTGATGAGATACAACACAATATCAGCGGTCCTTTTGACTTAGTGATAAAAATATTTGAGAAGAGATTTGATGTCACAATAAGTCGATTAGCTTACAATAATTATTGTATGTCATATTCAACACTGATACCTGCAATTAGGTTGCCCACGTTAATATATTTACATTCAACACTAGTTTGAATATTTGTTAATACAGTAACAAAATATATGAAATGACTTTTAATGTGGTTGATATACAATCCAATAAACAAAGTTACAAGTTTTGTGATATGATTTTGACCCAAAATAATTTGCATGGGTGAAGTGGTAACATGTTCGCAAAGGTAATCTAAGAGCAAGTTAACATGTTATCGATATAGGGCCCTGAAACGGGATAATGCCAAGTTTAGTTCAAGAGTTGGACCCACATGTCAAGCCCAACCGCTCTTGTACTGTTGGCGGACCCCAATAGCTCTCCCGGAATAGCTTCCGGAATAGCTTGGGTCTATTGCGGCCCAACTTCCAACTCCTCTATACGAGAATCAATTTTCAATGCCTCACAATCTTTGATCAAATAGAATCTTAGCTTCAACTATTTCTATGTACAACCTTGCGTATTGTAAGATATTTGTTTGATCATGGGACCCACAGTTTATGAAGCTCATATACATGTAAAATGAACATGTGGACATTTAACAGGAGTACTCCTTTCTAAAATAATGTTACCTGATTTAGCACCCCTTTGTGTTTGCATTTGGTGTACAATGTGTGAACATGCCCTAAGTGGACATATCAACGTACACATTTCTACGTACCTTAGTCTTATGGTTGCATTGTTTATGGTATTTAGTGTCATTTACACTATTTGCAAAGGGCCTAAAGGTCTCAAATGCCTAGAGGTCTCAAATGTCATCTCTGCTAATTGTCAATATAATTTTATTTGTCAACATAATTAACTTTTTAAAGTGAGAACGTTTACACTATGAGATTCAATGTAGGACATTGGGATACTTGAGATGATAATTTGCGATTTAATATGCAAGGGGAAGATGCTATTGAGCATACTAATGGCAAGTGTCATTTAAGTACAATTAAGTCATCTTATAGACCATTGTGTAACATAGGCATACATCTCATAACACTATTGCACATACTTATGTCAAGATATCAAAAGTGCACTTGAACTCCAAGTGTCTTGAGGTGACACTAATGGTGGAGTTGTTGATCATTAGTGTAACCGAGCATACGCCTCAAAATAATGTAAGTGACATCATTACGCATGTGACACTAAATACCATAAATGGTGTAGTTCATGAATTGTATGGCATAATACGTTGACTCTCAGAACATAGTCAATTAATAAAACAACAAATTTAAGGAGGCCATATCTCGAAGAGTATTGATCTTTTTGCCAAACCATAAATTGGGTCGCATGTGCAATCAAGCTAGCTATCATCCCTCCAAATTTTAGCTTGAGTATTGTGACAACAAGAGAGAAATTGCATTTTGAATGAACTTAGGTACTATTGTTTTGGAATTGTTTTCATCATTCACCTTCACTTGCAAGAATAAGTTCACAACTCCGCCTAGGGTTCTTCCTCTCAACTCTGGTTAGTAGTGTGGTCTCTTAGAACATTTCCTCTTACAGTTATGAAGGTTTTATTTGCCCGTGAAAGCATTATCAAAGGATGTGAGGTTGAACCCTACAACCCTGTTGCAACATGGGTGTAGCACACGTTAAATGTCAAAACATGAAGGTGGTGCAATTTTTGTGTGGGGTTGTATGACTTCCCGTGGCATGTATTACATGTGCAAAATAGAGGGGAAGGTGACACAAGGTTTGTACCTTGGCATTCTTCAAGATGGTGTCATGAAGACAATTGAATGGTCCCATTCAACCCTTCTCATGCCATATTTTAAAATGATGATGATCCTAAACATACTGCAAAATTAATCAAGCAGTGGTTGCCAATGCAAATTTTTGATGTATTCACTTGGCCTCCTCAATCACTTGACCTAAATCCAAATGAGCATGAGTGAGCACTTGTGAAATGGAAAACAAATGAATATCCAACACTAGCCAAAGGAATGCTTCAATCATGGGAGAGTGTACAAGCTTCTTTCCATTCCATCAATCCTAAGCAATGTTAAAAGTTTTATCATAGCATGCCCAATCATATCCAAGTTGTTTTAGCTTCTAAAGGAGGGTGGACAAATTATTGATCTATAGGTAGATGTAGGTTACAAAACTAAGTCAATGTATATAGTTCTCTTCAAATCATTATTTCTCCATGTGTAATTTTGTAAGTAGACATGAGATTTTGGAAATGATGTACTAGACTATGCCTATGAACTTACATAAATGAAAGTTCGTATATTATTGTTTTTATTTGCTTGGCTTTCTATGTGAAAATTAATGTAGTGAGTTAGTGACTCAGTTTTGCGAGCCGATGTACATTGATATTTGTGAATAAGCATTTAGAATAGAAGCACCTATAACCAATCACTTAAGAGATTATGCGCCACATATGGAGAAATGTAAAGCAATGCACATTTTCTCCGTGTACGAAGATAGAAATCAAGAGGACAACAATATTTTTCATTAATTTTATTCCTTGATTGAAGTACCGTGAGTTTTTGAACTACTGTACTGTGCTTTGTCTAAAAATTCATGCCATGTAGGCTTGAGCTACTGTGCCACCATGCATGAGTCCATAACTAAGAATCTTGACTTTGTATAATATATAACAGTGCAAATGCAAGTATTTAAACATAAAAATATACGAGGTATAGCTGTACAACTTGAAAACATAGATTCGTTCACAAGACTATCTTGGGAAAGTCAACTGAACAAGTCCACTATTACAAATTAAGAGGCTTCTCTTCTGAATGACCATTTGACACACTAAGTTACCATCGACGTAGACTAAGGGTGCTTCACACAATGGCCGTCAAATGGCCGTCAAAGTCGAGAGGCCATGGGATTGAGGGCCACTTCGCACACGAGACTGAGAGCCCGTGACCGTTACACTTCAATCACTCTCATTGGTGGAAAAGGTGGAGCCGGTCCAAGTTTGCTTCACACTACGCTTGAGGGACCAACGGAGTATGTGAATGCAAGATGGATGTAAAGTCTACATGGCATCGAATGGATCATGTTTCATGGTCACTTGGATTGTTTTCAAAAACCACCTCTTGGAGGTAAGCCTCACACAAAACCGGGAGACCGTGTGCACTCCAAATGCTCACAACCATTGATTTATTATGTTTTATCATGTCTGAGGACCCGCATAAATAGAAATTCATTAAAATAGCATTTGGTTGAGGGCCCGGTCATATATGGTTTCACAGTACACTTGAGGGTCCGTGACCACACTACATGATTTTGGAGGTGTGTTGGGACGGCCTTTGGACACTTTCTTTTGGGCTCTCACAATTTCATGGTCACGGCTCATGGCTTGTGTACGAAGTGGCCCTGAGTAGCCAAACTCTGTTGAGAGTCCAAAGAAATGGGTTGAAAATAGCCAATAAAATATAGTAATTGGAGCCTTTGGTTGGGCATAATGTGAAGCCTCCAAAGGCCAAGCCCAAAGTCCAAACCCAAAGGAGCATCCCACTTTTTTCCTTGCCCAAAACAATCCCTCCAATCTAACGGCCATGATCTTGTCAATGATTGATTTTTTGATGAAAGAAAACTGATGGCCTCTCGACCATAGTTTGGGCTTCTATTCCCGTCTTACCCAAACTTCCTTTGAGAGTTTGCCACCTTCTTAAAAAAGAAATCACTTTAAATTGCGACGGCCTTTGGACTTTAGGTTTAAGGGTTTAGGGTTTAGGGTTGGTGTGGCAACATAGGTTCGGACTCTTAGGGCATCTCCACTGACATAATTCCTTCCAATGATTCCCCACTACAAAGTAGTGATGGAAGAGCTTGTGGAGTACTAGATGGAGGGCCCTTAACCCTTAAGCGTCTTAGAAGCCCATTATGGACTGTCCAAGCACAAAAACATGTATTGAGCTATATACTTTCATGTTTATCCAATTGTGCCAAATGTGACTTTGTGTAGAACCAACTCATTGTTCAAGTTCATTTTTCAAACCATTTGATACCTTAATATTTTCAAGTTTTGGGTTCGAATACAAAGCTTGAATGATCATGGATGTAAATACATACTTCAAATTTTGATTTTTAATTTCAAATACAAGCATGTAATAATTTTCTCCTTGATATAAGATAGTGTAGAAAATAAACTTTCAAACCCATCAATAAAGAAATAAAAGTGGTTCCGACTTGCGGGTGAGGCTCATAGAAAGTTCTGTGTGTATATTTCGTACAATGAGCTTCTGCATCCTTTAAGGGTTAAATCTATGATGGCAAAGACAACACAATTAAGTTTTTGGGACCTCCTCTTTCCACCTCTTAAACTTTAAGGGGATTTTAGGATCTAAAATAGGGTGTGCGCATGGGACCCATTGTCCTAAATCCTATATCAATCTATGAAAGGCTAGCTTGGCCCACCCATCCTAGTATGACAAGCTAGAAACTTGGTTTTTATTAGCCTGACACCACTCCTTATGGAAGACAATTTAAGCATTAAGAAAAATGGGTTGACTTTGTGTTAATTCTCATAAACTCATGTTTTGGGACTAAACCCATGATTTCGTATGCTTTACTTAACAAATAACTCTAACACCAAAGATACCCAAAGCATATTTTTGGAAGGTGCAAAATGTTGTACCCATTTCACATTATAATGCATGCACGTTCCTCAACCATGTATGACAAACTTTACAAGAGATGAGTTCACCTAAGCATCACTACACTAAATATTTTATTTAGTGTCACTTACTATTTGTAATCACACAATGCTATAATTGTATATTGTATATTTCATTTTTTGAGATGGAGGGAAAAGGTGTATTGATGAGAATCACAATCGCAACTACACTAAATAGTCCTATTAGTGAGCCATACAAATTCTCTAGTCAAGGTGGAATTAATATGGGTTTAAGACCCCGGGTTTTCCCCTAAGTTTTCATGAAGACTTCTGACCCACACTAATTGGACAAAAGTAGTACAAAATGAAATAATCACCTCCACTAAGTTTTTAGAAAGACAATTAATGTGGCCTACATCAATCCTCTTGGTAAAAATTAGTGTGAGGTCTAGAAAGGTATTGTGGACCACAACAATAGAAGTATTTAGTGTACTCTTGTAGCCCACTCACACACAACAAAAGTCCAATGTTTCGGAACGTCAAGGACCCTCCCCAAAGTTGGGGAGCTACCTTTTTGTGCACTTTAACACTAGACGATTGAGAAAGTTCTAACGTCCAAAATCGGAGTTGAACACGGTCGTCAAATTTTTGAAACATCAATGACTTTCAAACACAATAAGGCAAAAGATCAAAATACCTTCCTCGTGGCATATCCTAGCTTGCAATTGGTGACAACCCTATCGGTTCCTCATCCTTGTGTGCAACTCACGACTTTCAACCATATCACGTCACCCGAACGTTGGAGATCTCAAAAACTTTTTGCACTTGCACACATGAGGTTGCAATTTGAAACGTAGCATGTTACAAAACGTCCAACATGTGACGTGTGTGAGTGGCCTATTACTTGCCCACTAGGGTTTTGGGAGTAGTCGCAATGGTTCTAGTTTACTTTCTTTGGCTTTATTTTGTTTGTAGTTATTAAGGTAGACATTGTGCCTAATTCGGTGTCTCATCCAAAACAACATCTACATATTGAGTGGTGTGTGGTAAGGCGTGGATCTAAGAACAAACGCTGAAAAGAAATGTGTTGAAATGAGATTGGACTAGGTGCTCGTAATTTCATATCTATTCTTGAGATAGTAGTCAACATAATTGGGGGACCTATATGATCATTTAATAACTTAGGGAATCTTCACTTTGCCAATGAAGAGGATATTTATACGAGCTCCAAAAATTATGGGGGAAGTGGGTATAAACACAATTTGGATTTGCTATAAATTTTGTGCTAATTATGTGTTTTATATCCTACTAGAAGTGGGTGTAGAGAGAAAAGCTTTGTTTTGAGACCCCTTTACCTTATGTGGCACCAAGAGAGAACTTGAGGCCAAAACATGGGAGAAGATTTGTAGGAGGTATATAGTAGAGTCGTCCATAATCAATCACTTAAGAGATTTTGTGCTAAATCTAGAGAAGTACAAGGTGGTGCAAATTTTTTCTTTTAGGAAGATGGAAATCAAGAGGATTTAAAAGAAATTGGTAATTTTATTCCTTCAATTAAACTTACTGTGAGTTTCTGTAGCCAAAATTTGGTCCGAACATATTACCGATGTCTAGAATATACCATAACTACTTATTTTGAGACAAATTTCTCCTCATGTCAGCACTCAAAACTAGGGACATGTGCCGCGGCACTATTGAATTTGGCTTGATCAAAATTCAAGTCTTAACCTTATTGAAATCCAATCCTAGCCTAATCGAAATTCCAATACCCTATAGATGCATGATGGGGTCTTGATCGAGAATAGATGGTTTGACTCTATATATTCTTAGGGTGAGTTTTAATGTAAGCCGCTCACCCACTAGATTCTAGATAATAGTGGGTCAGAGTGTTTGCATGTAGCTAAGCATTGTTTGCCATCCAATCACATTCTGGTGGTCCACTAGAATGTGGAGGGCCATGAACATGGCCTTTAGACATCCATGCGCCCACTAAAGACTCTCTAACCTACAAGTGCCAATCACCAAAGGATTAGCACCAGTTAAAGACTCAAGAGAACCAATGATGGTCTAGAACTCCAACTTTGGTAACCAGGAGGAGGAGGTTAGAATGTGGGCCCAAATTTGAGAAGATGGGAGTAGTTACACTAAACATGAAATTTAGTATCATATGGTATTTTATGTCACTATGGTAATCAGTGTATATGTTTGACAAAGTTTTTGCAAGTTTTTCTCTTTTGACACGCAAAAACTTGCACAAAAAAAAATGCACGTCAATTGACACGCACAATCTAGAAATTGACACGTACTGTGACTTGTGAAGAAGAAAACCACACGTCAATTGACACACTAGAAATTGAAATGACACGTATTACTTGAGTACTATAAAGTGCAGCTCAAGTATCCGGAAAACATAACCCATAACAGTAGGAGAACTTCCTACACTCACTCACATACTTAAGTTCAACTTTGCTCTTGCAATTTCCTTTGTAACCGGGAGCTAAGACAGTGATCGGAGAGCGAGACTAACTAGGAACATGGCGAGGCAAATGTTTCAATACACTTAAGAAGAGAGTGACATGTGTAAGGGAGAACTCTTGGAATTTACGGAAACACTTCGACATGAGTGTGAGAACAAAACGATATTTGAGGCTTGGCGCATATGTGGTAGCAATTTGGAATGGCACACAAATTGGCCTAAACTTATGCAACTTTGGCAAAAGATTATACTCATTCCATCAAGTATAGATGTTTGTGAGAGAGGATTTTCCAAACAAAATGCAATCAAAAGCCACTTGCGCAATAGGTTGAACTTGAAGACCCTTGATGCTCTTATGCAAGTTTTTCTTTGTGGGCTTGAAGTGGATGCAATGGATTGGGCTACCATCTTCAACATTTGGAGAAACATGCGAGACCGAAGGATACTTACATTCGATTGATAGTTTTTTTTTGTTACAAATCAAGTTTGTTTTTTATTATTCAAAATATTAGTTTTCTAAAATATTGTGTAAGCCAAAAATTGAGGTGACATTTTGGAATAAAATGTAGATGTCAATTGACATTCATTTTTGTTTTTGAAAACGTCACGTGACACTTTGGATTTGAGGTTGAACGTCACATGAAATTTGTCAAACATACACACTGATGGTAATTTTGCATGAAGCATCTGAGACGGCAATTTTGCAAGGCTTAAAACATCCGTTCTTTTATTGAAGTTGAAAACGGATGGTTTTAACCAATAATAGAGGGACCAACCTCAAAACCCAGCTCCTCAAAGTTAGGCACATGTCAAGGCCAACATTCTTTACCTTGGCTTGCCAAACTCTATTTTGAAACTTGTGTTTTCGATCTTCCCTTCAGGAGTTGTGGGATATGCTCCCGGACAAAACCTTCTTCTTCTTTGAATTGTAGCATGTTTCAAGATTTTACGTATATCTCAATAAGCAAAAAGCATATGCTTATAGGAAAGAAGAATTGGACACTAAGTCTAGGCTTGAAGTGGCCACTTTTAGCCTACATGAAGACGTTTATATTGTTGACAAACATGGGGAGGTGAGTGAACTTAAAAGGGCTTTAGATGAGATTGAGACTAGGAAGACTAGAGGCGCAACAATGAGGTCAAGGGTGAAATGGAAAATAGTTGGAGACAAATGTATTGTGGAATTTTATTTTCTTAAACAATTCAGGAAAAGAATTCAACTACCATCATCTATGAGATAGTCGGGGGAGGGAGTTCACTAAGAGAAATGATCTAGATAGAATTTGTCATGGCTTTTATCAATGTCTATACAAACATAAAGATATTTTAGAGGAAGACCTCAACAAAGTTTTTGAGGGCTTCCCAGTCTTTGTTACCCATGTAATGAATGAGTGCAATCTATAATTTTTTGGCCAAAAAGCTATAGCTTAGGCATCAACCCATTTTGAGAGATATCATTAGTCTAGAGCAAAAATGCTTTCCTTCCACTTACGTTTACACTAAAAAATATTATGTTGACTTAAGAAGCACTCCATTGGGCTAAAACTTCAAGACAACTATTTTTTCTTTCTTAAACTTGACTTTTCCAAAGCATACGACAAGGTGTCTTGGAGATTCCTTTTATTTGCAATGCAAAAGATGGGTATTAGTGAGCAATGCATTAAGTGGGTCAAAATGCTTTTTGGTAATGTTCATGTGGCGGTTAACTTGAATGGTAACCCTAGGGAAGATTTTAATATTGAATGAGGGGTCCAACAAGGGTGTCCACTTACGCCTTACCTCTATTTAATTATCGGGGAGGTCTTCACACATGTAATCAAGAAAACATTGGTGGAGGGCAAACTGAAAAGAATCGTCCTTCTAGGTGGGAAGTGTGAGCCCAAAAAGTCGTACTCACATGTTAATTAATCCTAAAATAAAGTATCTTGGAAGTAAGAAGCAAGTAAAGAAGGTGAGAATCACCCAAAAGATAAGAGAAAAGCCAAAAGCTAAGTAAAACTATAATAAGATAGGCTAAGTGGGAGGGCGGAGTCAAAAAACAATGGAAGGTCAAGAGAAAAGGTCAAGTCATTTTTTTTCTCCGGGCGGCCCCAAGATGCCGGGCATCGCGACAAAAAAGGAGGAGTTTGGAGGGGTCTCGGGAGGTAGGGGAAAGACAAGCTCATTAGGGGGAAGGAGGCTTCTATGTTTTGTGTTGTTAGAGAGTCGTTCCATTTCGGGCTCGAGGGTAAGTGGGTGGAGCGCAATGATGGTTTCCATAAGCAAGTGGTGGCATCAACTCCTTCTCCCAATCTTGTTGGCCCTGGCCTTCACATTGTGATCGAGTAGGAAGGCATTATGAACTCCGGGGGAAACTATTGATGTCTATTTTTTATTAGTTTTTTTTGACTCCTACTTACCAGGATGGGTTGTGGGGAGATTGTGTTGACTCCGTGTTATGAGTGGCGAATGGTGGAGGAGAGGCACGTTGGTTGTGAAGTTGAGAGGCAAGGGCCTTGTGCCTCGTGCTACTTGGATCGTTGAGGCTGTAGGTTGTGGCTAGGACAGAGACATGGCTCTCCTCCCTTTCCTTTTTTTTCTTCCTCTTTTGGTCGTGGCATGTGTTGGGTGTTGCAGCAACTGCAAGGAATATGCTTGCGGCAGCAGCATCTGGCTCTTGACTTGTCGAAGGGGAGTTGAATTGACTCAAGAGGATCCCAAGGTTGCTAGCACTGAGCAGCACATGCGCCATAGGGTTCGTCAGTAGTCTGCGGAAGTTAACAGAGGAACGCAGGTGCAGGTCGAGGGAATGGATTGGAGTGAATGAGGAGAGGCTGGTGGTAGCGGGACAAAACCCAAAAGAGTATCAAGAGACTCATTGCTTCGGGCGGCAAGGGTAGCGGCTCAGCTGGACATGACAGTAGGAATAGGCTCTTAGGTAGCTTAGAAGCTAACTCTTTGGTAGCATTGGGGTGTGCGGGAAGTGTTCCTTCAAAGGCATGGTGGGCAAGGAGCCGGGGGGGGGGGGGGGAGCATTAGAGGTGGTAGAATTAGTACTCTGTGACATTATACCGCAACTTAAGCATTTGTAAATGCTTGTATGGTTGTAATAAAAGGGTGTCATGCACACCACTCCACTCACAATCAAATGGAATTAAGGTGCATGTGTAAGTGGTAACCTAGGATGTGTGAAGAAGGATTCTCCACCTGGACTAGGAAACATTCAAGGGAGGTAAGGATTCTTGCTCACAGGAAGAAACAAAATGTATCTCCTAGTACGTGGACAGTTCCTCCTTTATGATTGGAGGGGATAAGAAGTCAGTGGATGAGTTGGTTGATCTCCTTAAGGTTTTTAATGCAATGTCATGGATGGAGATTAATTGGGATTAAATCATGTGTACATGGGTTCAATGAACACACACATAAATCGGAATAGCTTGCATGATAGAACTGGGACTCATGTTTGGGCTCAACCTTACAACTCCCGACATAGATCAATTCCGCCATGCCAAAATAGCTAAGAAGTTGGAGTACTAGAGTCCATGAAACTTTCACTTGCAGGCAGGGTAGTCATTTGTAACCACGTCCTTCTTTCTACCATATGGTTCCTTGTCATTGTCTAGGGAGGTCTACAAAATTCTACAATAAATTAAGGGGCCATCCATAACTACTTATGGTCGGGTAAAGAGCAACTTACTTGAATCAGGGTTAGCCAGAGTTAATGTTGCATGCAAAAGAAATACAGGGGGTTGGCTTTGGTAAATCTTGAGGCATCTAAAACTAGTCTTCTATATAAGTGGGTTTTTAAGGCGATGGAGCCAGGCAAGTCCAACCTTTAGTACAGACTTGCACGCTTTACGTATAGACTTGCACGCTTCAATCCACAAAGAGGGAGAAGTTGGGGGGTTGGGCTGGATTGGTTCACTAGCAAGCATCACATTGGATTTACATGATCCAAGGTTTGGGGACATATTAGCAGGGCATGGAAAAATCATGGTCAAGGGCATTTGCCAACTCCCTCGCTGCAACCTCCTTGATTTGCTTCGCTCCAACATTTGGTGTCCGGGTGCCTTGAACTCATTGATAATGACTTCACCTATGCTAGGGCCCATGAATTGCACCGCAAGGGGGTTCAATGCGTAGACGACATCCGGGATAGTGAATGTTGTACCTTCCTCTCGTGGGGATGAGGCTCATGATAAATTCAATCTCACTGCAAAGGATTCCATTGATTGGATTCTTCTTCCTCATAAGATCATTAGCCAATCTTGGCATAAGAGAATGATCCAAAGTCATTCTTCCCAAGCAATGGGTAGACTTCTATAGAGATGGAGAAGCTAACCTAACAATTGTTACTAGTTGCTCGGTTGAGATCATCTCTTCTGCCATGCCTCGACACCACCTCCTTACCTATTACTGAGAAATGCTATAGAGTTGGCACCTATTCTAGATGCTTTAGCGAGTGGGATAAACCTATTGGGCACATGTCTGGCTTCTTTCATGAGGTTAAGATCATTCACACTACTGAGGTCAAGAGAAACATAAAATTATCTTCTTCTATGGTAAAATGGCCAAGCTTGGTTGGGACGTGGATCAATGGCGATGGGCGGAAGGCTATTGGTTCCTCAACTAAACCACCAAGTTTGGCAAGATGGAGATTAATACTAGAAATTATGGGAATAACAAGGCAATTAACAAGTGGCAAGGCTACCTTCCAAGGAACTAAAGGTTCTATTGGTCTTAGGTTTGGGACCCAATGTACCCACTCCAGGAAAGAAATTGCTTTCATGTGGTCTATCTAGTACAAGACTGTCACTATCAATGAATGGAGGGCTCACATCGCATTGGCGTTGATCTCCAAGCAATGTGTTTTTTTGTATCCCCAACACTAGTTTTGGAATTGCATTCAAGCAAGGCGTACTTGGCAGTGAGCCACTTTCATCATGCATGAGCTCTGGGGGGTTAGGGCGGGCAACTATGACAATATTAGTTGGAAGCAAGCTCTTTTAGGGGAAAAAACTCCTAAGACATTTGTTAAGAAAATCAAGATTTACCACATTCTTCATGGCATTACCCTTTGGACAAGTTGGATTGAACAAAATGATAGGGTGTTCAACCATGAACAATGGCATGAGTTTAAAACGAAACACCTTATTTGGGATGACCTCATTATGTACGTCAAGGTGGCTTGGAAAAGAATATTTATATTTGTTAAGATTAAGAGCCATCCCCACATGGCTTTATCAAATAACCAATGTCTTTCCTAGAGACCAGGTACATCTCTCTCGGTTATAGCTAAGGCACCCGGCTATCCCAATGCAACTAGGAGAACTTGCTTTGGAGATTTTCAAGTAGGTTTTACTCAAGTAGCTTTCACACATGTTCATCGTTTTATCTACTAAGCAATGACATGTTGGACAGTTTGTGTCCCATCCCCAAATGCCTTACCACTCATCTATACACCTTTGGTGTTTGTTAATGGAGCTCCTCATGCCCTCATATCTAAGACTAAAAGCAAACAACCACAACGCTAGAGGCAACACTTTTAAAAGGTCCTACATTCTTGCCTCATCATTAGGTACTAATGGGAGGGTTGGTGCTTGAGGCTTAAACCTCTGCTTTTGAACCATGCCACGTCCTTTGCCAACTAGGCTCAGGATTAGATAGCGTTGATGGTGTGATGGTCATCATGTTTTTAGAACGAATTTTTAAGGCTAAGCTAAAGTTACGTGGGAAGAGGCATTAGCATTTCTTCGGCTAAAACCCTTCTCCAAGGTTTCAATGACACATGGGGTGCTAGGAATGTTCTTTGTAGACGTGATAAAACGAAAATCACTTGGAATTGGAAAAGACAACGTATGTAGGTAGTTTGTCACTTTGGACACTTGGTGGCTTGGGAGTTGTCCTTGGTGGGGATCTTGGTTCTTGGTTCTTCGTTACTTTCAATGTGGCGGTGTGGCACATCCGAGGGGTCTTGCCTCCCCTCAAAGTGGGCATGTCTTCTTTGGTTCTTTATGCACTTAGCGTTGGCTTTTTGGTTTTCTATCTCTAAAAAAATTAAAAAAGAAGAAGAAGAAGAAGAAGAAGAAGACTACAACAATTCTCCATAGTTGTAGAAAGTTGGCCTTACCTTTAAAAGCTTTGTACTAATCTAGACCATGGTTCTCTACTACAGTGCTTATAGTATTTAGTGTCACTTATACTATTTGCAAACGGCAAAAACTAGATGCCTAGAGGTCCCAAAGTGTCATTCCCGCTAATTGCCAATATGATTTCATTCGTCAACATAAGTAACTTCCCATAAGTGAAAAAAATATCTACATTATGACATTTAGAGTAGCACATTGGGATGCTTTTAGATAGTCTTACGTTTTAGTATGCAAGGGGAAGATACTTTTTGAGTGTACTAATGGCAAGTGTCATGTGTTTACATTCTAGTATGCAAGAGGAAGATATTCTTGAGTATACTAATGCCAAGTGTCATTTGTCTACACTTTAGTCAACTTGGAGACCATTGCGTAACATAAGCATGCACCTCATTACACTATTGAACATACTCATGCGAATATATCAGTAAGCACACTTAAACATCAAGTGTCATGAGGTGACACTTATAATAAAGTTGTTAATCTTTAGTATAACCTTAGCATACTGCCTCAAAAAACAATAAATGACACTATTACACATGTGACACTAAGTACCGTAAACAATGTAGTAGTGTGGATTGGCACATTAATTTCTTCTTCTTCTTCGTCGTCAGCTTGTGCATTTCCATCCTGGACTCTTCATAGCAAACAAACTGAGGATCTGGCTGCACAGTGTGACTGCATGATTTTTGCAATGATCCAACTTGGGAATGGGGAGAGGCTGCTTCGCCTCATTTGACTTTCCACAATGCTGCTCATTTGGTGTCCCTTGTTGAACGTCATGCAAGAGTAGGGCTACATGAAGTTCCACAATTTGGTCAAAATCGCTCCATAGCGGCGTAGCTCAGGTATATATGCAGCCCTAGTGTCCATGAGACAAACCATTTCTTCCTTACACTATCCCTTAAATCAACTCCCACATGTTTCACCAAACAACGTGGGATATCTAAAACTCAAGAATTTGAGTGCACATGGTGAAGCAGGTTGCAAATAATGCTTAATGTATGACACAAGGTACATGTCACATGATAAATTACATTGAACATGTACAAGTGAAATCGCCAACGTTTTTTGTAAAAATTTCAGGGAGAAGATTTGCAAGCCACATCTTCGACACATTTAACATGAAGTGAAGACAAGTGAAGCCCGGGAGAAGACAAGATAATGGTCAAGCTTGATTTTTTTTTCTCACTTCAAAACTGCATTTTTTAGGCATATATTAAATAAATCAGCACATTCACTTTTTGGTGTATGGTCATATTTCTTGGTCCACATTCGGTTTACACCTAGTGAGGGGCCCAAAGGATTTGTAAAAAAAATATTTAAAGAAATTGGACCATGGAAAAAGGCCACCTTCCATGGTCCGACTTCACGGTCCATGGTGTAAACCGGCCCTAAGTGTTGGATCAACTTGAGAATTGTTTCATCCGGTAAGCAACTGCAAATCGGAAAAAAAAAAATTCATTTCAACATAATCAAAGGTGAGGTGCAAGAGTAATTATAGGAGGTCGATGTCGATATTCTATTCATGTTGAACTAAAACACATGTCCTTTAATCTTGTTAAATGATTGAACTTAACATGGTGCATGTATGTTGAGCACATGGTCCAATCTCATTGTAACATATGTTTCTTAGGTTTCTATTCTTTACACGTCCTCTATTACAAAAGCCTTGTCATATAGGATAAGCATGCTCAGGATGATACCGTTTGCACGTCCAATGGATTAAAATAAAAATTGATACTCTAACGAACTAGGAGTTGGGAACAAGGGCCTCCCTATTAGATTGCCAACTATTGAAAATGGGGGGAAAACATGGCCCTTGTTTTGGGAGCCAATGAGAGCTCTACATTGGATCTTACATGCTTCAAATCAATTTGCTAAAAAAATCAACTTTGAGGTGTGTGGGACCTTGTGGCTCTTCAAATTGCCCCATGTCACTACATCAACAAAAATGGTGGCTCATTTGCACATGTAGTATGACCGCAATTCATATTTCATTACATCCATGTTCACCTCTCTAGTCCAAGATGACTTTTTATAAATACCTCTGGTTTCGGGTGTGTGTGGCCTCCACTTGAGCCTAGCATCAAGTGACTCCCTTTTCATCAAGGTGGCCCACACAAATTGTTGTATGATCTTCCTCTTTTGGAGTCTTAGTGTCAACTAGAGTTATTCGTAAAGTAAAGAGGATGAAACCATGGGTTTAGACCCTAACCATGACTTTATGAACACAAAGGGCCGGTTTACACTATGGACCATGAAGTCGAACTATGGAAGATGGCCTTTGTCAATGGTCCGAGTTTATGGTCCATGTGGGAACACGCGAACACCAACTTATCCGGATTGGCATGTTTAAGTGCCTAATCCGGGTTTGTCCGGATGACCCTAGTATCGTCCAGGGATTCTGTGAAGTGTAGGAGGTCTAGAACCCTCCGTACCTGCTTATTTCCTCTTCCTTAGCCAAATTTCCGGAAACCCTAATTTCCGGATATTTGGTCTTTGGGGACACTCTTAGCCTTTTTCCGGAGTGTGCCTTTCTGGATGGTATCTCTAGGTCCTCATTATAATACTTACCCACCCCTTTACTTCTACCCTCTAGAATAGGTGGTTTCTTCCGGTGAAGACGTCCTTGATAAGATTGGAATCCGGAAACTCCCTCACAACCAATCCGGACTGATCAGATCCGTATTGGCAGGTCACACACAGAGATCCGGATTGTTTCTTGGGGACCATAGTGACCAGAGGAGTCCGGATTCCGACCGGAGATCTGACTCGACGGGATGAGTGGGTGACCCGTACCACTTTCCGGATTGTCCCGTCCACCAGTGATGATACCTCTTCGGAAGATCAGTTAAATCCGGATCCCTTCCGGACCTTTGCCTAATCTCCCCCACGGCTATCTCACCGGGATGTCACCCAGACATCCGGAATAATGAGGATCTCTTCCTACTACACTCCGGAGGTGGCCTCCAATCCGAAATCCTAACTGATCCGGACCTTCCCTTCTCCTTCCGACGGATCTGTCCGGTTACCTCTACCTTGGATTCTACTCAATCTGAGCTAACTGGGCGATCCGTACCACCATCCGGATAGGTCCGTCTAAGGGCGGTGGGACCTCTTCAGAAGATCAGATTGGCGTAAGTCCGGATCCCTTCCGGATCTCACCCAATCTTCCCAGCGGCTATCCCACCTAGACGTTACCCAACCCACCGGATTAGTGAGGTTTCCCTCCCACTACACTCAGAGAGGATCTACAAGGCAATAACCGGATCTGATCCGGGTCTCCTCTCCCATGTCCTATCCGGAACCCCTATCCCTCATGCTCTCTCTCTCTTTTCTCCGCTAACAATCTCCGGATCATTCACACAAACATCAATCAAGAGAAGTCAAGGAGTGAGAAGCAAAGGTATTTATTCGGAGTAGGAGTAATCACAATACAACAATGGAGAAGGAACCTTTCTCAAGCTCCTTATTCAGCCTTAAGTAGAGGCTCAAAATCCCTAAACTGAGGGCGGCGGCCCAAGTGGCCGCCGCTAAGAAAAACCCCAACTACACCCGGTCTCCCGGATTTCCCGGATCAAGATCCGGGTTTTCCGCTGACACTCCCAAGGGAAAATTTTATTACTCATCTTCAAAAACTCCTAAGTCCTACCTGCCTATCTCTATTCTGCCTAACTAAACTAGCTATCCTCCTCTACTAAGAAGAGCGGTGCTTCTTCGGAGCCGATCCCTCCTTCGAGTGACTGCCTAACCCGCTGATGGCGGATGAGCCCCCTCCCGGTGATGCCTTCTGCAGCCGCGTGAGCATCCTTCTCATGTTCGGAGACGGGGCAACCTCGTCCTCCGAATCCGCTGCTCTCTCGGTCCGCGGTGTCCCGGTCCCTGGTGTTCCGGAGACTGTCCCCGGGGTTCCGGAAACTGCCCCCATCCGGAGGCTCCGGATCGGAGAAGGATCGCTTCCGGTGCCCTGCTCCGGATTCCGTTGTCGGGTAGAGAGGGTTCCGCCTTGGGAAAGCGCTGGGCTTCTGGCTGCAACTAGATTTTATCAGACCCGTCGAATCTTCTGATCTTCAATCGAATCTTCCGGTCTTCTAGTCTTCAATTTCTTCAATTTCTTCTAATCTTCAACCTCTTTCCCGTCGACCTATCCTGTTGTGGCTCTATATGGATAAAGGGTAAGGGTAGTGTGATAAGAAACCACGGCTTCGGACGGGTAAAACGGGACGTCAGAACACGAGCTGACGTCCGAAAGATTGGCTCCTAAACTTTCAAACCCACGGTGACCAGCAATCGCGCCTCACCAGTGGGAACGACAGAAAACAACCTTGTGGGTGATTAATCCCACTTCGTTGTCACACATGAAACAAATTACGATGCAGAAATGAAATGCAACTAGCCTCCAAAACCGGCTTGGAATCACACACACAAGAAAAAGACAACGTGCCACAAGCAACCACACATTCGAGTCTTGAAGCCTTCAATTCTTTAATCTGTCCGTCTTCTATGGTCGGTCGAAGTCTCAGCTCTTCTTTTAAGAACCAACAGACTTCCCTCCACTCAAACAAGCACAAATCTTGATTGCTAACTTCCAAAACAACAAGTGAGATCTCTCATGAATCACAAATCCCTCGTATTTTATTTCATATTCTTCTCAAAAACAACTCACACCGTGAGCTTCGAATCCACTTCTCTCTCTCTCCACAACTTCTCTCCCTCAATAATCACATAACATCTTTCCTTCACCACCTCTCCCTATCCATGCGAGAGACAAAGTTCTCTCTTATCCTCATCACATGGCTTCTAATCACCCATTGGTCCAAAGTAACTCAAGATAACTAAAAGACAAAAATAAACTATGAGTAAATAAAAAGGTAATCTATTTCTATCATTTGGTAAAGGTAACTAAAAGTAACTATGAGTAAACATAAAGGTAAGCAACTTCTATCCACTTCTATCCTTAGGTAATGATAACTAAAATAAACTATGAGTAAATAAAAAAAGTAATCTACTTCTATTCTTTATTATTTTTCTCCAAGACCAAGATTCACAATGCAATATTAAATACGTACACATCTATATAGTGTACGTATTTACATCACGACACCGTCCGCCCGAGATCGAAGCCGTCCGCGGATCCCTGTTGGAGGCCGCCCTTGAAGGTGGCGGAGGAAAGGGACTGACCATTTGGCAGTCCTACGGAGACGATGGCGAGGCGTGGGTCATAGGGGCCTTGCCCCTACTCGGAGTTGCCTCCCGATCAGAAGTTTGGTGCCGGATCGGCGTCCTAGCCCTATCCGGAGTCTGGATCGATCCGAGTTTCGCGGAACCGGGGACTGGCCTCTCCCGGATCGGACCGACCCGGTACTCTTCCTCCTCACCTGGGGAGAACGGGCCTGTTCCGGAACCCTCCCGGAACTAGCCGGTTGCGAGCCGCCTCCCTGCTGGTTGGGTCCTGCAGATGTCGGCGGATTTTGCACCAGGGCCACTTCACCAACTACCTCATAGAGGGTTCCGGTTGGTGACCTAGGCGGACCCGGATAGAGTACCCGCCGGGATGTTCCGCTTGGTGGGACCACCCTCTGGATTTCCGCCAGGAGGTCCTTCATTGTCCGTGAGTACTTCACGAGGATGGGAAGGATCTGCCTGGCGGAAGCGGGCTCTCCGGACTCCATCATCCGGTCGTAGAGGTGCGCCTTGTTGACGATCTCCGCCGGGTGCCCCACCAACTCCCTGATCCGGCTGAAGAGCACTGCCTGCTCCGCGTGGTACTTCCGGATCTCTTCGCTCTTCTGACTCAGCTCCTGAGTCATGGCCGCTACCTGCGCGGTGAGGTGAGCGTTCTCCATCTTGGCCTGCTCCAGCTCCTTCCAGTCCGCCCTCTTTGCCAATTCTCGAAGAATATTTCCGGGCCCGCAGTCGTCCAGAGCCTGGTTCGCCCCTCGAACGATGTGCTCCAGCCGGAAGTACTGGGTTTGCAGGTCCTCCATCCCCTCCTGCATCCGCTTGAAGGGATTTTCCGGAAAGTCCCAAGCTGATAGGTCCACATTTCGCCATGTGGTCTCCCGGCTGGGTCCGGCTTCCGGATGATGGTGAGGAGGAGGGGGAGAGAGTGGCCTCGAGACGGTTGGCGGCGGGTTTTCGGGTGACGAGGAGGGTGCTTCCGGAAGAATGGGGTCGCTGGAGGTCTCCGTCTCGACGTCTCCGGCTTCCGGGAGAAGCTTGTAGGCGACCTCGTCCGCCACTATCGTTAGCAGGTCCTCTTCCTCCGCCAAGATGCAGTCGAAGTGCTGGTAGAGGTGCAAAATGAAGGGGGAGAGGAAGGAGGGTTTCCGGCCGATGTGGGGGAAGGCCCGTCCGACTATCTCCTGGATGACCAGGCCCCAGTTCACCGGTCGGATTCCGGACATTGCACCAAACAGCGTATTAGCCATGGTGAGGCTAATCCGCTTCGGCTTGTCCGGGTTGAGAATGGGCAGGAGGAACTCTAACACTCTCTGCTCCCTAATATTCCGGCAGTTCCCAGGGTGGAATCCGTCTTTTGGATCCGCGTCCCCTCTGAACTTTCCGGCGAACAGGCCGTCGCGGCGGCCGGCCCACCCTTCGGCAATCCCCATGGGAAACCCGTAGACCCTGTTCCAGGTATCCGGAGTCCAATTTTCCGGATCCCTCCTCTTTGTGCCTAACCACTGATTGCCTCTCTCGAACTTAAACTCACGAAGGGTATCTTCCGCTCTGAGGTTCCAGGGTTTAGAGAGCAATCCCGCACAACCCATGACCCGGAGATCCTCCGCAAGCTCTTGCAGCTCTCTATCCTCCCTCGGAATTGCAGGGGTGAGGGCTTTCAGCAGAATCGGGATGGGTTCCCGCTGATCCTCTTCCCGTGCTTCCGGCATTTTCCTCTCTAGCTTTCCGGCTTGCAAATTCTCTCTCTCCCCTCCGGATTCCCTCTCTTCCGTCTAACTGCTACAGAGTCCCGGCAAGCCAACTGCCGGTGACTGAAAAGTGCTGAGTCCCAGCAATCCAACTGCCGGCGGCTCGAAATGACAACAACCTCACCACTCGTTCTCTCAGCAATTTCGTCGTTTGTGAATCAGAAAAAAGTGGGAAGGAGAAGGAAGGGACTCCTAAATATCCCTCCCCTGTTACCGTTTGGATTAACGGAAAACGGTTATAACGGTTTTCCGACGGTCTTCCCCCAACCGTCATAAACCCGTTATAACCGCTACTTCCGGTCCGTTGGGTAATCTTGGCGCGTCCGTTACTTGGTCCGGACCAATGGTTCGGATCATGATTACACGGTCCGCCCATTCAAATTGACGGACCGGTCATAGTACTTATTTTAAGTCGTTTTATCGCGCAAGGCGGAGTTAGAATACTCTATTTCCTAGTACCATTAATTTTAACCTAAGAGACCCTATTACCTTCAGATAAGCAGGGAAAAACACGGAAATGGAATCCGTATTTCCGTCTTTCCGTCGAATTTGGACTCCCACAGTCCAACTTCCATGGTATGACTTCTTAAACAATTAGTTTTGAAAGCCTTGGGCCCCTCACTAGGTGTAAGCCAAATGTGGACCAAGAAAAATGACCATGCACCAAGAAGTGAAGGTGCTGATTTTTTGAATACATGCTCAAAAAGGGTAGTTTTGAAAAAAAAAAATCAAGTTTGACCATTTTCTTGTCTTCTCTTGGGCTTCACTTGTCTTCCCTTCTTGTTAAATGTGTCGAAGATGTGGCTTGCAAATCTTCTCACAACATTTTTTACGAAAACAATGAGCGATTTAATTTGTACATGTTCAATGTGATTTACATGTGACATGTACCTTGTGTTGTCACTACACTAAATAGGAAATTTAGTGTTTGATTATATTTAATGTTGTTACCACCCTACCTTGCTCAACACTAATTTTAGATTCTCTGATAATTAGTGTTAGAAGATTTGCTAGAAGATATGTTGGAATTCTCCTTTTATCATTGTTATTTATTTTTATATCTTTACTAATCACTATATTCGTTAATTTGGGACTTTTCCGGCATTTTGAGACAGTTACAAATATAAGAACATGGATAAAATCACACATATATTGGAGAATATTGTAAGATGCAAATACTTTGAAGCGGGTGTTCATATCAAGAACCCAATTAAGAACTCATATCAAGATGGTGTAGGTAGGACGACCCAAACATTAGACCATGTTATTGTGGTCCATATATTAATTTGAGACAAGAGAAAGTCTCAAATTAACGAATATAGTGATTAACACTAAATTCAAACATGTAACTTTCACATATTACCATAATTGATATTTAGTGTATGATTTTACATTTAATATTATTTACTTTCATAAGGTTATTGATATTTAGTGTATGCATTCGTATTTAGTGTATCAAACACTAAATATCCTATTTAATGTAGTAGAAATTATGTGAAAAAGAATCGCAATTGTTTTCCCATTGCGGTTCTTTTGACCACCCTGATCTACAGTCACTAAACAACTACAGATTTTTCTTTTTCATTTTCAGACTGAAATTTTTAACATTGTTGGGGGGTGTAATATGCCATCGGAACGGTATTTTCAAGACCTTTCCAATGGTATATTAGAAGCCCCCAAATTCCAAAGATTGCAGGTGGTAGACCAAAAAAACAAACCTGCACTTGAATTTTTGAGTTCTAGATGTCCTACGTTGTTTGTTGAAACACGTGGGAGTTGGTTTAAGGGGTAGGGCAAGGTAGTAAAGGTATGTCTCATGGGCTATGATATAATTAAGGCACATAGAGGGTAGATTCATTAAATTTGTATTAAAATGGCATTTATTTGCCATGGGCCTTTGGCTTTTCCTACCAAACCACCTCTCTTGCCTCTCTCACCACAAAACCCGTTGGACCATGTCAGTGCATCTATTAGGCCTTAAAAATTATATTTTGAGGACCTCGACCTTCATGGTCTCTCTGCCATTTTTTCCTTAGTGTAAACCGCAGTTGTCCCGGGACAACTTCAGCAGCCAATCAACTACCTTGCAGAGCCATGGTCCAACTTCATGGTCCATAGTGTAAACCGGCCCAAAGTCACCCAAGTTTTCTTAATGCTTAAATTATCATCCACATGAAGTGGTGTCGGGCTATTACAAATTGGCTTTCTAGCTTGTCTTACTAGGACGGGTGGACCAAGCTAGCCTTGCATAGGCCAATCCAAGATTTAAGACAACTTGTCCCATGTGCATACTCTTTTTAGATCCTGAAGTTCTCTTAAAGTTTGAAAAGTGGAAAGAGAAGGTCCCAAAATTTACACCCAACTTTCATAACAGGGTCCAAAACACAATCAACTAGCGAGCTCTTAATAGAAAATTTGCTCAAAGAATGACCAAACCCACGATTTCGTTCCCCTTTGAGGGCTATAAGGAACTTAACAGATAACTCTATTGTATATGTTATTGTTAGTTAGTTAAGAATGCACGTGGCAAGGCATTGGCACATGCATGAACATGCAACATGCTCATAGGCCACAATGTTGTCAAAAGAGTTCATGCCACACTAGTAACTCGTAAGTACTTGACGTCATTCAAGGCACATCTGACTTACGTATTACAATCACCACGATCATGGTAGAGTTGAAGTTTGGGTCCACTTTCAACCACCACTAGGTACTTTTTAACTTTATTGATTTATTCATAGTTTATAGACAACCGCTCCGCGATAGTTGAAGAGTGCATCTATCCTCAAGAATCGTCTCTTCCATTGGTGCTATTCATAGAGTGGGAGACATGCATTTTTATGGATTCTAGTGGGAAGGTTTACCTAAGGGCGCGTTTCCATGTAGGCCGCTCATCCACCATATTCTAGTGTGAATAAGGACAAATCCTCCCCAATGTGGAGGGAATATGATGGGGGGTAGGGTTTGCATGTGCCAATTACACTAAATATGATATTTAGTGTCATAGATTCTAGTTCTTTTGCTCAATAGTAATTGTAAACCGCATTATAGTGTCACTAAACACTAAATGTTAACCCAACATTTATGGTGACACAAATTTTGGGGGCTTATAAATTTATGGTGTTGCAATTACTGTCATTGACCAAGTGAATTTTCATCCAAATCTCCATCATCCATGACAATATTTGCAAGTTGTTGACAAGAGAAGGTAGGGTTTTGGCCAATGGATGAACTCATCCATCATCCATGACAATACGTGTCCACTTATTCATAAGAAGTGTAGACATTAGACATTGGTAATATGTTTGGACCAACTTTTGGTTTCAAAAAATCATAGTAATTTCAATTTAAAGAATAAAATTGCCATTTTTTTTTGGCAGTGCTCGTGATTTATATCTTCCTACATGTGAGAATATC
Organism: Polytrichum commune; assembly: GCA_950295325.1. Taxonomy (NCBI): domain Eukaryota; kingdom Viridiplantae; phylum Streptophyta; class Polytrichopsida; order Polytrichales; family Polytrichaceae; genus Polytrichum; species Polytrichum commune. Next base: position 31,898,921 of record OX485809.1, read on the forward strand.
TTGCACTGCCTTATACTTCTCAAGATTTGGCGCAAAATCTCTCAAGTGATCAGTTGCGTGCACCTCAACACTAGTTACAGATGAACCAATCGAGTTTGACAAATTCGAGACTTCAAGAACATTACCGATAATTTTAGAGAATATATCAGGGAATATACCTTGGATCATATAAAGAAAACGAAGAAGATGCCAACATGTAAATAACCAGTTTGGACTTGGAAACACGAGGAGCTCGATCAACTACAGTCTAACCTTGATAATGTCACCCTTGTTAATAGAACACCTTGATATTGTCACCTAAAAGTTTGAAACCGATTTTCATAGTGTAAAACTCCCTCGTTATTATCCCTATCACCCTTGATAATGTCACTATTTTTTTTCAAAATCCGTAGTGTAAATGTGATAATATCAAGTATGGATGGATTGTATGGGTGGGCATGGGTTCGATATTATTGTTCATGGGTGAGCATGGGCTAAAGCAAAGCATATTGGGGGTCATTGAATGAGCTCTCATTCAATGCTTTCGGCATAGTGGGATGCCTTGTGTAATTTCAAATTTGGTACGTGTTTCGGAGTCCAAATGCTCAATCCAAAATGGAGGAAGCAACTTTGGAATTGGGTAGACTCGTCGCCGCATTAAATTTGGGTTTGGATGTTGAAGGCAAGCCTGTAGAAAAGCTTTGTCCTTTGGAGTACATAAACATGGAAGGTGAAGATGATTTTGAGGTGGAATTTTCTACTGAGGAGCTTGTGCAATTAGTGCAAGATGGCGAACAAGTTCTTGATTTCATGGAAGTGGACCCATTGATTGTTGATAGCAGTGATGATGAGTCTAAAGTAGTGAAGCTAAGCGATGCACAAAAATATGCTAAAGATGTTTTGAATTTGATGGCTAGCCAAGGTTCTCAGATTTTCAGCACTCATGAGTTGTTAGAAATGGAAAAAATCCATGACAAACTCATTAGAATTGGTGTTGCACATTTAACATCAACAAAACAATGTGACATTAGAAGCTTCTTTGTCTCTAGTGAGAGGTCTTTACCTGATCTCAATGACACATTATGATGTGCTCTTGTTGTTATTCACAATTTAAAATTAGATTTTACATTCAAAAACATTGAAGTCTCGTTTTTTTTTTAAAAATTTGTAATTATATTTTGATTTTCTACATATATTTTGATAATATCACATTATGCACAAAATGTGACATTATCAAGTATGTCACACCTTGTTTATATCATACTTTTTGGTGAAACGGAGGGTGTGACATTATCAAGGTTAGGGTGTATGCCCAAAAACCTTCGGGGACAGTGCTGCAACCTGATGCAAATTGCTGCCTGCAACTGATGATGGTGATCCAAGGACGGCTATGAGAGCTCCAACATCACGCCTGACAAAAAGGTTTTAAAATAGAAATTACTGTGTCTGCGATGAAGAGTCAAGGAGAGCTCCAAAAGCATGTGTGACAGCAAGCACGCCTAGAAGAATAGAAAACAATGAATCGCATGCCATATCCATGCTGATTTAGGGGATCCTATGCTGCTGTGGGATGAAGGTCCGGGGTAAGTATTTTGCTGACTCAGCTGCTTGTGTGCACACTTGGAATTTTCTTAAGGAAAGTTGTACTCTGGCTTCTGGTCAATGAACAGGGGAGCCAACCACTGGTTATAGATGAACTGGTCGAGTTTGGGAAATAACCAGTTCAAGTTCGAGACTTCATGAAGATTACCCATCATTTTAGAGGAGTTTATGGAATACACCTCAAATTTGACGAGGGGCCGCTTTACTTACACCTGAATGTGCAATTGCCGCACTCTAACTAATTGACATTCCACTATTTTGGATATTTTTTACCACAATGACAAATACATGAGATGTTTTTTTTCACTCGGGTTGTCATACGGATTGATAGACATTCTGTTATACAAGTTTGTGATTTGATTTTGACTCAAGGTAATTTGCATGAGTGAAGAGGAAACTTATCCTCAAAGGCAACCTAATTGCATTTAGGTGTATACATTATGGTCAAGGGTTGTGATCATCAAATTGTGAGGGTCCTTGAAACTCATATGAAGGCCATACTAAGAGTTGGGCTTTCAACTCTACGGTGAAGACATATATGTGACCGGTTCTCAACCAAATGTTATTTCTTCATTACCATGCTATTGAATGTGGGACTTCAACATAATAGGTTATAATAAATCAAGGGTTTGTGAGGGTTTGAAGTGTCATAGTTTTCTAGTCTTGTACGAGACCCACTCCTTTGATGTTTATGTTGCATCAACTAATATTGCAAAAGGATAGTTAAGCGTTGTTGTGCTTTATGTTCTTTGCTTCTACTTTGTTTGTAGGTACCATGTGGCACCAAGAGAAAACTTGAAGGCCAAAAGATGGGAGACAAGACATAAACTTACCATCATTGACAATACCTTTGAAATAGGCGACGCAAGGTGTAGTCATACACATTTTTCAACTACCTAGGGGACTTTTGTTACCATATATATGTATAGCCCTGGGAAGTTACCAAACATTTGGAGCCATTGCTTGGCATGCAAGGGGCACCATGCAAGCGACATGAAGCACAACACGTGTGGGAGACCATACGTCAACCATCCAGTCTTTAGTCTACAATATCGTTGACAAAAAAGGCCTTGCAAGGTCGTAGTTGAAAGTGGTCATATCTTAATTTTTTTTTGGTTTTTTTGTTGGTTTGTAAGTTACTAAATCGTATGTGGCACTGAGAGGAAGCTTCAGATGGCCAAAGCATGGGAGACAACCATTATAGTATCTATTCTACAAAATCTATGGCAAAAAGGCCATGCATCACCTAGTTTTGTATACTCTAGGGTCACGCCATTTGCATGAGGTAATTGCTATAATCCATAAATTGTTTGTCTCCACTTTACAGGAGGGTTGAGGGTCAACTCCACTCAAATGCAATTACACTTGGCATGTAAACATAGACAATTGTGGTTTGTGATTAAAGGTGGACCTAGACCACAACCACTCAAGCACACCAAATAGTCATACTACCGTGGCCCACAATAATCTTCTAGAGTCCACGTTAATTTTCACAACAAGAATTGATGTGTGCCACATTAACTCTCAACCCACTCTAAATTTCCAGCCAAAAATTAGTACGGGCCACATTAATTTTTCTCCCTAGAAAATTAATGCGGGTGATTGTTTCATTTTGTGCTACTTTATTAACATTCAATGTGTTGGTCGGAAACCTTCATCAAGACTTAGACGACGACTTGAGGTCTTGGACCCACCTAGTCCAAATTGACTAGAAAATTAGTGTGGCCCATGTTGATCATTTCCACTCTAATTTTTGACCCACACTAATAGGACTATCTAGTGTAGGTGTGTTTAAATTAACTACCCTCAAGTCTCCTCCCCATCACTGTGATTATATCATTCATAACGGATTCAATTCATGGAAACTGTCGCCGCAAGGCAAGGGGGATTTCCCCCTCCCAACGGCAACTTGGGTGTCATTGAACATACCCGTTCAGAAAGGGCACTGTCCGGTCTGTGCCATTGTGTAACTTACACCAGAAGCCCACTCTTCTGCCACTGTCTACAGATCCATTGCAATTACTTATAAGAGCAAGAAGATCATGGAATTGTCGGGGAAATCTGTTTCGGTTAGAGTCCTTTTTTCTGGTGCAGATTAGGCTATCCTTTCTGCCACAAGCTTGCACAGACCAGTGCCCGGGAAGAACCGGCGGTTAGTTACAGATGAACCGGCTGTGTTTGAGAAATAACCGGTTGAAGTGGCAGACTTCAGCAATGATCGGGGAGAACCGGCAGTTAGGCACAGATGAACCGATTGAGTTTGAGAAATAACCGGTTGAAATTCAAGACTTCAGGAGAATTACCAATCACTTTTAGAGGAATTTATGGAATATACCTCAAATTAATATAGAAAAACCGAAGGATGTCAACATGTAACCGGTTGGACTTGCAAACACAAGGATCTCAACTGATTATGCCCAAAAATCTCCCCAATCACTGGACTTTAGGAGAATTACCGATCATTTAAGAGGAATCTATAGTGGAATATACCTCAAATGAATGAAAGCAACACCGGAAGATGTCAGCATATAACCGGCTGGATTTAGAATCACTGGGATCTTGACCGACTCTATATATGCCCAAAATTTTTTTTTTGGCAGGACCTTCCACATATGAAATGTCAGGCTTTGTAGTTGTGACAACGTGGAAAACGGGATTACTGAAAGAAGATCGTTGCCAGGTACGTATGAGGTAGAAGGATTAAATCTATACAGATCCTCAAACCTTTATTAACCCTTCAAGGCCAAAAAGTGTTTCATCTAGGCAACCACCTTTGCCTCTTCAAATCAGCAGCATGCATACACGTTTATATTATCATCTTTCTGAATTGGGACACATGAATGGTTAGATGTTTTATGAACGATTCTAACTTAGTAGACATGTCAACAATACGATCAAATTACTCTTAGGAATACAATTTTTTTCTTTCAAATGTTGAGTAGGGATGTTGTTTTTAGAATGCTTTTGGAGGGATTTGGACTTAATTCTTTAGGAATCAATGGAATATTATCTATTAAATTGACTTTTCGAAATGTTCCTCACTCACTCACTAGTCACTTTTATTAATTTACCTCACAACAAATTCATGGTCCATGTACGGTGTTATAGTTTTCTTCATGTGGCACCTTGGATTGTGTGCTCCCAAAGATTTCAACACATGTATTGGGTACAACCTGAATATGTGTATGGCAAAAGACTTTGTTGAACCCTTTTCCTTGAACTTTGAACAAGCTTACTGTCCTTGTCCCCTTATTATAACATTGAATCATTAAACTTATGAAGGGCAAGAACTTAAAAAAAGTCTTCTCCTGCTAAGTTCCCAAGACGGGGAATATTTTTGGGCCTTCCAATGAGAATAAGGCTATAAGCGAGAAAACCCACACTTCATAAACTATTGTAGTACACCAAACACCTATGGTATAGGACTGATCCTCAAAGATGAAACTATGGGTTTAGTTCCAAACCCTGAGTTTATGAGAATTAACACAAAGTCACCCAAGTTCTCTTAGGTTGAGTTTCCATGTAGGCCATACCTTATCCATTATCATAGTGAAGATTCTTGTGCTCATTGAGTGGTCATACAAGTCTCCCCACTTATGTTGCATATCGAACCTAGAATAGTTATCACATTTTAAGCACATAGTCCAAATCTTTTTGAACACATGGTGTCTTTTCGGAATATGTTCTTGGAGCCAAACCAAACCACATGCCGCTCAAAAGTGCCATTCTTTGGCAAATTTGGTGCCCTCGACATAAGAAATTCTTTGCGGACAAAGATATGATTGTATCACAAAGTCAAATCATGAAATATGTTGAATTTAGGAGGCAGAATTAGTTAGTATTTTGTGCACCGGTGAGGTGCTATGTACATGCAATGTCCCCCCACCCCTTCCTTTTTTTCTTTTCTTTTATCAACCTTGTCAATTCTTCCTCACAAGAACCTGACTAAAGGGTGACTCCTTCCTCATTTTAAGTTTACGAATTCACTTAGATTCTTTCCATAAAAAACAAAAAAAAAACACCAAAAAATACATACCACTCAAATTAAGGTGTCTGATTAAGGGTGAGTTTCCATGCAGGCCGCTCGCCCATCATATTCTAGTGTGAATAAGGATAAACTACCCCAATGTAGAGAGAATTTGGTGGGGGTAGGGTTCATATGCGCCAACTACACTAAATATGATATTTAGTGTCACCAATTCTTGTTTTCTTGCTCAATACTAATTGTAAAACTGTGGTATAGTGTCACCAACAATAAAGGTTAACCCAATATTATTTGTCATTCCTTGTAATTTTTTGGGGAATTATAGATTTACAGTGTTGCAATTATTGTTACTTACCAAGTGATTTTTCATCCAAATTTCAGTCATCCATGCCAATGTTTCATCACAAGTTGTTGACAAGAGAAGGTAGGGTTTTGACCAGTGGATGAACTCATCCATCATGCATGATAATATTTGTTCACTTATTCATAAGAAGTGTCATATGGAAACTTGCCATGGTGACATAAAACACCATATGACATTAAATATCATAATTAGTGTAGCTACTCCCAGGCACCACGGGCCTTGGCTTGGTGGTTAGGGCTCATGGCCCCCAATGAGGAGGTTGTGGGTTCTATTCCCCATGCCGGCGTGGTGCTCACCACCTTAGTCCACCCAACTATGGTGGGGGGTCCTTGGACCTTGTTGTATGGGTACCTCAAAGCCCTTTGGGGGGATACCATGTCCGGTATCTTCAAGGCACTAGTGGCTAGCTAGGAACTAGTATAGTGTGTCACTATAGTGTCCATCCTCGAAAGGGGAGAGTAGTATTGTCCCAATGCCCCCCTTGTCCAGTGGGCATCGGGTCATTGGCATTATGAACGGACACTTTATTCACACCGGCCCCTTGCTAAAAAGGGACCGGAGTTTCTATCTATCTATCTAGCTACTCCCACCTTCTCAAATCCAGGCCACCTACTAACCTTCTCCTCTTAAAAACGGGTCTTCAATCCGTTGATGACTTGCACTTGTAGGTTAAGATTTTTTAGTAAAGCGCTCGGGAGTCTACCGTGTCCACTGCCCCCCATATTCTAGCAGCCCACCAAAATATGGCTAAATGAGAGCTTGTGCTCAACTACATGAGAACACCCCCGACCCACTATTTTCTAGAATCTAGTGGGCAACGGCGTACAGGGAAAGTCACCCTAAGAGAAGTTACAACGGAGGAGCCCCGCCCCGCCCCGCCCGCCTTATGTGTCGAAGTTGCCATTTTGAGCTGGACAGAGAGACTGAGGATGCTGTTTCTAGAACCACTTACCAAGGTGCCGATCAGTCCGCTGCAAATTGGAGAGCAAGAGGAGCACAAAGGCAGCTGGCAGAGGGAAAGCTCAGAAAAGGACAGATTGTGCCAAGGACAGAATACAATTGCAAATTAAAGCAACTGGAAGACTCATCAAGGACTGGCCTGGAAGGAAAGGCCCCGAGCTGGCAAAGCGTAATACTAATCAGGCACTGTACTGGGTATGTGTTTGTTTTTTGTTTATTTCCTTTCCTTCCTTTTTCTTCCTTTTTCTTCCCGTTGAATCTAAGTAGGGAAACCTGGAAATTAAAGCAACGACAAGATCAGAAATGCCAGCCGCTCAAAAAGTAAAATCGCTGTAGGCTTTGGGAAAGGTAACAGATAACTAACAAGGAAAGAGAAGGAAGAGAATTCATGGAAGGAAGAGGGAAAAAGAGAGGGGAAAGAATCAATGGGGGCAAGTGAAGGATCTTTCTGAGTCTGTTTCCGATGCTGATCAATCCACTTAACTTAGCTGGCATGCTTGATGAGGCCTATCAGAGCTTCGAGTTCATGAATCCTCATCATTGATCAGCGTGCTTGAGTCACCGGGGAGTGCCATCTGTTTATTGAAGGTGAAACAGCCAGGGGAAAGGATGAACTTAAAGACCAGGTCAGAAAGTGCAAGTTAGGGGAAAAAGAGAGGAAAGGAAACGGCACTCATCACCGCAGCCGGTCAAAACCTCGAAAGGGGAAAGAAGGATTGGAAGACATGATCGGTATCTTCGGAAGCAGCTACAGGCCCGACAGAAAAGGAAGAAGGGTGAAGGAGACCAACAATCTGCTGTGAAGGATCTGAGTCTGTTTCCTGTAATGCCGATCAATCTATGTATTTAACGTATTAGGAGCTGGCAGATCATTCGGTGTGCGTGCTTCAATGCCATTTGTTCATTGAAGACGGTAATCGAGGAAGGGGAAAGGGAAGGAGAAGGAGAAGGAACAGGATGACGACAGAACAGACTCCTCAGGGAATGTAAGTTAAAGCTTGCTAGTAATCCAATGGAAGGTTGGGAAACCCTTCGGCCCTATTGATCCGGAAGGGAAGAGTCAGCTAGTGTGTGCGAAGCCGGGAAGGAACTTAAAGAAGGAAATTAGGGCCACTTCAAACACAAGCCAAGAGAAATTGTGAGAGCTTGGAAAGAAGTGTCCACAGGCCGTCCCAAGACATTTCCAATACAAAGTCATGAAGTGTGGTCATGGGCTCTCAACCAAATGCAATTTCAATGAATTTCTATTCATGCCGGGTCCTTGGGAGGTGTTGGAGTGCCATGGTCTCCCGGTTTTGTGTTTGGTCTACCTCCAAGAGCTGCTTTTTGAAAATAATCCAAGTGACCATGAAACATGATCCATTCGATGCCGTGTAGCAATTCATGTAGACTTTACATTCATCTTGCATCCACTCAGGGTGAGTGTTCATGTAGGTCGCTTGCCCACCAAATTCTAGATTATAGTGGGTAGGAGTATTTGCATGTAGTTAACCACAAGCCACTATCCAACCACATTTTGGCGGTTCGCTAGAATGTGGAGGGTTGTGAACACATGCTGCTAGACTTCCATGCGCCCACTAGAGAAATTTTAACCCACAAGAGCCAATCACCAAATGATTAAGACCGATTGAAGACTCAAGAGAACCAACGACGGTCTAGAACTCCATCCTTGGTAACTGGGTGGAGGATGCTAATAATGCACCCAAATTTGAAAAGATTGGAGTAGCTAATTGACACATACGAACCCTATCCCACCAGAGTCCCTCTACATTTAGACAAACTTGCCCTTATTCACACTAAAATCTAGTGGACGAACGGCCTACATGAGAACTCACCCTTACCCCGTTGGCCCCTTAAGCGTAGTGTGAAGTGAAGTCGGACTAGCCCCGCCTTTTCCACCAATGGGAGTGCTTGAAGTGCGATGGTCACGGGCCCTCAGTCGCATGTGTGAAGTGGACCTTAGAAAGAAAGGGAAACAAAACGAAAGATAGCGTACTCACTCAAGAAGAGCGTCGCCACTGGTGATGGTTTTCATTAGAGCATCACCACCCATCCTACAAAATGCAGGGTGGATCATCCTCACAATAAGTTCAAGTCACTCGGTTTGCAAGCCGAGTGACCCACCCATGACTTGTATATAAGGTGATAAAACAAGGAAGAAACAAAAACAAGATGAATCTCATTGGCACCTTGAAAATCGGAGAGGAATATGGAGTTTGTCCTTTGTTGTTTAGGGGCCTTCTTTTTTGTTTTGGGGGCGGAGCTCCGACTTGCAAAATGACCCCAATTTGCAAGGCAACCTCAACTTCCAAGCCGGCCCTACCAACAAATCATCCATTTTGCAGGATGGGTGGGGCACTTTTGCAAGCCGCCTCTCACAATATAAGTCATCCGTTTTTCAGGATGGGTGGTGATGCCATTAGGGGAGATGACATGGGGTGGGGAAGACGACGACAAGAGGAGGTGGCTGCTGATGTGGCAGCTTTTGGGGGGCCGGAGGGCACGGAGCCAACAACAAGTCCTCAAGGCTCCATGCATGTGACAAGGCAAGGGGAGATGCATGCGGCAAGAGGGGATTTAAGTTAGGAGGGGACTTCCAGGCTTTGCATTGTGTGTGCTACTTCCTTTTGACCTGGTATATTGGGGATGGAATGAGATGGTCAGGGAGTTTATAGGGTAGGGATTATGTGGAAAACCACTGGGATCCGCCCGATCACAGTGACCAATGACTGGGGCCACGTGACAGATGAACCGGTGGAGTTCGAGACTTCGGGAAGCTTGCTGATCGTTTTGGAGGAATCTATATATGGAACGTGCCTCAAATTCGCAAAGAAAACCCAAAGGTTCACAGCATGTAACGGGTTGGACTTGGAAACGCTCGGACTTTGACCGAGTATTGCCCACAAAGCTCCCCGGACATTGATGCTGACAGTGCTTCAGCTACGCTAGAGTAAACGTGTCTAATTTGGTCACTTATCTTAATTGGATACCTACATTCGAGTGGTGTGTGCTTACTTATGCATCCAAGAGCGGACAAATATGTGGGACCTGTGGAGAGACATGATGTGTTTTAAAAGAGATTGGACTTCATGTTCAAATAGGTTTATTTGTAAAGGAAAGCGTATGAAACCATGGTTGTTCCCAAACCCTGAGTTCATGAGAATTACCACAAAGTCACTCGACACTCGACAATTTGGCATTTCCAAATTCTATTCATTTCCAAATTGCATAGCTCATGATAGTGTCTTTGGGTAAACATCCATGTTGGCTTGATGTTTATAGTTATTTTGATTGTGGATGAATGAGTTAGGCGGGGATGCAGGGAAGAAATCATCCATCGTTAAAAAATGGGTCGCTTGGGAAGTTAGGGGTTAGTGCAACTAACTAGTTACTTTTTCTAGCTAGCCTACTTATCCTAGGATATGAAACACATGATTAGTATGAGTTGATTAGCAAATCTAAATCAAGGCACTTGGACACTCACTAAATTAATCTCAAAACTTGTCCATGAATGGTATGGAAATTCATATTATAATAACCAAATATGCACTGAATCAAATCGCCCATAATTGCCATGTGACCAAGGCTTGATCACTTCAATTGGCCACTCCCACTTTGTCCATATCGTACATAGTTGCAGTATTGTGCTAGAGGGCATGTCCATTGCTCCATCCATCCTCCATCCTTCAACCACATTGCTAGCATGCTCCGCGCTTGGGCTCTTTGCATTCTCAGATTGATTGTTCTTTGTCCACATTCTCCAATCTCCAAATACGATAGATGGTGCCATGCATGGTTGCTATGTTCAAGCCTTGGCGTCACATTCAATGGTGGACGTTTTGTATGGAGGGTTTGTTGGTTTCACTATACATTCACTAATGAGGGTGGGTGTGGGTGTGGGTGTAGATATTGGGCATTGCAAATTTGTTTGTGGCGGGATCATATTTATGAAGGCGGTAATGGGTTTGAATCTTGACACGAGGTATGTTCACAACTTGCAAATTCATGTTTTTTGCTTTGTGTTTTTTGTTTGTAACTGGGCTTATGGTTGGATTCACAAGCTAGGTTTGGGTGATTGGCTTTGGGCTCTTGCTCTTGGTTTTGTGGGTTTGGGCTCTTGGGTCTCCTTCTTACTTCCGCTCTTTGCACTCCTTCATTTTGCTATTCAAGCTCCTTCCACCCCCTACGTTGCCCCTACTCGTACTCCTTCCAATCCATTGACTTTGCTTGGTGGCTCTTTTTTTTGCCGCCTTTGTGGGCGTTTTTAAAGGCTTCATGACCATGATGACCAGGTCTAGTTCAAGATCCAAACGACCCTCATTTAAGTTGTAGGTGTTCATGATCACCCCCAGGGGAGAATTGTCAACTACCACAATCCAAGAGGTTGTGGCAAGCAAATCATCCAACAATTGTTGCTCCAATGTGGGAAAATCTTCTTCCACCCCAACGTCTATTCCTTCTCCATTCAAAACTAGTGATGTCGCCACCAGTGGATCCCAACCAATGTGGATATGCCTTCGAGCGGGCGACAACAACTCTGATGGCCTCCCCAAGCACTTAGACACCGAATTGCTATCTACTGTGTAGGAACCTCCAACCAGGAAACAAAAAAAAAAGTTCAAAACAAAAGAACATATTCCCTAATTCCTTTCGATTTTTTTGGGTTCATTGTTCATCCAATGTTGCTTAGATGTTTGATGCTCTTGTTTTCCATGTCATACTCTTGGTGCTATTGTTTTGTTGGTTATGCTTTTGTCATACTCTTGGTGCTATTGTTTCGTTGGTTATGCTTTTGTCATCCTCTTGGTTTTGTTGGTTTTGTTGGTTTTGCTCTTGTCATGTTGCTAATGCTTTGAGTGCTTTTGTTGGTCTTGTCTTCAACTTTGTTGCATGGTCTTAGTTTTTGCTACTTTTGTTTGAACTTGTTGTTCATGTGTTAGTGCTTTTGCTCTTGGTCCTCTTGGTGTTAATGGTTTCGTCTTCGAGATATTCCTTTTGTTGCTCTCGTCATGCTCTTGTCGCCTTGGTGTAGGTTCCAAGAAAATTGGATAGCAAAATATCCGTGGTATGAGCATGACTCTCAAGGGGATGGTAAATTTGATAGATTTCAATGTGTAATATGATCTTAATTCAATGGCAAAGACAAAATATTGGATGCAAAAGATGAAAACCTAACAAAATCAAGGATGGAAGAAAATGTTCAATAACTACCTTTCTTTGAAGGCGAAGAAAGGTGAGTGGTTTTGGGATCAAAATTCAATGCACAAGTGTTGTCCATTGATAAATTCCAAACCCTAGTTGTAGCCAGGGATACTCCAAAATGCAATGAAGTCCAAATGACAATCATGTTCCATTTGTTGGAGTTCAGAAGGCCTATGATAGAGTAACCACCCATGAAGGTATTGTTGCATTTCCTTGGCGTCCTTAAGGTCGGAATCCTTTCATTCCTTCTATTTTGAGTTGGTCATATTATCCATTTTATTTTGCAACATTCCTTTGGTTAGAGTTGATACTTGAGTATATATGTGCATGTTTCATTGACGCATTGGTCTGAGGGGTCGGGTTGGAAAATGGTTGAAGGTTTGTTTAAGGTTGTGCAAGCAAAGACAAATGAAGTAATAATGTTGCCCCTTATTTCTTCATCACTTGCGACGAAGACACAAATGCTAGACAATCAATATTGGATCAATATACATGTTTACACAAATAAAGATTGGGAAAGAGTGTCATTGTTCTTGAATGTGGAGCGTGTGATTAATGATGGTGGTGGTGATAACATAATGAAGATGATTCTTGGTGCACATACTAACGAAGATGGGTTCCTTTCACATCATATTAGAAACCAATTCATGGCATTTGGTGTGAATGGTGCATTCACTTTGCAAGGGTTGAAGAATGGTGTTACTAACAAGTTGCAAGTTTCTCATGCACTACACATGCAGGGCATGCATTGTATGGCACATTGAAACAACATTGGAGTGCGATGCCTGCCAAATCTTGAGATGTTGGCTAGGATAGTAAGGTCCTTACTAGCTTCCTTGGACATTTATTTTAATAAAGTCTTCAAAACATCATTTGGAGCTCCAAAAACTTGTAGGTTCAATTGCTTGAGTCTAACGGTACCTAAGAAGATTCTTCAAAATGCAAAAACGAGGCAAATTTCATTATTGAGTCCATTGAAGCGTATTTTGTCAAAGCACCACACCCTTTTGGTGAAGATATATTTGGACTCAATTTGTTAAACTAGCAATCTTGACAACCAAGGTTTGATTTGGTTGACATCAAATGCTTGTTGACTACCTCTTCAAGGGACTATGAAACCTTTGGTTGTTTTCGCAAAATCCCCCAATGTTTATGTATGCCATTTCACAAGGGCATTGACCTTTTACATTTTTTATGTGAATGCCTTGCGTTACATGGAGAATGCATTTATTTCAAATGCATTTTCATGCTTCAAAAAAAAAATGTGGACTCTCACATGAGCACATCCGCCTAAGGTGGTATGCAAACATGCATGATTATGTAGAATGCTTGGTTTTTGAGGACCATTTGCCCATTTCAGCCAACTCTCACCTCAATGCAACTTGCATTGATCCTACCACTAATGCAAGGAGCTTTGTACCAAGAGAGATATTTGATATAACCATGTCATAGGTGAAGGTTGAGGTTGTAGGTACGCGTTATTTGTTTGTTTTGTTTCTAGTAGACTTACATTTTTTGATGTTACTTGATTTGTAATTTTTGTTTTTCATCAGCATGGGTGTAATGCCTTGGTTATTTGCTTGCAAATGTTGTAGCTATGATGTTGATGGAATTGAAAACCATGATCCCTCCTAGTGAGGTAATGGGTGCACTATCCATTAGGTATTCTCAATTATGGCTTGAGCTAGGCCACGAGGACAAGCTTACAAGGTTCACAAACACTTTAAAGCAAACATATAATGGTCACCCGAAGGATATCTCTATTGCTCCACATGTTTACGATACAAACATTGGAGCATTGAGTGGAATGGCACTTGATCAACATTTCCATTGGTTTGATGTAGCAATGGTGGATGACTGTCTTGCAATGAGGGTTGTGAACTTGCATGTTCACCCCCTAACCATACTATGGTGTGCTTTGGTGCACTCTGGCCCTTTGAAGGGTATGTTTCTTGAGTTCTATAAGCTCGCAAAAATTGCAATAATCCAAGTAAGGGACTTAAAAATTAAAATCTAACTTCATGAAAATTGTTTGACATGTTTTATTGCATGTTGGTTTCTTAGTGACTTTGTCTTATTGCATCCTATTTTGTAGGTCCTTTGAGAGCATGGAAGATGAAGGAACATTCTCCAATATTTGTTTCTTGAGAATCAAACTCCGCAACCACTAAATTCAATATTGCCTCTTGCTACAACAATGTTAAGACTCAAAAATGTTACACAATGACATCATTCATGGACAAGGAAGTCATTTAAGATTAGAGAGCTTGCCAACTGAAGTGGGGTTAATATGCACATTTGATTGCAAAGTTTATAGTTTCATTATCCGCTCACATACATAGCTATAAAATACAATGTAAAATCCCATCGAAATAGCCAATTGACCTCATAGTAAAAATTGGAAAAAGATTCGCTCCTTGCATCATCTATTAATAGACCACCCACACCTACTGGTGCGGGCCACCAGTGAATGGTTTCTACCAGCACTGGTTTCATCCAATGGCTATCACGCGCCAATTTGGAACTAAAAGTGACCCTTGTTGGTAGGAGCCATTCGTTGATCACTCACACCAATACATGTGGGCATGCTATGAATTGATGATGATGTCATGCTTACCCAGATGTCTTGAAAGTTGACAACAACTTTTTTGTGTAGCAAGTGCAACATCTTCTACAACTCCTTCTCCATCACTTAATAAGTAATGATATGCACAATAAGAGTGATGAGGACATAGTGGTCATGAAGAGGGTGAGACCGTATATGAATGTACCTCTCATCCATCCAATGTAAAGACTTGACCCCTTATATGTTTGTGGCCGACTCATCTCAAATGACTTGGACTAAGGTAAATGGGTTTTGATTTTGTTTAAATTCAAAATTTATTCTAAAAATAATTTAATACTTAAATTTTGATTTAATATTATATATATATATACCAGCTAACAAAGTAACCTCTGGACTGCATACTCTTTCAAGGCTTTCATGTTGGATGAATGAGAGGTACACTCATATGCACGATAACTCCCTCTCTTTGTGCTCACGATTGGTCATAGTAATTTCAGAGCTTGCATGGAGTTTCAAGCCCATCCACTACACTAAATAGGATTTTTAGTGTTTGATTATATTTAATGTTGTTACCACCCTACCCTGCTCAACACTAACTTTAAATTTTTGACAATTAGTGTTAGAAGAAATGCTAGAAGAGATGCTGGAATTCTCCTTTTATCATTGTTAAATTTTTTTTTCATATCCTTACTAACACTAAATTCAAACACGTAACTTCCACATATTACCATAGTTGGTATTTAGTGTTTAAGTTTACATTTAATGTTACTTACTTTCATACGCTTATTGATATTTAGTGTATGCGTTTGTACTTAATGTACAGTAACCTCCCGCTTAAGTACGCACCCGTTTAAGTACACATCCCGGTTAAGGACGCATTTTTTGGCAAAAAAATTAGGGTTCAAGATTTCTTAGTTGAACATGTCGTGAATCATCATTTGGCGTAAGTTTTGAAGTTTTTTGCGTTTGGCTTTGAGGTCGACCGCTCGGATCTTGCTTTGAAATGATTCAAATGATTTCTTAAGGCCATTAAAAATTTCCTCTGCTTTTGCTTGAACTTCAAGGCAGAGCAGCTAATCCTCGATGTCAAGAACCTACTTATAAAGAGAGTCAAAACCCTAGAATATAACTCGGTTTTCTAAATCGACATTCAGTTCCTGAGTGTTAACATCGCCTTCACTAACGATGTACTCTCGGGCTAGAGCCCTTTTACTTAGAGTATTCGTTTTGCTAAGCTTCAAGATGATTTCGCAATGTTGATGCTCATTGAGACGCTTTCCATTTGGTTTCTTTGACATTGTAGCAAAACACAAGCGATTTGGGAAACCTTAAACCCTAAAGTACACACCTACCGGCTATAGCGATTTGGGAAACCCTAAATCCTAAAGTACGCACCTACCAACTATAGCGAAACACAAGCAATTTGGAAAACCCTAAAGTACGCACCTACCAGCTAAGTACGCACAAACTGCGCATGTTCAAGTTGCGTACTTAAGCGGGAGGTTATTGTATTGAACACTAAAATTCCTATTTAGTGTGGTGAACTTGGAATGAGTGTGTGAGTAATAAGTATGTATTTCACCCCTTGGCTCATCCATCCAATATAAACACTTGACTCCCATAGGTTTGTGGTTTACTCATCTCAAATGACTTGGACTAGACTAAATCAGGATTTTGGAAACTTATTCCAATGTCATATCAACTAACAAGAGTAACCTTTGAACAACATACTATTTTGGGGCTTTTTATATTGGATGAACGAGAGGGACGTGCATATGCACGACAATTCCCTCTCTCCGTGGTCATAACCGGTCATCATCGTAACTTCAAAGTTGGCATGGAGTTTGAGGCTCATCTTAATAAGAGTGTGGAGGGAGGGAGGGAGGGAGGGAGGGAGGGAGGGAGGGAGGGAGGGAGGGAGTAAGTATGTAGTGTATTTCCACCCCTCCGCTCCCCATTTGTCGCTCAGGCTACTTCGGCTTGTGCTTCCTTCCTGCCCTTTTCTAGGGAGTGTGAGTCCGCATCTTTTGTGTATGTTTTGGTGCAGCTCTTCAGCAGCTCCGTTAGTTTATCCCCTGGGTTGGCTACTTTTCGTCTCCCCCACTCAATCTGGCGAGAAGTTGGGTGGGGGGGGGGGATCACCAGTTGTCAGTTGTCGGAAACACCTTTCAAGACTGGGTAAGTTAAACTCTACTTAGAGAGGGGGATGACACCTGTTTTTGATCACAGTCTTGATGTGAGCTCGCTCCGTGCTGCAGCTGCTGCAAGCTGGGCTGGTGTAAGGGGAGGTAAGTGGCGAAGACTATTATTTTTCAGTTAGCAGGTGCGGCGTCCAGAGAGTCATGTTTAAGTTAACTTTTTTGAGGTCTGGCAGAGGAGGCTCCGAAATGCAACAGATGGATTATATATATATATATCTTAAATCTCTTGTGTCCTGCTTCTGGCATGCTTTAACCAGGTGACCTTGAATGTCTGCTTCGGTGAGAGCAGAAATATTGCAAATCAGTGAAAGCAGGATTGGCAAGGGAATACATGATGTGATGCATTCTCATATATTGGATTGAGAGGTATTTTTTTGACAAATTTGCAAATTAGGAAGTGGTTTTTTCTATTTGTGTCAGGGCCTGGGGCGAGTTTACCATATGCATCATCATATGTTGCTGGTATGTTTGCAGTGGGCTTGATATAACAGAACATAATTTTTTTTCCTTCCTTCTTCTCGTGTATACAACGAGGTTGATTGGTGTGTGCGTTTTGATAGCCTTTTGGAAGGCGGGGGGACATGTATATACGTATTTTTCTTTCAGTTTTTCTCAGGTTTCGTGTGTGATGATCTTCCTTTATGAGTTTCGGGTTAACTCAGAAATTCAGTGACTGAGTTGGCGCAGGTCATTATGCGGCACTTGGGTTCTGGTAAGTTTGGCCAAGAACCTTTCTAAGATATAGGTTATATGAGAGACAGTGAGAGGCAGGAAATTGTGTAGTTTGTTCCTTCACCGCCGACATGAATTATTGCTTTTCTTGCGTTTGTTTTGGGTCTCTGAGGATGAACTTCGCTCTCCATTGTTGAGCTCCATTTCTTCGCATGTCTAATCGGACCAAGAGAGTTACAGAAACTCTGCTCTCCTGAAACATCCCTCCGTCTTTACGTTACAGTTATCTTTTTTGTGACCAGTCATCGAGAGCAGAAACAGATGGGGCCTCATAATATTGACGTAGCCTGTGGCAATTCGGAGGTGAGAAATTAAAGTACTTGCCGTGATGAAACTGTGCTTTCAACTTTGCCTTGGCGGCCAACCAGAGCTGGGTACTGTAGTGTTCCCTTCTTTTTTTGAAGTACAAAATGAGCTGGCTGGCAGAATTACTGGAAGTGATATCCGCTCATCATGATCGTGTGTTTCTCTTATCATTTGGAGTGCATAAGTAAAGACTGGTTTAACTTGGATTGAATCCTTCAAAACCTGCTTCTTGAAGTTGGAATTTGAAATGACGAGGTTAGGGAATCCAAGAAATCCTTCGGGTACAATCTGGACATGCTAAACATAGCCTGTACTGAGTTGGTACAATAAGGCTGGTGCCCGGGCAGGTCATGGATAATCACGTGCGAACAAAGGTTGAGTGACTCGACATGGCAGAGGAGAGCAGAGCACAACGGCTTATCCTGATTCATATATACTTAATGTGAATCCCGTTTACATATATTTTGGCATCTTGAATACCGTAGGCAAACTTTGTGCCTGTAAGCATTTTTCTTTTCTGACAACATCGAAGAACTGCTTTCCTCTTTTACCCCTCATCTTGCTTTCTGTGTGAGAAGCTCAACAGCACGGCTCTCGTCATGTCTGAACTGTGACAGTCGCTCCACACTTTGGAAGGGAATGGTTCAAAACAAATTTCTTGTGTTGATTCCAGCAAGCTCAATTGGCTTGCAGAAAATCAACACCAGGTCCGATGATGTTTACTTTTCTTCTTCTTTCTGAATGGACAACTGAGGTTGCCACGGCTGGACTTGTCTTTCTGGTTTGTTTTCTTTGATTTATCTTTGGTTTTGGGAGTGACAAGTATGAAGACGAGAGAGGAATTCTGGTTAGGTATAGTAGTTTGTAGTGGCAATAGCAACCAAGTGTCGACCTGTTAATGCCACTTTGGTTTATTTAGAAAGCAAAAGAGTCGCAAGGTACGCATCAGAAAGAGAGAAGGCACCGTAAAGCTCAGAAAAGGAAAGAAAAGACAAAGATCGGAAAATGCAAAGGAACTGGAAGGACTGGGAAAGAAAGGTTCATGACCAAGAATAGGATGCCAAATTTGCAAAGAAAGCAGAGAGATGCAAAGCAATTTTGACAAGGTCAGAAAAATGCAAGGAAAAGGGAATTTACCGCTTAGGTCTCTCTCTCTCTCTCTCTCTCTCTCTCTCTCTCTCTCTCTTTCTAACGCTCATATGAAGATTTAGGATGTGCCATTCTTCTAGAGAGAATCCTCGCTTTTCTTGAGGAGGAGCTACTCAAAGATTTTCTAGGTTGGTGGGTTTAGTATTGGTAGAAGGAATCAGGGGTCGGGTTCCCCACATGCTTTACATCGGGCTTAGCACTGATTCTTCCTGCCTGCTTGTGGTTGATCATTTAGAGATGGGTGTCTCTTTTTCTTTCTTTTTTTCCTTGTTTCTTCCTCTGTTCTTGTAAATCAAGAAACAAAAGATTACTGGGTTGCAACGATTTTTATATGCACGCACTTGTTCTATTTTTGTTGAAATATTAAATGGCATTCCAAACAACGCTTGGAAAACGAGTGTCGGAATGCTCGAAGTGAGCTCAAACTACAGGAGTGCTTATTTATTATATATATTACCTTTGTCCTTTCTTTCCTCGCATTTCAGAGCTCCGTTGGTTATCTCAATAGGTAAAGCAGATTAGTATAAGGACAGGTACGAGGAATCTATCGTGATGTAGCGTAGAGAATTGAGCTAACTTTGTTATGAAACAATGGGTTTGTCTTGTGTAAGTTAAAGGAACTTACCTCTTACTACAGGTTTTTGGACCTTCTGGCTTGTGTAATAAAATCTCGTGATGTCTAAAACATTTTCTTGATTGGCTTGCTGATTCAGGAACGGAGGATCATAGAAACGGCGCACTCCAGTTAAGGAAAATTTGGGTTGACACGACAGAATCAGGTGCACAGGGGAGACACTCCACGGGGCAATTTAGCAAGAGTTGATAATAGGAGGAGCAGAGTTTGCAGAGTATTTTCTGAATTTGGGAATGGAGACTATGTGGCATGTACAAGATTGGAAGCTTGGGCTGAATAGTGTCCTGGTAGGGATGGATTGGAGAACGACATTGGTGCTTGTGATCGCTCTGTATGTGGTTTACGAGCAGTTGTCCTACATATCCAAGCGAAAGCATTTGCCAGGGCCACTCTTCGTTCTACCTTTTATAGGAAATGTAATCGCCATGGTGGTTGATCCCACACGCTTCTGGGACCAGCAAGCTGTTGCTGCCAGAAAGGTGAGCAGAATGGCAATGATTATTTTAATATCAGTGTTGTTAGAAAGATTGGCGTCTTTTTCTGTTTCTTCTATCTTCAAGATGCGGACCTTTCATTCTGATGAGAGTTCGCATATCTATGCCCATGAATTAGTGGATTTAGGCACAATAAAATTCCTCACAGACTCTCTCTCCCTTGGTCTCTTCCCTCTTGGGATTGCGACGAATATCTTCGCAATCAGAATTGTTTTAGATAGAAAGGTACTGTTGATAATGGCATCGCTGTTTAAAAGATTGGTTTCTTTTGTGTTTCTTCTATCTTCAAGATGTGGACTACAGTCTGATGAATTCGCACAGCTATGCTCATGAAATAGTAGATTCAGGCACAATTGAATCCCTCACAGGCTCTCTCCTTTGGTCTCCTCCCTCTTGGAATTGCTATAAATTTCTTTGGCAGTCAGAAATCTGGTTAACTGAATAGAAATGGATCCTGTGGATGCAGGTGGGAGTGTTTTGCATTTTGATAAATGGCTTTGTTGTTACAAAAAATTGTTTGTTTATATTTCTTTAGTGTTTCTTTTATCTTCAAAATGTGGACTTTTCATTTTGATGAGAATTCGCTTAGCTATGCCCATGAATCAGTAGATTCAGGCACATCTGAATCTCTCACAGGCTCTCCATTTCCCTCGTGGGATTGCTACGATTTTGTATAACTCTGGATAACTGAACAGAAATTGGATCCCGTGAATGTAGGTGGGAGTGTCTTGCAATGCGCTTCTTGGGAAATTTGTGGTGTTTGTGCGAGACTCGGATCTGTCTCAGAAGATATTCGCAAATGTCCATCCAGACGTGTTTCACCTGGTAGGTCATCCACTGGGGAGGAGGCTGTTTGGAGAGAACAACCTCATATTTATGTTCGGTGAGGAACACAAAGATTTGAGGCGCCGTCTTGCACCATTGTTCACATTGAAGGCATTGGGAGTGTACATTTCCATACAAGAGAAGACAATGAGGGAGCACATCGCCAAGTGGGTTGAAATCTCCAAGCACACAAAGGATCCTATCCGGATGCGTCTGCTATGTCGAGACATGAATTTGGAAACCTCCCAGAACGTGTTTGTGGGACCATACCTGACATCGGAGATGCGGGAGGGGTTTAACAACGATTACAACAACTTTAATGTTGGATTGATGAGCTTGCCAATCTACTGCCCAGGATTTGCATTCTACAAAGCCACACATTCGGTGAGAAACCTCCAGGAAACTCTGGGCAGATGTGCTCATGCAAGTAAGCTCCGAATGGCTACAGGGGCAGAGCCAGCATGTCTGATGGATTTCTGGATGGTGGAAACTTTGAGAGAAATTGAGGAAGCTAGAGCTGCGGGATTACCACCTCCAGCACATTCTTCCGACTTCGAAATTGGCTGTCATATCTTTGATTTCCTGTTTGCTGCCCAAGATGCATCCACATCTTCACTGGTTTGGGCGATTGTCTTGACAGAGTCTTGTCCTGAAGTTTTGCAAAAACTTCAACACGAGCAATCCCAGTGCTACCCTAACCCTACAGCACCATTCACACCCGAGCTTTTGAGAGAGATGAAGTATACCGAAATGGTGGTGAAGGAGGTGTTGCGATATAGACCTCCGGCCACCCTTGTTCCACACATTGCTAATGTGGATTTCCCATTGACAGATACATACACTATCCCCAAGGGGACAATTGTGTTTCCTTCTCTCCTGGAGTCTTCATTCCAGGGATTCACAGATGCTTATGCCTTCGACCCTGATCGATTCTCACCCGAGCGAATGGAGGATCAACTGTACAAGAGGAATTGGTTGTTGTTCGGTGCAGGTCCTCATCAATGTTTAGGACAGCGTTATGCTATCAACCAACTGAAGCTTTTCGTGATCCTGTTCTCGAAGCTGATTGACTTCAAAAGGGCCAGGACACCAGGATGTGATGACCTTTTGTACACTCCGACCATTAGTCCCAAAGATGAAGGCTTGGTGTATCTTTCTGCTCGAGACTCGGAATCTGCCTCATGAAACATGGCCCAAAATCAATGCCTCAGATTGCAACATAATCCTGGACTTGTTCGACTTTGCATCTGTATTCAACATGATTCATTCAGGATTCATTAGGTGTTACACTGGAAAAAGGTCATCACATATATCCTCCCAAGAATTCAACATGTCTGATCATGTTATGATGATCTGAGCAGGTAGCCTGTTGTGTAATTTCTCGTCACGGTGCAAAGTTCATGGTTTCAATTGAGACCATGATAGTGAAAATTTGTTATGATGTCATTATGTCACCCTCTGTTATGTTTGGGTGTACAGATGACAAGTGATGATCTGTAACTTAGCTGGAAGAAGAACAACAGCAATGACGGAGGAGGACATTTGTTGGATATAATGCTGTTCTTTCAAAGGTTCGTGATTTTTAGCTGCTGTCAATTGCAGGGACTCCCTCCACATTGGGGTGATTGTTGTGCTTCTTTGTGGGCACGATAGAAAATGCCTAACAAAGAGAGTGCATTAGTGCAAAAGTTGTCCCATGCATCCTGTTTTTCTATGATGCCTCAGTCCAAATGTTCATATTGTCCTGCTGGGGCTACAGTTGTACATGACAGATCATATGAAAAGTTTCTCCTCAATCGTTGCAGAGGAGCTTTGTGCTGATCCTTGTTGACTGTCTGGATGTGTGGGTGTAAGAATCACACAAAAACAAGATGATAAGAACCAGTGTTGGTCTTGTATCGTCATTTTTTGATACCAGTCAGGAATCTGTATTGAGGATTTCCCAAATTTCGATACCATTTGGGTATGAGTATTTGGCAGTATGTTTGTTTTCGATACCATTCAAACCTATATACCAAGCAATGATCTTCATGCCTGGGTAAAATTGCCCTCATATCAACATGGTTTGGAATGGTATTGACCAAATAATAACTTGGGATTTCAAATATTCTCTCACCTTGACATACCCACAAAACACCAATATTTAATTGGTACTACAATTTTGATATTCACAGGTAAGTCTTTTGATACCAATTTATTGATGTTGCATATTGATACTATGTGTTCACCAATATACTAGAACAACATTGGTAATAACCCTCTCTTGCTTAGCTCTCTTGGATGATTTTCAAATAAAAGCAGCTCCTATGTGATAAGGATGTTTAGATTGACATAAGGCAAGCATGCCTGATTTAATTACTTATCTTATAATGAAATCCTATATTTAAGTGATGCATGGCAAGGTGTGCATGTAAGAATGGACACCAAAACAACATGTGCTCAAAAGAGATTAGACTGTGTTCAAAATGTGCTGACCATTTTAGCCTCAATGGTCAACATAATTGAGGGGGCCAATTTGATTAAGTTATGATTATATGGTCAGTACCTTTGATAATTCATATCAGTTTAGGCTCTGAATTCTTTTGTGATTCAACCTGGCTTCTCCATCCACATTTGCGGATCAACCAAAATTTAAAGTCCATGAATCCGAGTTGTATTTCAGAGCAACAGGAAAATGTAACCATTTGAGACCTGTCTACCTTACAGGCCAAAATATGCATGACAAAGTTGTGAATTATGGTTGACTGTCTCTCAAGGTACATGCTTGAAAAATTAAAGTGCATCTCAAGTCACAAGTTATGATAAAATAAAGACTGTCCCCTAGATGGATGATTATGAAGGAATCCTGTGAGGTATGCTTTGAATATATGTATAAACTTGCAATCTTGACTGTTGGAATGTCAATTGTGCATTGGTAGTAAAGTTGGCATGCTCAGCACATAATTTTTCCACAAGCCGAGGATTGTTTCTTGGTAGGACTCTTACAATCTACCAGAAAGGAGTGTCCTTGTTGGAAGGATTTTGTTTTATTAAGAAGCAAAGTCGGTGCATTTGAGTTCAATAACCACTAGTGTTGGCATTCTTTCAAGAGCAACTCCTAGTCACTGGAAAAATGATACTCTCAATAAACAACTTTCTACCCACAAAGCTTAATTGTTTTCCAAAAACCTTATTGCCCACCAATTCTTAAGAAAGGCCATCCTCTAAACCACTAAATCCACCTTCAAGAATTTGTCGACACTGACGTATTTTGATATATTTAGAGACTCAATGTGTGATGAGCATGTCACATTGGCCCTTAAAAGGTTTTGAAAGTTGACTATTTGAGAGAATCATTCACATTGACCATAGAAGTTGCTCTTAGATAGTCACTTTGTGCATTCAGATGATAAATTCTTGAAATATTAGAGTTATCCTTTTATTCAACTAGAGTTTCGGTTATGAACTAGATTTTCTGCATACAAAATTTTACATATGCGATAAGTTTTCGGTGACTTACCAAACATGAAAGCAGTCGGTTGCATGTTTGATGTCCATGTGAAGGTTTGAATGAAGACCATTCTATATTGGTCCATTGGGGGCCATATTCATTTTAGCACCTTTTGGCATGCCAAATCGATTTGGCCCTCAATGAACCAATATAAAAAATTCTTCGTTGAAACCTCCACACCAACTCCAAACATGCACCGAAAGTTTATTGATTGTAGGAAGTTTTGCATGCAAAAACAAGCAACTCCCAACCAAAAATTGTTTGAATTAAAAGAAAACTCTCTATTGAAAAATGATCTTCTTAGTACTGAGTATATTACAGTGCTTGACCATTTGATTTGCATGCCTCTTGAGTGGATGTTACATATTTGTAAGGATTGTACATGCATGCTTTATGACACAACTTGTTGCTCATTAACCCAATCAATGTGTTACTTTGAAGGGGTTCTGTTTCTCTTACACTGAAAATAAACAGTGCTTAAAGTTGTCCAAATAAAATTTCAATTTCCACCTCACGTGTTTAATTTTCATAATGTTAAAATCTGTACAGGGAAAATAACAAAAAAAACACTTGAAATTCACAAACACGATGCCATATCTGTTGGACGAAAAATGAGTCGCTTTTTTTGGCACCCAAGTGGCCTAATCTGAGCAGGCTACTATGGTATCAAAAATCTGACCATCAAAACTTATCTGATGATCAAATGAGATGTGAATCTGCATTCCTATGAGAAAATGGCTTACCTTCGGAAGTCTTGCCATCACAACAAAATTAGTACTTTTTTGGGTCAAATTTTGTCCTGATTATGCGTTTGTGGACTCCTTCTATTGCCAGCCATGGATCATATTTTGTTATCCTAGCAAAAAGTCTATCAACTTGCTAAGTAGAAGTGGAAAAGCCTCTCTCCAAAGGAGTGGGAATACATACTGCATACAAGGGTAGGTATTTTGCAACCAGCTTTAGCTTCTGTGTTAAGTTTCTATCCAGAAGGCGGTGCACCACTGAATCAATCTCACACTCATCAAAAGATTCGTGGAATGATTTTGAAGCGCACTCTCTTACTGTAAGCTTCGTAGTACTTGTGATACTTGATTCTGCAGTTCCGGTCGTCACGGTTTGCTCGGTCCATCAAAAGCACTGTCAAGAAGGTTATGTAGAAATATGGAATTGCCTGCAGCACATAGTACAAATTAGCTTGTCAAATAAGTGCACTTGGAAGCTGGATACCTATATTGAGGTTAGACACACAACATCAGGTGGTTTGGAATGTGGTCACCCTTTGGGAGTTTTTCAATGTGGGCCTTGTGAGAGACTCTAGGTAAGGAGACGACTCACGAGGAGCCCTGCCACGGGTTGTAGTAGGCACTCAACCTATCAAGCCACGGTGGCGGTGTGGTAGGTACCGGGTGCTTACTATAATCAATGGCAAGGCGACACATGTCAAGTGGGTCAAATATTATAGATTAGATTGAAATTTGGTCATCCCTTGGGAGTTGCTTAATTTGGGTCTTATGAATGTCTAGGTAATGGATGCGAGGAACCTTGCCATGGGCTACAATAGGCACCCAACTTATTGAGCCATAGTTGCGGCATGGTAGGTATTGGGTGCTTACTACAGCTGATGGCAAGGCGACACAGGTCCATTAAGAGACGTAGTGGGTCAAATACTAATGAACTTGATCATCCCTTGGGCGTTTGCTCAAATTGGGTATTATGAATGTCTAGGAAATGGATGCGAGGAGCGTTGCCATGGGTTGTAGTAGGCACTTGATCTATTGAGCCTCGGTTGCAATGTGGTAGGTACCAGGTGCTTACTACAATGGGCGGTAGGACGGCACTTGTCCATTAGCAGACGCAGTGAATCAAAATTCAAAAGATAAGATTGGAACTTGATCATCCCTTGGGAGTTCCTCAATTGGGCTCCATGAACTAGGTAGTGGATGCAAGGATCCCTGCCACGGATTGTAGTAGGCACCTAGCCCATTGAACCATACTTGGCGGGTGGTAGGTAATGGGTGCTTACTATAGGTGATGATAGGATGACATGCGTCATTACTAGACGAAGTGGTCATGCCATGGCAGGATCATCAATTATTGGTGATAATTTGTCTCCTTATGTCAAAGCATGAACATACACATCATGTTAGCAAAATCGCTTAACATGATCACTGCATAGTCATAATCATCTTTAGCAAGAAAGACGTACATGTCTGAAGAGAGCCGGTATGGTCCAAAAGAAGGCAACACCAATTTCTGGTGCATAGTGGAAATGCCTTGCAAGTCCCCACCTGACAAGAAACAAAAAACATGCTCATTGGTAATCAATGGATTTTGCTAAAGAATGCAAATACTACAACAATATAAGCATATTTTCTTCAGACTTATTGCCAATTGGTTCAATTAGTTTCGTGACAAACTTGTGTTTTCACTAGATTGAATTGCAATGTAGTTGGTTGAGGTCATGTTACCATCCAGCTGTGAGAAGCAGGCTTTGTTTGTGCTCTCCCCACTCTGTTTGATAATGAGCTAGAATCTGAACACCCATGGACATATTAGTGCAGTAGGTGATCTTCAAAATAGCCTGCCAATCCTATGTACGTGTCTATATATCTCCAAACATAACACATTAGTAGGAAAAGAAGGCCTTTTTGATTGGGTCCATTTGATATGTGTCACTAAGTAACCGTTTTGATACTATATATGATGTTTTAACATGTCTTAGATGATCTCATGTCAAAGAAAAGTCTATTCGACATGGTCCATTTGACTAGTGTTATTTGTGATCCATTAAAAAGGATCAAACTTTGTATCAAATGTGTGTCAATTTAATCATTTTGATACAAAATATGATGTTGTTAACATGTCCTGAACAACATCATGTGTCAAATGAGACGTGCCGAAAAGGCCCCGATTTCCTCATAGCAGTTAGTGGAAATGAATTCGAGGAATCAACCAACCTTAGTGGGAACTTTCCCCCAGATTCGGCATTTTCCATGGGAATGGCGGAACACTTGACGTTGTCTATCACAGTCCCAGCAAATATATATCATAGACGTTCCAAACAAAAACATCGTCAGCGCCACCTGTAACCCAACCACCGGGGCTCAGCTAGATGAACTAGTGATCTAGCTAGGCTAGGACTTATTCAGCTGTCAAATATTAGTATTGTACGCAAGTGCAGATCACTCGCTCGAATTGGCAGCTTGTATAGTATAAATCTCCATCGATCAGTCTAACTAAAAAGTTAATTAGCTTCTCTTCAATTGTAACAATTAATATGTGTCCAGAGTGAGTTGAAGAGAAGGTACTCCTCGGCCCAGCTTGACTGGATGTGAAACCAAATACAAGTTCACCGCTGGATACACTGAAGGGATCCATGTAAGGCTATTCCACACAAAAAACCATCCAACTGCAGCCCACATCCAACCCAATGCATGCACAATCCACTTGTTAGTGGCCGTCTTGAACATCTGTGAACTTCAAACATTACAAGCCAGCAGATTGAAAATTAAAGCTGCAACTTAGAAAGACTGCCAGTTGAGCTTTCTTTGTACTGACCTTCTCAGAGGGTTCTTGAAATGTTAAGGAAGGGCTATCTATGCATTACAAACGAGGTGATGGATGCGAGGAACCATGTCACATGGTGCTCTAGTAGCTAGGTGCCCGGTCTATCAAGCCGCCGTGGCGGTGACATAGGTTTTCGGTGCCTACTACAATTGATGACAAGCCGAAACATGTCCATTACTGGATGTGGTGGTCAGTCCATGATAGGGTCATCATTTATGGGTGATAATGTGTCCCTTCGTATCCAATCATGAATAGACACATCGACGAAATCACTTTGCTTGATCACTCTGAACTAGGTAATGGATGCAAAGAGTGGGCTCTCACATTTTGTAGTAGGTGTTTAGCTTACCGCACTGCAGTATTAGTGAGGTAGGTATTGGGTGCCTACTTCAGTTGATGGTAGGTGACACTTCTACATTGCCAAACATCATGGTTATGGTCATGGCATGGTCATTAGTTTCCGGGGGGTGGATTCTTTAGCAAAAGCCTAAATGACGTGCATGGGTCACTATGAAATTAAACCCCCTGTATACGAGAAAGTTATAGCGAAAAAAGAATCTATACATACTAAAGGTAGGCTAGAAAATAGACTCATGTATTTATACTAAGCTTTTGAACTCGATGTGATAAATGCCTCCACTACATATACAAAATTTAAATCATGAAATAACTAAGCCTTTAATACATATATAATCCACTTTCACTTTTCAATAAGAAAGTTATTGAACATTTTTTAACTCATCGATTGCATCAAACAAACAACGACAAGAGCACAATAAGTAAGCCAGAATTTGGAGAGCAAAACTCAAGGAGCCAACAAGCATTTCCGAGAGCCTCTCTAGTTTGAAAAAACTTAGAACTCAATATAAATCCTAACAAGAATGAACAAGGGAGGCATTGGGGACAGTTATTACATGATTATAGTGGATGAAAACATAAATAGGATGAAACTAGCACATATGTCGTCAATTTTTTCTCCGAACCTTAAAACCCCCTTCTGTACATCTACCTTTACTTCAAGATTCTTAAAACCCTTCTTAGATGTACACACTAGAGAAAACTGATCTCTCTCCCTTATGTATACTATGTACTATGCTAATACCTCAAATAATACCCCTTACTACACTCACGTTAGTTCGTACATGATATGAAATGTGCACCCCTGGGCATCAGTTATGATTGATAATGTGCCTCGTATCCAATCATGAAGAGACACGTCAACCAAATTGCTCTGCTTTGACCACTCTTTTGTAGACTCTCACAAAGTGGGGAAACAACTCTGAGGAGGTCGATATGTTGGAAGCAAATGTACCTCGATCATGAGCTATTTCCAGTGAGCTCCAAAAGGCTGCCTCTGTCCAAAAGAACTTGGTGATATATATCAGCATAAGCAAGCTGGACACCATCAAGGAGTCTGATATTTGCCCTTGAGTTTCAAACTGGCGACATAATATGACACATTTTGTTCAGGATTTGAAGAGTGACCTTAACCCATCCTCATAAGTTCAAGTTTTGCAATCATGGCATTTGCTAAATGTTACCATATATCCTTACATCAAGGTCAACATAATCTCGCTACTCGGGAAACCAAGGGGGATGATGGTAGGTCCACCTGCTTGATTGCAAAGCTTAGGACCAGAACAGCCCAGCCCATTATGGCGAAGCGACAATTCAAGAAAATCTTGATGTCAAAAACCTTCCACATTCTGGGGTACAACTCCATTCCCTACCACAGCAAAATAGACAATATCATCTTTATGTGATCAAATAATCTGTGTGACACGAAATCACAATTGTTGTACTCGAATAAAAGTCTTGTCTTCCCATAGGTCTTGATGCACTTGAAATCGACAATATATATGTCAAATTACTTGAATAACTTACCCAGAAATAGTCCACTAAGACGTTGCCACTTGTGCCCCAGTCTGAGGTTGAAGGTGATATATGACCCTGTGAAATTATTCCATGCCCAATGTTTTGAGTGAGTACTACAAACTTACTCAGACATAGAAATGTGACCAACAGTGACAATAGACATTAAATATATCACAATGAAAACTTCTGTAGATTCGCAGCAGACCTCCTAGATTTAGCACACATAAAGAACTTCCTCTAAAACGAAACCATCATTTTGTGAAGAGATTGAGGCTTACTTTGAAATAGAGCAAGACGGACAGAACATAACTTGAGCATATAAGAACTGATTGAATTTCTCCAATCAAATCGTACACCAGAGCTGGATTGAACCATTTTTCCCTGGTGCATTAAACCAAAGTTCCATGTCAAAGGTGGCATTGTGTAATGCATTCCAGTTGGTTTTGGTCATCGACTGTCTATGTGTCTTCATATTAAAAGTGACAAAAACATACGAAGACGGCATCAGCACAGTTGTATTTCGTTGATGAAGTAGTCAAGGATGGTAATGGGGATTTACTTGTAGAGCAGGTAGTATACAACAATTGTAGTCAGAAAACATGGAACTCCATTTTTCTGTTTCCAAATGCAGGAATATCAAATGGTTAGCAAATGAGCAATCGTCACACATTGTCTCCTTCACTTCAACATTTCCACTCAGCTTTGACCTCATGGCATACACTTTCGAAAGAAGCAACCTTTTTCCTTCTAGTCTTGGGAGAAGGAATGACACCTTGTCCTTATAAGAACACTACCAGTTTCTCCTATTTGAATACCATTGGGTTCCACAGGGAATCTTATTTGGTCATGGATACCCATGAT
Organism: Polytrichum commune; assembly: GCA_950295325.1. NCBI lineage: Eukaryota > Viridiplantae > Streptophyta > Polytrichopsida > Polytrichales > Polytrichaceae > Polytrichum > Polytrichum commune. The sequence goes on from OX485809.1 coordinate 31,929,713, forward strand.
TAATTCCCCCTTCTAAGTATTCAACCCAACTCATCTGGCAAGGAGTTGTGCAGAACAGTCTAATTTCTTCGAAGAGCTGTAAGGCGTCTGCTTGACAGAAGCTCACTGTTTCGCATCCATTCTTTTTTTTTCCTTTAAATAAAGATATAGATATGTGCAACAACAAAACTTCTTAAGGAAATGTTTGCCTATTTCTGTACAGAGTGAAGCACTTCTGTCATTACTTTTCCAAGTAATCCTAGGCTGTATTCATCCGAGGTATTATTGCATGATATATATGCATCAGGAGATGGCGGTTGGTCAGGAAGCAGATTTCATTGTAATGGGGTGCATCAAATGCAGAATGATTTCGTTGCAAGTAATTGTAGTGAGGTTAATATGATTTACAAAGAATGCATAATTCGAACGATGTATTTATATTTAGATATACATAGGTTTCCAGAGAAATTAAACCGTGTAAAGGGGGCGATTGCCAGCGGGAGTTGAAGGTCCCAAGTATCGCTCCCCAGGTACAAGAACTTGCAAAGCAGCTTCAAATACAGCGAAGTAAAAAATCAGCCTCAATGCACGGATTGTGGGGAAGGGCCATACGTCCTTGAACCCAACGATTCCTCTAGTTAAAAAAAAATTCCATGATTTGTCGATTGACCCATCTGTTTGCACAATTGTGTAAAATCTGCACACATGAGAACTAAACATATTGATTATCATGCTGTTGTTATTGTCGTCCGCTCCTGTCCAACCTTGGCCTATATAAATATAGTCTGTGCATCATACCCCTGGTTATATATATACAGCACTTTGTCTTGGCCGTGCAATTTGATACATATGTGATTTCTATCGATGCCTGCTCCATTATGTATGTGAATCCTCAAGAAAATTTCGACGCTGAGTATCCCTTACCAGACCGATGCTGGATTTCTCTCACCAATGAAATCCTGGTTCATTTGAATCTCAGAACCGTAGTGACAAAAGCATAACCATGGAATTGCCAAGGTTTTCAGGTTGCAATTGCATTGGCCGTTGTTGCAGACAATGGGTCAACTTTTAATGGTTGCATCTAAATTTGTGCAAAGGAACGTCTTCTGACAAGTTTTCACATCTGCTGTAACTTGTTTTGATGCCATTTTGTGTAACACCGCTCTGATAAGAACGGGATCAGTGGTATGTATGTATATATACATTTATGAAGTTGGCTTGTGAAGACCCTGGTTGTTGTGCGTCAGGGTTTCCAGTGACTGCCAAAATGCCCTATTCTGGATAATTGTCAAGTATGGCTTCTAAGATAGTCTATGTAGAATTTAACTTCATGGAACGGCACCACCAGTGAGTTCCAATAGTTCCATGTCATGCACTACCCATGCGGCTCCAGAGAGCCCCTTTGAGATCTCATCATATATCAAAAACCAACAAGGTTTCAAGCTTCAGTTTTCGGATATCTACTCTAATCTTGCAACCTACTGCTGCTGCGGCATCGAAGGAGGTCCACATTCTGCAGATTGAATCTCGGCTTCTGTCATTGCAAATTATCTAAGCAGATTTGAGATCAATTCCTCTTTGAGAAACACATTTCATGTGGGAAAACTGCAATACAGTCCTAATCTAACAAGGTGGCACCCCTAACTTAATTCTCCAATTCTGAGGCCTCAGATTTCCTCTGCGCTACATTATCCATTTTGAGAAGTTTTATCACAGCAAACACTTTGCGAAACATTGCAAATCGCATCCGAGATTTGAAAGTCGACATAACTTCCTCCCGGATGCAGAAACAGGATTCCTAATCGGTGGTACAGCGGCTGTTAAAATTTTAATTGGAGTCTGAGGAGAGGGGCAATGTGATGATGGAAGCCAAAAGAACGAGCGCTTTGGAACCTAACCTCTCTAATAACACTACAATTGGGAGGCTGGGCTTATGGTGTGATGAAATTAACCTCTGGGAGGCTCATAATAGCTATAAGAATGTGATGAATGATGAACCATTGCAATGCATGACGACTTATGGAGAAAACTACAGTTATTATAATTTCATAGTAGGGGGAGGAGGTGAATTAGGGGACTTGCGAGTAAATGATGAAGAGTGGAGAGCCCAGCATGAGGGTGATCATGGCGGTCGTTTTAAGAAACTTGGCCTGGCCGCCATAGAGCTTCTGATGGAAATGTTCGAAGTGGCTGCCTTTTCTGCTCCTAGATCTCTTAGGCCCCCTCCGCTCCTCGTACGTCCTCTGCAAAGGCCTCCCCCTGGTGCCCCGCACCGTGTTGATTAACTCATCCATCCCGAACCACCCTAACCCCCCACCCGCTCAACCAGCAAATTCTTTCACCACTTAACGTCCGCCGCCCGCCGATCCTTCACTAGTTTCCACCACCACCAGAATAATCTTCTCTATAAATTGAACTTCACCCTAATTCACTGTCGATTGCAAACTCCCTCCCCAAGCCCAACAGCAGCAACTGATCATCATCGTCCTCCTCCGCCCTTACCCTCCTCATCCTCCTCCTTCAACTCTCATTATCATAATAATTTGGCAGCCATGTATGGAGGACCCAGCCCCCTCCCCAACACGGCATTCATTCAGCCAAGCAGTGCCCGGCTAGCTCACCATCAATTCACCCCTGCTGCCACCAGACTTAGTAACAATAACCTGGCACACTCGTTCCTACTCATCTGCTCAAACCAGCCCTGCAGGCGGGCGGCGGGAGACCTGGGATTGCGATAGGGATTGGGGATGGGATCGGGATTGGGGTGTCCTCTTACGGTAATGCAATGAGCAGGCGGAATGACGAGCGGTTGCGAGCCTGCAGAGGCGGAGTCATCTTTCAGATGTTGATATAAAACTAGACTGTCCATGAATGCAGGGGTCATGGCGAATGGTGACTAGCGTAGGGCATGGTCCTGAAGTGAGAGAGTTGTCGTGGTGGTGGTGATGGCGATGGCCAGGACATTGCAGATGATCGTGTGGAGCTGCGGGACGAGGAGCTCGACGAAGGAGCAGCGCAAGGAGGCGAGCCATCACCCATGACTCTCTGGATCCGGTAGTTGCCAAGAGTTGTGTGGATGACTTCCCGCGGATGGATGACTTCCCACTCACACAGGCTTCCTTGGATGGATGGATGAATGAATGCATGCATGTGTGTGAGAGTGAGAGTAAGAGAGAGAGGCTTAAACCCAAGGCCTTAACCAGTTCATTGTTTTAAGTACTTGCACATAACATTATTCAGCTGGTCTCAGCCATTCTATTTTTATGATATTCAGTGATAGTGTTTCACCCGAACCACACAGGTTTTTCAGGCTGAATTTATTTATTGACAAGCACATGTAAGGTATAACTCTAGCACCTTACATGACAATCCCGGTCCCCACCCAACCTAGTCGTTCAGCTGGATAGTGTTATGCAACATCATCATGCAAGAACATTCGTGGGAGCCAATGCAGCGTGAGCAATATTATCTTCCTCCTCCACGTTTGCACCCAAAGTGAACATACTCAAGTATGGCCTCCTCCGAAACCTTAGAGTCAAGCGCATCTACCATGATGATGGAGGAGATGTACCCCAACTAGGATTCCATGGTGGTGGCAACAACAAATAATGCATGAATCACATCCTCAAGCTCCACACTCTCTGGCACACGAAAGCGTGGCAACATGGATGGCATCCATGCCACTACTTCGCAAAAGAATTATCCATCCAACTGTTGGGTTTAAATTGGCTGGAGTGTAGTATTGTTCCTGGCAAAGTTCGACCAAGAAATCAAGACATATAATTTGAGCTTGTACTTCATCCATGAGAAGGGCCTTTCAATCACGTTTGTATGTGTCAATGCCACATGATTCTTCATGGCAACTGCACCATGCTTCACATACTTGTCCACACCGGCAATCTTTTCCTTTGCAAACACATTGTTGTCCACACACAAGAGATGATCCTCTAGGATATCTTTCAAACAATACTCAATCATGCCCAACCATGTGTGCACACCTTGTTGCTTCAGAGACTTACAATGCCCCAAGTGTCCATGGATGCCATGAGGCACTCCCTCAACAATCTACCCTAGACCCACTTTGATGGACATAATCACTATCAAACTTGTGGAGTGGACCTTGATGACACATTGCAAATGCAAATGAAACATGGGCCTCCCTTTCTCCATTGCACAAAATCCCACAACACATTTCTCCCGAATGTATTTATCCATAACACGAATTGTGGTGGGAGGAATGTGGATGCCGCCCACACCAACAATGACACTCACCTGCGTGTATTTAAACTCTCATGTACGTTACTCTCTGCCCTCTCTTCCCCCTTTGCAAGAGTTGCATCCTTCATCATGCAAGATATTCTCCTAGTTGTTCAATACAAGTTAAAATCTCTTGATAGTTGCCCTCAAACTTCTTTTTTCGTGTAAGTTAGATGTTTTTAACTAGAAAGGACACATTATATATGTCTCTTGATGATCAAACCAAGTTTGGCAAACTTTTGTCTACATGTGCACTTGGTTGCAAATGCTTATGATTGTAGGTGGAGTTTGTGCTTCCGCAAGCGTGTGGTAGGGACCGGTGTTGTGGATGTAGTTGTCTTTGGCCACCACCAATGCCGTAGGCCAACAATTGCAAGAGCCATGCCTGTTGCTACGGTAGTGCCCAACTAGCAGGCTAGGCCAAGCCACGGCCAACAAACCCCCACGATATCTTGGGCAAGAAGGGGGGGGGGGCTTACTAAGTTTTACCACCATTTATTATACACCTACTTGGCTATCATAGAGCACATATTTTGAAACAAGGTAAAATGATGCACTATTGTATTAAATTGTGATATTCTAAAATAATTCACAAAAATATTAGAACATTACATGAAGATCTGATTGAGGTGACCCACACTCTACATCAACAACCAATGGCTTTATTTATTGCACACACATCTTAGGCAGGTCCTTCCCTGCTCTTCACATCCTTACATGGCCTCTCTCTCATCTTTGTAGTTTTAGGGAGGTCTAATGTGAAGCCCATACTAAGGCAAGTGAACTCCCTTGAGAGAGCTTAAGTCCGGTGATCATATGATTGTCATCAAATAACACACAAATATATCTCTTGAGTAGTTTCAATTTTTTTTTTTTTTGCAATGCTTTGGATGATATTGTTTACGGGCAAACTTTGCAACTTCGAAAGCTTTTGATCTAGAATTGATCACAAATAATTCGACATCTTATGCTAAAGGATTAGATGGCAAGTTTAGGGTTTCCTCACGCATACACTTTGAAAGCCCACAATGAGTGTTTGTCCATGTGTTCTTAATTTGAGTCTTTAATTATGTGCACATCTATGAAGGTAAGTGAGTGCATTACAATTTTTGTCCTCAATATTTGTAGGATAATCTACAAAACAACATATTCTTAACTTTATACATGGCATAAGCTATAGTTGTCAAATTGATTTTAATGCATATGAATATGTTTTGAATTTTTGTTTTGTTTGGTAATTTTTTAGTTTGATTTCTTTATTCTTGCATTTAAATATATTCTTTGGGATCATAAGTAATCACCACCTTTGGCTCCTAGCCATTAGCTATTATAACCAAAATATAACAAAAAAAATGTAGTGGTGTGAGACATGTACATTGCTCCCAAAATGAACTAAATTGTCCAATGGGATGACCATGTAATTCTGCAATGCATTAGCTTGAGGTGATTTTTGTTACCCCTAGAAAACATATGGGAAGGGGGGGGGGGGAAGGAGGGTTGCCTTAATTTGAAGAAGATGCCCACTTCCCCTTGCCTGCTCAATTATTCATAGTCAAGGCCCCAATGGGCAGCTCAAATGAATGGTGCAAATTTCATGGTTGACAAAAAGAAATGGCGGTCACACCCTATCACTCTTGATTGTCAATAGACTTTCCGCCTAAAAAATTGTTCAATGTCGTCACTAATTATGCTCTAACACTCTTGTTGTGCAGTTCTTATCTATTGCCATTGAACAGTTGTGGGTCCACGAGTAGAATGACAATGAAGAGAATGAAACTTTCAAGGTTAGGTTTTTGAGACAATTGCAGTGAAATATATACCACTACACTGAATATGATATTTAGTGTCATAGGGTATTTTATGTCACTATGGCAGGCCTCATAAAATTAAGCATTTGCAAATTAAATATATTAGCTTAATTTATGCACACCATGTCCCCAGGGCGCCTAAAATAGGCGTTTTTCAAGAAATAATTGGAAAGTGCTTGGAATTGGACAACTGGAGTGTGTTTCATATGGTGTTGTCTGTGGCATGTTTTTTTGTGTTGACAGTGAGAAGGCTCTGATCAGCGAAGACGACCATCATGAGTGCGAACTGCACAGACTCTTCATCGAGACACGTCTTGGGCATTTTTATAATGCTATTTTTCCTTAATTTATGCACGCCGCTTTAATAATTCTATGCGTTTTGCATCTATTTATAGAACGTCTAATTTAATGAAGCCTGCACTATGGTAACTTTTTGGATGACACTTCTTATTAATAAGTGAACAAATATTGTCATGGATGATGGATGAGTTCATCCATTGGCCAAAACCCTACCTTCTCTTGTAAGCAACTTGTGATGAAATATTTATCATGGATGATTGAAATTTGGATGAAAAATGACTTGGTAAGTGACAGTACTTGCAACACTGTAAAGCTATAATACCCCCCAAATTTTATAAGGAATGACAAATAATATTGGGGTTAACATTTAGTGTTGGTGAAACTTTACCGCAGTTCACAATTAGTAATGAGCAAGACATTTATACCTGGTGACACTAAATATTGTATTTAGTGTACTTATTTGCAGATGTCCAATTCGTGAGCAAGCACAGAGATCATCATTCGCATACAATAGGATTCTTGGAGAGATGATTTTGGATCTATGGTTGGATGGGTTTTTCTTCCGGGATAGCAACCCAAACAAATAATTATAGGGGGCTCGTCCAAAATTTTCACAAAGACATAGATTTTGTACACATAATTGTGCATATAATCTACATAAGGTTTCAAATTATCTGGATTCAAGAGTTTCAGAAGAGAAGCGGAAGAGATGCCACCAAGAGAAGCTGGGAAGAGAATAAGGGTTAGGGTTTACAAGCCAAAATGATTTGTATTATTTTCAAAAAAATTGTAGATTATATAAATTATAATTAGGTATGATGGAGACCAAATTATGGACGTGCCTCCATGTCCAAGAAAATGTCCACATTATTTTCAAATTACTTATGTATTATAATAATACATAGGCACGTTCAAATCAAAAAGTTATCATGTATTATGGACAGTCTCAATGTGCACTACATCACTCCATTCTAAGTTCTGTAGAATTATTCTTTGGTATGATGTACAAGGAGAATATGGATGGACTATTTTGTTACAAATTATTTGCACTAGTTGCCACCCCGGGGTTTTTCCATCCTTGAATTCCTTGCACATGGAAACATCTATCATTCTAGTTGCGTGGGGAGCGTGGTGGGGAGTTATTGAACCTTTGGAACCTTATTGAATAGGGTGATGAGGATTGCTAGGACATGTCAAAAGACTCGAATATGTGTTTGGTGGGCGTGCTGAGATTGTAAGATAGCACGAGATTCTAAGTTTTGTCTTATGAACCATCATAGATGACCTAGTCAATAGTTGCAGAGATGATAAAGAATGAACTTGATCATAAATTCCATTATTGTAGTGAGTTGCATTGTTCAAGTAATTGATAATTTTTGTGTTCAAATCCAATATGATGGTCTATTGTTTGATTTTGAATCATGAAGGTTGCCGCAAAGCTCAAAGTTGAGGATAAACCTTGTAGTTTGAGGGAAGCATGTCTCCAAAAGATGAGAGAGAAAACAATGAATCTCACAAGCATGAGGAGCATACAAACGAAATTAGACTGATTGGTGAAGATACAATATCGCATTAAAATCTCCAATCTAGAGGCTGAGAAGACATTCATACTCTTGCCCCAGGTGCCAATCGAGCAAAGATTGTTCGTCATTCAGCCAAGCAAAACTCAACTCCAACAACATGAAAACAAGTCCAAATTGCCTAGTTAGTCATGTCAACTCCAAGAATATTTTGTGAGAGCTCCAGGATGTTCAAGCTGGATTCGACGAAGGAGCTGCAAGTACACCATCAATTACAAAGATACTAGCAAAAAATCAAGATCCTCTCCTCTGTTTTATTGGAAGGTGCAAGCATGGTAAAGTGTGCCAAAAAAAGTCTTCTGGTATCTTAAAACCATAGTTTTTTGGGTCAAACGTCTACAGTAGTAGCAAAGTGTTGTTTAAATTGAATATTGTATCATGGTGATCTTTATTGGTGTGTTAAATACTCAAATGTAGAATACCAAGATGAGATCTTCAAAACTTATCATTAAAACTAATGTTCAAAAAGGTCCTCATGAAAGAGTGAATCTCTTTTATATAAAAAAAAAGTGACAAATCTACATTCAAACATTGATCCAATTCACATTTTGGTTATTTAGAGTTCAATGTTTCATCCAAGCAACTATAAGAAAGTGAAGGCTATACACTTGAATCCTTCATGACTACTATAGGTCCATAGCCACTTAGTGATTGAGGACTTTGCCCCATTGATTCTAAGGAAAAAAAAAATACAAAATTCCCTTATTCATGTCCACATCCCCTCCTTGGACTACTTTCATAAAGTACACGCACAATCCTTCACCCCTCCGACCCATATTTAGAGTTATTCGGGGTGAAAGGTTTCACCCAATCAAATGAAAGAAAGTGAAATCTATGAATTGGAGCGATTTGAATCAAATACGAAGCCATTTAAATGTGAGTGAGGACTTTTGCCCCATTAACACAACAATGGAACATCCAACAATCTCTAACATACCTTATAGCCAATTTTAACCATTGCTAACAAACGGTTGAAAATGGGAGGTTGATCAAAATCCATTATGGCCTCTACTATACTCTAAATTAAGAAGCTAGCAATGGAAAAAGCATTTGAGACTAGAATTGAGGGATATAATTGCACCCCTATTGTCAAAAAAGTTGAGAATATTCTTAAGCGTTGCATATGAATGTCATTGAATAAGAATTTAGTTGTATCAAACTGATGCATGGACTCAACAATGATTGACTACATGATTTAAGCATAATTCAATGCACAAACTTTATAGAGACATCTTTACTACTCATATTGATCTCCATCTCTTTTAATTTGGTCTCTCTCTCTCCACCTCAATGTCAGCCTATCATATTGCACTTTTTGTACTCAAGGTGGGTGCAAGCACGCTAAAGTGGACAACTCCTTATCCATGCCTAGGTTCAAGTGAAAGTGATTCAAAACTATACACTAACCTTGAATTTTGTGAAGAAAAATTTCATGGACATTCAAAAAACATTTTGATCTACAAAGCCATGCAATTTATGATGAAGGAAACAATTCCAAGAAAAGTTTACATATTTTAGAAGACGGTGCAAGTGGTGTGGAAGTAGGTGATATTGAACAAAGTAATTGTCTAGAATTTGTTAAAAATACAATAAAATTACATTGAATTGATGGTTTTCTGCAAAGTTTTGTGATGATGACCTCAAGTATACAATGAATTCAAGGAATATGAAAAAAAAATCACTCCAATTTCAAAATATTCAAGGTCATGCAATTTACATTCAAAACCAAATTCAATCTTGTGCTTTTGAATATCACTTTTAATGATAAGTTTTGAAGATGTCAACTTGGTAATCTACATTTGAGTATTTTACACAACAATAGAAGTCATCATGAAAAAATATTCAATTTGAACAACACTTTGCTACTACTTCTAGGCCTTTGACCCAAAAAAACAACAACATGGTTTTAGTATAACATAGCACTATTTTGATCCACTTTACCATGCTTGCACCCATGTCTCTTTGTCATGATGGGAGGCTACAGTCCATACACTTTGCATGGGACCCTGAATCCACAAAGTTTTGGAAAGGTGACAGTTTAAAGTACGCACTTTTGGGATTAATGTTGGCTTCTTGAAATAGCTTTGCGGCTGCACAAAAATCCCAACCTCACATGGTACAGAGCACAAATACAAAAAAGCAAGTTAACAAATAAGGCCCATCTACCTTATGAACTTGACATCCAAGGAAAGTGGTCTAACTAAGTAAGCAATTTGCCGTATTGTAGACTATGAAATGAAAGAAAACCATCACATGATAGAGCAAGACACCTAAGAATATATATATATGAATGACAAGTTGGGACTTCACAATGCTTTTTCAAAGAACACATTTCACATCACCTTCATGGTCTCTTCTTCGGAAATCCATGAGATATAAGAAGCATGACAAGTTACTTGGACAAAGGAGTTAGCGACCAAGAAAAGCAACTAAACCCCATTAACAACCCTAAAGAAGTTCCAACTCCTTTCGAAATTTGCAAAACCATCACTCCTTTGACCAACCTTAATGTGCCAACTTATAGAAGGTTGAAGAGAATTTGAACCTTCAAGCCAAAAAAACACTACAAGTTAAGTAATATCCAAGATTGCAACACCAACACCAAAGATTCCAAAGTGTTTCCCCTTTATGCGAGACCACTTTTCCTTGATTGAAACCCTAAATGTTCTATCATGCAAGGCTCAATGGATGTGCTTTTGTGTCTTCAATAGCTTCAAACAGGCAGTATCTACAACACACTAGACAAATGTAAAAATTATTCCAGCTAGTATATGTAAATGATGAGCAGCAACATCACAAAGCCCGCAATCGACTGCGTAAGTTAAAAGTTGTGTATTTTCTCAAAGCTTCGTGACTGACTGAAAGGTCTTAGAGTCTAATTCCAAATCAATGTAACAAAGCCGATTTGGCTCAAAATAACAAACGTTGATTTTGTTTGTAATGAAATGACTTGACTTCACTAGGGTGGTGATTTACCGCTGAATGATGAGAGAGTATTGTTGCATGTGAGCAATGAACGGGGAGAGCCGGCCACTACTTACAGATGAACTGGTTGGTTTGAAAAATAAGGGGTTGTTTATACCATGGACCATGAAGTCATCCCAGGGTCATGTAAGAGCATTGATTGGCTGTTGAACTCGTCCCAGGACCACTTCGGCTTACACCAAGGACATTTTTTTTAAATGATCATGAAGGTCGAGGTCGTTAAAAGACATATTTGAAGGCCTGCATAATCCACTGACATGGTCCAACGGGTTTTGCAGTGAGAGAGGCAAAAGACGTGGTATGGTAGAAAAAGGCAAGGGCCATGGCAAAGAAATGTTGTTATAATATACTTTTGATGAAATTTGTTCTAGGGGCTTTAGAGACAACTCTTCTTCCCACTAGTTAAGGCTCATGAGGCACACTTTTCAACATGTGTGTGTTGTAATGAATTTTGAGAAGCAGGTTTGCCCTCTATGTACCTTGATCACATCATAGCCCACAAGACATACCAATTTTCTCCCTGCCCTACCCCTTGAACTGGCTCCCACCTGTTTCACCAAACAATGTGGGACAATATTTCCCGAAAAGGTATTCAGATAATTCAGAGTCCGAAGTGTGACATAGACAGTTCTGTCACTTGCCTTGATGATTCTCAATAAATTTCAGATAGCAGGATCATCCTACGAATCATAAAAGCATAATCTAAGTAGGTACAAATTTTGTCGATTCATCCTACATAAACAAACATCTAATAGGTACTTGTTAATTGGATAACTATCACACTAATTTCGGTCCCTGGCAACACATACCCATTTCCAAACAAAACCATCTTTACATACTAATCTCTAGGAGGTCAAGGCAAGTCCGCAGGCTAATTGCAGAAGATCAAAACAGAGGAAGTGACCCGTATGCAACTTTCTCTCTACACTGTATAGTACATGTGCCATGTGGGTCTATATTGGATACTGTCTCTAAAAATCTACACCATGTTCATCCGTATTTTGACTTAATCATGTGCAAAAATCTAGATTCAGGTCCATTTTGGAACCAGTGTCTCTTATAGGACTACCTTATGAGACAATATTATGGAAAGTTAGCACTGCAACGGTAAATATTTATCTGATTGAGGCAAGCAACTAGCCTAATGAATCCAATCCACCATGCATGCCAATGTCACCGGACCCTAGCCTGTAAAACTTGAAGCATGAAACCAATGACCTGGTATATCTACAGTAGCCTCCCGCCTAAGTACGCACCCGTTTAAGTAGGCATCCCGGTAAAGTACGCATTATTTTCCCGAAAAAATAGGGTTCATATTTATTTAGTTCAACATGTCATGAATTGTCATTTGGCGCAAGTTTTGAAGATTCTTGTGTTTGGCTTTCAAGGTGACAACGACCAACAGAGGATCGAAAAGTCTTCTCTTTAGCTTCATCATACATTAAGGCATGTCGCTCTAGGATTTGCTCCCGCTTGTCCCACACATTTCTGATAGCTCCTTCACTAACATCGTACTCGCGCGCTATAGCCCTTTTATTGTGAGCATCCGTCTTGCTCAGCTTCGCTATGATCTCACATCGTTGGGACTCATTGAGGCGTTTCCCGTTCGGTTTCTTCGACATTGCAGCCGAATCAAGCGATTAGGAAGTGATTGGTCTAAAGTGCGCACCTACCGGCTAAGTACGCACAATCCTCCCAGGTTCAAGTTGCGTACTTAGGCGGGAGGCTACTGTACTTATACTTTAATCCGTGAGGTTTTCCTGTGCAAGGATATCTCAATGGCAATATCGGCAAGGTTACCTGTTGTGTAGGAATGGTCACACTTGAATTTTTTTAAACTGTCTTTTTTGGGCATGTATTAAGAAAAGTTAGCACATTCACTTTCTTTCTTTCTTTTGAGACAGAAGGCCGACAGGCCAGCGCCAAAGCACAGGAGGCAGTTGACCACCTGGCAAGTTTTCCGTCGAGTAGAGAGGAGATTTCATAGCCGGGATTCGAACCGCCAACCTCTTCCTTGAGATTTGGGTATCTCTCCACCATCATCTGGCAGTTTAAGGTCATCTCGGACCCCACCTTCACTTTCTAGTATACGGTCATTCTTCTTGATCCGCATTCGTTTTACACCTGGTGAGGGGCCCAAAGACTTTGTAAATTGATGTTTGAAGAAATCGGACCATGGAAGTTGGACCATGAAGTCGGACCATGGAAAAAGGCCATCTTTCATGGTCCGACTTCATGGCCCATGGTGTGAACCAGCCCTAACTAGTTGAAGTTCAAGACTTCAAGGAAAGTATCAATCGTTCTAGAGGAATCTATTTAATATACCTCAAACTAATAAAGAAAACCAAAAGATCACAACATGAAACTGGTTGGACTTGGAAACACTAGGGCTCTTGACCGGTTATGCCCAGAAATATGCCTGGACATTGTATGCAAGTGCACCTCTCTTCCATAAATTTAAAAACCTCGTCTTCTATAAGTTTGTCGTTAAACTTCATTCCAATTGTGTTCCACTATACCAATTCTCGAATGAATTTGTTGTCAAAGTGATATCCAACCTCCATATTGTTTCAAGATGTTTTCATTGGATGAATGAGAGATACGCTTGTGATAATTATGCCCAAAAATCTCCCTAGACATTGTTGCCATGCCTAGTAGTCCAAGGAAGCGCACTCATCTCAAATGACCTTGAGCACACCAACTTCAATTCTTAGAAACCAATTCCACTGTCAAATCAACTTCTAAAAAATGTAGCTTCCAAGTTGAATACTATTTCACATCTTTTATGTTGGACAAATGAAAGGCACATTCATATATGTTGATTCTCTCTATGTTCACACTTTGTACATTGTTCATCCCAATTGATGTGTGCTACTATTCAAAGTTACGTGATGCTCTAACTATTTCATGTTAGAACATTACCATATTTACTTGGTAGCACGTTAACAATAAAATGTCATCGCAATGCGACACTGTGTGTAGTACGTGACACTAAGGGGCGGTTTACACTATGTACCATGAAGTTGGACCAGGGCTCTGCAAGGCAGCTGATTGGCTCTTGAAGTTGTCCCGGGACAACTTCGGTTTACACTAAGGAAAAAATGGCAGAGGGACCATGGAGGTTGAGGTCCCCAAAATATTTTTTTAAGGCCTAATAAATGCACTTATAAATGCACATGGTCCAACAGGTTTTGCGGTGAGAGAGGCAAGAGAGGTGGTCTGCCAAAGAAATGCCATTTCAAGAATGCTTTAATGAATCTACCTTTTATGTGCCTTTATTATAATACAGCCCATGAGACATACCAGCACTACCTTGCCCTACCCCTTAAACCGGCTTACACGTGTTTCATCAAACAACGCGGGACATCTAGAACTCAAGAATTCAAGTGCATATATGTTTTTTTGGTCTACCAGCTGCAATGTTTGGAATTTGGGGGCGTGTAATATACCGTTGGAAAGGTCTTGAAAATACCTTTCCAACGGTATGTTACACACCCAAAAAATTTAAAAATATAGTTGAAAAAGAAAAAAGAAAAAACATAGTCGTTTAGTGACTGTAGATCAGGGTGGTCAAAAGAAGCGCAATGGGAAATCTTCTAACATTGATTATCAAAGAATTGAAATTTAGTGTTAATAAGGTTGGGTGGTAACAACATTAAAAATAATCAAACACTAAATATCCTATTTAGTGTAGTGACAACACAAGGTACATGTCACATGTAAATTACATTGAACATGTACAAATTGAATCGCTCATTTTTTTTTGTGAAAATTGTTGTGAGAAGATTTGCAAGCCACATCCTCGACACATTTAACAAGAAGTGAAGACAGTTGAAGCCCAAGAGATGACAAGAGAATGATCAAACTTTAAGGCGAAAAGAAGAAAAAACTAAGTGACAAGATAAGTGAAGGCATGTGTAGGCAAGTGAAGGCAAATTGAAGTCAACAAAATGGTCAAACTTCATTTTTTCCCAAAACTGCCCTTTTTGGGCTTATATTAAAAAAATCAGCACATCCACTTCTTGCCGCATGGTCATTCCTCTTGGTCCACATTCAGTTTACACCTAGTGAGGGGCCCAACGGCTTTGTAAATTTATTTTTTAAGGAACTCGGACCATGAAATGTAGACCATGAACTCGTACCGCTGAATAAGGCATCTTCCGTGGGACGAGTTCATGGTCTATGATGTAAACCGCCCCTAAGGGCCGCTTCACACACAAGCCAAGAGCCCTGACCATGAAATTGTGAGAGCCCAAAATAAAGTGAGCAAAGGCCGTCCCAAGACACCTCCAAAATCATGAAGTGTGGTCACGAATCCTCAAGTGTAGTGTGAAGTCATATATGACTGGGCCCTCAACCAAATGCTATTTCAATGAATTTCTATGCATGCGGGTCCTCAAACATGATAAAATACAATAAATCAACGGTAGTGAGCATTCAGAGTGGCATGGTCTCCCGGTTTTATTTTAGGCCTACCTCCAAGAGATGGTTTTTGAAAATAGCCCAAGTGACCATGAAACATGACCCATTCAATGCCATGTAGACTTTAGATCTATCTTGCATTCACATACTCCATCGGTCCCTCAAGCGTAGTGTGAAGCAAACTTGGACCGGCTCCACCTTTTCCACCAATGAGAGTGCTTGAAGTGTAATGGACCAAATGACCATGAAACATGATCCATTTGATGCCATTAGGAATCCATGTAGACTTTACATCTATCTTGCATTCACATACTCCGTCGGTCCCTCAAGCATAGTGTGAAGCGAACTTGGACCATCTCCACCTTTTCCACCAATGAGAGTGCTTGAAGTGTAATGGTCTAAGTGACCATGAAACATAATCCATTCGATGCCATGTAGGAATGCATGTAGACTTTACATCTATCTTGCATTCACATACTCCGTCGGTCCCTCAAGCGTAGTGTGAAGCGAACTTGGACCGGCTCCACCTTTTCCACCAATGAGAGTGCTTGAAGTGTAATGGTCTAAGTGACCATGAAACATAATCCATTCGATGCCATGTAGGAATCCATGTAGACTTTACATCTATCTTGCATTCACATACTCCGTCGGTCCCTCAAGCGTAGTGTGAATCGAACTTGGACCAACTCCACCTTTTCCACCAATGAGAGTGCTTGAAATGTAATGGTCTAAGTGACCATGAAACATAATCCATTCGATGCCATGTAGGAATGCATGTAGGCATTACATCTATCTTGCATTCACATACTCCGTCGGTCCCTCAAGCGTAGTGTGAAGCGAACTTGGACCGGCTCCACCTTTTCCACCAATGAGAGTGCTTGAAGTGCAATGGTCACGGGCTCTCAGTCTCGTGTGTGAAGTGACCCTAAATACCATAACCGGTGCAACACACACAAACAACAGACAGGAAAAGATTGTCGTAGTTTGGGGACAGGAAGTTTATTTTTAAGCTAGTTGATGACATTGTAGAATTTAGGTGAGGGAGGTAGTGTTTTTTATTAGTAGTACCCATCATTCTAAATTGGAAGAATCTTGAATATAGCTCAAGTGGCCAACTTAATATAAGGTGATGTCCAGACTCCAAACACTCCTTTTGGTGCTTTGATTTGCTGGCTACCTGTGGTTGTGCCGGGTCTCCTGTGCAACCCAGCCGCCGCTTCACAGGGTCACCCGGCCCTCCCTGCCCCCCCACAGCCCCTCCTTCCACAATTCAAGCCATGGCCACACACCCACCTCACATTCCGTTCAATTCCCCACCGCCACAATAAACGTATATTGTTACTATTGTCTTTAGTGTCACATGGTACTTTATGTCGCTACGGTAACTTTTCTAAGAGCCCGATCACACGTTCTAAGTTAGAGTATACAAACTTATTTCTGATAACCTAAGCAATTATGCATAAGTAAGTGTAGTACATGTGTGATATTGGGGTGATTTTTCACAAGGCTGGAAATTGATAGCATAATAGAAGAATCAAATTTTATTTTCAAGTTTTGAAATTACCGTAAATTTTGAAAGGCGAGATTCTCTCCCAACCCGTATTCACGGCATGTGTTGACTTATTTCCAAGAATTGGGACACAAAAACTTGAGTACAATTAGTGCCTTTTTTAGGGAACCCACACCTGTGCCCTTTTAGCTTACTTTTGCCATCACGCCGAATCTGAAGGCTACATGTGTGATTTCTTTGTGGATTTTTTTCCATCACGTTAGAAAATGATGGCTACATGTCGGATTGAAAATCGGACCTCATGATGTAGTTATGTTTATCGGAAGTGCGTGTTTGATGATTTCTTAACTAGATACATAGGTCCTCCCAATCGTGTTCATTATTGAGTGTAGAGCAGTTATTGATATTGAAAGATGCATTCCAATCACTTGTCAACATGTGTCTTTATGATGTTTGCTCTTTGATCCTCACCAACCCGCATACAATCAAATTATAGGGATCCAATCAAAAAAATGAGCCACTTAAGACCCGTCTACCTTACACCATTTGCTAACACAAAGGGGTGCAGAATCAAGTAACCTTATTTTTGGAACACAGGAGGCACGTGGCCACCTGGCTAGTTTTTCCCGTCAAGTAGAGAGAAGATTTCACAACCAGTAATCGAACCGCCAAGCACTCCTTTTGGTTATGGGTACCTCTCCACTATCATTGTGTAGTTTAGGGTCATCGCAGACCTAGGTAACATTATTTTAGAGGGGAGTAGTCTCATTATATTTCCCACATGTTCACTTTATGTGAGCTTCATAAATAATTGGTTTTGGGTCCAAAGATCAAAACTAATATCTTACAAATACACAAGGCTTTACATAGAAATAATTGAAGCTAAGATTTTATTTGGTCAAATATTATGAGGTATTGATAGTTGACTCTCTTATAGAGGAGCTGAAAGTTGGACCACAATATACCCAAGCTATTATCCTAGAGGAGGGCTTTCCACGCCCTACCAACAGTACAACACACATGTCCAACGCGTGGGTTAAACTTGACACTGTCATGTTGCAAGGCTTTGTATGGAGAACCAATGAACATGCTCTAATGACACTTTTTGCGAATCGTTTTACATATACAGTCATGGGTGATTGAAATTTGGATGAAATGCATGGCTACAATTGAAACAAGATTTGGTTTGTTTTGCATGCTAACATTTTTGGAATGGAGTATTGTCATGGATGATTGAGATTTACATGAAGAATCACTTGGTAACTGACAGCAATTGCAACTTTGTAAATTTGTAATGTCCCAAAGGAATGAGAAATAATGTTATGTCTACATTTAGTGTTGGTGACGCTATACAGGCGGTTTACAATTAGTATTCAGCAAGCAAATAGAGTTGATGACAATAAATACAATATTTATAGTATTAGCCAAGTTATAATGCATTCAATTATGTTATAACATTTTTAAACATATATCCATAATTAGCATCAAAGGTCTCGGATTACTCTATAGGGACATGATTTAGATGAATTAACCACAAATATTTGAACATGTAGTCGATTATCTTTGTTTTCTATTTGGTGTATGTTCTTACATGTCTTTTGGGTGTCCTTTCTTACATCCACACCTAAGCACGCATCACCAAAATATAGGTATCCGTTTAGGATAAGTAAATGAATTGAGGCATGCTTACCTCACACTATGCTATTGTCACTTTAGTCATTTGAGCACAATTGTTATTATTATAAGACCATCTCAAGTTTTTGCAAGGTGCTATTGGTGATAAAAAGGAGGACTTCATCACATCAATCGAACACCATGTGGATCAACATGAATTTTCAAAGAGTTGATTAAGTAAATTGAATATATTAAGATCTCAAGTTCGAGACGTGCTATTCATTTCACACATGAAACTATAGGAATTTCTTTGAATTACGGTCATGATTTGACACCCTCATAACCTCATATATCACTACAAGCATATGAGCCATGAGTAATCGACCCACGTCATTAAAAGTTGTTTTATGTCATTGAAAAATCTGCAAATTTACTCTAGTGGTAGATTTACATAGTTCTTCCAGTAATGCAAAACGATTGCCAAGGACTCATCCGTTGCTAGTGTACGTCTTGAAATTGTATTGCAACAATTTTTGGAGGGAACTCGACTGTAAGATTCAAGTTTTCTAACACCCACTGAGGAGGTAATAGCATGTCCCCTAGGTTGGTTGCTGATTCATCTTAATTTAAGCCCACTAGACTAATTGAGGGTCCCTAAACCTAACTTAAGAGTAAATTTAACTTTAAACAAGAATGTTTAGGCTCCACAACAATACTGATCGTTTTCACCTTCCCCTTCCTCAATTTGTCCTCTCCCTCGGTAGGTGGATTATGTTTCCTAACACCTTCCTACTACCTACCATCAGGGGGGAAGGTGTTGTGAACATTCACCCCAACTTGGACGTGTGAAACTCCAAATTCATGGAAATCTTGTACAAAGCAACTGCAGGTCTGCAAGTGGCTCGATGTATAGGTAGACCTAGTTCTAGGAAATTGGAATCAATGAAATGGGGAGAACCGGCCTCTACTTATTGATGAACCGGTTGAGTTTGAGAAATAACCGGGTGAAGTTCAAAACCTCAGGAACATTATTGGTCATTTCAGAGGAATCTATGGAGAATACACCCCCAACTACGTGAAGCAAACAACCTATGATTGGGGAGAACCGGCAATTAGGTACAGATGAACCAGTTGAGTTTGAGAAATAACTGGTTGAAATTCGAAACTGCAGGAAAATTACCGATCATTTTAGAGGAATTTATAGAAAAATATACCCCGATTTAATAAAGGAAAACCGAAGGATGTCAACATGTAACCAGCTGGACTTGCAAACACTAGGATATCAACCGATTTTGCCCAAAAATCTCCCCGATCACTGCAAACAAGCGAACGACTATGTTCGGGGAAAACCGACGGCTAGTTCATTATCAACCGATGGATTTCTCCTCATGGCCGGTCCAAATTTCCAACCATCGGATGGCAATCCGACTGTAATTTCAATCCTCCGGCAATTAGCCGATGGACCAGAAAATGTCCCGGAAATGTAGCCGATTCTTCTTGTGAGTTACTGGATTTCAGCCGGAAGCATCCAGAGCGTTATTTGTCTGGGGCATCTGATGATGCACTTGAGGAAGTACCCTAAACCTTAAACTTTTTGAATTATGCAACCTTTCCATGACCAAATCCAATTGCTTCTATGAAGAATTGGGGGACCCTTGGCCTTCAAGCGGTGAAGGCATTGCTAGGTTCAATTCCTGCCAAGGATATGAACTCTTCAAATTCAAAGTTTTGAACATGCCTTTCTTTTCACTTATTCAAGATTTTGTACTAAGAAATGATTTCTAATAACTTTCCATACATTTTTTAAACAATTAGTGCCGATATGAATTCCATTTAATTGGATATTGGCCAATGAAAATATGAAAATATAGGCAATTGGGCGATTGATTTTACAAAAGACCGGCTGTTGCCGATGTAAATTGGGAAAAATCCGACCCTTCGTAGCAACTACCGGCAATTAGCCACTAAGGCTTCAAAAACTTCCCGAACTCTGGCGAACGATCACAACAAGTGACCGGCTGGCTGGACTTGGGAAAGCATACGATGTTGACCGACTTTTGGCCCGAAATCTCCCCGTACACTCAGGTGAACGGAATGAAGGGAATGACTGTAGAAACTTATTAAAGAAGCTTTGGAGGTGTGGAACATGAGGAGTCGAGGACCCGGCCTTGAGGAATCTCTTCTCATTCCATCCTACTTGCTGGGAAAGGGGACCCCAATATAGCAGATTCTCCATGTTTCACACCCTCCCATGGCCTTGGGCTTCAATTTCTCTCATCGAATCTCGCGCCACCCATCCTCCGGGGCATCTCGATCCGGACCTCCTTTGAGTTCAGATTGGGCTGGCACTTTGAGTTCCATTCGCGATGGGTCTTGAATGGTGACCGTTTTCCGACTAGCCCACGTTGACTACGATTCGAAGCATGCTATTGGTGCAAGATGGTGATTAGCACATCCAAATCGAGGCCATCGCCACTTTTCCCATTGTTTTCGGGGTTTGTGTGAAGAGCTTATTCGTTATCGAAGTGAAGATTTTCGTGCTCATCAAATGGTTATATAGGGTTCTCACGTTGCAAGGGTTATTACGTTGCGAGCATGAGTGTGAACTCTTTTGTATCCATTCTTGAAGGGACACTGACCCACGTACCGCTCAAATATAGGTTTCGTATTAAGGAGATTGTAACATTGTAAGGGGTTTGTATAGCTTACTGACTGCGAGTCCTAGAGGATATGATGAATTTGTAGAGAGAACGTGAAAGGTAGATGTGCCTAATTCGGTGACCGATTCGAATCACACATCTATATTTGAGTCATATGTGGTTGGATGTGGCTCCAAGGACGGATGTCAAAAAGACATACGTTAAGAAGGGATTGGACTATGTGCTCAAAATTTGATAACCATCCTAATGAATAGTCAACATACTTGTGGGGACCTATTTGACCATGTAATGAGCATGAGAATCTTCATTTTGATGATGAATAAGATATTCATAAGAGCTCCAAATATTTTGAGGAAAATGGCAACAACCTCGATTTGGATTTGCGAACCATCTTGTACCGATCATGTGTTTCATATCCTAGGAGAAGTGAGCTAGTGGGGGAAAAAAAACAACCATTTAAGACCCATCTACCTCACAACATTAAAAATAAATCTTCCAGTCTAAAATGAAAGAAAACCAATGTCATCATTACATGCAACGATACACTAGTAAATATTGCATTTAGTGTCACATGGTATTTTATGGCGACTTTCCTAATGACACTTTTCATGAACTAGTTTACACATACTCTCGTGGATGATTGAAATTTGGATGAAATCCACGCCAATTATTGAAACAAAGTTTGGTATCTTTGCAGCCTAACACTCCTCTAATGAACATTGTCATGGATGATTGATGTTTCAATTCAAAATCACTTCATAAGTGACAATAATTGCAACATTTTACATCTAGAATGCCCAAAATTTTAGTTACAAGGAATGGCAACTGATGTTAGGTTAACATTCAATGTTGGTGACACTACATGGGCGGTTTACATTTAGGGCGGGTTTAGACTTGGAGTCAGGGCTCAAAAATGGGCTGGGGTGCAAGAAATCCACTCCTCTCATTGGTAGAGAGGTTGGGACTCGCCTCTTCAAGTTTACACCATGAGTTGGGGCCAATTAACAAATAAATTATTTTATTCATCATGACAACGGCCTCAAGCCTTGGAAAAGAGAGCTCCCAACCTTGTGGACTCTTTCCCTCTAGTTGAGGCCATTGTCATAGCTTTTATTTGCTTGTAATAGTTTATTCTTTGAGCATTGAATAGGAGGGAAGAAATTCTAAATTTATTATACTTTAATCATTATCCATAGAATAGTTCATGAGTACGTTGGTATGTGAATAAGCCTCTCATAATTGCAGCCTCCAAATGGCCCCAACCCCACCTAAATAGGTTTACACATGAAAGCAATGAATGGAGTTAGGTTTCTTTCTTATTAATGACCTTGGGGGCCCATTTGCATGCCACATGGGACATATCGGCCTTCATTCCCAATGGCCTTGGCCCCAAGTCTAAACAAGCCCTTAGGGCGTCCCCAGCAGCCTCGCCATAGGGCATGCCAATGCCAAAAATGGGGCATCCCGGGTTCTTAGGTGGCGGTACCGGCATAAATTGATCCCCACCAATGTCCGGTCCGGCATAATTTAGAAGCGGCCCGGGTATAGTAAAGGCCTTCCAACGCCATAAATGGTTCATATGGCGGCCCTCCTCCGGCCCGCCAAGAGATTACTTTAATATCAGATACTCCGATATCCTACTTTATCCCATGTCAGATAATAGGTGTCGTTGTCTTATTGATTGCTTCCTAATTATACCGGGGGTATGCCTAGGCTTTGGTGGGCTCTGACTCAAGATGAGCGGCCCCGCCCAAGATGGAGGGCTCCCCAAACACCCTAAACACCATATAATATATTATTTTTGGCGGGTTGCTTACTATCTCTCCTGGGGATGCCCTTAGTATTGAGCAAGACAAATAGAAATGGTGACACTAAATACAATAGAGCTAAATGTAGCATTGGTCACGAATGGTGAGCTTTAAAAAACAAGCCTAGTAGTGACTCGCCCCTCTAGCCTCCAAACAAGTCGTGTGATTCACATGAATCTGGGAAAGGCAAGTTATTAAGCTTCCGAACTTCTAGAAACACAGGCCAACCATTTGAAGCCTTCCGTATAATGGCCTAAGCTTACAACTAGAGTTATCCCCCTAAAAGTGCCTCAACCCTTCAACGCTTTTGGAGGCTGATGTCAGTGGTCTTCTCTCATACATAAACTATTTCAGTATTGTACAATGTGAATATACATTCTGATGTTTCTTTCTGGTAGATTCTAATGACAACAATTGTTGTCTTGGAAGGCGACAAAGTGCTTTGGTAAATTTAAATTTAAATTTAAAAAAAAAACACAACAACAAACAAACGAAATTGAGAAATATTTCATATCATGTAATATAAAGAGATGATAAGCAACTACTATAAAACTACTGAAAATATTAATTGGATTCTCATCTAGATTTGAGTGGCATGTTACTAGATTTCCTAATTAAACACATAAAGTTGGAAAATGCGGATTATGATGAGACGGGGCTATGTGCTCAAGACCTAGACACCATTCTAGGTTCAATTATTAACACAATTGGGAGGGCCTCTACGATCACTCTAAGAGAAAGAGAATTCTCAAGTTGAGAGGTCTTCAATTTCAAGAATATCTATTCAAATTTTAGAATCTTAAAGATAGACGTGCCTAATCCAAATACTTATCTTCAACAAATCTATATTTAAGTGGTATGTGATTAAGTGAGAGGGGTAGGTGAGGCTCCAAGAGTGAAAACCAAAATTAAATGTGTTAAAAAAAAAGATTAAACTACATGCTCAGAACATAATAACCGTTCTAGGTTCAATAGTCAACATAATTGGGAGACCTACATGACCATTCAATTAGCACAAAAACATTAACTTTGATAATGAATCAGCTCCTCATACTATTGCATGTTTCATATCTTACGAGAAGCGGGCTAGTCAAGGGGGAGAAAGAAGAAGAAGAAGAAGAAGAAGAAACCATTTAAGACCCGTCTATCATAACATAATAAAAGTCAGATGCAAACATATATGCAGACTGTAAAATGGAATTATTTATTTGATTTGATTTCCTATTCATGTACAGGAACTGTTGACACAGGATCGTATCTCTCAAAAGTCTGTGACCTTCTGCAAGCTGCACAATAAAGTTGCCATGTCCGTATGTAAAGTATGTGGGTCCTATTTGGTTCATGTTTTATGTTCTCCAACTTCTACCAACTAGTTTCACACAACAAAACTTGTGTTACATTAGCAAATCTATAATGAAACTTCTGTAAAAACCAAATTGAGAATTGGACCTCCCCTGATTTAGTTATGGTTGTTAGAAGTGCATGTTTGTTGATTTTTTGATTGGACACATAGGTCCTCCTAGTGGTGTTCACTATTGAGTGTAGAGTAGTTATGAACATTTGAAGACGTAGTCCAATCTCTTTTAAACATGACATGTCTTTATGATGTTTGCGCTTTGATCCTCACCGAACCACATACTATTCAAATATAGGGGTCTGATTAAAAACACGAGCCTCTTAAGACCCATCTACTACCTTATGTCGGTGCTATTAAAACGTAACATGTTAGGTTGTCCATTAAGTTGTTACGAGAAACAACAAAGCTTAAGGCCAGATAAATCTTAAATGGATACTTCTTCCGATTGGCCAACTTCAACTCCTAGGATATGGAACGCATGATTAGTACGAGATGGTTAGCAAATCCAAATTGAGGCCATAACCACTTTCCTCATGATTTTTGGAGCTCGTATGAATATCTTGTTTGTCATCAAGGTGAAAATTTGTTGTGCTCAAGAAATTGTCATGTAGGTCCCCCCCAAATTACGTTGACTACGGTATTGGGCTTAGAATAATCTTACCATGTTTTGAGTATGCAATCCAATCTCACACATCGCCTTTTTGGTATCCATTCTTGGATCCACACCAAAACACATACCACTCAAATATAGGTGGACTTTGATTAAGATAAGTAACGGAAATAGGCACATCTTAGGGCCACTTCACACACAAGCCAAGAGCCATGACCATGGAATTGTGAGAGCCCAAAAGAAAGTGTCCAAAGGCTGTCCCAAGACACCTCCAAAATCATGTGGTGTGATCACGGACCCTCAAGTGTAGTGTGAAGTCATATGTGTCCGGGCCCTCAACCAAATGCTATTTCAATGAATTTCTATTCATACAAGTCCTCACACATGATAAAATAGAGCAAATCAACGGTTGTGAGTGTTTGGAGTGCCTTGGTCTCCCAGTTTTGTGTTAGGCCTACCTCCAAGAGGTGGTTTTTGAAAACAGTCCAAGTAACCTTGAAACATGATCCACTTGATGCCACGTAGGAATCCATGCAGACTTTACATCCATATTGCATTCACATACTCTTTTGGTCCCTCAAGCTGGTCCCTCAAGCGTAGTGTGAAGCGAACTTGGACCGGCTCCGCCTTTTCCACCAATGAGAGTGCTTGAAGTGCTATGGTCACGGGCTCTCGGTCTCGTGTGTGAAGTGGCCCTTAAACCTGAGGTGCTAATCAAAACGTAAAATGCGGGGTTGTCCATTATTACGAGAAAGGACAAGTCTTACATCTTAATATTTGACTGCCACAAATTTCATGATTCTTGGGCTTGATTCTCTCCCGGTGGCGCATGTTAGTACACTATGGGGGAAATTCTAATGTTATGTACCGTTGCGACCCGAAGGTGAGAGACTCAGATTCAGGAAACTTACAAGTTAGAGCCACCACGAGTCTCCATGATCAATTTCATCATCCATGGTGTGGAAATGAGTCCAGAGAATAAATTGAAAAAGGGGCTTGGAAGCTGGAATCGGCGGCTAGTGGAGAAATTCGTGTGAAGAAGGAGCCTGCATTCTGTTGCCAATAACTCAATAATCCTTAATTCTGGGGTGCTAATGGTCACTGACTGAAGGTGTGAGAAATATGAGGGAGAAGAGATGTGATAGATTCGAGGATAAAGGCAGGCCCTCATTCCAGCCCTCGTAATAGTGCTGCAGTGGAGAGAGACGCACACAGATTGTATGTTAGTGCTTCGGAGGCTCGGAGGAGAGTTGTGGTTGAGTCATAATTTTCATGTTCCTGTGGCCTGCGTTGGGTTTGGTTGAGCTGGGTCTGTGAATGAGTGGGATTTGCGAAGCGGCCATGGGAATTGCCTCCTTCGGATCACTGCAGCAGAAGCACAAGCAACCCCCTTGCCTGCCCCCTGATCCTTGTGTTAAATCATCATCTTCGGTGTTGTCCCTGTGATCAATCCATCCATACCTGCCTGCTGCACAAGTACAACCACAGGAGGAGGGCTGCTAAGGTGACACGATGATGGGCCTTTGACTCAATGTACAGATTTGGAGAAGTTGATGATAAATATTGAATTATACTTTAATACTTGGATGTGTGTGTGTGTGTGTGTGTGTGTGTTTTGATGGTCTTGCGGTTGGGACATAATTATTGAGGAATTCTCGCCCACTTTTAAGTTAGTGCACTTGGTGTCAGCCTCTGGATGCAAGGGCGAACCTCGTTTGTCATATTGGGCGCTGCCATTGGGAGCTGGCACTATGTTGGTTGTGTTTTGCTTGAGTTGTGGAGTGGTGACATTAATTGTGTTCACAAATCTGAGCTTTCGCAAGATCTAGAGGGGAAGGTAGTTTGGTGAAAACTATGTACAGGAGGACGTTGGAGAATCAGTGTACTCTAGCTTAGAGAACCAGTATCTGTATGCGGCTATTTGGTGTTAGAACTTCCTTGAATCTCTTAGAAATTGGTCGTCTTGCATGAATCACTTGGAATCTTCACCGACAAAGGGTAGTAATTTTTATTTTGTTGTTGCTTGAGGTCTGGAGAGGTCACATAAGTTGTCATCTCTGTTTTCTACAACCATCAACACGACCTAGAGCCGAAGGGAGTTAAGGAAATCATCGAGAGGAAGACGTTGGAGAATCATGAGTACTGCAAAGCTTAGAAATTTTTGGTTTCTGTGCGAGTCAATTTGGTTTCAAACTTCCTTGGTGAATCTCTTCAAAATGATTCGGCCGTGCTGCTTGACCAATCACTTGGTATCATCACCCTGCAAGGGTGAATTCGGTTGTCATATTGAACGCTGCCATGCGAGTGGCACTCTCTCTATCTATTAATAACTCTATTTTGCTTGAGTTGTGGAGGGGGAGGCCGCAATTGGTTCTCAACTCTGACAAGATCGAGAGCGCACGAAGTTTGGGAGAGCATCGAGAGGAGCTTCGAAACACATTCTAGCTAGTTATCTGCGTCAATTTGGTGTTAAAACTTCCCTTGATGAATCTCTTCACAATGATTCGGTCGTCCGGACTGCTTGAATCGTTTGGTGTCAGCCTAAGTAATGATGAATCTCGGTTGCCATTGACGCTGCCATGGGGGAGGAGGCACAACATTAGTAACTCTAATTTGCTTGATGTGCAAGCGAATGCACTTTTGGGAAACTATTGAGAGGAGAGGAGAGGAGAGGAGAAGATTCAGTACTGCCGACCTTAGAAACATCTACCTTTAAAATTTTCCTTGAATTTCTTCAAGTTGGCAAGAAACTAATTATCTGCCATCGCCTGATCATATCAGATTCTCGTGGCTGTAGTTGATCATCTCAAATTGGACATTTTGAATTTACAATCCATTCAGTGTTGGAGGACCCCAAATTACAATTCGACTGCAGATTATCGAGCAATGGAGGCAACCAAAGCAGAGAATGGGACATTGCCATCAGTGGAAGCGGATGAGGAATCAAAGTTCGCGGCATCCCCCGTCAAGAGAGAGGCGGGACGCGGGTCATGGAGGGCTGGAGCTTTCCATTTGGCCACCACCATCGCCACTCCTGCAGCCTTCGCTCCCCTGCCCTCCGCCATAGCTGCCTTAGGCTGGCCCGCCGGTACGTAATGACAACAACAACTTCATCAACTTCAATACAAACTCCACGAAAACCCTCCCTCCGTCAGTCAGCATTCTGCTCAGACAGATGCCTATCCCTTGTTGTAGTTCATCATCCCAGACTTGATTTGTTCATCACTTCGAGTTCGGGTATAAGATTCTCTGCTTGCTACTTTGAAGGTCACCAAGTTTTATTTGCAGTTTTGTACTCCACCATCACCACATTCTTCCTTGGAACCAACAAGTTCTTATAGAGGCAGAAAGCTTACATTCTATCTGCCGCTTCTTCTACATTTAGTCCCATCACAAAGCATTGCAATGAGCCAGACATCTGTGTCTTTCAACTTTCTGGAACTGTCTAAAAGTTCAGACGCATGAATTGATTCTTGAGGCAAACCAGGGCCGTCCCTCATAGCCAGGAGAAAGTGTCTAATGGAATTACAGCACTGTAGATGCTCCTTAATTACAAGTGAAGTTTTCTTATTATCTTATTTTTTAGTAGAGGATCTGCCATTATTATGAAGTTGGTGAAGTGGACAAACTACATGAGAAATTGGCAGGCTTGGGTCATTGAATGTGTGGAAATATGCAGATTTGAGAAGAATTGTCTGGGATCCAGGAGATGGTAATGGTTTGACTAACTGGCTTACCTGCAATTTATGTGTCGGTTCAGGTGTTTTTACCCTGGTTTTGGGCACTGCTGTCACCTACTACTGCTCTTTACTCTTGGCGAGTCTGTGGGATTGGGATGAGCCAAATCGACATGTTCGCTACCGAGATCTGGCGAGATCAATATATGGTGAGATCGTCATTTTCGCTTCTGAATCAGTATTCGGGAAAGAAGTTCCACTCCGATGATAATTCCCTTCTCTTGAAACCACTCTGAATGATCTCATTATCTGGAAAATATCAATTGTATATCTATTGAATATGAGGATATTAGAGTTAATATCCTTTAATTTAACTGGAGCATTGGTCGGGAGATGGTTCTTTTACATACAACATGGAACTTTCCACAGTCGGTAAGTTTTCAGCACATGCTTCGAGTCAGTGTGGAGGTTTAAACGAAGAACTTTGTATATCACGTCGTTGAGGGCCAGACTCATTTGGGCTAAAAATGAGTTTGGCCCCATGAACCAATACAGAATGCTCTTCATTCAGACCTCCACACAGACTCCAGCGATGCACCAGAAACTTATCGAACTTAGGAAGTTTCCATATCGTACGTAAAACGACTGACCAAAACTCCTGTTGAATTAAAGGATCACAACTCCAATATGAGGGTCCTATATATTGTGTTATAACAACAACAACAACAACATCACAATAATAATAATACTGGGCCTCATGTGTGCAGGGAGGAAGGGGTATTATTCCGTCACGTTCTTTCAGCAGATTGCATCAATTGGCAATAACATTGCCATCCAGATTGTGGCTGGGATCAGCATGAAGGCCATTTTCCAGGCATACAGCAGCAACCCAAGTGGCATGACATTACAACAATTCATCATCATCTTCGGGGTGGTGGAGTTGCTCTTGTCACAAATGCCAGATATTCATTCCCTCCGCTGGCTCAATGCTCTCTGCACCTTTTGCACAGTCGGATTCACAATCACCGTCATCGGCCTCTCCATTTATGCCTGTAAGTATGCCCACTACATTCTCTCTCAAATGCTAAAATCTGACCCCCTGCTCACCGGCAATATGGTGGTGGAGCTCCGAATTATATCCAGCCGTGGACATCATAGTTCAAAGAATCCCATATTGTGACCCATTGTGCAATTGATTCTTTTGACATGGTCACCTTCAATTCCACATAGGCGTGGCTTAAACCAAGACCGATTCTGAGGTTAAGTCACCTAATTAAGGCCAAAATAGTTCTCAGATGGGTGACTCTCGTTCATATCCCTTCCTTAGGTGGTAGGGTGTACCGGAAATCAAGTGATACGAAAAAGGTCACCCTAAATCCTCTGGTCCACCCAATCATAGTTGGGGTATGTATCCAAGTGAACTAGATATTTTCAATCAACTATGTGCGGGATGAATGAACAGGGAGAAATTTGAGTCAACTTGGTCGCTATCCTCTCTTGTTTTATTATCAACCAATTATTCATTGAAATGTTTCCGTAATTCCTTATATCTCTACATAAAGTAAGATCCTTTTCCAAATTATTGTTCGGTTCGTTTCCTAGAGTTTTGATTATAAACCGGTAATTCGGGAAACGAAATAGTTCATCTGTAACTATGTTGATCATCCCAATCAGTGAGTGAAGCCTAATAGTGCATGTGGGAAATTAGTGAACGTGATACTCAATTTCTTTACAATATGAAATTAGTGTCACCAAAAGATTTAGATAGGACTTTTCATCTTGGCATTATTCATTGAAAATATTATTCATAGCAACACTATTCGCCGACAAGCATGTGGTTGCATATATATAGATACATCACTTTACAAGCACATTAGAGCACGCACTGATTTTCTTGAATTCAACATACACTAATTTTGAGACTTGGCACAGTAGTGCATGTTTCGGGAATTAGCACCACACGCACTAATTGGGATAATCGATGTAGTAGCATATTCTCACCGTGCATATGTGAGAACCTAGGGGCTTGCCCTTGGGGAGATAGATGGGTGCGGATTGGCTTGTTCGCACCCGTTTAAGGTCTTCACCATTGAAAAAAGGATGCAATAATCTTCGGGGGACTTCTAGTTCTTGTAATGCCCGTTTTGGGATTACATATAGACTTAGACCAACTTGCAAAAGTGTCAACACCATAATTCACGCCAGCGACAACATCGAAGTCATCTTTCTTTCCTTTCCTTCCCTTCCCTTTCCATTCTTTCTGTCTGTCCGTAACATTATATTTCGGTGATTCAGCACAGTCTAAGCTCAACAGTTCTTAGTTCAGCCAGTGTACGACATCTCCATGTTCATTCCGCTTCTTTGAGTAGTCAAATAATCAGAAGAGTCAAAATAATGCTGAGTTCGAATGCTCCATCTCCTGATTTTTTGGTTGATGCAGTGAAGAATGGCACTGGAACCTCGAAGGACTACAGCTTGGTGGGAAGTGCATCAGACAAGACATTTGGGGTCTTCACAGCCCTGGGAACAATTGCCTTCTCTTTTGGTGATGCCATGCTTCCAGAGATTCAGGTTGTACTGCCAATTCCTCTTGAACCTCTATGAACCTCTTGGGGATGATTTCACTCATGAAAGTTTCTGGACAATGAATTACTTGGGGTTGATATTAGAGACATCCTTTAATTCAACCGCAGGTTTGGTCGGAAGTTGGTTGATTTGCATACAATACTTCTTTCTTTCTCTCAATGCATGCCTAGAGTCAGTGTGGAGGTTTGAACGACAAACTTTCTATATGGGTTCATTGAGGACCAAACTCCATTTTGGCTTGCCAAGAGGTGCTAAAATGAGTTTGGCACTTAATGAACACAGATATAGAATGCTCTTCGTTCAAACCTCCAACCTACTCCAATCATGTGCAAAAAACTTACCAAAAGTTAAGAATGTTATATGTAAAACAACCAACTCCCGACCAAAAGGCCCATTGAATAAATGGATGACTATAATCTCCTGAAATTCAAGAACCTTAAGAATAATAATAATAATAATCTCTCATTTACAGTAATTAGTTTTGCACTCTTAAGCCGAATAAACTCCTGCTAATAGATTCCTTTTGAATGGACATGACCTTCAGGCAACACTACGAGAGCCAGCGAAGCGGAACATGTACAAAGGTGCATCACTTGCATACGGAGTGATTGCAGTTTCATACTGGGTGGTGGCTTTCCTTGGTTACGCGGTTTTCGGAAACGGGGTGAACGCATACCTTGTCAACTCCTTCACCGGGCCAACATGGGCCATAACCTTGGCCAATATCTTTGCAATCATACAAGTGCTTGGCTGCTTTCAGGTTAGCAACTCTCAGTTTTTCCACTCTCAGATATTGTTATATTTGGGTCAGGGTTTTGGTACGTTTGCAAGCTCTGTGAGTCAGAAAAGAAAATGATGTGACGAAGAAAATTGGCTCCTGCACATGGATATCTGATACCCCACTGATATCAAACAGTGGTATCAGGATTCAGAATGACGAAAAAGAAGCTTTACAAGTGTTGGTCTGGTCTAGTATCGTCCTCGCTTGATACTATCCGGGGATCTGTACTCAGGGTTTCACATTTTTGGATACGATTAGGGTATGGGTGTTGGACAGCTATTTTGTTTTTGAAATTATTTGGGCCTCTACACCATGCAAAGAACCTTCGTACCTAGGTACACTCGCCCTAGTAATCAATATGCTTTGGAATGGTATTGACTCAAATGATAATGAGTTAGGTACATACAAAGATTCTCCCACTTTGAGATACCCACCAAATATCAACATTCGACTGGCACTACAAATTTATACCCATGGGAGGTTCTTTGATATCATTGTTGATGTTGATCTTTGATATCCATGCATTCACCTTTATACCAGACCAACACTAGATATTACATTCATGCTAGAGATTCGAATCCATGCGTTGCATGTCTTTTTGCTCCTTGCTAGAGTACTACAGTAATTCCGGATGTATTTGTAAGTAGAGTATGAGATCCAATAGGCTAATGTTTGCCTAAACTGTTAACTTATTTGGTTGTTCACTCTGCTCCTAGGACTCTCTTGTTAAGGTGCACACAATATTATGATAGGCATTCTAATTATTCAGAATGAAAATGACTATGGTTGTCCATAGCTTCTTCTTGATGATGTTAACCCCTAAAGGCCAATGCGCTTGTTCTTGTCCGCGCAGCAATCACCATTGCCCGACAATACCAAGGATACACATTTATGTTAAATAATCTTCTGGTTTTTGTAAATAGACGGCTGAAAAGTTTTGTGAACAATCCTAACTTCACTCAACTTCCATCCGTACCAGGAACTTTATCATAAGAGGTGTCGATCCTCATCAATAAGCTTCTGCACTGGACTGAAAAGTTCTAGGTGAAATTTTTTAGGGGGGAGATTCTTACTTTGTTTTCATGCTTGTGATAATTCATAACAGATCTACTGTCGACCGACGTATGTCTACTTCGAACTGAAACTGATGAACCCCAAGCAGGGCCCCTTCAGTCTACGAAACGGGCTGTCGAGATTGGGTGTCACCACCGTGTACACAATCATAATCACTCTCATTGCTGCGGCCGTGCCATTCTTCGGAGACTTTGTGGCCCTCTGCGGAGCAATTGGCTTCACACCCCTGGATTTCATCATCCCCATCATTGCGTATCTGAAAGTTCGGAATCCCAAAAACCGTTTCGTGTGGGTCATCTATGTCACCATCATCGTCCTGTACACTATTGTAGCAATTCTGGGGTCCATCGGTGCCATCCAGTTCATCAACCGAGACACTGCAAGATACAAATTCTTTGGTAACCTGTAGGTTACATGAACGAAGAAAAGGGATGGGAGGAGACGCCATGGCTTCTCCAATTCCACCCAAAATTAATTACTTGTGGATGTGCATTGAATTTGTACCAGTAGATTATGTATTATTGAAGCTCATTATTGTCAAGTGATGTGCATTTCGCAGAAGGATATATGCATTGGAATGGATTGTCTTATTATATACTTGCACAATGTGTTATTTCAGTTAACATTGATATTTAAGCAAAATTGGACTAAGTTCCAGTCCTGTCTCCAAAATTACAAGATGGTGAACTATCCTTATTTGTATGTGGATGTGCATTGATAGTGTACCAGTAGATTATTACTGAAGCTCATTATTGTCAAGACTCGAGGTGTGTAATAAAAGGTTATTGTCAAAGTGGGTGTGCATTTTGCAGAAGGATGTGTATGCTTTGGAATGGATTGACTTATTATGAACTTACTTAAGCACAATGTGTTTTTTCAGTTAACATTGCTATTTAAAAGAACTGGACTATTTGATCCATCCAAAATTACAATATGGTACATGGTATTGTAAAATCTTCAGATAGAATATGTATAATTATGATCACGATAATTGCATTTTTCTTTTAATTTTTTTTAGTCTATTTATTATAGACATATAATATCAATACAAAGAAATTTTTCATCATGACTTTAATATCGTACCATGATTCAATTTTCCATGGAGGATTCACATATCTCCATAAAAATCAGGTTTACTAGAACTCTCTCGATGGATACTTAGAATTGAGATAACTTGCAATGTCCATATTTTGAGAATATGTTTATATTTAATTAAATATAAAAAGGCTACATCTACGCATTTCTTTTCTCACTTGGCATTTAATTTAAATACGTCTCTCTTAGTTTCTCTTCATCTGGATTTTCCCATCGTGCATGTAACTGGTTGGGCTTGGAAACACAAGGATTTTGACCAATTATGCCCAAAATTCTCCACAGACACTAGGGCCTTTGGAGAGAGAGATTCAGATTCAGGAGCTGAAAGAAGTAATGGCCTCATTCCGGTGCTCATATTGGGGCTGCATATTTTAGTGGCATGGATGGCCAGATCATCGTTCTCTTGGGAGATAAACATTTGAAGGAGGTTTCTAGCAGGTTGGATGCCTCTGATTCCTTTGCCAAAGATTGTTCCAAGCATGATTGACTGCAATGTCATGAGAGGTGCATTGAGTGACATTTCGGGAAGCGCAAGCACCGACTTATCTGAAAGTGATGACAGCAAAGTAAGGTTCTGCAAATGTGAGCTCTTGGGATTTATTTGTAAAGTATGTGGTCCTATTCTGAGGACTTCCGATTCCAGACAATTTTTGCCATTGGATAGGATCAGGTATTTTCTCCTCCAGATTGGCAATTGCAAATCACAAAGATTGTTCAAATTTCAAATCAAAGTTGACATGCAAAACTTATTAGAGGTCAAAGTGAAGATTCTCTTTTTTATTAAACAAACACATAGACCCTCCCATTGAAGTTGACTACTGGACCTGGAATGGGGTCTATACCCTGAGGATAGCCCCCTCTCATCATCACAAGTGTCTGTGTCTGTTCTTAACTACAAGCCTTGCCATGTACCACTCAAATATAGATGTCCAATTAAGAAGAGTAACCATATAAGGCCCACATACCTTACTCCCTTTTCATGCTGGCAAGGATCAAACTTGGCAGAACAAATTCCAGGCAAAGCCTTCTACAGTACATACAGTCTAACCTTGATAATGTCACCCTTGTTAATAGAACACCTTGATATTGTCACCTAGAAGTTTGAAACCGATTTTCATAGTGTAAAACTCCCTCGTTATTATCCCTATCACCCTTGGTAATGTTACTATTTTTTTCCAAAATCCGTAGTGTAAATGTGATAATACCAAGTATGGATGGATTGTATGTGATGGTTGGATGGACAGATTGTAGTAGCCGAAAGGGTCATGCGCCGCCCCTGTGATACAGTCTAACCTTGATATTCATGGTGAGGTCAAGAAAGTTATAGATGGGTTTAATGCTTTTGTACTCTCCCATATCACTATCTTGTTCTTTCCACCAAATGTGACTTCAGTTGTTCAGCCTTTGGATCAAGGAGTCACTGTGATTGCAGCATTCAAAATGTGCTATAAGCGCAAGCTTGTTGTCTGGACTTTGCAACAAATTGATAACAACTCAAATGAAGATTTGGGGAAACTGAATGTTGATCTATTTCAAGCTATGCTATGGTGTGTGGCGGCATGGCATGAACTAGATGATCAAACCATTAGAATTGTTGGAGAAAGTCCGCCATATTGCCTACAAAGTGGAATGCAAATATCAACAATTTTGATGAACGTATGACATCCAAAATGGAGGAAGCAACTTTGGAATTGGGCAATCTCATTGCCGCATTGAATTTGGGTTTGGATGTCGAAGGCAAGCCTGTAGAAAAGCTTTGTCCTTTGGAGTACATAAACATGGAAGGTGAAGATGATTTTGAGGTGGAATATTCTACTGAGGAGCTTGTGCAATTAGTGCAAGATGGCGAATAGGTTCTTGATTCCATGGAAGTAGACCCATTGATTGTTGATAGCAATGATGATGAGTCTAAAGTAGTGAAGCTAAGCGATGCACAAAAATATGCTAAAGATGTTTTGAATTTTATGGCTAGCCAAGGTTCTCAGATTTTCAACACTCTGGAGTTGTTAGGAATGGGAAAAATCCATGACAAACTCATTAGAATTGGTGTTGCACATTTAACATCAACAAAACAATGTGACATTAGAAGCTTCTTTGTCTCTAGTAAGAGGTCTTTACCTGATCTCAATGACACATTATGATGTGCTCTTGTTGTTATTCACAATTTTGAATTAGATTTTACATTCAAAAACATTGAAGTCTCGTATTTGTTATTTTCTTTTTTACATTGTAATTTTATCTTGATTTTCTACCTAGTTTTTTGATAATATCACATTATGCACAAATCTTCAAAATGTGACATTATCAAATATGTCACACCTTGTTTATATCACTCTTTTTGGTGAAACGGATGGTGTGACATTATCAAGGTTAGACTGTACTTAAATTGCACGGATTGGCCTCAAGTGACTTGGGACTTGGGACCCATGTGAACCGGCCCTAAAATACTTATTCATATCCAATGTGATACATGTGGGAGGGTGCCATATGTTTAGCATTTCTCTCAGACTTGTCCCTAACCCTAATGCATCGCCCGATACGAGTGAGAGAATTGATTCACTCGAGTGTAAAGGAAGAACAAGCTGCCATTGTCGGTGCAACTAAAAAGCACTGATGTTATTCTTATTCTTATTCTTTCACTCAAGCCTAATCTCACACACAAAGACATTACCAAAAATATTAACTCGTCTTAATTAGTTGTTCATTATGCGCATGCAGTAATTGCAAATTTATGGGAAAATCTTACATTTTTCTACTTTGATTTATAGGGGCGTGGGTGTACCACCTTTTTGTGTGAATTTCTTGGGTTTTAAATTGTGCTCTTGACCGATACAATTGCTCACTTTTTGACTTTCTTTGGTCTTGGACCCTAGTGCATGGATTGGTAGCACATTTTTCTTGATGCTCCTTATACATACAGACATAGACTAGAGGCATCTATTCTTTATTAGAACCCCATCGGAAATCAATAGGGTGCCATAAATTCGATAAGTTGAGACTAATTTCGGTAATTTCTTTTCATGGGTGGTTAAAATAAGGTTTCATGTTTCATGGTTTCTAAGGATTAGTTTCCATGCATGCGGCTCACCCATCCGTTTCTAGTGAAACTGTAGATGCGACCATGTGGAATGTACATTTCTACTAGAATCTAGTGGGTGAAGTGGGCCTACATGGAAACTAACCCTAAGTCTCCACCTTCGGTCATGGTATCAACATGGAATTGATAATGCCATGGTGTATGTCCCCGGTTTTAAGTGCTAAAGTGAGGAGGCATTCGTCTCAAAACGAGTGGTTGTGGTAGACGCTAGACATTGGTAATGTGTTTTGGACAACTTTTGGCTTCAATAATTCGCGGTAATTTCAATTTAAGGAATAAATTTACCAAAAGATATAGAGTCTTCTTGATTTTTATCTTCCTGCATGGGAAAAATTTGCACCGCCTTATACTCCTCTAGATTTGGTGCAAAATCTCTTAAGTGATCGGTTGTGGACACCTCTAGTCTACACACACACACACACACACACACATAATGATGACTCAATGTTTTTTGATACATGTATGGTACATGCATATAGGATATTTTTGTTTTTTATACCATGCGGGTTTATAAACCATGCATGAACCTTCATACCTAAGTATTTTACCCTCATATTATTATGATGATACATATTCAAATGATACTGACCCAAAAATAATGACTCATGTATACAAGGATTCTCTCACGAATGTAGAATATGGAATATCCAATGGACTGTTCAAGAATAACCCCTGAGAAATTCTTGGGCCCACCAAAGTAAGCTCCATCGCCATATAATGTTATGTACCTTAGCTCAAGGGTCATATGAGTGTGTTGACTACACTGAGAAATGTCTTTAGTGTCATATAGTATATTTTTGTCAATGTGGTGACTTTTCTGATGCCACTTCTTGTGAATAAGTGAACCAATAATATCATGAATGATGGATGAGTTCATCCATTGGCCGAAACCCTACCTTCTCTTGTCGGCTGCTCTTCTCGGGGTTGTGTATAATGCATGAAATCCATGCCAACTATTGAAACAAAGTTTGGTATAATTTGCACCTTATCAAATCTATGATAGGAATGTTGCCATAGATGATTGAAACTTGGATGAAAATTCACTTAGTAAGTGACAATAATTGCAACACTGTAAATCTATAACCCCCCTCAAAACTACAAGGAATGACAAACAATGTTAAGGTAACATTTAGTGTCGGTGACACCACGCCAGGGTTTACAATTAGTAGTAAGCGAGAAGTCAACTAGAATTGGTGACACTAAATACAATACTTAGTGTAAGGAATGTGAGTGTTATTTGGTTCCTTTTTCCACGTTCTCCAACTTCTACTGATTAGATTTACACAAAAAAACTCTCGTTTTGCATTAACAAATCTACAATGAAACACATGCAAAAAATTTGGATCAAGAAATCGGACCTCCCTTGCTTTCGTAATGGTTACTACAAGTATATATTTGTTGGTTTCGTAACCAAATACACATGTCCTCCCAAACGTGTTCGATATTGTGTGTAGAGAAGTTATTGATAATAAATTTGAAAACGTAATTCATTCTCTTTTAAACATATCGTGTCCTGACGATGTTTGCTCTTTAATCCGCACCAAACACATACCAATCCAATATAGGGGTCCGATTAAGAAACATAAGCGCATAACACCCACATACCTTAGCGAGGTTGGGCATTGGTTGTCGGTGGCTACTTGGGGTCAACAAAAACTAATGCGAAAATGGAGGTAGCACGAGCCGGTGAGCATCGCCGGGCATCGCATCGCATGGCAGGGCATCGCCGGGCATGGCATTAGCATTGGCATTGCAATTGCACGGAAAGTACTGCTTCTGCTGTGGGTGCAGTGCGGGCGGGAGATGACAAGAAGCAATTGTTCCAGTTCCGACCTACAGTTGAGGGCAGCTGGCTGGCCATGATCCGCGCTTTCGTAGCAATGCAGGTGGCGGAGATGAAAAGGTGGCGCTTATGCTCCACCACCGGAGCAATAGGATCTCACCATCATCATCACCACTTTAGAGTAACCTAGCCTCGGAGTAGCATTGAATGCGGAACAAAGCACATCGTCAGGCCCCGGTCTCATCACCTGCTCCGACTTTGGGGATTGCATCAAATGTTGCGGCAGGGGATGTTGCTTCCGACAACTTGACATTTCAGGGGCAGACGCATGACTGATCAGCAAGTGAGTCATTCGCCTTAACAACTCATACCTTACTTTGCCATGTGTTTGTTCTCTCTCTCTCTCTCTCTCTCTCTCTCTCTCTCTCTCCAACGCATTCAATCCAGTCCACCGAGGTTCCCTATCCTCTTCCATTACAAACTTAAATTGTTCGAAGAGCCGCAGCCATTATTACAAGCTGTGGGTCTCATCTGATGAATCACTTCGCTCCTCCTCCATGTCCATTAATTTGGTTACGAGTATTTCTGGAACCTCCCTGGAATGCTTCCGACAACTTGAGAGTTCAGCGCAGACTGATGAATGGCAATCAAGTGTGAGTCATTAGCCTGAACTCATACCTTGCCATTTGTTCTCTCTTTTCTCTCTCTCTAGTCTGTTTGCAATTCCATGCTGGGACATGCCCTAATCCACCGCATTCAACCCGTTCCGAGATTCCCTACTCTCATCCATTGCATACTAAAGTTGTTCAAATAACTGCAGCTATTATTACAAGCTGTGGGCTTCATCTGATGAATCGCTTGGCTCCTCCATGGTGTGTATTAATTTTTTGTGAGTATTTCTGGAACCTCTCTGGAATGCTTTCCGACAAGATTGAGATTCCAGGGCAGAGTGATCAAGTGAGTCATTTGCCTTAGCTTACATCGCGCCATTTGTTTCTCTGTCTCTCTCTAGTCTGTTTGCATTCACATGCTAGTAGATGCCCTTATCCATCCCATTTAACCCATTCCACTGAGATTCCCTACCCTCGTCCATTTACATGTACTGAAGTTGTTCAAGTAATTGCGGGGCCCAGTACAAGCTGTGGGTCTCATTTGATGAATCCCTTGGCTCTTCTTTCACATCCATCGATTTTCTTTGCGAGTCACCCAATCTTACTTCTGGTACATCTCTGGAATGCTTCCGACACCTTCAGGGCAGAGCGATCAAGTGAGTCATTAGCCTTAACTCATACCTTGCCATTTGTTCTCTCTTTACGATAGTCATTAGACTAGAGAGAGAGAAGAGAGAGAACAAATAGCAGGGTATAAGTTTGTGTATGACTCTCTTCTGTGATTTAAATTCTGAAGTGACTCCTTTGAAACAGGACATTTAGTCATTGTTCTGCCTATTAATACACTCAAGTTTTAGAGGTTTTGTGCTGGGATTCTAGGGCACAGCATCCTCAAACTTGATTGAGCTTGGGTTTGACCTAATCAATAGGCTCTTGTCATATAAGCCACCTGGTCTATTTTTTGTCAATTATAAAAGACTACGATATTAGTATATGTATGTTATGGATGAACTACAAAATTTTCCTATGTATATAACCAGTTTCTAAAGCATTTTTATCCATCCTGGATGGGGCTTTGGTGTCTTTGTGATTTTTTTTCTTTGTTGGTTTCATAAGAGAAGGGGCTCTTTATGGGGAATGTTTGCGGCAACAAAGGTGAGTGGGCACGTCATACGAAGAAGGAAATGGTACGAGGCTCCTGTAGATGACCTGCTTGGTTAGATTATTGAGTCTAGGGTGCACTAAGATGTTTCTCTAATCCGTTGATTACTTGCCACCAGTTTCTGGTCATGCTGATGTGTCTGGAATTGGCCCTGAGAGGGTCGAAATTGTGTCCGTAAATGGAGGCATATACAAGGTAACAAAGCAGATGTGTATCAGAACAGTTCAGGCTCTCTCCTGGTTCTCTTCCAAGTATGCTCACTGTTACCACTGTCTGTGATTCTGTAGAGGACGTTGTGGTCATGATTAAAATAATGCTGCCTACTGGAAAAGAATGATTGAACTGGAAAGCTTATGCTCCAAGGATTTGTACTTATCTTGATGTACTTGGCTTACAGGAGAGTGTTTATGAAGTGTTAGAAGACGCATGCTATATCAGAGGGGGAGCATTATTATGGTGGCAAGTGGAGAAGATCACAGGATTATACAAGTTTCAAGTGGTAGCATCTATGTCGGAGTGGTTTCAATATTTGGACACTTGAACCTATCTAAGGATGTTCAGACATTCTGGCCGAATTCAAAAACTTTTCCTCTTATTTTTCATTTTATGGGATGTCCACGAAGGCTCTTACCGATAGTCTGGTGGAAATGGACAGGTGGCATTTAGCCTCCGAGGTACTCATATCAAGGGAGAATGGCATGTCAGTGAAAACTGACAATTGGCATCACTTCCAACAACCACGATAGAGTTTTTGAGAGCATGTCCTTCTCTGAATCCGTTATCATCTCATGAACAGATGATAATGTGGGGTTCTTCCAGAGATTGTCTTTGGTTCTTAGTTAGCTGTTCCTTGGTTATTCTTGTTCATGGTAACTTCACGTTTGATGGCTTCTATCCTCCTTTGAAAATGTTATGTATAGGTCAAGCTCATGTTTTTGAAAATGGAACGTTGTCGCTCATTAACAGTACAAATCCTCGCCAAACAGCAGGAGTTGCATATTATCTAGACCCTATTCGGATGAAGGATCCTGCCACCAGAAAATTAGCATCTTTCAACACAAGCTTCACGTTCCAGGAAGATCCTCAGTTTTGGAATGGATCAGGTTATATCTATAGAGGAGATGGTATGGCTTTTGTGGTGGTTGGCTCAGACAACTGGGAAGGTGGAGTGGCTGGGCGTTTGGGCATCTTCAGCGACCAGGGTCAACCTAAAGTTGTAGCTGTGGAGTTTGACAAT
Source organism: Polytrichum commune (assembly GCA_950295325.1). Lineage (NCBI taxonomy): Eukaryota > Viridiplantae > Streptophyta > Polytrichopsida > Polytrichales > Polytrichaceae > Polytrichum > Polytrichum commune. The sequence goes on from OX485809.1 coordinate 31,971,706, forward strand.
TACAGGACCGATTATATCGATGATGTCAACATGTATGACGACCATGTTGGCATAGATATTCAAAGTCCAATCTCTAAATTAAATGTGAGTGTGGCAACGCTGGGCATCTCGTTTTGGAAACGGGATGTGCTCACTACATGGATTGAGTACGATGGCACGAACAAGATCATTCAAGTCAGAGTGGCTAACACGTCTTCCAGACCCACAAGCCCTCTTCTAAACTACTCAATTGATCTGTACGATCAAGTTGATGAATACATGTGGGTTGGATTCTCGGGAGCGAATGGGGATGCGTGGTGTTTGTATCATATCTACAATTGGACCTTCTCAAGCTTTGGAGTACCGCCGGCGCCGTCCAAGCCAGGCTTAAGTGTGGGGCTGATTGTGGGGGTTTGTGTTGGAGTCTTGGTGGTACTGTGCTTGGCTGCTTTTGGTGTCTATTTGTTCTTCGACAGAAAAGCTCGTGCAAAGGAGTTGGAGGAGAATAAGAAGATGTTGGAAATGCCGGGTATGCCAGAGTACATAACGTACAAACACCTTAGTGTAGCGACCAAACAGTTTAGTGATCAGTCGAAACTAGGGCAAGGTGGATTTGGAAGTGTTTACAGGGGTGTTCTGCCTCGTTCGGGTGCGGCAGTTGCAGTGAAGAAGGTGAGCAGTGAATCGAAGCAAGGCGAGCGAGAATTTTTAGCCGAGGTTTCCATCATCAGCCAGCTTCGGCATCGAAACGTCGTTCAGCTGATGGGTTATTGCAGGGACAGAGGCAAGTTCTTGCTGGTTTACGAGTTGATGCCGAATGGAAGCTTAGACAAGGCGCTTTTCAGTCCCAGAGGCCCTGAATTTGTGTTGTCGTGGGACCAAAGATGGAAAATTGTCTCCGGTACGGCTGCTGCGTTGCATTACCTTCATGAGGGTTGGCGACAGCAAGTGATCCACCGCGATGTCAAGGCCAGCAACATAATGCTGGATGACGATTTCAACGCGAAGCTGGGAGACTTTGGCCTCGCACGCCTAGTTGATCACCACAAGGACGCCGCCACCACTTTGGTCGCGGGCACGTACGGCTACATCGCTCCCGAGGCTGCGGGTGGGAAATTTACTGAGAAAACAGATGTGTATGCGTTCGGGGCAGTCACATTAGAAGTTGCATGTGGCAGGAAGGCGTTTGACGGCAGCGCCCCAGCGCACGAGCTCATTCTCGTCGACAAGGTCTGGAACGCGTTGGAAGAGGGAGACCTTCTAAGTGTGGTGGATCCCAGATTGCAGGACGAATTTGACATCTACAACATGGAAGTGGTGTTGCTGATCGGTTTGCTTTGCTCACACCCAGATCCATCCGCTCGTCCTTCAATGCGACAAGTCGTCCAAATTTTGGCGGGCGACGCTCCTGTCCCTGCTGTCCCCTCCTCCAAGCCTGCACCCACTTTTGGAGCAAACCAATCCTGGATATCCATACACGACCTCCGGAAGTCGGCAACCACGGATCAAACCACTAGTCAAACTTCCCGCGAGTTAAGGTCAGCTGGGCCGTCTTCATCTGTATCTCTTTCTTCACAGTTGTTACCAACTGACTTGCATCCGAGGTGACTTGATAGTACCATAGAGTGATGTCTGGTTCAACATTTTGAGTACTGCAATGTGATCTCCACGTAGGATTCAATAGGTCTTGACTAGTGTGAATATGACATGTGTCAAATCAATCCAAACACAAGTATTTGGTGTCGAACCAGGGAGCACCCTACATCATATATCTATTTTGTGTAATAAATGGTAATAAATGGTTTGTGTGATGACAGGGACCAAAGTTTAGTGCCTACCCTGTTAGCAATTGCTCACATTCAAAGTTCGCACTTGTAATGTGTTCACTCCTTTGCTGCCATCAAGGCTCTGTTGGTTGGTTCCTTTGAATGCTAATCCAGGTGTGAAAATTATTATACTGCACAACTTCTGAGAACTTTTGATAGGTTCATCTTGTATCTCCTGTGTTGTGCGTGTCTTTGTGGAGGTGGAGTTGGTTCTTTGTATTTTTATGAGCGAACTGCTTTTGCAGGTTACTCAGATAGTGAATTATTCCTTGTTGCTCAAGCATCAAGTCAAGCTGTATACTACAGTCTAACCTTGATAATGTCACACCATCCGTTTCACCAAAAAGAGTGATATAAACAAGGTGTGACATATTTGATAATGTCACATTTTGAAGATTTGTGCATAATGTGATATTATCAAAAAACTAGGTAGAAAATCAAGATAAAATTACAATGTAAAAAAGAAAATAACAAATACGAGACTTCAATGTTTTTGAATGTAAAATCTAATTCAAAATTGTGAATAACAACAAGAGCACATCATAATGTGTCATTGAGATCAGGTAAAGACCTCTTACTAGAGACAAAGAAGCTTCTAATGTCACATTGTTTTGTTGATGTTAAATGTGCAACACCAATTCTAATGAGTTTGTCATGGATTTTTCCCATTCCTAACAACTCCAGAGTGTTGAAAATCTGAGAACCTTGGCTAGCCATAAAATTCAAAACATCTTTAGCATATTTTTGTGCATCGCTTAGCTTCACTACTTTAGACTCATCATCATTGCTATCAACAATCAATGGGTCTACTTCCATGGAATCAAGAACCTATTCGCCATCTTGCACTAATTGCACAAGCTCCTCAGTAGAATATTCCACCTCAAAATCATCTTCACCTTCCATGTTTATGTACTCCAAAGGACAAAGCTTTTCTACAGGCTTGCCTTCGACATCCAAACCCAAATTCAATGCGGCAATGAGATTGCCCAATTCCAAAGTTGCTTCCTCCATTTTGGATGTCATACGTTCATCAAAATTGTTGATATTTGCATTCCACTTTGTAGGCAATATGGCGGACTTTCTCCAACAATTCTAATGGTTTGATCATCTAGTTCATGCCATGCCGCCACACACCATAGCATAGCTTGAAATAGATCAACATTCAGTTTCCCCAAATCTTCATTTGAGTTGTTATCAATTTGTTGCAAAGTCCAGACAACAAGCTTGCGCTTATAGCACATTTTGAATGCTGCAATCACAGTGACTCCTTGATCCAAAGGCTGAACAACTGAAGTCACATTTGGTGGAAAGAACAAGATAGTGATATGGGAGAGTACAAAAGCATTAAACCCATCTATAACTTTCTTGACCTCACCATGAATATCAAGGTTAGACTGTATCACAGGGGCGGCGCATGACCCTTTCGGCTACTACAATCTGTCCATCCAACCATCACATACAATCCATCCATACTTGGTATTATCACATTTACACTACGGATTTTGGAAAAAAATAGTAACATTACCAAGGGTGATAGGGATAATAACGAGGGAGTTTTACACTATGAAAATCGGTTTCAAACTTCTAGGTGACAATATCAAGGTGTTCTATTAACAAGGGTGACATTATCAAGGTTAGACTGTATCTGCGTGCATGGAAGTTGGGTAAGTCACATGGGGTTCCAAGTCCTAAGTCCCAAATATGACATGAATGCCTACATGACAAAACTTTCTAGAGGTGAGACTTGGGACTTGTGTTGAGAGTTGGATCTAGCAAAAAGCTATACCCAACTCTCAACGCAAGTCACGTGAATATTTTTGCATAATATAATGAAGATCCAACTTTTAATGATAATTAACCATATTTTAATGGTTTCTTGAGGCTCAAAAGGTGGGACTTTGCTCCATGTTGGGATTTTCTAACATGAGTGGGGACTTGGGACCCAGTGTGAACTAGCCCTTGTTTCACCCAAATCACTCTATTACCAAGGGCTTGCCCTATTGTTCTAAGGTACAAGGCCTGCAAGCAACACTTCAATAAACTTTTTCTATTCCATGAAGGTTAAGTAGCTTGGGAAAATTCAAAAATAAAAATAAAGTCCATACATTAGTAATCTATGCATAGTCTACAAGCAAAATTCAAAAATTAATAAATTCATATGCAACCTACATAAATTCGCTAAGTTGCCTTGAGGAAAGAGCCTTTTACTCTCCACTAAGTGGGTCTTTTGATTTGGATTGCTAAGTGAGAATCACCACAACATCAACCTTATTAAGAGTGAGGATCATCTCTTAGATGAAGGTGTTGTCCTTCTTTTGTAAACCACTTCTTACACCACCTCGTTGAGCAGATAAATATCCAATTAGCCATTTGTGATCTGCCAAAGTTGAGGCTCTTCTAAAAGTGTTTTTGCAACCCTCTTACACCACTATTCCGAAATAACCAAAGTGGTGTTATTTTATACTTAATGCCGCATATGATTAATAACTTTCAATAATTATTTACATAACATTAATCAACGTTCAACTCGCGTTCTATGGCCCCTCATAAAATATAACAGGGGATGCTTGAAAAACTACACATGGAGACTCACATTCACATTGAACTCTCAACATCCCACTATTATATTACGAGGGGCCATGTTGTTGAGTATTGTTATGTACTTGATGACACCGTTACACTCACTTATTGACAACTTAAGAAATAAAAATATGTGTCACCAAAAGGAAGGAGCTTCTTTAAGCTCTCTCTCTCCACTTACCTCTCATCATTTCTTTCATGGTTAGGCTTTCTATAATTTTTGTCTCAAAGACAGGTCCTATTTGTACTTCTGTCTCTTTGTTCTTTGGCTCAAAGTTAGGTTGCCCTTGTTCTTTTTGCTCCATGGTGTTTATCTCAATGTTTGGGCTCTCTTTGTTATTTGTACTTTGTTCTTTGTTTGTCTCTCTTCGTCTTCGCATTCATAATACCGCCTATTGTTATAAATAAATAAAGTGATGACATGCACATGTAAATCGTTTTTATTGTCTCATAGCCCCCCCCCCCCCCCCCCACACACACACACACACCTACGTGTGGTGAGGCCAGTCAACGACTCCCAATAGTAAGGCCGAACTTTTGGAGCGGTGGCAGCAAGTGGGCATATCCGTCTTGCCACTCGCTCGTTCGTTGATGCACAAGGTAATTTTGCATTATCATATAATTTTGCGCTAGATAATTCCACAATATTACAAAATTTCACATGAGACAATTCACTACGTATTCACCTTCGCAACGAGTGAGTTTACATAGAGACCACAAATCCATATCCCTTTGTAACTAGGTGTCCAAGGATATTTTTTGGCATGTTTGGTTAAAATTTTATTCTTTCCAAGTCCGATTGGTTACATGTTGCATGAACTTTCAATTTTTGCTTTATTAATTTGAGGTATATTCTCTAAATACCTCTACAACGATTGGTAAGTTTTGTGAGGTCTTGTTCAACCAATTATTTCTCAAACTCACCGGTTCGTCTTTGTAACTTAAGGTACAAAAATAAAAAGGTAAATGACCACTATTGATGCACAAGACTAGGGGTAGAATGATGCTTCTATGGACCCAAAATGATTAATTATAAAAGTGGTGGCCTGAAAAGGATGTAGTGATAGGTGGGATGTTGTGATTGGCCGGATAGGTGCTATCTCACACCACTTACTATTGTTTTTGGGTGCCATTGAGTTTATTGTTTTGTGTGTGCATTCGTATGTAAAGTAAGATATATTGATGCTCGAATTAGGGAGACTCTACTATACAAGTAGGGAGTTTGACTTACTTACCTCTGTGGGGTCATGTAACTTATTATTTACATGAAATAAAATTATGAAACAACATACATTCCTCATCATTACCTCTACTCCATCTTTGAATTTTTTTGCACAACTTGCAAGTTGCAAGTAAATATTTCTAACCGAATGAAGTTATTTTCACATTTTTTCATATATCTAACCTAGCAGTTGTTTCTCCCGTTCATTAACTCACCCACACATACTAGTAGCAGTGAACGAAGTTTGCCCATTCATTGGTGCCGATCACCAGTATGTGAGGGCCAACATACTTACTTAAGGTGGGCAACACGTCTTCAACATACATTTTTTTTTTACCTTTGCATAAAATTAATGCAAGGTGAGTAGCAAATTCAAGTCGTGCCCATAGCCAACTTCCTCATAGCTATTGGAGCTAGTATGAATATCTTATTCATTATCGAAATGAATAATTTCTCTTCCTTCCTTTTTGTTTCACTAGGGCATGTGCCTAATGTAAGGTACTTAAAGTAAGCATGTCTTAAACGAACCTTTTATTAGCAACACACCCTCTTCTTGTAAGATATGAAACATAGAATTAATGCAAGATGATGATTGGACGTGAATTCAACTCATGCATGTAGTCATTTTCTTCCTAGTTTTTGAAGCTCATGCGAATACCTTATTCAGAACCGAGATGAATGTTTTTTTTTCTCATTAAAAGACTATATAGGTTGTCCGAATAGTCATATAAACCTATGTGTTCAATTCAAAAATCAACAAACATGCACTTCCAATGACCATAACTAAATCATGGGAGATCCAATCTTCACTCTACTTTTTGTTTGATGTTTGATCACATATTTGTTGATGCAACACAACTTTGAAGATGTAGATTTGATCAACAAGAGATGAAGAACAAGAAAAACAAACTTAATAACACCGACATACCCATTGGAGTTCATAAATACAAGGTAAAATAAAACTTGTATGTAATTTCCTCCCAATGTTTTATACAAATATAAAATTAAATCCTTTTAAAAATTTATCCTAATACTTAAACAAGGAGTCTCTTATCATATTGCCCGCTCTAAATGTAGCTTGCTCAAATATTGGTTGTCTAGGTCCGTTCAATTTGATGTCGTTTAATGTTGCATCTTCCAATTCTTCTCCTTTCACAACTCTAGTATTGTTTTTAATACGACACAAGTTGTGTAAAACACACCAAACAACCATTATAAGAGGTGCATATTGGACCCCCACATTCATATATATTTTTAGAATAGACTATCTATTTTTCAATATTCCGAATGTAATCTCAATGCGTACTCATCATTTTTTCATATTCTCATCATGTACATATTTTGATTAACACTTCTTGTCATTCTTGCAGTAAATGATTTTGAACCTGTGTCAAAATAGAATAACCGTAATCACCCACTACATATGGCAAGATTTATTGTCCTCCAATTGTGACAACATGTTATTGCAATATTTCTTTCTTCATTAATTTTTTGTAGAATGAAGGTTGCCTTAATTGTGCCGCATCATGAGTCCCTCGTGAAGCTCTCACACATACATCCCAAAAAATATTTCATTGTCACACGCACCTTGCAGTAGAACACTATAAACATCACCATTACACTAATAATTACCTTGAATAAATGATTGTAATGGTTTGCAATATAAATTGTAATGTGTTCCGTCTATTGCCCCACACATACTTGGTAGCCCAATGACATTATGAAAACCTGCTATAAGATTGGCAAGCCTAGCATTTGAAGATAATTACTTGATAATTTGTCCTTATCAGCTAAGGCATGACATATCAATAAAGTATATTTGTATACAAGATTCTCCACCTGCAAAAATTTCACCTACTTCCACATTAATCAAGACCTTTTGCCAACTTATGTAATATCATAGCTATAAATTTTGTGACATGAAGCGCTTGTTTGTATCATGTATGTTGATGTTGAATGTATAGCCTCAAAAACTCGCCTAATTCCAAGAAGATGGAATACTTCATTTGCAAATCACGAGTCCATCATCTATCCCTCACACCTTTATTCATGCCATTAACATCGTTATACATTACAATCGATCAATGCAACGATCTTGAAAAATCCCACTATTCCCTTGGCAGATGTAGGTTTTCACATCTTTGTCTCAAACTTTTGACACATGCAACTACCCAAATTATGTATAATATTGCATATACTTCATTGTCAATGTGAAAATCATGATTATTAAGACCCTTTGTTTTGGTTACCTCTTATCGTTCAAGTGTAAAAATCTTGAAAAAAATCATGAACTTGCATATACATTATGTTATATAAACCATTTTTTTATGAATGTCCTAATTACGTCAAAGTTATATTTTTGATATGTTTCTTTTAATTTATTCACAAGTTTTTTTACTTTAAATTTACTTTAAATTTTTAGTTCTAAGCGTTAATGGTTTACCTTTACATGTATATAAAGCAATGTAGACGAATATTGTTGTTGAAAAATATTATTGTCTAAATATGGCTAAAGTTGGTTGAGGTGAAGGTTGGGGCAACACCAACGATCATGATGCTTTATTAAGTCGCGGAGTAGTTTGGTTTGATCCATTAATAGAGATGTTATTCTCTATGTATGAGAAAAAAAATACATAGGTCAAATTATAATCCCATAGCAAAGCATCAATGACATGTAATGGGGTTTCTGTTCAACGAAAGGGCAAATGGGCAATCTGCTAGGAACAATCTAATTTTAAAAATTGATAGATTGAAAAGAAAGTGGAAAGCATGAAGAAGAAGAAGAAGAAGAAGAAAACACACACACACACACACACAACCGGTGGCACTCCATTGACATGGATTTGATTTGATCAATGTGATAGAATATGGGCTCAAACATCCAAAACTCAAGAAATCTAAAGTGTGATTGATATTGGAGGTCCTAGTGAGCCATATGATTTGGATATACAAAACTCCGCCAAGAAAATCTTCAAGACGAAAAATTAATATTGAACAAACACCTCCACAAAAGCTAACACCGAGGATGAAGGCTACTATACCTCCTAATGTATCAAGACGTTATGAAGCTGAGGAGAATATATTCAAATGGTTAGAAGGAGCTGTACAAACTTTTTTGAAGATGGAAGAATCTAAATCTCAAACATTGCTTAAACTTGAAGCAGATCGGGCCGATAGGAAATTCTCAATGACGAAAATGAACTTGGAGACACAAGATATGATTGCTAAAGAGAAGAGAAACAATGATGAGAGAATAGCAACACATAACAATATCCTTTCAACTAGACATTCAAAAGTTAAAGGCACATCTTAAAAGTGGACCCGGAGGACCCTCTTTTTGAAACACTTTACATACAAGCTTATAGATTGAATGGTTAGTAGAGCCCTACATTGAGTATCCATACCCATACCCATACCCATACCCATGCCCATGCCCATGCCCATGCCCACCCTTGCCCATGGGTTTTGGGTGGGCATGGGTGCGATATTATTGTTCATGGATGGGCATGGGTTCAATATTATTATTCATGGGTGAGCATGGGCTAAAGCAAAGCATATTGGAAGGGGTCATTGAATGAGCTCTCATTCAATGTTTTCAAGGGTAAGAGCACCGAATCACCTTCACCCAGTTAGGTGAGTCCATCCTTCAGTGTGTCTTCTTCTTGTTCTCCTCCTCCTCCTTCTTGAGTGTGTCACTGGGCTCCCAAGAATCCTCGGTCTATTTTTTGTCACTTTCTTGTGCTTCTGCTTTTTCCACCCTACCTTAAACCCAGTCCTGCCAAGAGGATTCCAAAACTCAAGAAAGAGAGGATGTTGTAAAGTGGTAGGGAGCGAGAGGAAAAAATGCAGGGAATACGCTAACCAAGAAGCGCTCCGGGCTGAAGCCAACGATAGTGAGTGACCTTTTATTTGTCCGATCCAAACAAGACTTGGTGTAGGCGGGTAATACACATTACACAATTTTTGAATACATGGGCGCAATTTGAATAGCATGGGTGGGCATGGGTGGGCACATGTCATGCTATGTGTGGGCATGGGTGGGCATGGGTGGGCACGTGTCATGCTATGGGTGGGCATGGGTGGGCATAGGTCGCTACTGATGGGCATGGTCTGGGTATGGGTGCAAATTTAAAGGAAAGTGTTGGGCTCTGATGGTTAGTAATCTAGGATAATTGGCACGATTGTAAAGTTTTTTAAAAATGTAGACATATTAGTTGTCAATAGCATTTTTTGTCATATTATCTATTATTCGGCCATCATGATTCTATTCATGAAACATTTTCATGATAAAAATAAAAATATTTCAATTATGGATTTAAAAAAAAACATTGTGTGCTATTATTGTTTGAAAGATCATATTTACACCTAAATATTATACTAAATATCATAATTTTTTTGAGCCAAGTCGGTCACTATCCTTAGTTCTTTGTTATCCATTTTGGTAGCTCATAAATGCTTTTGTTATTCCTTCATTTATGTAATGAAATATTGTCCTGGATAATTTAAAGTTGGACGTGCAGCCACTTAATAACTTATAGTAACTACGACATTGTAAATCTATAATACCCAAATTTGTGTACTTCAAATTACATGTAATGTGAGTTTCTCATTGAGTGTTGATAACACTTATTGAGCAACCCAACTAGAGTCAATGAACTTGTAACTACATTTATTTAGTTATTTGGATTGGGGGGGGGGGGGTGAAAATAGTAGGGATTTTATTTCAATCAAGGAAAAATCGGAGATTTCATCGGTCTCAAACTCACCCACACTTACTAGCGGCAGTAGACGGAGTTCGCCCGTCCAATGTTGCCCACCACCAGTGTGTGTGGGCGGCCCATTAGATGACAACTCACAAATAAATGTTAGGTTCAAAAACCATGTATCTTGTTTCAAGGTTTGACTTCAAACAATCTTTTTTAAAATAAGAATTGTCAAGGCATGTAGTAGTTTTACACATTTGTTTGAATTACGTCATGTGTTGATATTCTCTAGACAACCCACTCATGTAAAAGACAAACTTTTTTTGGGTAGGGGACATTCTACTAGTGCACTGTGATATCTCGGTATGAAGTATCTACAAATGAGAGACCACCTCCGACATGAGGCAATAGCACTTGTCCCATACCCATGCTCAAGAAACCTGCTCCGGTTTCACTTAGAAGCTCACGGCTATGATCAAGATGAAACGTCCCTCACACACCACCCTAGTGGCCGGCGTCATCTCTCTCTAAGGACAAGTGATTTTTTTGCCTCGTCTACCTAATACAATGTCAAACTATCGAATGTCCGTTGGATTGTAGGGGCATGTTCATCAATAATTTCATGTTTTAGATGATATCCTAAACTATTATTTGTCACAACAACATACGATGGTTATTAATTTGATGAAATAACGCCCAATTGTGATTTTAAAAATGAAAAATAGAAAATTGTGGAAGAGACAATGTTCTCATACATAAGCTCCTGAGGTTCCCAATGGTCGCAAACCTGGGCCCCACCAGCCTAGCCGATTGGAGCACTTGCATTGATCAAGCTAACCATCTAGTGCCTCTAACACCGCTAAGGTGGCTCACTATGATTGGTTCCGCACATGCAACCCCAAGAGCAATGGGTCCCACCTTTGTCCTTCATTATTGTCACTTACTATAATGATACGAGTTTAGGTAGACGAGGCTAATGTGGACACCTCTAGCTATGTGGAATCATCCAGCCGATGGATGAGCATTAGAAGCTTGAGCATGTAAGCCATTGCAAACCAAGACCATAGAATTTGTAATTGTTGAAATTGGAATTGAGGAAGTTGTTGATCTAAGCTCCGAAATCAAAGATCTCTACTTCCCAATGTGGTGTTATGGGGGGGGGATTATTTTTAGCATTCAATGTTATGTAAGTGGACAACATGAGTAATAGACTCTACATGGGTCATTTGCCAATGAAAACCAAGTTCAATGCCAATGTTGGTTGTGTCATGTTTCGAAAGTGGTCACATGTAAGATAAAATGTTACCGAATTGTTTTTTCGTTATGGAATACTCACAATACAAGTTGGTCGGCACCTCACATCCACATGCCGCCTCCTACGGGGGAGTGCTATCTTGTGAGCAGTGAGCAATGAGTGGTGAGTGATGAGCGGTAACTTGTGAGCGGTGAGGGGGAATGCAAAGATGTTATGTGAGCGTGATTTATTATAAGGCACCATTATGGGAGCCTATTACTGTGGATTCTCACATCCTCTCCCCATTAAAAATAAACATTTTATTTACAATAATGTGCTCTATCACGGTGCAATCATAATATTATTCATTTGAATTCTTTTAAAAAAAACCTCTAATTTTGTCCTCAACATTACAAGGGTCCGAATTTTCAAATATGCAAACCACCTTCAATATCAATGATGCACAAACTATGCATGTCGGAAATCCATAATCAATAACAATGTTGATGCAATAACAACAAGGAAGATTCAATAAAATTAAGATAATCACACATATAGAATTCCAAAATGGAAGTAAGAGAATTAATATACATTGTCAATCAAATTTAAGAAAGTGAAAAATTTAACAACATGAATCATTGAGCACCAAGAAGATCATATAAAAAACAATAAAATAATATCTATTGCAATCTTTATTCAAATAAGGTTGTGTTTCCAAACACAACCAAAGGTACATAAACCAAAATGAAGTCAAGGATAATGCATATAGTTCCACGTTAACAAACAAATTTTAAATATATTAGATGAATAAATGTCGTTCATTTATTGATGATCACTAGTGTTGGAAGAAGAAGTACTTGATTTTGAACACTCATCGGCAGACAAATCAAGATATTGTTTAACTCGAACATCATATTTAACCCAATTGTAATAAACTTTATCAGGCCTAGATGCTAAAGCTCTTGCCATATTTTCTTGCCAAGGGGGATTGTAAAAGATTGAGAGGGGCTCATCCACAAATCCGAATGAAAGGAAGAAGTTGCATAATGAGGAGTCCTGAAAACAAGAAATCATAATTAGTATTTGATAAAAAATTATGATTAACAAGAAAATTTTGAAATAAACAATAAAAATAAAACTATTGACTAACTTACGCACAAAAATCATTGACCTCAACATCCTCATAATCGTCATTGTCATCCTCAAGGTTTTCCACATATGCATCAAGTGTAGATGGGCATGCCAACAAGGGTTTAAAAAACATGATTGAATAAAGTGATGTCCTCTTCAAACCCCAAGAAATGCCGACCCGATGTTCGACACGCATGAAGTGCAGCACCTGTGAGAAACAAACTTTAGAAAAAAGATTGAAGAAAAATGATGTGTAATATATGATGTATATTGGAGGAAAAAAATTAAAAGAAATTTGCGGAGGAAAAGAACATAATTTTTTTTTATCAAAATTGATACATGTTCCAACAGTCAAATCAACTATCCTACTACCCGGAGTAAAACATGCTTCAATAAACATTTGCATAAATATGGAGGTTCTCTCCCGAGCACCTCTCCATGGAGTAACACCATCAGAATGTATTGTTAGATTATTTTTGTCAATGAAATTTGGAATTGATAGACCGGAAATAGGAACAAAATCAGTGTTAACCAGGTCTTTGTCATAATGAAGTTGAAAAGAAGGCTTTTGTTTCATTGTTTCAGAGGTGGCACGGACGAGTAGAACAACAACAAAATATCGGGTTTGCGAAAAAAAATACATTGAATTATTCATGTATGATATGATATAGAAATAATGGAGGAAACATACAATTAAAGATGTGAAAGTGAATATATTACCTTCTGATTGGCAAGTATTGGATGAGTGAGCATCAATCCATTGTAGCATGTCCATACCAAAGAAATTTCCAGACAAGCCATTTTAAGATATGACATCAAAAGCTTTCTGGATTCAAGGGGTTGAAAAAACCAAAATGGCTCCATCATCATGCAAATGTTTTTTGCAAAATGAAAAAAAAATGGATTGAATCAAATCAACATTTTGGACATTCCAAGGAGGAATCACATGATTAGGATCGCACAGTCCGGGAACTGGCAGACCCGCGGGTATATCCGCAATAACAAGATCTACCGAAGGTCGAGTCACGTGATTTCCATGAAAATATACCTTACGTCCACGACTAATGTGCACAAGGACATATCATTGATCAAAAGATGGTATTCATAAAAATATAAAGGGTACTTTATCAAGAAACGAAGACATTTCATGATATGTCGAAGGCCATTGTTCGGTGGCTTTGAAAGTTTTCTGCATATTGGCCATTGTATCATTGAGGACAAGCTTCAAAACAAAAAATTATGATCCCTTGATATGAGATGAGGACGGAGAACTTGAGCATCACGATGGATAATGTCGGAACTAGAAGGGGAATGTTTTGCAGGAGTTAGAAATCTACGTGATTTGGATGGAGGTTCAATGGGAATAGATCTTTTTGTTGGGATATCTCTAGCATGTTTTCTAGTAGATTGGGTTGGCCTGACATCAATATCATCTTGAGAAACTCGTTGGCTAGATTGTATAGAGACATCTCGAATGTCAAAGGCATCAAGGGTATCACCTAGAACAACGACATCATCATCCGTAGATTGGTTGATTTGAACACTAGAAGGAGTAGGAGTAGTACTATCCCATATGAATTTATTTTTTGGATTTCAAGGCATTTGCTTTTCATTTATTTCGTCAATTGATTCTTAATTTTATCTCATGTAGCTTCAGAAAGAGGCAACTACGTATTTTGAATCACATCTTCTTGACAATGATATCTCCATCAATATGGATGTTCCGAGCAAACCAATGGGTTTGAAAAAATATATGGATCAATGGTGCATTATTTTGTGGGATTTTGCATTTCATACTAAAGGGTAAAAGATGCAATTTCAAAGTCCAAATTGTGGAAAGATCAAGAAGGTGGTGAATCCCCCTAGAAACGCCTTATTCTCATGTAGGTTGTACAATAAAATGGAAGAGATTGAAATAAAATGCTTACAGAATAAATGTATTTGCAAAACCTCTCTTTTGTCAATCTATACCAAAAATTTGATGGTTTGGCCGCCATTTTTTTGAGTTCATCTTACTCAAGTAATTTTGGGAGAACTCAATTTTTTTGTCCTTGAGATTGCAAACGGTAAAAAATGTGCACAAATTTTTTCTTTACATGAGAATTCTCCGTTGACCTATAATAAATTGCAACTGAAATAAGTATGAAATGCAAAACACAAAAATAAAAAATAAAACAAATAAAAAGAAGAAAAGAAGAAAACTTACTTTTTATATCATTTATAGCAATCAAGACTTGTGGAATATTAGAAGAAATATCAAGAACTATGGAGTCCACAAAATAATGCCATTTGATATCGTCAGAATGGAGTTTGTCGATGTACGGTTTCTATGCTTGAAGCCTGTGATTTCCCTCAAAAACAAAAAATATTTTTCCATTGAACCTGACAAGGTCAATGTCAGCTTGGAAAAAAAACTCGAATTGTTCATTAACACACTTCCAATTATCACTCCAAGATTGAGAAACCTCAAGGGTAAGACGTAAAATAGGCCTGGAAATCATGCGGCAAAGCAGGATGTTAAGCCTAGATTTGTCTTTCGGTAGGAACTTCAAAGATTCTACAATGTCTATAGTATTAATTTTTTCAGCTCCTAAAACATCCCTAACCGCATTCTTATAATGTGGGTGAATATCAGGAGAAGCTAGGAGGGAAGTTGCCAAAGGTGACAACAAATTGATGTTGGAATCCACCATCTAGAAAAAAGCAAAAAGCACACATAAAGAATAATGAAATGTGCACATATAATTCATAACCAGAAAATAAAAAACAACTCAAGTGTATATATTCAAAGCCCAAAATAAAATAATAAACCAACACAATTGAAGAATGATTACACAAATGACTGCAAGAAATTGCATCCGAGAACATTGCCACATCAGTGCTAAAATATGCGTGAAACGAAGGATTTTGGCAAATCTTCCCATCGCCGATTTCTGCGACTTTGGAGGCTTGTAGAAAAAACAAAAAAAAAATCCCAAAAATCTGAATTTCTTCCATAATAACACATAGAGGTTCTCAACCCAACGAAAACAATTCAAGTTGAAAAGATGAAATGACAAGAAGTTATAGCTTTCTGAAGTTTAGGCAAATCTATGAGTTTTTTAAATTTTATTTATTTATTATTATTTTTAACAACTCCCAATCTCTCATGTCTATTACTGCAAATTAGCCTTCAAAAACCCATGTGGTGCCGCACAGGTTTTTAAAGGCTCCTTAGGACTTTTGGTGAAGGGGGTTCAAGGAGGTATGCAACATCAGATGGGGGTGTGCGGTGCCGCACACCTTCCTGACCAGTTGGCGAGAGCTCCAAAGGAGCCTCCGAAAACTTGTGCGGCACCGCACGGCTTTTCGGACGCCCCTTTGGAGTTCTCGCCAATTGGCTTAAAAAAGCCTTTAAAAACCTGTGCGGTGCCGTACGGGTTCTTTGCACCTCCTTAGGAATCCTACAAAGGAGGTGGAAAAAACTCGTGCGGCACCACACATATTTTGAAAGGCTCCTTCTAATTAGTAGTGTGGTCTCTTAGGACATTTTCTCTCATAATTATGAAGGTTTTCTTTGCCCGTGACAACATTACCAGTAGAGAAGAGGTCAAATGCTATAGCCATGTTACAACATGGGCATAGTACACATGAAATGTCAAAATTGTTTGGTATTTCTCAATCTACAGGCTCTAGGATTTGTAGAGAGTGTGTTCATCGTGTGGAGCCTTCAAGGGGAGGGCGCCCAAAAAGCATCACCTTTGCTCAACAATGAGTGTGTGTAAGAGCCATCACAATTGGTGGATTAAATAATGGTGTAGGTATGACAAATGCTTTGAGTCAGCACTTGAATGTGGTAGTGAGCATCAACATAATGAGGCGTGCACTTCATAAAGTAAGTTTTGGGTCATTAGAGAAGTAGGAGAAGTCATTGCTCATGGCCAAGAATGTGCGTTCTAGGTTGGAATTTGCTCAATGTCATCAAGATTGGATTGTCCATGATTGGTATAGGGTGATTTTTTAGTGACGAGGCTAAGACCAATTGATATGATGGTCGCACATGGTGTTGGGTGAGGGATGGAGAATCTCAATTACAAGCTCTTCATGTGAGTTAGACAATTAAACTTGAAGGTAGTGCAATTTTGGTGTGGGGTTGTTTGACTTTTTGTGGCATGGGTTACATGTGCAAGATAGAGGGGAAGATGACACAAGCTATGTATCTTAGCATTCTTCAAGATGGGGTTGTGAACATAATTGAATGATACCATACAACCCTTCCCATGTCATATTTTAGCATGATAATGATTCTAAACATACTGCAAAATTAGTTAAGTAGTGATTGTCAAATGAAGAATTTGATGTACTTACTTGACCTCCTCAATCACCTGACCTAAATCCAATCAAGCACGTGTGGGCATTTGTGAAATGGAAATTAAATAAGTGTCCAACAACATCCAAAGGGATGCTTCAATTGTGGGAGTATGTGCAAGCTTCTTTCCATTCCATCGCTCTTGAGCAATGTCAAAAGTTCTATCATAGCATGCCTAGTTGTATCCAAGTTGTTTTAGCTTCTAAAGGAAGGTGGACAATTATTAATCTATAGGTAGATGTTAGTTACAAAATCGAGTCAATATATATAGTTCTCTTCAAATATATGTTTCTTCATGTGTAGTTTTGCAATAGACACGAGACTTTGGAAATGATGTATGATACCACGATTGTTAACTTACATAAGTGAAAGTTTGCATGCTCTTGTTTTTATGTGCCTAGCATTGTGTGTGAAAATTGATGTAGCGAGTCACTGACTCATTACGAGAGTCGATGTACACTGGCTAACCCAATTAGTGTGTGCTACTATTTGGAGTTATGCAATGCAATAATGTTTTAATGAGGAGTTTAATTTTTACTAACAAAAATTCACTAGGTTATTCCAACATTAAAGAACACATATGACTTTTGCTTGGTGAAGTATACCATTCTTGTTTAATAGATATAGCATTGTGTAAGTCCAAATAGTAGCATGCACTAATTGGGATAATTAGTGTAGGTACAATTAAGATCTAACCCATCTCATGAATTTATATACATGAGGTCCTTCAAAATAAGAAAGAAAGATGACTCCAATGTTGCCACTAGGGTGAACTATGGTGTTGGTTCAATTTAGAGTTGGTCTAAACCTATGTGTAATTCCAAACAAGCATTACAAAAACTAGGATGAGTTTCCATGTAGGTTAGCTTGCCCACTAGATATTAGATAATAGTGTGTTGGTGGTGTTCTCATGTAGATAAGCACAAGCCGCCAACCAACCACGTTATGATGGCCTACAAGAATGTGGAGGGCCATGGACATGGGCCACTAGACTTCCTACGCCCACTAAAGCATTCTTTAACCCCCTAACTTCCCAAGCAACTAAGTTAAGGTTGATGAATGATTTATTCCCTACATTAACCCCACCTAACTCATTCATCCACAATCAAAAAACTATAAGCATCAAGTCAACATGGATATCTACGCATAGACAACTGAGCCATGAAATTTCTAGATAATTAGAATGTGTGAAAATATGTCAAAGTGGGAAGTGGTCATGTTTCTGTTATGTTGGGAGCTTATGTGAGGGTGTTGACTTCAATTAATAATTGCCACTGTAATGCAAACTTTGCATGAAGATCAAAGATGTCTATTTTGATTAAAGTGATTTTTTTAAAATGTTCATATATAAACCCCTTTGTGTTCACACTGACTGTTCATTTTAACATTTGGATACTCTCAAATTTGTAAGGAATTCTTTGCATATATGTGGTTAGAAATTTGGGACAGTTTACATTCTCCAAATGCAAGGTGGTGAGCCTCTGTCGTGTAAACTAAGATCGTTAAACACAACAGATCGAGTGTCGTCATCAATATCAATTAGCAAAATAAACATAGCAAACTAATATGCTAAACAACCACCTCTTCAAATGCGCTCCCTAGCAGATAAGGAGCCCCTCCAATCGGCTAGGAACAAACACACTCATCGGTAGAGGTGTTGAACATGATGAAGTTGTTGCTACATCTATACATATCCAATTGGGTAGTGGTAATCTAAGGAATTAAATTCATGGTTGAGGAAGTAACCCAAAAACTGTAGGCTGGGTGCAAGGTGAGCCCCATCCTTAATCGCCTTCAACAATTTATGTTGAATTCTTTGATAACTCTCCCAATGTGATTTTCAATCCCATAAAACTTCCGACCAACTAGATAACAACTTCACTACTAAGACATGTGGCAAACATCCACAAAGTCCCTAATCATGATCATTAACGACCATGGAGTGGGAGGATTTCCGACAACGAGGACAAACCCAATTGCCAGAAGGAATAGTCAAAAGGGGAGGTGTCAAACATGCCATGTGCCATCCACGTTGACAATGGTCGCACAATAACATCGTTGCAGCTCCTTTCTTCTCTCCACACACATAACAAGGCAAACCTTGTGGTACAATCGCCAACTCGGGATGCACAGAGCCGTCGATAGGAAGGTGACATGGAGCACAATTCTTTGAATGCTCACGACATTCCCGTCCATCCTTGTCTTCAAGCAATAATATACCACTTGGTAAAACATCTTTTACCCGTAAAATTGTGTGCCCAGCCTTGACATCCAATGTCGTAGGCGCCTCCCGTTGCAAGTAAACATAATCCCCCTTGGAAAATCTACAAACCTGAGGTCGATAAGCTCCACTGCGGATCCGGGCATACCGTAATGTATCACGGTATTGAGCTATGTTTAAGTTCTCCATGGCCATAGGCATGGCCTTTTGAAAGAATTCTGCTCGGTCATGAAGACATTGAGCCCAAACATCTGGATCATCCAAGTCTACCACAGGAGCCAATTTCTCTCGCACAGAGCTAGGTAAAATTGGTTCCCGTCCATATAAGAGTTGGTAAGGGCTATAGGATGCCAAGATGTTTGCCTGCTGAAATGGTAATCCATTGCTATCCATGGTAACATCAAGTTCCAATCGCGATGGTTGCCATGAAACAATCCATACTTCCGCAAACCGCGCTTGACAGTCTGAACAACTCGTTCAGCTAAGCCATCTGCATCAGGGTGATCTCTGGAAGTTGTTCGATGATCAATCAAAGCCTTAGTACACAAAGCCTCGAAAGATCCAAGAAATTCTCTCCCTTGATCCGTCAACACCTCTGCAGGTGCTCCAAACCGTGCCAAAACTTGATCAAGAAATATCATAGCCGCCAATTCTGAGGAATTTTAGGGAAGAGCCACGAGTTCAATCCACTTACTAAAATGCTCCACCATGACAAATACATACTTTGTCCCACGTGGAGTGATAGTAAGCGGTCCGGCAAAATCCAAAGACCAACGATATCCCAAGCCCAAATAGGTAAAGGCTGAAGTTGAAGTGATAAAGTATTAAAACTTGATCTGACCCGGTCACATACTTCATACCTAGAAACATAAGTGGCAACCTGTTGATATATACCAGTCCACCAATATTGGTTGCGCAACATAGAATGTGTCCTTCGCACTCCAAAATGTCCAAGCTCCTCGTGCACTTGCCGCACTAAAGAAGCTCTTTGATGTGGCCTTGGAACGATGCGCCTCGTTCCGTTCGGCCACATACGAAATAACAAGCCGTTTGCCCAACGAAACTTTGTTATTCGATGACTAATTTTATCTTGCTCCATAGCAGATAGTCCAAGAGGAAATATCCCTTGTTGAAGTTTGTGCAAGACCGTCTGGTCTTCCCACACATCACTAACAACGAGAGATTTATTAACCTCCTCATCTTGTTCTTCCACAAGGATCTCAGCAGCCAATCCCGACATCATTGTAAGATATGTGGCAGCATGCCAACCCGGTACTGCCTCACGATCACAATCTCCATGCCACCTGGCTCCAGTTAAATCCTCATCTGAAGGACTTGGATTGCGAGACAATCCGTCTGCATCCAAGTTGGCAATTCCTGCTCGATGAACAACTTCAAAGTCATATTCTTGAAGTAACAATGCCCACCTAGCAAGTTTCCCGGTGAATTTATCTGATTCCATAAGCCATTTTAAAGGCTGATGATCAGTCACCAAAGTAAATTTTTGCCCATACAAATAAGGTCGAAAATGTGCAATGGCCCAAACGGCCGCCAAGGCCTTGCCTTCATAAGAAGAATAATTAGATTCAGCATTATTATTACTTCTAGATGCATAAGCCACCACATATTCCTTTCTCTCTTCATCTTTCTGTGTCAATACCGCTCTCAATCCCACTGCACTCCAATCCGTGTGCAATTGAAAAGCTCTAGACACATCCGGGCGTCGAAGCACTGGCGCTAAACCGAGCCTTTGCTTCAATGTATCAAATGCATGTTGTTGTTTCCGACTCCAAATCCATGGTTGGTCTTTCCCCGTGAGAATGGTGAGAGGTTTGGCAATCAAACTAAAGTTTTTTACAAACCTTCTATAATAATTTGCCAATCCTAGAAATGCCCGAAGTCGTGGTACATCACTAGGTGCGGGAATTTTGTGCAAAGCATCCACCTTCGCCTGTTGCACACCCAGACCGCCAGGAACAATCATGTGGCCTAAATAGGGCAATCGATCATGGAAAAAGTTACATTTGCCATGATGTAAACGGAGTCCCCACCGTTGTAGTCGTTCAAATACCGCTTGCAAATGTCTCACATGATCATGTGGACTATTACTAAAGATGATAACATCATCAATGTAACATCTAGCAAACGGTAAACCGGCAATAATTGGTCCATCACCCGTTAAAATTCAGCTGGTGCATTCTTAAGACCAAATGGCAAAAATTTCCAATGATAAAGTTGATCCTTGCCATCTTTATCAATTCTCCAAAATGTGGTCTTTACCCGATCACCCAACAACAAAGGTAATTGATGATAACCAGACCTCAAATCCAGAGTGCTGAAGATTCTAGCAAATCCCAGTGCATCAAACAACTCCTCTGGCATCGGCATTAGATATCGATTCGACTTGGTCTTGCGGTTGACTGGACAATAATCACCACACATCTGTTTTTCCGTTCAGTTGCCAAAGATATCTTTTTTTGAAGGCATAACCGTGACACAAGCATACTCTCCATTGGAGAGTTCAATCAATTCCGCTGCCAATAATTCTTGACATCGACTTTGAACACCCAACCTTTCAGATGTACTAAGTCTGTACGGCCGTCTGAAAATAGGATGGTCGTCCTCGAGTTGAATACGAACATGTTTACCTTTATATCCTTCAAGATCATGAAGACTAAAGACAAAACAATTACGGTAAGAGCGAATAAATGCCCGTACCTTTCGTGCTTCGACACCAGTAAGTTTTGGCCCCACTTCAATTGGCCAATCGTCAAACTCCGTGGTTTCCTTCTTCATAGAAGGATTGCCACTTGGTGCTAGTACAACCTGTGATTGCTAGTCCGTGGAGAGGGCAACACCTTTGCCCCCATCATCTGTACTTGAATCCAAATGCGTATCCTCTCCACTACAATCAGTTTGTGTAGCTAAATAGCTACCCACATATGAAGTGTCACCAAGAAATAGAAGTGGAAACATTTTATGGGCATCCAACTTCCCAAAATCTTGGGCCAAAGCCGAAAAAACACGTTGGCCTCGAAACTCTTCCGCAACCTGTTGTTTCAAAAAAAATAGTCCCTCGGTGTCATTGACCTCCATATGATCCTTGGATTGCGGCTCCATTGCCCCCTGACCATTGTTCTCTGCCCTCAGAGGAAGCAATTGGTTATCCATACGTTGTTGAGCAGCAAGACAAATTCCAATTATCCACACAATGCTATTGAGATCCATAGCTTGTCCCAATAGGAAACGTCTCTGACCTTCCTGAAGCCCATGAGCAGCCGTGGTGCCTGTAGAAAAACCCATGGCTAGTTCCCGCTCATCTGCCGTAGGCTCATCATGAGTTTGGGATTTTTAATCCCTAACCATGCCTGGTCCACGAGATTGAAATGCAAAAGATTGTGGATATGTCACAAAAGTAGGTAGTGCACCTCTCGGAATTCCCACCTTGTTAATTAATGCAAATGGCAAGGTGTCATCCTTGGTAACTGCCAAAGAAATACGATGAGCATCTAAAATGTCATCCACCTTGCGATTCATAAGGCGGGGAATGCGGGCGATCGCCGCTGAAAGCACTTGAGGTGATACTAAATTGGTCCAAAACCAACGAGGCCGATGAGCAAAGGATCCCAAGGATGCAGCATCCAGAAATGTTGGAGTACCCAGAATTTGGTTAATGTACTCACCATCCTTCACCACTTTGTGCCGTGTATCACCCAATAATGGCACATTTTTAAAAATGTACCCTCGCGGAGTTGATTGGTGGGTAAACCACCATTGTGTCAAACGCATCAAATCCGCGAACAAACTAGACCTAGGATCATCCAAACTCTGGTCAGTTCCTGCCCGTGAATGGCCTTGACAAGGCCATCCTGCAATAATTAAATCCACGTGGCCTAATCTTCTCAAATCCTCATCACTAATCATAGTGACATCTTAAGGAAGTTGACCACAACATCCAAGAATGGCAGAGGCTGACAATTGTGCGGGGTACCTCAACAACAATTGTTGAATGTGGTGTCGGACGGCTCTGTTGGCTACATATCCATTATCCACATGAATATATCGCCTAACTGTAATCCCAGCCTCCAACACTGCCGCCAAACTTGTGCCAATGCCCCCAAAGATTTCTACAAGGACAATACCTTTAGGTGGTGGTTGCCAACGGATGGGTTGAGCAAAAGAAAATGAGGATGACGTTGGAGGCGTCTCTCCAAGTTCCAAGTCCGCTACAATGTGTCGACAATGGTCGGATAACTCCTTAGGGGTACGCCATGGTGGAGGTGGATCCTTGAAATGTCGAGCAGGAATTTGTAAAGTTGGCAAAATTTGTTGTTCTGCTGCATTACAAGCGTAGTCCAATGTTTCCTCCAACAAAACTGGAGCACAAGGCAAATCCGCAACTGAACCGCTGCAACCAAACATTGCATCTGCAACCATAGTCACAGAAGTAGTTGCAAATGCTACAAGAATAAATACCTTCCCGCCATCTCCAGAAGACCATCCCGGTCTAATCCATGCCTCTTCAGTCCAATTATCCGAACCAAAGCCAAGTGGATAAAGAGCTTGCTGACCAACAAGTATATCATAGTTGGTAGCATTAGTAACAACACACTTCATTGACAAATGAGTGTAGGTAGGTCCTGCCCCCACATTAAAAATCAAACGTAGACGTGCTTTGGTGTAATCTGTTGCACGTTCAGTGCCCCCTACTGAAGTCACAATTATGAATGGACAAGGATCTAAGTTTGCTGGCGTCAATCCAAGACTGTCAGCAAGTCCTTTGCCAATCATAACCGGTTGAGCACCGGAATCCATCATAACTCTCAGTGGTGTAACACGAATAGTAGGCATATCCGCGCGTGAAACGACAAACAAAGATTTGTCGTTCATCAGCCGTACAACTCCAGGTTGCAAATTATACCGCTCGCGAGCAGGCCTTGCAGAAATATCTGCAAGATATGCCGCTCCCGCTGCATAATTCGAAAAGGACGTGTCCACTACTGAAATTGTTATTGGAGAAATATCAGTGTGCTTACCAAAAGTAATGATCGCCGCATCCGCAAGGCTCGCTCTCAAATTGGCTAAGTCCTCCACCTCCTCAGTCACAGGTACGTCAACAACAGCTTGAGACACTTGAAGGGATGGCAAATCCGCCTTACCTTCTAACATTCTCCCAGCTAAATGGAAAACTCCAGCAGGCTTGAAATCCGGAGCCATCAACTCTGAACCCGAGAAAATTGGCATATGAAGAATTTTATATGCCAATGCCTGCGTAACATCCTTCGAGATGGAATCCCCATCTCTCAAAGGTACAGGGTTTTTAGCCCCAACAACAGTGGTGTCTACCAATCCAAATGAGAGAGGTAAACGTGATTGACCAACTTGATCCGCTGGTCCGGCTGTGAGCCCAAAATGGTGCCCACATGTGGTGATCAACTCTTCAAAACCAATTTTAGTTTGACTTTTATATGTTATGATTATTCACAAAACATAAAAAGAGTGAAGTGTGGTGTGGATTTAAGTTTAGGCATTAGAATGTGTTGTGTAGTTATTTCAAGGTTTGATTTCAATAAGAGGATGCCTTGATTATGTGAGTAGGGGGTAAGGTGAAGCAAGGTGAGCTCCGTGGGTTAAATGCCCACTTTTGGATCCACCTTGGTAGTTTAGGAAGAAGAAAGCTTGGTGGATGGGAATTAGTCCCTACTTTGGAGGAGAAGGTTAAAGGATTGTGATTGGAGGTGCTAATCCTCTCACCCTATCCTCACCTCTCTCTCCCTCTCTCCCTCTTTGCTACTTAAGGTGTTTTTTCTCTCATTTGCCTCTCTCTCTCCATCAAGCGCTCTCAAGGGAGCAAGCTCTAAAGAGCTTGAGCCACGTGTGTGGGACATTAGTTTTTAGTGAAGTTAATTAGTCAAGCTCTCTCTCTCAAGGCCTCCCAAGGGAGGGAGCTCTAGAGTTTAAGTTTGCATGTAGTGATTAGGTGGTAGTTAGTTAAAGTAGTGTGTTAGATTAGCTCATGAATTAGGAGCAAAGAAAGGAAAAGAAAAAAAAAGAAAAAAAGATTTAAAGAAAAAAAAAATAATCTTTGATCAGTGAATTAGAGGGGTTGTATTAAGGGTAGCTAGTAGCTGGATTTACTATACAATTACTAGGACTGGGGGAGATTAGCTGCTGGACTAGCTGCGACTGGGTGAGCTTAGTTGCTAGAACCTAGCTGCGACTGGGAGATTAGCTGTGACTGGGAGATTAGCTGCGACTGGGTGAGCTTAGTTGCTGGAACCCAGCTGCGACTGGGTGAGCTTAGTTGCTGGAACCCAGCTGCGACTAGGTGAGCTTAGTTGCTGGAACCCAGCTGCGACTGGGTGATTAGCTGTTAATTAGATGGTTGGCATGTTTAGCAAGTTAATGTTAAAGTTGTGTAGAGGGAACCACTAAACCACCCAATAGGGTGGAGGACCAATCGTAGACTAAAATAGTTCTTAGACAAGTGTTAAGCTTAATAAGGTAGGCAAGGGTTTGGAAGTCTCATGTGATCTAATGTAACATTGACTATAGAGTAAAGTGTTTTTCAACACTTGCACCTATCGTTCAAAATAACTCACTTGCATTATTAATGGAGAATGTGAAGGACTTTTGCAATGACAAGAGAGACGGGGTGAAGATCAAAAGAGTGAGGGGGATGTCCGTAAGGGCATGTGCGGCTAAAGCCGCGGGTTGGACTCTTGAGAAAGCCAACTCTAGCACAAGCCAAGAGGCCAACATTAATAAAGTACAATGAGTGAGACAATACATGTTCATTTGGACATGAAAATTACCTTGCACATGGTTCAATGTTGTAATAGATAAATGTGATTCTCAAAGTCATCACCCGGACTAGGACGCTTAAGGGTGGTGGATTTGGCCTCACACCGGCATGGCGAGGATGTGACACCTTGTTGCTACCACCACTTGTAGAATCCACCACATTCGCCAATGTTTGTGATCGCGTAGAAGCCGCAGCCACCACCTCTCCAGATGCCCCAAACATATACATGTCCGCACCCGAGGTGCCACCACCTGCATGCGGCTCAGAATTTTGAGCGAAAGATGCAGAAGATTTGAGCTTTTGCTCAAGCTCTGCCACCTTAGCCTCAAGACTCTCCTCCCTTGGAGATTTGCCAGTGACATAACTGGCAGGCCGCATCTTAGGATGAAGTTGGAAACAATGATCCACATCGTGATTAGTGCCACCACAATGGTTACATTTCAATTGTCTCTTCTTAGAATTGTTCCCTGCCTTTACTGATTCTATCTTTTGTTTTAATTTTCCCAAAGGCTGGGTTTTCTTCTTCTTAGGACAATTGGGATCATTCTTCGAATGACCAGCTTCTCCACAACCCCAACAATGCAAAATCTTTTGCTCCTTAACGGTTTGAGTCTCAGCTAAACTACTAGTAGCTGTGACAATTCTTCTTGATTTCGTACTTTCTGTCATCCAAGATACCATGTTTGTGGCATCGTGTTGACAGAGAGCCCGATCACATCTCTCAACCACGGCAAACGCTTGTGCAAGCGTAGCTCTATCTTCGTAGTCGAGAATAATCCGAGGTGATGCCAACTCAAGTAACCGCTTGTCAATCTTAGACAAAAAGATTTTGACAAGCTGACTCTCAGCAAAAACACTTCTTGACTCAACAGCAAAGCGTGCGAGTCGCGTATACATGGTCCGTGGAGTGTCATCCTTCTCTCGGCGGAAATCCTGAATGCGTTGCATCTGGTCTCGCCGAAATCCACCATACTCCACCTCCAAATGTGCGACAAATTCAGCAAGGGAATTAAATGGAGGTGGTGGACCAACAGCCGTCAATGCTGCCTGTGTAGCACGTGCCATCCGTGAAAGGGTAGCCGTGCTACTGCCAGCCACTATTGGCCCAAGTGCCAGTTCTTTGTCCTTAGACTCCTCCGGCGATTCCTCCTCCTTTAAGGTGGGTGGAGCTAAGGTAGCAACTGCCCCATCTTTAAGGGCTGAAATAAGCTCAACCCGAGCCTCCCAATACTACTCCACCTCCCGAAGTTGTCGCTGATGACCCTCTGTCCAGCGTTCATAAGTTTGGAGTGCCTCATACTCCAAATGCTGAGGCAGAAGTTCAAAGGCATACCAATCATTGAAATTGGAAGACCTTTGACGTTTCTCCTTAATCCAGGTACGAAACCGGAGTTTCCAATCGGGCAAGGAAATGGCCCCAGCTCGACCTGAAAACCGATCACGCATTGAATTGTGGCGATCGTCCTCCATTTCGTCGAACGTGCCGACACTCCAAATCCGAAGCCTACTAGTAGTGTCCAACGCCGAAATAGGCTCAAAAGCCTCGTTGGTATCTACCTCTGGCTCAAGATTTGTGGTATGCACGTCCTCCAAGTAATCTGGTGATGGAGATCGATAATATCGGCTCCTAGTTTGCACCATAAAATAATCACTTGAGTACCTGCAACTATCTACAAGGTAATGACAACTTGCACCTGTTGCGGGCTATCTAAATGGCAATCCCTTGCCAAATGCCAAGTGTTTATTTATGCCCCCAGAATTCCAAAATTGTGCAAAGGTTTCGAGATTGGTAATTAAAATTAAAAAATCAGCGTTGAAAATGTTAATTTCCAAGGTGATTATGGACTCCAATCAACAAACTAATTGCACCAATGGACTCCTAGGAAGATTTCACACAAATTAGGCTCAAATTTCACTCCAATCAAAGCTAGTATGCCCCCAAATTTGAACCTCAAAGTTTGTGAGAGTCAAATGCCAAGTTTGAAAGGTGAAAGTAAAAATGTGAAAAATAAAAATAAAAATAAAAATAATTGTTTTTAATTAAACAAAACAAAATTTAAAATTAAAATTTAAATTAAATTTAAAATTTTTTAAAAAAGGAAATGAAGGCTTACCTGGCGCCCGCCCGCCCCGGCCCGGCTTAATCGGAGAGCAGAGCAGGAGCTCCAAGAGCTCCAGAAGCTCCCGGAGGGTCCGGTGAGCTCCGGATCCGTCCGGAGCTCAATAAAAAATTAAAAACAAGTCGGATATATATATATATATATATTTGTGTTTGTTTCTAAAAAAAATTAAACTTTGCTTCCACAATTTGCAAGCAAGAGAGATGTGACTTGAGATTCCATTTGGTCTCAAGATTCACCCACCAACAATTCAAGAAAACACAAAGAGACACCAAAAGAGAAATGTGGAGATTTTTCTCAAAATCTTCTTGAGGGTTGCAAGGAATTGCAAACTAAGCTTTCATACACTTGTATCACTCATTTGCTCCCACTATTGGGCCATTCTAGCTCAGAAATACAACCAAAAATGAAAAATAAGCCCATTGTTGTCAAGTATGAGGGTTTCTCTCTCCAAGCTCAAGAAACTAAGAAGTCTTCTTACAAAGCTCAAGAAACTCTAAAATTCACACACAAGAGTCAAGCTATCTCTCACTCCACAAAGGGAGAATCCAAGAGTGCAAGTGATGGAGAAAGAATGCAAAGGCTTTACTCATGATCTACTACACCATAGCCATAAGATAGCAACAACAAGCTCTCTCTCTCTCAAAACACACTCACAAGACTTGACTTGACAACAATGGCAAGTCAAGATACCTTCCTCTCCACATAACCCCAATCCTATGTGGATTTCATCCATGGAGTGGATGAACAACTAACTAGGACTCCCAATGGAGTCCATAATCCATCCAAACACACATGGACTCCTAATGGAGTCCATTTACTCCTAATTTGACGTGATTTGGCCCCCAATGTCGCCTCACGTGACACCTCTTATAATTTGCACATTTTGGCATGAGAATGTGTGGAAATGCTCAACCATCAAGTTATTCCTATCCAATGGATCACACAATCCTATTGCTCATTTTCCATGTGAATTTGATTGGTTATAGGCCTTCTTGAGGGAAAATATATGGCATTTTATTTTGCATCACTTCATAAAAATAAGTAGCAATGCTAGGAGGGTACCCTTTGAGTACCCACAATATTACCTCAACAAGAAGGGAAAAGCTTGCAAAGCAAGGGTGAATGAATGGATAAATAATCAAATATAGTAGCTTCAAAAATGTTTCGAAGAGGTTTCCAATACGGGTGTTAGAAGACTTTTCCATAGCTTTAGGGCCGGTTTACACTACGGTGGAGAAGGCCTCCGGTCGGTCAAGAATGCTTGGCCAAGACATGATTATATGAGGCAAGTGGTGGATGTGCCGGAGAAGAATTAAAGGCAATAAAATATATCTTAAGGAGTCTTGACCGGTTGAAGTCTAAACACCTAGAGGAGAAGTTTAGCGGAGAAGTCCACCGGAGAAGTCCACCGGTGAAGAGAAGTTCACCTAATGGTGAAGATTTTTTGTGATAAAAAACCATAATTCTCTACATTCACATTGTATCAAAAGATTTCAACAAGAATTGTGTTCATAAGAATTGTGTAATATAATGTTTAATTTTATTCAAAAGATAATGAAAATTGCCAATTGTCAAGTTTGGCCCATGTAGGAAATAAATGTCTCCTTGGGTGTTGAAGAATGAAGAGGGGAAAACCCATACACATTGGACAAAACACTACTCTTTGGTATTATTTAAGACATGCTCTCCTCTTAATCATCATCATCAATTTCTCTCTTCTTATCTTTGATCTTCAATCATGGATAATCGAAGAAGAGAGATTTTGTGCTCTCTTATGATCTTTATGGTTTTGAAGTATTTTATCGTTTCAACTATGGCGATACAAAAAACCATCATGTATCATCATAATGCTTCAATTATGATGATGGCATATTTTTTGTTTGGGAGCAAGGAGAGGGTGGTGTGGAAATTTGACCGGCCAAGTGGATATGTGTCACAATTTTTTCTTGGATCATATAATGCAAAAATGTTCAAAGATCGTGTACGGGTGAATAAGCCTACTTTTTTTTATTTATGTCATTTGCTTGGACTCATATTGACCAAGAAAGATACAAAATTAAAACTTTGTATTCCAATAGAGTGTAGAATTTCTTTGACATTGCATCGATTGGCAACCGGTGATACTTTGCATACACTTGCCGATTTGTATGGTATTTCAAAGTCAAGTGCTTCAATCATAGTGAGAGAAGTATGTGAGGGTATTAAAAGTGTTTTGAGGCCTTTGGTTTTTTCTAAACCAACATTGTCAAGAATGAAGCAAATAACTTTAGACTTTGAGAGTTTGCATGAAATTTCATACATTTTAGGGGCAATAGATGGGAGTCACATTCCAATCATAGCTCCTAGTATAGATCCTGCTTCATATTATTGTAGAAAGGGATTTTATTCGGTTTTACTTCAAGGTGTAGTAGATTCTCAATGCAAATTTTGGGATTATGATTGTGGGTGGGCCGGTAGTATACATGATTGGGTCCTATTTCAAAAATCAAAAATTGGAAAGAAAACAATGAGTAGAACATTTTTACCATATAAGCTTATTGGAAATGCTGCATATCCTATGCGTCCATGGTTCTATACACCATTCAAAGGAGAGAAGACCGGTCTTTCAAGGGAGAAACAACATTGGAATTTCATTCAATCAAGCACAAGAATGGCGGTGGAGCGTGCATTTGGAATGTTAAAGGGGAGGAGGATGATTCTACTTAAGAAGATTGACATGCCACTACGTAGCATTCCGGGTATGGTAACCGCTTGTCTTCGCCTTCATAATTTATGCCTAATTCATGCTGATGAGTTTGACATGAATTGGGCAAGAAGTGCCGAAGAAGAGTTGAAGAAAACATCTCTACAAATCTTTGGTGATTTTAGAGATGTGAATTTGTTCCATGTGTTAGAATCCGGCATTAGTGAGATGATGAATATACAAAAAGAAGTAATACAAATAGAATTCAATGACATTGACACAAATGAGATGGACATGGCTTTTGAGCTTGAAGAAATTGTTGTTGAAATAAGAGGAGATAGAGATGAGAGGACAAAAATTATATTGAAAGAAGCAACTGAATTTCACTTGAGGCTAATAGATATCTATTACAAAGAGCAGTTGAAGAGAAAAACTAAGATAGTATTTCCAGAAGATGTTAGCATGGAAAATGATGATATCTAGAGCTTCTCAATAAGGCGATCCATTTGCTGATCCACCTTTTGAAGCAATTCATTAGTTCTAGCAAAGTGATCTAACATTGCTACACCGTTATCTACCATTTTACCAAAGTAATGCAAAGTTTGGTCCTAAAACTTGTCCTTCTTTGAGGCAGATGATGGTTCAGATTGATGGGTATTAACCGGTTGTAAAACATCGTCATTAGCATTTGCTGAATTTTCTTGTCCTCCTACACTAGTGTTGTCCATTGTAGTAGCACTAACGTGTTTCATAACGGAACCGGCCTGATGCCACCAATGATCAATTGAATCATAAAACTTACATTCATACCGGTCATTCCTTGAAATCGAGTTAGCAAGTTTGTCCTCCTTATATTGCTTGAAAACCATCTTGAATTTCTTTCGACATGCCTCGGCCGTGCGTGAAAATCCTGGAATTGCCACTATTATCCGTGCTTGAAGTCGAATCCATGTATCAACACCTAATCAATATCAACAATGCCATTAGTACCTTACATGCTCATGTGCACGAAAACATGATAAAATGCCCAAAAAATAAGCTCTAAGCCTTCAAAATGGCTTTAAAAAAATTACTTCAGCATGTAGAGCTAGAGTGAGAAGTGTATAAATACAATTCCAAGAGGATTGGGACACAAGGAGAAGGTGGGGATGAATGGCTAGCCCAAGTGGTTTGTATTAAGGGTTGGCATGAGGTCCCCGGGTCGATCCTTTTTGGAGGTATTTTGCCAAAACACCTCCAAGGCCAATTTCAAACCTCAATGGGGGGGAAAGGGGGGGCCAATATCATGGCCTTTACTCGACCACGAGCGAAGGCAAAGGCATCGAAAGGCATTAGCCTTTTGCTGAAATCCATAACTTCTTACAAAAAAAATTTGCAAAAAAAATTTAGCAACGTACCTTGTTTTTTTGCATTCTTCTCAAATTTTGTATGCATCTCCCCACGCATAGAAATCAATTGCTCAACTTCGCTATCCAACCAATTTTTCTTCTTCTCTCCTTCTCCTTCATCTTCTCCTTCACCTTCTTCACCTTCTACCTTCACCTTGGTGGCTCTCCTCTTGGCCGGAGCTTTCTTCTTTGCTATTGGACCTCTCTACTTCCTTGTGGTCTCAATCGGCCGTTCCACAATTTCTACATCATTCTCTTCCTCTATCTCTCTTCTTCCTTCAAACTCTTCCCTCAAATTCCTTGCAAGGGGAGAAGGGTGTTGAACATAAGCCCTAAAAGCACTTCCTGGAAATTGCCTTGAGGGCTCAAAATAATTCTCACTACCAATGAGGTCATCCTCATCTTGGCTACTACCAAACTGAAATTGTGAGTAACCAGCCATTGCAAAAAAAAATTGCAAAAAAAAAAAATCGCTAAGGAGCTACTACAACAAAGAGAGAGAGAGAGAGAGAAGCTTGCCAACACCTTAAGTTTTGAAAAAAACCAGATTTGAAATCTACGGTCCAGATCTGTTTTTGAAAAATAATTTTTTATTGAGTTGGGCTTCTCCGGAGGAGGAGTTTCTTGTCCGGCCTCAAGAGGCCGGAGAAGCCCAACTCCAAAAAGTGCCGCCATGTAGGCGGCCATGTCATTTTATCATCCATGAGAAAAGTTCTCCACCATTGCTTTCTTCACCTAGTGTAAACACCCACCGGTCAAGAGTTGCATTTTCGACCAATCACAATTGAGAAACGCCCTTTTTTTCATGACTGGAGGCCTTCTCCACTGTAGTGTAAACCGGCCCTTATAGTGCGACTACCTTTTTGACCTCAACAACTTTCCCATAGCTTTATAGCTATTTAGATTTGTTTAGATCATAATTTAGCCTAGATTAGAACCTTTACAATCACTTGGCATTAGTTTGTCCTAGAATCCGACATAATTAGTTCTAAGCATTGAAAGTAAATACCCAAGTAAATTAAAAATAGCCTAAGTAAAACTTAAAAGTTACACTACCTTTGCTCTTGAAAGAGCATAAAACAAGCACACGCCGGTTATGAAGGTCATTCCGGGCTTGCTACTTAATGTTATGTCCCTTCAGTTGTTATAATCTACAAATCCCAAGGGTTATTCATGCCCATTTCCCCCTTGTTATAGCTCATCTCTCATCTTTCAAGATGTTGTGGACAAATCTCATTTTAACCTCAAAACTTGTCCATAAAAATTCCACAACCAACATTGAGTGAAATTCACTCAAAACAACCCTTTCATGGGCTTGGGAAGTAAAGGGTTAACCTATAATTGCATGTCACTAAAGGATTAAAGATTGGTTTTAGAAGAAGGAGGATGTTTTAACATGAAGGAGGAGGTTAGTAGGCGGGCTTAGATTTGAGAAGACGAGAGTAGCTAGTTGGCACATATCAACCCTACCCCACTAGATTCCATCTACATTTGGGGGAGTTTGTCCTTATTCCCACTAGAATTTGGTGGGCGAGTGGCCTACATGGAAACTCGCCCTTGGAGAGGCCCCAATGATTACTACCTTCTTTTAGAGGTAAACGCCTTGAACAAGCATAGACCAACCGGTTGATGCCTATCTCCCCCAAGGGCAAGCCTCGGGGTGATCACACCCCCTTATGTTTTGTAACCACGTGCGATAATGGGGTGTTTATTGGGGGGATATTTATGCACATCTCAATAAAATTTCCCGCTTTATTTGTAGATATAAAGCTACTTTGACGTATTTTTTAGCACCCTATATTTATTTGTAATTATTTAGAGATGCTAATTTTTGGCACCATAATTTTGTTTATAAATCGTACAAGTACCAAATAGTGGACGGAATACTATAGCATTGCAAAATTGACTATATGAGCAACAAACATTCCATACCATGCATCTTGTCATTCAATTGGTTTCAATTAGTTATATCAATCCTAAACCATTCAAAGTACCATTCAAAACACAACCAATAGCATTTGGGTACTAGTTAAAGGGTTACCAATAATAAACATGGAGGTAACAAAATATACAAATTAACATAGACAAGTTGTAAACAAGGATAAAACAAAACAAGAATTACAACCAGTTGTGACAAAACATAGGATTTTGCACAACTACCTGCTCCAAAAAAAAAATTGCATTCAAATACAAGAAAACTAAATACAAAAGCCATAATTATTGTATTGATCCTACTGCACACTTTTAGGGGGATCCAATATCTATAACCTTGTTTTGTTTATATTGATTTCTAAAATGGAGGAATTATTCACCATCCTATTTTACATATAATCATGTAGGGGACATATTTCCAATGCTATGGTAGATCTAACATATTTATAATTTTGAACCTCAATGAATTAAATTGATCTTATTTTTTTATCTCACGTGTTTTCTAAATTTCCGATAGTCACCTCCTCGAGGGGCAAGCCCCTGTGTTCCCACACGGTTGATTCAAAATATCCAAGATCCCCTCTATGACTGGGTGGAGCATAAGTGGCAGGGTGCATAGAAAATCAAATGCTAAGAAGGTCACCCATTCAAGTACTATTATGACCTTAGGCAACTTAATCTTGGAGTTCCCATGACATTCATGTCAAGGCCTTGGTTTAAGCCACCCCTTGCTCTTCAAAATATGAATTTGGCAAGCAATGATGTTGTTGAATAAATGAATCATATGACAAAACATTGAGTATAGAATCTTTGTTTTATGACTTATTACATGAATACAATTAATGGAAAGCCCGTTTATTGCCTTGCTTTCCAATAGGGTTTCTTTTAAAAAAAGCTTTGTATGTCTGTAATTAAATACATGGTTTAACTTGAGATTATCAAAATATGAATTAGTTTAAAGATGATCAAATGTTCATCCAAGATTTGTCAAAATCAACGTACTCTTATCCTTTATTTACCACCATAGAATAGTTCATACCAATGTTGGACTCATATCATCATATTTTGATTCCATTTGGACATCTAAAATGAGGAATTCAAAAAAAATTGGCTTTTGACTTTTGCATTGTAATTTTTAAATAACACTCTGCAAATACCTTAGAGCATACATTAAATTTCTTGAAATGTATGGCGTATGAGCATGTGTTCATGAATATAAAAATCATTCGGTAAAAAATTCAGCCCTCATACATTTTGAGACTTGGCAAAATAGTGCGTCTTTCGGGAATTGATACCACATGCACTAATCGGGATACTCAATGTAGTAATTTACTTGTGTAACTCATTATTTTCTCTTTTATATGCTTTGGTATCCACACAATGTATTATGTGTAGCCACATGTGTTTATGAATATCTTTACAAATTTTTGGCATAGTGAAACTTATACCAACTCGTGATTTGAATTTCTTGCACACACATAAAGACAAATGCAAAGAAGATCCATCCAACACGAAAACTTGATCCCCTCTAGGTTTGTTGTCGTTTCATCTCAAATGACCTCAAGCACACTACTTTGGGGTCTTTCAAACTAATTTCATTGTCAAATCAACACGGCTCTTATGTGTTGGATGAATGAGACGCAAACTTGTATATGATAATTCCCTCTCTCATTGAAAGATGGGCAATTCACCTTCCTCTCTTGCATTCAGAAGTGTCGTGAATTGATTGATACAATGGGCTCCGCATTTGTCTCATGGGTGTGGTTACTTCTCTAGAGTATTCTAAGGTGTACATCCCTTATAAGGCGACCTTTTTTTTACTACCCTATTCTCCTAGGATATGAAACACATGATTATTATGAGATGGTTAGCAAGTCCAATCGAGCATGTTCTCACTTTCCTCATCATTTTTGGAGCTTATATGGATATCCTATTCATTATCAAACTAAAGATTATTGTGATAATTAAATGATTCTCCTAATCATTTTGACTATTGAGTCTATAATGGTTATCATATTTTGAGCACATAGTCTAAACTCTTTATAATACATGCCTTTTTGGCATATGTTTTTGGAGGTGCACCTAACCACAGACTACTCAAATTTAAGTGTACAATGTACTTATAAGAATGTTTAGCGGAATCATGATAGGGCGCAATGTGTGGGGAAACAAGGTGCTCTCCTCCACTTACTAGAACTTGTTGCTCCACACGTTCATGTCCGCACATTGTATCTCCTCCATTTACATCTTTGTGTATAACGCCCCTCACGCTTTTCCCAAAAGAGAGAACCAATGACGCAAGGCAAATAGGCCTAGTTCCTAAGCCATGCCCCATATGTCCACATTGGGTATATATTTTAGGTTGCAACTTCATCAAGGGTGCTCTCTCTCTTTCTCTCTCTCTCTCACACACACACACCATGGTGAGCAGAAAATGATTCAAAATAAATCATTTTCGAGGAAATTATTGGGCTAGATGGCCTAAACGAAAGACCAAATAATCATCAATATGCCTAAACTTCATGAATTTTGATGCGTTGTAAAGCTCAATCCAAACCATGAATGAATGAAAAACAAGTCATAATACGTATGTAGGATATGCTACGTGCCTATATTAATTGAAAGACATGTACATATTTGCCTATTTTTTCATAATTTTTTTTATAGATTGCTTAAGCCCTTTTGTGAAATTTATTAATTATTGGGCAAAATCTGCCCAAGCTACTATCAACCTACATTATTGTCTTACTTCAATAAATAATATTTTTTCTCTTCCAAAGAACCCGTCCATATCATGCATATAGAAATAAAAGCTTTGAGACATGCCATGAATTCTACTTGATTTCACATGGTTAATGATTGGGATGGTACTTCTCAAAAAAATTTCATAAAAGATTGTATCTTTTCTTTTCTTTTCTTTTTTGGTCTAAATACTTGAACTACCTAATCTAGCCACAATATGTCCAAAATATTAGTAGGGCAAACCAACCCATACACTAGTTCTTTAATGGAGGAGTGCAACCCTGTCTCCAAAGAACCAATGTACGGATTGTTTTGCCTCAATCCAAAATACCCTTACATTTGTACGTTGCCATTCATGGGATTAACTTCACTGTACTTGATGTAAATAAAAATGACACATTATACATGAAGAAACCAACACTAAAAACACCGTGGATAATATTGTGGGTAGACATTGTATTCCCACTACAAGTATGCCCACTCATTAGTGGACACATTTGGGAGGACTTATGTAGTCAATTAAAGAATCAAGAAACATGCATTTCTTACAACCATAACTAAATCAAGGGAGGTCATAGTTTCAAAATGGATATTGTTAATGCTTTATTAAAGATTTCCTAATACGACAATGGTTTGAACATGTTAATCTAATCAATAGAAGTTGGGGAACAAGAAAAAAAGCCACTGAACATCCGCATACCTTAAACTATATATATTTTAAATTAGTACTCAAGTAATTCCGGATATTTGGGCCAATTCCAGACAAAACTGGTGGTTGACATCATCCTCCAAAATCTTGAATATTGATTACTTCTTCCCATAACTTTATTGGTATGCATCATATGTGATGTTTATTGGTGTTTGCGACGATGCATTTACGATGATGTGATTGTGTGTTTGCATGTCTACCATCAAAAAATTTGTGGTGGACCCTATTAATCATCAAAAATGCCATGAATGTCTTGGACCCATGTTATTGGTGTTTACCATGCATTTGTTTGTTATTACACAAGGCACCTATATTTATGGACTATCCGTAATTACCTAAATAGTAGTTTTTATGCGGCCCATGCTATTCATCACTAATCCACGATGATTGTTTTGTAATCATTGAGTGTCATCTACACTAAATAGTCCTACTAGAGTGGGTGGAGTGTTATTGTGGAAATAATTAGTGTGGGCCACACTAATTTTCTAGTCAAGGTGGGATTAACGTGGGTTCAAGACCATGGGTTTTTCCCTAAGTGTTCGTGAAGACCGGTGATCCACACATTTGAATATTAGTTATAGGAAAAACGTAGCACAAAAATATATGATATTCCACATTTAATTTTCTATTAAAAAATGGGTTCCACACTAATTTTCTAGAAAATTATGGCCATGCTAATTTCTACTAAAAATTCAACATGGGTTGAAAATTTTTGTGGCCCACAATTTTAGGACTATTTAGTTCAACACTTTAGATGTTATATAACACTTGGGTACTATGTACATGACAAGTCACAAAGACTGCTTCAATTAACATAACACACCAAGTTGAAGTCCACATCAAATTAGGGAGAGGGAATTATTGTATGCAAGTGTACCTCTCATCCACCCAACATAAAATCTTGACCCTATATAGATTTGTTGCCGATTCATCTCAAATGACCTCAAGTGTATTATTTCAAGGCCTTTCAAGCTAATTTCAGTTTTAAAACAACTAAAAAGGTAACCTCCGGGCTACATATTATTTTAGGGATTCTATATTAGATGAATATGAGAGGTACGCTCACATTCAACAATTTCCCTCACTCCGATTAAATCGGATGTTTAATATAAGTTATTGAATTTAGTTAAGCTACAATTGTTTATGATATTTAGTGTCACATGCATAATAGTGTGACTTACCCTATTTTGAGGCTTATGCTAGGTTACACTGATGATTAACAACTTCAACATAAGTGTCACCTCATGACACTTGGCATTCAAGTGCACTTACCGATATCTTGGCATGAGTATGTTCAATAGTGTTATGAGGTGCATGCGTATGTTACACAATGGTCTCCAAGTTGACTAAAGTGTACACAAATGATACTTGGCATTAGTATACTCAAGAATATTTTCTTCTTGCATACTAGAATGTAAACACATGACACTTGCCATTAGTACGCTTAGAAATATCTTCCCCTCGCATACTAAAACACAAGACTATTATGTAAAGTATCCCAATGTGCTACTCTAAATGTCAAAATGTAAATAAATTTTCACTTACAAAAGTTATTTATATTAATGGATGAAATCATATTGGCAATTCGTGGGCGTGACACTTTGTGACCTCTAGGCATCTCGTTTAGGCCTTCGACAAATAGTGTAAGTGACATCAAATACCATAAACGGTGCAGTGGAG
The DNA here is from genome assembly GCA_950295325.1 of Polytrichum commune. Lineage (NCBI taxonomy): Eukaryota > Viridiplantae > Streptophyta > Polytrichopsida > Polytrichales > Polytrichaceae > Polytrichum > Polytrichum commune. Next base: position 32,011,012 of record OX485809.1, read on the forward strand.
ATTTGTTAACTTTTAGGGCCACTTCACACACAAGTTTGAGAGCCCGTGACCATCACACTTCAAGCACTCTCCTTGGTGGAAAAGGTGGAGCCGATCCAAGTTCGCTTCACACTACACTTGAGGGACCAACAAAGTATGTGAATGCAATATGGATGTAAAGTCTACATGGATTCCTACATGGTATCAAGTGGATCATGTTTCATGGTCACTTGGATTATTTTCAAAGACCACCTCTTGGAGGTAGGCCTAACACAAAACCAGGAGACCATGACACTCTGAACGCTCACAACTGTTGATTTATTTTATTTTATCACGTGTGAGGACCCGCAATAATAGAGATTCATTGAAATAGCATTTGGTTGAGGGCCCGTCACATATGACTTCACACTACAATTGAGGGTCCGTGACTACACTAAGCTTACATGATTTTGGAGGTGCCTTGGGACGGCCTTGGACACTTTCTTTTGGGCTCTCATAATGTCATGGTCACAGCTCTTGGCTCATGTGTGAAGGGGCCCTTAGCCTTGGCTAAACAACCAAGTGAGCAACTTTTGTCCGAAGATAGAGATGGAAAAGCACGACTTTGTCAACTTGCTCAGGTCAATCCTAGTTCTATCAGACGCCAGGGACGTGGCAGAGGGGCCCACACTTCGGCCCACCTGGCAATGGCCTTTTTGGATTGAATTTCAGCCCGTTCTGGATGAGTCTCCTTTTCAGGAAACAAACCTATCTGGTCTAACCTTATCAGCAGGTGCCACGCATGCCTAGATACCCGTCACAAAACGGTGGCACATGTGTCGATGGCTAGCCATGTCATGCCATGTGTGACAAGGCCATACATCCCATCACATCATGACATGTATTCATGATCACTATACCATGCCACACATATCACTCTAAACATCCCCTGCATATCAGAGTACCATCCACATAAAGCATGACATGGCCACCCACCTCCATACCCATGGCGAAACCGTCGCATGTTCCCGCATACATAAGCAGTCGAGCCATCACATGCCACGTGCCCGCAACCATAGTTACCTTGCATACATGTCCATCTTATGGACCATGACGTGACATGACCCCATGACCCATCATACTCGTTTTCATACCCATCCAGCCCACCGAATTTATCACGTTGACCCAATAGGGCTTCCGAATGCCATGCTATGTACTCCATGTCACATCCCTTCCATGCATACGTGTCAGCCATAGGCCATCTTGCTATGCCACGACACATCATGCTATGGCCTGATGGCCTACACACACCCATACCTATGCGCATGGTCATGAACATCATCACCATTATCATCCACGAATTTCGTAACTGCTTACGTGTCACTATCTGCCCCATGCCAAACACACCATGCTATGGCCTCATGGGTTATAATCCTATCCATACCCATGGACATCACCCATCATGATCATCATCCTCATCGTATTCATTGGGTTTCGTAACTGCGGGGTTTATTCGGAAGAGATTTGCGTCGCATTCAACATTCCATGGTGACCGCCATCGCTCGCGTAGATCGTCTCCGTTCGCTTAGTGTATAATTCGTCTCTCAGAGTCGTGGTGTGAAGAACCTGCTGTTGTGAAGGTTGGCACTTTTTGTGGTCCCCTTTTGCTTTTTGAAAGTTGCTTGCGGCAGAGGGTTAACGTAAAAGTAATCACTCCAGTCAATTCTTTTGCGTTCGGATTGCATCCGCTGTCGTTTTATATAAAGTTGATGAGCCAGGTATAGTCGTGGTAGGAAGTTACAGAAGGTTTTAGTCATTTCGTGTTTGTGAAATTTGTTGTCTCTGTTCCGTGTTAAGGATTCGGAGTAAGAGGGTGGTGGTCAAGTCGTATCGATCGGGGGGTCAAGATCCCGGCTCTACGCAAAGAAAGAGGAAGAGAAAGAGAAAGAGGGAGGAAGATGAGGTTGTGCAAGTAGCAAAGTCTTAGGAAGATAATCTTGGCAGCACGAGTTTGTTTGCACAGTCACGGTTTCGTGGAACTTCAATCCTTGATGGCTGTTGGAGAGTGAGGTGGATCGTTCGGGTAGGATTTAGGCATGTGGTGTTTATGTGATCTGTACTTGTGTTAAGAATCCTTCGTTTAAGAATCATAATCCGAAGCTCAGCTGTCACGTGCAATTTCTCATTGATGGTGATGACGTGGGAAAGAGGTGATTGATACTGATGTGATGTCACACGCAATTGGTAGGTGTAAGCAACACGGAAGCGTTTTTAAGGTTTAGGTGGGCCAACAGTCTCGGTTTCGGGGGTTTCTGAAACCTGAATTCGGTGACAAAAAAAAGAGAGGGATGGGCTCACGTAGATTGTTTGGTTGATCCACAAGGATTGAGCAGACAACGAGTTGGAAGGCGAGGGATCAGTAGATTGCAAGCTTGGAAATGCGGGTTTAGAGGAAGAAGGCAAAGGAAGAGAAGCAGGGGAGGTGAGGGATGGAAAGTGATGATGCTGCTCTGGAGCATTTTGCAATTGGTCCATTAAGTTTAGCACAGAGGGTGATTGCCTTTAGGATTTTGTTCTGTCGATGGGTGAAGAAAGCCAGAGTAGTGGTAGGCAGAAAGGCTTACCGGTTTTGGAAAGTGTGGAGAAAGATTTTTGGCTTTTGGTTGGGGGGTTTGGCATCATGGCTGAACCCTCGGCACCCAAGTGTGTTGCTGTTAGCCGCGGTGGCAGCCACCATGCTGCTGAGGAGAGCCAAGTCAGGGACCGAAAAGGCAGAGCGTGCTTACAAGATGAAGTTTTGGTCCAACTTGATGAAGGGAGCTTTGACATATGAGGAATGGGCTCATGCTGCCAAGATGTTGGAGAAGGAGCTGCACAGAAGGAAGGATTCCGACTTGTACGATGAGGAGCTGGTAAGGGAGAAGCTGAATGAGCTCAAGCTGCGGCGCTTGGAAGGAGGTGTGGAGGACATTCTATTCTACATTCGTGCCGATCTGGTAAGAAACTTAGGGAACATGTGTAACCCTGAGCTGCACAAAGGACGTCTCCAAACACCCAGACTCATCCAAGAATACATCAACGAAGTGAGGTGAGATTTTCTTTCCTTACCTTACCTTACCTTACCTCTTTTGCTACTCCTCCTCGGCCACTGGATTGTTCCGTGTACCCTATACACATATCCCTAAATTGGAGTTGCTGGTCATCGTTGCAGTAGGCACAGTTGTTGATGTGTATGTAGTAAATCCTGAACTTAATGTTTGTTCTGTAATAAGGTCTCGGTGTTTGTTGTGATGAGACCTGCTACTCCTGGTTTTCTTCTTTGTATCCTACAAATATATCTCCAAATTGTAATTACTTGTCATTGTTGTAGTATGCACTGTTGTTGATGTGCATGTTGGGAATTACGGACTCGGGGTTTGTTGTAATGAGTCCTGCTACTTGGGAGCTTGTATGGGGTTAAATTGTTATAAGTATTTGCTACAATACTAGGCATAGCCGATAATTGAATCTCTTGGGCCTCGAGATCCTATACGATATGTGTACATGCCTGCCCAAGGTACAGTAAGAAGGTAGGGAGGAGTTTAGGCAGATAATAGGTCTGCTGTACGCCAGTGAGAGTCTGGCCATGTGGGTGAAGGTAGTTAAAAAGTCGGCTATGATGTGAGGGGTCATCATTTGATGCTATAGTTGAGACTACTCACACTCACTTTAGCATGTCCATCAGAAATCTTTGAGGAATTCATATTCTACCGGAGGTCTCACATCGCTCTTCAGATCATTGCAGCAAGTGATCAAGTAATTTGATTAGTGTATTCCATGTGTGGATTAGGTAATCTGTGATGTGACTACCTTGGATCTGTGGCTGATCCTGCTTGCTGTTATGATGTTGTTCACCAGGTACCATCTGCGAGCTGTGTGTGAGACTGATTCTGAGAGCTGCACACTGGAGGAAAAAATTGCTTTTATTCACGAAACCCGCCATGGGTTCGGTCGCACAGCTCTTTTGCTCAGTGGAGGAGCAGCACTTGGGGCTTTTCATCTTGGGGTTGTGAGAACCCTCATAGAACATCGGTTACTCCCCAGAGTAGTGGCAGGTGCCAGTGTGGGGTCCATTATATGTTCTTTTACAGCAACACGGACATGGACAGAGCTCCAGAGCTTTTTTGATGACCCTATGCCCCCAATGCACTTTTTTGAAAACATGGGGAGCATCTTTGCAACGGCACACAGGCTTCTGACACGAGGTGCTGTTCATGAGATTGGTGCGTTGCAAAGAAAGATGAGGCAGTTGATTGGTGATCTGACTTTCCAAGAGGCATATGATCTGTCAGGTCGTGTGCTTGGCATTTCTGTCTGCTCTCCTCGAAGGCTTGAACCTCCAAGGTGCTTGAATTATTTGACTTCCCCGCATGTTGTGATCTGGAGTGCAGTCACTGCATCTTGTGCGTTTCCAGGCTTATTTGAAGCACAAGAGCTGATGGCTAAGGACCGAAGTGGCCGTCTTGTGCCCTATCACTCAGCACCACAGGTATGCCAACGTTCTACTTTTCAGGAGTAATTTGATGTCATGTGATGCAATAAGGAAATGGCATGTTGACAATCTTAGGAGCTTTATATGGATCAGTGCATACTTACATTGTTCTCTATCATTTAGTAATAAACTTGGGCTTCCTCAGGTTGGCCTGGATGACAAGGGAATAAAAAATGGCATTGGTCAGCGACTCTGGCGTGATGGGAGTTTGGAGAGTGATCTGCCTATGATGCAGCTGAAGGAGTTGTTTAATGTTAACCATTTTATTGTCAGTCAAGCAAACCCACACATTGCACCATTTTTGCGTTTCAAGGAGATTGTGCGTGTATATGGTGGAGATTTTGCAGCCAAAGTAAGTGCACATGATCTCTATTAAATAGTCTTAGATGTATGGTTGGATTTTTCTCTTTTGAATTCTTGCAAGTTGGAATCAGAAGAAGACAAGAAGCACTCCAGTCATTATCTGTCAAAGGTCAATATTTTTTGATTGGAACCAACCCTTGGAAACCATCAAACAGTGATGTCATTGTGAATCTCACTTTATGTTGGGGAACTAAGAATAGAAGATGCCTTGTGGGTCACCCTGTGAACAGTTGGCACATTTGGCGGAGATGGAGGTGAAGCATCGGTGCAGGCAAGTATTGGAGATGGGCTTTATAGCCTTTGGACTTGCCAAACTGTTTGCTCAAGACTGGGAAGGAGATGTTACAATTGTTATGCCAGCAACGTTTGCACAGGTCAGTCTCCAATAACATTCAAATTCAGAATGGAATGCTCTTTTTCAGTTGAACTTGCAACCTGTATTCTGCGTTGCTTTATATGTTCCTCGGACTGATTTACGGTTTCCAATTAATCTGTGGTCCTTGATGCTTGCTGACACTCAGTAGGGTCATCCCTGCTCTTGTTTTCAAGAGATTACTTTCTCTGTTATCTCATTCAGGGTTAATTGCTCTGATAGAATGGAGCTTGCTTTTAAGTTGTGATGTATATCTTATGCTTGGTTGTTTGTTTCTTTGACCAGTTTGCAAAAATCATAACAAATCCGACGCCAACGGACCTCCGCAAGGCAGTGAACCAAGGTAGACGGTGCACATGGGCTAAGCTATCAGCAATTCAGGCCAATTGTGGAATTGAGCTCATGTTGGACGAGTGTGTTTCCGAATTGAATCGTCGCCGCAAAGCTCTGCGTGAGATGGAACGGAACAGTTCTGTCCAGTCCCACGGTGGTATGGGACGCTTGAACAGCACAAAGCGCATACCCTCATGGAACAACATGGCCCGAGAGAATTCATGGGGCTCCTTAGATGAAGAGAACATTGAGGCAAATCTTCAGGCAGGTGGACCTTGGGGTGGGCCGTCTCTGCGGAGACTCAGACCAGTGCGGGTGACACACGATGGGAGTGATAGTGATGATAATGTGGAGCTGAACCAGCTCTCTTGGACGCACGCAGGGGGGCCTTTGATGAGGACTGCATCAGCAGCCAAGTTTGTTCAGTGTTATCATGATGTAGAAGCAGAGTCTGTAGCTGCCTTGACAGCAGCTACTACGCCTCAAGAGCCCAAAGGCCATGAAAGTGGTGGAGAGGAAATGGATGGAACAAACAAGTCGTCCACCAGATTGCACCGAGCAAACAGTGGGGAGTTGCGCAGTGGCAAGCGGGCAAATAAAATATGGGATAAGATAGGGGGAGCTAGTCAGAATCCTGGGAGTGGAGGGAATGATGGCAGAAGTGAAGAAAATGGGTCGTCATCACCTGATGAACGAGAATTTGTCTTCTCGCAAATGCATCTAGGCATGCACAAATCGGCCAGTGCTCTCCTGGAACACTTATCACTCTATGAAGGAGGAGAAACTGCACAAGAAAGGCTTAAGCAGAGCTTGAGACGCAACAGTACACCTTTGGAAAAGATTACTGTATCTGAGCGCCTTGGAGTCGAGGATGGAGGTATTAGAGCGCAGTTCAGTCATCCTGACGTACTGGAAGCTGCGAGAAGTAAAGAGGCTACTGAAGGCTTGGGAAATGAGGACATCAGCATGGGGGAAGCCTTGAAGGCCACTTCACCACAAAACCAGTTTGCAGATTCACAAGGGCGTGCGCTTGAGCGAGGAGCATTTGGCTCTTTTGTGCACCATTCATAAACTGTACATTGTCTTATTAGAGAAGGGAGCTGTGGCCGGAGCAGAGATTCTATGTGGCCCGATCCCTTCTGCAGGAACAGTGATAGGTACACAAATCACAAATCACAAGATGATTGAATATTCTTAAACCACTATAGGCTAGTGAAAGTGGGTACATTGCTGGTGAAAGACCAGGATAGTGGACATCAACTCCTAATGAGAACTGCCCACTTCTACCCCCAAGATTCTTACATTTGATTAGTTTTGTTTCAGGAATAGATCAGACTTAGTTGGAAACCACGGTCATCTCAGCAAGATGAGATGATGCATTAATTCCTCTTTTTCCTCCCGAGTAGTCCACAAAAGAGCTTCTGGTCTGATTAAAGCAAGGTATTTGTTTTAGGAGCCAGCTTCTCCTCATTTGGCAAGCACTTGTGAATAGGATACTTGGAATGCCCTCCAGCAGTGCAGATTAAGCATGAGCAAGGAGGTATTGGCATTGACATTCTTGTTGTAAGGAGATGTGAAAGACTACTCAAGAAATCACAATCAAGAAAAGATTTGGTAGTAGCTTTGCAAAGTGATGCAGGACTTTGCTTGACCTCATGTTCTGTGGACTAGAAACTTGTCCTTCAGTAACTTCATCTGTATTGTGACCTGAACTCAAGGCCTTTGCGCTTAAGTTAGTTGATCACATCCGTCATGCACACCACATGTAATGGAAATAAACTTGTAAAATATACAAAATGTAGACATTCAACTTCAGCAATTGAAACTTAGTTACCTACATGTTCCTGTGCTCATTGGGTCCCGCCATAGGCTCAGCACCACCGTATTTCAAGTATGTATGCCCTTTCCAGTTACTTGGACCTGAACCTGTAACTTAATTTTTTCTTCAAGAAGCTGTGTGAGATAGTTATGTGAAGCATGAAATGTGTTTTTCCAGACATCAGCTAATGCTGATTTCTTTTGGTTTTTCTTATTCATCTAAGTATATTCCATAGATTCCTCTAAATTGATTGACGATTGGCCTAAGGGCCACTTCACACACGAAACTGAGGGCCTGTGGTCATGGCACCTCAAGCACTCTCATTGGCGGGAAAGGCGGAGTTGGTCCAAGTTCGCTTCACATTACGCTTGAGGGACCAATGGAGTACATGAATGCAAGATGGATGTAAAGTCTACATGGATTCTTGCACGACGTCAAATGAATCATGTTTCATGGTGAGTCGGACTATTTTTGAATACCACCTCTTGGAGGTAGGCCTAACACAAAACCTGGAGATCACGACACTCCAAAATTTCACAACCGTTGATTTATTATATTTTATCATAGGAGGACCCTTCATTGAAATAGCATTTGGTTGAGGGTCCAGTCACATATGACTTCACACTACACTTTAGGGCGCGTGACCACACTACATGGTTTTGGAAGTGTCTTGGGACAACCTTTGGACACTTTCTTTTGGGCTTTCACCATTTCAAAGTCTTGCAATTTGAAACAATGGTTTCTCAAACTCATTCTACCAATCTATAAATAGAAGTTGGATCTTCCCATTCATAGCTCTAGTTGTTCTAAATGCTTTGTTTGTAATTTGTTTCTTTGTTTGCACAACAATGTCATGACATTATTAAGCAGTGTGTGCTCATTCATGTGGATCCCGAAAATATAAGCATAGTATGAATCTGTGGCATCCCATGGTTATATTCCCACCACATGAATGAACGCACACTGCTTAATAATATTATGATTACGATGTCGGATAACAAATTAGATTTCCCTCTCTGTTGGTTCAAAATACATCAAACGAATGCTGAGTAAAAAGCACTACACACCAGCTCAACCGAAGCAATTCGTTGCCTTGAAGCACGCTATGGCTCGACTACGTTCTCTGAAATTCCAAACGTCAATAATTCAAAACAGTAGTAACTTTCTTCACTTGTATACTGTTTTAACTTCGATGAAGCTACAGCATAGTACAAGGAAAGGATGAGGGCAACCAAAATATGGTATCAACACAATGCTTTTGGGAGAGAGAATTGGACCATTATAATTTTTGGCAAAATATTCCGGCATTGGCTTATGAACCAAGAACTTGAAAGTCCAATTGTAGCTCATTGTGTGCGTCCATGAGTGGTACAGTCAATGATCGCACACAGCCATGAAAGTACTCATTTTTTTGTTCAACATACAACTACGCTAAATATGATATTAAGTGTCATATGGCATTTAATGTCACTATGGTAACTTTTCGGATGGCACTTCTTATGAATAAGTCTACAAATATTGTCATGGGTGATGGATGAGTTCATCCATTGACCACAACCTTACCCTTATCTTGTCAGCAATGTGTGATGAGATATTGTCATGGATGATTGAAATTTGGATGAAAAATCACTTGGTAAGTGACAGTAATTGCAACATTGTAAATCTATAATCCCCAAAAATATTACAAGGAAGGACAAATAATGTTGGGTTAACATTTAGTGTACAGCTAGCTCGTATACGCCCAAAATTTGTGACGGTTTTTGCTCCCACCTATCTTTGATCTGGTCCATTAATACTTTATGTACAATGTAGTATCTATCGGTTTCATGATTCATATTATGCTTGGAATTTGCAAAGCATTGGGCTTAATTTGACTCCAACTTCCATTTTAAGTTATATGCAGCTTCTCTGGGTACTGATGACATGTGCCAAGTGGATCGAAACATATTGGTATTATTATTCATTCCTCAGCTTGCTCAAACCCATTGCCAAGGCAATTGGATGATGATGATGATGATGATACCTGCAAAACGAATTTGGTTTATGGCTGCCAAAACCTTCTGCCAGACATTATTCAAGAAATAATCTGCAGCTTGTTTTGGGTGTGTAAGGGCCACTTCACACACGAGCCAAGAGCCGCAACCATGGAATTGTCAGAGCCCAAAAGAAAGTGTCCAAAGGCTGTCCCAAGACACCTCCAAATTCATGTAGTGTGGTCCCGGACCCTCAAGTGTAGTGTGAAGTCATATGTGACCGGGTCCTCAACCAAATGCTATTTCAATGAATGTTTGTTCATGTGGGTCCTCACACATGAAAAAATAGATTAAATCAACATTTGTGAGTGTTCGGAGTGCCATAGTCTTCTGGTTTTGTGTTAGGCCTACCTCCAAGAGGTGGTTTTTGAAAATAATCCAAGTGACCATGAAACATGATCCATTCGATGCCATGTAGGAATCCATGTAGACTTTACATCCATCCTGCATTCACAACTTCTAAAATTCCACCATATATGGAAAATGCCCAAAAAATCACTATTCTATAATTCAAAAATTATGTCACTCACACCCCCAACACTTTGGTTACACCTCCTATGATGCACTCCCAACACCCACCTATACAACCTCTGCACCAATTGTCACTACAAAGCCGTACATGCACTTACCACCCTATTTAAATCCCACCCGTCAATTAGATGTCACACCCTCACATATGTAGGTACCTTAGACAACCCTCGACAAGACAACACCGTCCCCTTCTGGCTAAGCACTTGTATATGCTATGCCCCTAGTTGCACTTGCCCATCTAGGCTACGCCCATATATATTCTCCATACAAGGCACCCTACCTCACAACACACCCCCTTTCTGCCCTTCCCCCTCCCTCAAAATCCAATTCATCGAATTCACGTATTGCAACGATCAATTCCCTCAAACAACCAGCAATCTCAAACACTCCAAATACACACCATTGACTACGACCCTTCCCATCATAGTTGCAGTAAATGATGCCATTCACAAACCCTCCATTAAACAACTTCTTGAACTAAAACCCTCCACTTCCCACATGAAAACCTTTATGACCACCCTATACCAAATCTCCATCAAATACCTAACCTACCTTGTACTCAGTTGATGTGAATGAGAGAAAATCCAATCCCCCATTTTCCCACCATGATTCATCCTCAACAACACAAACCAAAACATACCCAACATGGCTGGTCCACCTACCAAAAGCACATGCATTTGGATAAAGGTTGGCCAATGGACCTAGTTCATAACAGTGCTAACGCATTATTATTCTCTTAGCCTTGACCCTAGTTTGGTGATTTGAGAAGGTATCTTGGGTTTGACATTCACAATCATTTTTGCCATGTTGGGATTCCTATCTTCCTTGCTTGCAATTTGAGCTTGAGTAGAAGTGCTCAATGGACACTTTGAGCACTTGAGACCCTAACATGCTCAAAATTTCCACATTTAAAATTTAAAATTTAAATTTTTTTTTTTAAAAATCATTGAATCCATTGGGTGGCCATTGCACTTGAGTTCATGAAATTATGACATCGTGTGAACTAAGTATGATTCATGAAGGTTAAAGTTTCTTTGCAAACAAAAGTGTTTACACATGCCCCACCCAAGTTGACAATGTTAACTTTTTTTACTCTCCCAAACAATGTGTTGCATATTTCAATCCTTTGAGTTGCATTAATATTAGTTTTGGTGCAAGATTAATATGAGTTGGTCAAACAAGCATGTACATGTCATCCAAAGATTAGTTGGTCCACCCTTAGGCAATTGTGAACCACATGTGTGGCATTCACACTAAATCTTACTGCAAACATTTAGTGATCCACACTAAGGGCCAATTTATATTGATGACCATTTACTGTGACTACCGCCTTTTAATTACTCTCATTGGTTGAGAAATGAGTGGTGGTCCCACTTTGTTTTACATATAACCCCCATTAGAGATAAGTTTTCATTACTACTTGAGAATGTAGTATTAGGAAGCCTTAAGTCTCTCTTTCATTTGAACCATCAAGTTGACATTAGTCTCTATCTCACGAAGGCTACCGCACTCCACCACTCTAGACAAATTAGCCAGGTTTGAAACCACCATGATGTACTTCGCAGTCACATTACCCTTTGGCTTCCCGGACTTTAAAATCAATTTCATCTCATAAGGTCACCTAAAATAAAACTGATCATAGGTGAGCATGTCAAATAATGAACAAGAAAGTGATGTGGAAGTGACATGAATTCCTATATGTCAAGAAATGGATAATGTTTGTGGACACCTGGATTTTGCAACGAGAGAACCCAAATAAATTGTCTGAATGGGACATAAGGGTGACCATGCTATAGACTTTTCTATTCAAAACCATGTCTATGTTAAGAATATCTATTACACATGACCAAGGCTTAAAAAAATGTGACATGAATTTCCTTTGATCATTGTCTTTGGACCACAACCATGATAGATCATAAGCAATTTTGCTCGCCGTATTTGGTCCCATGTGTAAAACGGCCCTAAACATCATAATCAATGTATGAGCCTAGGACATCAATCTACAAAATTTGTTGCAGATTTCACTACCACAATTGAAATTCTGAACAGAAGTCAACCCTTCTGCAACACAGTAATGAACTCTGGGCTCGTATTTCTCCATTGAATGCCTAGAAAGAATGTGGATAATCTTCAAAAGTTACAGCACTTCACAACATAAATTTCCCATCCATCATCAATCATCAATTTTCTGAAGAAAAGATTGTGAAAATTGGAGATTGTGCAGAGAGTGCCATAAAGTTATGATTCTCACCCCTTCCAAGTGCAATATTTGGGGAGTATATTAGTGTGAAGAACTAAAGGTTCTTGGAAAAGTCCATCACAACAGTGGGCTCCTTTCAGACCTCAATCCATGCAAGGTCACATCCAATTTTCAAACCCGTATTCAACAATTCAAGTTTCTGCAACCCTGGGCTAAAAAATATCCATTGAGCGCCTAGAAAGTTTTCTGTGGATAACAACGTTCCAAGTTACAGCAAAGATGTAAGAAATTTGCCTTTCAATCATCAACTTCCTAAAGAATATGTTAATTGTACAAATTGGAGTTTACATAAGAGGCATAAAGGCTATGAGTCTCATTCTCGACCCTTCGAAGTACAGTATTTTGGAAGTAATTTCCGAGAGTGAAGAAATGAAAGTTCTTGTAGAAGTCCACCATAATAGAGGACTTCTTTCAGAACTCGACCCATCACATCCAATCTCCAAAGCCCACTAAAAAAATTTCAACCTTATGCAACAAGGTAATGAACTCTGAGCTAACAACCTCTCCATTAAATGCCTAAAATGAATTTGTGGATAACATCATTCCAACTTACAGCAAAGATATAAGGAGTTTCCCCAACAATCATCACTTCTCTAAAGTACACACAATTTGCAATTCATATGGAGAGAGGCATTAGGCTATTCTTCTCACCCCTTCCAAGGACAGTGCAGAATTTGGGGGGTTTCCTACTGTGCAGAAATGAAGGCTCTCATAAAAGTCCACCACAACAGTGTGGGGACATTTTTCAGGGTGTTTGAAGACTCTTCTGTTGATGCTATCTGGGTTCTGGTGTAAGTTGCTGAGATTATTCAGAAGCAGTGACCTGCAAATGGAGGAAAAAAGTTGCTCACTTTTAATCTCGGTGCTCTCGTTGCACACTCGACCTTTCTCTCCTCAAAGCTTTGTAGAGCCCCTGGCCAAGGAGGACGTTCAAGACGTTGAGGCCAATCATGCCGGAGAGCGCCATCGGCCATTCGAAACCACGTGGAAACTTGGACACATCCCACAGCAGCTTCACCGTGATATAAATGTGCACAGTCAACCGCGTGGAGAAGAATGCAATCCAGTTCAACACCCAAGTGAAAAAATTACCCCAACTGCTACTCACTTTCACCGTTGACCCCAGTTTCCTGACCTTCCGGAAGTGGAGAAACACCGAATGAACCTGCAAACAAACAAACAAAAACACCCCACCATGGGTTGGAACGTGCTTGAATTGCAAAGATAAACAGAGATTCAATCTACTTGTTGTATTTCATGCTATTACAAAAAGTGACACTCAACTATTTTATCTGTGTAACATGTTAAAACTGATTTTGGATTGAAGTGTATTACCACAGGGTCTTAAGAGTCACCTGTTAGAATTCAGGGGTTTATGCAATTTCTGTTCTAAGCACTGCACTAAGGACAGGGCTATTGAATCCAAAATATGTATGTAACATCTCCTTCGACTGTCCATTCTTGCAGGAGGCATTACCTAGTATTTTTGTAGCAGATGCATGACGAAACTGAAATTAAGATTAGCACATACAGCACAGGGCCTCAAGAGTCAGCAGTTAGGGTTCAGGGTCGATGCAATTCCTATCGCAAGCAATGCACATAAGGACAGGAAAATGAAATCCAAGATATAGATGTAACATTTTCTCTCCATGCTTGCAGGAGGCATTAACAGCTATCTATGCAACAAACGCATGTTGACCCAACATTCTCAGGTGGTGTAGTGGTTTCAAGAGTCAGCAGTAGGGTTCAGGGTTCAGGGTTTATATAGAACTTATTCCAAGCAATGTACGTAAGGACAACACAATCAAAATCCAAGACATGCAGGAGGCATTTAAATATATAAACAATAGTGCGGGGGGGGGGGGAGGTGAAGTGCTCAAACAGATCACAATGTAGCTGCATGGGAAAATTACAAACCTCACAAATAAGAGTGAGGATCAAATAGTTGATGCAAATGTTTCGTTGCAGAGCAGGGGTGAAGCAGGTAAGGAGGACCGCATGGTGCACGAGGAGCGAGGGTGCTTTTGGGTTGTAGAGACGCTTCCGCAACATGTCCAGCTGGTCGTACGCAAAGTAGCCGCACGATGTTGCTAATGCTGTGTAAGCTCCCGGCCATGGGCGGCTGTAGAGAACGTCGTGAGACAGCATTTTGTCCAGCCCTGTTACTTGGGCCTCCCTTAGCATCAAACCTACCACTGCATTCAATCCCCCATATCCCTTGAAGATGTTAGGTTATCTTATTCCTGAACCAAAAAAATATGAAGTGTATATCATTGCCAACTTCCATGAAATCATCGCCTCTGAGGTATGCGGGTTTTACTCGGTCACTTTCTTAATCGGACACGTATATTTGATTGGTGTGTGGTTAGGTGAGGATCAAAGTACGAAAAGCATAAAGAGACATGTTCCAGAGACATTGGACTGAGTTCTCAAATTTTATGAACTATTCCACAATCAACAGTGACCACCATTGGCAGGACCTATGGTTTCAGTTAAGGAATCAACAAATATGCACTTCCGATAACCATTCCGATTTGTGTTGATGCTTCATCGTAGATTTGCTGATGCAACATAAGTTTCGTTGTCTAATCTAATCGGTAGAAGTTGGAGAACATGAAAAACGAACCGAATAAACACCCACATACCTTACACCCTGGGACATTTTTCAAAGTATTTTCAACACCATGACCCGGGCGGGTGGCAGATTATGAGTTCTCTTTCAATACTACCCTTACCCACTGGTCAGAACCTATCGAAGAGGCAGAGCCCAGGGCAGGTACAGCAGTGGGTAATTTTAGAAGGTCGGTATGCACAAATTTATTCAAATGCATTGTGCCATTGCATATGGGTGACAATACACTTTCGCCTAATTCAAGAAATAAACTCCGAATCTGTTTTGCGAGAAATCAATCAGAAAGAAGAGAGAGGGACAAAACACGCACCTTACCTGCAATGGAAATGAGCACAGAGTGCACAAGAGAGACCGCGGTGTTGAGGAAATCCGCCCGAGCATAGTCCGTCACTCCTTGCAACAGCTTCGGATTCTGGCGCAAGAGCACCTCAAACAACCTACTGACCCCTTCAAAGAATGCCAACGACGCAAACACCCGCCACAGCCGCGCATTACCGCCGTCCCTCATCTGCACAGCCACCACGGCTGCCCACGCCACCAGAAGCGCCGCGAACAGGTAGCCCACGCTGTCCAACCCGCTGCTCCGTGCATTGACGCACCCCGCCGCCGGCTTCTGCTCCGACGCCGTTGTCGACATCTGGGCCACTTCCCCCGCCGCCGGCTTCTCCTCCGAAGCCATCGTTGACATCTGGGCCACCTCCACCTCCACTGGCATCTTCTCCACTACTTGCTCCATCGCCTCCATCTCTCAATTAGAAACCAAAAATATTTCAGCGAAACAAAGCTATCAATGCCTCAATTCTCCTTCGCACCAGCTGCTCCTCAGCTGGATTGTTGTATCTACATACATCAATACATACATATATGCCTCAATCTGCCCTCAATCGCATTGGAAATGCCTGCAAATCCGGTATGGCAGCAGACCAGGTCAACCTCTGCAACCCTCCACCCTTCAACCGCTTCCCAGAATCCGCAAGGAAAGCTAATTTTCAAATCTCGAATAAACCTACCCCAAGCGAAAAAATGAAAGCAAATTTTTCGTTTCTTGGTTCTTTTCTTTTCTTTTCTTTTGCACTTCTCTCCCCCACAAGCAAAAACTCACCAAAAACCTCACAAAAAAATCTGTTAACAAGTTCGCTCTGCTGCACTGAAGAAATCACAAACCACATACACCGGGCATTGGTTATCTCCGCCACCCCCGAAACACGCTACTTATCATTAAACCCAGAACCCCGGACAACAAAACCCCCGGAGACTTAAGCACTCGTTGTCGTCGTCGTCGACTTATCTTCTTTTACAAAATCACAACAGTGAGCATGCACAGTCACCCCCTTTTTGTGCGAGCAGCTAATAACTTGTTGTAAGCCGTTTACTGAGTGAAGTTATGGACATTTCGTAGTGTTTGAAGTCGTTGTTAGTTGGAAGCTTCGTCCGCGATCAACACGAGGCTCCTCCGTCACCTTCCCCTCAGAGAGTCGTAGGTTGCTTCCTCACCTTTCTCCAATCGACGACAGTGCTCTAGTGACGAGTCTCCTTGAACCAAGGGTTGCTTCCCAGGATGAACGTAGCGGCTTGATTTATGTGTCTAGAATGAACACAGTGGCTAGATTTGGGTCCTCGCTCGGTCGGCAACTTCCCGTGGACCGTTATACGCGCTACGTACCAAAGGGGGAGTGGTGGATAAAGCTTCCCCTGAATGATATGATTCCGAAACCCTTTTTACACCTAAGGGAGAAAAGCGGAAAACGGTGACTGATCACTACACTAAATATACCAATATTATTGAGTGTGGGAAATTAGCGAAGGTGATACTAAATTCCTTTATGCTATGAAATTACTGCCACTAAAAGATCTAGGAAGCATTGTTCATCCTAGCACTTGGCACTATTCATTCCCAAGCATGTGGCACGCACTAATCACAAGCATGCACTAATTTTCTTGAAATCTATGGTTAATGAGCATGTATTCATGAATTTAGTGTCACTCTGTAAAAAATTCAGCCCTCAGTGACTTTGAGATTTGGTTAGATTTGTGTTTGACTTGAATTAGCACCACCCTCACTAATTGGTGTATTTAGTGTATTGGTGCACTAGACTGGGAGTAGAATGATTCTTGTGTGGACCCAAAATGGTTAGTTGTAAGAGTGGTGGTCCGAAAAGGATGTAGTGATTGGATAAATAAGTCTTGTTTCACACCGCTTGGGATCATTTTTGGGTACCATTGAGTTAATTATTTTCTATACATTGGTATGTAGAGTAGCATATTTTGATGCTCAAACTTGAAAGACTCTATTATACAAGTAAGGGGTTGGATTTACTTGCCTCTTTGAGAAATTGCAACTAATCATTTCCAAGGAATAAAATTACGAAACAACTTTGCATTCCTCATCATTTCCTCTACTCCATCTTTAAAAAATATTATACAAAATTCAAGCCACTCTTACTATTATATGAGACCACATTGTGGTCTTGAGGTCTCATCTGGTACATACCCCCTCAGGAGTAATAGTTGTGAGGGCTCATAGTTGAAATGCCTTTATGGCCATTTGTTGTGGGGTTACAACCCTACTTTGGAGGGTACTTGTTCCTTAAAGAAATACTTTGTAGCCTTGGCAAAACGGCCAATTGATTTTTTTTATTCACATGTTCACAAATGAACTTACACCGTGTGGTTGTCTTAAAATAAGGGCAATCCCCAAAATCACATATAACCTAACACCTTCTCCGGTTGGTCTGGTCCACAAGGCCACCTTGAAGGGTTTAGGGTTTAGGGGCATGTAGGTAGATTTTTGGATGGAGGGTTTAGGTTACCCACGCCTTAGAATCGAGGATGAAGAGTTCAGGTTCATTGTTTTTGTCAATTAAATGCTCATAATGACATTGTTTTCTAACACTAAGGGTTGGTTTACACTATGGACCATGAAGTTGTCCCATGGCGATCTATGAGCGTTGATTGGCTACTGAAGTCGTCCCGGGACAACTTCGGTTTACACTAGAGAAAAAATGGCAGAGGGACCATGAAGGTTGAGGTCCCCAAAATATAATTTTTAAAGCCTAATAAATGCACTGGCATGGTCCAACGGGTTTTGCGTTGAGGAGGCAAGAGAGGTTGTCCGATAGGAAAAGACAAGGGCCCATGGCAGAAAAATGTTATTTTAATGAATTTTTAATGAAGTTTTTTAGGGGTTGTGCGTGATACGGCGGCTACCCTTCATCACAAAAAAACGTTATAATTCAAAAAACTAGTATAACGGTATAATTCAAAAAACAAATGCAACGTCCAAATCCGAAAAAGTAGGAAAACATTAAAATAACTAAAAACAATAAAATGTTAAACGGAACATAAAACAGTAAAACGGTAACATAAAAATATTTAATCAAAAGAAAATAATATTTAATCAAAAGAAATCATTAGATCATTAAAGAATAATAAATAATATGAAGGTAGTAAAAAAATACAATAAACAATTAAACGACCCCTAAACTAAAATTTGTATGTAAAGTTGGTGTATACTACATGCTCTCATTTTTTTTCAACCTGTTGTGTAGTAGTCTAAATTTTTTTTTGACAAGAATGGGGGTATACACTATGGATGAAGAGTCACGTATAGAGTCGCAAGGAGAGTGGTCACAAAATTTGCAATGGTTAGAAAATATGAGACTTCCATTTTTTAGAATCAAATAATCGTCTATTTCGGAAATGTTGTATGGTTCAAATTTGTTGTTTGCACCTTCCAATGTAGTTCGACAACTACCGATGTTTAATTTTTTAGAATGTCGAAAAATGAATGGATAATTTGAAACAGCAGGAACAACAATAACAATGATACCAGGAGAAACAACAACAACAACAGTTTCTACTGAAGCAACAACAACAACAACAACAACAACAACAACAACAACAACAACACCAAAACTTGTTCAAGAGAAGAAAAAAAATGAGAATAACAAAAGGAGTGAAAAAGACGAAAAAGATGAAGAATGACATAATTGAAGTTGGTGAGTCCGAAGAGAAGGAAAAAAAAAACAGACAACAAGAATAAAATGGAGGGACTTTGAGGTGCATCACCTCATTGCCATTCGAGACGAGATGGACAAAGAGTTTGCAAAAACTGCAAACAAACAAGGTAAATTATGTTTTAGTATATTTTTAAATAAATAAAAATTTGAATAAAATGTAAGTTGAATGAGGGTGTATGTGGGCCGTAGAAGGCCTTGGTCCCTATGCCCCCCTCCCCCAAAACAATGTCGGCCGTTGCCGCGGTGGCTTTGGGATTCAGATATTTCCTTATCCGAGCTCGCACACACATAGGGTTTCAAACCCACAACCTACTGGTTTTAAAATACCACCGGTCCATCTGGTTAACCATTAATGTCTTGTATTTACTTCGTTCAACGAGCTTCATGAAATCGATATTATATGGTTACTCTGTATGTGATATGTTTAATCAACATTTTTACAGTTTCTTATTGTCATGTGCAGGTATAAACAGTTAAATTAAATTGCCGTGTAAATTGCAGATTCGTTTAATGGCTGCAATCAAAGGTTTTAATCATTTTTTGTTGTCTTGTAAGAAAAATTATAAAAGCATTATGAAATATTACAGGTCTAACAAGAGGACAAATGAAGTTTATGGTTCAGATAGAATGTAAGAATGTAAATGGTATCAAGAAATGAACAAATGGCATGGAAGCAGGGCAAGTGTATAAAATAAAATTCCAGCAAGTACAACGGAGTCATTTGCAGAAGATGTCATTCCTTTTACACCTATTTCCTATCAAACAACATCACTTACTACACCAACAATAGTTGGTTCACAAGAGAAGAAAAAACTCAAGAAAAGATTGAAAGTTTATTGGATCAAGTGGTCGGCAATTCCGAAGTTTTTCTTGCATCTTTCCAAGAATCTATCAATTTCCTCAAAAACATGAATAGAAATTTTGTTGATCTCTTAGATAAGTTTTAGTTACTGCTTTATCATATCACTATCACTATCGCTATTTATATCTTGTATATCATATTTATACCGTATTTTGTATTGCCATAGACTTTCTTCTAATAAATTATGCATAATTGCGGCTTCTCTTAGAAGGTCATTTGCCTTCTCATTTTCTCTCAATAAAAATAAATTTGTTTCCACATCATTGATTCCGTTTGCAATTGAAGCATCATCCTTGGTTAGAATCCTTATTTTCACTTCAGCAAGCCCCACTCTTTCTCCCCGCAATTCGCTTCCTTCTCGTAATTCTCCCTTAGTAACTCTTCTAGCTAGTTTATTTTTTGCTTCTACAATCCAATCTTCTTTAATACCTTCATTGTTCACAATACATAAATTATACAACACTATACACATAGCAACAATATTTGGCATATTCCTAAATGTTATCTCCGATCGCTTCATTATCAACCTCCATCTATCCTTCAGAATATCAAATGCCATTTCTACACATATTCTTGTTGAAGATTGTATAAAATTCCAGTTTATTTCTTTCCCGGACAACACAGTCTTCCCACTCTTCAATGGACAATACATCCACGGCCTCACCGGATACGCAGCGTCGCCTACAAGCTTGTATGGCTGGTATTTTCCCCCTATACATGCTCGTCCAATTTTTGTCACTTGAAATATGGCCCAATCGTGTAGACTTCCTGCACATCCAAATTCGTAATCCTAGAACATACAATCTGGTCCAACAATCCTTTATAAAATAGCTGAGTGAAATGATTTCTTATAGTAATAATCTTCTCCACCGATTACTGGAGCTAAAACAGGAATATGTGAACCGTCTATCGTCCCTATAACATACGATATACCATGCAATTGTTCAAATCTTCTAGCTAAAGCCCTAAATTGTGATTCATCCAAAGTTTGTATAAAAATTTCCTAACAACCCTACAAAATTCCCTCACTATTTTTTATAATGTGCTCTTATGAAAGAGAAGAGAGAAGAAACGCTGACCTTGCGAAAATGTGCTCTTATATATGAACTCCATATAAGTCTCCTATACTTTGCAGTCCATCGCCGCTACCTAACATGTGCAATGATATCGCTACCATTTCTTGCACCGGTACAGTAACTCTAAATCGGGTTTCCTCTTTCTTTAAATACGGTCCCAACCTCTCACACAAAAATCTGAAAGTATTATATGTCACTCGAGTTCGTTTCCTAAACTCTCTCTCCATCCACGATCCCAACAACAAGCGTTCTACTAATCCGGACATCTGTTTTTCACTCCATATGTTTCTCTCTCCATGCTCCATACTCTCATACATCAAGCTCAAAATTGCAACCTTCTCCCACTCTCCTTGCAAAAGCATTGCTTGAATGTCTACAACATGTTTTACAAGCATGTACAGACACATGTATAATCCTAAAAGCAAAACAAAGTTCCTCCTCCTCTCCTCCTCTCCTCCATTGCAACCATGCTTGCTGAAATTCAAAGTGAATACAAACAAAAAGAAGAAGTGAGGTCAAGACAAGACTATTGAAGCCAAGAGAATGGTCAAAGTTGATTTTTTTTAACTGCCTTTTTGTGCTTATATTAAAAAAATCAGCACCCTCACTTTTCACTCCAAGGTCTTTCTTCTTGGTCCACATTCGGTTTACACCTAGTGAGGGGCCCATGGCTCTCAAAACTAATTTTTTATGAAGTCGGACCATGAACTCGGACCATTGACAAAGGTCATTTTCCATGGTCCGACTTCATGGTCCATAGTGTAAACCGGCCCTAAGAGAGAGAGGAGGAGGAGGAGGATTTTATCTTCCTCATACGGTCTCAAATTACGTGTTGGATCGAGTGCCTTTAGGTTGATACTAAAGATAAGGTATGTTGCCATGATATGAAGGGGGTGCCCTTTTGCGGATCGTTCAAATTTTCATTTTAAATAAGGTCCTAGGGTTCCCAATGCAGTGAACTAATGAGGGAGGGGAGATGTCGGAATTAGGTGGAGTCCATCTTCATGAAGAAAATTTAGAAGCACTTGCATGGGAGAGGTCAATACCAAAAATAAGGAACATAATTTATCCAATTATGACAAAATTACTCATAAATTACTCATTGACATGGGCTCACAAAATATAACAATGGGATGTTGGGAGTTAAGTCTAAATTTGACTCTCCTTGTGCAATTATTCAAGCATCCAACTATTATATTATGAGGGCCCACGGAACGAGAGTTGCACGTTGAGTAATGTTTATGATATGGTTTGAAAGATGAGATAATTTCGTCCTATTCCAATACTATGATTCAGTGGCTAGGGTGTCGGATATAGGACACTTTGTGAAGATATTTAGAGCCAAGTTAGTGTGTATTTAGCTCATTAGGTGTCGGTTTTCAAGACACATAATGAGTATGTAAAGATAAACTAAGAGGTAATAGATAGACAAGATTTGATTATGTGATAGGAGTTGTTCAAGTCTAAGATGAAACCTTTTGACATTTGTTATAGCACACTCTAGCATAATACTTTAAAACTTATAACTAGTTCAATAATGACAATATACCTTATTTTTTAATTGTACGATTCTTCTACATGGGAAAATAAATTATGCCAAATATCAATGTACATATATAACAACAATTGCTCAAAATGTAGTCCTCTATAATAGGACAACATACCTTAGAGTGAGGGGGGAAGAAATTAGGTTTGAAAAAGAGGCTGCAAATAAGTTGAGTCGGGAGGCAATTGAGAGAGAGAGTTGGGCATTTCTTGAGTAGATCTATGCTTGCATTCAATCATAGTTCTTTCTTAAAACATCCTCTTGTTTAGAGGCCAAACCATCCTTCCACATATCCTTGTACCTTTCAAAACGCGGGAGGGTGGGTGGGACCATCCCTCATGGCTATATCAATGCATATTCGTCCTCTTTCTTTGTTAACCTTCTCATCTTGGTATGTATCTAACAACATTAAACCTTTGAGTATCAAATTGCTAAGGTTCAAAAATTTGTACCCTTACATAATATATTGCAAACCATATCTAGTATGTGCATTATCAAACTCAGAAAGGCATTCCAATTAATTTGCAAGGTACAATCGCTAAGCATTCCAACCTACTTTGTGGAATGTCTATACATATTACAAGTCCTATTTTTTTTTTAAAAGATGGTATACAAAACCTAAGAGAGCCATCAAAGCTGTGAAGGGTTTGCCTCACCTGTGCCCATGGCACCAACCAAATCCAAAGAGAGTGTTAGTAATGCACGAGGTGAATAACATCAGAACCCAATTGTTATCTATGTCACACAAACAAATACGACATAATCATACATTTTGGACCAATGCATACTCAAAAGAACATTGAATAATCTACATGTTCCTTAGCCATTGAGACTTGTGTGACTGAAAAATGGGGTTGTTAGTATACACCACCCACAAGTCCGCACACTATTCACTAATCCCCAAAGTTCCTTAGGGTAAACTGCAAACGTGGCTTAACCTTGGAAAGGAGGCTCTCATGCCTCCTTCCTCTTAATATAGGAGTAGGTAAACATCCTTGTCCATAGATGCATATTGCTGGATCTAAGGTGAATATATCCTAGATAAATTTTTTCGAACTCTAGAATAATAAGTCCTTTGGGGTTTTGTGTCAAAAGTTGCGCTAGTCATATAAGGCAAGGTAAAAACAGAGTATACATAGAGAGAGAGGACAAAATTGAGGTGGAGGGGCCGGAGATTGCAAGCATCAAGGCATACTTTCAAGACTGTGTGGCCAAGCTGTAAGTTCAATCTGTGGCACATGCATACTTGAGAGTGGTTCCTAAGACTGAGAGCTTTGTTGATAACAGGGAGGGCCCATAGAATTATGCTACTTGTACAACAAGAGTAATCCAGATTTTACACATCACACCTAAAGGCTGCTTCACACTATGGCCGAAGGTCGAGAGGCTGTCGATTTCCACCAATCACGTTGCAAGAAACCAAGAATTCGGCCTTTTGATCCTTCACACTAAGGCCAAAGTCCACAAGTTGTCGCAATTTAAAATGCTTAATTTTTTACGAAGGTGGCGGACTCTCGAAGGAAGTTTGGGTTGGAAGGCAATGGAAACCCAAACTATGGTCGAGAGGCCGTCGGTTTTCTTTCACTGAAAAAAAATCAATCATTGACAAGATCATGGCCGTTAGATTGGAGGGGTCGTTTTGGGCAAGGAATGAAGTGGGATGCTCCTTTGGGTTTGGACTTTGGGCTCGGCCTTTGGAGGCTTCACACTATGCCCGGCCAAAGGCTCCAATTCCTATATTTTATTGGTTATTTTCAACTCATTTCTTTGGACTCTCAACAAAGTTTGGCTATTCAATCCCATGGCCTCTCGACTTGGACGGCCATAGTGTGAAGTGGCCCTAAAGTTGAGGTTGGGTTGCCCAATTGCCATACAATCATGCCAAAGGGAGGTTGTAAAAGAAAACGGGTTTATCATGATCCAACATAATCCAATGGATCAAATCTAGATGTCATAAACTATGCTCTCCTTGTGTTCCTGATAACGTTAGGAGGAAAGTCATCTTTGGGGTTGCCTCAAATGAGAGGGCAAGTGAACCAAATGGTGATGACGCGAGGAGAAGTGGGAGCACGGATGTTCTCAAAGAATGTTCACCTATTGTCAATACATGGCCCAACAACATGACAATGTTGGGTTTAGCTTGGGAGTTGGATCCACACATCAGGCCAAACAGTTGTTGTAATGTTGGCGGGGCCCGGAAAGTTTTCCCGGCCAGGAATAGCTTGGGTCTCTTGCGGTTCAACTTCCAACTCCTTTATAAGAGAGTCAACTCTCAATACCTCACAATCTTTGACCAAATAGAACTTTAGCTTCAACTATTTCTATGTAGAGCCTTGTGTATAATAAGATATTAGTTTTGATCACGGGACCCACAGTTTATGAAACTCATATAGAGTGAACGTGTGGGACATATAATGAGACTACTCCCCCTTTATATTAATTTCACATGATTTAACACCCCTTTGTGTTTGTGTTTGATGTACAACGTGTGAACATGCCATCAATGGGAGCGGATCCACACAAAACCATAAGGAACGCAAAGGTGAGGAAGAAATGGAAGATAGCAACACTAGAAAAAAAAAACATGGTCCTTTTCCACACAAAAAGGACACTAATATGACACTTTTAAGTGACCAGCACACATGCAAAGCCGACTCCGATGCTAAGCCAGAGCACGCAAGTGGATTGGGTGGGGAATGCACCGAGGCAAAAGGACTTAAAGGACCGGAAAACTACTTAATTTTATGGAGCTCATGCTTGAGGGTGTTTGTGGAAGGTGCATTCCCCCTCACTCCCAACCTTGCCTTCCCCTTTTTATCTCAATGAAAATGCAAGAAGACCTTTCTTAATTCTAAATCCAAACACTCAAGAAGGAGTGTTCAGTCAAACATGCTTTACATCAACCCCCTTCCCATGATGGCCAAGGGATAGTGCCAAGGATGGTTGGTAGCCTATGATTGCCCATGCCAAGTAACCCAGTCCATATAAAATATACGACCTATATGTAAGGAGTACTAGATGTGTGTGACCAAATTAGCTTGGCACGTCTAGTAGAACTCACAAACGGGGTTATAAATTTAAATATTTTTAAAAACAAAATTGGGTGGATAACATGATCATCACATTATTAAGCAATGTGCGTTTGTTCATGTGAGCCCCAAGGATATAACCATGAGATGCGGCAGCTAGTGCAGATTTAGACTACCGTAGGTTCATAGCTGGTACGACAAAAAATAATTCTAAAAATAGACGTCGAAAATTTTGGAATATTATTGGCATTTTTTGCCGAATATAACATTTATTATTTTTCAAAATTGCCGAAAAGTAAGAAATTTTTACTTCTCACTAGAGTTTTACTTACAGTGGAAGCATATGTCAATTTTGAAAGAGAGAAGATGCTCCTTTTGTAATCAAGCTCACTTACATTAGTCCACAAAGAATATGGGTTAAGAAGTAGCAAGACTCTAGGTGAGGCTTTTCAAATGTGTTGTACACAAATTTTTGGAGTCCAATTGAGCATAGAAGATGAAGTTTTATAGAATTTTGTCCATCTAACAAAAGTTGAGAAATCAATCCTTCTTCCACCTCCAACAAGTTTTGTGTCAAAATAAGTCTTTATGCAAAAGATATGGACAAAACATTGCAGCCGTGTAAAGATCAAAAAATTAAAATGTGTTCATAACAGTTTTTCGGAGCTCATTTGTGCATAGAAGATCAACTTTTTTGAAATTTTGTTGGTCTAAGAAAAGTTTACAAATCAAGTAATCTTTCACCTCCAACAAATTTTATGTCATTTGAAGACTCTATGCAAAAGTTATGCATGTTATAAAAATGAAGTCTAACGCGGTGCTTCACCTCAAAGTTTACATATCCCATATGCATTGTTGAACACAACTCCACTCTACTTGCATAAAGCACAGCGCATTCTCAACTCTTCACTCACATCTTACTTGTCATTCAATGCAAGAGAGATGTACAAGATATAAGCTTAAATAGAAAGTTGAAAATGAATTTAAGCCGAATTTTTAAAAATTAAAAAAGAAAATTGCTGAAAATATGAATATACTATTTTTAGGTGCCGAACTACTTTTTGAACTTTAATTAATTATTCGACTAACATGTGTCGAACCAGCTATGAACCTACGGTATGCACTAGTTGTGGCATCCCATGGTCATAGTTGATGCATGTTTATTGATTGAAATTGCATCCCTAGTGTTTGTTAAAAAGGATATAAGGGCCGGTTCACACTATGCCCAAGTCGAGAGGAGAAGCGTCACTTTTCTAGACCAAACTATGTCGAGAGGAGAAGCCTTTGGGTTGAAAAAGTATATTAAAATAATCCACGGCTAAAAATGTTCGGCCTCTCGACGGAAGTTTGGGTCGAGCATTTTGCTCGACCCAAACTTGGCTCGAGAGGCCGAACTCTTGGCGCCATAACTTTCTAAAAGTGCTGCCACCTGGGCTCTTTTGGAGGCGACGTCCTTTGGACTTCGGCCTCTAGTGTGAAGGCCGAGAGGACGGACTTTGGACATTTCTGCATTTTCATTGGTCCAAACGCTTCTCCTCTCGAAGTTTGGCCATAGTGTGAACCGGCCCTAAGTATTCCAAATGACCAAAGCACACTAACTGCCTTGTTTGATTACAAATTATAATATGTTACCCGTGTCTGAGATTTAATGTGTATGGGTTTCAACAATTTTATAAAATGATACCAGAATTGAAGCTTTATGGTATAGGAGTGGGAAGAGGAACGCTCTGAGCTTCAGAAGAATCATGTCAAATGCCCTTATCTAGGAGTTCCGCACTTACATTTTTAGAGTCTTGTATTTTTCTAGAAGACTATAAAAAAAACTTCAGGACATAGTAAAGATTTTGTAGATTATTCCCAAGAGCATGCTTTGGATTTATTCTTCTTTGTGAGTTTTATGTGGCATTCTTTATTGTTCATAACATTATTCAGATTCATGACAGTGTTTTGTGGGACTGACAATATTCCATAGAATATTTCTTATATTCATAATGAATGTAGGAAATATCCGAGAATATTTTGTGGAATATTTTCAAGCCCATAGAACATGGTTATGGATCTTAATAATGTTATGTTGTGTTTTTCATTCATAGTACACAATGTTTTATTGTCATAGTGGGCATTTTGAGTAGTATGTACTCCAAATAGGGAGGCCCATGCTATCCTTATACTAGAGTATCCAAAAAATTGATGGAAATTTGTATTGCTAGTTAGGAATGTTGCCCTATCTTCTCAATCACACGTTGTTGGCCTAACCTCTATAGGTCTCTTAAAACACATTGGCTCACTCATGGGTGGCCCCCATGATGACAGGGCAACCTAAGTGGCAAAGGTTGGACAATTGGGGGGGAAACTTGGCCAGGCCACCACCAAGCAAGTAGCATGTCCATTTTTTTTGCAATGCATGTTACAGTTGGATTCCTTGGCCAACTCCAACAACATTATTAGTATTAGGTCTTGGTAAATAGGTTGGATGAAGGCCCAAAATGAGGTCCACAAATTTTCATATTTTTTATGTAGGAAGGACACATTACATGTGCAATTTACACCATTTGGATTTGGGTTTGAAGAAAAATTCAAATTATTATGGGGATTCAGAGGCAACAAAACTGTCTTTGACACTAATTTTTGAGACCATGAAGTGCAACGAGGTTTTTTTTGTAGTATTTAGAGGCCCCCAAATTGATAGAGAGGCTCAATGCATGTGAAATATTAATTGTTGTATGCATGAGAACTTCAAATTCTACGCTTGCGAAGCTCCCAGAATTAGAAATCAACCTTGTGACAAATGCAGTCAACTGCGATGATGAAAGGGCTTCCTTGCTTGGAAGTTGTATAACTTTTTAGAGGTGGTTAAAGCCATTTATTCAAGGTTTTTTATGCTTTCAACTTTCACATATGCCACTTAGGTGTGGGGAGGTGACTTTGAAAAAAAAATAGAAGGTTTTTGAGAAGGGCATGAAGATACATATGATGTCTCACATCAAAGAGCATGCTTCGACAACCAATTATACTTGGTTGGCCGAATTTCAAGGACTTCTCATGGGATTGTATACTTTCAACAATGGCTTGTCCACCTACCGTCCTCTTGGGTAGTCGGTCAAGAAGCATCACTTTCCGAACACCTTGCCACACAAGGATTTGCCATCTAGCACACATTGACAAGCATGTGGAAGGCATCATGGGATCTCTCTCATTGGGAAACCCATGACAACCCAACAACATCAAAAAGCACATTTGATGATCTCAAGAAGGCCATCTTTGTTAAAGAGTGGAACTCTTTCCATCTCTTAAAGGAAAAGCTAGATTACATCCACCTCTTTTCTCAACTATGAACGTGAATTGTACTTGAAGCAATCATTCACACCACCATAATGCAAGATCATCGTTGCTTACCGCACCTTGAATCATAGACTTGCCATAAATTTGACAGTAGTTGACTACCCCTATCTCTAGAGATAATACATTATGCCACGTTTGCACTTATAATGTAGTTGAAAATGAAGCACACTCTGTGTTGGAGGATCCCTATATAACTTCATTAAAGACAAGTTTCAATGACTATTTAGGAATGTAGTATTAGGGAGTCTCAAGTCTTTCTTTCAATCAAATCATCAAATCAATGTTAGCCTCTATCTCACAAAGGATATTGCACTCCATCATTTTAAAGAATTAGCGAGTTTAACACCATCGTCCCATATGCCTTTTGGCTTCCCAAACTTCAAAATCAAAATCAATTTCATTTAATTTAATTACGATATGTGAATCCTACAATTGGGAATTGGAGACCCTAACTTTATGGCAATTGAGTATTTAAACAGACAGATGGCCTTTGGATAGTCCACATTGAGGCCCATGTACTGCAAGGACATTAACCCTTAAAAGGGCATAGAGTTTCAATATAGAGCCACATACACATTTGTATAGGCCTTGCCAAGTTCAAAATTCACATTTTATAATTTTACGGGTTTAAAGCCTTATTTATACATAATTTCATATTGAAAACTGAAATAAAAACAGTCAGACCTGATATCAATGATCGAATTAAAGCGCACATATGTGCATCCAAGGGCACCCGGGCTACGTATTTGAACTTGAATCTTCAATGACATTAAGATATTCAACTGATTCAAAAAGTGTACTTCAAAAATAATTTGATTCTAGATAGCATCACTTTTGACAAATAGCCTACATTTTTGCATGTGTCATATCCTATGAGAAGTGAGCACAGAGAGAATAGTAATCAAAATGACACACATACAAGTGTTTGATAAACTCATTCTATTATGAGCATACCTACACAGATTCCTAATCTGCAACTCTTGTATTTCCACATCCAACTTGGAAGCATTTTATTCATTCACCTAAAGATTTTGTCAGCACCTAGCAAAAGGTTGGTGAAGTTATGCTTGGGATTTATTTATTCAGATAAATTACGTTGGAGACGTTGAAGATATGTAGTGCTCGTGAAATATGGAAAAGACAGTTCACAATCTAAAAATGAGTGTCACCCCTCAATAAGAACCAAAGTGTACTCAACAGACTTGATGCTTGAAGGAACCAAGCAGTCTTAAGCTTAACTCAGTAGAAAGGAAAACCTTTCTGACAATTGCTGCCAAGCTATGCGATGGGTAAACCTTGGCAACCATGGAAACATACGCAGCAAAAAAGTGCCAGCATTAATGTGATTGGAGAAACTTAAGACTCATCTATCACATAAATCAGAGCTGAAAGAATTCCACCTATGAAGTATGAGCTCCTTGAATGGCTTCAAAGATATGATACCTTAGGATTGCACCTGAACCATAAATTGCGATGACAACTTGAATACTCACTCCCCCCTTATTTGTGGGGTGTACTTTATAATGCAGAGGAGTCAAGAATACACCATTGCAAGGTGGAAACCAGAGTATCAAGATACATATTTTACTAAGTAATATCATTCCTGTGACCACCGTCAGAAGACAATGCAAGAAAATTAAGAGAGTCTAATACTCAAATGATATAACTTGCAAAACAATTATGAATAGATTGAGTCAGGAAATTATAGGAAAATCTCATCATTGTGATGGCCTTTCTGAGATTTCTGCTTTCCATGACCAGAGCTGATGCTAAAGTTCATTAGAAAATGTTAAGCTAGACATAACTCTTGGATTCTATTGTCATAAATAGAATGCAGTCCACAAAACAGTGGAACTGTCCTCGGAAGTGAAGCTAGCTGAATTTCCTATATAAATCAGGCCAATCAATCAGCCTTGAACAGTCAATCTACAATGTCCAAGTCAATTGTCTTCAGCTCCAAAGTTTGGCTTCAGAACGGTCGTGGGGATCAAGAGAGTAATGAGTTAAAAATTGAGGCAAAACATACACGCTCATCACAACAATGTTAATGGGTTGAATTAGTGAATGAGCCTTGCAACTACGAAAGGTTTGCGTAAGTGGGAACCTTGACAGGCAACCGGTCGATGCAATCTGACCAAGGGCTGTACTGTGGAGGCTTCACAGTTCGGAGTGCCCTCCATACAGCACTGTTACACTTAAACCCGGAGCCAAAAGCAATTTGCCATACTTTGTCACCACGCCGCACTCTACCCTTTGCCTCGGTGTATGCAAGCTCATACCATGGTGAGCTGCTTGAGGTATTCCCAAATCTATACAGGGTCATTCGAGAAGGCTCCATATGCCATTCTGATAGCTGCAAGTTCTTCTCCATCTCATCCAGCACGGCTCGCCCCCCAGCATGAATGCAGAAATGATCAAATGCAAGCTTGAAGTCGGGAATGTAAGGCTTAACCTTCATGTTGAGGAATTTTCTGCACACAAGAGTGGAAAAGAAGAGAAGCTGCTCGGAGAGCGGTAGCACAAGAGGCCCAAGGGTGGTGATGTTGGCTTTCAAAGCATCTCCAGCTACGCCCATAAGGTCCCGGGACAAAGAAACACCCATGGAGCCTTCGGCATCTTCTTCTTGAAACACACATCTGAAGCACTTCTCATCTGCACCTTTGTGTGTTCTCACCGTATGAACGAGCTCATACTTCGCACGCCTCCTTTCCGTCCTCTTGTTAGACAGCAGAATCGCAGCTCCTCCCATCCGGAATATGCAGTTGGAGACAAGCTTCGATCTGTCGTTGCCAAAGTACCAGTTCAAGGTGATATTCTCCATGGACACCACAACGGCATATTCATTACCATGTGCTTGCAGTAAGTCTTTAGCTAGGTCAATGGCGATGACACCAGCAGAGCATCCCATCCCACCAAGGTTCAAACTCTGTATGTTCCCACGCATCTTGTAGTGGTTCACAATCATAGCCGAAAGAGAGGGAGTTGGATTAAACAAGCTGCAATTCACCACCAACACTCCAATGTCCTTAGGCTTCACTCCAGTCTTCTCAAAAAGCTCGTCAAGCGCACCAAACATCACCTGCTCAGCTTCGAGCCTCGCCTCCTTCATGCAAGGGTTCGGAGGCACACTGACAACAGCACGAGGAAGGTATGTCTCCTGTCCCAACCCAGACCTCTCAATAATCTTCCGCTGAAACTCCAGACTCTTCTCGTCAAACTTTTGTGCCTCATGTGACCGCTGCATGAAAGTTTGCATCGTCGTTTTGCGCTCATCCTCAGGCTTGTAGCATGCAAAATCGACGAGGTAGACTGGGCGGGGTCGTGACATAAAGTAGAGAGTGGCAACGAACACAAGCGCTCCTGAGCAGGTGAGAACGCTGACAAGGTTGAATTGAAGGTGGTCCCATAGCTGTTGAATGTCGTCTTGGCTCAATCGACCGATCTCTGCTGCCACAGCTAAGAGAAGCGGTACCATGAGCAGGTACATCGCGTGGGTGATGACATAGTGGTACCCCAGCTTCACATATTTCAAGTTCACCGATTGGAGAAAGTCCGGTAGCCTTGGCCTAATTTTGATCTCCACAACAGGCTCGAATTTCCCATTTGCACCCTCGCTATTCCTCGTCGACTCGGCATTGTCAGGTATGGCGGAGTAAGTCGCTTGCGATGCCATTGCGAACAAACGCACCTCCCCGCCGCTTTCAAATTAATCGACTCGTCACCTCTATTCCTCAACAGTTCCAAAACACAACAGCATTGACAGACTCTCAGCCTCAACCTAAGAACAACATTACACCAATTTCTCTTCCAAAAAAATCCCCTGTCCTCTTTACTCTAATAGCCCCGCAAGCAATCTCACAGAGCATTCAACGTCAAGAGCACATTGACAATGATTCTCCTCTGCTAGCATCGAAAGTGCCAAAACCAAATCGAAAACAAAAACAAAAACAAAGAGGACAAGAACAAGACCAAAAAAAACAGAAACAAATAAAAAAAACGAAAACGAAAATGAAATGAGATTGAGATAGGCTGTGTAGCAGATGAGACTCCTGCCGGGAGCTCAAGAGCAACCAAGGGTGGACGCAGAAACCTAAAAAGGCTCGCCGGAGCTTCTCTTCCTCAGATCCTAGGCTCCAGGAGAAAGGGCCCTAAAGTGAGAGGAGTCGAAGAAGGTCCGCCATTCCGGCGCAACACACATCCAGGCTCCGTCAAATGAGCGTGAGCCTGGGAGGTTCCAGGTACCAAGGCTAAGATTAGTCTCCGCACGAGGAGGCTAAGGAAGCTTCGGGGTTCGTTGCTACCTTGCGATGCCTTCTGTGGCGGGAGTAGCTATGCACCTCAGAGGGGACCGCGAGGAGGAGATGCAAATACTGTATACTTATAACCACCAAGGCTTTCTCTAGCTGCAGCCACAAGTGTGCTTCCTCGAACTTCATCGTTCTTTATTCTTTCCTCTTCTCCTTCTACGATGGAGTCAGTGCTGTCTTGAATGCACACTGGCGGCAGGGACGAGGGAGACGGGGGGTGACCCGGCGTTTTTCTGGGTCGGCTCTTCCACTTACCCCCTTGAGTGGTATGTGGCTAGGTGTGGATCTGAGAACGGACATGGAAGGACGCGTGCTCGAAAGAGATTGGATTGCATGCTCAGCATATGCTGACCATTCTACGCGTCAAAGTGGTCAAAGTGGTCCAGGCAGTGTTCAAGATTGAAGTCTTCATTGCCCTTCAAACGCGATTTGGCCCTTCAAAATATACCTCTCTCAAAACAGCCCTTCAAAATGCAACCCCAAACTCAAAATGAAAACTTCACTTGACGTCCTCAAAATTTTTACACCCGTCAACACTATAGCGCTACAGTGACGAGGAGGTCGCTACAGTGACAACCTCAACACCTAGCAAATGATTCATTCAACATCGATCTGACTTGGAATTCAACTTTTTAGGTCTTGCAAAAGATTGGAATCCAACCCTTTCTTGGTAAGCATTGAGTCAGTGTTGTAGTGTGATGTGATTCAATCAATGTGAAATCAGTGTTGATTTGGGTCTACAAATTTAAAGGTTTGTGATGTAATTCACAGGCTAATCACGAATGAATGTTTTTTGTGGGGTGAAGGCCAGCACACTGGTAGTGGTGGAGCATGATGGTGGGGTTCTGAAAGGATCATCAATTAGTGCAATTGCAGCTGCGAGTGCATTAGGGGAAGGAAGCACAGTCCAAGCTCCATCCAGCTATTGATAAGGTACTGATTCCCGTTGGAGCGATGACCTTGTTAATCAATGCAATGCGGAATTGCTAGAATTCGTGGAGATGTTATGTTCCGTTTGTGAATGCCGAAGTATGCAAGAAGCTTGGGTTTTTTGTGGCAATGACCGGGAGTTCATGATTAATTGGCCAACTATGATGTCGCTATGGCAAGCCATACTTGTGATCCCAACTAGCACTGTTGTTTGTGAGCGTGGTTTTTCAAAGCAAAATTGGGTTAAGAGTGAAAGGAGAACTAGACTCAACCTTGACACACTAGATGCTTTAATGAGGGTTAGTCTAAATGGGTTAGGAGTTGAATTCATGGATTGGGATAGTATTTTTGAATCTTGGAAAATTGGCACAAGAACCAACAAGCGTAGGGCATTATCACTAGAAGAGGTGGAGTTAGATGGTTGATTCTTAATTCTTCACATTGTATTGGAAGCATGCACCATATAAATCATGCATAAGTTTAATATGAGTTTTTTATATTTTATTTCTATATTACTGAATTGACGTCTTGAATTTGAACTAGCCCTTCAACCGAAGGGCTCAAATTTTAGAGCCCTTCAAAATGAAACTCATATGAGGGCTTCAATCTTGAACACTGGGTCCAGGGGACACATGTGACCGCTTGATGAGCACGAGGTATTTCATATTGTACAAGAAGCGGGTGAAAAGAGAAAACGCATCCAAATAACACACGTCTACCTTAGTATTTCCTCCTTGGCGCAATGGGTTTGCAATAGCATAAGGTAGTAGACAACCTTATTCAACTACTTTTTCTTTATCTATAGTTGAGTGGTATGTAATATGGTGTGGATCCAATAATAAATTTAAGAACTAATTTTTAAAACAAAAGAAATACCCTTCTACCTCATGGTATACATATATATATCCTTTGGGAACTTGCAAGGTGTTTCATATCCTAGGAGAAGTGGGCTAGTTGGGGGAAAAAGAAACTATTTTAAGACCCTTCTACCTCATGGTGTATATATTTGCCTTGGAAACATGCATCCAAAACGGGAGGTGTTTCATATCCTAGGAGAAGTGGGTTAGTTGGGAAAAACTTAACATTTAAGACCCCTCTATCTCACAATATATATATTTTCTCGGGAACTTGCATCCAAAACAAGAGATATTTCATATCTATGAGAAGTGGGCAACCATTTTAAGACCCTTCTACCTCCCAATATATATTTGCTTTGGGAACCTGCTTTCAAAACAAAGGTATATAACATTGTGGTACTTAGTATCACAATTATGGGACACCAAACCGGTCTTGATATGAAGATTTCCAAAATCTATTAGGATGGTTATGGTAATAGAATTGCATTATGAATTTCAGTATGATATAGGCAAGGGATGAGTATTTAAGAGTAAATATGAGTATGGTATTAGTATTAAGATACTCTCACCCAATATAGGGGAGTATGTACCTTACCCAAGGTACGGGTATTGTAGACCTTTCAAATTAATTACCTCAACTATTTCGCTCGATTCACGTGATCATGCCCACTTGCATCTTCGTTACAATAACGAAAATTGTGTGCACCTACCCATGCATCCAACCGATGTTGCTCTTGAGAGGGAGCACTTAATCACTCTGAAATTTTCCTATTCATCATAGGATGTTGATCCTTAAAGACTCCTACTTAGGCAATCCTCAAGATATATCATCCGCAATAATAGTTTTAACTTAAGTATTTTTTAAGAGATACATGCTAAGTATGTTATACACCCAAGTATTACAAGGCAATGCACCTTGGCTGGGGATTCGTGGCACTCACTAAAAATCATCCGTGCGGATGAAAAAAACACAGGAATCATCTAAATGGCTATTTTGGGGCAATTTGATTCCGGAAATAGAGTCAAAGGCCCCGAATTAGTCTAGTGACGTCACATTCGAATGAATCGGCCCTCAACCCCATAGGGGGGCTTTTTTTATTGGAGCCACTTCATCCACGATATCTTGGATGGATGATTTTTAGTGAGTGCCACGAATCCCCAGCCATGCACCTTGGCATGTGTATTCTTTGACAATGTATTAGGTTATATCATACCACACTGATATGTTCTCACGTACCATTACTATAAACCAGTGCTTATACAATGGGCTAGACCAATATACTAATACAACACTGATATATAACATAGGCTTGTGGTTATATGGTGGTCGGGCAGCAGGCACTAAGAAATCCTTACATGTGATTGGCTCGTGGAAGGGAGTGGGCAAGGCGTAACCCAACATTACCGCGTGAAGTGAGTGGGTCCAGGCTAACTCCCCCTGATCTTTCCTCTATCATCCATGAAAAGTAATCAATATATGGATGAAGATTCACTCACTCATTCATTCATTCATGTTATGGCAAAATGTAACAACCTACTCTTCTTAGTTACGCAGGCACCCGTGTCACTAAGGCGCTGCGAACGCCTCCCTTGTGGTCGCGCGCTAGGAAGATCTCGACCGTTGATTATAATTTGAGAGATCTAAAGGCTCTTATGTTGCCCCAACTTTTGGCTTCTCTTTCCCTCGGGTACAACTTCAAATACTTCATGTTAGATGAAATCTCCACCTCCTTCCACTCGTGAATCTAGGATGAAATTTTTCAAACTCGATCCTTCATTGAAAGGACTTGTTGGAAGAGATGATGCCAATGGGGGAATTAAACTCCTACCTCTTCCTTCCTAAAGGTAGAGCCAAGGGTACTAGCCATCAACTCTAAGCCCCTTTTGAGGACCAACTTTGAAATGAAATGAAATTTAACCGATTGAACAATCAACCCCTTCATCTTGCAAACATTGATTTTTCATCCGCTAAAATTTCATGCATCGGATGTTTTTGGTCTAGTTGCTTGAGCAATATCATAGATTGTATGATGAGGCGTTGTGAATGAATGGCTTGGATGTGGTCTGCCCATGAAACCACACCCTCCATTCACAACACCTCGGTGACATGGGACAAACACAAAACCCTTGTCATGAATGAAGGAAGTTGGGGGGGGGGGGGGGAGGGCAAACCAACCCATACATTGATTCCTTGTTTGATGGTTGCAGCCCTGCCTCCAGGAACCAGTGTACATGTTGTTTCGCCCCAACCAGGAAGTGGGTGCCTATAGAAACTCTTAGCTTTTAGTAAAATCATGGGTGGTTGGTTTCAAGCGTTCATTATTGATCTACCAACTTTTAATCCACTAAGGATCAACAAACACACCTAAGATTCCTAAGGTAGACGTGACTCATTCATTTACTTATCTATCTTGGACACCTATATTTTGCATAGTATGTGATTTGGTGTGGTTCTAAAAATGACTACCTAGAAAATATGTGTTTAAAAGAGATTGAACTACGTTTCAAAATATGTTAACCATTCTAGGTTCAATAGTCAACATCATGGGGTGGGGAGTATGTGATTGCTTAACAAGTTTGAGAATCTCACTTTGATTATGAATAAGATATTCATATGAGCTCCGTATGAAGAAAGTGGCTATGGTCTTGATTAGGATTTGTTAACCATATTGTACTAATTGTGTTTTATATCCTAGGAGGGTTGGGTTAGTTGGGAAAGTAGCCTTTAAGATTCATCCACCTTAATGACATGTGTAATTACACTAGTGACCTCGGACCATGACCACCAACTTTTGAATTCCCTCATTGGTTAAGAAATGGATGGTGGTCCCATTTCACCTTACACAAGGTCACCAATATCAGGATTGATCATGTTGAAATTGGGATGGGAGAGTGAGCATTGGAATGCTAAATGTCTATAAATGGACAATGTTTGGTGGCCACATGGATCTTGCGGCGACACAACCCAAATAGGTTGTCTTATCAGATAATGAAGTTGATTGTGATGGGGATATTTATAGTAAAAACATATAATTCTCAAGATTATTGATTTTTCAACTTTGTTAAAAAGTGTGGATCTAGGTCTAAGTTTGCTTTATACGTTGCCTTGTGACCAAGGCTTTTAAAAAATAATTTAGGATTTCTCTTGGTCTTGGCCATGACAATGAGAAATCCTAAATATGACTTCAATCTTAGTGCCACGGCAAGCCCCTGTGAAGTCTCTTTTATGTAGAAAGGTGAAGGAGCATAGGGCTTAGTAATGTTATTGGTTGGCATGTAGTTGTTCCTTGGTCAAAGCCTTTAGAGAATCACCTTTAACTTCAACATGTGTGTAAGGCGGTGGGCGTGGGGTTTTTTTATTAATTTAAAAAAATAAATATGAAATGTTCATTGATTCCATGAAGAGTAAACTACACCAGATTGGCATCCATTTACCCCAAGACGGGCATAGGTAGGAGAAAACCATGCAAGCATGTGACATAGTGAATATAATATTACCTCAAAAATTGAATGAGAATACCACCACTAGACTACAACAACCGGAATCTAGAGTCATCTCATCAATGGCGACAAGCTCCCCACAAGTAGATGATTGTGTTCCTCACTAAAGTAGAATCCAACATATTAACTACACTAAACATTTGATTTAATGTGCCTCACACTATTTATTAGCAACCTAGACTAATTGTCTTATAAATAGAGGGTGGCGACTAGGGAGGATGGTCACATGACACTTGGTGTTACGTGACATGTCACAAAGACCACTCTAATTCTTCTGTAATTAACACGACACATTATGTTTTGTGCCACGTGTCGGTTTCTCAAATAAGCCATAGTTTATATCTATGCATGCATTGACACCATCACACCATGGAAGTGTCTAGTTGAAAACTATTGTGAGTTGTCATAACATTACTCAATGTGGTGCATTCGTTCAA
Organism: Polytrichum commune; assembly: GCA_950295325.1. NCBI lineage: Eukaryota > Viridiplantae > Streptophyta > Polytrichopsida > Polytrichales > Polytrichaceae > Polytrichum > Polytrichum commune. Next base: position 32,049,751 of record OX485809.1, read on the forward strand.
TGAACGATGGGAATATAACCATGGGATGTTGGGAGCTCAGTCTAAGTCTCAGTCATCCTATGGTTATATTTCCATGGTCCACATGCACATTGTTGAGTAATGTTATGGTATTGGAGATGTGTCAAGGGGTTAATCTACCTATCATTCTATACAATGACTTCTAAACAACCCTTCATTCACAACCCTTGAGTAATGAATGAACTTATTTATCATTGTTTTTTAAAATTTAGGAGAAGTTTTCCAATTGGCGGGTGCTTACAAGGTAAGTTAACTAAAAACAAGAGGCTCACATTAGGCAAGCATCCTCTCCCACGGGCATTAGGGGATGCATATTTGAATGCCCAGATTCCTCGGGCAACCTCTGCATTTTTCTTGTCCTTGCCCATGTACAAAGGAGTTCAACCCCATTGGTGAACGACATAGACACCAACATGGAAGCAAGGTGCATGGTTGCTAGGAAATAAGGGGGGGGGGTTATTCCTAGTTTTAAAATTAAAGGAAAAAAACTCAATCTCAAAAGCATGGGGGTTTAAGCTTGAATCAAAGATGTATTTATAAAATATTAATTAATGATATAATTTGGAGTTGGCATACAAAAGAAAACTTTAGAGAGTTGACCACATCCACATGGTTTGATAGAAAATTAATATTCAAGACTTGCAAAAAAATAAGTATAGAAGTATATTCCTTCATGAAGTAGTAAAAATCCAATTTGAATCCTTTCACTAGATGTTTGATATGATTGACTGAAAGTATGAATTTAATAACTTGGTGAGAAATTTTCAAAAAAATGTTCATGTCATTGACATGTTTACTTTCCCCAAACATCACATAGAGAACTTTTAAGGGTCCCAACCACTTAAAGGTCCATATGCTATGATCATTAATAGATCGATTCACTCTAGATGATGTAGAACTTTATTAGCTACATGAAAAAAAAGGTAAAAATAAATCAAAATCACCTTGAGGAAGATATCTTTGAAAAGCGCTTGCAACCATTTTTTGGCCTCTCATGTATTTAGGGGTTAAGTTAAACATGAGTTCCATCATGTAGGTTTAGGTATGCCAAGATACTATTGGAGTGCATTTGTGGGGAGGTCACTAGCTATATACTTTTGTAAACTACTGCAATGGGTGGTTATTTGCAAGTGGGCTATTTTTATCTAAATTTATCAAAAATTGGCACCCTATTAGTAGATATAATGGTACTATGAGGTATTCTTCAAGCCCCTATATGTAAATATAATAATATTATTTTATAGATTCTATTTTATTTGTAAACTAAACCATTTATCAAAATCTTGGAAAATTGACATAAATTGATGTTAATCCATAACAAAATGATAACCATGCATTAATGGAACTTTCGAATAATAACAATTGTGTTCAATGCCTAATGTGTTGCAATTTTGTGTGATTACCTTCAAACATGTGAATAAAAACTAGACACAAGAAACAATTAGATGTTTCTCATATTCAAGTAATGTGTTAAAGAAACACAACCGAATGAACTTACAAGATGAGTCAAATATCCAACATTATTTCATGCAAAGAATCAAATGCCCAACAATATTGTCTACAAAGGATTGGTGTTCAAGCTTGATCAACAACAATACAATTCTTACAACTATGTTTTTCCCACAAATTCATCTGAGATCTTAGCATCTATGGGATCAAGCGAATAAATCTTCCTAATTGGATCATACTCCATTGTCACATTTGACATAATTGATCTACATCTACCCAGTCACAATATGTTCAATCATAGTGGAACTTGAGGAGTCTTGGAGTATGGGAAAACAATACATCATGATTTCAAAGGTCGCCATGGCAACTCCCTTTTTAAATGCGGCTTCTTGTCGTTTTTGGAGGTCAATGGGTTGCTTGCACAATTCTCATTTCATGCCAATTTTCCTCCACATCATTTAAACTCGCCCACTCCATCACATATCACTGTCAACTCCTTGGAAAATTGAAGTTGGGGTGTTGTTCTTGGGTGGTCTCTTTCTGCTACACTTTTTGGAAGCTTTAATTGTTGAAAATATTATAGTTGAATTTCTAGACACAAAAAAGACGCCCACATCATATCCCGATCCAATAACATGGAAGTGGGCAAGGAGGAGGCGTTGATGTAGTCATTGATGTCATTGGAAGTGTATTGGGACAACCTTTGGATACTTCTTTTGGGCTTTCACAATCTCATCGTCACAACGCTTGGCTCGTGTGTGAAGTGGCCCTAAACCAAGATATCAAATGACAACTTTTAAATTGGACGACTTTTCAATTGAGGCGATTTCTCATCCAATCCAAAAATATTCATTGTACCTGACATGAATTCTTTGTTCATCCAAATATTACATACCCTACTTTAATAATAAAAATTAAATACCACCTATATTTTTCTCCTACCCTACTTTAGAAATAATATTGTATGGGTCATTTTTATCCAAGGTATCATAATTCTAAAATTTGCATAAATTTATGCTCTATTGAATTAATGGTACCCTATAATTTTCCTCACACGGTTCTAAATAAAATTTCACTAGTGACCTTCCCATGAGTGCACTTAATGTCGAATAGGCCTAGTATGGGCCTCAAGATATCACATGAAGGGCTTCAATATAGTTGATCAATGAATTGGAAAACTAACTGACATCTACACTAAATAGTCCTATTATTGTGGGCCATAATAATTTTCTCGAGCCCATGTTATTTTTCATAATGAGAATTAATGTGGGTCACATTAATTCCAATCCACACTAAATTCATAGTAGAAAACTAACATGGGCCACATAACTTGTGTTTCTAGAAAATTAGTGTGGGCGATTATTTAATCTTAAGCTACTTTTGTCCTTTAACAAATATTCAATGTGTTGGTCGGAAGTCTTCTTGAGACTTAGGGGAAGACCCAATGTCTTGGACCCATGTTGATTCCACCTTGACTAGAAAGTTAGTGTAGCTCATGCTAATTATTTCCACGTTGTATTTTGATCAATCATGTCCAAAAATCTCCCGGACACTGTAGATGATTGATATTTTTATGCAAAAATGACAAAAATTACCATATTTAAAATGTATCATTCACCATATGCATTATTCCAAGTGGGACATATATATTTGTAGATTGGATTACTAGAGGTCTTTGAGCTTGTAAAAATGACCTAGACTCCAATATGTTCAAATATATTTGGCTTTTAAATTCACTTCCTCTTTTATATTGGGGTATGTGGGTGTTATTTGGTTCATTTCTCATGTTTTCTAACTTCCTATCAATCAGATTTACACAACAAAACTCATGTTGCATTGGCAAATATATGATCAAACATTTGCAAAAACTGGATTGAAAATCGTACCTTCCCTAATTAAGTTATGGTTATCAAAAGTGCATGTTTGTTGGTTTCTTTATTTGATACATAGGCCCTCCCAATTGTGTTCATTATTGAGAGTATAATAGTTAATAATATTTGAAGACGTAGTCCACTCTTTTTTAAACATGTGACTTTATGATCATTGCTTTTTGATCCTCACTGAACCACATACCAATCAAATATGATATTCGGATCAAGAAAATGTGCCACTTAAGACCCATCTACCTTATGTTTTGCTACAAATGCATTCAATATTGTAGATCACATATGATGTTACTTGAATACTTGTTGGGAGTTCGTATAAGTCATCATATATCATATATAAACACACCCGCGTCCTTCAAGGGTTGACATTAATCTTGACATAGTATGTGTGCAAATACTTTTTCAATTATTGAATCCCTAAACCCTAAATCCTCACCAATTTCTCAAATCAAGAGTGACCCCTAGTAAGGCTTCAGCCGGGAGATGCAAAGTCTTAGGTGCACAACAAACAATGAGTATTTGATTTTCTCCTCCTCATATCTACATAGAAATGAGTTCTAATTTTGAGAATTGAAGTGTCTATTGATAGAAATAAAGAGTGTGTGTGCATGCGCACGTGCACTTTCCCATTCATGCCGACCCCGTCTTTATGTGGAATAATGGGTATTGCCAATGTTTATTAAACCAAATAGGGTCATTAGTGTGGTTGTTTAAAACATGGTAACTTATTGCGTTGACTTGTGGTTCCAAGTTATTGAGATACGATCAAATTCAATTTTTTGGGTACTTGGAGACACGTAGAGCAGCTATGTGAGTGTATCTCCGTTACTTTAAGTACTGTAATTTACTTTCTCTAGTACTTTTGGTCACTACAATTGATATCATAGTAAAAGCGAGTATCATGGATATTTATGAAATGTTAGAGAACTTAGTATTAGTCACACTAATGACCCTATTTAATGTAGCAATATATGTACAATACCAAATATGTAATATGATGCGAGCATCCAAACATTTCAAATGAGAGGGTGTCCCAATGAATTGGAGAGTGCTCCAAACATCATTTCAAGGAGAGAGAATATTATCATATACGAGCATACCTCTCATTCATCCATCCAACATGTAAAACCTGAAATAACATGCAACTTGGATGTTTTATAGTTGATTTGACACCGGAAGTAGTTTCAAAGACCCCGAGTTAGCATACTTGAAATCATTTGAGATGCATTGGCAACAAACATATAGAAGTCAAGTTTTACATGTCGGATGGATGAGAGGTATTCTCGTATACGTCAACTCCCTCTCTCCACATTTCAATACGGGTGGTTCCCACTTTATAAGTTATATATATATATATATATATATATACACACGCACATAGAATCAAGTTGCAATCCACATTGTGACCTTAACTTTACGTCATATGGAGAGGCCCACCCACCCACATATGAAAGTTCGGCAATCTCGATGTTTGTGTTGCATGGCTTGCCAGCCTATACGGGATGCTGCATGGTTTCTCGAAGCCAAGTTGCTTTTGGGGGCCTACTTCAAGGCTTTGACACATCGCCTAAGCTATAAACACGGGTGACTAACTGCCATAGGTGATAAGGAGGTTCGGCATTTTAATGTCCACATAACATTATTCAGATTCACAACATTGTTATGTGGGCCTAACAATATTTCACGTAGTATTCCCGGATATTTTTTACATTCAGTATGAAAGTAATGAACATTTGAAAATCTTAAGTTATGCAAAACCTAACTTTTGGAGAATAAATGAAAAACTACATGTGATCCTTTGCTGGAAATTACAATTTGATTTATGTTAAACTTGTTTATGATCATTTGCGGTGTTTGTTTTTTATATGGGATTGATATCGTGACCACAACCCCATTGGAATAAACTTTGGTGCCAATGTTGGACTGATATGTAGGTGAATGCATGGAATCAATAGTTGACATCAATAATGTTATCATATGAACTTATCCCGTGGATTCAAAATTGTAATATTAACCAAATAATGGTCACTAGTGGGTATCTCAAGGTAAGAGAATGTTTGTATACACGAGTTATTATTTGGACAAGTACCGTCCCAGTCAATATTTGATACGAGAGTGATTTTGCCTTTGGGATATGAAGGTTTTTGCATGGTATATCATATCGTGACCACAACCCCATTGGAATAAACTTTGGTGCCAATGTTGGACTGATATGTAGGTGAATGCATGGAATCAATAGTTGACATCAATAATGTTATCATATGAACTTATCCCGTGGATTCAAAATTGTAATATTAACCAAATAATGGTCACTAGTGGGTATCTCAAGGTAAGAGAATGTTTGTATACACGAGTTATTATTTGGACAAGTACCGTCCCAGTCAATATTTGATACGAGAGTGATTTTGCCTTTGGGATATGAAGGTTTTTGCATGGTATATCAACTTCAATATTTGGGTATCAAAAATGGAAAAATGACCTTAAATACCCATGCCTTGTGAGGGAAGCTAGGACATGAGCAATGAGCGGTGAGTGACAACATGCAAGTGACGAGTCCAATTTTAGGTTCTTTTACACGGGTTTAGGGTCCACATTGCAAATATGGCATGATAATTTACTATTCTTCCAATTTTATATAATAAACATTTATAGTGATCACAAATGTTGGGGGCTAATTATCATGTAAAATTGGGAAAACTTTCAACCAAATGTTTGATTCTTATTATTAAATCTTAGACATTTATGTGTGCAACCAAAATGTGTTTCTAAACACATTATGTCATGAACTATATGGTGAATAGTGTGCTAGCATCAATACTAGTGCTCAACAATGCCAGCTAGCTTAAGTAATCGCACAACCTCATCGCAGGTGTACTTTGAACCATGAATGAAATTGTTGTTGTCGTAATCCACCTTGCATAAAAACTTGAACACATAGTAAAGGTGTTTGTATTACACCCGTCTACCTTTATTCCCAAAGCATGAGAGGAAATCTTTGTGAAGTTGAAGCATGTGCACATGTGCGTTGTGGGATGTTGCCAATTGTTGCATGATAGGCATTGCCCTCCTTTGAGACAATCTTGATGATAACTCCAACAACATAGTAACCATCCATGAGTCCCATGCTCTCCCATTTGTTTTTTGCGATTGGTTGGTGGATTTCGTCACATTTGTCTTAGAGAAAATCTTGAAGTTGGGTGGAAGTATGCGTTTGGGTGCTCACATAAATGCGATTGAGGGATGGGAGTGTCGCAATTGCTGAAAACTTACGACGAGGATACAATGCCTCCCTCTATGGCAATTGGAATCCATTGTCCTCCATCAACAACACCTCCTCCCTCGACAAATTGGTGCCTATCTTCACAATTCACATGTTGGGTACTACATGCCAATCCAACACATACTTCCTTTTGTTGCCATTCATAAAACGTTTGATGTTGTCATGGTAGAACCTAAACACATATTTCACATTGTTGGTGGAGCATAACTCCTTCTGCAACCTTTTGTATATTGGTGCGGGAGTGTCGTGTCTGCATGTTCCGACTTTCACATTGCCAAAAGTTCATGTATTGGCTTGCATTGCCCAACACCTTTGTCACAGTTGGATGGCAATCTTGCAATGTGCCAATGTGAAGGAAGGCAATCCATCTCAAGCACCGATCTAGTATGTGCCACACCATGCTTTTGTTGCATTCAATGACTCCTCTATGCCTTAGTGAGTTGTAACCTTAACAATTAACCTTATGAGGTCGATGGGAGTCGCAACTGGCACTGGATGGCAACTCTAGTTTCCGTATGATAGAACCAAAAAACTTTAACCCCTCCAACATACAATCTCGGGTGTTAAGCTCCTCTACCCTTGGATAACACCTCATGGCATCTACTAGTAGTTTTGGATCTCCACTTCTTGCAACAACCTTCAATTCCAAGGACATTGAATTTAGGCCTTTGCCACTAGAACCCCCTTTCAACCATGATCTATTTTTTGCAATGTGCATGAACGCTCGTCTATGGTTAAATCTTGAATACATAAATCTTGTTAGGATTGGGTGCACAACACAAAACGACATGTGGTATACAACCTAAACCCTAAGGAAACGAATAAATTTCAATAACCAAATGTAAACATGGAACAATTACTCACCAATAACATGTGACCACCCCCATTGCCTATATCATAAATAACAACCCTTCTTTTGTAGTAACACCAATTGACAACCACCATGATCAAATCACTTGATATTTCATACCCGCATTGTCCATTGTTTTGGCGTCTTCTATTCCTTGCATAATTGCTCGTGTTGAAATTGCAAGGATGGTTTCATGTACTTTTGTGTCAACTTATCCAAATTGGCAAACTAGTGGAAAAGACAAATGCGCTCATGGCTGACCATGGATAGACTTGGGTCATCATTGTTATGAATCTTTCTTGCAACATTCCAATTTTCTTGGGCATTGTCCACCATGAATTCCTTGAAATTCACACTCGGCACACCATTATTTGCTATAACAACATTTAAGTTCTCCCAAAACAAAGTTTTTGTTGCTCTATCTTTGGATTGCATGTCACAACAAACTATTGTGAGCACCTTGCATTATTTATTATACACATAAGATGCCATCATTGTCCAGTCTTTCAACCGTTTGACATGATCAAACATTATCCAAAGACCATCCATATCCCCTCCATTTTATGCTAGGTCAATTGACATTTTTGACAATGAATACTTTATCTTTTTATTGACCTTAAAAATGATTGCCATGCACAACTTAAAACCAAAGTGGTCTTTGAATACCATGATACTATCCATGATGCCCATCCCACTATGGACAAATTGTTTTGAACCTGAAACAAAGTGGTAGGAATTGGGAGAAGCCAAGGTAGTGATGTTGTCCATGACAACTTCCAAAGTTCCAGTGATGTGCCATGAAGATGATGGCCCACACCTTGAGAAGGAGATATGAGTGCGTAGTTTGCCATTAATTTCTTGTTTGTTGCCATTATAGTGGCAAGATTCTTTGTAGTTGGAGTTTCCATAACTTCATTGGCAATGCACCAATATGCAATGTCCATAGATTATTAACATGTTCCATTTTTGAAACATGATGACCATGCACACTTAGGTGAATGCAAGCACGTGACATCAAAAGTGATGTGAAATGGACATATGTTGAATGGCATACCTTACATTTCAATTTTCATTTCTCCGGAGGCACATTACCTACAACAAAAGGAATTGGATTAGATCTAGTCACTTGTTGATATTATGTGCGTTGCCATTCCATGAAAGATAGTAAAAAACTCATAAGGGCATTCAAGATGTCTAGAACAAGACAATTGCTTGAATGATAACCCAAAACCATTCTACATGTTGGTTGTTTTAGTTGCACACCATGCAATGCCCACTTTAAATCTTGTCCATGTCATCCATCGGGCAAAGGAGGCAACACAAAAATTACATCTTCGTCAAATGAAGTTGGTAGACACTTTACTTTGGGTATTTCTATGTTGTCAAAGTCTATACATTCAAAATATGACTTAGACTATTTTCTACCTTTTGTTTGCTTCAATGCATCAACAATATTCAAACCCATTGACAACGACACTGGATGCAAAGGGGGATGTTTTGATGGTGCATGTGATGCCCCACATTTCATGTTCAATGGGGTGTGTGTGTGTGTGGAGATTTTGGGTTTTCATGACAAACACTTGCATTTGCGACGTAGACAACACAATCACTCTAAGACAACATGGGCCCAATGTCCATAACAAACCATCAACTCCTCACGTCTTTTGCATCAAAATTGTCTTAGAAACAATCCCACTCTCATCAAACAACTTTTGTTTGACATACATCATACCATATGGAAATTGAACCTCGAACCAAGCAAATCCTTTCATATCGATGCAAATCCATTATTGGCCAAAGGCAAGGTTAACAACACCAAAAATCCGGAAGCCTTGATGGACACCATGTTGTGCAAAAGGAACAAAATGAACTCAATTCAAGAGCAATTTAGATACACAAGTATTATTCATGTTTAATTGTTATTTTACTTACAAATTAAATACACATGTCATCTATGAGTGTACCCTATAGTAGGTGAGTGTGGTACATCATATGAAATGGCCTTTGGGAAACCCTACGGACCACTGAATGCCTGAAAACCCAGTGGACAATACACAATGTATATGAAGTGCATTTTGGCACATTTCAAGAGTTTGGAAAATGAATGCGTAAGGAATTAATGTTGGGATATTACAAATACAACAAGCGCCCAAAGAGGGATATGCAACTTCAATCATGTGTAAGAGAGGGAAAAAAGGTTTGAAGTTTTCCATGTCCAAACAACTGAAGAGGCCAAAAAAGGGAGAAGGACGAATTGAATAGCTAATACCAAAACCGAAGACAAAATGGGAGAACTCGATGTCTCTCCAAAGGCGGATACTATGAGTTAAGTGAGTCTTAGTTTTGAATGAAAGCAACCAAGTGTTTTTGAAAATGATCTTTTGGATGTTGTTAGCAAAATTGCTAATGGTCCAGAATACAATGGTGGCGAGGAAGAGATATCGATATAGGCAAGTTCACGGTTACATAAGAAATGACAGAATAGAAGTAAATGAATTTTATGTTGCATTATATGTTGTCTTTAGGAGTCACATCCAATGTCCACTTGAATCCTAACAAGGGTTGTATGTGCCTTCCTTAGGGCAAAGTGGGAAATAGAAATGACCTAGACAGTGGAGGAGAGGCCGTAGGAGGGAGGTTTATGTATGAGGGAGGCAAGTGGCAATGGAGGAGGAGCGGCACCACGGTGGCGAGCGGGAGAGCAAGTGGAAAGCCCACCTTAAGTTGCACGAAGGCGACGACGAAGGTGTGGAGAAAAGACAATGATTGAACGATGGTGTAAGTTCCCCTCCCATTCACTCTAAACCCCTCACATACAAACTCTAAGGTTAAATTTAAGGGTTAATGAAGGAAGGAGGGGCTTTGGATTGATGCCCCTTGTGAGCCCAAAATGGTACCCACATGTGTTTTTAACCCTTTGAAACCATTAGGAGTTAGATTTTGATGTTTCATGATTATTCTCAAAAATATAAAAAGAGTGAGGCTTTGTTATGTTAGGCCTTAGGCTTATGTGGTGTAGTTCATTAGAAGCTTAGCGGCATGAAGGAAGTGCTTTGGTTAGGTGAGTGTAGTGTGTGGTAAACCAAGGGGAGCTCCTTGAGTCTAAATGTTTGAATTGGGATCCATATTGTTGGTTTAGGAGTTGAAGGCTTAGCGGATAGGATAAGAGCCTACGAAGTAGGAGAGGATCAAAAGGCTTATTGTAGTAAGTTTTTGGTTTCTCTCTAAACAACAAAACCCAGGGAACAATGTCTCCAGGAAGACTGAGATAGTGTCTATAAGGGTTAATGTCACTTTGGATTAAGGTTCATAATAACAACTTAGGTTCTTTCTTATTCCATTCCTTCTTTAATTCTTCATTCCTCCCCTCTTATGGTTCTTTTGTGCTTCCTCAGTCGTGAGTGATTCCGTCCTATCTTTGGGGTAATTTTCTATCACTCTACGTTTTTGACCTATTGCAGTTGTGAAGCTCAATGGCTTTGGCAATAGTCTTTTCGGATCTTGGCGATAGTCTTCCAATGGATTTTCATCCTATTGGGGTTAGTATCTTCTTCCTTCGTTAATTGATTATTTAATGCTATCAATCATAATTCAAATTGTATTGCTCAAAGAATTTGTTCCTTCACTTTATCTCATTTATCATTTATTACTCATAATGAAAAATTCACTTATCTCATGCTCTTCATTGTCCCACACAACACACAAGACATGCTTGAATTCCTGCATCCTTCTTCCATAATCACATAACACATAGGCTATAGCCATTAGGTTCCAACACAACCTATTACAACGGCTAGCCTAATTCCTCTCACATCAAACCATATCTTTCTCATTCCTAATCATGTCAAAGCACGTTCTTTGTGGATTGGATTATTTATCGACTCGACATCATCATGACACTCCGATTCTCATCATGTTTCGATAATCCCTCTAAACTTCTTGTCTCTCGAGGTAATGTCTCTCAACTCAGAACTACCTTATCATCATGACAACCTCGGTTACTTAAGTGGACCTTCTGGTGCCCTCATTGCTTCCCTCTTAGTGATAACCTCGGACAACTCTCTTTCCCTCATTCTCTCTCTCGCTCTCGCACAGGCTATAGGCAGTTATAAGACCTCCCAGTGCCCATGCCTACCAGCTCTCGGTTCTTCCTCTTGTGCCACTCTCAGCAGGCTCTCTCTCTCTCTCTCTCTCTCTCTCTCTCTCTCCTGTGTATCTCTCAGTAACTTGGTTGGCTCTGTAACTCTCTTGTTTCTACTGCGGCTCTCCTTTCTCGGTAATCTCAGCCTTAATCTGATCTCCTTGGCTATGCCTACTGTTCTGACAACTCTTGCTCAAGTTCTTACAGATGCTCTCACTTCGCTGTATCCCAACTACAGACTATGGCCATTTCCATTTATCTTTACTTCGGCGATAGTCCATCCCTCTTTATGCTTCGTTCCTCTCTCTCACTGCCAATCACTCTCTGATTTCCACCTTAAGATAACTCCTCAATCTCAATCCAACAGGTTTCTTTCACAATGCAGGTTGCGACCTTTCACTCTCTCCTTTTTCCAATATGTCTCCAACTTCGATATCAACTTCGTTAATTTGTCAACAGACTCTTTGGTCGCCGCTCTTCTTCACTCACAGATCCTCATGCTTGACTCAACTCCTTCCACTCAAGTCGTGCTAATTTCATTCACTCGTGCAAACTACTTGTGCACTGATTCAACAATAATGATCACATACATATTATGGCCATACTCAACATTTCCATGCAACTGTCTTTACTTCCTCAAACTAATTACATCTTACTTAGCTACATCCCTCTATCACAGACGGCGATGTTCCAGCTCTGATCCTACTTAAAAAAAACAACTATGCTTGAGTCTAACTCTATCGCCTATAGCCTGATTCTCTACAGCTATGGCTTCAGTAGATATAACGAGAAGTGTCTTCTCTCTGGCGATAGCCCGCTTATCAAGATCGGAGCTCCTGACGGTTGCAACTCCTGAAACTTCTTCCCTCGGCCTATAGCCTGCCGCTTTCATCCTAGACTAACTTTCATCCATCTTTTTAGTTACTTTATCACAAAAGAAAAGTTTTTTCTTCCTTTCTACCAGGCTATGGCTAGAAAATTGGTATTACATAGCCCCCTGCTTAATACTTTTACGTCCCGTAAAAGCTATCGTCTTCTTCCGCGGTGGGGTCCTCCCATGTTCCGGAACGGTCGCTGAGACGAAGGGCCATATTCTGCAACAAAGTCCGGTCTCATTGTCTCTTCTTCAGGTACGATCGTGTTCTCCACCTCTCTCTGAACCTGCAATGCTCTTGAAATCACACCGTACCTGGTGGCTCCAAACTCATTTATCAGGCTATGGTGTGGTCCGATGATGAAATAGGTAGAGCACATGGCCTCCATACAACGCAACCAGCGAGCCGATCGGTAATTGATTTTCGTCAAAATTAGCGCCTCTCGATTTGTCTTGCTCAACAAATTAACGTTGTAAGTGAAATTGTACTCCAAACACCAGCTTCCCAAAATAGCTGCAAAAATCGCGGCTCGAAAACATACTGGGTCGCGGTGCTGGCGATGGTCAAAAGAAAATTGCATGTAAGCCACATTGCAATCCTGAGGTGTCATGAATGAACCAGGAATCAGTGGCCAATTGTATTCCAAACTATCCACCAGGGCGTTAGTAGGCCACTTGTACCGCCTCGGGCAGTTGCAAAACCTGAGGTCATTCCTCACATTCAAAGGGGGTTCCCTGCTCCATCCAGCACAGATACGGCGATAGACCTTGTCATGAGACTGACTTGGATCAGTACTCACTTGTCTTGATTGGCCGACATCCTCTAAAATCCATTCCAAAGCCTTCCAGGTTGGAATTGGCTGTTCCACATCCTCGTCGAACAGGGCCTCGTACTCTCCCAAGAACTTATGTGCCAATGGGCTTCTTACTCGGCTCGGAGTATTGAGCATCCTATGGACCTGGTTAGGAGGAGGTAAAAAGAACGTTACTTGATTCTGCAAATTCACTTGTGCTCTTCCTCCTGTCTGTTCCATTTGCTGATCCATCCTGTGCATTCTCTCCTTCAGCTGGTCATACTTGAATTGGTAGTGTCCGGGGCCAAGGTCAAGTCGTTTGCTGGTTGCCAACCTCTCCGAGCTAGCGTCCATCGCAGCTTGCAAAAAGTTGTCCCCTCTTAAACTCGACCTCACCCTAGCAAACTCAGCTGCCCAATTCTTCAGCAAGGGTAAAGGACAAATTGTCAATGCGGTGTCAACCGCTACATTCCAGAATTGGAGATCTACCTCCCGCTGGGGTGGGTTTAACTCCAAAGCTGCCACCTGATGTCTTCTTTGTTGTAGTGACAACTCCAGTTGAGTGTAGTAGGTAAAAACTCTGACCCCAAATTCAGCTATACTCTGAAACATCTTGAAGGGATCAGTCACTCTTAATCCTCCTCTCACTAAAATCTCGGTGAGAAGGTTCTCACACCCATCCATTAGGGATTCTGCCCATAACTTCTCAAAATCAGAATTGCTTAGAATTTGGTTGGATTGCAGGCTATAGACCAAAAAGAAGATATCCCGCTGTAACTCAAAGTTTTTGAACAAGGAGGTAAAGGGTGGACACACACTCTCAATGGCCCACACACCTGACTTCATTCTCTCAATCCTTCTCCTTTTTGCTTCCAGCTCAATGTTCTGCCTCTCCAACCTCTCTTCTAATTCTTTGATTTTCTCTCCACTCTCCAAAATCTCCCGCTCACTCACAAAGACAGCTTGTATCTGAGCCTTAAGGGATTGATTTTCTTTGGACTTACTGGCTATAGCCTTCTCTTGTCTTACCCTAAGACCTTCCCAGATATTTTTTTCTCTCTCTAAAGCCTCTTTCTCTTTCACCAGCTGGTTCTTCTCATTTGTGGCTAGGGTTAACTCTGTAAACACCATTCCACACTTATCCTGCCACTCTTTTTGACTTTTAACACTCTCTGTGAGCTTCTCTTCCAGTTGGGCCTCTCTGATTTGCAAGCTGATGTTGAGACCTTGCAACTGACTCTCTTTCTCTTTGGCTAGGGTTAATTCTGCTTGTAATTTGTGTATTACCCCTTCTCTGTCATGTGACTCTGGTGTGGGGCTCAATTCTGACCCTAACTCAAAAATTTGTGAAGGTACTACCAACCTAGGTAAAACCTGAAAATTTTCCCTAGGTCCTCCTATGCTTGCAAAATCCCCGCATAACTCTATGCTTTCCTCTACAATCTCGGGTGGGTCCGGACTGGCTATAGGCGACATAACAATGCGACGCTCCGGAGATGGAGCAAAATACCTAGGACGACTCAAAAAGGGTGGAACTGATCTAAAGGAACTTGGAGAACTGGACACAACCGACAACTGGCACAAAATGCCCATATAGCCTGCACACCTCAATGGTACCGGTCGCTTCTCCCTCTGCTTCTCGATCTCCTCTTACATGCGGAGTCTGAGTTCCTCGGCCCAGTTGTATCTGGTGCCTCTCATCAGCGCCGTGAATGCTGCACATACCATGCAATGTTCCATTTTGCTCCCCTCCTCACCCAGTTGGATTCTCTGATGAAACACTTCCAACCATTCCTTCCAGGGTGAGCTCGCTAGTTCGATGCACCAGCCCATAGCCTCTGAATCAAATGCTAAACTTCCTCCTTTGAAAACTACTTCCCATTCCCTCGCACTGATAGGTAATTCAGCATTGAGTAGCGGCTGGCCATCCTCTTCAGGTAAGGTAGTCGCTCTGGCTATAGCCCCTGAGTTAAATTGCACACTCTCATTCTGCACTTTAATCTCTCGAAACTCACTCGCCAATGCAGATTCAAAAAACTCAGACAAATCTGCTTGCCATGGCCATGAGATTTCTAACCTACACAAAAACTCCCATAGCCCAGCAGCTCTCACTTGTGGCTCTCTCTTCCGAATATGATCTCTCACAACCTCTGGTAATTCCTGAAACACTAAGGGCTCAATTGTTACTCGACCCCTCTTGCGCTGCCTCTTTGACGACTCTGCCATCTTTTGATTATAGCCTGCAAACCACTCCTCAACCACTCTCCTGATTAACCTCAATCTCAATGGTAGTCAAGATTACTGCTTGTTTCGCTCAGTATTCTCAGAGAACACTCAAAATTTCACACAGTCCTCACAATTTGAACTCTGAAATCTCCCTCGGCATGCACACTCGAACTCACACTACACATTCGTTGATTCACTCTCAGCTGGTAACCACTAATGCACCTGTTGCATTTGTGAGGGATCCTTTGATTATAGCCTGAACTTGGTAAGAGCTTGCTCGAATTCGCGCCGCCATGTGTGGTGTGTGACAAATCATGATTAAGAGGGGAGTGGTTAGGCTCACCCGCCCCCATTATGGGCCTTGCATGATTATAGCCAGCTTTCATCATTTAACAACCCTTCAGATTTTCATCATGAGATTGTTTCCAATCATTTCTTCCTCCATTAAGCTCAATCAATCTTATCAGACCTAAATAATTAAATGAGTATCATGTGTTATTTCCAAGATTATAGCCTATTACCATTAATTTCTAGTTTTAGTTTTGGCTTTGAAATCTAATCTTTATTAAAAGTTTAGTAGTAATTAGGCAAATTAAAAAAAACGTCTACACTGATGTTTTAATATTTCAATTCAAAATTTAAAATCAACCTACCTGTCTTTATCGCTTCATCGAAATATGTTCTTTGCATTATCTTTTCTCTCTGATAGATTGATTTTAGGCTGATGCTTAAATTCCCTTTGTTATGATTAACTTGATTATTGCCCAATTTAATAATTCGCGGCGTGCTACCTAGTAATTTGAAAAATTTGAAAAATTTGCTCTTTATTACTTTTCAAACTATCTTCCCCCCTTATTTATTATACTAACTGACCTCAGTTAGTACAATAAATCTTAAGACGATTGCCATTAATGCGAGTAGCTAAGGGTCGACCTTGAAAATCTTCTAGATCGCAAGAGCCATTTTCATAACTTTTAACCACTTTATAAGGACCTTGCCAACGAATTTTAAATTTTCCAGGAAATTTTTGAAAACGACTATCATAAAGTAAGACTAAGTCATTATCAGAGATGACTTTATTCTTCATCTTACTATCATAGTAGGTTTTCCGCCATTTTTGAATTGCGGCTGTATTGAGATAAGCTTGTGCTCGGATTTCATCCAATTTTTCCAACATTGCAATCCGTTCCTCTAATGATTCTGAGTCATCTAATCGCTCTTCCAACGCTATACGTAAAGATGGTAATTCCAATTCGATGGGTAGAATAGCCTCTTGGCCATAAACCAATTGAAAAGGGGTAAATTTGGTTGTGACTTTATAGGCTGTACGATATGCCCATAAGGCATCCAATAACTTAATGTCCCAGTCAACCATAGAACCTTGGACCGTTTTGGTAATGATTTTACACAGAATTCCATTAATCTTCTCTGTTTGACCATTGGCTCTCGGGTGATATGGGGTAGTAAGGCGATGTTTAATCTTGTATTTATCAGTTAATAACTCAATGACATCATTAACAAAATGGGTACCTCTATCGCTAATCAACTCTCGTGGACAACCAAAGCGTGAGAGGATATTAGTTTTAAGGAATTTAGCAACTGTTTCTTTATCATCCCGTTTAGTGGCTTCGGCCTCAGCCCATTTAGTGGCATAATCTGTAGCAACTAAAATATAACGATGACGTCCACTCTTACTAGGAGGGTTAATTGGACCAACAAAATCAATTCCCCATTTCTCAAAGGGTGCCAATGCTAGGATAGGGTGTAATGGCATTGCTGATGTGTCTGTAGGTTTACCCACCCTTTGACAAACGTCACACTGTCTAGCGTAAGTGACACAATCATTAAATAGGGTGGGCCACCAATATCCTGCTTGTAAGACTTTTCTAGCAGTGACATTCCCCGCAAAATGACCTCCTGCGGGGTCACTATGACATCCTTGCAAAATCAAGGGTATTTCTGAACTCAGAATACAACGTCTCAATACACCATCTTTGCCCTTTTTGTACAACGTGTCGGCAATGATCGAGTATGGAGCTGCTCTAAAAGCCAATCGCTGTTGTTGTTTTTTAGAAAAATCCCTAGGGAATGTATTGGTTTGTAAGTAGTTAATTATCTCAGCGTATTCAGGAGACACCTTTTCTATGAAAAATAAATCAGCATCGGGGAAGGAGTCATCGATGGGTTCAGTGCCTAACGCATCACTTAACCGTGATAAGTGGTCTGCGTTAGCATGACTCTTACCAGGTCGAACTTGGATAGTGAAATTGAACTCTTGTAATAATAAAACCCATCTAGCTATTCTTCCACTTAATTGGGGTTTGTTTATCATGTACTTTAGGGCATCGTGATCGACATGGAATACAAACTTATACCCTAATAGGTAATGTCTAAACTTTTGCACTGAGAAGATCATTCCTAGGGCTTCCCTCTCCGTGACTGTATAATTACGCTCTGCCTGAACTAATTGACGACTAGCAAAGTATATAGGATGGTCATGACCTTTCTCATCTTTTTGGCTTAACACAGCCCCAACTGCTACATTTGACGCATCCACATACACTTCAAAGTCTTTTTCCCAATTAGGAGCTACTAATATTGGTGCAGAGGCTAATTTCTTTTTAAGTTTATTAAAGGCTTCCGTACATGCCTGAGTCCAAACGGGTGGGGTATCGGTCCTCTTTAACAATTCAGTCAATGGCATAGCGATGACCGAATAACGAAAGATGAAACGACGATAGTAGCCCGTGTGTCCTAAAAATCCTTTGACCTCTGAAACGGTGGTTGGTATAGGTAATGAAGAGATGATTGCGATTTTCTCAGGGTCAGTCGCAACCCCTTGTTTTGATATTATGTGACCTACCAACTTACCAAATGGTACCAGAAACACTGACTTGGCTGTATTAATAGAAATTCCAACTTTCATACACTCATCAAAACATTCTTGAAGATGTTGTGCATGTTTCTCTTTGGTGCTATAGACTGCAAAATCATCCAGGAAGACTTCCATTGTACGATGGAGATATTTCTGAAATGTGTTAACCCCTAATCTAGAAAAGGTTCCAGGGGAGTTACACATACCAAACGGCATACGGGCATGTGCGAAGACACCCCATGGTGTCGTGAAAGCAGTTAAGGGACGGTGGGGTGGATATATTGAAATTTGGTTATACCCAGAAAATCCATCCATAAAGGAATAACAATCATATCCTGCTACTCCGTCCAACATACTGTCTGTGAATGGTAGAGGAAAATAATCCTTCTTAGTGACACTGTTTAACTTCCGATAATCCACGCATATTCGTAGTTTGCCGTTTTTCTTTGGTACTACGACTATGGGTGACACCCAATCACTATATGGAATAGGATAGATAATGCCGACTTCCAACAATTTATCCACTTCTTCCTTAACTAATAGGGAATATTTTGGATTCATCCTATATTGTCTTTGTCGAACGGGGGTTGTTCCTTCCTCTAAAATAATCTTATGCTCACAGATCTCTGGGGGAACTCCTCGCAAATCTTTGTACATCCATGCAAAGACTTTAATATTCCTCTTAAAGAAATCTCTCCAAAACTTCCACTCATCATCCGTTATTTTCTCATAGACTTTGATAATGCGGGGTGTGTTATCATCACTCAAATTCATATCTTTACACACATTCTTAACCACGTAATTTTTGACAGGTTGGTCAGACTCAAACATGGTAGACTCCCATTTCTTAGCTAATTCATCCTTAACCAGTGTTTGGGGTCGTTCTTCTTCTTCTTGTACGATATGGACTAGTCTTAGTTGGTCAAAACTATGTATTTTCGTATTGTTGACCATGTTTACCGGTAAGGTATTCTGCCAGGCTAGAATAGCATCATCAGAATCTCCATCACCAAGTGCACAAAAGTACTCTCCCATTCCTACGGGGCCATATTGGAATGGTTTATCGTTTATCCGGTGTATGGATTCACTCACCGTAGTCTCCCTTTCTGTTTCATAGCCATCATCACTGGTGAACTCAGTTTCCTCATCTTGCGTTTCACCATGATATTGGGTAGGAAATAAAGGTAAAATTATTTTCTTTAACCCACTTCCAATGGTCAGTGTACATTTCCCCCAATCTTCTTTGGCTTGTGCATCTAGCAACCATGTGCGTCCAAGAAGACCTGGATAAGACTGTACACCGTCCATTGTCTTAAAGACGACATAATCAATCTTATACTCAATATTGGCTACGAGAGTTGGAATTTGTTCCAATACTCCTAAGGGTTTTACTCGACTGCTGTCTGCCATTTTTAAAATAATGGTGGTAGAGACTACATTAGATATCCCTAATTCGTTCATGGTTTCCACATTCATCAAATTGACACTTGATCCCGTGTCAATTTGGAATCCCGGTATAAGAGCACCTCCTATAATGACATCAACGGTTGGGGCTCCCGGATCTCGACTTAAAGTAATGTCATGGACTGTTGCCGGTTTAGGCCGTCTACGTATCATGGATGAACTTAAGGAACTGCGACATTGTGGTGCAACAGCCAACAATTGTTTCATTGTGATAGTTGGTTGTATTTTATCTAGATCTTCCATGATATCATAGGGTTTAAGGTCCTTAGATAACATCATCGTTCTAGACGATCGTGATGATGTCATTTTACCCTTAGGCCTTTCTCTCCTTGCTAAGGTCTTTAGACGGGGGTGAAGAACATTAGTGGGTACAATAGGTGTATGAGGGTTGGAGACAACAACTGGAGGGTTGGTAACAACAGATGGCGATGGAATCTGAGCTTGCTCAAGAATCGTTGTTGGTACAACGTTAGCTTCCACAATTATTTTATCCTTTGGAGCTCTGATCAAGGGTGCTTGAGCATATTCAGAGAGACTCGTTTCCAAGTCACTGTGTTGTTCATTAAACCTCTCAGTACTAGACCCATTTTGTTGCTTTAAAGGTTGTTTTTGGGATCTAGTGGTCACTACACTCACTTCCTCGTCTAATCTCTTAGAGTGTTGAACTCTATGGACATTACGATCCTGTCTCTCATCCTCTTGTATAGTCACATGTTTACCTTTCTTCCAATCTCTATCAGATGGTGGACCCTCCTTACGGGGTTGATCACACTCGGTTGTAGGATGTCCTGCCTCTTTACAATTTCCACACAAAGGTATATATTGTTGAACCTTTCTAGGATTAGGACAGTCTCCTGCATAATGACCTATCTCTCCACATCTGAAACACACTACATACTGGTTGGGCATCGGTGTCTTATAATTTTGGGTTCGGGGGTTATATGGAGGACCCCTCCAATTTGGTGGTTGATTGGTATCACCCCAAGTTGGTTGATTCCCAAAACTAAGAGGCACTTGCCGACGGTTGAAATTTCTTTTGGGGTTATATCCCATGTTGGGCATATCACCCATTCGCTCTTGTTGCCAAGGTCGGGATTGGTTAGCATCTATCTGGTTGACCGCACGATTTCTAGGTAAATTCCAACACTCATTGACTGAATGATTCCCTCCGCAGAAAGTGCACTTAACTCTCAAACCTTTGGGAGTGGGACATTCATTAGACAGATGACCATGACCCTTACAGTTATTACACCATACATTGGTTCTCTCTTCAGTTGGTGGGGGTCTTTTATTAGCCCCTTTTGTGATCTTTACCTCTAGATCTGCTAACTTCTTTGTGATATCCATAAGGGCTAGTTCTTGTGAATTGTTTTGAACCACGGGTGTAGGCTTCATCATTAGCCTTGGGGGTGTAAACAAATCTGCACTAGGATGTTTGAACTGTGTGGCATCTATCATGGGCTTAGCACCTGGATATGTTAGTGATTGACCAGGCAACACTGGGTGATAAGACTGATCATTCCCATGTAGGTCATAGAGGTCGTAGTTATAAGTATCAAAAGTGTATCGATCCTCTATACGGGACTCTTCCCAAGCTTTTGCCAAAGCAAAAGTTGCCTCAGCAGTAGCTGGAGCTCTCTCTCTCACATATAATTTTAACTCAAAAGGATATAGACCTCCTATGAATATATTCCGTAAGAAATTATTCGGGATTTGATGGTTGGGCATTCTCAGTAGGATGTCACTCATTCTTCCCCAGTAATTGTCAATGGTTTCATTTATACTCATACGAATGGTTCTCAATTTCTCCATTAAACTGTTTTCAAACCCCAAGGGCCTAAAATATTGCAGGAATGCATTCTTAAGGTCGTTCCAGTTAGCAAATGGTTGCTGACGGGAAAACCATAAGAATGCGTTCTCTTGCAATGTTGCTGCAAATACTTCCATTTGTTTGTCCGGAGGTACGCTATTTGCAGCACATGCAATCTCGAATTTCCTCACATGGACATCAGGATCTGTTCCCGGTCTACCCTGAAAATAGGGTAAGTTTACTACACTATTGATCCTAGGAGGATTAGCCGCCATATTGGGTAGCGGTACTATCGGTGGTAGCTGTACTACGGGTTGTAATTGTACTACTGGTTGTAAGGGAGGAGGTACTAATTGTGCTATGGGTACTGACGGTGTATAAGGCGTAAACAATGGGTTGCCTTGTACATTGGCGTAAGCCTTTGGGTCAAGTTCAGGAGATGGTGTGCGTTCATAGGCAGTAGCCCACAATGGTGGAGTAGGTGAACTGGTGAGAGGTGAATTATCAGTAAATAAAACTTTCGGTGATAAGAAATCCCTCTCAACACTTGTTGTAGGTTTATTTACTGGTGTCTTAAAAATATCTCCTGGGATACTACCAGAACCCTCTCTTGCTTCCTCTAAAAATGGCTTAACCCAACTTCGTCTTCTATCCTGTGTTTGTTTCCTATACTCTCTGGCTGCCGCTCTATCTTCTCTAGCTTTATCACTAGCTGCCTTCCTTACGGATGCAGATTGAGAATGAGATTTTTCATGTGCGGATTCCAGTTTGACTATCTGTCCCTAACTACACCATCTTCTACCTACATATTAAACTAAACTTAATTGGGTGAAGGTAGAGTTGTACAGGTTCTCGCTGCATAAAGTCGGGTATAAAGGGTGTGGCTCGATAATTCGGGCTTCTGAATATAAACTTGTACTTCTTCCTAGATAACTTGATTCCTTGCCATGTACCGTCCACTGGAGGTACTACTCTCGACGTTACACTCTTCAATCTTCCGTAGATACAGAATAAGAACCAAAGGGAAAAGGGTAATACAGGGATATCATTCTTCACAATCACTCTTCTATATTCCTCTCCTTGGTCCCAAACTCTGTTGGTAATATTCCACTGCAAATCTAAGGGTAAAGCTACAAATCGCTCTATGAATTCTTTGGGTGAGGGTACTCTCTCATGCTTAATACGGATTCCGTCCCCGTGGTAAGCAAGGCGAAAAAATCTATATAAAGCCGAAAATAAATATGGTCCCGAATATACTTCAAATGCATTAGACTCAGATATTTGCCAACACCACTCCATTAATTCTTCAAGACTAACTAGAGCAATATCGACACTGGGTTATGTCGATTGTCCTAGGCAGTCTCGGTAACTCTATTTGATCTTCTCTATAATATCCTCTACGAGTCTTCGTTAGGATCCTAGTTTGGCTTGTAGACACACTACCCCCTTCTCTAAACTCTTGTACTTTCCCTTGTTGAATATGTCTCCACAATGTTTCAGCACCGGGAAGATTATCCTCTCTATACGGGTTTCTCCTCAATCTCTCTGACGTGTTATACACGTAGTGTTCTAGTCTAGTGAGTCTATCAGTGAAGATACTCAAAAGTTCATAAATTCGGTTATCAATTTTTATAATGGGTTGGGACACTGGACAAACATGATGAGACTTAGGGTAATTTGTAGGACTAGCGACAGGTGAATGACGTGGGTTGTGACTCCTAATCTCTTGCACCTTATCCCTAATCCTATGCCCTCTAAGTCTCCATTTGTTTTGTGTATTCATTGTAATTGACACCGGTCATTTGTTAATTATCCCTTTCCAATTTAACCTTAAAAGACGACCACAGCCTTCCCCGGCAGCGGCGCCAAAAATGTAGTAAGTTTTTGGTTTCTCTCTAAACAACAAAACCCAGGGAACAATGTCTCCAGGAAGACTGAGATAGTGTCTATAAGGGTTAATGTCACTTTGGATTAAGGTTCATAATAACAACTTAGGTTCTTTCTTATTCCATTCCTTCTTTAATTCTTCATTCCTCCCCTCTTATGGTTCTTTTGTGCTTCCTCAGTCGTGAGTGATTCCGTCCTATCTTTGGGGTAATTTTCTATCACTCTACGTTTTTGACCTATTGCAGTTGTGAAGCTCAATGGCTTTGGCAATAGTCTTTTCGGATCTTGGCGATAGTCTTCCAATGGATTTTCATCCTATTGGGGTTAGTATCTTCTTCCTTCGTTAATTGATTATTTAATGCTATCAATCATAATTCAAATTGTATTGCTCAAAGAATTTGTTCCTTCACTTTATCTCATTTATCATTTATTACTCATAATGAAAAATTCACTTATCTCATGCTCTTCATTGTCCCACACAACACACAAGACATGCTTGAATTCCTGCATCCTTCTTCCATAATCACATAACACATAGGCTATAGCCATTAGGTTCCAACACAACCTATTACAACGGCTAGCCTAATTCCTCTCACATCAAACCATATCTTTCTCATTCCTAATCATGTCAAAGCACGTTCTTTGTGGATTGGATTATTTATCGACTCGACATCATCATGACACTCCGATTCTCATCATGTTTCGATAATCCCTCTAAACTTCTTGTCTCTCGAGGTAATGTCTCTCAACTCAGAACTACCTTATCATCATGACAACCTCGGTTACTTAAGTGGACCTTCTGGTGCCCTCATTGCTTCCCTCTTAGTGATAACCTCGGACAACTCTCTTTCCCTCATTCTCTCTCTCGCTCTCGCACAGGCTATAGGCAGTTATAAGACCTCCCAGTGCCCATGCCTACCAGCTCTCGGTTCTTCCTCTTGTGCCACTCTCAGCAGGCTCTCTCTCTCTCTCTCTCTCTCTCTCTCCTGTGTATCTCTCAGTAACTTGGTTGGCTCTGTAACTCTCTTGTTTCTACTGCGGCTCTCCTTTCTCGGTAATCTCAGCCTTAATCTGATCTCCTTGGCTATGCCTACTGTTCTGACAACTCTTGCTCAAGTTCTTACAGATGCTCTCACTTCGCTGTATCCCAACTACAGACTATGGCCATTTCCATTTATCTTTACTTCGGCGATAGTCCATCCCTCTTTATGCTTCGTTCCTCTCTCTCACTGCCAATCACTCTCTGATTTCCACCTTAAGATAACTCCTCAATCTCAATCCAACAGGTTTCTTTCACAATGCAGGTTGCGACCTTTCACTCTCTCCTTTTTCCAATATGTCTCCAACTTCGATATCAACTTCGTTAATTTGTCAACAGACTCTTTGGTCGCCGCTCTTCTTCACTCACAGATCCTCATGCTTGACTCAACTCCTTCCACTCAAGTCGTGCTAATTTCATTCACTCGTGCAAACTACTTGTGCACTGATTCAACAATAATGATCACATACATATTATGGCCATACTCAACATTTCCATGCAACTGTCTTTACTTCCTCAAACTAATTACATCTTACTTAGCTACATCCCTCTATCACAGACGGCGATGTTCCAGCTCTGATCCTACTTAAAAAAAACAACTATGCTTGAGTCTAACTCTATCGCCTATAGCCTGATTCTCTACAGCTATGGCTTCAGTAGATATAACGAGAAGTGTCTTCTCTCTGGCGATAGCCCGCTTATCAAGATCGGAGCTCCTGACGGTTGCAACTCCTGAAACTTCTTCCCTCGGCCTATAGCCTGCCGCTTTCATCCTAGACTAACTTTCATCCATCTTTTTAGTTACTTTATCACAAAAGAAAAGTTTTTTCTTCCTTTCTACCAGGCTATGGCCAGAAAATTGGTATTACACTTATCTTGAGCTTCGGGGGTGCTCACCTCTTCCCTCTCCCTCTCCCTATATATATATATTTTTTCTTTTTCTTTTTCTTTTCTTTTTAATTTTTTCTTTTGTTTTTTTGTTTTTTTCTTGCTCTCTTGGCGTTTCATGTGGTGTGAGCGTGGGTGTGTGTGGACCAAGAGAGGGGCACGTGGGGGCGCAAGGTTTCTAGGTGGAGAACCGAGGCCAACTAGTTTTAAAGTTAGTTTTACATTATTTAGATGTAGCATTTGACTTAAGGCATTTAGAGATAGTGTTTAGTTCATAGTGTTTAATTTATAGTATTTAGTTTATGGAGCTTAGTTTAAAGTGTTAAAATTGTAGCATCCAGTATAGTGTTGGATTGTTGGCACTTAATTTTGTTGGTATTAGTATTTGGCCAAAGGCTGGCATCAGTACTGCAAAAGGTGTTGGAATTGTTATTGCTGAGGGTTGTTGAAATCGGTCTGTAGAAGTTGCTGGAATCGTTACTGCTGGGCCGCATTAGGGAGCAGCTAGCTGGGTTAGGCTAGCCGGGTTAGGGGCTGCATTAAGGAGTGAACTTGGGGATGAGTTGTGAGAGACTTGTGGAAGAAGAGGCGACGATAAGTGATAAGAGAGATAAGTGTTTTTTAACACTTGTATTCTTCTCATGGAATGAATTGAAGTGCTAATATTGACGTGAAGCACCAGGGTGGGTTGTTGGCCCCACACGGGGGGAATGGCCTTGGGTTAACGATCGGGACTTAATACACTAGAGACTTACTTGCCTCATGGAGCTGACAAACCATAGCCTCAATGAGGTCACGAGTACTAATGAGAAGACATTGGCCAAAGCCAAGGTTTCAAGAGGAAATTCCTCAAGGGCATGTGTAGCCAAGGCTGCGGGGTGAACCCTTGAGAAGGCCAATGCTCTACCTATTCAAGACGCTAGCATTAATAAAACATCATGACTTAAAGTAAGTTGGGAGCTCGTTGAGATGGAATTACATCCCATATTGCCACGAGTTTTGGTATGACACATGTGATTCTCAAAACCATCACCCGGACTAGGACGCTTAAGGGTGGTGGGTTTGGCCTCACACCCCCCCGGTAATCATGTTGTTGGAAATTAAGTAAAAAAAGGCCCTAAATAACTAGAGAGAACATGCACAAGAAATAAAAATATAATAGTGAGAATTTGGAAAATTGTCGCTTCGGAATTTGGACAACAATTCTCATAATTCTCACTTTTTTTTTGAAAAAAATCACATTTTCTTTGTTTTCGTGGGCCCTCATTTTATTGATTTACAACATTTTGTTGCAAGGGGGCATGGTCATCAACCTAGAGCCTTAATCTCAAGTACTTTAGTCCATGCTTCAATTTTAAGGGGCCCAAGGTGGTGGTTGCTTGAGCTCACACTGGCCCCTTCCCAATGTTTCCTCACCTTCAAACACCTTTCCGGAATGAAATGCACATTTAACCCCCTACATTGAGGCCTTTTTGGAATTCTTTATTGCTTACCTTCATTAGGATGTTTGCATGTTTGTATTGCTTTATGAAGTAAAAGAAGTTAGGCATGATGTGATGATTTATGTGGAATCTTATTATTTTGTTGTTGCAAAGGATTGGTGGGGCATCAATGAATTGCCGTTATGCTATGGAGTTGAGTAGACTCTAACAATATGTGAAATATATTTTCTTGTACATTATCCCTTATTTATACGTTATTGCATGTTTAGTTCAAACTTATGTTGGCACAATTTAACTAGATTTTTGATTTTGTAGACTCAAAGTTTTCACATTGGTTTTTGTCCACAAGGCGAGATCATCGACTTGTTATGTGTTTTGTAAGTGTGAGGGTGTGCCAGAGGCAGATGTGGGAGCCACCAACATATTCTTTAATCTAACCATTTCTTGAACTTAGCTTACGAACAAAGAAGTCTCTTGGAGAGGTAGTCAGGAAAAAGACTTGAAATCATTGCAAGTTTTTATCGAGGCTTTAACTAACTCCGGAGATGTGGCACTTGATGTCTATGCATCCACAAGTGATTGTAGATCTCAATGCCAATTATTTGAATTTGATTGGTCGTTATTAATGTTTTTGTGTGTTTAATGATTGATCTATATGTTGTGTCCATGTACTTTTATTAAGTGGTCACCACCTTGTGGCCCTAGAGGCCGATTTGGCCATATGTCATTTTGACTCCAGTGTAGATGGAGATTTCGCTCCTTGCATGTGGAAGTGCACCTCACACTACATCCCTTGCAAACAAAGACACACATGTTCAGTTGCAAAGCCTTCTTGCATTAGTAAGTTTCTCTATGTCTATCATTTGATGTTTGAATTGTTTAGTAATGCAAATGACTACAATTTCAAGTATCATATAATTCTATCTCATGTTAATAAAATCATGACCCAACTCCAATCACCTTCCAGTTTGATATTGCTTCCTCCACATATACATAATGTGGCAAAAACTATGGTGGCCATCTCAACATTGGTTGCTCGTAAAAAAACCCAACTGTTGGTTCGGTTGGCATATATAGACGACAAGGCATAAGAAGGTAATGAAGAGGATAGTGCGAATGAATAGGATCATAGTCCGACTTAGTCATTATGATTGGATATGTGTAGGTTGGTTTCCATGTTATGCCTCTGTATGAATGAACCACAAGCAATGGACTTGGTTTTGTGTTCCAATTTCATCTTCACCTACAATCATTTCTTTAGACGTATTATTCAAGTATGTTTCATAAGTGATTATAATTTACATCTTTAAATGTGTTGGCAATTGTAATTATATCCAATTATGTAATACTTTATCAATGACGACCATTCAATTTGAACTGCATATGAATTTGATTGGTGAATAAAACAACCATATAAATTATCCACACCCATGTACATGGTCCATCTTTTTTGTGGCAAATAATTCACGGTTATAAGAAACATGGGACCCTCATATCATTTGAATTTTGTTTGTCACCACTCATATGTTGTTGCTCATTGCTTTCCACTCACCATTCACATGATAGCATTTCCCCATACCCTACTTATATCAAAAAAATGTGAAAATCATGATATATATGAAAAAAGAAAACATAACCAATCTAACAATGGTACAAACATTGTGTGCTCTTGTGACATGACATAATTTTGAATGGATGAAGGTGTGAGTAGGTGACTGTGTATGCAGATGAACGCATGAGCAGACGATGACGTATGTGGATGAAGGTTATTGGATAAAAAAGGTAGCGAACGAAGACCATTGAATTTAAGGGTTTAGATAATGATAGCTAGCTTGGAGTCAGCTGTAGATGCTAACCGTTAGATTTAGGTACGGCTAGATCTATGGGCGGTAAAGTCTCTGTAGTTGAAAGGGGATGGTTTGCGAAGGTTAACACCGGGCTCACTCGTACTCTTTCTCGCGGTTAAGACATTCCCCCCCCCCCCCCCAAATGTAGGTAGAGGCACAAAGTTCCAAGGATGCTAGCAAAATGAATATTGAACAAAAGAGTTTGTAAACTCCATTAATGTGGAATGAAAAGATTTGTAAATCATGTATAAGAACTGACATACGGATATGTGGTTGTTAGAATAAATTGTTGTTAGATAGGTAGTTGTTGGAGTAAACAGTGTGGACATATGGCCACTAGAGTGAAGGTTGGAACCGGTTGTAGTTTCATGTTTTGCAAGTTGTATCGATTCATGTTGTGTTGCTTTTTGTTGTGTTGTTTATGCTTTGTTGTAATATTTATGCTGGTTGTATTGTTTTTGTTGTGATGTTTCTATTGTAATATTTATGTTTTGTTGTAATGCTTCTGTTGTGATACTTCTGGTTGACTTTTTTGTTATAATGCAAGTAGTTGTGTTGCTTCTGTTGGATTGTTAGTTATTGAGGGTTTTACAGCTTTAAAGGCTTAGAAGAATGAGGCATGAGATAAAGTTAGTGGCTAGTGACAAGGTTCGTGTCAAAGTTAGAGACAAGATTAAAGACAAGGTTAGAGAATTTAAAGCCCAAGCTGGTTTGGAGGGTGGCAAAAAGGTCACGTATCCGAGTATTGTTCCTATAATGGAAGGCTCAACCTTCAATCTTTCCACTACTCGGCCAACCCAACTAAAGGTGGCTGGTGTAGAATTTGGTAGGAGTTAGGTACTTTGAACCAAATGGCCTTGTAGTAGCAACTATTGGGTGTGATGGACGAATTTTAGAGAAAATAAAGATGATTAGGTTGGATGAAGAACGGTTTTGTGAAGGATAAATTGATGGACTTACGATGAACTTATGTTGGTTTGCATGGATGAATATGATGCATTTGGATTATTGTAAGAGATAGAAGGTCATTACTTCGAGGCACTAGAGTATTCCACCCATCCGGCCAATTCTATGGGTTGTTACTTTGATTGGAGTAGAAATTGTCACAATACATCTCAACTTTGATTTTCAAATTTTGATATAAGAAACTATGTGATTTACAATTACAAATGTAATGAGACAATTCGCGATCCAATCTACTGGTCAAAATTGTATGCAAATGTGGATGTGCCCACAATATGGCCACATACATAAGCTAGTTGCATGATCTCCTTATTCATTGTTTTGGATTGTCACTTACACTTTGGTTTCCGAACATCATATATGAATTCACATTGCAAGGGTACAAACTCCTAATATTGTAATCGGTTAATGTCCAAATGGAGAGCACTTCCAACAACTCTCTTGTATTTTTCTATATGTGCAAAGGACATTCCTCCATAACATTTAGTTTACACCCATAGACCAATTAAGGGTCTTAATCAATGAGAGTAAATGGATTTTTATAGATCTTATTAAAATTTAGCATATATATTGATTTCGTCGGGTATGGAGTCCATAGGGCTTACCATCTTGCTAACATGTTGTATCTTTGCTGAACACACATACGAGGAATATAGATTATAGTAAGAGTTCCTCATGGCATGATGAGCACAATGCTTAATATCGTACATGTGTCGCCCTGCAAGATTCACACCGGATTCATGGCTAGTTGGTGTGTTGGACGTAGTCCCCCCTTTATTGGAAAAGAGACCTCAACCTCTAGGTTACATAATGTTATAAAATATCACGAGGGTTCAAATGTTTATTGATAGATGACCCAACATTAGCATGGGAATTTGATGTTAAGGTGGCATACATTCTCAAACTCAATATATACTTATTGTGCAAGATTTTAGGGTGTTGGTCTTGGAAAGGTGTTGGTTTTAGCACCATCTCTAAAATATGTTCATGTAGAGTTCTTTCATTTTGTTTGCAAGAGGTTGATGGAATTTTAATTCTAGGAGCAATATCCAACAAAATTGGGCTTCCAAAAGGATCTGCACCATTTTGATTGGAAACTAGAGTATCTAGGGGGTAGGGATGACATCAAATTCACAAATTTCCCAACCTCCATCCAATTTCCATCTTCACTCAATTATTTGTACATGCATTTTTGAGAATTTGGTGACACATTATAGCTCTTCATAGACTCTTCATTGGCGTAAGAGTTGAGGAAGACATGAGTTCCACTCATGTCAATCAACATCTGAGCTTTAGGCGATTATTATGGTCAAATGACTAGGTGGAATTTGATGAGTGGGGGATGAGTGGTAGCTTATAACAAGGACCACGACAAACATAGCGAGAGAAAGAGACTCTTCATTTTCTTTATTTGAGTAAGAAATGTGTCGCACTTATTAGGGTGTGTCCTCAACTCTCAATTTCATACCCTTGGAATTCCACTCCCATCCATGAATAAATAACTTTGTTTTAAGGGAAATCCACAAGGTTGAAGTTGTGAATACATAGCCTAGGAACACGTACTTAAATGCAAGCACCAAATGGGATATTTGTTGCAATCTCAATTCTGACTTCAAAAGACTCAAAGACGAGAAGCAGAAGGAAAAAGAATCCTAGTTTAAGAAGGTGTAGCAATATTACATGAAGCTTGAAGCTTGAATTGTTGTTGTCCATGCAACCTTTAACCTCCATTGCTCTTCGCAAACCGGTTTCAAGCATCACCAATGCACTTCACTCCGAAACTTGGAATTTGGTACCCAAATTCTCAAACTCCATCACAATCAAAAGGTGGCGCCACAAATTGCCATTACACGAGTAAAAAAACTACAAGGTGCAACCTTAAAGAGAGGCAGAGGGTGGCAACTAGAGCGGTGGAGAATGAAGGGAGAGTGGGGACACCACTCACCCACTCAACAAAACCCTAGACGACGTGAGCCCTTGGATGGGAGAATGGGATCCACCCACAATAATGAAGGTTAGGGATGGGTCCCGAATCTTAGGTGGTTCCACTCCACCCATGTGAAGCTAGTTGGTGCCACCTCTTATTCATAAAGAGTAGAGGTGACATCTTACAAGGCAAAAGTTCAATTAAGATTTAAACATGTGTGTTCAAATCGATTCACTTCACCTCAACGAAGTGGCTACCAATAGCCAGGGGAAAAAGTGTCGGCATCAACCATGTGGCCTTATCGTGGGGACTTCTAATCCATAGACATTTAAGTTTTCCAACCACCGGATAGGACCAGGAATTGTCTCATTGGGTTACCAATAATTGTGAATCACAAGATTCAATTCAAGTTTCAAAATGAGAGTCAAGATGCAAGGGATCCGATTGAAGATGATCTTTCTCTCTAAGTGATCATATAGGCCACTCGTTTTTCTTGAGGAGTGGCATTCCGTGGATCATTTGGCGCCAACAGAATGATCCAGTGTTTAATACTTTGTAATGACCCGTTGAGAAAACACGTCAAGTCATTTGGGATGCCTTGCAAGATTATGGTAGGATTGAGTGGAAACAAACTCGGATTTAGGGGGGGGGGGGTTCAAAGGTCTCATTGTGACCTGGAGTAACTGAGCAGTCACTTGAAAAGTTAGACCTCAAACGGATATTATTTCTTGATCTCCCCGGGTGACGTTGGTTCCCCACGGTAGTTGTATTTTGACCTCTCTTGCAATCAAATTTTCAATTTGTACCCAAAAAAAATGAAAATCGTATAGGCCACTCCAATTGGGGTCACTACCAAACCTAGCATGGTCAATGTAACCCATTGTGACATGCGTGGAGTTACCAAGTTAGTGCACTTCCGAAGTGTGAAGAGGGCTCCAAATCACATGTAAAATGACTCAGCATAGGTGTCGGAGATAAGGAGAAGGCCCTCAAATGCATGTACTAAGTTATGTGAGTTGGCAAGGGCTTCCGCCTGCTAGGAGCCACATTGTCACTTGAGTGTGTCTAGGTGCCCTTGGTGCCTGGCTTTGGTTTCACACTACAATAAAGGTCCAAGAGTTTGACTCTAAAGGGTCTAAGGTATGTGGGTGTTATTTAGTTTCATTCTTAATTAGGCCCTTCTATTTGGTTGGTTAGGTGAGGATAGAAAACAAACACTATAAAGGCGTGCATTTAAAAGAGGCCGGACTACATTCTCAAGTTTATTAACTACTCTACACTCATCAATTAACATGATCGGGAGGACCTATGTACTATTCAATTACGGAACCAACAAACATGCACTTTGGATAACTATACTACATTGGGGGAGGCCTTTCTAAAATTTAAAATTTAATTTTTTAATATGTTGAGGGTTCGTTGTATATTTGCTAGTGCGACACAAGATTGTTGTTTGAATCCAATTGGTGGAAGATGAAAAATATGAAATATGACTCGAATAACACCCACGCACCTTGAGGTAAGCATGCCTCAACCCCTAAAGGCCTAAGCAATATCCTCCCAAAATTGCCTAAGACAATTCAAACCAATTGAGAAGGTTATTGAAGGAAGTCGGCACTTTTTATGGTGACTTTGACCATACAGTTGGAAACTTTTGTAGGTTGAGATTGTTCAACAAATGTTTAGTCGCCCACCTAGCTATAAAATCATAAGATTATAATGCAAACGTGTATGCTAAGTATTGTCTGGTAGAGGTGTATTCCTAAACAAAAACATCCGCCTTGGCTTTTAGGGGTAAAATAAACTCTTTCAGCCTTGCACCCACTCCTTGAAGAGTACGAAACATGCAAATACAAGAGAGGATTAGTGAATCCAATTTTTTTTTCTCATAATGTTTGAAGCTTAAATTCATAATCAAAGTGAAGAATCTCTTTTATATTAGACGCTCATATAAGTCCCCTCAATTATGTTCATTGTTCACTATTGAGCCTAAAATAGAACTAACAAATGTTGACGACATAGTTGATTTTTTTTTAGCACATGTCTCTTTGTGTACGTTCTTATATCCACACCTAACCATGCACCACTGAAACACATATGTTTGTGTAAGATGAGTAACTGAATTAGGGGCCATGTAGAGAGAGAGAGAGAGAGAGAGAGAGAGAGAGAGAGAGAGAGAGAGAGAGAGAGAGAGAGAGAGAGAGAGAGAGAGAGAGAGAGTTGACTTTTCAAAACTTTTACAAAGTTTGAACTTCCTCTTTTCAGAGGCCAAATCCTTCAATTTCTTCCTCATTGCAATACAAGAGTGGGTGGGTGGGAACATCCACAAGACTCTTTCTATGTCTCTTGGATCTTCCTATTTGATAACACAATACCACTTTGCATAATAGAATCACTTGCAATTATGTCTCCTTGTATGTGTTGTATCACATATACACTTTGTATCATAATCTAGTTTGCCTTGCAAGAATTTGTACCTTAGATTTTTTGCTATCATATGGTATTCAATGCCAAATGTTTGATTTTGACTGTCCCATGCCTTGGAAATTAATTGCCATCCTTCTTGCTTCTCTACCAAGTACATCTAACTAGACCACCACATGTATGTGGTACTTACTAAGGAGATGTTCCTAGTAACCTCAACTAATATATGTGCATAGAATGTCATAATCACAATACATCACTGCATTGATTGTGTGAAGGGCATGCCTCACATGTGCCCATGCAACCAACCAACAAACAATTGAGGATTAGTTACGTACACGAGGTAAATAACAATAGGACCCAATTGTTATCCATGACGTGCACACTTAATCCATTTCAAATGCATCAAAGTATTTCAAAATACAACACTCATTGTAAAACAACATATGGTTGTTCAACCTGTTCCTTGGCCATGATTGGGTTACTCCAAGTAGAACACTCCTCTTGGTGATGAGCCCTAGTTGCTCTTACTTCTAGCACGTATCTATTACCCTAATGTTTATACACAAAGCTCGCCACACCTCTC
Source organism: Polytrichum commune (assembly GCA_950295325.1). Taxonomy (NCBI): domain Eukaryota; kingdom Viridiplantae; phylum Streptophyta; class Polytrichopsida; order Polytrichales; family Polytrichaceae; genus Polytrichum; species Polytrichum commune. The sequence goes on from OX485809.1 coordinate 32,084,421, forward strand.
ACTTGCATGAATGGTTAAAAAGAGGCTCTTTTTAGGGTTAAGGGTTTATATTGGAGTTCTTACCTATGGTAAGTTCTCGTAACCCTATTTTTACTCCATTCATCTTTGTTTTTTGTTGCATCCATTCCATGGGTAAGTATGATTTCTTTCCATGCATGTAGACATAGGATCATCTTAGTTTAAATCATCCATTTTACAAGAATGACCAATGCTAGGTATATTAATGTAAGAAATTAAAATTGAACCTTTTATGTAGCATGACATTGAGAGAGAGAGAGAGAGAGAGAGAGAGAGAGAGAGAGAGAGAGAGAGAGAGAGAGAGAGAGAGAGAGAGATCCAACATTAAAACCTTGAAATAATATGCAGCCCAAAAGTTATTCTATTTAGTTGATTTGACATTGAAATTAGCTTTAAAGACTCGGAATTAGTCTACTGGAAGTCGCTTGGAAACAAATTAGCAACAAACCTATAGGGAATGAAGTGTTTATGCTGGATGGTAGAGAGGTACACTCGTATACAATAAGTCCCTTGTCTCACTTACCTTAGGGCTTCTCTGATTGTATATCAAATCTTGAAGACTATCTCTAGATGCCATCTACACCTACTCATCACATCTTTCAGCGTGGTTCTGCTCATAACTTAACATGTAGCATGTACACTACCTTATGTGTGGAGGGTGGTAAGAGTACGGTGGTGGTGATGGTACACGAGAATATAATATCCCATGTCTTGGGGGCCTCATGTTGTACCCCACTTCGTGTGCATGGGAATCTTCACCTTGGCCTTGGAATGGTGTGGTTGTGGTGAGAGCGTAACCATGACAAAGTGCATAACAAAGTCACTTGACTAGGAAGATGCTTTCTTCTAAAATTCACTTTGTTTGATTGTATCCTTGCTTGGCTAAAAAACTCATAAAATAAAGTGCATCATTGTCAATATATAACAAGGTGCCAACATAGTAACGTGAACAACTCTTGATTCTTGCAAAGGTTTTAGTGAAAGTGATTCAAAATTTATATATTAAATTCAAAATTTGTGAAAAGTCATAAACTAATGTAAACCACCTTGAACTCCACAAAAGATCTTAAGATGGCCACCTTGCTACTTTTGAAATTGGCATGTAACCAAGCCTATTACTTGTTGGATAACAAATAACAAGGGCGGGTGTGCACCCCATAAGAGTTTCTTGGCTCTATGCTTTGGGTCTTGGTGGTTTTGATTGATTTTTTGGTAATGAATAAAGAAATTCATCTCTCTTGGAGAAATCAAATAAAATGAAAATAAGCTGAAAAGAAATAAAGGACAGTCTAACCCCAACAAAATAAGACACTTGATAATATGACAACTCGATTATATGACCCATTATCCATCTACCAAACTTTCTAGTTTTAATTTACCCCAATAATATGACTATGACGGCCGTAATATGAGATTTTTGGGCATGATTTGTCATATAATAGAGGTAATTAATGCGTGCAAGTGGTGGGACCCCACATTAAGGATTTGCCTAGTAATTGTTCTGAACCTTGGTTTTAAAATATACATTACCCTTTTGAGTCTTTGGATTTGGATAGAGGTTGAAGGGTTTAGGGATTGTTGAATATGCAAATTGGGATCTTGAAGTTGTCGATTTCTGTTGTTGATTCAAAATTTGTCCTCACACCTCAATCTCACATCTCTTTAGATTGGAAATTTCAGTCCTCGTTGACTTATGCTCCTATATTTGCCTATGCCACTTTCAATTTCTTGGCTCCGACGGTGACAATAATCTTGATTGGCATATGTTTTGCATTTCGGTTATAATTTCAACAATTTTAGTTTGATGACCACATCTCCACACAAAACAACTTGCACATAATTTGGTAAGCATTGACCTCTTATGCGTTGGTTATAGCACTGGAAGAGGTTTACAATATGGATGAGACTGTTTAATTTATTGTGCCCATCCAAACAAAACACTAGCACAAGAAGTGGGCGCAAGATTAAGAAGGTTTGTCTTACTCTTGCTCTTGTTATAAACATGATAGGCATTGACAAGTGAAACCCTATGACTATTTACAAATCTCTATACCTAAGATGCTTTGGAAGGTGGTTGCCAACAAATTATGTGTGGTGGTTTGCAAACTAAATAATGTAAATGACATCATATGTATCTGGAAATTGGATGATGAGCCTCAATTACAATTTGAATCTCACCAGGTACTTTTTCATTATGCATTCCCTTGAGCATATTGGCAGGGGTGGATCATTTGGCTTTCAACCTTGTAGTTGAGCAATATTTTTTTATTTTAAAAATAAAATAAAATAAATCACCCAATGTTACAAGCATGGTATAACCCTTGGATTAGGGAATAATCGCTTCAATCAAAGTTCAATTTATGAAGAAGCTTTTGGAATGGGTTTTTTCTTAATTTGACTCTTCTACTACTCACCAAGATTTGAGGAATATAGTGCCTAATGGAAGACATGCAATTATGTGGTGCTTTCAAGTGTGGAGAGAGATGAATCCCTAAATCATACGAAACAAGCGGAGCATGTCCAAGATTTTACTTGCAGATTGGAATGCCGATTTTACCATGGATCATGAACATGAGAAATTGAGAATGAAAGAAGCAACAAATGAATTAGCAAGTTTCATTTCCTCTTTGAATCTTGGAAGTGAAGAAATGCCTATTAAAGAATATGTGCAATTGGTAGGAGAGGAAATTGTTGATGCATAGTACATCATGGTTGACTTGGTAGAGTTGACATGGGGTAGGGAAATCCATTTTGGGTTTACAGTCTAACCTTGATAATGTCACCCTTGTTAATAGAACACCTTGATATTGTCACCTAAAAGTTTGAAACCGATTTTCATAGTGTAAAACTCCCTCGTTATTATCCCTATCACCCTTGATAATGTCACTATTTTTTTTCAAAATCCGTAGTGTAAATGTGATAATATCAAGTATGGATGGATTGTATGGGTGGGCATGGGTTCGATATTATTGTTCATGGGTGAGCATGGGCTAAAGCAAAGCATATTGGGGGTCATTGAATGAGCTCTCATTCAATGCTTTCGGCATAGTGGGATGCCTTGTGTGATTTCAAATTTGGTACGTGTTTCGGAGTCCAAATGCTCAATTCTACATACTCGCAGTTGTCTGTAAGTTGAGGCCAAAGGTGGAAGTTCACAAACACACAGATACACTTCCTGCTGATTTTTCTTGCTGATTGTTCGACTCACAACAACTTGGTGGTGGTGGGTTTCTTCCCCTTATAGCTTGCATTCCACAGCTATGCTATGGTGTGTGGCGGCATGGCATGAATTAGATGATCAAACCATTATAAATTGTTGGAGAAAGTCCGCCATATTGCCTGCAGAGTGGAATGCAGATATAAACAATCTTGATGAACGTATGAAGTCCAAAATGGAGGAAGCAACTTTGGAATTGGGTAGACTCATCGCCGCATTAAATTTGGGTTTGGATGTTGAAGGCAAGCCTGTAGAAAAGCTTTGTCCTTTGGAGTCCATAAACATGGAAGGTGAAGATGATTTTGAGCTGGAATTTTCTACTGAGAAGCTTGTGCAATTAGTGCAAGATGGCGAATAGGTTCTTGATTCCATGGAAGTGGACCCATTGATTGTTGATAGCAGTGATGATGAGTCTAAAGTAGTGAAGCTAAGCGATGCACAAAAATATGCTAAAGATGTTTTGAATTTTATGGCTAGCCAAGGTTCTCAGATTTTCAGCACTCATGAGTTGTTAGAAATGGAAAAAATCCATGACAAACTCATTAGAATTGGTGTTGCACATTTAACATCAACAAAACAATGTGACATTAGAAGCTTCTTTGTCTCTAGTGAGAGGTCTTTACTTGATCTCAATGACACATTATGATGTGCTCTTGTTGTTATTCACAATTTTGAATTAGATTTTACATTCAAAAACATTGAAGTCTCGTATTTAAAAAAATTGTAATTATATTTTAATTTTCTACATATTTTTTGATAATATCACATTATGCACAAAATGTGACATTATCAAGTATGTCACACCTTGTTTATATCACACTTTTTGGTGAAACGGAGGGTGTGACATTATCAAGGTTAGGGTGTATATCGAATGAAGATCCGATGAAGGGGAATAATGTGGATGACCAACCAACACCAATAGTCAAACTTCCTCAAGCCCATGAGTTTGCTCATTTACTATCAAATCGAAGCATCCTTTGGAGTTTTCAGTTGTAAAGGTGATGAACATGCAATTTGTTTTTCTAATGGATACATTGAACAAGATGTCAAATTCCAACATCGACAAACATCATCAGAAGACAATAAATCGTACTTACGTAGTGTGTGAAGACATCATCATGGGACTATATTTTTCTAAAGTCCATATTGTGTGACGTTGTGAGCATATTTCACTAATAAAAGTGTTGTTTCATACTTATTCATCTTCATTGTATATACAAAATGACACTTTATATCGAAATAAACCATTTTCTTGAAAAACCTCGATAATACAACATTTGAGACCCAAAACGTCATATTATGTAGAATATGACATTTGGTTAATATGACACTTTGTTGCGCGACCAGCCGTGCCATATTAAAGGGGGAGAACAATACTCATTGCAACGTTCTTCAGCAAGTTGCTAATTTGGTGCAGATTGTGTAAGTTACATACCACTACTCGGGAAGAACCGGCGGTTAGTTACAGATGAACCGGTTGAGTTTGAGAAATAACCGGTTGAAGTTCGAGACCTCAGGAGAATTACCAATCACTTTAGAGGAATCTATAGAATATACCTCAAGTGAATAAAGAAAAACCGGAAGATGTCAACATGTAACCGGTTGGATTTAGAATCACTATGACCTTGACCAACTATGCCCAAAAACGTCCTAGGCACTGTTACATACAATAGAGGGTTGCACAGGGCCACTTCACACAGAAGACTGAGAGCCCATGACCAATACACTTCAAGCACTCTCATTGGTAGGAAAGGCGGAGCCCATCTAAGTTCTCTTCACACTACGTTTGAGGGACCAACGGAGTCTGTGAATGCAAGATGAATGTAAAATCTACATGGATTCCTACATGGCATCAAATGGATCATGTTTCATGGTCACTTGGACTATTTTCAAAAACTGCCTCTGGGAGGTAGGCCTAACACAAAACTGGGAGACCGTGGCACTCCGGACGCTCACAACCGTCGGTTTATTCTATTTTATTATGTGTAAGGACCCGCATGAATAGAAAAACATTGAAAATGCATTTGGTTGAGGGCCCGGAGTATATGGCTTCACACTACACTTGAGGGTCCCTGACCACACTACATGATTTTGGAGGTGTGTTGGGACGGCCTTTGGACACTTTCTTTTGGGCTCTCACAATTTCATGGTCACAGCTCTTGGCTTGTGTGTGAAGTGGCCCTTAAGGCTCTTGCAGTGTGTCAATGTGTTGCATAAATATTGGACCTGCTGCCGAAAATATCGGACTGGGACATGCCTCTGTCTATAACCATACACCTGGTGGCCTCTCAGGATTTTGGGACTTTCATAATCTAGTGGTAGACATGTGGAATGTAGGAGGTTATAGCATGCCCAAGTTGAAAGTGCATTGCATAAGGTAGACAACCCTTACTTGGTTACTCTTCTTATTAGAACGCCTATAATAATTGAGCCAATGCCCACCAACATGTTAAAATTAAGTCTCCAAATTACACTAAATATTGTATCTAGTGTCACTTACTAAGTGGGGTTATGCAATGTTTTTATTTATTTATTTATTGTTGGTGTGATTTTGTACCAAGTAAAGATGTTAATGTTCTATAATGCCCAAACAATCAATTCAACATTTAATGGCAAGAAATGAGATATACAATGAATAGCTATAGCATTGCGTATTTAAAAATAGTAAGTGTCACTAAGTACAATATTTAATGTAGACACCTCACATTTATCAACACTAGTAAGCAACATGGCAATCACCGAGACAACAACATGGATTTTAAGTTGTTCATGCAACCTCCCACGATGTGAATGCTGAGAAAAATTTAGACCATGTGAGGTATACATACAAGGCGTTGCATAAGAACACAAAGGCATGCTAATACCCACACTAGGAACACACTATCCAGTGCATTGAATTCACCTTCACACATAATAAATTCCTTGACCAAGCCATACAAGTGAAAGCATATAGGTGTCGCTCATGAATAGATGCAATAAGAGTACAAGGATGGAAAGTTAGACCTCTCATAGTCATCACTGCAAGGGTAAGGGGAGCCATCCACACATAATATAGAACTCCCCGAAAACCTACACATATCCCCACATCATTATTAAAAAATAATGAATTGCATCCATCAAATAGCCTTCCCATATCTCATATACCTCATACTTAATAAAAGAAAAATCGCTAGTAAATAAGAACATGTATTGCCTCATGTGTAGTAAATGGATTATGGACTATACAACTCTTACAAACCCCAAGGGCAAGCCCCTATGTTCCCACATGGTTGGTTGAAAATACGCAATGCCATATCTATTTAGTGTACATCTCATATTTTGCCAACAAATGTTAAATTGGTAGTTTGGATATTATAGAACATTGACAACTTTACTTGGTGAAAAAAATGTCTCAATGGTAAAAAGATATAGCACCGTGTTAATCCAAATAGTAAGTCGCACTAAATATCATGTTTGGTGTACCTTCTGGCACTAGTAAATATGCAACATGAGATATATAGAACCCAAGGTTCACGGACGACAGAAAAAGTGGAACATTTGCACTCTAAGTTTGTGTACCTGTGATTCCTTGGTTGAATTTGCTGCTATGTGATTGAGTGCAATTTATGGTCGGCCTCTACTCTAGATGGACAAGTGTATGGAAGTGTATGATGTAAGATACGTTGGTCTTAGAGCACCCCCACTCATGGAGCCACAAATGGACTTCTACCATTGGTTTTCTAGACTTTTTACAATAAGGTCGTATGTTCCATCCTTCTCCACAACCCACATAAAGTTTAAGTTCTTATTGCCCACCAATTATATTATAGAGGGCACTTTCTCAAGACCCTTTGGCTCTTCAAATGTATTGAGTCAAATCATGAGAGAGAGGGGGAGAGAGCCCACTTTCCCATAATTGCTTGGCAATAAGAATTTAATATACATGTGGGTTTTGAAGAAGGATGTAACATGCAACTTTGCCTTAAAAGGTCTAAAAAATCAATGATAGAGGTCCATTTGTGACTCCATGAGCGGGAATGCTCTTAAGTTGTTACTTTCTTAAATCTAACATCATTTTCTTCTTATAGAGATTTTCTATAGCTATCTGTAGCCATTTTCCATTTGTGATTTGGTTAAGGTGCCAATTAGTTATGAATTTTTAAAGATGAAATAGAAAAATAGGGTGTTCCTTTGGGTAGCGGCTCCTGGATCATACCTGCTAACCTAATAAAAATTGTAATTTTAACAAGTTATATTTGTTCCTAAGTATATGTATTGTCTAGCTTTCCAAGGTTGTTTAGAATATATGATGTGAATTGGACATGAATCAGAGATGAATTTTTGAACGCGGGATACGTAGTTTGAGACTTCTTAGTTAACTGCTGCATTACAAGGAGTCTGCTGGATTCATCATGGCTCAACTTGCTGATAACATATTTTTCTCAAATAAATGTTTTTAATATCTTTTCAAGATTATTCAGAATGTTTGATTTAAATAAGACATGAATCAGAAATGAATTTTTGAAGGTGGGATACGTAGTTGAAGACTTCTTGGTTGACTACTACATTACAGGGAGTCTGCTAGATTCATCTTGGCTTGGCTTGCTCATAACATATTTTTCTCAAATAGATATTTTTAATATATTTCCAAAATTATTTAGAACATTTGATTTGAATAAGATATGGATTAGATACAAATTTCTAAAGACGGGATACATAGTTTAGACTTCCTGGTTAAATTGACTGTTAAATTACAAAGAGTCTGTTGAATTTATCTTGGCTTAACTTGCTGATAACATATATTTTTCAATTAGACCTTATTAATAGCTTTCCAATGGTGTATGGTTAACCGAGAGCCAAGTAGTAATGAATTTTTGAAGTTGGATAGGTGGGTTGGTGTCGCAACCCTTGCTAGCCCCCCTTGACCATCTTGCCAATTTTCATTCCTAGCAAAGGTTACGAGCGCTAACCCTTCGCATACCGCCATGCTAATGGTTAGCTCCTCTCACCCCGGACCTTATAGTTCATAGGAGGGGAACCAACCCTCCTACTTTGCTTTCGGGACTCACCCCTTCAATCGGTAACCAACCCCTTTAATCGGTAACCAATCCTTAGATGTGGACTTCCATCCATGGAAGTCCAATCTAATGTTGATCATCGCGTTGCCGGAGCAACACTACAACAACCCGAACCATACTAGGCAACTATGGCCTCACATTAGGCCAATGCCAATGGAGGCCGTGCCGTTCGGCCTCGGGTGGGTGAGGCCACACCACCTCACCCATATAAGCCTCTAGGACTTTACACGGGGCCCCTACCCCACCGTCAACCAACCTCTTGTCTCTCCACCAAGAGTTGGGGCCAAGTGGACATTCTCCCTTAGCCGCTGGGCTAAGAAGCCTCTAGCAGCTTCAGACCATCATAACTTCCTTGTATGATGTCCGAGGCTACCAACCAACCACTCCATCTTCATCTACGTTTCACGTAGATGCCGATGGACTCCTCACTTTTCCCATTTGGGCAAGTTATGAGGACGTTATGCCTCTTTGAACCTTGGCAGTCCCGGGAGTCACTCCCTGGCACTGCTGCACCAGGGCGCTGTCCCGGGACAGCGCCCCACTCAAATGGCCATAACTCCTAGCTCACACCTCCGATTGAGGTGTTCTTGAGCATTCTAGAATCACCACGCCATGAGCTACGCATAGCTCATGGCCTTACCCTTGTGCCTCCTACTCTCCGTGGGTGGGAGGCGTTCCCAACGCCCGGGGCCCTCACCCACACTAGGATCACTTGGGCCCTCTCACCAACGGCGCCACAAGTCCCGGGTGTCACTCCGGGGTCCCCCTTGTGCCCATGGTGGTTCGGGCACTCCTCATGGAGAGGTGCGCGACAGTTGGAAGGATCGATTGAATTGACCTCGCACTTCCAACCCTCATAACTTTTGCATTTCTTATCCGATTAAAGTGATTTTTAGATTGTTAGAAAGATAATTACGTGCACCAAGTAAATTTATTATGCTTAGGACTAAATTACAGTACCAAAAATGATGTTTTAATCGTTAACTAACATAAGCTTTACAATCAAACTAGCAACAAGGAAAAAAATAAGGTCAATGTCTGGGAAGTGGAGCAAGGAATGAATTAGCGGCTCGGCCTACATCAAGCCCAATCAACCAAGGAGAATTAAGGTAAACTAACTAACCTTAGCCTTTCATTTAGGGTTGGAGGGAGCGTGGCCAATGTATGCATCCTTAAACCCACTCGCCTATATCGTAAGGTCAAGTGGTTTGACCAATTCCATTGTTCTCGGGCCCCTTGGTATGATTTGTGATAGTAGCTTTAATTATTAGCAAGTTCCGTATGTGGTAAATCAGATTAATCACCGACATGACCACTCTGAATATTGTTGGTGAAAATGTGAAATTAATGACCAGCGAATCTACTATTATATTGTTGGCCCCGTAGATTAGAAGCAATGGCCCCAATTCATGAAGTATGTGCAACATGTTGAACCTACAGGTTGCCCGTAACCCTAGTCCCGTTAAGTTGCATTTGGTGGTCTATCTAGTGTAAACACACTTAACACAAATGTGTTAGTTTGAGGAAGAAGATCCAAACGTATCATATGCTCTTTTTTAGTGCAGAATGATTGTAATGTATGGTTAAGCCATGTGGGGGGGTCACCTTGGCACTGGGGGCGCTCGCGTCTAAGTTGGTGAGGAGGGGCAAAGCGTCCCGTAGAGGATTAGGGAGGGGTCCACTCTTTACAGGCTAAGTGCCCATACACAACCGTCATTGAGGTGTAATATTGCCACTAGGCCAAGAGGGGCACGCCTGGATGCTGTTGCGATCTATGCCCTTGAGCGGTGAGGGAAACGGAGATTGTTGGAAGATTTGCTTGGGTGGGGGGCTATCAATGTCGCCGGCATCAAGGGGTTCCTTGGAGTAGTCAATGGTGGACGCGGCATCGTAGACGGTCTCGTAGGAGAAGCTTCCCAAGTTTGATTCATTGACGACCTCAAGCGAGGGCTCCAAACGTTGATGCCAAAATAAAAACAGACAAAACCCAGGGGAAGGGGGGGGAGGGGGGCATGTAAAAATCGATATACATTTGAGGCATCAGACATATATTACACAAATGGGACACCATGTAGTATCTCAAATGAATTTATTATATTTCGCGTAAGCGTACAACTCTCTTTACATATAGTCCCTCGGATTCTCGTATCTCTCGCCTATCGAATTACAACTAAAGAACTGGGGCACGGGTAGTCCGCTCCCCACGAGCGTTTGAAGGTATTTAATTAGGTCTAACAAAAAGCGGTCTTGAACCTTCCCGACCGTCCACGTAGGGCAAACTATGAAGTTGGAGGTCGGGTTCAAAATGTTCTTGGAAGCGTTGTCGTCGACCATCATCATGTTGTCACGGGTGGGGCGAACATCGTAGGGACAACCGACCATGGTGGGACGTTAGTCCCATACAATTGGCTTCAAGACCTTAAGATGTTGATTTACGGTGGGGTTGTTTGGCTTCTTGACAACCCTACCGTCGGGGGTGTACAACGTTCTACAAGACTCCTGTCCTAGGACCAAGTAGGGGGGTTGGAGTCCCTTGAAGATGAACTCCACGACTGCCTGGGCGTTCTTGGACTTCATGAAGCTCCACACAATCACCCACCATTTGGATAGGGCAACCTGTAGGAAGCGCTGAAGCCACGGCCAGAGGTACACTAGTTTGTTTTTTATGTACGCGGGGGGGCTATCGTAGTTCGCGTCCTCGGGCTTGCAGAAAGGCACCGTGGGGACCCTAGGACAATACACGCACTAGACAAGGACCCCGTTGAGGTCTAACACTAGGAACCGGGTCTTGGGCGGCAAAGGTGGCGCACGCAAAATCGGGGGGACCACCATGCTGTCCTCCACGTTCTTTGGAGAGGACCGGTGGGGAGCCACGACGCTATGCTTCGATCCCTGCGGCGACGAGCGAGAAAAGACGACGATGGCTATGTCATGCTCTGTCCATTTCAAGCACAACGAAATATTTGTGTAAAGGACGACACTCCTATGTGAGCGGTGAGCAGAGAGGAAGTAAAAATAATAAACTTCCTAGACTAAATTTAGAATTAAAATATATTTAAAATATTCCAGATTCTCCCAAAATAATAAAAATTTGTAACCTATTTCCATGGAATGTATAGGTCATAAATTTAATAAAAAGGCCTTGAATTTAAAATGGTCTCATTGAATTTGGAAACCGTGAAGTGCTAACATGATAGGAAAATTGTGAGAATAAATGGATTGTGTAGGTGCATGCTTGGACTGCAACATGATCACACAACCAAATCCAGGACGTGGAATCATGGTGACCTTCAAGATGGTCCCGTCCATAGCTCTTGCAGACGCCATCATCTGCATTTGTTTTGTTGATGGTGCGGTGGCAAACCGTCTGGTAGACTTGGACTGCCTGGAAGAAGGATAAGCGTCTGGGTTGGCTGGAACGTCTACTCCGGAGAGGTCGAGGGGAGGAGCGGATGTGTCAAAGAGGCAAGTGGGCGTGATTCGCTCTTTCTGTGGGAGCTGAAAGCCGGCATTTTCAAGCTTGAGGATCTCCGGACAAGTGAGGTTGGTACCAAGCTTGACAGGCCACACGGGAGGGATCGAAGGTCGTTCTTGGTCAGCAAAGAATTTGTCAACCTACTTGCGTCGTGAACTTTTGATACAATGCTCAATGTCGTCAGGGTAAAAAAAAAAACTTCTCGACTTTAGGTGTAGTGAATTTGTAATAGTTCCAAACTCCAAGGTATGCCGGGGCATGGGTGCTCTTGGAGTTGGAGACAATTTTTGCAGTGCATTTATTTTTTGTGACAGCATGCATGGCCCAACATGCCTTGGAAGAATTGTAAGGAACGCGAGCAATATGCTAGAGCTTCTCGTCCACTTTGGATTCTTGAACAGCAGTGACCCGGCGAAAATCCACACCAGTGGGAGGGGGTGGTGGAACCTCTAGCACTGACGGAGAGGTTTCCTCGACGATGATAGGCAAAGGTGAAACATGAGATCTTGTGGTTCTCTGAGCGATACGAGGGCGAGAGAAGTTGATGGTGTCGGGCGGTGGGTTTCATTGTTGTCTCCAATGGGAGTGTCGGGCTTGCGTTTTTGCAAGCCGAATATCTCTGCACCCTTGAGGTGGGGACTACGGGTGCAGAATTCGTCCCCGCCAGGCATGTCAAGGAGAACCTTCTGTAGAACAGCGGGGTCACCGGTACGTTGAGCACGACGTTTAGCACATCGAAGCTTGAGTTCTTCTTTGCTAGGGCCATCACCCCCAACGCCACCCTTCAGAAATTGATGGTACGCCACAACTTGAAGGAACGCTTGAATTTAGTCATCCACAGTGGTCACGTATAAATCGCCACCTTTGTTGCCAGACACTTGAAGCCATTTGTTGTGAATGGATTCGGCAAGGTTGCAATTGGGAATTTGTGCAAATTCCTCGGCGGTCATGATTTTCTCCTGCCAATGGAATGGCAGTGTGAGAAATAAGCAAAGTTTGGGAAAATTAAATTTAAAAAAAAAGTAATAACAGTAAAGACACACCAATTCCATGAAGCCACCCCATTGTCGATATCGGAAGTGCCAGAAAGCAAGCCAAAGTTGGAGGTGTTTCAGTCCATCCTCGGAGGTGCAGTTAGACGAAGCCCACCAGGCCTTGATGGCGAGGTACCTCGTCTCAGCCTCCTGCATAGAGGATGCGTCGCGATACTGGAGGTAGAGATGCTTGTGTTGGTCTTGCAAATCGTGCTTGATATAGAGTTTGGTGTGTTTTTCCAAAGACTGTGTCCAATGGAAGTAGCGGGTTCTCTCACGCCCATCGATGGGAACCTTTGGATCTCCAGACCTGTAGACAATCCTGATGGCATTCCAATTGGCTTGCGCACTGCCGCCATGGAGCCTTTGAAGTGAGGCTTGGGGTTTCCATGGCAAGCCATGACGTGGTTGAGGTTATGCCAGAAAAGGACTTGAGCATCCTTGTCCTCGGATTGGAAGTCGCAGCAAGCGATGGTCATGACGCACTGGTAGGTTCCGTCATATACGTGGCAGGCCATGGTGGTCCACTTGGCGACGCGTTTGACATGGTCGGACATGATCCAAGCATGCTTGAGATCCCCGCCAGGTTGCATGCGCTTAACCAAGTCGACCCCACTACCAGGGCCGACCTCGGACATCTTGAAGACGAAAACTTTGTCCGTCTCGTCACCCTGGCCTGGGAATTGATTCCGCTGGACATAGGCCCAGGTGCTGTGTGAGCCCAAATACAAGCTCACATGTGGTTTTAAGTTTAAAAAAAAATTCAAGTTCAAGTTTTGTTTAGCATGACATATTCAAAATCAATAAAAAGAGTGATGTGTGAAAATTAAATTAGTGAATTAGCCTTGATGAGAAGTAGTGAGTGGTTAAGGGGAGAGTTAAGGGTCAAAAGGGTAAACTTGGTGCGTAGGTGGAATTGAGCAAGTAGGGTAGTCCTAAGGGATGTGGGGTTGGAAATTAGTCGGGTTAGGCTTTGGTACTGTTCAATTAAGGACAGGGGGCTTCGAGGCTGTGGATTGAGTGCCGAAATCCTCGGATCACGGAAAGGGCCCCAGGTCGAGCTTGGCAGGCCGCCGAGAGCTCTCTCTCTCGGTTGTGTGTGGTGAAAGGGGGCCGGAGAGCCCAGGAGGGAGAGGAGAGAATCATCACGGATAAGGGCGGAGTCTCGATATAGACTGAGGAGGAGCATACCTCGGTGATGATCCGAGGAGGGAGGGAAGAAGGGCGGCATTCCCTTCAACAAGTGAAATCTGGACGAATTGCGGAGGAACTGAACTCGAGCAACCAGGGAGGTGCTCACATTGGGGAGCAGGGCAAGTCATGTGAATCCGAGAGTCAGATTGAGGAATTCGACTTGAATGATAGCTTTAAGCGAGGCATAATACAATGCACGACGAGAGTTCGGCAGGAGGTGTGGACTCAAACAATGCGGAGGACTGATGAGCTCAAATCAATCCCCTGGGCAAGCTTTTGGACGTGGGCTTGAGAATTGAACGAATGGATTGTGGATTCAGTGGGTGCCACTGTTGCAATTTCAATGCAGTTGACTCACCTCATGCTGGGTAGGTTGCCGAAGTAAATCCCAGCTGGTGGCCGAATTGAGGCGAGTAGTAGAGAAGGTGTTCATGCTGCCAGAGTGGGGAGCTGAGGCTTCTGTGCACCTCAGTCGCAGCTGGGAGCCGACAGGCAATGACGGGTGACGGGCAATGAAGGGGGATTGTATTCCAGAAGAGGCGGCCACCTGCTGCGACAGGGGATTGTGGTGAGGATAGTTCATAGTGGGTACTGGCCCTCTTTGGGTTGTAGCTTAGGCATTGGAGTTAATGGGAGTGGGTGGAAATTAGAGGTAGGGATAATTAGGGCATGGTGGCATATTCTTTGTGACCGTGGAGGTGAAAATAGTTAGGGGCTTAGGTAGGGTTTTTCATACTCTTAGGGGAACAATGAATGTACGGATTTGGATTTGTGTGGAGTGACATGTGCCTGTGGCACGAGCATTTGTTAATGCTGAATTGTAATGCCTTTCTTATTACCCACAGGATGCATACATTGTTCCATTCATTAGTTTGAAATGTGTAAGTAAGGGTGTGATTTCATGATTCAAACACATGTGGGCTGCAAGCTCTCACCCGGACTACGACGCACAAGGGTGGGAGTTTGTGGCTGACATGCTGACACCTCTCAGCTTGGCGATGCCATGCATAACTCCTAGCCTACGCAAGTATTTGAAGGTGGTAACCTTGTTTCAGAGGTGGGGGGAATTCAACTCCTTGCAACAATAAAAAACGGGCTCAAGTTCTTCCAAGGAAAGAAGTTGATGAGGATCATTATCATTGCGGAGGAGGAACTCACCCACAAGGTCCTTACTGGCCTCAAGAACGATTTTGCTATGAGCGGCTTGGGGCGTTCGCTCGACGTGCTCCTTGATTAGGGCGTCGATGCGTTGGTGGCTATCCCTGTAGTTGCCGACCTTGACCGGGTGACGATGATTGCCAAGATGAATGCACGCCCGCTGAGTGGTGTCGTTGCCGTGGACGTAGAAGATTTTGGCAATGCAGGGTGCAATGCATTTGTGTGCCTCCTTGCAGATCTTGCACACTAGAGTGGAGGAGGTAGGCACGGGACCACCAACTGGAAAAGGGTCCTTGGTAAATCCATCAAATTCAGTATCATTGACTGAGGAGGTACGATGAACACGTTGGAGGTAGTCGCAAAGAGGATTATGGCACTGGAGGTGGCCAACGCACGTGGAGGAACGAAAAACAAGGCCTAAGTCATTGCTAATGTTGGTGGTTTGGGTTTTGGTCCAGACATGGCCGTCATAGCGTTTGTCCATGCCGTCCATGGATTTGGCCTTCGTATGAGAGGAAGAGACACCAACGGGGGGGAGGACAAACATCCGATTCCCATCAAAGCGAGGAGGGAGGAAATTGACCTCTTCAATTTTAAAGTGTCATAATCTAGCTTCTTGAGGATGTTCTTCCTACCGAGCATGGAAGCAAGAGAACGTAGGCATTGAAGAATGAAAATGGATGGTTTGGCAGGGGATGGAAGATGAGGACATGAAGGTTGAAGGCCTACAAGGGGGGGTTCAGAAAGGAGGAATTGAGATGAAGGGGATGGCTTGAGAATGAGAGTGGATAGAGGGGGTTCATTACCATTGGAGGAATCTGAAAGATGTATGACAGTGTGTATACCAGGTTCAATCTTAATTTTAACCACGGGAGGAGTTTTTAAAGTGGAAGAAGATAAATGAGGAGGGGTACGGATTTCCGTGGATACATTGGAGCAAGAATGTGTGTGAGGCCAAACCCACCACCCTTAAGCGTCCTAGTCCGGGTGATGGTTTTGAGACTCACATGTGTCATACCAAAAGTAGAAACATAAGATATAAGTCCCATCTCAATGAACCCCCAACTTCTCTTAAGTCATGATATTTTATTAATGCAATTTTCTTGAGTGGGCATAGCATTGGCCGCCTCAAGGGTCCATCCCACGGCCTTAGCTACACATGCTCTTAAGGACTTCCCTCTTGAAACCTTAGTTCTGGCCGTTGATTCTTCACTAGTGCTCGTCACCTCGCTGTAGTTGTGATTTGTTGACTCCATGTGATGAGTACACAAGTGTTAAAAAACACTCATTACTCTCATCACTTAGCGTTACATCCTCTTCCGCAATTCTTCGCCATTCACTCCCAAGTTCGTTCATTCTTCGCCATGGCACCCTTAAGTGCTTGATTACAATCCCAACAACTTAACTACAAGTTCTCCCCCTTGATATCACCTTATGATGCCTTGTAGTCAACCCCCCAGCTAAATGCTCATTACCTAATTAGCATTAGGTAATATTCTTATTAACTAACTATGACCCAATCTAATGTCCCAGCTGTCTAACTTCTGAACCCAATGCTGTATTTCCAGCAGCCTAACCTGACTAAATACTGTATTTCCAACAACCTAAATATTGTATTTCCAGCAACCTACCCTCTGACTAAACACTGTATTTCTAGCAACTAAATACTGTATTTCCAGCAACCTACCCTCTGACTAAACACTGTATTTCTAGCAACTAAATACTGTATTTCCAGCAACCTACCCTCTGACTAAACACTGTATTTCCAGCAGCCTAACCATGACTAAATATTGTATTTCCAGCAGCCTAACCCTGACTAAACACTGTATTTTCAGCAACCTACCCTCTGACTAAATACTGTATTTCCAGCAACTAAATACTGTATTTCCCAAAGCTCCAAGAGCTCAACTCCTTAGAGGAGAGAGAGCTTTAAATTCAACATGAATGTGGATGCTACAATTCTAAATGCCATGATTCCAAACACTATAAATCTAAATATCATGAATCTAAATTCTATAAGTCACATACAACAAGCCAAGCTCTAAATGTCTCAACCAAAGATTACTCCTAACAAATGTCAAACTAACTTCAAGGTGAATTAGTCTTGGTTCTTTACCTTGAGACCTTGCACGCACATGTACTCCGTTCTTGCTTTCCATACCCACACTTATAACACGTGGGGTGCCAAGGAGCACGAAAGAAAAGAAGATGAGAGAGGGAAGAGTCAAGGTTTATATAGTGAGTTGAGAGGGAGTAGGTGAGCACCCTCAAGATAAGCCCTTGTAATCATTTCTTACTTTGTAGGCTCTCATCCTATCTTCTAAGCCTTTGTCTCTTAAACTAACAACATAGATCCTAATTCAAACATTTAAACCAAGCAACTACCCTTGGTTCACCACTCCCTACGCTCACCTAACTAAGGAACTTCTTCACGCTACCTACTTCTAATAAATCCTCTCCACACTAGCCTAATGACTAAACATAACTTCATTCAAGCTTCACTCTTTTTATATTTTTGTGGATAATTATAAAATATCAAAACATAACTTCTAATGGTTTCGAAGGGTTAAGAACACATGTGAGCACCATTTTGGGTTCACAATGTGACAGTCCGTACACTTTGTATTTACCAGCGCAAAGTTCCCACACTGATGATCCGTTATCGGCAATCCTAGCATTCTCACGGATGGTCAATGACAAAAGAGAAGTATCATTATTATAAATCTTGCGTTTGACCCATATTGTACTATTTTGTAACGAAAACCTTATACTAAGGTGAAGGGAAGAGGTATATACAAATCCGTTTGCATCTATGGGGAAAAGAAAGGGATCCCGACACCATTGGCACGGAGCTCAACCATTTCTTATAAAGATGGGATTGTGGATGAGGAAGTTATGAACAAAGAGAGGGACGAATGTGAACCCTTAGAATGGTCCACCACTCCGCGGGATCACTTTTAGTTAGAATGATAGCATTAAAATTTAGAATTGATAAGGAATTTAGGGAAAATTAGTTCAATTAATAGTTAGCCGAGAATAATGAAGGTGAAGTACTGAGGACTTCGGGCCTTCAACCGGAAGTAACAAAATTCTAGTGAAAGGTAAGGTTGGTTAAAATGGAAACTAAGTAGTTATAGAAAATAGCGAAGTAGAAAAAATATGTTAGCTAGTAAAAACTGCTAGCTAAGCAAATGTTAGTAGATGCTAGTTAAACAAATATTAGTTGATGCTTGCTAAGCAAATATAAGTTTACTAGTTAATAGGGGTCACACAAGACTATTGGAGGTGTTTGGTGTAAGAAGACAAAATCGGCTTAAAGACTGTTGAAGAAAAAATAGAAAGAGAGCAAGGGGCTACTTGCCTACTTGCCACCTTGCCAACTCGATGGCGAAAAATTAAAAATGTTATAATGTTTCCCGTTGGAGCCATCTCGGCGAGAGGGTGGCAACCTCAACCGGGAAAAAACCCCGAGCCGAAATTTCGGGAAATGTTTCGAAGAATGGAGCTGGTGGCGGAGGGGTCCAACCCTTTTTTGAGAGGGTTTAAAACCCCTTCTTCCCCTTTCAATCTCTCTCCACATTTTCATTTTTTGCACGGCGAAGCCCTCTAGAATTATAGTTTGAAGGAGGAAACATCCTTATTCATTCAATATAGCCATAAGTTAGAATTCTTGTAGTTAGAATTTTTGAGAGAAGGTAGTGTGTTTTTGAACACATCCTTAAGTAGTTGTGTTACTTTCAAGCGAGTGTAGTGGACACAAAAACTACAATTTAGCCTTCATATTTTGAGGGAATTTAGCCCTTGATGTTAGTTCTCCAAAAAACCTAAGATTGTTAGAATCAGAATTAGGGAGCAAAAATTATGAGTGTTTGAATGAAGATGTCTCAGCTGCCTCTTAAATTACAAACGCTGACTTTGCAAGCGCATAACTAAAAGAAAAATGATCCACTTTCTTTTATATTTAAACACGTTATAGTTCTTGTTGTTAGCTTTTTAGAAAATATAAGTTTATCACAATCAGATTTAAGGAATGAGAGTTATGAATGTTTGAATGAAGGTATTCCAGTTGCCTCTTAAAATATAAGAGCTGAATTTGTAAGCTCATATCCGCAAGAAGAAACATGCAGTTGTTTTGATATTTCATGTTGTTTTAGATTTGATTTTAAGGTTTCTAGAAAGTCTAAGCTTGCTGGAATCTAAATTAATAAGCAAAAATTATGGATGTTTAAATGAAGGTATCTATTGCAACCCTTACTAGCCCCCCTTGATAATCTTGCCAATTTTTGTTTCTAGCAAAGGTTACGAGCGCTAACCCTTCGCATTCCGCCATGCTAATGGTTAGCTCCTCCTACCCCGGACCTTATAGTTCATAGGAGGGAACCAACCCTCCTACTTTGCTTTCGGAACTCGTTCTTTAATCGGTAACCCATTTCTTCGATGTGGACTTCCATCCATGGAAGTCCAATCCTATGTTGATCATCGCATTGCCGGAGCAACACTACAACAACCCGAAGCATACTAGGCAACTATGGCCTTACATTGGGCCAATGCAAATGGAGGCCGTGCCGTTCGGCCTCGGGTGGGTGAGGCCACACCACCTCACCCATATAAGCCTCTAGGACTCTACGCGGGGCCCCTACCCCACCGTCAAGAGACCTCTTGTCTCTCTACCAAGAGTTGGGGCCAAGTAGACATTTTCCCATAGCTGCTGGGCCTAGAAGCCCCCAGCAGCTTCAGACCATCATAACTTCCTTGTATGATGTCCGAGGCTACCAACCAACCACTCCATCTTCATCTACGTTTCACGTAGATGCCGATGGACTCCTCACTTTTCCCATTTGGGCAAGTTATGAGGACGTTATGCCTCTTTGAACCTTGGCAGTCCCGGGAGTCACTCCCTGGCACTGCTGCACCAGGGCGCTGTCCCGGGACAGCGCCCCCACTCAAATGGCCATAACTCCTAGCTCACACATCCGATTGAGGTGTTCTTGAGCGTTCTAGAATCACCACGCCATGAGCTACGCATAGCTTATGGCCTTACCCTCATGCCTCCTAGTCTCCGTGGGTGGGAGGCGTTCGCAACGCCCGGGGCCCTCACCCACACTAGGATCACTTGGGCCCCCTCACCAACGGCGCCACAAGTCCCGGGTGTCACTCCGGGGTCCCCCTTGTGTCCATTGTGTTTTGGGCACTCCTCATGGAGAGGTGCACGACAATATCCCAGCTGCCTCTTGAATTAAGCTCATATCTTTGAGAAGATCCATGCTTTGATAATTGGATGAGTTATATTTATTGTTGTCAGCTTTCCAAATTATTATTAATTGTTCCAATTAAAGCTTGTGAGCAAAAGTTGTGGCTGTTTAAACGAATGGGTGTTTGCTGCCTTACGAGAAGAGGTTTGTCCATCCAAGGTGGGCAGGTACGAGTTGGTGTTGTAGGCGGCCTAACGTTGCAGTAGGGGTTCTGCACCAACATTTGCCAAGCCAAGATGGGAGTCAATCGGTAAGCGTTTTAACCCTACACCCTTCAATTTAGGATTGGAGGGAGCGCGGCAAAGTTAAATTCTTATCCCAACCCAACTATTCATGTAAGGCTAGGGGGGCATTACCCACCTAGCCGCCGAAGGGGATTCCAACTCCCATGTGTGCGGAGCCTCTCGGTTAAATATTGTGGTAGTAGCTTTCTATTCATAGCTCATTCGTGTGTGGTGAAGCCGGGTTAATCACCGGCATGACCACTCTGTATGTTTGTAGGTGGTAAGGTAGGAGTAATGACCCACGAAACCACCATCATGTTGTTGGCCCCAAAGGTTGGAGGTGATGGCCCCAACCCTTGAAGATTGTATAACATGTTGAATACACATATTGCCTTATTCTCCAATCCCATCAAGTTGAATTTTCATGGTTAAACCGTGTTAAACTAATTAATAACCAACATAATTTGTACAAACCCCGTGGATAAAAAACCAACCGGAAACTTAACTCGGAGGATTAAGACCACCCCTCCATCGGCAAATATCAAAGGGTGTAAGTATCAATCGACCTTCAAGAGACCCGCACAGGGCCTTGAAGGGTTCAGGTTAGGGCGTGCACCAAACAGATAGGTGGTGATGCCATAAATTATGAATTTAGTAACATAGGCTTTGTTCAATCAACCATAAACTAAGAATGAAGGTTGAGAGGGTGGGACTTAATTAAGGTCCTTCCGTTTAGAGAATTTAATATATAAGAAGTAAAGAATTAGAGGTGGCCTAAGGTAAAATGTAAGGTCATTTCATCTATTAGGGTTAGGTTGCCTTGATCCCAAGGCTGGTGCGTCTACGCGTAGACTTAGGATAGAGTAAGCATTAGATTAGGAAACTTGATAATTATCTTAGGCACTTAAAATCTAGGCACAACCTATCGGAAGGATACGACAGGATTATCGAATCCCTCCACAAATACAAAACACCCATTAAATATTAAAACAACCGGGTTCGGCTTAGGCACCTGCCAAGGCAGGCCACCCTCACCAAAGGGCTTGTGCGGTTGTGAGGCCAAACCCACCACCCTTTAGCGTCATAGTCCGGGTGATGGTTTTGAGAATCACATTCACTTCATAACACCATAATGTGGATTGCTATGTAGCTCCCATGTCCAAGGTACTCACTTCATCTTAATTCAACTTGCTTTATTATTTTGAGCCTCTTGGCTCATGATGGAATTTGATTTTTCAAGGGTCCAACCCGCGGCCTTGGCCATGCAAGCCCTTAGAGAAATTCCCCTTACAACCTTAGTTTTGGCTTCCTTTGTTTTGCCATCACCCGAGTCCTTAACATTATCCATCAACTCGTGTACTTAATTTAGTAAAGAGAGAAGTAACAAGCGTTCAGAAACGCTATTATCTCTTCCCAATGGTATGTACACTTGTTCACACAAAACCACACGCACAATACTACTCTAATGAGCTTACTTACTCGTCAATCTAATGCCTCACTTAAGCTATCTTCTAAATGCCTTTTAGAGCTTAACACTTCATTTGTTGGTAACAACCCGATCACCCTTTAAGTGGCTCCTCCCAAGTAACCAAGTTAATTCTAGTTTAGTTGATGCAGCTCCTACTAGCCCTCAGCTACTGGCAGTCCCGTGACAATAGAGCTGGTTAGCCTCGGTTGCTGGCCGTCTCCGTGACAGTAGAGCTGGTTAGCCCCTGACTGCTGGCCGTCTCCGTAACAGTAGAGCTGGTTAGCCTCGGCTGCTGGCCGTCTCTATGACAGTAGAGCTGGTTAGCCCCTGGCTACTGGCCGTCTCCGTAACAGTAGAGTTGGTTAGCCCCTGGCTGCTGGCAGTCCCGTGACAGTAGAGCTGGTTAGCCTCGGCTGCTAGCCGTTTCCGTAACAATAGAGCTGGTTAGCCTCGGCTGCTGGCCGTTTCCGTAACAATAGAGCTGGTTAGCCTCGGCTGCTGGCCGTCTCCGTAACAGTAGAGCTGGTTAGCCTCGGCTGCTAGACCTTGGACCAGGCCTTTCCAATAACTATTTGGGCCCTAATTACTCAACTCATCCCAAGATTACAAGGCCAAATAGGCTAAGCTAAATGTGCACTACATTAACTACAAGCATCTAACATCTAAAAACTAATGATTAATGAACTAGTGCCCACTTGACTAACTTGCCTTTGGGCTAAATCCTAAAGTACATGCACTATCTAAACCAAGCCTTGGCACACACTTCTACCTAAGTTCCTACACACCTCCACACTCAAGAGGGTGAAGGAGTCAACAACCTTGAAGAGAGAAAAGAGAGAGGAAAAATGAAAGAGGGAAGTCTTAAGTAGCCAAGAGGGAGAGAGGGAGAGTGAGGTAAGGATAGGGTGAGGGAATTAGCACCTCCAATCACAACCCCTTAATCCTTTCCTCCTAAGTAGGGACTCATCCCATCCACAAGGCCTTTCCCTTCCTAAACTAACAAGGTGGATCCTAATGTGGGCATTTAACCCGCGGAGCTCACCTTGCCTCACCTTGCTCCATGCTCACCTAGTCAAGGCATTCCCTCATTGAACTCAAACCTTAAAATAATCACACAACACCACCTAATGCCTAAAGTTAAATCCACACCACACTTCACTCTTTTTATGTTTTGTGAATAATCATAACACATCAAAGTCAAACTAAAATTGGTTTCGAAGAGTTAATCACCACATGTGGGCACCATTTTGGGCTCACAGCGGTACTTTTAGGCTCCCTCGGAGGGGGGTGCCCAAAAGCGCCACATAATTGGTGCGTATGTCGGGAGGGTGGATGCCCCGGCCAACCCCGGACGACATTTTCTTAAGTACGTACACATTCAAATTTAGAGAGGAGGAATTTAACCCTATAGAAATTAGTCATTCGTCATGATCCACGTGTGCTATGGTTAGTACTAGGGGAGGAACGTACGATACCCCAACCGCAAATACCGCGACCACATCGGAGGCGACTCAAGGTAAGAGGCCGAAGAACAAACAACCGGAACTTGAAAAAACTAAGGAAGCAAAAATTAAAGGCCTAAGTCCCGAGTTCGAGCACGAGAGGGTGGAGTCCCCTACCCTGGAGAATCCGGTTGGAGTGGTACAACACGAACCCATGGCGAATCCTTTAGATGCCATGATGGCTCCTAGGGGGCCTCCCATTGTAATGCCACAAGCATTAGCACCGAGGGCATGGGAATGCACTAGAGTCCAACCCTCTCGAATCCGAGAGGGTCTTGGACTCTTGGGTGCGGTTGTTTGGACCACATTTTGACTTGAATGGGTTGTAATATGGATGTGTATATATGTTAAGTACCTAGATTCATATGTACAAATCGTACGGGTATGCACTAGAATCCGACCCTCTCGGATCCGAGAGGGTCTTGGGTGGGGTTGCTTGGACCAAATTTTGAGTTGAATGGGTTGTAATATGGATGTGTATATATGTGGACTAGCTGGATTCATATGTTGAGATTCTTTGGGAATGCACTAGAATCCGACCCTCTCGGAACCGAGAGGGTCTGGATTGGGGTTGTTTATGTTAGAAAAATAAAGACAATATGATGTATTTATGATCTCAGCCATTTGAGGCTTAGGATGGATACCCTGGTGCAGGGTATCTAGGTTATTAGTTAAGACTTGGACCTTAGACGGGTATCAGGCTAATAGAGATTAAATCATTCAGATTGAACTCACCTCCCCGGATATCCCGAGGGTATAGAGGTGCTAATTAACATTAAGGACACTTAGCCCCGGTTATCCTGAGGGTATCAGCCATTACATCGACCAGAGTAGGTATGGCCAGCACGTCGGTGCATATAGATGAGGACACATGGCACATATATATTATTTTATTAATTTTATACATATAAATATCTCTTCTACCGTATCTGGTAGGTCAAGAGTATTGCACCTACATACTATCCAAAATACTATTTGTATTTGTATTCTTCCTCTCACAACACGTTATCAACACTTGCTCCTGGCCTTACCGATTTTTTTTTTTCTCTCCCACAGATTTTTCTATCTCCCCAATCTGATAGTAGTACTCTTGTGAGGAGACCGAATGAACACATGAGTGAATTCTTTAGATTCGGCAACACAATTACTATTTGCACATAGACACATCAGTTTTTGTGTCATCCCAAGTTTTTACTCTATCTCCACTCCAGAAGACTCACCTCTACTCATTGTCTATTAGTACACCTTCCTTAACTGTTATGCTGCCCAATTTTCTGTAGAAATTTTTTCACCTTAGAGTCCTACTATTCATTTACAGGAGGGATACTCTGCCCAAATTTTTCATAGAAATCACTTATAGAAGGGTTATGCTGTCAAAATTTACTTAAATTTTTTTACCTCTCTCTCTGTCCTACTGTTACTCTGCCCAATTTTCACCAGCTATAGCTTGTCCATATTTCTCATCACTAACTGAGACATACTTATGGAGCACCCTCACTTGTTGCTGTTGCTATAGTTGTTCAAACTCGGGGCAGAACACTCTACCGAACTCTTGTTTTGTTTGTTTTTCTATATATATATATTATGATACATATATATATATATATATATTTGTATATACTAACTATATATATTTTATACATATATATTTTTTCTATTTATTACTAACCTATATATATTTATACTTTGTATTATGTTTCAAATATATATATATAGTATACTCTTCAATATAAATATTGTAAGTATTTTGACTTACACCCTGTTTATATTGTTATTTTTTTTATACAAATATATGTATCATTTGTATATACTAACCTGTTTCCAGAAATATTTTCAGCTTTACACTGTAAGTATTCTGTTTTTTTTTTAATTTTTTGTTTTTCTTTTAAAATACAAATATACATTATTTGTATACACTAACAATCTAGCTGAAAGTTATTACTCTGCTGAAATTCTATAAGTATTTCTACCTAACTTTGAAGCATTTTGATTTATACATATTTTCTGTTTATACATATTTTCTGTTTATACATATCTTTTGTATATGTATATATTCGGTCTGTATATCCCCTGTATTTTTTAAATACTCTGTATTTTGTTAATACTTTATAAATTGTATATTTATTTGTATTCTGTATTCTGTTTATATACAGGTTATATATTGTTTAAACATTTTGTATTTCACTCCAGAATACTGGTTGTATTCTGTTTTGTATTTCTGTTTTGTATTCAGTATATACTACTATACTGACATACTATTTAACTAACTACTAACTAGTCATACATTTTGAGTATGTATAAACAACACAAACAATCTTATGCAACTAATACAACTATGGTAGAGTCCAAACTTCAAAATCTTCTCTTCCCGCCCTTAAACACTGATGGGTCTAACTTTTTAGAATGGGTGAATGATGCCAAAACAGTCCTAAGTGCAGAAGATTTAGCTAAAACACTTATTCATACTCAACCTACCAATTCTACTGATGAGACTGATGAAGTGGAACCCGAGATTCATGTGGTATCTAAATGGCAGGCCTTGGTACTACTACGCCGCCACATGGACCAGGCCCTTCGACTGCAGTACTTGGAGATCGATGATCCAGTGGACTTGTGGACCCAGCTTCATGCGCGTTTCGATCATCAACAAACGCTCTTTCTCCCTCAAGCACGCACGTATTGGGTCAACTTACGCGTCCTGGACTTCCCTGACTTTGGATCCTTCAACTCCGAACTTCATCGCATCGTGGCGCAACTTCGATTATGCGGCCAGAAAGTTACTGAAGCTGAGATGGTTGAGAAGACGTTGTCTACATTCCCACCAGCTACGGCGATCATGTCCCAGCAGTATCGCAACATGAAATTCAAAAAACATTCCAACCTCATGTCGCACCTGTTGTTAGCGAGAAGCACCAGCAGTTGTTGTTGAAGAATGCTGAATCCCGACCTGCACGTGAGGTACATATAACTGCTGTTGTCCCTGCTCAACCTGTTGCTGCAGTGGAGGCTCATGCTGCTGAAGCTTCTAGAAGACCACCTAGAGGTTCTTATCGGAAATCCTATCCCTCACACCCCGCAAGAGAGACGTGAGCCTATGGCAAGAGCGATGTGCATAAGGGATATGGCAAGAGGGATGTGCATGTGAGGAGAGATCAACCTAGGCCCAAACCCAACCCCTACAAGCCTAGGACCGATCAAACTAGACAATTTCAGGGTAATTATCACAAGTGTGGACGTAAGGGTCATTTCGCTAAGGATTGTAGAGCCCCTCCATATATGGTGAACATGTATAGGGAGTTACAACAACTCCGTAACCAACCCTGTCAAACCTATAACTTTGAGAACCCCCAATCCATCTCAAACAACGAAGACCTTGAAAACTATATGACTATCTACGAGCAGCACTCATTAAAACCAAATGAGGCTATCCTAGATAGTGCATCTACCCACACCATCCTCACAGACCCCAAATTTTTCCATTTCAGAGGAAATGAGAAACCCTGGCATGATTGCAAGATCATAACAATGGCCGGAAGCCGAAATATCAGATTTCGGGAGGGCCGGGCAATGGTGATATTGCCCGGGGGATTCCCCCTGAATTGCCCCAAAGCAATGTACGCCCCAGACGCCCCGAGGAGCCTGATCAGCTATCAGGATCTGAGGGCGAGGAATATCCACGTTTCCATTGCGGTAGAAAATGATGAAGAGGTTCTGGAGCTCAGGCAAGGGCTGACGATCCTTGCCACCGTGAGAGCAGGAGACGACGGCCTATACAAGATTGTCATAAATTCCCTTGACAATGTGAGCCCCATCTCTCTGATAGATGATGAAGAGGTGTGCATGGCTGCTTGGGCTGGAGACCCTGAAGCAATATGCCGCAACCTGGCGCAGGGAGTATGATCCGAGTATCTGTAAATACTAAATCCAAGCCTGATTTATGGCATGAGAGGTTAGGACATCCAAGCACGACGGTATTTCGCCGGATGCTTCCTTTGTTGACAGGTTATAACTTGGTCACAACAGATGCTGAGAAAACACATGAGTGTGTGTCAGCCCTAAACCCCCACCATTTTATGCGTTCTAGTCCGGGTGAGAGCTAAGGCTAATATGCACCTCATTTGGGTGTCTAAACTAATGCCTTGATTGATAGTCCTTCTCAGTTGGAAGCAGTTATAAATCCTCACAACTTTATTTCTTAGAACACAAGGTTTTCAGTGTTCAAAAACACTCTAGCACCTTGTGATCATTTCACACCCACACTTCCTTCTAGAAGCCAACACACCAACACATCAAGCCACTTAGCTTCTATACTTCCTAACAACT
Source organism: Polytrichum commune (assembly GCA_950295325.1). NCBI lineage: Eukaryota > Viridiplantae > Streptophyta > Polytrichopsida > Polytrichales > Polytrichaceae > Polytrichum > Polytrichum commune. The sequence continues at coordinate 32,112,343 of OX485809.1, forward strand.
CCCTTAATGCCCACTTACTCAACAACAACCTATTAATGCTACTTAATCCGATCCACTATCTAATCTTGATCCCTTCTCATGAACCCCACCTATTCTCTAATGCATAATCCCATGTACTTAAGGTTAAGCCAATCCATCTGATTTCAGTCGGCTCTCCTCGACTATAACTCCACGTTGTCCGTCCTTGCACAGTGCCCGTCAACTCCCGTCAATTGGCTGTCACTGCCTGTCACGCTCCATCGGTCCACACTCTGTACCGCTGTCCAGCTAAGTGCCTTTGGCCAGCTGAGTTCCAGCATGTAGGTGGCTGAGCCTTCTAACTGCTTGGTAGTTTAGATCGCCTGCTGGCCTAGATCATCTCGGTGGCACCTCACCAGCAATCTCTTCGCGCATGCTCAATGCTAGACACAGCTTGAGGTAACTTCCTTCTGTGATGATGCACGACTGCATTGGCAGTTCAGCATTCCCAGGATGGCTTCCCTTACGACCCCAAAATTTCCCCTTCAATGTGATTCAATGTTGTCGATCCAGGATTGCAACAACAATGATTCAGTGTGTGAGATTGCACTTGCCAGTTTGCGGGGAGATTCAACCCACATTGGTGCTGGTGTGCTCATTTCCGTGGCAGCATGCTCCCTTCCTTCAAATCGGTTGAGGGTATGGCCGAGCTCCTGATGTAGTTGCACCTAGTTTTTTTTTCTCGAACCCCCTCCTGAGTTCACCCAATCAGGGTGTTCTATTGCAATCCCTGCAGCCTTTCGCTCAACCTCCAAGCTCCGAAATTGCCCAATTCCCCTGTCGACGCTACCTCTCTCTGCCTCCCGTGCTTGTCTGCCCATTCAAAACCGATTCCAGCAACTCTCTCACATCCCTTCTCGCCTTTGCCTCCAGCCCAAGTTGATTGCCTCATGGCCCACATTCTCCGTCCTCCTTCGGCAGGAGATTGCCGATCCAAGCTTTTGCTGCCACCGGCCTCCAACCGCTCCCCTGCTCCTGTGCTACCGAACGAGAGCTTCCCAGTCGAGCTCCAACCGTAAACCAGCTGGGCATATCCCAACTCCCGGAATTGTCTAGGGCATAGTGCCCTCACTTCAAATCCGACAGAGAAGAATCCTAATTCGGACATTAAGCCCTTACACAAAATGTGAAATGCCCGAATACAAGCTCACACTTAAACCAACTCTAATCTAGGCTAAACTGATCATTACCACTACTAACGAAACCAACACCATCTCAAAAGCCTAAATACTAATTGACATCCTAAATCCAAATTCACCTTTTTTATATTTTTAATTGATTTAACAACCTTCAAATCCTAAACAATATTGCTCTTCATCATTTAAAGCAAATATGAGCAACAAATTTGGGCTCATAGTGTGTGACTTGTATTAAAGAGAAATACATTAAAAAGCCGTCACAATGGACATTATCCACTGAACTGCCTCCTCCCCTTCATAGAGTTCATGGGGATATGTGTGGTCCAATAAATCCAGCATCAGGGGTATTTAAATATTACTTTATCCTAGCTGACGCATCAGGGAGTCACTTTGAGGTGTCATTACTCCCCACTTGGAATATGGTTTTCCCAAGGCTATTAGCGATAATACTACGCTACAAAAATCATTTCCCTGAGCATCCCATTAAGTATCTTCGTTTGGATAATGCGCAGGAGTTTAGATGTCACGCATTCGAAGATTATTGTGTAGCAAATGGGATAGCCTTAACCAGGGTTGTCTATCGCGACGTCCTGCCACCGTCATGACGTCATGACGTGTCATGTCGGGGCGGACCCCTCCGTCACGACATAATAGGGTCCACGTAGGGTCATACTAGGGGGAAGCTAGTAGGGTGGGTAAAATACTTACCTTCTTGCCAAGGTGGCATCCAATCTGGCAGAAAAATCCGACGTGGATGTGCATATTTCCCTTGCCAGGTAAATCATTTTGCCTTTGTGTTTATCATTCTGTTAAAATCAAAGTAGTAAAATATGACAAATGAGGGTGTGGGGGGGAGGGGAACGGAGCGGACAGGGACGGGGGGAACGTCGGATGGAGGGCCGGATGGGGTACGGATGGGGGCCGGATTGGGGTTCGGATTAGGGGGGACCGGGTTCGGATGGGGTGGGGGGGGGGGGCGGGTTCGGATGGGGGGGAGGGGGTTCGGATTAGGGGGGGCCGGGTTCGGATGGGGGGGGGGGGGCGGATGAGGGCCGGATGGGGGAGGGGAACGTAGGGAGCGGGGGGAACGGGGGGGGGGGGGACGGGCGCTAGTAATTTTTTTCCCACTTTACCTCTACTTTGCTGACATGGCACCATACGTGGACATCGTAAATCCTACGTGTCCTGATTGGGGTAATGTAATTACACAAAAAAATACGGTAAAATTCAAGTTCGTCAGGATAAAGACGGCATCCGGCATAATGTCGTGACAGATACGTATTGTGACGCCACGACATTATGTCGGGATTAGCCTCCGTCACGACACAATAGACAACCTTGGCCTTAACCTACTCAGTCTCATATGAGCATGCACAAAACGGCCTAGCCGAAGCATTTGTGAAGAAAATTCAGTTGGTTGCCAGACCATTGCTTTTGCATGCTAAATTACCTTCTAACCTGTGGAACCATGTTGTGTTACATGCAGCCTCATTCTTGAGACTAAGACCAACCTTACTAAACACCCAAACTCCTTACGAGTTACTATCGGGTAGGCCACCTAATGTATCACACATTCGCGTATTTGGATGCCAAGTGTGGATACCTTTACCCGATCCAAAAAGATACACCATTGGCGCACACCGCCAAGAGGGTATCTATGTTGGATTTTATTCCCCATCAATAATCCGATACTTAGACCCGAAAACCAAGCCTTATACAAAGCCAGATTCGCGAACTATAGGTTCTTGGAAAACAAATTCCCTACCTTAACCCAACCCGCAACCCAAATACCTTTGAACTTTGGTGCACCAGAGACTTTAACCTTAAACCCAGACCCACCTACCTTCTTATCAAACACGGAAGTTATTAAACTCCTAAACCTGCGCGCATTAGCTGAAAACACCCCCGACGGATTTTCTACCCAACCACGAATAATTAGAAACCCATTACCCGGGACATGCCATGTTTTATATCGCAGAAAATCCAAACTAACTCTCATAAATCCCAAACCAGCTAAACTACCTAAAATCCTCTATACAACCAAGTCTTTAGACTCGAATCCAGACCTTACAACCTTAGATGAGGCCATGAAACGATCAGACTGGCTTAGTTGGAAAACTGCCATTGAAACCGAATATTCATCCTTACGAAAACACCATGTATTCGGTGAAACAACCATAGACCTAGATAAACCACCAATAGGTCATAAGTTAATCTTCACCAGAAAATTAGATTCCCAGGGGAGAGTTACTAGGTATAAAGTCAGACTTGTAGCTCAAGACTTTACCCAGAGACCAAGTATTGATTATGATCAGACCTATTCTCATGTAATGGATTCAGTGTCATTCAGATATCTTTTAGCCTTGTCAATTCAATTTTCCTTGAAAATGTATATGCTAGATGTTATTACTGCTTATCTGCATGGTAATCTAGACACTAAACTCTACCTAAACCCACCCCCGGGATTTCTGAAATCTGTCCCTAACCCGAAATCAGGAAAGTTTACAGGTTTGAGAATCTGTAAGGCATTATATGGGTTAAAACAGTCGAGTAGGACCTGGTACCACCATCTCTGTAATTTTCTGATCTCACAAGGATTTATACATAATAGTACCCTACCCTGTATTTTTACCTACAGCAGAGATTCAGGCTTTGTAATTCTAGCAGTATATGTGGATGATTTAAATATCCTAGGCACTTTTGAATTATATAAGCATGCCAAACAAATTCTAACTAAGAATTTTGATATGAAGTATTTAGGCCAGACTTCATACTGCCTAGGCCTGCAAGTCCATTATTCATCTAATGGTGGTATTCTCTTACACCAGTAAGCTTATGTGCAAAAGATCCTTAAGTTTTTTTCAGATGGATCAGACAAATCCATTAGCAGCTCCTATGATTGGACACAGTAAGACTAATGAAGATCCCTACCAACCTCGGGGAACATCTGACCTTGGCTTATTTTATCACAAAACTAACCACCCTGAAATCCAAGGTTTTGCAGATTCCGGGTTTAGAACTGACTTGAATGCAGGAAAGTCACAGACCGGATATATCTTTCTGAAATGTGGTGCCCCGATATCTTGGAAGTCAACTAAACAATCAGTCACTGCAACCTCAACCAACCATGTTGAACTGTTAGCCTTTCATGAGGCTACCCGAGAAGTTGTGTGGCTGCGGACAATGGAGCGAATTCTGGACCAGCAGTGCAAACTTAGGATTGAAGATAGGCCAACTGTAATTTTTGAGGATAATTCAGCCTGTGTTAGACAAATGTCATCAGGGTTCATCAAGGCTGATAGGACTAAACATGTTAGTCCTCATATTTTTGGATTTAGTCAGGACTTAGTAGATCAAAAACAGTTGAACATTGTAAAGATAGAATTTGAGAACAATATTGCAGACATGCCAACTAAGGCACTTCCAGCTTACAAGCATAAAAAGTTAGTATATGCAACTGAACTTAGAACACTCCAAGAAATCACCTCAGTTGAAGACTAACATTCTTTTCTCTAACCAAGGTTTTTATCTCACATCGGGTTTTTACTTGGTAGAATTTTTAACGAGGTTAAATTCATCAGCTTGAGGAGGAGTGTTAGAAGAATAAAGACAATCTGATGTATTTATGATCTCAGCCATTTGAGGCTTAGGGTATGTGAGCCCAAAATGATGCCCACATGTGTTGTTAACACTTGTAAAACGTTACAAGTGATGTTTTTATGATTTATCACTATTCATAAAAATATAAAAAGAGTGAAGCTTGAAGAAAACTAAGTTTAAGTATTAGGCTTGTGTGGAGTGGATTGAATAAGTTTAGTAGTGTGAAGACATGACCTTGGTGGAAAATGTGATAGGTAGAAAGCCAATGATAGTTAAATATTTGAATTAGGATCTTTGTTGATCGTTTAAGGAAGGAAGGCTTAGGAGATAAGATGAGAGCCTATAAAGTAGGAGGAGATTACGAAGGCTTATCTTGAGGGTGCTCACCTACTCCCTCTCAATTCATTATTTAAGACCTCGTTCTTCCCTCATTCATCCTCTCTTTTCTTCGTGTTCCTTGACACCCCACGTGTTATAAGTGTGGGTGCGTGAGAAGCAAGATAGGAGCACGTGTGTGTGCATGGATGTAAGGTTAGGAGCCAAGGCTAGTTGGCCTTGAAGAAGGCTTGACCTCTTGTTAGTAATAGTTGGGCGTGAATGATTTAAAGTTCAATTTATGGCTTTGTTTGAATACTTGGATTTACATTGATTAGCCTTATACTTATGCGGATGTGCAAAGTCTCTTATTAGAGAATTTAGTTTTGTTCGACTTCATATGAATTTTTGAGAGCCAAAAAACCGAGACTATGTTCAAATGTCCAAAAACTAGTGAAAAAATGCAGATTCAAAGGGAACAGGGTAGAATTGCGACCATATATTTTTTGGCAGTAGAAATATTATTACATACTCATATAGAGGACTTTATTACCTATCCATGGATACCAAGAACTCATTTTTTGGACTTCATATGAATTTTTGAGAGCCAAAAAACCGAGACTATGTCCAAACTCCAAAAAATAGTGAGAAAGTGCAGATTCAAAGGGACGAGCGTAGAATTGCGACCATATACTTTGTGGCAGTAGAAATATTATTAAATATTCATGTAGAGGACTTTATTACCTATCTATGGATACCAAGAACTCATTTTTTGGACTTCATATGAATTTTTGAGAGCCAAAAAACCGAGACTATGTCCAAACTTCCAAAAAAAATAGTGACACACTCTTATAGTTTTTGACTTATGATGTTTAGACTTAAAGTGTTGGATTCATTAGGTAGGAAGGGGTGTATGTAACTTTTGAATGTATTGGTGATTGACCATTGAGGTTGAACTTAGTAATGAAATGTGAAGGCCTGTGAAAGAGGGGCCACCATAAGTTACACAAGTATTTGTTTATACTTAACCTTATGTGCTTCATGGAATCAACAAACGAAGATTCGTGCAGTAGTGTGGAATCAACGGCGAGGACTCGATTCACACGAGAGAAATCATTGAAGACAGGCGTAGCCAAGGCGGCCGGGTGGACATTGGAGAAGGCTAAGGATGTGACCTTACCCGAAGTTAAGGAATATAAGATGACGTAGTGTGGGATTAGTCAAGTTGTGTATATTCCAAGGGTATATTGGAATCATACATTGAATTACCGAGGAAGAATTTTCTACGTGTCATTATAACTTTTCCATTCGGGCTAGGACGAAATTGAAGGGTGGGAAATTTTTGGTGACAGGGTACATAACCACTTGAGACTTAGGGTGCAAAGCCATCTGAGGCTTAAGGTGGATACCCTGGTCTAGGGTATCTAGGTTATTAGTTAAGACTTGGACCTTAGACGGGTATCAAGCTAATAGAGATTAAGACTGAACTCACTTTCCCGGATATCCCGATGGTATAGAGGTGCTAATTAACATTAAGGACACTTAGCCCCGGTTATCCTGAGGGTATCAGCCAGTACATCGACCAGAGTAGGTATGGCCAGCATGTCGGTGCATACAGATGAGGACACATGATACAAATATATTACTTTATTAATTTTATACATATAAATACCCTCTTCTACCGTATCTGGTAGGGTGAGAGGATTGCACCTACATACTGTCCAAAATACTATATGTATTCGTATTCTTCCTCTCACAACAACTTTAAGGCCTCCAAAGACGATGGGCTAATGACTCATGCATGACAATTATCTCAGGTTTATCGCATAGATGAATAAATTACAATAGGGGGCAAGTAGGGGTAAAACTCCTTGAATCAACTATGCTGATAGTGCTATAGTATATACCTCCAGAACAACTTCTAGTAGTTGTGTTCATACGAGTCCCACATTGCATAAAACTCTTCATTAAAAGGTAACAATCTATACACAACGGAAAGTGTGGTGGTGCGAGTGGCTGATGCCCTGCTGCTCTTCACCAATGTATTGCCACTCTTCATCAATTCCATGTTGTTCTTCACCGTTGCCCACTGTTCTAGATAGGTGGACAACACATGAAAATGAGTGTCATATGCATAGGTGCAAAGTGTGGCACATGCCTACACAAAGTACGTGGTCAATGATGAGGTCATCGCTTGACCATTCTTTCCTGTTGCCCATCATTCCAAGGATAATCATTTAAAAATATTTGAGTAGATAGTGTGGGGATGGCCTAGAAGTCGAGACATGAATTTGTATGCACATGTGCAACATGTTAGGATGGGACATCATGGACCAATAGAATTAACCTATATGCAAAGAACTTTTCCTCGTGAAGCCAACAATCTTATCTATCCATCTATCTAGTACAAAAATGCAAGGCTCCTTGGTTTGGCAACCAAGGACAGGGGGGTCTTCAACGACACTACAATTCCAAACTTTTCGTTCATGTCAACGTCTTTTGCAGTTTGGCTGTCTCCAGGAAGAGTCCAGTTGAAACTATGCAGAAGGTGCGCAATCACCACAGAGACCAACTGATAGGCAAACGCATAGGCCGGACACATGCGTCGTCCGGCACCAAACGGCATGAGCTCGTAGGAACTAAAGATCGCAGTTGCGTCCACGTTGCAATGTCGATCGTCCATGAACCGGTTTACATTGAACGTGTCTGGGTCTTCATACACGCTCGAGTCACGCTGAATGGCAAAAATGTTGAATATAAGCCGTGTGCGCGCGGGGATTTTGTAACCCAACACCTCGCAAGCTTGGGTTGACAGATGAGGAACGGACAAAGGCGCAACAGGATGCATGCGAAAGACTTCCTTGGTGATGGCTTGCAAGTATGGGAGGTTGGGAATGTCTGATTCTTGCACAAGTCGGTCAGTGCCCACCACCGTGTCCAACTCTCTGTGTGCTTGTTCCATCACATCTGGTTGCAAAACGAGCTCTGCCATTGCCCACTCTACTGTGCTCGAAGTGGTGTCCGTAACACCAGTGGTTATGTCCTGTACCAATCACCCCATGCAAATCGATTTTAGAAGCATCGTCAATCCTTAGCCAATTAAGTATCAAATAATATTCAATGTTTTGGGGCCAGTTCTTACTGAGCCATGCAGCGGCGAGGCGGGAACTTGGTCCCACATTACAACTGGTAACATGTTTCCAAACGTGTTGATTATTGGATGTAGTCGAAATCTAGAGCCTTATTGTTGCTATAATAACCAATTTAGCAAGAGAAGAAAGATGAATAAATATGACCTAGAACCTTTACTCCGACGGACCACTAAAAAACTAACATGTATTAAGGAACACGGCTCCAAAAACCAACTATGTAAGTGCTCTCACCAACATGGCAAACTCTTGGCAATGGCTTACTAGAGTAAGTCTAATACCCACTAGGATGTTTACTTCTTTTCCTATCTTCCAATTGTACCTTATAGGAACGTATATTGAACCTTCATCCACAATGAATCAGTTTACACAGATGCCACGAATCCCAAACTGTTAAGGATACCGATAACTCTTATACATTGGTGCTATCAGTACTGGCACGAAAAACATATATTAATTGGGATGTGGCAGATCATTACCGTGAGTAAGGAGCCGAGCTCTTGGTCCGAAAGTGGCTCCCCGTTGTCCTGAGGCGATGCCAACAACAAATCAACAAAGTCTGGCACGTAATTTCTAAGGTCTTCTTTGTGAAGCTGCTGCCTTTCCTTGGCACGCTCCTTGTGCTTCTCCACTTCAAATAGCCTGCCTGTCACTTCCTTTCGGAAGATGGTGAGTTCCTTCAGCGCTGAGTAAAGCCCTTGCAATCTTGGGACGAAGCTCAACCATGGCACGTAGTCGCTTATAACAAACTTAGATATCAAAGAAAGCTGCCTATCAATCACTCGCTGTAGATCTTCCTTCTCTTGCTCATCCTTCACCTCAGCTCCAAAATACCTATATATCCAAGATTCACAGTCCATGTAAGGTAGCTGTGCCTAATTCCAAACTAGAAACTTATTTGGCCACCTTGAGTATGTCCGAATGGTGTGTGGTTAGGTGAGGATCCAAGAATGGACATCAAATAGACGTGTGTTCCAAAGAGATTGGACTACTTGATCAAATTGTGTTAAGTATTTTAGTATTCATAGTCAACATGATTGGGGGAACCTATATGATCACTTAACGAGCACATGAATCTTCACTTAGATGATGAATAAATTGATATTCATATGAGCTCCATGAATTAGGAGGCAAATGATTATGGACACGTTCAAATTTGCAAATCATCCAACACTAAATTGTGAGGTTCATATCTTACTAGAATCCACTGCAAAGAGAAAATAATTTGTATTAGGCACATCTACCAAAATCATTTGCTTGGTTGATGTGGGATAATAAGCAACAACAAAAAATTTAAAAATTCATATCTAAAGAAATTCATATTTTGCAAGCAATGTATGTGAATTGTCAATACCACTTATCATTACTAAACTCTCCCAGCTTGCTCTATGCGCCCATGAAAGGAATTGTCCTAGCTTTTTATCTTTGAGGTCGTCCTAGGACCAACACCTGTAATACATGTTGAGTTTGGTAGGAAGCTACACCAAATAGTCCTATTAGTGTGGGTGAAAAACTAGTGTGGGCCACACTAATTTATGGTTAAGGTGGAATTAATGTAGGACCATGATCATGGGTATTCCCTTAAGTCTTCATGAAGGTTTCCGACCAACTATACATTGAATATTACTTGTAGGAAAAAAAAGTAGCACAAAATAAAATAATCACCCACATGAATTTCCTAGGAAAGATACTTACTGGGACCCACGATAATTTTCTACTAGAAACTTAACGTGGGTTGAAAATTCATGCGTGAAAATGTATAAATAAATCATTTTGGATGACAGCCGGAGGTTTCTAGTTGCGGTTCTTGGACAAATGAAAATAAAAAACCTCCGGATGCCAACCAAAAGTATTTATTTACACATTTTCTCACCATGAATTGCAACGGACAAGTTACAATGAGTGGTTGTAATGAACAAGTTTTCTTCTAATGCCAGTTGCAAGATTGGAAGGACACCATGATGGGAAGGTGAGACCAACATGAGAAAAGATTGTGTCCTAGGCAGCAACCGATGGCTAGGACATGCTAAGGCTAGCTCTTGGAAAGGTTCCAAAACATTCATTTAAATGTTCAAATTATAGGATTGCTCAGAGAATGAAACACAACATGATTTATGAAACCTTGCAAGGAATCTCCCTTTTTCTATTCTCGTTTCAATTACGTATCTCCAGGATTTCTCATGCATTAATGCTAAGCAAGCTCTTATTAGTCAAAATCTCATTATTACTTATCTTCACACATGAAGCCTTCTTGCAATTACCCAAAGTCCATTCAAGAGATGTGCCCCAATTGGAATAGTTCTTAGGTCATCCTGGTAACTTGCGAATTTGTCGATTTGCGCAGGGAGACAACTAAGTACACTATTCAAGAATGTTTCTTGTTCCGTATTGTCATGGAACTAAACAACTTGACTATAGTCTTACATTTTCTTTAGTGGAGATGGCTTTCCTTGATGAACATAACATTGTCAAGCTGCTCATAGAGTCACCCCAAAATGTGGAACTCAAAGTCATTACACCAAGAATAAAAGGACAAAATTCATATGCATTTATTTTGGATTTACAAATTTATGCCTACTCAAAATATGCTAGCTTCCCTAGACTACCCCTTTTAGGAATTTAGATTCGCCTACCTTGGTCCTAACAATGTTGTGAAAGAGGCAATCAAATCACAACTTTATCTAAGATAGATGTGCTTAATTCGATTATTTCTTTGAATTTGGACACCTATTTTTGAGTGGTACATCGTGGTTAAGTGTGGCTCCAAGAATGGATATGAATAGGACATGCTTTTTAAAAAGATTGGACTACATAGTCAAAACATGATAATCATTCTATGCTCAACAACAACATGATTGGGAGGGACTTATATGACCATTTATTAGTGAGCACGAGAATCTTCACATTGATAATAAATCAGATGTTCATAATATGAGCTCCAGAAATCATGAGGAAAGCGGCCACGGCCTTGATTTAGATTTGGCAACCAGCTCGTACGAATCGCACAGTTTTTGTCCGAGGAGAAATGGGCTAGTCCAAGAAAGCAACCATCACAGACCCGTCTACCTGAGCTTAAGTGGGCGGTCGTCCAAATTCAACAATACTTACCTCTTGTTAACTGACATCCTCGTGAGGTTGTCGGCAGCCATGGGGTACAACCTAGGTAGTAGAGTCAATGGGGCTCCCTTCTTGGAGTCTTGTAAGAGACCCCTCACCAGGTCTAGAACCTCCTCTGTTCAAATTCCCTGGTATGACGCTTGCCGTTTATGAGAAAATAGTTCCATGTTGCACAGTTTGCGTAGTTTCCGCCAATATGGTCCATCAGAAGCCGCGAGCATGCTTCCTGGGCTAAATGCCCAAAACAAAGTTTCTGGACGTGATAAGAAATCCACGTCATTTTTTTGGAATACCTCCTTGGCCACGGCTGCAGTTGACACCACAAGGCATGGCTGGGTCCCTACAAGCAGAAAGAGAATTTCAGTGAAACCCCTGGAGAAGGAGAACCGACAACGGCCCGTTGCAGATGAACCAGTTGAGTTTGAGATGTAACTGGTTAAAGTTCAAGACGTCAGGAGAACTGCCCATCATTGTAGAGCTATTTAAAGAATATTATACCTCAAATTAATAAAAAGATTGAGATTCGGGTGAAGAAATGTCACTAAATATTATTCGAATGGAACAGCTAATAGCAGTTAAATAATGTCATGATACTTGAACACAATCATAAAAAAGACGATACCAAAACAACAATGGTTCTCACCAACAACTGCATGACACATCGCACCATAACGATCATCAGTATTTTAATTTTATAAAAACAATTGTGCTCAAATGGATCCTAGCCAAGAAGAAGTCTATTGAGATTGCAAGGTCGCACCCAACCGAAGATACATGAGGCCCCCAAACTTGGCCGCCAGCAAACGAAGGGCTCGATGCGGGAGCCCGTCCCTCCCAGCCATGTCAAAAATATTACCTACAATGGGATACGGCCAAGGCCCTGGGGGAAGCAGTTCCCTTCTCTTCCGCTCAAGAAAATGCCAATGCACATTCATTACTATTAGCATCAATATTATACACATCAATGTGGACATGGCTAGGGTCTGAATATCACTCCCAGATCGCTGCACCCACAAATTCATCCCAGCTCTTGACAGGATTGAAATTCTGCCGGAGCCAGAAGAATACGTGCCATCTTGGACAATCAAGTGACTATCGCGTCGGCCTTGCAAGTCTTCTTCCATCGAAACTCGCCGCCTTTGAAGTAGTTTTACCAAAGATGAGCCGATCCTCACACAAATGACTCAGAGAAGTATACTATCTATTTCTGAACACGAAGCTACAGTGGTTCGAAGTCATGCCAAGGAAATGATGTGATTTTGTCAGGATCTTCAATATATAGAGCTTGAACTGCTTTGTTGTGTGCATGAGGTTGCTGCGACATAGAAAATTACATGGGCTGGATACCCACGTCTCCAGCAACATCATTCGATACCTTGGGAAGCTTTAAAAGCTTGACAGATGATGGGCTACATACACAAGCGTGAAATTCATGTCACTTTTCTCAGGCAGATTGTGGGACCAGCGAATCACATGTAATGATAGTCCACATATGGCTTACTCATGTTGTTTAGGAAGATTTTATGACTAAAGAAGTAAGTTGAGATTAGGGTGCAAATAAGGTTTAAATGCACAGGAAGGAATATAACATAAAATTAAATATAATATCTAGTATTTGTAGTCACCATTTCTACAAGCAAGTGATTAGGCCACCTCCCGTCCTTGTGGAGGTCATTTGGAACATGAGGTAAGAGGGCACCTCAAGTGTAGGAAGCCCAAGTGAAAAAATAAATTAAAATAAATAAATACTTGGTGAAATGGTGAGGATACCATGAAAAAAAAACCTCTTGGGTAGCAGCAAGAGACATAGTGAACGTCAACGAATTGGTGAAGCACTTTGGAAAAACTAGGAATAATGGTTCCAATAAAAAGAAGCGTAGGCATTGATGAGGACCTAAATCTCCTTTAGTGGGGGAGAGACGCTAGTAGCACACTTAGCTTCGAGTCAATGCCGTCAACAATATGTACTTGTTCTTTGGCTTAAGGCAATAAAGTTCAACTTTAGTGATGCAAAGAAAAAAGCATGAGATGAGGTCCTTGTCGCACACCTCTCCATGAGGAGTGCCTGAAACACCATGGGCACAAGGGGGACCCCGGAGTGACACCTGGGACTTGTGGCGCCGTTGGTGAGAGGGCCCAAGTGATCCTAGTGTGGGTGAGGGCCCCGGGCGTGGGGAATGCCTCCCACCCACAAAGACTAGGAGGCACGAGGGTAAGGCCATCAGCTATGAGTAGCTTATGCCGTGGTGATTCTAGAATGCTCAAGAACACTTCAATCGGAGGTGTGAGCTAGGAGTTATGGCAATTTGAGTGGGGCGCTATCCCGGGACAGCGCCCTGGTACAACAGTGGCCTGGGAGTGGCTCCCGAGACTGCGAAGGTTTGAACAGGCATAAATTCCTCAATACTTGCCCAAATGTGGCAAGTGAGGAGTCCATCGGCATCTACATGAAGCGTAGATGAAGATGGAGTGGTCGCGTGTTAGAATACGATATCAAACAACGAAGTTATGATGGTTTGAAGCTGCTAGGGGCTTCTAGGCCCAACGGCTAAGGGAAAATGTCTACTTGGCCCCAACTCTTGGTAAAGAGACAAAAGGTTTCTTGACGGTGGGGTAGGGGCCCCGTCTAGAGTCCTAGAGGCTTATATGGGTGAGGTGGTGTGGCCTCACCCACCCGAGGCCGAACGGCACGGCCTCCATGGGCTTTGGCCCAATGTGAGGCCATAGTTGCCTAGTATGGTTCGGGTTGTTATAGTGTTGCTCCGGCAATGCGATGATCAACATAAAATTGGACTTTCATGGATTGAAGTCCACATCTAAGAATTGGTTACGGATTAAGGGGTGAGTCCTGAAAGCAAAGTAAGAGGGTTGGTTCACTCTTATGAACTACCGTAGCACCATAGTTGGTTCGTACAAAAATAATTCCCAAATAAAAAATCGAAAAAATAAGAAATTATGAGTCCAATCAAATGAATAAGTGAAAATTTACATTAGAAAAAAAAATGAATAATGAAAAATTTGGACTCTTCTAAGCTCCAACCACGTCAACGTGTTATAAGAGGCTGCATGATTACGCGTTAATGGCTCGGCGTCTTGCTCATGAGCTTCACGAGGTTGCTCAAGTCACGGGAAAAAACGCCAAGCACTTCCCAACGCTACCCATAAAATGCCTTGCCTTCATCTTGCTTAGTAAGTGTAGAGGAGGGGCTCATGAGGGCGAGGAGACCCAAAGGCTTATACACGGGGAGCGGCTCTACCAACCTATACCTAACCATCGTTTTTGTGCTTTTATATTTGCAAATCACGTTGCTAGATTTTGTGTTGAGAGCGTGGGATGGCGAGGTGAAGGAACTGGAGGAGAGACTTCCATTTTGTCAAATGTCATATGTCCAGGGTTTAAGCGTTGCGCGAGTGTCTTCAATTTTTTGATTTATGATAGAAGCAGTTTGCTAGTTCAGGACAAATATGCTCGTATGCCATGACTCTCTGGCCCTTCCACTCACCTTCCTGCGTTGTAACTGTCATCAACAAATCAAGCTGACTTCCACGAATCTCATCAAGACCACAAATTTCAACGTCCATCTGGAACATTGATGTTGTTTAGAGCTAACGACAAACCAAGCTGTCTCTTTATGTTAAGTTTGCAACACTCAATCATCCAGTCGGCCGCATGCACTTCATCGATCTTCACCTTGCCGACTACTCACAACTCCAATTACGTCATGTGAGTCGGTGCCCAACTGAGGTGATCCTATATAGCCATATAACTCGAATACTCATGGTGGTCAATTAGTTCATTACCTAGTTTTCATATTGCCAAGTTTGCACTTCCAATCATTCACCTAATTCTCAACCCTCTGCTTTCTTAGACTTCATTCTCAATCAACCTCTTGCAGTTCACACTATCTTGGTTGTAAAGGTCTGTGAGTTTGGGGGATTGGAGGTTAAGTTCTTTCGTCAGTTTCAATTTCTGTTTCTCGAGTTCGCAAGAGTCTGCTAGCTGTGGCAGTTGTGAGTTGGCAGGGTGGTGACATAATTTCGTACTCCAGAGAGTTCTGGGTTCTAGGTATCATTATCCTTGCTTATGTGTGGGCATTCTGAGATTTCAATGTTTTTTGCTTTGTTTTTTTTCCTCTTCCAAACCAAAGGCAACCAACTGCAGTGGCATCCTTACAACATGATTGCAAAAGTGTCCCTACTGCAGCAGGATTGAGAAGTTCGTTATGCGCTATTAACTTACAATCTTACGTTTACAAGTGTCTTTCTGCGGCATTGCCAACTACCCCCGCATCCCCTTTGCACATAAGATAGTATATGCGCAAGTAACAAATCATGAATAATAACATCAAAAAGAAAAAGAAAAATAGAGAGGAGAGAAACGATTCTTCCTTCCCTTGAGTCAAGGCGGGGCCCTTCCTCTCACTCCCGTTTGTTTAAGTATGCCCTGCTCGGAGTAACTTGAAGGATCATTCTGTTTTTTTCACTGTTGCAGATTTTGAGGGGTGGCTTTTGAGGATGGTATGTCCGCTTGTATATGCTTGATGAGCAAGCGCCCCTTCAAACTTACACTTAAGTTTCACTTACAGCAATCACCGGTCCAGGTCAGTCCGAATGCGAGACTCAGAAGAAGCACAACTTGGTGAATCGTCACTTCTACTTCTGATTACTTACACTCTCGAACTCATCATCTATCGTCCTGGTCCTGGGATGTGTCGGAATTGGGGAATTCGAGGAATGCTGAGAGTGTTTTTCTGGGTAATCTCTGTGTATATGTATGTGTATGTGTTTGTTGGTGATCTTGTTTTTGGGCGCCCTTAAGTCAGGTGGGCTTGCTGTGAGCAATTTGGGTTTGGGTTTGGGTTTAGGGACCATGGGGAGTTTGTGTTGTGGGTTAAGAAAAGTTGGCGTACTTGGATGAGTTGGGGTTCAGTTGAGTTTTGGATTTCCAAGAAGGGGGGGGGGGTCCTAAGTATATCTTTGCGAACTGCCTGTAAATTCGATGAATTTGGAATTCGGGTGGGAGGCCATTTGTTGTGTTTTTTTTGTGGAATGTGTCGATATATAGAGAGAAGGAGAAATTTGAAGTAGCATGAGGGCGGTGCACAGCCATGAAAAGGCAGAGGTGGGAGCAATTAAACATAGAAAGAAAAGAACGGCTACAAAAATTCTTCGTGATCTTTTTTTGTGTGTGAAGAACCATAACCATCCAGTTTGTGAGGGGAAATAGAGACCCCACAGACAGAGACAGAGACAATTTTGCTTCGTGTTAGGGACATGAAGAAGTCTTCGGGGTCATGTAATGCAATTCTTTTTCTTCTATTTTCCTTTATGAATTCGAGACCTAACTTCGAAACCTGCCTCAGATCGAAGATTCATGGGCAGAGCCAAACATAAAGGGTTAAGCTCTTTCGTCAGTTTCAGTTTCTGTTTCTGTTTCTCGAGTTTGCAAAGTCTGCTAGCTGTGTCAGCTGCGAGTTGGCAACGTGGTGACGTAATTTTGTACTCGAGAGAGTTTAGTACTGCAGAGGCACTTTTTATCCCTTCGCTTATTTATGTGTTTTGGTGATAATGCAGAATGATAAAATAGATCCTGAGAAGCTGAAGAATGATCGTGAAGAGCTGAGAAGCTGAAGTTTGTAACCTGGTTTTGCAGGAGTGCCGAATTCTTTTCCCATGTGTGACCCCAGTCTTATGTGTAATACTATGTGTAATACATTGTGAGAGAACTCCACTACATTCATAAAAATGAACATCATATGTAGACAATGATGACAATGTTACGTAGACAATGGTGGTTAGTTGAATGACTTGTGCAACATTCAACTTTATGCGTAAATTCCAAACACATTTATGCAAATGAAAAATTATGAAATAATACACTTACACAATCAAAATTGTCACTTCTTTCTAGCTAGATTTCTAATAGTAATCATACTGCTTGAAGAAATAGACTTTGGCAATTCAACAACCTTTGTTAAGCTCTCTTCCATAATAGTGTCTAAAGACACTTCAACGTCTATTATAGTAAGAGTTCCTCATGGCATGATGAGCACAATGCTTAATATCGTACATGTGTCGCCCTGCAAGATTCACACTAGATTCAAGGCTAGTTGGTGTGTTGGACGTAGTCCCCCCTTCATTGGAAAAGGGACCTCAACCCCTAGGTTACATAATGTTATAAAATGTTACGAGGGTTCAAATGTTTATTGATAGATGACCCAACATTAGCATGGGAATTTGATGTTAAGGTGGCATACATTCTCAAACTCAATATATACTTATTGTGCAAGATTTTAGGGTGTTGGTCTTGGGTAAGGTGTTGGTTTTAGCACCATCTCTACCATATGTTCATGTAGAGTTCTTTCATTTTGTTTGCAAGTAGTTGATGGAATTTTAATTCTAGGAGCAATATCCAACAAAATCGTGCTTCCAAAAGGATATGCACCATTTTGATCGGAAACTAGAGTATCTAGGGGGTAGGGAGGACATCAAATTCACAAATTTCCCAACCTTCATCCAATTTCCATCTTCACTCAATTATTTGTACATGCATTTTTGAGAATTTGGTGACACATTATAGCTCTTCATAGACTCTTCATTGGCGTAAGAGTTGAGGAAGACATGAGTTCCACTCATGTCAATCAACATATGAGCTTTAGGCGATTATTATGGTCAAATGACTAGGTGGAATTTGATGAGTGGGGGATGAGTGGTAGCTCATAACAAGGACCACAACAAACAAAGCGAGAGAAAGAGACTCTTCATTTGCTTTATTTGAGTAAGAAATGTGTCTATTACAATGTTGCTATGAACTTCGAGAGGTTGTTGCGTTCAAATGCCTACATGGCATTTTATGGGCGATAGCTTGTTGAGAAGTTGTCAAAGAGGAGAGGGAAATAAGCTCCTCGTTTGTTCCATTTGAGCAAGATTTAAGCGCTAAAAAGGTTTGAATCCAGATTAAGCACTACATTAAAATTATTGAACAAAATTGGGGGAGTGGCAATTCTTCATTTAAGAAAGATATAAACTTAATGTGAATATAAGAATATTCTAGCTTTCAAGGAAGCCTTTTGCATTCTACCCATATTCAAATGCATGGACAAAATGTGATGGGTTATAGCTCGGTGAATTGATCTTGAAAACATCTTGAAAATAAATTTACCATGTGCTTTGTCTGAGTAAGAATCAAGATCATTTGAAAGTTTCGGTAGAATGCTTTGAGGTTATGATCTTGTGATTACACTTGTGGTTTGAAATTTTATCTTATGTAAGTATTTATACCCTTAACTTCCGTTGACGCTGTAGTGATAACTTCAAACTCTTAGAAGAAATTGTCGTGTCCAAAGAATAGGTATAACATATTGCCAAATCCTCGTAGGCTTGTCGTACGGTATGTACTAGCTTAATTGATACATTAACAATAAATTAAAAACTCTCCGAGATAATTGTAACATGTAAGTTGTCTAATGAATCATTGTTGGGAAGCTACAGACTGTAGATTGTGCGCTTCATCCTTGTGCCGACACTTGCCAAAGCCTGGAACAATTAGTGTGATTTTTACACGCCAACAGACAATGCATACCAGACTCAACAATATGATGGCAGAGCTTTCAATTTCTAAGTAAATACTTCATGGACAAGTTTTAATGCAAGTCTTAAGTTGCAGGTGGTGATTCACTGTATTTAATTAGAAGAAATAGACCAGTAGGCCAGAAAGCAGTGTCAATCTTAAGACAGGCTCGTGCCTGAGTTATATCTAGTTGTAACTGAGCTCATCATGAATCATCGGCCTTTGCATCTTCACAGGAAATGTATTGTATGTGTGGATCACCGGAATGTGATAAACTCTTGTTATTTACTAATCCAACCCAATTTCGGTGTTTACAATTTGGTCCAATTGTGGTCACAAAACCTAATGCTACGTACCCCCCATTATTCAACCTTAACTCTCAATTTCATACCCTTGGAATTCCACTCCCATCCATGAATAAAGAACTTTGTTTTATGGGAAATCCACAAGGTTGAAGTTGTGAATACACAGCCTAGGAATACGTACTTAAATGCAAGCACCAAATGGGATATTTATTGTGTTTTCAATTCCGACTTCAAAAGACTCAAAGACGAGAAGCAAAAGGAAAATGAATCCTAGTTTAAGAAGGTGTAGCAATATTACATGAAGCTTGAAGCTTGAATTGCTGTTGTCCATGCAACCCTAAACCTCCATTGCTCTTCGTCAAAAAAAAAAACTGGATGAGAAATAAGCAAAATGTATGTGGACATGTGGATGCATTTGTTGAAATGGTTGCCTTTGGATGAAAAGGACCATCATCCACCGATGGAAGGATTGGTTGGCTTATTTAGGGTTTCTTGGGGGGGGGGGGTTCAAGAACCATACACATTATGCTAAAGTTTATAGTATGATGGTTGTATGTGTGTAATGTGCAGAGTAATATCTGCGTAGTGTAATGTATGTGCAAATTGTTCACACGAAATTTCTACTACTTATAAATAAGATAGGGTGATTATAATTATGCGACTTCAAATTTTATATATAATGATAGGGTGTTAAACAATACCATCCACTAGAAATTTAGCTACTTATAGGGTGGAAAATATTCAACAAAGGAAGGTAGGTACCCCCCCCATTAAATAGGGGGTTCTCGCACATGTATACATAAATCAAGTGTAGGTGCACCCACTGTGGCGACGTGGCCTCACATGCAGACCTATAAGGTTGCAGTAACAATATGGCAAGTAAAAGCAACCTAGATGCCAACCGGTTGACATGCTCTAAATTAATCCTACAACCTTCACTAAATTTCCCTCCCAATTTGAACACTGCACAAAATTCCACATTGATGTAATTTTAAAGTGAAACGAATGCCCTTTGTTGAATAATGTAATGTGGTCACTACAAGGTTGTAGAATACATAAATTGGATAATTGGCTTGTTGATGTTTAACTTTCTAGATGAGTATCATGTTATGTTAAAGCAACTGATACGACTATGGCAACAAATTGCTCAAAGCTTGGACAATCAAATTTTATAAGGTTTTATGTACAACAAGTGAATGAAACCCAGGGGATGCACTCCATTGTCAAGTTGAACATCACATGCAAAGAAAAAAAAAATTACATTTTCTAAGTTACATCACCAAAATGGGTCAAATTTTTATCAAATTTTTTTTCAAGAGTAGATATACAAAATATCTATTACATAGTTTAAAATGGTAACCAAATTTGATGATTTTTTTTAATACAACATACTGCTTCTAACTAGAATGACACAAAATTGAACTAAAACAAACACTACAAAAATGAAGATGACTAAAAAATTAAAAAAAGATATTATCAATGTTTATGTATATGTAGAAAAATATCATAATTTTTAAAATTATCTATGGCATATAATATAGGGGTAGCAAACTTTGATCGCATGGGCGAGGGACAATCGCATGGAGTGCAACCCCTGGGGAATGAAAAAATACCTAGACTTTATATGCATTGTGCGCCTTTAGTATTATGAGAGGGCCAATCCTGGGAGTACAAACACACATTTCAACAAAATATTTTGATGTCGTTCATCATTAGATCATTGTGCATGACCTACATCGGAGAATGGTTGGGTGCTTTGAACCGATGGTCAAACCACCCGAATTCTCTTCATTGATAAGTTTAAAACTTTGCAATTCCAACCACTCACATTCATGAACGAGGGACCCTAAGGTGATACTAAGGGTGCGCATAGCCAATTCCCTTCCATAGCAGATTCGCCTTCCAGTTAAGAAGGCAAGAAGGTGGAAATTAGGGCCATATGCACTCCACTTTGCATCCAAATAAAGATATATGTTTGGATTAAATGTGGAGGCATCTTCACCCCACATGGCTGGATCCCTGTTGATGGCCCATATATTGGCCAACACGGTTGTGCTTGCGGGTATGTGATACCCGGCCAGCATTGCGTCCTCAAGGTTGCAATGTGGGATGGCAAGTAGGGTTGGTGGATGAAGACGCAAAACTTCCTTCAACACAATCTACAATGCTTAAACCAACAAGAGCTCATAGAATAGTAAACAAGGTGCAATATTGGCATGGCAGGCAATTGGTACATCTGCACAAATTATTTTTAGAAAGAATGGATTAGGAGTGTGAAATTCTAGAGAAGTGGCAACATACTACAAGGACTATCTATTCTGACAAAAAGTAAATTATTTTCCCATTAAAACTTTGTACATGTCATTTCTTGCGTTGGTTCAGACCCATTGAATCCCACTACACTAAATATGATATTTAGTATGACTTACTATTTGGAATCACGCAATGCTGTATCTATTTAGTGTACATCTCATATTTTGCCAACAAATGTTAAATTGGTAGTTTGGATATTATAGAACATTGACAACTTTACTTGGTGAAAAAAATATCTCAATGGTAAAAAGATATCGTACTGTGTTAATCCAAATAGCAAGTCACACTAAATATCATGTTTGGTGTACCTTCTGGCACTAGTAAATATGTAACATGAGATATATAGAACCCAAGGTTCACGGACGACAGAAAAAGTGGAACATTTGCACTCTAAGTTTGTGTACCTGTGATTCCTTGGTTGAATTTGCTGCTATGTGATTGAGTGCAATTTATGGTCGGCCTCTACTCTAGATGGACAAGTGTATGGAAGCGTATGATGTAAGATACGTTGGTCTTAGAGCACCCCCACTGATGGAGCCACAAATGGGCTTCTACTATTGGTTTTCTAGACTTTTTACAAGAAGGTCGTATGTTCCATCCTTCTCCACAACCCACATAAAGTTTAAGTTCTTATTGCCCACCATTTATGTTATAGAGGGCACTTTCTCAAGACCCTTTGGCTCTTCAAATGTATTGAGTCAAATCATGAGAGAGAGAGAGAGCCCACTTTCCCATAATTGCTTGGCAATAAGAATTTAATATACATGTGGGTTTTGAAGAAGGATGTAACATGCAACTTTGCCTTAAAAGGTCTAAAAAGTCAATGATAGAGGTCCATTTGTGACTCCATGAGCGGGGATGCTCTTAAATTGTCACTTTCTTAAATCTAGCAACCTAATTTTGAGTGGTCTATGGCACGGCTTTTACAAAGTAGTTGTGAATGGCCACCAAAGGGGTGTGGTTTCTTGAAAGATTGCATGATATGCTCAAAATACAGACACCATTCTAAGTTCAATAGGAGTGAACACAAGTGGAAAGCCTATGTAACCATCAAGATAGTAAGATAATCCTCACTTTGGACTCTTAAGATTTTGCAAATCTATAGTAATTCTAAAACTTGGAATGAAAATCTCAGTGACTCACAATTAATGATTGGATTCATGTAACATTTCCAAGCCAATCCAATGACCATTTAAATATTTTTTTGAAGAGTTGGAAGTGCCCACAATAGGGCCACATAAGGTATGTGGGTGTCATTCAATTCGTTTTTCATGTCTTCCAACTTCTACCGATTAGATTTACCCAACGGAACTTGTTTTGCATTAGAAAATTCACAATGGAACATTAAACAATAATAAGATTGAAAATTAGACCTCTCTTGATTTAGTTATGGATACTAGTATTGTATGTTTCTTGATTTCTAAAATTAATACATAGGTCCTCTAAATTGTGTCGGTTGTTGAGTGTGTAATTGCGACTAAAAACTCAAAGACGTGGTCCAATCTCTTTTAAACATGTGCATGTATGATGTTTGCTCTTTGACAGTCACCTAACCACACACCAATCAAATGCATGGTCCAATTAAGAAAACTGGAACTAAATAACATTGGCATTCCTTGTAACCTCACCTTTAGAAAAGGAAGGGTAAGTATGAGATATCCATTTGCAACAAACTGGACAGATGGAGGTTGGAAATCAATGAACAGGGAGAACCGGCTGCTACTTACAGATAAACTCGTTGAGTTTGAGAAATAACTCGTTGAGGTTCAAGACTTCAGGAGAATTACCCATCATTTTAGAGGAAGTTATAGAATATATCCCAATTTAATAAAGAAGAACCGAAAGATGTTAACATGTAACCAGTTGGACTTGGAAGCATTAGGATCTCGACCGGTCATGCCCAAAGATCTCTCTGGGCACTATTGGAAATGCAGTGTTGAGTACACTCTAAACTTTGTAGCATCACACCTGTGGCAACCAAAGTGCACGTAATATTGTAGAGTTTTGTGGTGTTAACATGGATGTGTGATACTATAGATTTAGTGTAGTATGTGATATTATGGAATAACACAAAGGAGATGTGAGGACAATTTGAATTCGTTCTCCCATCACTTACGCTAGTGTGGTCCACTCCACTTGGCCTTCCTGGGCGATGTGGCGCACGCATGCACCAACATTCAACAAGTGCCAGAAGAAGAAGAAGAAGAAGAAGACACTCCACATGTTGACACATGGCGCAATGCGGGGGTGTGGGATGACTTCTTGGATGGTTTGCATTAACGACAAATTGCGTGATATAAGGGAGAGAATTGTGACAATAAGGAGTGAGATTTGAACTACGAACATCCGTTCCCTAGGGTTTTGGGATATTAGAGAGTGTGTGGCATTATGGAGGTTGATATTACGGAGTTTAGGGTTTATTGTGCTAACCTGCAAGTAGGGCAGCTGAGTTGCAATGCCCTCGTCCATGTGGCCACTAATCCCCTCGAAACTCGCATCCAATTCGGACTGCAATCTTTGCATAACATGCGGGTGGCAGACAAGCTCCAACATGGCCCACTCCGAAGTTATCGCCACAGTGTCCGATGCAGCCAACATCAACCCCTTCAATATCATGCGACCGAATTATTATGTGCTTCATCAGCAAACACTATTTCTTTATCCCACATGTGAATTGAATCACCTCATTTGCATCATCATACATCCCATAAGGTAGACGTGTGTAAATCAAACACAACAATTATCTGAAGTCCTAAGTTACATGTGGACCTAAGAACTGGCATCAAAGAGACTTGTGTTTAAAAGAGATTGGATCATGTGCTCAAAATAGGTTGAACATTCTACCCTCAATACTCCACATGATTGAGGGACCTCATATGAGCACTTAATGAGCCCGAGAATCTCCATTTTGACAATGAATAAGATCTTCATATAAGCTCCGCAACCTAGGAGGCAAAATGGCTACGGGCACAGTTCGGATTTGCTAATCAACTTGCATTAAATGCGAGTTTCATATTACCCTGTGAGACAGATATTTACGTGGTGGTGTGGCACGCTTCCGCCTCCCCCTCCAAGCGGGTGTGTCTTCTCGTTTCCTAATTCATTCTTGGTGTCGGCTTCTCGGCCTCCTGTACCATACGAGAAAAACAAAACACAACACACAAAAACAAAATCAAGGAGTCAAGGACTCACTTGGGTTAGGCCCTCGATTATGGTCTCACTTAGCTTGCCTTCCTTGCTCATATGGAACAGAACTTCCACAAAGTCGGTCTCGGGCAGCTTGTCGTGATCTCTGAGTTGGTTTCGGACCGCTGATTGTTTTCGATACCAGTCCAATAAACGGGTCATTATTGTCTTCTTACGTTGGGTGAAATCCTTCCATTTCCTCTCAAGCCCCTGCAAATCCAAAGGCCTGAGCACAGACAGGCAGACATCGCCAAGTATGTTGGGAGCTGCAAAGAGTCTTCTAAACTCTTCCTCTATCTTTTTGAAATCCTGGGTTTGCAGGCCATCATGTTTCAAAAGCTCGGAATCGACGAAGGCCTTGTTGAAGAAACTGCGGCAGGCATTGCGGACCGCAAATTCGTTGAGAATATCTCTGAGGTGCACGGATTGCCCCGTGCTTGCATAGCTCTTGACCACTGCCACCATCCTCCCAACTTCCTCCTCGATCCCGTGCACCAGTTGTGGCATTCAATTTCCGGGCAGCGAAAAAGTTCAGTTCTGAGGATCTGTTGCATCTCGCGCACCTTGGGCGTGTAATGACTCAAGGCAAGATCGCAGTCTTGGTTCACGTACTCTTTATTTACGTACTTTGAGGTTGTCTACACGAGGTTGTGAATTGGCCGAGATGCAAACTGGGCATTGCTAACACAGAAAAGTTCCTTGGCCATTTTTGCATCGGACACGACAAGTACACACATGTTTCCCAAGTACAAGCACATGATGTTGCCATATATAGCGGTTTGCAAGCCGTGCCAACGACAAGTGTAGTGATTTTCCCACAGAGAAGAGGTTGCCAAAAATTGGCCACGGGAGTGGGCCTGGTGGCAATCTACGCTTCTGAGGTTTCGAGGTGTAAGCATAATACTCTGTTGTGAGCACTAAGATAACCAAGACGGCACTCCATGTCTCAAGGGCTCGCAAGTTAAAGCTTTCCATTATACGCACTGCCACGTCTGTGTCCCTCATGCAAAACACCTCAAGAGTCAACCAGATGAAATTGAATGCAGGGGTCCAAACCTGGCTACCAGGGTTTCTCAAATTCTGGCCATCAACATGATTGAATAACACATATATTGCACATGTCAGAAGCCGCAAAGTTCGCTAAGTTGTAAATATTGAACTTCCATAGGTTCCCGTCATCTTGCGGGCATGGTATGGAGGGTTGGGGTGAACCGACCCGTACATTGGATGACCGCCAATGCCGGCGCTTCATGAGTAACCTCATCATCTAAACCTTTCAACTCGTAAATGATAGCATTGGTGTGTGGAGGCCATTGACTTTGCTCCTCGCCCACACCCATTTGAAAATGAATGGACTCATCATGATGTGACTCCACCACACCATCCGTAAACCTGACATCCTGAGAATTAGACGGACCCGGATCCGTGGGAGGAACTTGCCTCCTATTGTTGAAATTCTGTGGGCCCCCTTGTCTATTCTGAATTGGAATGTATCTATTCACCGTTTGCAATCCCACCGGAGGGTGAAAAATTTGTCTTGCATTCTCATGGTCATAATACAAGTTCGGTGGCCTAAGTTCATTTGGTGGTCCACCTTGTGGCCTAGCTCCCCTTATGTTGTCTCTAGCTTGTTGTTGTGGATTGGTCATCGGGTTAGGCATGCTAATGATCTTATCAGGTTGACGACATTCGTCCGAAGGATGGTTTCCCCCACAATTACTACAACCATAATCTTGTCCCTCGGACCAACATTGACCCTATGTATGTCATCTTCCACAAAAAGGATGAAACTCTTTCCTTTCCATATTTTGACCACCTTGACCTTTAGGAGGAGGTCCCCTATTGTTACCCTGTCCATACTGAATTTGTCCTTGACCTCTTTGGTTTTATGGAGGTGGACCGCCGTTCATCATTTGATCCCGGTTTTGTCCACTTCTACAAAATTGACGAGTGTGACCCGGTTGGCCACACTGAACGCACCACAATCCCGAAGCATGCCTACCCGACTTAACTTGAGGAGGAGGACCAGGTTGTTGACTCCTAACCATCAATGACATCTGATCCGTAAGACTTTGCATTTGCTTAATCATGACCTCCTGAAATCCCAACTGACTAGTATCCAACATTTTCTCCACTTCCTCAAGATGAGGATCCATTCTAGGGGCGGGTAATTAATGCTAGAAGTGGTGCCGGTTCTCTAACCGCTAAAGGACGTGGTCCCGCATCACTGAGAGCGTATGGGGCTTGACTCCCATACTTACCTGGCTCTCCCTCCACCACTCTTGGTCGAATGGGGATGAATTGAGGGATCAATTCATCCTCCCTTCTCCACAATCTCTCATGATCCCTATCCAAATTTTCCATCTCTCTAGCCGCCCTCTTAGCATCGGCCAAAGTTTGAGGATTCCTCTTAAGAACACCTCTAATTGTTCCAAGTTCAAAATCCCCTAACTTGGATACTCACCCCAAGGTGAGTGTCAAAGTTGTCTCTTCCTAAAATTAATTATCCCTCTAGAATTTCAATGAACTAATGTGAATCCAATTAATGTGAGATTTTTATGCCATCCCAAGAAGGTGTAGCTCATACCTTAGCCGTGCTCCCTCCTCAAAAGAAAATTACATAAAAGAAAATGCAATTCATTCCAAGGAAAGAATTGAAATGCAACTAGTCTAATCAATGACAAAAAAAATCAAAACACCAAGCAAGATGCTCACCGCACCCAAGTGCTCCTTCCTCTCCCTCAAGTTCGTGCCTCCAAGATCCAAGATCCTAATCCCGTTTCGCTCCCAACAGACGCACCATTTTGTCAACCCAAAGACCACCACCCTTATGCGTCTGAAGTCCAAGTGGGTTCCCGGGTTCACATGAGTCGACTTAATCCTTTAGAACCTTAACCCACCTCTAATGTTTCCCCAACACAAATGTTGAACACATCATTTTTATTCAACCTCATGAGGTTTAGTATTGAGAAATACTTAGTGCAACCGTGACGGTTGTTTACACAATCAACACTCTAGTATTTAACCTACTTGCTCAGTCCATCTTCCCTATCATCTAATTTCCCACACCTTCTACCTCCTACTATCCTAAAAGCCCTACTTACTAGTCTAGGTGAATAGTTCGGTTGTCTGTTCCCCTAGACTGCCCTGGCTCCTCCTCCTCCCAGGATGGTTGGGCTTCGGGTTGATAAGGATCACCCAGCCACGTGTCCTTAGCTCAGAACCTTGGAAAACAAAGCTATAGGCATCCCCAGTTGGCC
Source organism: Polytrichum commune (assembly GCA_950295325.1). Classification (NCBI taxonomy): domain Eukaryota; kingdom Viridiplantae; phylum Streptophyta; class Polytrichopsida; order Polytrichales; family Polytrichaceae; genus Polytrichum; species Polytrichum commune. Next base: position 32,140,315 of record OX485809.1, read on the forward strand.
GATCTTTGGCCCAGCCAGCCGCTGGTTCCCCTTCGGCATCTAGCCACGGCCTATTGGCCGCCAAATGGCCTTGACTCCAACCGTCCTAGCTACTGATCAGGCTTTCCAGCCACATTGCTTCCCCCTGATCAACCACCCTGTTGAATCATCCTCTACCTCCTTACCCCCGAGCGCACCTTTCCCATTCCGATGCGGCAGCCCTGGTTGCAATGTGATTTAACCTTGCATGTGAGAGATGCCTCACTCCTCTAATCACCCGAGAAAATGCACTGGCCTCCAGGTTCCTGTCGAACCTACCCACCTGATAACATAGTAAATTCAATGATGCCCACCCAGAATTGGCGATCTAGGTACAAAGCTCAAGCTAATGCCCTAATTCTGCTCCCCGAATCTCCCTCGTTCATCTCGAATTCGCGCCTGCCCTGGTGGGCTCTACTGTCTGTTGTGACCCTGAATTCAACTAACCGAGGCGCTTTCTCGACCGGTTTTTGCTTTCTCTCATCCTTGCGGCACAATGTGGCTCCTGAGCCGCCAGGTCCTTTGCTTCTCCTCCGCCGCCACCATAGCCAGCAGCATTTTCGCTCTAGCGTTCCCCTTCTTCATTTCCTTAGCTCCAACCTCTCTCAGTTCACCTCGCATGCCTCCTTCAGGGGCAGCGAGCTCAACATTGCTAAAATCTGGTGAGGCCTCACTCCCCCTACCCGAAATCCTGCCTTATCTGCCTCGCTGAACAACGCGCACACACCCACAGAAAGAGACTCTCCTCCCTCCGAGCATCACAGGGCCCCTCCCCTGGAACCCATAAATCTGGGCTCTATCCTTCGGGAGGGTTTGAACCCCTCCTAAAACCGAACCAACCCCATCCTAAACAAAACAATTATTATTGGGCAAGCCTAACATTCTCCCAAAATCCACACTAAAATCCTAACCTAACTAACTCACATCCTAACCCAACAATTACTGACGACTTAACTGATCCTTCAAGCCTCAATCCAACACCACACCCAATCCGTCCTCAAACCTAACTATATTTTAAACCCAACATTTTAACTCTTTTTATGTTTTCAAATACTTGGACCATGTCCAAATCCAAGATCTAATGAACTCTTGAATTTGAACCCTCATGTGGGCACCATTTTGGGCTCACAACAAGGATGGGGGTTTGTGGCTGACATAAATGATGCGTCTGCTAGGAGTGAAGCGGGATTAGGAGATTGAAGCTTGGAGGCACGAACTTGAGAGTGAGGAAGGAACACTTGGTGCGAGGTAAACACCTCACTTGGGTTTTGATTTTTGTCATTGGCTAGGTTAGTTGGATTTCACTTATTTTCCTTGGAATGAATTGCTATTTCATTTAGGCATTTTGCTCTTGAGGAAGGAGCGCGGCTTGAGGTGATATCCTAAACCTTATGGGGATGGCATAAGGATATCACATTAATGAGGCGATCATTAGTTCACTAAATTTTAAAGGGATAATTAAATTTAGGAGGAGTCAACTTTGATACTTACCTTGGGGTGAGTTTCAAAGTTAGGGTGTTGTGAATTCCATGTTGTTAGAGTTAGAAGTCTTTATGTGATAATTGATGGGATTGGTGTTGGACGGAGTCACGGTCGAGAGTGAGTGCTGACTTGTAGGTGGAGGATGAAGTGCTTGAGGTATGACATTCTTCAAAGTGAAATTGTTAATTAATTAAGGAAGGATTTTAGTAATTGTTTTTGTCGTTATCCGTTGTAGAGGGTAATTCCCTAGTCATCGTATCATGTGGAAGACAAGAGGGTGAAGCCTCAGTCTTTGACGTGGTGCATGGCGAAGGTCAGCCCCTCACTCTCGGTATTGTGGTGAGTGTCAATTCGAGGAAAGAGCTCGGAGGTGATGCTCTGCCTTGACTGAGAATTGACATGAGCATGCCCATCTCCTGTTTGGGATTTTTCACTTAAGTTTGCTTTCAGGTTCTCTTTCCTCATCTCTTCAATTTTAAAACACACCAAGATAAGTGAAAACATTAAAAGAATGAAGGTAGTAAGGAGTATGTTTGGTCAAGTAAGGGTTGATCGATTCTTCGGGAAATGCAAGGTAAGACTCGAGCTCAAAAACCAAAATTAGAGGTAGGATTAGACACAGTCACGCGTCGGAAGAAATTAGTTAGGACTAGGGAAGTTGTGGAAGATGTTGAAATTAGATTAGAGAATTGTTTGAATGTGGAACCTATTGTTAGTCCATTGTTAGGAGCATTAGTGGTAGAGGATCAACTTGAGGAAGAGGTTACTCCTTCCAAGTTGAGTGAGGAGACACCATTGGGGACCGAGACAGTTAGGGAGAGGTTCCGATAGAGATCGATAGGGAAGTAGGAGTGGACACACCATTCACCATGGCTCAGGAAGGAGGTGGAATGGATCCACCACCCATACCACCCATTGATCCATTGGTTAGACCGAGAGGTCTACCAATTTTGGTCCCACAAACTTGGCGGCGGTGGATATGCCATCTCACCTCCCTAAGTTTTATGAAACAAAAAATGAGGACCCCTCTAGGCATATAGAGAGATACATGGAGAGGTTGGCTAGTTCTCTTGTTACTAATCCGGGATATTGGTTGGTGTGGTTTCCTACCACCCTAGACGGTGAGGCATATGAGTGGTATAAAGACTATGCCGAGGGATACTTTAGAGAGTGGGATCAATTGCAAAGGGGATTTCTGAATAAATTTAGGCCGGAGGTGGGTCAGAGTACAACTCTTAGAGCTCTAGCATCGTTGAAATAAGGAAGAGAAGAGGAGATTTCGGCATACATTAAGAGGTTTGATTTGGTATGCACATGGTTTGTGGGCACAATGCTCAATGATGAGACACTAAAACAATTCTTCATTCAAGGATTTTTTAAGGTATGAACCATTAGAGGTGTCTTGGAGAGGAATCCTTAAACATTAGGGGCCGCTAAGGTGGCGGCCAGGGAGATGGAATACATAGATAGGGATTATGAGAAGTTGTGGAGGAGAGAGGATAAGTCAATCCCTCAATTCATCCCTATTCATCCTAGGGTGGTGGAGGGAGAGCCAGGTAAGCATGGGATTCAAGCCCCATATGCTCTCATTGACGCGGGTCCACGTCCTCTAGCGGTTAGAGAACCGGCACCACTCTTAGCATTGTTTGTTCCTCGAGTTGATACACACATTGAGGAGGTGGAGAGAAGGTTAGGTGCTAGTCAGTTGGGATTTCAGGAGGCTATGATTAAGCAAATGCAAAATCTTACGGATCAGATGCCATTGATGATTAGGAGTCAGCAGCCTGGTCCTCCTCCTCCAGTTGAGTCGGGTAGACATGCTTCATGATTGTGGTGTGTTCAGTGTGGCCAATCCGAACATACTAGGCAGTTTTGTCGAGTTGGGCAGAATCGTGATCAAAGGAACAATGGTGGCCCACCTCCACAAAATCCAAGAGTTCAAGGTCAAAATCAGTATGGACAAGATAATTATAGGGGACCTCCCCCTAGAGGGCAAGTTGGTAAGAATGTAGAGAGAAAAGAGTTCCATCCTTTTTGTGGGAGATGACATGCATAAGGTCAGTGTTGGTCCGAAGGACAAGGTTATGGTTGTAGTAATTGTGGGGAAAACCATCCTTCGGACGAATGTCGTCAACCTGACAAGGTTATTAGCATGTCCAATCCGGTAGCCAACCCACAACAACAGGCTAGAGACAACATGAGAGAAGCTAGGCCACAAGATGTGTCTCCCAATGAGCTTAGACCACCGAATTTGTATTATGACCATGGAAATACGAGGCAGACATTTCACCCTCCTACGGGATTGCAGACGGCGAATGGATACATTCCTATTCAGAATAGGCCAGGTGGTCCACAACAATTCGACAATAGAAGGCAAGTTCCTCCTATCGATCCGGGTCCGTCTAATTCTCAGGATGTCAGGTTCTTGGATGGTGTCACGGAGCCGCATCATGATGAGTCCATTTCTTTTCAAATGGGTGTCGGAGACGAGTAAGGTCAATGGCCTCCACACACCAATGCCATCACCTATGAGTTAAGGAGTTTAGATGATGGAGTCACTCATGAGGCCCCGGCATTGGCGGTCACCACTAGAGCTATGAGGGGAAACGCTCAAGCAGAGAAAGATGTAGAAGGTCAGGAGGAATACTCCTCGGATGAGGGTCTTAACCTTTCAGATTTAGATAGGATAGCTAGAGTAGCTAGGAGAGCCACTAGGGAATTAGAGAATGAGAATGTGATTCTCCAAGATAGGGAGAGGCCGAATGTCATTAATGATTTAGAGGGTAGTGAGATGGGAGAATGGGAAGGACCGGACATTTCTATGGATGAGTTTGATGGGGTGGGTAATACCAAGGTGGAGAAGCCGAATGGTTATGATTTGTGGGCCGATCTTAGTTCGCTTAAGGCGGACATCACCTTTGGTCAATTGTTGGAGATATCACCCATGGCTCGTAAAACTCTAAAGGAAAGAATGCCGGTCACTAGGAGGACTAGGAAGGTGAAGACTAGAGTAGCCGCTAGAGTTCAATTGCAAAGACGAGGCCGTGACGTCAAGGCAATAGATATAGAAGTTATGTTGGTGGACAAAATGGTTTCCAATGTGCTAGTTGATGGAGGTAGTGGGCTAAGCATCTTGCCGGAGCACACCATGAGGAGGTTGGGTCTTAGTCTTACGGGTCCATCACCTTTCATCATCAACATGGCGAATCAAAGTCCAGCCATGCCTTTGGGAATGATTAAAGATTGTAGAATTAGCACTGGATGTTGCAACCCTTGCTAGTCTTCCTTAACTTAACTTGACCGCTTCCCAACCTAGCAAGTGCCACGAGCGCTAACTTGCACATCCCACGCACATGCATGGTTAGCTCCCAAAAACCGCGGACCTCCAAGGTCATGGCTTGGTTACCAAACCCTCCTACTCATGCATTCGGGACTCTCCCCTTAGTAGGTAGCCCATGGCTAAGGTGGACTTCCATCCATGGAAGTCCACTCTTGAGTTGATCATCGTGTTGCCAAAACAACACTACAACCACCCGGAGCACATTGGCAAGTGTGCTCCGGGGGGGTCGGTCGGCTAAGCCGCCTCACCCATATAAGCCTCTAGGACTTTGGGGGGGGGGGCCCTACCCCACCATCAAGTATCCTTTTGTCTCTCTACAAGGGTTGGGGCCAAGTGGACATTTTCCCTTAGAGCATCCACACCGGTCCTCAGCAAGCTGGGACCCGGGGAACTGTGTACAGGCCCCCAAATCAGAGATATTCCGGCCTACAGTACCGGGCCCCCACCGGTCCTCAACAAACCTGACGCCTCTGACCTCCCCGCAGCCACGTGGTCCCACGATGTGGATCCGACTCTGTCTCCCTCCCTCAAAGGCTTTCTTCGCCAGTTCTTCAACACATTACTGTGGCTGAAGTTTTTTGAGTTTTTTTTTTTTTTTTTTTTTTTTTTTTGCTCTGCTCTTCGCTTGTTGTTCGGTGGGGAGTTTTGCGAAATGGACGCCTGGAGGGAGCAGATGCAAGCTGGTTGGGTTGCAATAATGGATGATGAAGAGGAGAGTGAGTTCATTGGTAGTGTAGTGTTGGGTTTGGGTGAAGATAGGGATGAGGAGTTGTTTGGTGCAACATCTAGAGGTTCTCGATTGGGGAAAGCTCCAAACGTTGATAGAGATAGGCTGTCAATGCACCTCCGTATGATGAGAGACTATTTCTCTCCTACCCCGGTTTATGGGGCCCGTTCATTTCGACGGCGATATCGAATGAGACGTTCCTTTTTTTTGAGCATTTTGGAGGATGTTTGTAGGAGGGATTCATACTTTGTTCAAAGGTGTGATGCCGCTGGTGTTTTGGGCCTATCTCCTTGTAGATAGGTTTTTAGATTGGGTTCCAATTAAGAAAACCACACAGGAAAGACCCTCGGGGGGGGGGCAGTGTGTTAAAAAGTTAAGGATATAGGTGCGAACAACCACTATTTTATAGGGGGGTATTACTTTCATTTGTTTTTTTTTCACATGCTATCATTATGTAAATTTCTACTTTGGGTCAATAGAAAAATGGCTTGCATTACTTATAATTTCAAATTACCTATTATTCCATACCCTATAGTAGTTTAAAGATGTCCAGTGCCATTTTTGATACCCTATATTACTCTTAAGCCCAATTATAATTTTTTGCTCTCATGTTTTTAAAATACCCTATCATTTGTTCGCACGTATATTGCTACTCCAACCAATGACTACCCCCCCCCGAGGGAAGACCAAATGAGTGTCAGGTGTTACATCTAGGGATCACCATTAAGTTAATTGATAGATTACAAGGGGATTATAATGAATTTAGGACAACAAACACGGGGAAAAAGACTTCTAGCTAGAGTGAATTTTAGGATTGATTTAATTAAGGTTGAGGGTCACTCACAGCCGTACATGCAATTGATCAGTCACTCCCTCACAACCCACTCTCGTCAGTAACATCACTCTTATAATGTGTTTTGCAATTCAGGGAGTCACAGCTCAGCCATAGACATTTGGGTACGCCATAGTCTCAGAAACCCAAGGCAAAAACTCCTTGAGGTGACCATAGTCTCTTTATATAAGTAACCAAGGACTATCGGCCATACCACAGTTAGTAAAGATATCACAATCACATATGACTCCTTCTAATATGGTTAAGTAATTGAATTAATTGATTTAAGTCAAAATCACAAAGATGAATTACTTCCTTAGTCCCTTTTAGACTTAACACTATCACGGTGAATTTAATGCATTAAAATTGATTATTAAGAGTGATTATTAAAATCTACAAAAGTCTAGTAACGTGTAACAGTAACCTAGTGAACAAGTCTACGAGAACCGAACCGGACCGGGACCGAAAGCGTCTAATCGCAGGACCATAGTCTACACGGCACGGCCATAGTCTAGTCACCAGTAACAGTCACAAGTAACCAGTGTCAAGTCACGTCTCATAGAGAGGGCCATAGTCTTAGTAACCAATAACCAATAACAAGTAGCCAGTCACCAGTAACTAGTCAGCGTCTTGTTCTCGGTTAAGGAGCAGGCTGCTCCTCCTTATAAGCTTGCCTTCGAGTGCTCCCCCTAACAATATGGGTTAAATGCCCACGCTTCTCCCGCGACTCCTTCCTCTTCAGTCTTCACTCACGTGCGCGCACGACTTCCAGTCAATTCCCCACCCTATTCTCTGAGAATGGGAGACAAACAAGAGGTTGCTTCCCTCTCCTTTTCTGTGCAAGATTATAGTTTGAACAAATTAATTCTCACAACTTTTTCAATCTTCTTTCACAGGATTTCGATCTTCAACGTGCGCACTTATCGGAATTTCAGATTGTGTGAAAAGTTGTTGCTCAGGCATTTGCTCTGACTTCACGTCAGATATCTCAAGTTGCTACAGCCAAGTCACATGGCCGATCACTCCCAAAGAAAATTAGCTTCACACTCACAAGATTCATTCACTTCGCTACCAAGGGAGACGACACACAACTCGACATTACTTCTCACCGTGCTCATAAGATCAAAGGGAAGTTAATTCACTCATTTCTCAGTAGAAATTCACTGCACAATCATACTCGAACTCAAGCAGGTGTTAGAATTCTACACTTGAGGTTCTCTCAAACTTGTTCTGCAAGACCACTTCAATGTGTGGACAATTCTTCTCGACTAAAGTAGGAGATCACACTTCTGAAACCTACGAATATGTTGCAACATCAACTGCAGTAGCACGGTGACAAAAACTCCCTCTGACATTTCATGCACCAGACAGAGGGACACTTACAAACGTTCCCAATTTCCTTCGACAGGATTCAAGACACAATTTGTGTATCTTTTTAGACAAACTCCTTTCACAGGATTACAGTGTTAAAGTACCTCCTCGTACTTAGATACATTCCCAACATGACTTATTACAGTTAGAGGCTTTCAGGACGATTCATAGAATTCAATTCACTTTGATGACCCCGGAAGGTTCTCTTCCTTCTCAGAAGAGATTCAACATTCACACAAGCAAATACTCTCAATTCCCTTGAGAGAAATATCCACACAAGTGAATTCGCAAGATATATGATCAACACCACAAAGACTTACTTCCTTCACGAGAGTAAGGTATCAAACATTCTGTCAGGATTCTTCCCTAACAAGGGATATACATTTCTACTTCATCAATTCACAACACACCATCACAACAAGTACAATCCTTACTCTTATAATTGATAAAATAGCTTCACACTATTATATTATGTAGAGTAACATGTACATTCAAAAGGGGCTTCACACCCAAGCTAGACTCGCTCAAAAACTACGAGACAAGGGAAACTTTCTTCTTGAGAGGAACTGTTTTCTCCTCTCTCTCTTTTTCTTTATATCCCCTAAGTTAACTTCCTTGTCTCTTGGGGCCAGATTTCATAAGGATCTTCGACTTGGTCACATGTCTATTGCCCTACCCAACAGTCACATTCTTTTGAGAACTGGTCCTGATGAACTAAATATATCACCTTAGGCCCCTTTCGGCTAATTGGTCACTAATGACTCACTTTAGTGTCCATTTCACATTTTGAGTGACAATATGAATTCACATTCTATCAAAAACTCTAAAATGACTATTCTGAGACCAAAAAGTTGTACCACACTCCTCACTAAAAAATCACCTCTGTTCTTCGAATTCTTGGGTACGGGTGTGAGCCCAAAATGGGCCCACATGTTTGTTTTAACTCTTGTAAACCATTACAAGTGATGTTTTAGTGTTTTATGATTATTTACAAAAATATAAAAAGAGTGAAGCTTGAAAGAAGCTAGGTTTAAACATTAGGCTCATTTAAAGTGGATTGATTAAAAATGTAGTAGTAAAAAGAAGCTCCGTAGTTGGTGAGCGTAGTAGGTAGAGACCCAAGGGTAGTTAAATGATTGAATTAGGACCTTTGGTGTTTGTTTTAGGAAAAGGGCTCAAGAGATAAGATGAGTCCCTACTTAAAATGAGAAGGTTAAGGGGTTGTGATTGGAGGCTCTAATCCTCTCACCCTATCCTTACCTCATGCCCTCTCCTCCTCTTTGCTATTTAAAACCTCGTTCTTCCCTCACTCATCCTCTCTTTTCTTCGTGCTCCTTGGCACCCCACGTGTTATAAGTGTGGATGCGTGGGAAGCAAGATAGGAGCACGTGTGTGTGCATGAATGTAAGGTTAGGAGCCAAGGCTAGTTGGCCTTGAAGAGGACTTGACCTCTTGTTAGTAATAGTTGGGCGTGAATGATTTAAAGTTCAATTTATGACTTTGTTTGAATACTTCGATTTACATTGATTAGCCTTATACTTATGCGGATGTGCAAAGTCTCTTATTGGAGCATTTAGTTTTGTTGGACTTCATATGAATTTTTGAGAGCCAAAAAACCGAGACTATGTCCAAACTTCCAAAAACTAGTGAAAAAATGTAGATTAAAAGGGAACAGCATAGAATTACGACCATATACTTTGTGGCAGTAGAAATATTAATACATATTCATGTAGAGGACTTCATTACCTATCCATGGATACCAAGAACTCATTTTTTGGACTTCATATGAATTTTTGAGAGCCAAAAAACCGAGACTATGTCCAAACTTCCAAAAACTAGTGAAAAAATGTAGGTTCAAAGGGAACAGTGTAGAATTGCGACCATATACTTTGTGGCAGTAGAAATATTATTGCATATTCATGTAGAGGACTTCATTACCTATCCATGGATACCAAGAACTCATTTTTTTGGACTTCATATTAATTTTTGAGAGCCAAAAAACCGAGACTATGTCCAAACTTCCAAAAAAATAGTGACACACTCTTATAGTTTTTTACTTATGATGTTTTTGACTTATGATGTTTATTGAATTACCAAGGGAGGATTTTCTACGTGTCATTATAACTTTTCCACTCGGGCTAAGATGAAATCGAAGGGTGGGGAATTTTTGGTGACAACGGGCTTTGTGTTGATGCCACTGATGAGTACTGTCGCACAAGTGAAGCGACAGCAATGGAGTCATTGAAGAGATTTTGTGTTGCCATTCAGGAGGAGTACGAGGCTCATCACTTAAGACAACCTAATCAAGATGATTTTGAGAGGCAATTTGCTATTAATTGTGATCGTGACTTTTCTGGAATGTTTGCTTCCCTGGATTGTATGCACTACGAGTGGAAAAACTGTCCCGTATCGTGGCAGGGGAATTACGGGGATAGGAATGGGAAGAAGTCCATTATTCTTGAGGCTATAGCTGATAGAGATTTGCACATTTGGCATGTTTTTTTTGGTCTCCCTGGTTCCAACAACGATATGAATGTATTAGATCGTTCTCCTCTCATTCACAATATGCTCACTAGTGTGGCTTGTGACCACCACTTTGAGATCAACGGGAAGGAATATGACCGGTTTTACCTTCTCACGGATGGCATATATCCTGAGTGGTCATGCTTTGTACAAAGCATACATTTGCCAGAGGATGAGAAGAAAGCCCATTTCGCATCCCGCCAGGAAGCAGTGCGCAAGATGTTGAGCGTTGCTTTGGAGTCCTTCAGGCACGATTTGCAATCATAAAAAATCCCTGCCGTTTTTGGAGCATGGATGTTATTTATGACATCATGTTTGCATGTTGCATTTTACATAATATGATACTGGATGATGAGAGGGATGTGGAGGGGTTAGAGGATTTGATTCCAGATTTGATGGATGGTGCAATGCCGGTAGAGCGGGGATTGACATTTGACAATCTAGTGTCAAGTACTATAGCCATAGAGAATTCTGACACACATTTTTCTCTACGAGGTGACCTCATTGAGCACTTATGAGAATTGAAAGGGGCCACACTTGCCTAATTGTATTTCATTATCACATGTAAATTTTTTTGTTCAATGTAAGTCCCATGTTGTCATTTTCTTCTTCCTGCACTCCCTATTGATTATCACTCTCTGTAAGGATTGAAGATTGAAAGTCCTATGTCAACATTGTATTCTCCTGTGTCTACATGTGCCTGTCCCATTTCATGTTCATTTGCACTCTCTAGATTCAGGTTGCACCCTAAATTCCACCGTGGCAGGGTCTCAATAAAGTGAGGTGAGTGATCAGTACATTTCGAACGTTTCCTCTGCGATGAAGATTGACCAAACACCCAGCCGACTTCATCTTCGTGGTACTGATCGCCTTCCTGGCCGAACTCCTGTGAGGGGTAGACCTGCTGCCGGCTCTCATTGAGGGCAGCCTCTCGCACTGCCCTTGCCTGTTTGGCGTCTCGGATTTTCTCCGCCTCCTCCTCCTGCTCCAAACGTTCTTCCTCTGCCAGCCTTTTTCTCAAATTTTTCAACTTCTATGTTTGCCTGAGGCGTAGGTACTCTTGTGCTTTAGGTGAGTCGATTCTAGAGGGCAATGTCATGAGCATGATGTTGTTATGCTCTTCCATCTGTGCCACCTTTCGGACAGTGGCCTCTGCCATGATTTGTTGTGCAGCTGCCTGGGCATAGCTTGCTCCTTCGTTAATTTTTTTATTCTTTTGCTTCTCCTTGGCGGCCTTGCATCCACAGGGGCATACCCTTGCACCTGCCCTATCATCGACCTCAAGGGATTTTTCAATGATAGATCCAGATTCACCAGCTTCGCAAGACTCTTGCTGAGATGAATTCCCACGCCGCTTCTGAGGAGTGACTTGCTTTCCCGTACTCCACCCATCAGCCCACCTTGGAAAATCCTTCACAAGCACCAACAATGCTCGAACATGAAGTCCGTATTCTTTTGGCTCGTTGTCCTCCACAAATCTTTTGACATTTGCAACAAATCTGCAACGCTTCTCCCACTTGGATGGAGACCCTGCACCTGCTGAAAAACACCAATAAACTTGCTCAAATCATGTTTAATTTGACCCCATCTTCTCTCCAAGGATCGCGTACCTCTAAAACCCATACCCACAGGCCTATGCTCTTCATAGTGAGCTCCAATTCTTTCCCAGAAAGCTGCAGCACGCTGCTGATTGCCCACAATCGGGTCCTGAGAAATTGAAAGCACACTTCGGGTTAGTTGTCGTTCTTCTTCAGGCACATAATTCTGCCCCTATGACCCTCTAGCAATGACTCCGTCTGCTTCGTTCCCTCTGCCACGGGTTGCAGCACCTCGACCACGAGTGGCAGAGCCACGCCTCACTGCCGCATTGGCCCTTGCAGCAGACATCGCTGCTCTCACCTCGCAAAAGGTTTGCCTGACAATGCAGGATCTACCCGAGAGAATGCAGCCTCTTCGCTGGTGAAAATTTGAGTGGGTTTGCCGCGCGAGATAAGTGAAAGTTACCTATCGATCGGATTGTTTCGGAGATTCCGACGAATCTGACACAAGGTAATAAGAATCAGTATCCCCGGACCTGCGCAGCCATCTGCCTGTCTTTGTGACTCGCGGAGCTGCTGGGATCCGTTCCGCGTGCTCAAGTGAGAGCTTCTCCGAGCGAGCGAGCGAGCGAGAGAGCGCTGGCTCTGGGGACTCACTTACGTACGTCGGTGGTCGAGGAAGAGTTGGATTCTTCTGCTGTTGCTTCTTCTGGTGCTGTTACTTTGGAGATTTGGCGTTGGAGCTTTCGAGGTGACTGGATGTGCAAGCTTGTGTAGTCGCTCGATGTAGACCTTGCCATACCAAAATTCCCAAATCTCTCCCAAAATCAAACTTCTTCACTGAACTTGTCCACACAAAGATTTACCAGCCTGCACAGAAAATCATGCAGTTTTAGTACCAATGTGGTTCTGGAAGGTAAATGAGAGGCTTTGGAGCCACAGAGCGACATTGATGAGATTCTCACGAAGTCATGTTCACGTATTATACACACAAGATTCAACCTCTTGTGATCACTGAAATTTGGACAAGTTCCACCTTTAATGCAAATTTCTTCGTCAGTCAATCTACTAATTGCATATAAATTGCAGAATGGGAACAAGTGGGAACTACATACCGAGCTCACTCAAATCCAACAGTCTTCTTCTTTACTAAAGTCGGGTCCGTCCACACAAAAATTTCACCAACACTTTAAATCTCTACCAAAACCCCCAGATCCACTTCAACTGATGCAATTATCCCTTTGTGACCTGCATGTAATAATGTAGGTTTAGTACCAGTGCATTTCTAGAAGATACATCCACAGAGAAATATTGATGAGATTCCTCACAATATCATGTTCAGGAAAAATCCTCTCAAGAAAATCCACCTTTTAATGAGAATTCCTTAGTCAATCAACCTGCTCTTGCACATAAATTGACGAAATGCGGACACGTGGGGGAATCACCATGCCGCACCCTCTCAAATCCAGTGAAAGTGTGAGCCCAAAATGGTGCCCACATGTGGTGATTAACTCTTCGAAACCAATTTTAGTTTGACTTTGATGTGTTATGATTATTCACAAAACATAAAAAGAGTGAAGTGTGGTTTGGATTTAAGTTTAGACTTTAGAATGTGTTGTGTGATTATTTCAAGGTTGAATTCAATAAGAGTATGCCTTGATATTGTGAGTAGGGGTTAAGGTAAAGCAAGGTGAGCTCCGCGGGTTAAATGCCCACTTTTGGATCCACCTTGGTAGTTTAGGAAGAAGGAAGCTTGGTGGAAGGGGATTAGTCCCTACTTTGAAGGTGAAGGTTAAGGGATTGTGATTGGAGGTGCTAATCCTCTCACCCTATCCTCACCTCTCTCTCCCTCTCTCCCTCTTTGCTACTTAAGGTGGTTTCTCTCTCATTTTCCTCTCTCTCCATCAAGCGCTCTCAAGGGAGCAAGCTCTTAAGAGCTTAAGTCACGTGTGTGGGTTATTAGTTGTAGTGAAGACAATTAGTTAAGCTCTCTCTCTCAATGCCTCCCAAGTGAGTGCACTCTTAGAGCTTGAGATTACCTAGGAAGATTAGGTAGTTGTTAGTGAAGTTAGTATGGTAGGTTAGTTCATTAGTTAAGGAGAGAAGAAAGAGAGAAAAAAAGAAAGGAAAAAAAAACAAAAAAGAAGAAGTTGAAATTAAAAAAATGTGTGATTAGTAGATAAGGGGTGTGTTAAGGGCAATTTAGTGGCAGAACTGCCGAGGCTTATTAGTGCAAACCAGTAGTTGCTGAAGGAGGCCAGCTGAAGGCTAATGGCACATACTGCCGAGGCTTGTTAGTGCAACCAGTAGCTGCTGGAGGAGGGCAGCCGAAGGCTAATGGGCAGACTGCCGAGGCTTATTAGTGCAAACCAGTAGCTGCTGAAGGAGGCCAGCCGAAGGCTAATGGCACAGACTGCCGAGGCTTGTTAGTGCAACCAGTAGCTGCTGGAGGAGGGCAGCCGAAGGCTAATGGGCAGACTGCCGAGGCTTATTAGTGCAAACTAGTAGCTGCTGGAGGAGGCCAGCCGAAGGCTAATGGCACAGACTGCCGAGGCTTATTAGTGCAACCAGTAGCTGCTGGAGGAGGCCAGCCGAAGGCTAATGGGCAGACTGCCGAGGCTTATTAGTGCAAACCAGTAGCCGATGGAGGAGGGCAGCCGAAGGCTAATGGGCAGACTGCTGAGGCTTATTAGTGCAAACCAGTAGCTGTTGGAGGAGGCAGCCGAAGGCTAATGGGCACAGACTGCCGAGGCTTATTAGTGCAAACCATTAGGCTGCCTAGGGGTTAGCAAGGCTAAGCCCAATTAGTGGGTGTTAGCATATAAAAAACTAGATTACATTAGGCCATTTAGGGGTGGCTAATTAGTTAGACCCACTAGACTAGTTTGTGCCATGTGTGGGTTTGTATGAGTGTGTTTATCTGTTGAGAAAAGTGTTTTTCAACACTTGAACCTCTCGGTCAAAATAACTCACTTGCATTATTAATGGAGAATGTGGAAGATTCTTGCAATGACAAGAAAAAGGGAGTGAAGATTAAACGAGCAAGGGGAATGTCCTTAAGGGCATGTGTGGCTAAAGCCGCGGGTTGGACTCTTGAGAAGGCCAACTCTAGCATCGGCCAAGAGGCCAACATTAAAAAAGTACAATGAGTGAGACAATACGTGTTCATTCGAACATGAAAATTACCTTGCACATGGTTCAATGTTGTAATAGATAATGTGATTCTCAAAGTCATCACCCGGACTAGGACGCTTAAGGGTGGTGGATTTGGCCTCACAGAAAGGTAATATGTAGGTTTAGTATCATTGGAGTTACGAAAGATACATGGGAGGCTTGGGAGCCAAAGTCTCGACATTGATGAGATTCCTCACCCAAAGTCACGTGGGATTCCTACCCAAGCTGTTCTAATTGAAAGAACCAACCACAATCACCAGCAATAATCAAAAGGGAGATGACGACGAGATAGATAACTGGTCGTCACTTGCTACGCTCAAATGTGTAGGCACTAGCACAAACTCCCAAGATTCTCCTTCCGGATTACGGAAACTTTGGAATTCCACCATTTGACGACACTCCCTTCGTCAATCGATTTGCTATGGATATAAGTTGGCAAAATGTGGATATGAGTAGGCAAGCATTTCTTACCTGTGCGAAGTGTAGAACTGATGTCCAAACTCGAGATCCAATACCGGTTGCCACCAATCTCTGTTCCAACGACAAATTATCCAACTGCCGATCGTCCCTTCCTCGTGGCAACTTTATAAATGTCTCCGCACAACAACACCGTGTAAGAAGGTCCCAGGAACTAATGAAGACGCAATCGCAGCAACCGATTTTCAAAGAGGGACGTGTTTGCAACAACTGTCAAAATCTCTGCAAAGAAGAAGAGTTCAAAATGGGAACACTTTCTACCGATCTTCTTGTAAGCCCAAATCCCCCTCACCCTTCGATTGCGTCCTAGTCCGGGTGAGGGTTCATGAGCCACATTCGAGTTAGCAAGTCACAAGTGCACACAAGGAATAGATTGGGAGAAGTGGTGTGTATAACACCTTTTTCTTTCTTATTACAAAGCAATAAGTACTCACAAATACTTGATTTGACAAACAAAACGATCCATGCATTGCATTGCTTCCTTATCCTATGGATGGACTACCTTAATTACCTACTCACTAGCTCAATTCCTACTGGTTGG
This sequence comes from Polytrichum commune, assembly GCA_950295325.1. Classification (NCBI taxonomy): domain Eukaryota; kingdom Viridiplantae; phylum Streptophyta; class Polytrichopsida; order Polytrichales; family Polytrichaceae; genus Polytrichum; species Polytrichum commune. The sequence continues at coordinate 32,156,338 of OX485809.1, forward strand.
GACAACAATGGCCTTCCACAGCCAACTCCAAACATACTAGCGTTGCCTACATTAAGTGCTCATACACTATCTTCCTTCGGAGCTGCTCCCTTGGTTTAACTGGTTGGTTGCAGCAGTACCCCAATGCCTGCATATGCGTCTTGCGATTGCATGGCCTCTGCACCTGAATTCTGCAGCCTATTCGGAGTGTTCATCTCAGCACTAATAATGACTCATCCTCACCTCGTCCTGCCGAGGCTTCCCCTTCCGTAAGAATGGGACCATGGTCTTTGGGCGACGATACTGGTCGTTTGCGCCACCCCTGCAGCAGTAGCTTTGCTCCATGATGACAGCTTCGACCCTCCAATTACACTGTCACTTCCCAAGGGCTATCCTGGTTGGGTGCCTCCGCTTGCTTGTTGATTGTTCTCTCCCAATGCCAAGGCTGTTATGGATAACTCATGAAGTATATTGCTTGACACGGTTGTGGGACAGCTTCATTGTGGACGATCCAGTTGTGATGAGTGGTGTCTGTGGCCGCCTGCCACATCTGACTAACATTCCCCTCAGTCCCAGTGCAATTTGCACACTCACCAGTGCCCAGCGAATCGCCTTTTCAGTTCTTTCTCCCGCCTAATTACTCTTCAAGACCCTCCTTAATATATATTCCTCCTATCGCTTCTTCGAGATGACCCTCTTTCCACCACCATTTGTGTCAAACCACTCACCCAGAATTCACGTGATCAAGAATCATCGCTCTTGGTCTCATTTTGATCTCTGGTAGTTTGGATGTTGCCAATCCTTCGCCTTCTCTCCGTCGTGGTATGCCTCCCCCGCGCAGCTTCCTTCCGCACCCTCTTGTTTCTCCTAATCTGCCCGTGATCCATCGCGGTGCTTACGGTCACACCCAATGCCGTGAGTTGGTTGAGGCATCTGTCCCTCTGAAAACAACCTGATGTTGTCCAGAACTCCCGTGCGTGTGGCGCTTCTTCGGTTGGCAGAGGGACCACCCTTAGTCCCTCACCCACCGTGTGCAATCTTGACTGTGTGAGATTCTCCGTCTCACCGCTTCATGTTTCTTCATATTCGGTGCGGAATCAGTTCTCCCCCCTTCGTAAGATCCTCGCTACCCTCACCAACATCCCAATCGCACGACTCCTTCCGCGGCGCTACAACTCACTATACCACCCTGCGTCGAGCCAGCGTCATCTCCAGACTCCACAGGATGTCACTGCCCCTCTTCACTCACCGAACTGAAGCTGACGCCCATGTGGATGTGGCCTGCCAAATGGATTCTCGTGTGCCTCCAATCCTTAGCGACTTCTACACTTAGCAACCGATTCGTCAAACTCTAGTAGCCGCTCTCGATCACGGAGCGCCCTTCACCGAAGGAGTGACGCCACTCCTTTTCCATCCAGATCCTTGCCCTCAAGCTGTGAGCCCAAAATTGATGCCCACATTGGTTATTAACACTTGTAAAACATTACAAGTGGTGTTTTGGTGATTTATGATTATTCACAAAAATATAAAAAGAGTGAAGCTTGAAGAAAGCTTAGTTTGAATCATTAGGCTTTTGTGGAGTGGATTTTAGTAGGAGAAGGACAAACCTTGGTAAAGTGTGGTAGGTAGAAAGCCAAGATTAGTTAAATGTTTGAATTAGAATCCTTGTTGATCATTTGAGGGAGGAAGGCTTAGGAGATAGGATAAGAGCCTACAAAGTAGGAGGAAATATCGAGGGCTTATCATGAGCCTTGAGGGTGCTCACCCCCTCAAACTCATTATATAATCCTTCATTCTTCCCTCACTCATCCTCTCTTTCCTTCGTGCTCCTTGGCACCCCACGTGTTATAAGTGTGGGTGCGTGGGAAGCAAGATAGGAGCACGTGTGTGTGCATGAATGTAAGGTTAGGAGCCAAGGCTAGTTGGCCTTGAAGAGGACTTGACCTCTTGTTAGTAATAGTTGGGCGTGAATGATTTAAAGTTCAATTTATGACTTTGTTTGAATACTTCGATTTACATTGATTAGTCTTATACTTATGCGGATGTGCAAAGTCTCTTATTGGAGCATTTAGTTTTGTTGGACTTCATATGAATTTTTGAGAGCCAAAAAACCGAGACTATGTCCAAACTTCCAAAAACTAGTGAAAAAATGTAGGTTCAAAGGGAACAGCGTAAAATTGCGACCATATACTTTGTGGCAGTAGAAATATTAATACATATTCATGTAGAGGACTTCATTACCTATCCATGGATACCAAGAACTCATTTTTTGGACTTCATATGAATTTTTGAGAGCCAAAAAACCGAGACTATGTCCAAACTTCCAAACTTCCAAACTTCGAGATTAAGGAGTGTAAGAAGACATAATATAGACTTGGCTAAGTTGCGTATATTCCAACGATAGATTGGAATCATACATTGTGTTACAAAGAGAGAAATCTCTACATGTCATTATAAACTTCTCCATTCGGGCTAGGACGAAATTGAAGGGTGGAGGCTTTTTGGTCACACAAGCCTACACCTGCAACCTTATGGATACATTGTCCGAAGCCTTGCACACCCCGGCCACCTTCGCCCTCATTACTATGACGCTACTTGCCGAATCCTATACCCCATTCTCCAAGTCTCATTGAGGCAGAGCTTAAGCATCATATCCGCTCCCCTCTCTTCTCTCTCACATCCATACTCGACGGAGCAGGGTTTCGCCCTCTCTCTCTCTCTCTCTCTCTCTCCCTATCTTGCTCTTGTTTAAAGCTATATGTTCAGTCTAAACTTGTATTCCTTTACTTTATACCTATCATGTACACATGGATGAAAAATATAGTTACTATATGGACTAAGTTTTCACAAGCATAGATGAATGGTTCAAGGAGACTAGGGTTAAGGATGTAGAACACATCCCTAACACGTGGTAAAATTAGGGTTGTACAGAACTTACCTTGGGTAAGATCTCCAATATAAACCCGTAAACCCTAAAAGAGGCTCTTTTTTACCATTCGCACAAGGGCTTGGTGAGGTAACTTAGAGCACACTTACTGGGATACTAGATACGTGTGCCAAGTGAAGTAGAGGATACTAAGACTATTCACCAAGGAGAGCATTCTACTTGTGGTGATACAATCATGGCTAAAGAACAGGTTTGAACACCCATTTGACATTTTGTAATGAGTGTTACTATTAGAAATACTACTATGCATGTAATGTAAGTTTAATGTGTGTGACATGGATAACAACTGGGTCCTGCTGTTATTTACCTCGTGTACGTAACTAATCCTCAATTATTTGTTGGTTGGTTGCATGGGCACAGGTGAGGCAGGCCCTTCACACTCTCAATACTACGAAGTATTGTGAATATGACATTTTATGCATTTCTTTTGGTTGATACTACTAGGCATATCTCCTGGTATGTTTTCCATATATATATTAGATAGGGTGCATCCTAGTTGGAACAATGCATAAAGATGGGTTATTAGATCTACAAAGGTATGATGGAGTCAACCACAATTTGTTTTTGGATACTTAGGAACCATGTATGAGCACTGAAACCCTAAGTATGATATAAATACTTAGGGAAAGTACAGTATATTGTATTGTTACATGTTTGTATTGTTTACATACAATTAGACATGAGCATTTGCAATGAGCATTGAGCATACTTAGCCTCAAAACGATATGATGAGAAGGTTAGGCTTGAGGTAATGAGGGTTATGAAAAAGTTCCCACCCACCCACCCTTGCATTGCAATGAAGAAGACATTGAAGGATTAGGCCTCTGAAAAGAGGAAGTTCATGCTTTGCAAAAAGTATTGAAAAGTCAGCTCTCTCTGGATTATCCTTTAGTGGTGTGGAAACCACTACCTAGTCCTTCATATTCTTCTGAAATTGCTTTACATGTTATGTGGCTGACTAACGTCGCAGAACCATAACAAGGGACCGGCATGGAACAGCGAACTTGTAGCAATGGGATACGGCCCACCGCTACCAGCACCCATACCGGCGGTGCAAACCACTATATCTGCCATAGATTTACCCGAACTGCACAGATTCGTACAAGACAGTGACACTGCAGCACTTACAGACGGCGAAGAAGAAGGTGGGCATACACCACTTCTCCTGGATTCACTAGACCTGGCATTGTGGACATCACTGTTTATCACGGCAACCACAGATCCAACCAAAACCTTGGCCAACATCAAGTCTGCACAGACCAGACTGAGTGATTTACTGATACAGGATGAAATCGAGGCTACAAAATCAATCGGGTTATGCTCGATGATTGAGGAAACCCTCAAACTGGCCAATAACGATGCACTGGAGGCGAACTCGTCACACACGGCAGTAGTAGCAACCAGCGATGGCACCGGAGCTAACAGCACCGTTCACCCATTGTTGGCGAAGCTGAAGATCTCCACTATGGAGATGGTGGCGCTGGAAGATTTCACTGAAGACATAAACTCTTCACAGGCGGAGAAAGACAAGCAGACCATGGTCAATACGAGAGGACCCTTGGTACCAGTCAAACCGCCGCGTTGTGTGGAGCTCCTTGTCGCCGACCACCAGCATCGGATGTGGGCGATCGGGAATACGAACCTGATAGCACCAATTTCGATTGTCATGTGGAAAACCTGGGCTGGTCTCTCGGATTCGGAGATAGAACAATGCAAACAGCAAGCTCTTAACAACATTGGCGTGCTACGTGCCCCAGTGGACCTACTACCGGCCTTCTCTCTTAACATGTTCGAGCATTCTAAATGCACGACTACAGAGGTGAAGCTGCATACTAAACAGGATCTACCCACGGGCTATAACAGAAAAGAGTCTCACCTAGCGGAGCTCTGGAATGTTCAAAGACCCTATATGAGATGCCTGTGCAATCCAAGAGCTATTAGTGGATGCAAAGGATCCATAGTATGGTTTGACCATGCCATTTGGACAATGGTTAACAAGCTGGACATGTTCTTTCCGAATCAACCAACCAATAACACCAGATTTGCTGCTTTCATGTTGTGGCTCAGCAGCGCAGCAAAAATCGCAGTAAAGGCTGCAATAGTGTTCCACATTGGGAGGGAACACATGGTGACAGCGGCGACACAACTCGCCGAAAATTCTAACCAGAAGCTTCTACCTGACCTAAGTGATGCTCCACTGGCTATCAAAATCGAACGACTCCTGAAAGGGCCAAAATTTTCTCTGCTACACCCGGGGTCACCGAGCCCTGCACCATCGCCGTTCAAGAAACAGCGACTCAACCTCAATACTTCACCCTCACAGCAGGGTGCACAGGGGGGGCGTGGTCGATCTCCAAACGGTCGCGGGTTTACTCCCAGAGGTGGGAGATTTAGGGGTCGCGGCAGTGGCCGCAGCTTCCATCCACGCGACAGCTCGCATGGGACGCCACCCAGCCAAGCCAGGGTAGCAACTACCGAAAATACACAGGGAGCAGGTGGCCAGTCCCCGCTCCGAGGACGTGTGCTATTGTGGGATGGAATTTAGATGGATTGTGAGTTTACTTAAGCAAGATTTACACTACTTTTAGGATGCATCCTAACAGCTAGTTTGCTATAATTTTGAACCCACAGAGACAGGTCGCACATTACGACATAATACACTTGGACGCCGTTATGTGTCACGTGACAAGAATACGGATCGAACTGGAATAGTACACATAAACTACTGCAGCAGGGCGTTAGAGTGGGTGAATATGAAACAATTATTCTCCGAAGTGTTCACTCAGTTGGCAATACCACATATTATACCTTTTTTGCTTAACATTATGTTCGCATGGAATTTTTTGCCTAATGTCTCCAGATTTTGCTATAGACCTGCTCTAGTGTTCAAAGATTTCAATGTGGGTGCACACATGACTGGCTCATATGAATGTATATGTAACAGCTCTAAGAGACTGATACAGTTTTTAGACCCGGATACCATAGATGATACCAATGGTGATCCAAGGATGCATGTACGCACCATGGATACAACCATAATACATCACTATGGATTAAGGGAAGCAGTGACCTTAGGATTGAATCATATACCTTTACGAAATACTAATATACGTGAGATTGTCCAAGTGGTAATGGATACGTTTGGACAGGTTTGCCAACTTTTGAAAGTGGACGAACTTATTGACGTGGACATGGCATCTAAGATCGTTCGGGCAAAGTCAAGAGACAAATTGTTATCAGCCATGAAAGAGAATCTTTTTGGCTTCAGGTATTCAAAACCATACCTCTTCTCTGAAAAGGCAGTGGAAAATGAATTGTCTTGGCTAATGAGACATGTATTCATATCGGGACTAGATAAAGCAACTAGTAATGCTTGTTTCATATGCATTCCTCACATAAGAAATCAAGCTTTACTTAGACTCAACAGTCCGGATTTTGAACCATGCCGACATGACAATTTGTGGGACTCTATAGAGGACGTCACAAACAAGGTAAAAATGGAATTGAAATCCCTCTTACCTGAACTACCCATACATGAGGAAGAACTTCCTTATATAATGGCGATATATAAAGTCCACAAAAAGAAATACAGGTGGATCTCCAATGCATTTGGGACCCTATATGTAAATATTGCCACACTCCTTACCATATCAACTATGGCACTACTTGATGAGGTAAAGGAATGGGCTACTCTCACGGTCAAAGGGTATAGTAATTTCCTTGGTATTGACACGTCAATATATTGGATTATAGATTCAATTACAGATTTCACCTTAAACATTCCTGAAAGTATCAACAACATATACGTTGCTGATATAACTAGATGTTTCGAGTCTATTCCAATTTCGGGTAGCGATACATTATATGACGCAATGGAGTTTATCACTCAAATTGGGGTATCCAATATGAAACGAAAACATCCTAAATCGGAACACCTCCTTTGGGTTAGGATTAACGACAAAGGAATTACCACTAAAGCACTATGGGCATCTACATGCCCTAAGTATGGAGAATGGTTCCCAATACCAATCCCTAAATTCTTGCAAATTCACAAATGGCTGACAACTAACTGTTATGTACGATTGGGTGACCAGGTATGGAAACAGGTACTCGGTATACCCATGGGTTTTTCATGTTCGCCTCTTTGGTGTAACTTATATCTCATATCATATGAGATTAAGTTTATACAGAGATTAGCTAGACTTGGACAAACAACAATCCTAGCTAAATTTAAGTATGCATTTCGGTATATCGATGACTTATGCTGGATTAACGTGGGTGAGGCTAATAAGTTCCTCGATCCTACACAACCAAGACACAAAGATAATCCATTATGGATCTATCCATTGGATATTATTGAGATCAAGACTGAGGTGTCTCAGTTTTCCATAAATCATCCACAGTCTGGCATCAAAGCACATTTTATGAATGTGCTAATTACTGTTACAGACGAGGACTCTGGTCTATTCATTATGCAGAAGTACGATAAACGACGTGAATTACCCTTCAGTTACTCTCAGTTTATAAAATTCAAGTCGAACAGACCAGTTAAACAGGCTTACAATGTGGTAATTTCCCAGACTGTACCCATACTATACCTATCCAGCAACCAGGACGTAGCCCTGCAGGAGATAAGAGCTTTGATCACAGTGCTATCTGCTAATGGTTTCCGCAGTACCAAACTACAACAAATAGTGATTAAGTTCCTGACTAACAACCATTTTCCTGCTTTACGATTTAATAAAGACCATCTTCTGCAACTGCTACAAGGTATGTAACTCTGTCTACTATTTACAGTATTGCATAAAGGGAGTCTATATATTAATGTATACCAGTGACTGATGTATACAAATCACATGAGAGTAAGAGAGAAAATAAACAGGGTGACTGGTATGCATACCGGGAGTGGATGCATGACCAGCATCCATTCCTACACACTTATGACCTACCAGGGGTTTGGTGGAGGGTCTCTCTCTCTCTCTCTCTCTCTCCCTATCTTGCTCTTGTTTAAAGCTATATGTTCAGTCTAAACTTGTATTCCTTTACTTTATACCTATCATGTACACATGGATGAAAAATATAGTTACTATATGGACTAAGTTTTCACAAGCATAGATGAATGGTTCAAGGAGACTAGGGTTAAGGATGTAGAACACATCCCTAACACGTGGTAAAATTAGGGTTGTACAGAACTTACCTTGGGTAAGATCTCCAATATAAACCCGTAAACCCTAAAAGAGGCTCTTTTTTACCATTCGCACAAGGGCTTGGTGAGGTAACTTAGAGCACACTTACTGGGATACTAGATACGTGTGCCAAGTGAAGTAGAGGATACTAAGACTATTCACCAAGGAGAGCATTCTACTTGTGGTGATACAATCATGGCTAAAGAACAGGTTTGAACACCCATTTGACATTTTGTAATGAGTGTTACTATTAGAAATACTACTATGCATGTAATGTAAGTTTAATGTGTGTGACATGGATAACAACTGGGTCCTGCTGTTATTTACCTCGTGTACGTAACTAATCCTCAATTATTTGTTGGTTGGTTGCATGGGCACAGGTGAGGCAGGCCCTTCACACTCTCAATACTACGAAGTATTGTGAATATGACATTTTATGCATTTCTTTTGGTTGATACTACTAGGCATATCTCCTGGTATGTTTTCCATATATATATTAGATAGGGTGCATCCTAGTTGGAACAATGCATAAAGATGGGTTATTAGATCTACAAAGGTATGATGGAGTCAACCACAATTTGTTTTTGGATACTTAGGAACCATGTATGAGCACTGAAACCCTAAGTATGATATAAATACTTAGGGAAAGTACAGTATATTGTATTGTTACATGTTTGTATTGTTTACATACAATTAGACATGAGCATTTGCAATGAGCATTGAGCATACTTAGCCTCAAAACGATATGATGAGAAGGTTAGGCTTGAGGTAATGAGGGTTATGAAAAAGTTCCCACCCACCCACCCTTGCATTGCAATGAAGAAGACATTGAAGGATTAGGCCTCTGAAAAGAGGAAGTTCATGCTTTGCAAAAAGTATTGAAAAGTCAGCTCTCTCTCCTCTACCTCTAAACACATGCATAATGAACTCCCTACCTCCTACCTCCCGAGACCCCTCCAACCTCTACCTTTTTTCCCGGGTTGCCCGGCATCTTTCGGGCCGCCCGAGAGAAAAAGCGGGTCAAGACCTTTTCTTTTGGCCTCTCCCCCTTTCAAACCCACTTTCCCTTTTCTTCCATTGACTTCTTCTCCCCCTAGACTCCTAGATAACTCAAACTCATTGGTAGATAGATAAATACATACGATAAAATAAAAGTAACCCCCCATAGTTATTAGCAAGTAATCACGCTCGTGTTATGGTATAAGTTGAGGGTTGTTGTGGTTGTGGTCACCAAGTCATGTTTCCTCGGTTGGTTGAGGAAGGATGTTAGTATTACACTTAGACGGTCCGAGTTCGATTCCCGTTGAGTTCGTCTGACCGCTTAGTACCTTACACATGACTTGGCTAGTGATTTCTAGGCAGGAAATTAGTACCCAACCAACCGGCGCTTACCCATTCTCCTGAGCTATTCATGTAACTATCGTTCAATAAATAACGGTCATCATTATAACCCCTCTCTTATTCTATTGGCTTTTCTTGGTTTTTCGAAGTATGTTTTTACTAGACTCTCCATTAAACGCTTATGTCTTCACCTCCCCTTTCTCCCCTAAGGTTAATTTCACTTCTAGCTCCTAATTACCTCTTAGCCTATTTTTACCGGGATATTCACCGCCTCACCTTTCTCATCAGTTGATAATTCCATCAAGCGTGAAATCAACGTATTAGCCATGTTGTTGCGATTAAGGATTAATGTGAGTACGATTTTGGGCTCACACTTCTAGACAATGCTTACAAAACGTGAGGGAAGAAGATCTCACTACAACTAACAGATTACGCAGTGTTCCAAAACGCAAATCGCAAGGATCGACCGAGCAGAACAGAGAGAGAAGATGCCTGTGACGATTGTTTTGCAAAATTCCAGCGGGAACTTCAGGAATGTCGGGATTGACAAAATTAGTCGCTAATGACTATGATGCCTCCCCTAACCCTTACGGTTTCCCAGGATTAACGGTACAGGGGCAAAATTCTGACTCGCTTGGTTGACGAGCGGGGGTCGACTTTTTGAGGGGCAGGAAGCGACGTCTGGAGATGGCGAGCACCGGTGTGGGTGGGAACAGGGTGCGGCCCCTGAATACTGAGCCCGGTCCCGGCTTGTTGAGCACCGGTGTGGATGCTCTTAGCCGCTGGGGCAGAACCCCCCAGTAGCTTCAGACCACCATAACTTCTACATATGATTTTTGATGCTATCAACCAACTACTCTATCGTCATCTACTGTTTGTGTAGATGCTGATGGACACCTCACTTGCCCCATTCGGGCAAGTATTAAGGAAGTTATGGGTCTTCAAACCTTGGCAGTCCCGGGCACCACTCCCAGGTCACTGCTGTCCCAGGGTGCTGTCCCGGGACAACGCCCCACTCAAATAGCCATATCTCCTAGCTTGCACCTCCAATTGAGGTGTTCCTTAGCATTCTAGAATTCCGCCGCCATAAGCTACTCATAACTCATGGCCTTAGCCTCATGACTCTTAGTCTCCATGGGTGAGAGGCGTTCTCAACGCCCGTGGCCCTCACCCACACTAAGAGTACTTGGGCCCTCTCACCAATGGCGCCACAAGTCCCGAGTGTCACTCCGGGGTCCCCCTTGTGCTCATGGTGTTGCAGGCACTCCTCATGGAGAGGTGCGCGACATGCGTTGTTTTTTGGCGTATTCTCTTCATCGACATCCGAGACCTGCGAGAGCCTTTTCTTACGTACTCCCTTAGGTCGATCAATTTTGTAGGACACGGCATCCTATTGCCTTAGGAACCTATGTGGTAGATTATCACATGAGACAAATTGTATATTTTCAGCGGATTAATATACAATTTTTGCATTGGATCGCCCATACTTTGTATTGTCTTGCATTCCTTGTATTGTGTATGTTCATGCGGGTTCATTTGTGTCCTTGTTCATGAACGGATGCTCGTAAAAGGGTGCGACCCCGCATCCACCTCATTCATGAACGACCGTTCGTAAATTATCATTAAGGCACGGTCACAAACGAGCGTTTGTGAATGATGCACCTCGCCACTGTTGGCCTTCATTCACGAACGAGCGTTCACAAATGTACCCTTCAACACATTTTCCTTACAATTTTGTTCTCACTCCTCGTTTTTTTCCATAGTGCATCATCCTTATGTTTGACGCAAATTTCTTTACTGGATCATAGCATTAAACTAGTCAAATTGTTAATCACATAACCCCCTGGAGATAGACCACAACCCCTCGGCCAATGGACTTGAGACCCAAAACAAACCGTTCATAGTTTTTGACCTCAACAGGGTGTTGTGTCACACCAAACACATCCCCAAGGTCCCCACGCATCCCTTTCGTCATCCCGACGAGAGGGACTATGACGGCGAGCTCGACACCCTCATAAACTGCAAGGTTGTCTGCACCCGTCTCGGTTTGCGAAACTTCCTTCGCAAGGTGCTCGACTTTGCTCACGTCGTCGTTTGGAGCTCCATGGTCATGGAGAACACAGAGCCCATCGTCAAATTGGGTGATGGGATTTTGCGTTGTCTCCACGATCCCTTGTGGCATGAGATGTGCCATTTTCCTATTGACATGACCTCATCTAGAGCATTGATTTTGCCATATGTGGTCCAAACCTTTATGTCATTTTGGCCAACTCTAGAATGTGTGGTAGTGTGTGGTCATGGTCACGTATGTTGCGGAAGACATGAAATTATTGTCCCACATAACTCCATAGGAGGGTTGGAGTATATTATTGGCACTTGAGACATAATACATGGTAACCACATTTGTAAGCACAATACATTGAATTGTCTAGTGTTACCAAGAGGTTTATATATCATAATGATCTATGGAATTTTTCACTTATATTGTCATCTGTGACTTAGAAAATGCTTGTATAGACCCGAATTGACCCAGCTACAAAGTAAAGTAATGCATGCTCCTTGCTTTTCCCCAATTACCACTCACCACTAGCAATTGTGGTGTACTTTGACATAATCTACGTATGGGCGCAATGACAAGAATCAATTTATTTCTCAAATTCGATTGGCTATCTTGTAAGTAGTCTTCATATTCGTAGACGTGACTTACATCGAAGAACTAATGGATGTTTTGGACGGATGATCACCGTCATAGCTGGTTCCTCAATATCCGTGAGCATAGCTCCTTGCATGTCCGACCAATTGAAAGCATGCACAAGGGAGCCTAATGTAAAACAAAGGGCTCCCATGGCAAAGGTTTTTCCAGGGCAGATTCGCCTTCCAGCTCCGAAGCTAAGGAGGTGAAAATCATGGCCATATGCATTCTCCTTCGCGCTCAAATTTAGATATCTGTCTGGATTAAATGCGGAAGCATCTTTACCCCACATGGCGGGATCCCTATTGATGGCCCATAAATTGGCCAACACAGTTGTGCCTGCAGGTATGTGATAGCCAGCAAGCATTGCGTCTTCTGTGTTGCAATGTGGGATGCTGAGCGTGGCCGGTGGGTGCAAGCGTACAACCTCCTTCACCACAGCCTACAAAGCATACAAGAAAATATATATTTCAGAGCAATAAACATGGTATAAACATGCTCCACATAACATTGTTTAGCCACTTGCTGAGGGGCATACATCCTGAGGCATTGCACTTGCAACCACAATAAGTTTGTATGTATCAAATCACAAAGAGAAACTTGATAAAGAAATCTCAAGCATGAGACATATGATCTGGAATAATGATTCAATGCAACCCATTTCACATTGAATTTAGATCCAAGAGCCTTCTTCCTTGCCAATATCAACAATGTGGTCCCAACTTTGGTCGCCCAAATTACTACAATCATGCCCTTAAACCCTAAGCTTCACCCTCGCTTATCCTTCTAACAAAAGGGTTGTCATAACATTGTCTTAACAATGTTAGATAGGTGTGCAAGTCACATTTGCATGATTTCTTTAAATAAAGGCTATAAATGTAATTGATATTTAAGTAAAACGGGACTAAGTCCAAGTTCAAAATTAAAACATGTTGAATTCTATCTTAGGATCCTACGATAGAATCGCATCATAAGATCCTTCAATAAATATGCAAATTCAATTACAAAAATGTATAGTGGTTGTCTTGATAATGCTTTCAAAATTCAATGTTTATTTCTATAAATTTAATTTCAAAAAATAAGATAGTTGAATTTTTATGTCATTAAAAAAAAAATTATTTAAGTTGGCACTAAGGATTCACATGTCTTCCATAAAAAAATTGGTACATCAAAAGGGTATCATCAAATCCACCCATCACCAAATGCCTATATTTTTAAAATATGTCCAAATTTACTTAAATACAAAGATGTGTGAAATTTGGATCTAGAGAAGCAACACGTAGAAAACCAATGTTCACAGTAGATAGAAAAGTTGAGACTTCATATTCTAAGTTTGTGGAAGGTATGTGGCCCTATTGTGGGCGATGCTAACTTCACAAACATTTTTGACCACAGTGATCTAGTCAACTTGGGGATGTTCTCATTTCATTGGCGATTTAAATGAATCTCTAAAATTGTCAACAAAGTTCAAAGAGAACAAATACATCCTCCCAATTCACGTGTTTGATATCGATCGAGATCAACTGAACTGAATTCTTGCCATGATGGACAACATGTTGAATGTTTGACTTGGATCCTTATTTGTAAATAATCAATAAAAATGTAAGACATCTATGTGCAATAGATTGGATGCTATCTAATTAAGTTCTTAAGACACTACCAACATATGAGACTTGTGCGATATATCATGCGACAGTGAAAGAATCTGCAAATCTACCTTTGTGATAGATTTACAGGGTTTTCAACGACGTAGGTCAATTTTTTTTTTTTTTTTTTTTTTTTAAGCTTTAAAATAATAGCTTTTTGTTTTTGAGTAAGGTTCGAACCCACGTGCCTTCCGGCCCCGCCTTTTGTTGAGTTTTTATCGACACACGATGTGTTGCCCAAGTCTAACATGCCTACACATGATCTCTAATAACTTTTTACCTGCAGATAGGGCAACTGGCTTGCCAAGTCCTGCTCAATGTGCTGACCCAACTCCAAATTCGAGTCTAATTCTGATTGCAGTCTTTGCATAGCGCTGGGGTGGCGTACGAGCTCCAGCATGGCCCACTCCAAAGTTGCCCCAATGGTGTCCGAGCTGGCCAGCATCAAGCTCTTCAACACATGACAAATATACACTTCAACAAATATTCAAATGTGATCTTTTGGAACCTGCTGCATCCTATATTATAGGCAATCAATTAAATGTTCTACTAGGTACCAGGTGTGGAGCTAAGGATGGATGTTACATGTTTTCAGTTTCCTCCAAAACTGTGGTGTCTTCGTCTTAATCGCAACTAGAATATTGGCCATAGCTTGTGAATGAGATATTCCTTCTGACAAAGAAATCCTCTATTTTGAAGGAGGACTTACAGAGAGCGGTTTAAGATAAACTCTGAGCTCCTAGGAGTTGCTGAACTTGATTACATGTGGCACACAAGATCTACGCAAGTTTGTGAGTAAGGTCTGTGCCCATATTGTGCGCACTTTCAACACCACAAACAAATTTAGCAACTGCAAATCATGAAGATTGTCATTTGAAGTTTCATGATTGGAGTTGGCATATCAAAATTATAAAAGGTCGTATCGATGTTCTTTCTCTTTTTGGACGATCACATAGACACTCCCAATTCTGTTTACTTTCGAACCCAAAATGGTCTCTATGTTTTGAGCACACACTAGTCCAATCTCATTGAAGCCCGTCTTTTTAGTATCTCCTCTAAACTATGAGCCCTTGACATATACCACTCAAATATAAGATGTTTGTTTAAGACAATCGACCACATAAGGCCCCTCTTCTATTGAAAGGTTTTCAAATCATCCTTGGGACATGCATAAAACACCGCAATATAAAATGGAAATTCAGGACATTTGTGAAATAGGCTAGAATTCTAAGGTTGAGAACTCACTGAAGTGAGACCCTTAATGGTCTCTTCGCTTAACTTGCCTTCCTTCCTAATCTGCAACAGAGATTCCACAAAGTCAAACTCGGGTAGCTCAAGTGATCCGAGTTGCACTGGGTCCTCAGTTGCCTGTTTTCGATACCAGTCAAACAAAAGGGCCATCCTCTTATCCTTGTCTAGGGTGAAATCTCTCCATCTCTTCTCGAGCCCCTGCAGATCCAAACACCGGAGCACAGATAGGCAGACGTCGCCAAATATGTTGGGAGCTGCAAAGAGGTAATCAAATTCTTCCACCATCTTTTTGAAATCCTGGGGTTGCAAATGTTCAGTTTTGGAACGCTCGCAATGGACGAAGAGCTTGTTGAAGAGAATGCGGCAGGCTTGGCGGATGGCGAACTCGCTGACGACACTTCGGACGTTCACGGGTTGCCCCGCGCTCACGAAACTTTCAATCACTTCCACCATCCTTGCCACTTCCTCCTTCCGTGCAGTGGTGGTGGTGGTCAATTTCCGGGGGCCAAAAAGCTCGGTCTTCATAATCTGGCGCAGCTCACGTACCTTGGGCGTGTAATGGCTCACAACCACATCGCAGTCATGCTCCGCTTGATTCATGTACTTTGAGGTGGTGTACATGAGGCTATGAATTGGTCGAGACGCAAATTGGGCATCACTGACACAGAGAAGTTCCTTGGCCATTTTTGCATCTGACACGACGATTGTGCGGATGTTTCCCAAGTACACGCACATGATGTTGCCATAGCGGTTTGCGAGCTGTGCCAACGGTAAGTATCCGCCTTTTCCCACAGAGAAGAGATTGCCAAAAATTGGCCAAGGAAATGGACCTGGTGGCATTCTACGGTTCCAAAGTTTTGAGGTGCAAGCATAAGATATCGTAACCAGAAAGACAACTAAGACGGCACACCATGCCTTGAGGGCTTGTGAGTCAAAGCATTCCATAACACGCACTCATGGAAACACCCATAAGTTGCTGCTCAACAATATGAGAATGCAGTCTTGAATCTGCCACCTACAGTTATACATTTGGAAATGGCCGACGATCGACAATGGTATGTTGAGCGGATGGTATGGGATAACCTGGGATATTATTTCATATTCACAGGTGCAATGGACTCGACTGGTATGGGTTTAAAGTAGTGTCTCTTCAGCTTAACATCGCTCAAACAAGGTTTGGAGGTTTCGTCGTCCACGTGAAGCTTCACGATTTCAGTCGTTTTCCATCATGGACAAGCATTCCTGATGTGGGCTCTAGTCACGCAATCTTGCTTTGGATAATCTGTTGTGGAAAGTGAGAGTAGCTGCATTGAACAGTATGTGTAATGTTACTTTATTTTAGTTTTTGGTCAAAAGTGGGTAGGAAATCTTCAGTGGACGTTGACCACCCCACGAACTTTTCGGGGAGGTAGATTCGGGCAAGGGCAGCCCCCAGAAAGAAATCTAGATGTTTGGGACCCAACCGAAATTTTTTGTCCATCCGCCCGACTTCGAAAAAACCATTGCCCCTTGCATTCTTGAAGGCCACTTATTCACAAATCCCATATTGAGTGCACTTCATCTTCAAGGTCCAAAATCTATTATATATGTTCACTTTCATTAAGTAAATAAGCAATTGATCGGAATACTTTTTGAAGTGAAGCCGTCAAAAAAACGTGTAATTAACTTGGAAGTCCAAAATATAACAAAACCCTCATAAGCACTGAGGTTATAATTTTTGTGACTTACCATTGAAAGGGTCTTTGTCATTCTAAAATGGAACTAAAATTGTTGTTTCATTTTTAGTATGTTAAATACTATAGTTTAGTAAATACCTTCTACTTTCACAAAGTATTCATACACATTTAAACTAATTAAGTGTGATAGAATGTAATCAAGTCTAACTAATCCTGATTCATCCCAACTAAACAAGAAAGTATGCTTACCAGATTAATTGAGACTAATTAATTATATAATGTACTTACTAGAGTTAATTCTAGTAAACTAAACCATGATTAAATTTGTAATATTTGGATTTCCAAGTTAATTACATGCTTTATTGACGGTTTCACTTCGAAAAGTATCCCAATCAATTGCTTATTTACTCAATGAAAGTGAACATATATATTGGATTTTGGACCTTGAAGGTGAAGTGCATTCAATAAGGGATTGTGGATAAGTGGCCTTCAAGAATGCAAGGGCAATGGTTTTTCCAAAGTTGGGCGGGCGGGCAAAAGTTTTTGGTTGGGTCCAAAAAATCTAGATTTCTTTCTGGGGGGTTGCCCCTGCCTGAATCTGCCTCCCCAAAAAAGTTTGTGAGAGGGGTGTATAATGTCCGCCTTGAGTTAAGGACTCTTTGTATGTTGGGGTGATTGGATTTCGTGATTGCAAAATTTTTACTTCTAGAAGCTTCCAAAGAAGGTTATGTTGAAGGCATTACACTATATTTCACATGGACATGGACATGACAATGACTTCAACCACTTTCTCTCTAACCCAATGACATGCTCCAGTAGAATGACCACCTAGTCCTTGTGATGCGAGGGCTTTGACACTCATATAATTTTTCTTTAAATGATGCTTAACTCATAGTAAGTACTTGAAATTGAAAAACATGCGTAAAGCAACAATTCCATGTAGGACCTATCATTAATAAATACATAAAAGTATCGTCAGGGTTTGGATACACCAACATGAATGGGAGCCCATTCCTCTATACCATGATCATGTTTGACCAAGCATCACTGTAAGGGAACTCCCTTTTAGAAGGTGGGCTCCTTTAGTTTTTTTTAAAAATAAAAAAACCAACTATACCTAACCTCTAGGGGGGATCAACGGGGGGTTGTTTGTTGTCTAACTTTCTTTTGTTTAATATTAGGTATGTGAGGCAATTTATGGCAATTTGGTGTAGATGCTTCATAAGTGTTTTGATTTCACTTTTGGGTATTTTGAATTTCTCTAAGTCTTTAATTGGTTGTTTGTGAATAGTCCCTCTAACGCCGGCTGTGATGGTGGACGAGAGGGTTGACTTGCCAACCGGCTATTTTAAGTGTTTGGATGAGCGGGTTGTATTTTGCGGTTTTTTCACTGTGTGTGGTATTTGGGAATTTGTCATGGCAATATGTGAATTCAATGAATTGTATGGCATTTGGTGGGGTTGACGTTAGGGGATTTGGCTTTCGGCGGGGGCGTTTAGTACGCATAATTATATGTATGGTCTAAGTCTAGCTAAGCATGTGCATGGTGTGGTGGGACATGTACGTTGGAGTAGCCATTGTGGGACTGTGTTATCTTTGTGGTCTAGAGTTTTGGTTGCTTGCATTTACAAGGGTATAGAATCTTGTATATTTACTTGATTGTAGTGTGTCTACAATTTGGTGGACAAATTTATTGTGGCGTGCTATACGCAATCCTTTTAAGTGTTGGTTTGAGCATGTAGAAAGTAGATGTGGCCATGTGTCTATGGCATTGTTGGGGCATAGTATACAATCTAGGTTTGGGTATAAATTAGGCTAGAAGATTTTTTACGGTGGTTATCCATATATTGGGTATAACCAAGTTTTAGGGTTTGTGTAATTTGGGTGTCTATGGTCCCGGGTTTTTTCCAAAATTGGTTGGAGAGTTTGTGGTTGATTTGGTCGTTGGATGTCCATTTGTCTATGTATGTGAATTTGGATTGGACCCATCGTATTCCTTGGTTTTTGTGCTCCTTGTCAATGTATGTTTGTAGGTTACGTATGGCACCCGTGTGGGTACCTGTTGAGACCTCGTTGAGCCAATATGGCATATTATGGGCGTATGTATCCTGGGGGTGTTGGCGGGTTTGTCTAAGAGGGCTACATTGTTTGCTAGTTGATCTACGATCTCATTACCTATTATGCTTGTGTGTGCTCTGACTTTTTGAATTATGATCTTGTGTGCCGACCAGGTTATGTGGTTGATTATAGTGGCAATGAGTAATTTATCCGAGTGGTTATGTTGGGATGATGGGTGTCGTATGTGAATCTGTATTAGGTATATTTTATTAAGGCTATCTGTGAAGATGTGTGTATCTTGTGTGTGGTGTTGTGTTCCTTGGATTGCTATTAGGATGGCGTTTGGTTCGGCTCTAATGATGTTTTGTAGGCCTAGGAGTCTCTCCGCAATTCAAAGGTTGTTGGTGGGGCAATATACACCCGAACCAGTTGTGTTGCCTATGTTGTTTTCGTCCGGGGGGGATAAATGATACATCAGTGTATATGCATTCTTGGGGTTTGAATTTAAGGGGGTGGGTGTGGTAGAGCTCTATTGATAGGAGTTGTGTTGGGTGGTTGCCTTCTGAGTGGTTGTAGATCGGGGCTTTATGCCATGCATGGGAGAATTTCACTTTTTTTTTGGGGGGGGGGGGTGTTTTGGTGTGGCTAAATTTTGGTTTTATTATTATATAACTCAAGTGTGTTGGTTGTGATTGCGTTGGGTCTTTGTGGGTTGCTTGGAGGGGGGATTTTAGTTGTTTATGCTTATTATGATGGTGTATTGGTTTTCTAGTTGGTGTAGATTTTTTGGCCATTCCGATGTGGGATTATATTGTATGGTGTTAGGTGGGATGGTCGCTATCGTGTGTATTTCTACATCGGTGATGGGGAGTGGGTTCTCTTTATGGTGGATTATGATGATGGTTGTGGTGTTGTGGTTTTCTTTGGGCTACCATGCGGGCCCAATGAATGGATGTCATGGTAGTTTTGAGGTCTAGGGGGTGGGCTAGGCCATTACCTTTCCATTTTGATGAATGTGTGAGTCCCGTCGAGTCAAATATTATGTCTCAATTGTGTGGGAAGTTATATTGGGTGAGTGTTATTGGACATGTGAGGGGCAAGGAGTAGTATGAGTGTGTAATATTGTATGTTTTTTATTAAGGCTTGGAAGGTGGAGGAGTGGAGGGTTTGGTGGTTGTTGTCTGGGTTTTTCTTTTTGGAAGGATTGTAATATATCTTTGGGTTAGCCATAATATTTCGGTGACAAAGTCTTGTGGTGGGGGTTCCAAAAAATGGATCATAGCGTGCGTTTGGTTTTGGTTATATCTTTCCCATAGCCATTGTAGCCTTGTGAGTGGCATGGTTAGAATGTATGCTCCCATTTGGTCATAGATATTGGATTCCGTCCATTGTATTTGTATGGTGGGTTTGGTAATGATGATATCTTTATTTGGGTTACATTCCTTGGTGGTTAGTGTGAGTGTGAGCCCTAAGATCGTGCTCACATGGGTATTAACCATAAAATAAATATTGGGAAGCGGAAAAATTGAGAGATAAGGCCAACCTCCACCTTAAAAGGTGAAAAACTGAAAGAAAAAGAGTAAAGATCAATTATGGGTGTGGGTAAGTGGAGTCTTAAAGGAAAAGGCCAAGGAAGGAGGCCAACCCGTTTTTTTCCTTGGGCGGTCCGAAAGAAGCCGGGCAATGCGAGAAAAAAGGAGGGAGTTGGAGGGGTCTCGGGAGGTAGGAGGTAGAAGGCTCATTATGCAAGGAGGGGAAGGAGGAGAGAGAGGCTATGGTTAGGAGGCGGAAG
Organism: Polytrichum commune; assembly: GCA_950295325.1. NCBI lineage: Eukaryota > Viridiplantae > Streptophyta > Polytrichopsida > Polytrichales > Polytrichaceae > Polytrichum > Polytrichum commune. The sequence goes on from OX485809.1 coordinate 32,176,906, forward strand.
CGCTGCCGGAAAAGAAAAGAAACACAAAAAAACTAGAATAGAACACACCAGGGTTGTTCTTGCTGATAGAAAGATTGAGCACGCAGAGCACCGGTAGCAGATGCCGAACAGGGAGAGGTCGATAAGCTGAGGTTGACAGGAGCATCGATTCCCGAAGCTGCTGAAGAGAGTCGGAGAGTCGCAAGTCGTGGGGGCCTGGGTTCAGAGTCAACACTTCACAGATCCGTCCCTGGGTGGCGGGGGCGCGAGCGGTTCATTGAAGGAAGCGCCAGATGACCATCCATCCATCTTTCTCTTGTTCTCCCTGGTTTGCAATCCTTCCAAGTTAGATTTATCTTCAAAAGAAAGGCGAGTGCTAAAGATGAGTGGGTTGTCTCGATGGAACAAGTTACCCTGAGCAGTAGTGCCGACAAGGCATGGTAGAGCAAATCGTAAGTTTTGTTGCTCATCGCAAAGAGGGGGGGGGGGGGGGGGAATTCACCGATGCAATCCTCCTGTGCTAAGCTTGGTTCTTGCTAAGTGGTCATCAGTAATGCGAATCCAGTGGTAGGGGGTGAGGGCGCGTAGTAAGAACAGAATGTGCAGCATTGCGGTGAGGTCCCGGGTTGGATCCGTCACGGGTTCTTGAACGCGGGTGGTGCGACCGAGATCAGACACTCACGCAATCCCACAAGTGTAGTGATAATGGTGAAGCTAAAAGTCGCTAGAAGTTTGGGGTGTGTGTCTTGCGGCATGTTGACTGCTGTGATTCATAAATATTAAGAGTGGCAGAAGATCGGCATGGTGAGAGTATCCAACGCCGAGGTGTTAGCGTAGAGGCGGGAGAAGTTTGGTGTTCATGGTGAAGCGCAACTGCCAGGAGTGCGGGGAACGATGCTTTGTCGAGTTCTTGAATTATGGCTGGAATTCCGTGAAGGTAAGATAGTGGATTGACACAGTGTGTCCTTCAAAGGGGATGAGGAGGCATGATTGAATTGCGAATGGATTCCCTTGTTAGATGTAATGGTGAGGAACAAGGTTGGTGTTCACCGTTCGTAGTAATAGTAGAATGCCGCTGAAGTCGAATCTGGTGTTAAACTGGGAAGGGGGAATTGCGGAAGCGTCTTTCATGATAAAGATATAGTCATCAAGGAATAACTCGTAGGCATTGTCTATCATTTGGCAATTGGTGAAGGACTTAGACTTATTTAAAGTGCCAAGTGTCATAACTTAGACAGTAGGAATAGCTTTATTCTATGCAGTACCACTCTCATCTCCAATGTCATCTACCAAACACAAAAGTATCATTTCAAAGTCAAGCCCCCCTATGCCTAAACGTACAGATCACCCATCCAATTGTACATGTATAGTTCGCAAATACCCATGGAATAACACTCGCAGACTTACACTTGATAAGCGGTGTCCAAATCGTTCACGGTTCACCTATTGCAACACAATTTAAATGCACCTTGTACAACGTTTATCTTAAACACTCCTCCAAAGGCAAAACCTCCAATCCAAATAATATTCCCAATGACATTCTTCTAATTTTTCTTGATATTTTCCATGACATGTTATTCTTAATTTTATCCCAATATTATTTACAAAACTCTATTTCAAATTTCTAGAAACTTAGCAACACCATTTTACTGCATTAAAAACATGACCCTAAAAAATTACAAAACCATACACCTAGGGGCGCAAGCATAGTCAAGTACACAATTCCATTACCCTGCATAGGTTTAGGTGACATTGATTTTAGAATTATACACTAACTTTAAATTTTGTGAAGGAAATAATCATAAAAATTTGAAAATCACATTTAATCTACAAAGCCAAGCAATTTATGTTGACAAATGTTTTTTCAAGAAAAGTCTACATATTTTAGAAGACTGTGCAAGTAGTGTTCAACAAGGTATATTGAACACGTAATTGTCTAAAATATGTTTGTAACAGGATAAAATTACATAAAAAATTGATATTTTTCTTCAAAATTTTGTAATGATGCCCTCAAGACTATAATGAATTCAAAAAATCATATGGAAAAAAATCCAACTTCAAAATATTTAAGGTCATGAAATCTACATCCAAAACCAAATTTAGCCATTACCTTTTGAGTAATACTTTTGATAATAAGTTTTGAAGATCTCATCTTGATATTCTATATTTGAGTACCTAACACAACAATAGAGGGTAACATTAAAAAATTCCAATTTAATCAACTTTGCTACTATTTCTAGGCATTTAACCCAAAAATTTATGGTTTTAGTAACGTGGAGCACTTGATTGTGCTTGCTCCCCCCATCACCTTTACATCTACTATTTATAGACTATCTACAAGCATGCGTACCTTTTCTCTCACAACACTTTGTGAATGCCTTTATATTTTGCACAAGAGCCAAGAAGGCTTTTGAGTCCCAACCTACAGTCCACCCTCTATAAATGTTACACCTATAAGTGTTAACCCTCTTTAAATGTTAACTTTCTTCTACTCCCCACATATTGCACACTATAAATGTTAAACGTGTTAATTGTTAACAAAATGGTACTCCCTTCTTTGTATATTTGACTCTATAAATGTTATCGAATGAAATACAACCATAGTATGGATGATAAAAACTACACATCCAGTTACATTCCTCTCTCTCTCACTATGCGTTAGGGCGAGGCATGTTTTGACTTTAACATGTATTTGAATCTAATCAATATGTGTGTTTTCATTGCATTTTAGGTTGGAGCCCAACCGCACATTAGCCACTAAGAGGTTGGCTGGGAAGAAGATGCAAAAGGAAAGGCTCACAATTGCACTAACCTGCAATGTTGATGGTAGTGTAAAACTCCCCCCTTTTGTCATTTACAAATATCAACGTCCTAGAGCTTTTACAAAAAGAAACATTGCAAATCCAAATAACCTTGGAATTCTTTGGTTCCATAATAAAAAGGCTTGGATGACCATTGCTCTTTTTGAGAAGTTTCTCTTGGACTTTGAGAGGAGGATGAGCCTAGTAGGGAAACGAAGGGTGTTGTTATTGGTTGACAATTTTGCAGGTCACCATTACAATAACATCAGGTCAGAGTTGCAGATTACAACCGTGGAGTTTTTGCCTCCAAATACAACAAGTTATTTCCAACCTATGGATGCAGGTGTGATAAACTCTTTCAAGGCTCAATATCGTAAGTTGTTGATTGAGCACAAGTTGGACAAACTAATTAGCAATGAGGACCTAGAGATTGATGTTTATGAAGCGGTGAAAATGCTAGAATGTGCGTGGAGGTTGAAGTCACATCTAATGTGATTTATCATTGTTGGAGACATACCGGTATGCTCCTACTACCTGATTTGAATGGAGTTTCCATTCCAAATCCTCAAGTGGAATTGCAGGAGTTAACTAGTCTTTTGGAAAGACTAAGTTTGGCTACTAATAGTTCTAGTGATGGAAGTTCAAGAATGGAGGCACAAGAGTATGTGCAATACGAATTAGACTTTGATTTGAACAATCCATATGAGGTCACCGAAGAGGATGTATGGGATGTTTTAGGCTCTATTGATGGGATGTCTTAGATGATGATTGTGAGGGAGAGGAGTGTGAGGTGGAACCCATTCCATCTTATAGTGACTTGCAATCTAGTTTTGGTACCATTAGAAGGTACATGACATCACGTTCATGTGATGTGTCCAAGTATGTGGGTTTGTTGGTGCAGATTGAGAAATATTTGCAAGTTGTGCATGCAGATGAATCTCACCAAAGAACCATTGATTCATACTTCACCCGTGATTTGTAAACTTGATATTGAATAAAGTTTTGATTGGGTTTGCAATTTTATGAATGGTATTCTCTCACAAGGACTCTTCACAATTGCTTATATTTATAAATGTTAGGATTTGTATATTGCTCAAGAAAGTAATTTTATAATTGTTAACTGTTAACACCTCTATAAATGTTAACTTTGATCCACTCCCGAGGGTTAACATTTATAGAGGGTAGACTGTATGTACAAGCTATTATTGCCACACTTGAAGATGCTACATTCACCAATCAAGATATACACATCACTTTAGGCATGTCTACACAAAAACCAGCATATCATGGCTCTTGAGAATCCTTGAAGTTACATTGATTGAGAGTGTTATGGGGCCCCACTTTAGATTTACATGAGGGTAGTTTTAGACTATAGCTCAAGAAATTTTCCTTGGATGAAACTTCTACATGAAATCTCATATGGCAAGTATGAATAATATTGACTAGGATTGTAGGGATTTTGGGGATAGCTCTTGAAGGTAGGCCATGCAAAATACATGGTAGGAACTGGGAGACTGTTCAACCATAAAATAATTTGGCAAAATTTTCCCAGTGAAATTTTTTAAACTCTGTCCAAGAAAAAAAAACACAGCAGAAAAAAAGGAAAAAGAAAAGAAAAGAAAAGAAACAAACAAAACAAGAGTTTGCCATATTATATAACGGAATGGTCAAAACGTACTAATAATAGAAAACTTATGGATGAATGTCACATTCAATCAAAGTAATACATCGGAATAGGAATCTTACTATGATGAGGAGCGCCACTTTGGCTACTATAACAAATTAAGAAATACACATTGGTAGGGGCTAACATGCTTGGCCAGTAGCCTCACACATGTTGGTGATGAGTGCCCTTGTCCTCAAGGGTTGGATACTTCATACCACATACAAACGAACATGAGTGTAAGAAGGAGTATTATTTGAGATATTAGAATATATAGTATACATAAGGGAGAGATATTATTTTTCCGTAGTTTTTACATTTTAAAAGGCTATTAAGAATTTTGAAGTAAATGTAGATATACAAAAGGGGGCCCTGAGGTTTAGAGGAAAAAATGACAATAGATGTGTAAGTTTCATTCAACACGTTCTCATCCATTTTTGTCATATGATAATAGTCCTCAATGGCTACCAAGTTATCATTCTTGTTAGGTTTGCAAGTTAGAGACTTTTGGAGTGCTCATGGGCTCCCTTGAGTTTTGCTCTTCGGATCGTGGGTATGTTATTGTGCTCTTGTCTTTGTTTGTTTGATGCAATCATTGAGTTACATGCTATGGATGAAAAAATGTTCAATCACTTTCTCATTGGAAAGTGAACATGGATTTCTCATGTAATAATGGCATATTTAATTCATCATTTATATTTTGTGTATGTAGTGAAAGCATTTACCACATATATTGAAAACTTGGTATAAATATATGAGTCCATGTCTACCATGTCGTTAGTATGTATACGGTTTTTTTCTCTCTACAAGCTTCTCGTATACATGGGGTTCAATTGCATAGTGACCCACACACATCATCTAGATTTCCAATGAAGAGTTCACCTCCAGGCCCTTGCCATGCCAAGGAGAATCTTGGAGACACAATACATGCACAAAATGTGGATTGTTCTTGAACCCACAGACCCTATGTTGTGGACTTACTGATGTTACGACTCTAATTAACATATCATGGCACACCAATTTTAATGCCACACTAAATCAGATAATACTATTGTGCAGTGCGTCATATTTTCAAACACACTCCAAGATGCCAACGCATCAGGCTTTGCAGGCCTGATGCTGATGATGCTCTACAACTGCCTATCATCATGGGTTATGCTCACCCATGATCCCACACCCACATCAAGAACCTCGGAGGCCTTGTCCTTTCAATCATCACCATATGCCTTTGATGTTTTTATAAATATTTTTTCTAGAGTGAGAGGAAGCTGTGCAAGATTAAGAGGCCCAGCCTGTGACAGTTAGTTTTGCAGCGAGATCGGAAGAGCATGCGTTGAGGAGCTTGTAGATTGTGAGAGAAATATGTGAGGGTACATGCTTTACATGTGGGTTATGCATGTGTCCAGAATGAATGTATGTTGATCTTTTTTTCCATTTTCTTTGAATCTTTGAGCTCTGAAGTATAGCTTCTGCAGTCTTGGGGGGCAATCAGTTGAGTTTTGTTGCTTATGTGAAGCATTTGAAATTTGACGTGAGAGAAATTTAATCCATAAAAACAACCACTTTGGTGTTATGTAGGGTATGAAAAGAAACAATCTTGGAATTCAGTGTGCCTGTTAAAAGATGCAGCTCTTGAACTTCAAGGTTTTTAGTAGAATGAGTTTTATGCATCATCCAACTTTTGTGTAACTGTAAATGTTAGTTATGTGATGTGAAGTTAGTTCCTCCAGTCACTACAAGAGGAGGATGTGAAGTAAGAAAGGCTATGGTTCTTTACAGGATGGAATGACAGGACTTTGCCAAGTTTGGCTGACAGTGGAGATCGGGTGTTAAGGACTTAGTGAAAGAAGTCTTTTTACGTGGCTCTGTTGGCCCTACTTTTAGGGAATTGGGATCGTTTCTTGACGTTCAAATCTCCAGTTACACTTGGCATCTCATGTCACACGGGAATATAGATTTCCAGACTCTCAAGATGAGCCTCTTTGATTGATCAAACACCACTCACCTATATGTCATGCTTGTATCTTGATTGTAGTGGAGTAACGCAGTCTCAAAAAAGGTGAAAATGTAAGAATCACATACTGAGAGAGCATTGCATTCTTTGACTGCATAGTGTATATGAGTAAAACGTATGCAAATTGAAAGAACTTAACTTGGTGTTGAGAGTTTACAAGCATGAGTCGATAAATTGAAACTACACCAGACTTTGGAACTATGTATCAAAACCTAGGAAATTTTTGGGATGTTTATGCATTTTGTAAAGGTATTAGACGCAAATGGCAAGGATATTTGCAACATTTGGCCCCCTTCATCACAGAATAAACAGCAGCCACAGATTGTTGGTTGAGTTACAAACTGTGGTCTTGGCTGACAACCAGCAGCACAAAAATTGCAGTTTGACATATATTAAGAGTGACAGAAGTATTAATATCTGAGGGTTAAAGTTTTGGGGATTGAAGACAGGATTAGCCTAGCACCATGACAAGCGTAGATATTCAGGGTATATTGGGGAGGGGGGGTGGTGACACGAGGACTGGAATTTCCAAGACAAAAATCATTTGCACATTGGGGCCAAAGTCGCGCGATGTTCCTGTACTCGAGAAGCTTCTCAGGGCAGGAATGAATGTTGCACGCTTCAACTTTTCCCATGGAACATATGAGTACCACACAGGCACGCTTGATAACCTCAAGACGGCCATGTACAACACCCAAATAATGTGTGGCGTGCTCCTTGACACCAAGGTAACTATTTTCTCCATCCATATAAACATATACTTGCAGTCTAGAGAAATTATTAATACAAGCATTATATGATGTGGAGTGTAAATGAGATAATGAATTAAGAAGATTCTGCCAGTCTTAGAGAGCGGAAAAAGATTACAAAAGTGTGTTAATGTGTACCCATTTTACAGTTGTCATCATATTCAGGAAGTATATACATCATGAAAGGGTAATGTGAATTTGTATTGAAAATTCTATTTCCTGACAGGACAAAAGCAATTGCATGGATATAAAACCCTCACAAGTTTTAGCTACGGCTTGGAGTTCAATTTGTTTCTTTCTTGCATAACAGAACTGTGCAGTGACAGAGATCAGAGATCAGAGATGGGTAGTGACAGACAATGGGTCTGCTAATGCCACCAATAATGTTGGCGTTTACATGAATTTTGAAAGAAACAGAACTTAATGGATATTGAATGTGCGGGTTACTGAAATTGTTCACATTTGCATAACATGTGATAAGTTTCCCAATTCTTCTCCATTGGAAATTTATTTGAAAGTGATTGTTGAAGGTGAGGAAAGTGGTTGATGGGCTTCAAGAGTATACATCTAGTGTAGTTTCTGAGTTTATGAGGAACTTAGACTGAGTGAGGGTCCGGCTCTGTACGAAATTACCATTTCAACAAACTTGCTCTTTAAGCATCCTTCATCTTTAGAAACAATCTCTCTTTGCTCATTAAATGATGTTCATCCTTTTAGTAGGGTTTTTACCCCCTGCTAGGCTTCATGCAATGAAGTTCATACAGAACATTTCGGGATTACTATACTCAAAACTCTTGAAACATCCTTTTACTCCAAAATATAAGAACAAGACATTTTTTTAGGTAATCTTCTAGGTACAGAGTATTAACAATGTTTCTAATAAAAGTCAATTCAGAAGTTGATGAAGAAACCCTACTTTTTGCCTTTGTGTACTGCTACTTCTGCAATTCCAATCATCTGGATTTAGGAGGTTTTTACCAACAGACAGAGTGATGAGTTTTACCTGATCAGTGAACAGCAGATTCCCAATAAGGTAAAGTGGTTGAGAGAACATTCTAATACTCTGGGTCACAAGTGACATTAGTATATATAAATGTACCTAAAATTCTACGTTTGAATCAAGACTCGTGAGTTTTCTATTACTTTAAATTGTGATCACAGTAATCGACCATCCTCGAACAATACCAAAGGTGTTTGACACCTTTGGTCAACCATAGAGCTACACTGTTTTGTCTAATTAGTGTGGGTTCCCATTCAGAGTTATGTGTTGCTATAACTTTTTACTCACATTATCATTTTTAACCAACTAGGTCATGTCAATTTCTTCAGTGTGCATGCTAACTACTTATGTTATTTCGGTAAAAAATGATACTCTCGATTAAAAGTTATAGCAACATGTAACTTCAAGTGGTAACCCACACTAATTAGACAAGATAGTGTAGCTTGGAGGAACCCAGCAGCATAGACTTAAAAATGATGCATTCCTGCTGTAATGCTAAATACACGATTCACTGACAGTATATATTCTGATGTGGAGCAAGGGGCCAGAAATTCGAACGGGGACTTTGAAGGGAGGCGTAGGAATCAAGCTTGTAAGGGGTCAAGAAATTACAATCACGACCAACTATAGTCACGATGGTGACAATACGATGATTGCAATGAGCTACCCAAAACTTGCCCAAGATGTGAAACCGGGAAATATGATCCTCTGCTCCGATGGGACAATCAGCTTGCTGGTGTTGGAGTGCAATGTTGGTGCCGGGACTGTGAAATGTAGGTGTGAAAACACTGCGAGTTTGGGTGAACGAAAGAATGTGAACTTGCCCGGAATCGTTGTCGACCTTCCAACATTTACACCACGGGATGTTGAGGATATCACCATATGGGGTGTCCCAAACCGCATTGATTTTATTGCTGCATCATTTGTGAGGAAAGGCTCAGATGTTGTGAATGTCAAACAGTTGCTTGGGGCAGCCTCAAAATCCATTCAAATCATCTCCAAGGTTTTCAGTTCATTAAATCCTACTTCTCATTTCGTGTTTATTTTCATATTTCCCCCAATATATGTTTAAGCTGATGGAAACCACTCATGAGCTGCATGAGTATTCCTTGGTGACGAATGAGTTTAAATTCATGCATATGCCAAGAAGCACCTGCATTTCTATTTATCGATTTATGTCTAAAGCTCAATTCTGGAGAATAAGTGAGATATCTCTAATAAGATATCACTTTAGACTTCTACTTTTGTAAAGAGGACTTACAAAAACTGAGTGCCAGAAAACTATCTTCCAAGATATTCTTGTGATAGTTTATTTCATGTGGACTGCCTACCATATGCTTTGGTGGTGATGGCTCGCTCACCAAATTGTAACATTTACTGGAATTTATATTTTTTTTTCCCGTGTCAATTATGTAGGTGGAGAATCAAGAGGGCCTACACAACTTTGACGACATTTTGCGGGAAACAGATGCAATCATGGTTGCCAGGGGTGACCTTGGTATGGAAATTCCAACCGAGAAGATCTTCCTAGCCCAAAAAATGATGATTTACAAGTGTAATTCTGCAGGTAAACCTGTGGTAACTGCGACCCAAATGTTAGAGTCAATGATTAAATCCCCACGTCCGACTCGGGCAGAAGCAACAGATGTTGCAAACGCAGTCCTTGACGGCACCGATTGTGTCATGCTTAGTGGTGAGACAGCAAATGGGTTGTACCCGGAAATTGCGGTTGGGATCATGTCAAGAATTTGCCAGGAGGCGGAAGCATCAGTGGACTATGGGTCTCTGTTCAAAGATCTTATGAGAAATGTTCCCATGCCAATGAGCCCGCTTGAGAGTTTGGCATCCTCGGCAGTGCGGACAGCCAACAAAGTACGTGCGGCTTTAATTGTCGTGTTGACGCGCGGTGGAAGCACAGCCAAATTGGTGGCAAAGTATCGGCCTTCAGTTCCTATCCTTTCCGTGGCAGTTCCGGTCATGACCACCGATAACATTGAATGGCAAGTTAGCGAGGAGTCACCCGCCCGCCATAGTCTTATATGCAGGTAAGTATATTCCCTCCTCTCTCTTTTTAATGCCTAAACACTTTTAGCATGTTCATGCTAATTGCGTATTCTCTCTTTATAGTACGCAGATATGTGCAATTAGGTTGCCTTCATGAATAGGTTGCCTCTTTACCCATGCAAATTACCTTGGGTCAAAATAAGATCACAAAAAGTTATAACTTTGTCTACCAATCCATATGGCAACCACTGTAAAGAAAAAATCATGTATTTTGGTACTGTGGTAACAAACATCCAAAATAGTGTAGAATGTCAATAAATTAGCATGGAGCAATCTAATTGCATATACGAGTGTAGATGATGTGAAATCTTTATCAAAGTCTTTTGAAGTTACTTTGTCACTTGTGTGGGTAACAAGAAGAATAACCTTGCAAGACAACAAAATTTCTGCCGAAAAGTCACATTACAGCCCATGTTCATGCTGTAAAATTTTGAAGTACCGTATGTCAATGAGAGGCTCAAATCGGACTCCAAATCTCTTTAGGGGTTAAACCTTCAGCATGCTGTGAGTGTACTCCAATACAAGTTACAACAAAATGGGACATTCTTATGAAATGCAGCTTCATCAATTGGAACATGTCCTATGTGACTTTCAATGGCCAATTCATCCATTTTTCGTTCAACAATCTCAACACTCATGTTAGCTGATTAAAGCAAGTTTCAATGTTCATCTGCTTTCAACAATTATTCTTCATGGACCAATCTGATCAATTCTGCTCACCTGAAACTACATGGCATATTCTATACGATATAAATGTAGTTTAGTACAAAAAATTCAATGAATGTTTTGTTCACAACTAAAGGTATGTGGCCCTATCATGGGCACTTGTAACTCCACAAACAAATTCAAGCATGGGGAATTGTCTCACAGGGTTAGCAATTACAGATTGCACAAAGTGTCATTTAATGTTTCAAGCCAGAGTTGAGATGTGAAAGCTACAGGAGGTCACAGTGATGCTCTGGGATTCTCTTTCCCTTTTAAGTGGTCACATAGGCCTCCCAACTGTGTTAAAAAAATTTGATCTAGAATAGTGTCTATGTTTTGAGCACATCCAATCTCATCGTAACACATGTCATTCTCAACTAAAGACTTTGCCATCATACCACTAAGATATAGGTGTCCAATTAAGAAGAGTGCGTGAGCACATAAGGCTTACATAGCTTATAGATGAGTTTGCAGGGATTTTCAGCTTTAACATGGCCGGCTCTGCACTGGTGCTAACCTCCACACTGCTTTTTTTGGTTTTCTTTTGTTTTGCAGAGGTTTAATCCCTCTATTGGCTGAAGGATCAATGAAAGCTACCGACTCGGACACAACAGACGAAACCCTCAATGCTGCTCTTGAGTATGCTGTGAGTAGAAATTTATGTCAACCAGGGGATGCCATAGTGGCACTCCACCGTATAGGCTCCTCATCTGTGATCAAAATCATGGAAGTTCGAGACATTTATTGATCAATTCTGTTGGTATCTACGAACACTGGACACAATATCTCCACAATTTGTCTTGTTTGTCTGCCAAATTCTCCATGATACTGAATGTTAGGCAAATTATATACCATGCATTGAGTCATGAATTAGTGTGAGGTTGGGAGAGTCGCCTTATATCACAAGCATAAGGTATGTGGGTGTTATTTGGTTCATTTTTCATGTTCTTCAACTTCTACCAATTAGATTTAAACAACAAAATGTATGTTGCAATAGCAAATATACAATGCAGCATCAGCAAACTTTGGATTGAAATTCGGACCTCCCACAAGTGCATGCTTGTTGATCTTTAAGTGAACACATAAGTCCTCCCAATTGTGTTCATGATTCAGTGTGGAGTAGTTAATAAACTTTGAAGATGTAGTCCAATCTCTTTTAAACATGTGTTTATATGGTGTTTGGTTTTTTGATCCTCACCAAACCACACACCAATCAAATATAAGGGTCCAATTAAGAAAGTTAACCGAATAACACCCGCATGCCTTATGAGTCCTCTATAATCGACTTGTGTCATTGGAATATTGTCCTATGTCACTAGAAAATCTATCACAAAGGTAGGTTTGCGAATTTCTTCCAATGAAGTTGGAAGGTTGCCAAGGACTCACATGATGGTAGTGTTAGCACATTTGTGGTGTGTACAATGCACGTTCCTTTGTATACCAAGGGTAAGTTTACATTAGGGTCCAGGTGTAGGAAACTTGGGACTAAAACATCTCTCAAATGGACCTTACTTTCATACTCAAGATTGGACCCAAGCTTGATAGGAGGATTTTTTTCTCTTGAGACGGGACCACTGAGATTTGACTGAAAAGTGATGCCCAATTCTGCCACTTCATACGTTGGACCCAAAGCCTGGTGTCAACTACTTGGGTCTAATTTTTATCTTTCAACCAATAGGACCACTCAATTTATGAATTTTCTTTGGTCTTGGACCTTGGTGCAAATTGGGCCAACCACACGCCATTTGACTACCATGTTTTCAAAAATCTTCCGACAACCACTCTCACATTCAAATACCTAAAACATTTGCACCCACATTTGCAACCTGTCTAGATATTGTCTACATTGCTGTGCGCAACATTTTTGCCTTTGTGAATTCAAGAATTCAAGAATTCAAGGGTCTAGCCAAGGCAACCCCTCAAACATTTTAACTTTTTTCATGAATAAAACTGAATCTTGATTTCCTATCTTTCCACAATTTCTCCTATATACAAATTCAAACATGAGGAGCACTTGGATGGAAGCTTTAAATTCAAGAGCTCGGAATCAGGTATTGATTCTAATAGAACTAGAAAATAGAACACCTATGCATAGCATTTTTTTAGTCAGAATGTAATTGAGGACCCATGAGCACAGTTAGAAGAACATGTGGTTCTATCTTATTCTTTTTTTCCTTTTGGCACAAATCGATAAATCAATTGCAAGAAAAGGAACCAAAGCACAACCACCTCGCGAAAACCAACACAAAACCGAGGGGCAATCAAGAAATAATACCCATATGTTTTCTCAATGACTTGATGTGTTTTCTTAATGGGCCATTGCAAATCATTAAACACCATATCATTCCGTTGGCGCCAAGTAATCCACAAGATACCACTTCTCAAGAACATGTGGTTACATATCTTGAGAGCATGATCACAGATTCTACACCAAATGCTAACACAAAGGGGTGTTATATTGGGTAACGTTATTTTAGAGGGGAGTAGTCTTAGTATAAGTTATGTTCCACTCGTTCACTCTAAGTGACTGAGGTCTTAAAGTAACACATGTTCAATAATGACACCTACTTTGGGTCTTTAATCCGAAGCTAGCTAGCATGTTCACCGCTTGACTCCAAGCTACTTAAAGCTATGAGTGGTTGGAGTATAAGGGAGCATGCACACAAGAATAAACCTCCTTTCTAAGCATTGAAAGGCTCAAATAAAAAATGACCTTTTAGATTTGCCATGGACTCGAACAAACTTCGTTTACGCTAAAATTTAGTTGCTTCCATCCAACTATTGTTTGCTAATCTACAATATTTTTTAGCAATTATTTAGACATTTATGAAGATTTGAATTTGAAGATATTTCAAAAATTGACTCTTTAAGGCCTTAGTATCTTATATGAGCTTCATAACTAAGATTCCCATGAACAAAACTAGTATCTTACAATACATAGAGCTTTACATAGAAGTTTGAAGCTAAGATTATATTTGGTCAAAGATTGTGAGTGATTGATAGTTGAGTCTCTTATAAAGGAGTTGAAAGTTGGGCCGTAATATATCCAAGTTAGTCCGGCCTAGGAGGGCTTCCCAGATCCTGCCAACATTGCAGTATTGATTAAGCCCGATGTGTGGGTTCAGCTCCCGGGGCTAAAACCAGCACCGTCCTATTGCGGGTGCCCATAAAGATAACAGGTTGTCATGCTCTGATGTGGTTAGGGATCACTTAGATTCTAAGCATGTGATCACCAACGGTTCAACTTCAAAGCGCCTATATGATTACTTTTGCTTTGGAGAAAGATTTACAACTACAAAGCGAGTTGAGACACATGCACTAGATGTTGTGATTGACAAGCAAGCCCAAGGGGTAGTTAATAATGCATTGAAGTAACCGATTGCACCCTCCAAGGTTAGCTCATGATTCAAACAAAGAGGATTGAACATATACAACTTACAGACCACAAACATTATGACATTAAAAGAGTCTCTCTTTATATGAACCTTATGGCGGGACATTGGTGTCCCATAATACACTGGTTAAAGCTTAAAGCATGTGTCGACTTCAAAATGGATCAGTTGAAGGCGATCAAGGCGGCGTTAAGACGTCTTGGACACGCTTTGATGTTCAAAGTTGATTTCTATTTTTGATCACTTCCAACCACAAAACCAATCATTAAGGAGACTCCGATTTATTTGGGACACCGGTATCCCGCTATAAGGTTCATATGTAGGAGCTTGCTTTGTGATTACAAACACAGTGATTGAAGTTTGTTTAGGCTAGATATGGAGTGGATCGGAATTGCCTTTTATACTGAGTCTAAATTATCAGTACAATCCTGATTGAATTTAGAGGAAAGATGATTCAGGGATATCAGCAACAGACAGTTTGGATGCACATTTTATCACAGTCTATGGCTGTAAGGGGGCAAGGGCAATGAATGGGAAGAATGGACTGCTAAGAGCATCCTCAGTGGATCTAGGTAAAGCTCATTGCAAACCAAAACCTATCTTTTGACTGACCTAAAATTAGAAACTGAAATTACCATCATTAGAAGCACACCTAAATAAACGTGAGATATTTCTCAAGAAAAAAGAATTGTAAAAATTTGACGTAGGTGAAATCCCTCATTGAAAACACCACATGCTCAAAATTTAGAGGGAGTGCACCAAATCTTGCTTTAAAATGGAAAGATCCTCCCACACTCCCTCCAAATTTTTGACATTTAGAGGGAGTGTGGGAGGATCTTTCCATTTTTAAGCAAGATTTGGTGCACTCCCTCTAAATTTTGAGCATGTGGTGTTTTCAATGAGGGATTTCACCTACGTCAAATTTTTACAATTCTTTTTTCTTGAGAAATATCTCACGTTTATTTAGGTGTGCTTCTAATGATGGTAATTTCAGTTTCTAATTTTAGGTCAGTCAAAAGATAGGTTTTGGTTTGCAGTGAGCTTTACCTAGATCCACTGAGGATGCTCTAAGGTTGGGGCATCTTTGACTAATAAAATAAGAGAGTTTGGATCTGTTTAGGAGGAGCAATAGCGGGGAAATGTTGCTCTTACAAATAGAAATACATTCTAAGGAGAATGCAATTCTATTTTTATTTTATTTTCAAAATCATGAATTTTGAAAATTGTTACAATTTTTGAAGTTGTGATTTAGGGTAATACATAATCGATCTATAGGTTAATCCATACCCGCTCACCAAAATGCTACTCCTTGGGCACGACGATTGTTGGAACTCTTATAAGGGTAATCAACCACAAGCCACCACCACATAATAAACTTTGACTTTATTTGCCGGAAAATAATAGATCTCATCTATGTTGGCATTAGATGACCCTAGTGAATGGTTAAATGGGACTTGGTCAACTATGGATGCCTTGACCTTAGTTACAAATGAACCGGAGAGTGTGAGAAATCAACGGTTGAAGTCCAAGACTCTAGAAAAATCACATGTCATTTTAGAGAAATCTATAGAATATACGTCAAAGTAATGAAGAAAACCCAAAAGATCACAACATGTAATCGACTGGACATCGAAAACACTAGGAACTTTGACCGATTATGGCCAAACATCTCCCTGGAAACCGGGCAATGGGAGGAGGATGGGGAACATGCCTCCCAAGTCATTGCAATTCGGTGCAATTGACCACAATCCTTAACACTCTTTTAAATAGTCATCATGTTTTTATTTTGAACTTCACTTAGGTTTATAATCAAGACTTAGCACATTTAAAATATCGTCATCACATTTTATTGATGTTTTGTAATTTTTATCGGTTAAATTGTCTCAAACACGAGTCCCCACTAAATGTTAAGACTCACCTCTATTCAATCCTTAGTGGTACACCTTACCATGGTTGGACCCTAACAAATTTAAGAATCGCATCTAGAGAATACATCATTAAGGAATTATGTGACCATCAACATGTGGATGCCCTTGGGATGCCCCCATACCTAATAACAAGGACACAAATCCAACTCCATGTTAAATGTTCATAGAGGAAACTAACCCAACATGGGTTTTAAAAGGAGGAAAATTTGCCCATCCCCTCTCATCCCAATTGTAAATCATTCATCCCCAGTACAATGTTCTTAGTCATATAACACATGGTATAAGTAAACAACAGTAACTCAATGTTCGCGAACTAATATAATTTGTATTCGATGTATATAGTACTCAACATTTTGGCAATCTATCACAAGGAAGGATAGGTGGGTGCCAACGCAATCACTATTGCTCCAATGTTCCAAAACGGACGATTGGCGATGACGGCATGCTTATGAGATGATTGGGAATGACTTGGAACATTCATTCATTCATAGGTGCACAAGTGCAATGAGGCTAGATGGCATGGGTCCAAACTAGTTAGACTACATTGAAGTAAAAAGAGCAACATCAATTGAATATTCATTAGTATCAATGAATAGTATATATTAACGTAATATAATATGGTAGTGAAAACCTAGGATATGGTGTAGTCCCACTAAACCCAAGCAAGGCCTCACATTTGTATTATCAACAAAGTAGGAACTTAATATGCAAGATGTTGTTAGTTACCGATGTTGGATTAGTAACCCCTTTTTTTAATGTGACTTGGGTATATGGAATGAGGATTTTTCATCGTTTCATACCATTCGAGCTTATATGTCATCAAAGAATCTTCACACCTAGGTGAACTTCTCCTCGTATCAATATGGTGTTATGTTAATAATGGTTCAAACAATAACTCAAATATACAAAGATTCTCTCACCTTGCGATACCCACCAAGTATCAGCAAATGATTGGAATCGCAATTTTGATACCCACCAAGGTATGAAAAGTTGATTGGAACAATGCTCCACTAGGTTCTTTGAGACCGTTATTGATGTTGTGTATATATTCCATGCACTCACCTATATGCCAGTCCAACATTGGTTTTCACCTAGTTAATTTCATCCACCTTGGTTAGAATAGGTTTACATTAGTGACCCATGACCCGTGACCAGTGACCATGATCATTGTTTTCCACATTCTTTCATTCATTGAGAAGTAAGTGGTGGTCTCACGTCGTTTCACACAAGGTCACCAAAATCAAGAATGACCAAGTCAAAAAATGGATGAGAAATTGACATGAAATCCTACATGCCCGTAAATGGACAACGCATGGTGGTCACCAAAAGAATGTAGCAAGTGAACCCTACTAGATTGTCTCG
Source organism: Polytrichum commune (assembly GCA_950295325.1). Classification (NCBI taxonomy): domain Eukaryota; kingdom Viridiplantae; phylum Streptophyta; class Polytrichopsida; order Polytrichales; family Polytrichaceae; genus Polytrichum; species Polytrichum commune. Next base: position 32,194,563 of record OX485809.1, read on the forward strand.
AAAAGAAATGTAGACGACCATGTCATAAAACATCTCTTTTAAGTCACGTCTGTTTTCAATAAACAACTCAACAAAACACTCAGGTTGTATCTCACTCTCAGCATACAATCTGAGTCATGTCCAGTGAACTCCTCTTTACACTATGTCCAGTGAGCAACAAGACTATATACAAAGTGTTTGTGGATTCCTCCCAGAAATTGAGCATGGTCTTTGGGACCGCCAATCATGACCACGAGAAATCCTAAATCATTTGTCCTCGCGGCCCTTGATCACATGCGTATGAAAACGGCCCTTGAGCTTAGTACTTGGTAGCCGGATTTAGCAAGTGTCGGGTAGGTAACTTGGAGGTTTTCAAGGGCCAGCTAACTTCCATGCTATCCTATACTGCCACCCTTCATGTCGGGACTGAGCCAACAAAGGGTTCTTCAGCATCCAAACTTAACTTACGCGGGTAGCAGCTGTAACTGCTGCTGATAAGTTAAGGGATTCAGGAATCCGGATGCAAGCTCATTGACAAGAAACTTCTTCCCCACTTTGGTGGAGCTTAAGGATTTGAACCTTGTTTTAGATGTAAGTATGTATGTATGTAGAATTTTTTTACGACGGTGTCCTTCGAGATTGTTTGGGCACATTCGGTTGAGATCCTAGCTACACAAAATATGATATTTAGTGTTTGATTATATTTAGTGTTGTTACCACCTTACCATGTTCAACACTAATTTTCAATTCTTTGACAATTAGTGTTAGACATAAATGCGCCACCACTTTCCCTACTGTCACCTCCTTTCTCCTTGTATCATTGTTAAAAAAAAAATTCATATCCTTACTGACACTAAATTTGTGCATGTAACTTCCACATATTACCATAGTTGGTAGTTAGTGTTTGAGTTTACATTTGATGTTACATACTTTCATAGGGTTAGTGATATTTAGTGTACGCGTTCGTATTTAGTGTATCAAACACTAAATATCATATTTAGTGTATTGGTTCCAAGTCCAACCAATTGCATGTTGACATCTTCCGGTTTTTCTTTATTAATTTATGGCCTATTCTAAAGATTGCTCTAAAACGATTGGTAAATTTTTTTTGAAGTCTTGAACTTGAACTAGTTATTTTCCAAACCCAATTGGTTCATTTGTAACCAGTGTTTGGTTGTCCATGTTCATTGTTTTACATACATTATTTAGTTGTGTATCCATGCTTCATGGGGCTGCAAAATCCTTGGCAACATGATCATTTTTTTTCCGAAGATTTCCTCATATTTGGGGTATTTTCAACCTAAGTATTCTTTATTTCAGAATAATAACCTTTGGCAACTCGTCATTGATTTTTTTTTTAAATTGTATCAAAATCCATGTGTGTCATAATTGCAAATTCTTTGACACATTGTTGTGTGGGGCCAACATGATGCTCTTCAATAGTTTAAACCTTGATTTGCATGCCGCATGCCTTGTTGCTCGATTGTCTTGCTACCTAGATGTTGGTTACTACTAATATGTGAGAAATCTACGTTGGCAAATTCATGGGGCCATGCTACCTCCCTCCATTTAGAAAAGGAAAAAAGGCTATCAAGCATGAGTAATGTTATGTTATTGTATCAACATATTATTAAGTATTTAAGGTAGAGAGGGGTTTGCAATAAGCTTGAGAGTAGGCTTGATAATAATTGATTTGAACCAATAGCAAGTGATGTTTCAACAATTCAAAGTTGTAAAGGTGTTAGTCTAAGGACAAGGGTCCATGATGAGTTTCTATTAGGCTCAGGAGTGGAATGCAAGAGATGTTCTCAACCAATGATGAGTGGTGTTTGTAGGTTGTAAAGCTCTAGTTTAAATGAAGACAAATGGACCTTCAAAGTGAGTATTCACATGCATTGAGCGCCTAAGGAGGTCACACTTTGCAAGAGAATATTGTATCAGGAACCATGTGCAAAAAAATCTTGTGTGAACTAAAATTCAAAGGAATAAACAATATATAAAATAACATGAATATAGGGTACTAGAAATCTAGTTTGGAAACATGTTACATATGTTCCAAAATTACTCATCCGAAACATCCCATGAATAGGCGCATTACTTTGTATACCCCCCCCCCGCGCGCGCGCGAATATACCCCTTCATTGCATGTGGTTTATACAAGGCTTTTTTATCCCGCCCACCTTCACCCCTTGCAACCATGCACCTTTGCACAATTGGAGTGCAATTTTCTACTCTTCCAATACCTATCACAAATTACCAATCTTTATGTAATTCGTTGGTAAGCCTTCATACAATTATTTGCTACCTGTTATTGGTCCATTGCATACAAGTAAATCTTTGCACTTGGTGTCTTCATGTTACATTACTTCCAATAATTTGATTCATCAATGTAACACTTAGTCGAGCCTGATGGGTACACCATGAACATAAGTTGGTGTGATTACAAAAAGATAGTGAGATTTGCAAAACAAAATACAGACAGGGCCAACAATCTACGTTGAATTTGATTTGTTAGGCTTTGCCATATCTTGGCCTCCTTTTAAGATGCAATACACATTTATCTAGAGATATTACCAACCCCCCCCCCCCCCTCCCCACCCCGCCAACCAAAAAAAGTTTCCACATATGTTGTGTGCAAATTGCATGACCCAAAACAAAGGAGAGGTGTGACTCTCTAGGGTGCACATGATGGAAGCAAATAATCTCAAGAAGGGTGATGAGATGAGCCTCTTCAAGCATGATTAGCTAAGGCAACACTAGGTGACCAACATGATGCTTTATGAAATCATGGAATTAAACGGATGTACCAATGAACGGGGAGAACCGGCTGCTAGTTTCAGATGAACTACTTGAGTTTGAGAGATAACCGGTTGAAGATCAAGGCTTTAGGAAAAGCACCGATCCTTTTAGGGGAATCTATACAAGAATATACCCCATTTCATAAAGAAAAGCCAAAACATGTTAATATGTAACCGGATGGACTTGGAAACACTAGGATCTCGACTGATTATGTCCAAAAATCTCCCCAGACATTGGGATGTACTATAAGTTGTATTACATGTGGGGAACTTGTGGGGAACTTGTGGGCTCCCCATAGAGTGTTGAAATTGAAGATCACATCGTCTTTTAGAATTTCCAAAATATGGCTCAATTTGGGGGGGGTACTCTTTGAATACGTTGGATGGATACTCACTTCCATATAGCAAAGTTGAGGGTTGAATGAGTTTTTTATTAAGAATAAGAGAATTGGACTTGCTTAAAATGAGTTAGCATGAACTTTTGAACACCTACCACGTGTGCGGGGGGGGTGAAAACATGCCCCCTATAGGTTTGTTGTCAACTCATCCTAGTTCAACTTCGTTGAGTAGTTCGGGCACTCTGCTCTCAATTTCAGGGTTATTTTTACTATAAATAACATTCGTCGGGTTCTACATAATCATCAAAACCCTCATCCTCTCTTTCAGTAGGTGACATATGAAGTGGTTACAAGCATAGAATCAATGGTACAAATTCCAAAAGCATGTTCCCTAAGTGTTAAAATCTACTAAATATGTATGTTTGAAGATTGTAGTGTTGTTGTTTGGAGTTTAAATATGTTGTTGATAACCATTCAAAGCTCAGTAATCAACATAATTGGAGGGACCTATATGATCATTCAATAAGCATGAAATTGTTTGCTTTGATGATGAATGAAACATTCACATGAGATCCAAAGATAACGAGGGAAGTCGCTAAATCCTTGCTTTGGATTTGCTAACTATCTCGTATGAATTGCATGTTTCCTATCTTGGGAGGTGGACTAATTGGACAATATAACCATTTGAGTCCCATGTACGTTATAAGGTAGACATACCCATTTTCTATAACTTATGCAATTTTGCATATGTGTGGTACATGTGTGATACTAGAGTGAAATATCCCTGGCTTGGAGATTGATATCACAACATTTAACCCAAAAAAATCAAAACTAATTTTCTAACACTGAATAAATTTTCAAAGGAAAGATTCTCTCCCAACCCATATTCACAACATAGGTTGATCTAATTTTGAAAACTAGTAGATGTAAAGTTGAACATAATGTAGTTGAAAACCATGCACAGTCAATACCCATTTCAAGGACCCAAGTAGGGTTCAAGAAAATTGTGAAAACATGGTAGGGAGGAATAGTTTTGTTGCACACATCTTAGGTTTACAACCCATATTGCCCACTTGTCACGCATTTTGACCCATTTACAACATTCCAGATTACAGATCGTAGGCTACCATGTGTGGAACTTCACGGCTTTAGAAGACTCTATGAATTATGATTGAGATGATTATCAGAAATGGGTCTATCTCAATGACCATGGAGAACCGACCTCTAGTTACATATGAATAGGTTGAGTTTGAGCAGTAACTAGTTCAAATTCAAGACTTCAAGAAAATTACTAACCTATTTAGAAGGACTTTGTAGAAGTTTCCTCACCTTAACAAAGAAAAACTGAAACATGTCAACATGTAACTGTGTGGGCTTGGAAACACTAGGAACTTGACCGACTATGCCCAAAAATCCCCTTGGACACTAGTTTGTCTACCTTAGAGTAGAGGCACCCATAACCAATCACTTGAGAGATTCTACGGCATGTTTGGAGAAGTTTAAGGCGGTGCAAGTTTCCCATGTAGGAAGATAGAAATAAGGAGGACTGCAAAGCTTTTGGTCATTTTATTCCTTAAATTGAAATTATTATGAATTTTTGAAGCCAAAAATTGGTCCAAACATATTACCAATGTCTAGAGTCTACCATAACCGCTCATTCCTCCTCACTCTAACACTCCAACCAAGACATATTAGGGCCACTTCACACACGAGACTAAGAGTCCACGACCATTACACTTCGAGCACTCTCATTGGTGGAAAAGGCGGAGCCGGTCCAAGCTCACTTCACACTACGCTTGACGGAGCAACAGAGTACGTGAATGCAAGATGGACGTAAAGTCTACATGACTTCCTACATGGCATCGAATGGGTCATATTTCACGGTCACTTGGACTCTTTTCAAAACCCACCTCATGGAGGCACGCCTAACACAAAACCAGGAGACCACGGCACTCCGAACACTCACAACCATCGATTCACTCTATTCTATCATACGTGACGACCCGCATGCATAGAAATTCATCAAATCAGCATTTGGTGGAGGCCTCCGGTCACACACGACTTCACACTCCACTTGCAGGTCCGTGACCACACTACATGATGTTAAAAGTGTCATGAGACACTTTCTTATGGGTTGTCACAACTCCCCGTGATCAACATAAGGTTTACGGGCTCGCATTCATGCCGGTACTAAGATACGGGCGTTATTTTTTCTTTTCTTTTCTTTCTTATCACAACTCCATGGTCACGGCTCATGGATCATGTGTGAAGTGGCCCTTAGGTAAGGCCTGGCCTGATGATCAATAGTGATCGAGTCCCGACCTGATCGGAAATTCCGGTATCCTGCTTGGGAATAGGCGCATCATCTACCACTACTCCTCCTATATCATACTTCATAGCTGTTCCCACCCTGGTCCCTGAAATTCCATGGCAGGGGGGAGTGTGCAGGGAATGATGAGTGCAGCAGGGAACCCCTGGTCGAGGTTCTTAATGAGGGAAGGAGGAGCGCCGGCAAGCATTGATGAGGGAGAGAGAGAGAGAGAAGAGAGAAGAGAGAGATCCTTGGGTGAGCTTTAAGTTGAGTTACTGGTGTGAGGTAGGGAGCCTTGGGGCTTGCGCCCAAGCCAGCCAAGGAAGAGCAGCATCCTTGAATGGAGGTGGAGGACTTGAATGACAGCCGCCCCTCCCTGAATGGCAGTGTCCCAGGCAGGCCCTTAGTATTATACTATTTGTATTAAACAACAAAGCAGGAGGAGGAAAAGTGTATGTAGCAGGTTTGGCTACACAGGCCGAGTTCAGAACAGTGATCAGGGAAAGTTTTTGGGCATGATCGGTTGAGATTCTAGTGTTTGCTAAGTCCAACCGGTTACATGGTGACGACATCCTTCGGTTTTGTCCTTTTTGGGGTTTTAGGTATATTCTCCACAGATTCTTCGAAAGCGATCGGTAATTCTCCGGCAGTCTTGAACTTCAACCGGTTATTTCTCCAACTCAACCGGTTCATCTGTAACTAACCGCCGGTTCTCGCCGATCGTTGGTTCAGAACTGTGTCTGGGAAGAACCGGCGGTTAGTTGCAGACGAACCGGGTGAGTTCGAGAAATAACCGGTTGAAGTTCAAGACTTCGTGAAATTTACCGATTGTTTTAGAGGAATCTATAGAACATACGTCGAATGAATGAAGCAAAAAACTGGAAGATGTCAACATGTAGCCGGTTGGATTTGGAATCACTAGGATCTTGACCGACTTTGCCCAAAAACTTCCCGGGACATGGTTCAGAAGCAGTCAAGGTGGCCAGCATGAGGATTCCTTGTGGAGTTTAAGGTGGTTACATTTAAATGAATCAAGGGGAGTATTTGGCGAATGCACATAACCTATTTGTCAATTCGGGTGGTGACTGCTAAGTGTATGTGGAATAAATAAATAAAAACCAAAATATCACAATCAATTTGACATGTATGTAGCATTTGAATCACACTGACAAACATATAGGGGTGTTGTGTAACAATTTTGAATGGGATGATATATTGATAAAGGAATTAAGGCATTTGATAGTGAATGTACTTTACCTTGTTGTCATTGAACCGATCCATGGGCCAATCCTTGAGCACACACACAGTTGAAAGTGGGGTTTGCAACAATGGAGTGGTAGTAGACCGATTTGCTGGAATTAAGGGGTTAAAAACTTTTGTTACACATCAATTGGAATGTTGGTCATTGTGGCCAACAAGAGGAATTAAAATTGGGCATGAGAAAGAAAGAAAGAAAGAAAGAAAGGCATGTAGTCCCACACACCTTCATGTTGGTGTGCAACATGCTCTAGTAGTGGGCAATAGACTCCAAGGTGTCAATTTTAGAAATTGTCATTGTGATAGTAACCGAGGCCAAATTGGGCTTGCAAGTTGTGCACCAAGGACAAAATTGGTGCCCCAATGCCATGGCAACCCCGCAAATGACTAGGGAATAAGAAATTGCCAAATCATGGCACTCAAAAAGTTGGAAACGCACTCTTCAATCGGGCTCAAACAACAAGCTATCATCCATCAAATATTTGAGTTGATGCAAATATGTCTGCTAGAGGGGAACGCTTGGGGGTTTGCAACGTGAGCCAAGACCTCGGATTCCGAGTCCTTCCCATTGAATTTTGCTTACAATATGCAAAATAGCAAGCCTCTATGTGGTACTCAATTTTTTGCTTTTCAAGGCACAATCGGGAAGTAAGTGAGAATAGAGCCCAAAGTGAACTAGAAATTATTGAACAATTAGGTTTGAACATACTATGATCTTGAGATTGCAAAAGGTAGAGATGAAAAAAGACCACAGTTTGATAAGAATGGGTTCTTGAATTTTTGATATTTGAATGTGAAAATACATATGTAGGAGACCATTGTAGAAGAGGAAGTAGTTAGAATGGAAGTGGGGATATATTCTCAAGTCTTTGAGAAGTAGAGTGTATGGGGTTGTGCGCATTTCTTTTCCAGGGCATGGTCTCTTGTATGTTAGCATATCTATGAGGGATTCATAGATTGTTAGGCTATTGTTTGATTTATACTCGAACTAAAATTAAACACAAGAATGTTGTGCTAGTCGATTTCATTTAAACTCAATTAGTGTGTGAATACCAATATTGATTGAGGGTGGTAAATTATTTTTGTTTTGTGATTGAATAAGAAGAGGCAATGATGTGATTGTAAATATCTTGTGATGGGAGAGCCATTGACTTGTGTAAGGTCTTTTAATTGAAAGAGGATTTGAGATTGATCCTTTGGGTTGTGTACATTAACCAAGCAGTGATTGTTAGTTGTCATATTGGAAGAGGAAAATGCATAGACTATAATCTGAATGCATAACTTAGAATGAAAAGCCCTAGAGAGGTTGCACTCCATAATAGGTGAATTTTTTTTACTCGAGAAATTACAATTGAGATACATTTATGATCCCTTTGATAACAACCTTGTGGTGTGATCTCCAGTTTGAAACATCTCCAACCTTAATGATTTGAAGGTTAAAATTATGAAGGCCATGGTCTTGAAGGTGAGCAACTTCATGAAATTAATCATGCCATTGTCACCAAGGACTGGGTTGACAAAGTACTCCATTCCTTGCCCAAACACCAAGGCAAAATGAAAAAGATACATAGAGGGATCTTTGAATTATGCAGGGCATAATGTGGCACATACCACATCAGTGCTAAAGATTGACAGCCCTAATTCCTAGTTTCACATTGTAAAGTTGCCACCCCAACTCTACCAAAAGATGTTGGGCAACACAAGTCATTACATGGACTTTGTGCACCACCAAAGTGGGAACTGGCAAACATTGCGGCACCTTTATTCTAATGTACAAAGAGATGAACAAGAAGCTCCCTTCCACCAACAATGTGGAGAATGGGTATTGGTTTTACCATGATGACATCAAGCGTGAGTGACAACAAAAATGAATATATTTTGGGGTTGGCCTATAGTACCCAACACATGGCCGATGAAGATAGGAATCAATATCTCAAGGGAGAAGGTATTGGCTCTAGAGTTAAAAGGCATTTTTGCCTCATTTTAGGCTCTCATCAATTGGGACACTCTCCATCCTTTGATTACATTTTTGTTTACCGCTAAACCCTGATGCCCACCCAACTTCCAAATTTTCAAAGATAATGCATCATAATCCAACAACACCAACAATAGATCACAAAAACAAATGGAAGAGTGATGGACTTATGGACATATACTATGTTGTTGGAGTCATTGCCATTCCATATCCAAGATTTGGAATGATCATCAACATCATCTCCAAGGAGGATAACCTCCATTACTCCACATGCCTAAACTTCATCAAATTGTCTTCCATGACTTTAGGAAAGAAACGAAAATGGGTGTATTACAAACTCGTGTACTATGAGTCCATATTTCTTTCCACGGTGAATTATGACAACGATAAGTTCATGTCCATGCTCCAACATTTGCCTACAACTAGGCTATGTGACTACTTGAGCTTGTCAGTGTTGTTGAACACAAGTAGTGATGCTAATATAAGGTTCATCATAATGTTTCAAAAATGTTACATTAATTATTTCTAATCTACTTTGGTTATAGGTAAAATGCACTTTGGGGGGGGGGTGCACTCAATGTGGCCCGTATGGACCCATGTGGGTGCACAAATGGGTTATTTATTGTGCCTAGGGGTTACACAATATACATCAGGTACAAGTGTTATTCATTCTAGTTGTGTAAACATACTAGTTGTATTATTCATGTAATCCTACTTGTAATTCTACCTTTAGGCCCACAGTTGATTATAATGAAGTGGGTAATCTACAAGAGGTACAAAATGAGTATTCATCCAATATGTGAACCACATTCGTTCCTGTAATTTAGGGTTTAAGACGAGAGGGGGAAAGACCACCTTATAGAAACCCCAAAGGTTTCTCATTGTGCGGTATCATTTGTCTTTCAAGTAGTAGTTGAAGGAGTGAAGAAAAGAGGGGGGGGGGGGGAGGGGGAACAAGTTGGCCGAAACATTGATAGCCATGACTTGGTATTTAGGAAGGGTCTATAGAATGTGCCGCAAATTTGGCAATAGGTGGATTGAGTATCGACAATCATTTGACCTTTTGGAATGGTCTTCCAATATGGAAAAAGAAATATGTTGGTATCAAAATAAGAATGTGTCAATGTGGACCTATGATTTGACAGATCATTTGATGGTAGAGGTAGAACCCATTATTGCATTTGGCTATAATGACTTATATTGTAGAAACAAATTTGTATGAGTTACATCCAATGAATGAATAGATGTTCAATGATTTCATTAATGATAAATAAATATGTCTTGCTAAGGGTATTATCGTCATATCTTTCACATAATCTTTTTGGCGCATACATATGATTAGGGTCTATATTTTTATATATTTTTCACTTGTGTATGTATTTGAGAGGATTTCCTAGCTACGTATTTGTACGTATATCATTTTCAAGAGGGAAAAATCTTGTATATTAGGAATATTAATTTCATGTTCATCATGCACGCATGTGGTTTCCAGTTCTAACAATGAGTGCACCCCCTCTGCAACAATGTTTTGGATCATGAAAATAATTATACCGCTCATCGGTCATGTCCTAGCTTCTCATTGCTTCATGTATGAGGACCCATGACCATTGCACTTCAAACACTCTCATTGGTGGAAAAGGTGGAGCCGGTCCAAGTTCGCTTCACACTACACTTGAGGGACCAACGGAGTAAGTGAATGCAAGATGGTTGTCAAGTCTACATGGATTTCTACATGGCATCAAATGGATCATGTTTCATGGTTACTTGGACCACCTCTTGGAGGTAGGCCTAACACAGAACTGGGAGACCATGGCACTCCGAACACTCACAATCATTGATTTATTACATTGTCTCATGTGTGAAGACCCCGCAAGAATAGAAATCCATTGCAATCGCATTCACTTGAGGGCCCGGTCACATATGACTTCACACTGCACTTGAGGGCCCGTGACCACACTCCATGATCTTGGAAACATCGTGGGACGGTCTTCGGGTACTCTTTCTTTTCGGCTCTCATGAATTCACGGTCACGGCTCTCGGCTCATGTGTGGAGTGGCCCTAAGGCACATCCACCTTTAACTCAACAAGGGACATTCTCTCTCTCTCTCTCCCTCCGTTCTAACACAGTGCAATCACAACAGTAGAGGATACGCTCTGCTGCTCGCCTGTTGGAAATCTGGGCTTATCAGTGCCGATATCCATCATGCCCTACTACATGCAGTCCCTCAGATCCCCAGTCCCGCAAAGTAGAATAAAACAAAAGAAAGAGAAACAAAAGCAGTTCAACAAAACAACAGCTAGAAAAGGGCAAAAGAGAAGATGACACATGATCGCTGCTTGCCAGCTGCCTCTCTCGATAAGGAGTTTTCTGTCCCACTCAAAGGCAAAGAGGGGAATTGCACTCATCCCCCTGGCCCTGAACCCTAATAAGGGTACTGTGTTATCTTGTAATATTGGAGGAGCCGCAGCAGGGGTGGGACGGTCTCCAGTGCAGGCGGAGGAGCTTTCCATCATTGTTGTGGCCAAGCTCCCTACACTAAAGGGCCGCTTCACACTATGGCCGTCCAAGTTGAGAGGCCGTGGGATTGAGTGGCCAAACTTTGCTGAGAGGTCCAAAGAAATAGGCTGAAAATACATAAGCCAATATAATATAGTAAGTGGAGCCTTCTGCTAGGCATAGTGTGAAGCTTTCAAAGGTCAAGTCCAAAGTTCAAATTCAAAGGAGCATCCCATTTTATTCCTTGTCCAGAACGACCCCTCCAATCTAACAGCCATGATCTTGTCAATGATTGATTTTTTTTTTAAAGAAAACCGACGGCCTCTCGACCATAGTTTGGGTTTCCATTCCCATCCGACTCAAACTTCCTTCGAGAGTCCATCGCCTTCTTCAAAAAGTAAGCATTTAAAATTGCGACGGCCTTTAGACTTTGGCCATAGTGTGAAGGGTCGAGAGGCTGAACTCTTGGTTTCTTGCAATTTGATTGGTGGAAATCGACGGCCTCTCGGCCTTTGGCCATAGTGTGAAGCGCCCCTAAGGTAGACATCCCTTGAATGGTTACTCCCTTTCCTGACTAGGCCACTTCTCCTCAAACATGACACACGTGAATAAAATAGTATGGGATGGTTAGCAATCCCAAATCAAGGGTTTTTGGAGCTCTTATGCATATCATAGTCATTACCAAAGTGAAGTGAAGATCCACATGTTCATCAAAAAGTCATATACCCCCCCCCCCCCTGCTCCCCCAATTTGATGTGGACTATTAAGCCTAGAGTAGTTGTCAGATTTTAAGCATGTAGTTTAGTTCAATCTCTGTGAAACACATGTTGTTTTGATATTTAATCTTGAAACCGTACCTAAATACATACCACTGAAATATGGGTGTCCCAATAATAATAATAAGTATTTAAGTAGAGGATGTCTATCTTAGCTTCTGTAAATGAGAGCGAAGTCGGTCCTTTGTGTATTGCTTTTATTATGATTTTTCAAGACAACTAATACACTCTATTTCGTTGCCAAAAAAAAGTTGGTTTTTCAAACCTGAAATAGAGAAAGGTGCATTACAAATCTCGACATAAGTAGTGTGCTTTCAATGTGACTAGTCGGGTCTACCTTGTCATAAATTATGGATGGAAGTAAAATCTCTTTGGTTATCAACTTCAGGTTACATTATGCGTTTGACTGTTTATTTGAGAGCCACATGTGGCATGACCTAGCTAGTTGTGCCACTAGTAGGTTGGCAAATGCGGCGAGCTCTGCATTGCCGGTAATTGAGGGTGGATGTTGTTTGTGGGTTTTTTTAGGAGTCACTAGAAGTGGCAACAACATGGAAACAAAATGAGACTTGAGAATATGGACGAATCATTCTATTAGGACCTTGGAATCTAGATGAGGATTTGGTATATACTTCTTTTATCAGTAAAGCTTGCATCATCATAACATTATTCGGATCTATAACAATGTTTTGTGGGACTAACAATAGTCCACGGAATATTCCACCACATTCATATTGAATGTGAAAATATTCAACAATATTATGTGGAATATTGTCAATCCCATAGAACATTGTTATGAATCTGAATAATGTTATGATGTTCATTTGTCGTCTTTTAGTATTTTATTTCATGAGTTCTTTTCCAAGGGGGCGGTCTACTCCAATAGTGAACCCTCTACCAAACACGACTTGTCAAGTTCCATAACATAAGGGGTGTAATGTGTGTGCATCCTCATTTGTACTAATATCCATAACCTTAAAATGACCATCTCTTCTCAAACTTATTTCTTTTCTTATGCCTTCCTTTTTTTAATCTATCGTATTTATGCCTACATATAGGCAAAACATACCATTGGTAACCCTTGGAATAATGTGGGATTAGGTTGCCCCAAGCTAATACTGTATATTGGCATTCCACACTATTTTGACTTTTTGTTACAACAAATAACAAAATACAAGAATATTATTGGTCTATTGTGATTGCCGAACTGTGGATCAATGAACAAAGTCATAAGACTTCCTTGTGATCCAATTCCAACGTAATCCGCATGGATAAAGAGGCAACCTATTCACAAAGGCGACCATATTGCACATATCAATGTATACTAGAGGTGTCTATTCCCGAACAGCACCCCATCGGCAATCTTTAGGGTACCGCAGTTGCGATCAGGCAGGGATTGAAATTCTTATCATGTTGGGGCTGAATTCCGATCGGGCCGGAACCAATAGTGCCATAACACATGTCATGGTTTTGAGTGCCAAAGTGAGGAGGAACGAGCCGTCAAAACGAGAACTGATGGCATACTCTAGACATTGGTAATATGTGCAGGCCAACTTCTAGCTTTAAAAAATTCACAATAATTTCAAACCAAGGAATACAATTACCGAAAAAATAGCAATCCTCCTAATTTCGATCTTCCTACATGGGAGGAGGGAAAAAATTGCACCACCTTGCACTTCTCCAAATTTGGCGCAGAATCTCTTAAGTGATCAGTTAAGGGTGCCGCTACTCTAGATATAAAGGGAACGCGGACTACAAGCTTACTAACATTATAATTTTTGTCGTTTAAAGACAAAGTTACAGACCCAGTATTCGCTAGTGTCCCATAAACACCTGCATGAGGCTACATCAATGAGTGATCTCTTTAATAAAGCTGCCTGGAGGTGCAGGTGCTCTTGGAACTTACAATGAGGTTGCAGGAGACATTCCAATGAATTCCAGTCTAGCAGTCTGGTTGCCACCCAATCAATGAACGGGGGAGAAGCGACCGGTGGCTCCATATGAACACCGGTGGTGAGTTTGAGAAGTAATTTAGCCAGTTGAAGTTCAAGACTCCAGGAGAATCACCGAGCATTCTCGAGGAATATGGAGAATATACCTCAATTCTATGAAGGAAAACCCGCAAGATATCGACACGTAACCGGTTGGCCGCTTTGTTTCGCCGAGGTGGCACTACACGATTGGCTCTGAGCACACAGGTTTGCAGACGATAACCTCGACATCCCAGCCGGTTATGATCATCTAAATCGGATATGTTGAAGAAGACGACACGTGACCCACTGTTTAGGTCACCTGCGCGGCTCAACAAAGCGGCCAACCGGTTACGTCCGGTAATCGTTTTATTGGAACCAGTCATCAGTGCAGAACAGGTTTTGTCTAGCTAGCTCGCCCTCGCGGGCTCGCCACCTTGACAGAACCGGTTCTGCACCGATAACCTTTCCAATAAAACGATTACCTAATACGTAAATTAAGCCGGTTTTGAATCGATGTTCGAAACGCTTGGATCTCGACCAATTGAGTGAGGCCCCCAACAATCTTCGTGGACACTGCACCCAATGACAATCAAATGAGGGAGAGAAAGAAATCATGTCGTTGGGAGACTGCTGCCACAGCGATGTATGTTCCGACTCAGAACACAGTACCAGCAGGAGGTGTTATAGTTTGGCATCAATAGGGTTTTAAGCCGGCCCTGATGGGTCCTGGTGACTTGGAGATCGCTCCCTGCTTTATTATTGCTCCCAGTTACACAAACCTACAAAAATGGCTGAGCTCAGGCCATCATGAAGGTATCACGGGCAAGAATCAATGGCGCGTTTGACCGTAGAGGGCTCGGTATTCAACCCAAAACACAAGGTACTGTGTTTTGTTTTCTCAAGCTTGCCACATGGCAATCCTACATTGGTTGAGACCATCTTGAATCCCGCATGGAACCGACATTTCGGGCACCGGTAAAGATGAAGGTGGGCGCCCTCTGGAGTGTTTTCTAGAAGGAGGTCGAGGTATTCGATATGGTTGAAGCCGTAGAGCGCGACTTGGGGTTCGTGGTGTTTATATAACCTCATCCATCATGGATGAAGGGGCTGTAGTAAAAACAAGCGCCTTATAATGTTGAGGGCCACTTCATTTCAACTTGTTTTCATTAGACTTGTTCGGGGTCTTTGATGTTGTTTGTGGATTCAAATGCTCTAACTATATTTCTTACAAGCTATAAATAATTGAGTACGTCTTCATCTTCGCAATGGGCGAGTTTAGTACATAAACGCCATGAATCCCTAGCTACGTAACAAGAGGGAAGTATCGCATGTGAGCGTACCTCTCATTTATTCATTAGGAAAACTTTAAATTAGTATGTAGTGTGAAGTTTTAAAAATAATGATGATGATAATAATAATATAATAGAAAAGTTAGCTTTAAAGACCCAAATTAGTCAAGTCAAACATATTTGAGACGATCATTCGCAAACCTGTAGATGGTTGAGTTTTTAATATGTATGAATGAGAGGTACACTCGTGTGCAACAATTTGTGCTTGGTGCCTCGTGCACCATCACTCCCCACATTAAGTGGATAGTGGGCATGGATATGACAGCCGGGCCTAATGTTTCGATCACTTATCTTCATTCGACACATGTGTTAAATGAATGGTGTGTGGTTAGGTGCGGGCTCTCTAAGAACAAACACCAAAAAGACACATGTCCTCATGATATTGGACTGTGTGCTAGGTATGTGCTCCAATTTCGTAAATTGATCTAAGCCTAAGATTCAATATAATTCGAGGGACCTCCCTAGGGGTGCAATAGATTTCCATATATGTAGCACGTGGGTGCACAACATGGTTATTATTTATGATTATGATTTATAAAATGTACACATGGTTAGTGTTTTTTTCCTTTTCAATGTATATATGGATATGTTATGCTTTATGGAGCATTGGCCCCGGACGTAAACTTACAACAAGGGCAAATATATATATATATATATATATAGAATGTTAGGTAGGGCTTGACTTGAACTCAATCATCCAATATCTTCATATTTCAACCAGTATCACTATATTCATTAATTTGAGACTTTCTCTTGTCTCAAATTAATATATGGACCACAACAACATGGTCTAATGTTTGGGTCGTCCTACCTAAACCATCTTGATATGAGTTCTTAATTGGATTCTTGATATGAACACCCGCTTCAAAGTATTTGCATCTTACAACATTCTCCAATATCTGTGTGATTTTATCCATGTTCTTATATTTGTAACTGTCTCAAAATGCCAAAAAAATCCCAAATTAATGAATATAGTGATCAGGTTCCCCTTCTACTTCGGGAAAAAAAAGTGTCCCGAAAAATTGTCATTGTGAGAAGTTCATTATACCTTAGAAGAGTCTATGCATGGCTCGTCCACTGTCATCGCAAATCATCAAAGCTATCCGTGATCAATAATGTACATTTGGGAGGGTATATAAGATGCATTGGAAGTTAGCAAATAAGGTGGTGCAATTTAGAAATCCAATTTCCTTATATATGGTTAGCAAATCCAAATTGTCCACACATTTATGGGTATGGAGTTGGTGAATGGACATTGCATGACGGTGTAAAAACACTAAAGTTCCTTTCCCTTTTTCTTTAGAGCTCCAATTAACCACATGCATCAACTTTCAAATATGGAAATAGCGCTACCTATGTTGGTATGAAAAGTCAAGTGGCTCAAGGTGGCCTTATGATTTGACCGCCACATCATGGTAGGCTTGAAAATAGTATTGCGTTGGCTACAATGATATTTGTGGTAGGAACTCATTTGTATGAATTACATCTAATGGGGGAAAGAGTCTTACATGACTTCATAAAGTAGTAATGTAGTTAGGTTTTGTATAAATATTATAGGCCTATTATCTTGTATACGAAAGGTATAGGATTACCTCTTCCTTTAATTTATGTATCATATATATACTTCTTGTTATTTGTGAGCTATCACTATGTATGTATATCCCTTTTTTTTATTCACCAAAAAAATGTACACATGGGTTTTGAAATGAAGGCGTGATGTGTACTTTTAGTATAGGGTCATAGGTGCACCCCTTGGGGCAAACTTGTATGTTTATTCAAGAAAGGAAGGAATATTCACTTTCATAATGAACAAGATATTCATTTGAGTTCCCAAACACAAGTCAAGTATGGATACTGCCTCAATTTGAATTTGTTAAGTATCTTGTATGGAAAGTGACCTTTTTGTGGATACTTCCAACATTTTAGCATGTGGGGATATGAAAGTATTTCTAACACTTTACTTGAGAGAGTTATAAATCCAAATGAAGAACATGAGAGCTGAACTTGCTAATTTTGGATTCCGGATGAATATCTTTTAAGTTTATGAACTCCTACATGCTACTCACCGATTTGCATAAATGTCTTTTGTTCCAATGCATACACTTCAACATTTGATATGTACCTACATGCCATACACCATTTAAAGTCACTGGCCATTTTTGGTTGACGTACCTTACTAATTATGTGTTCTCGATCTCTTAGTTTCTTTACTAATTTGAGGTATATTCTCTATATTCCTCCAAAGCAATCAATAATATTCCTGAAGTCTTGAACTTCAACAGGTTATTCCTCAAACTGGTTCATCTGCAACTAGTTGAGGGTTCTCCCCATTCATTGAAGCAAGCTAACCATGAAAAGTGTTTGCTTAAGGCCCACAACCTTGAGACACAATTGAGTGTTAATGTGTCACTGCAGCTGCACACATGCCCACTTTTGATTTTGAATGGGTTTGGAACAAGCAATTAGTACAAGATGGATTAGTGTATTCAATTTGAGGTATTAGTCATTTTCCTCTCAATTCTGGGAGTTAAGTGTGGATCTAAGAATGGACACCAAAAATATATGTGTTCAAAAGAGATTGGATTGTGTGCTCAACATTTGTCAACCATTCTATGTTCAATAGTTAACATTATTGAGGGGACCTATATTATCATTCAATAAGAAAAAAGAATCTTCACTTTGAGGATGAAGCTATTCAAATGAACTTCAAAAATGCGAGGAAGATGCCTATATGCATGATTTGGATTTGGATTCGCTAACCATCTCGCACCATTTGCATGTTTCATATCCCATTAATCCCATGCTAAAAGTGTCCATTTGAGGCGACCGGCTTACCTTACTAGTAGGTGTCCGATCAAGATAAGCGTGGGCGTTTTAGCCCCACTTTACATCAAGGTAGATGAATCTCAAATGTTTACTTTTTCTTATTAGCCCACTTGTCCTAGGACATGAAACACACAGTTAGCCACTTCTCCTCATGATTTTCAAAGCTCCTACAAATATCTTATTCATTCTCAAAGTGAAACATGTTTCATGCTCATTGGATGGTCATATAGGTCCCCTCCAATTAAGTTGACCATTGAGCTCATAGTGGTTATCATATTTTGAGCAAACCATCCTATCTCCTCTAGACACATGATGCCTTTGGGTATCCACTTTTGGCACAGCACCAAACCACAGACCACTCAAATATAGCTGATTGAATAAGAGAAAGAACCAAACTAGGCACGGCTATCTTAGTACAAATCAATCAATCCTAAGAAGCAATTGAGTGGTAATGTGGCCGTAGTCATCCACACCCAAGGAGGTTCCCTCAATTATGTTGACCATTGAGCACAAAATGTTTATTATATTTTGAGCAAACAATCAATCTCTTCTAAACACATGATGTCTTTTTGTTATCTATTTTTGGAGCCACACTAAACCACACACCACTTGAAAATACATAAGTGTCCGAAGAAGAGAAATAACCAAATTAAGCACATATACCTTAGTACTAATTAATTAATCCTGAGATGCGTTTGAGTGGTAATGTGACCATAGTCATCCACACATGAGTGAGGTTCCCCCAATTTTGTTAACCATTAAGCTTGGAATATATTTATTATATTCTAAACAAACAACCCGATCTCTTCTAAACACACATTTTTTCACTTGAACCCACACCAAACTGCACACCACTTGAAAATATATAGGCGTCCACGTAACCGATTCAGGCACACCTGCCCTTAGTACTAAATAATCAATCTTGAGCCGCAATTGAGTGGTAATGTGGCCGTAGTCATCCACACTTGAGTGAGGTTCCCGCAATTATGTTAACCATTAAGCTCGGAATGTTTATTACATTTTGAACAAACAACCCAATCTCTTCCAAACACACGTCTTTTTCACTTGAACACACACCAAACCGCACACCACTTGAAAATATATAGGCATCCACATAAGAGGAGTAACCGATTTAGGCACAGCTGCCCTTAGTACTAATTAATCAAGCCGGAGCCGCAATTGAGTGGTAATGTGGCCGTAGTCATCCACACTTGAGTGAGGCGGATGACGCGAGAGCCGTTCCATCAGTCAGAAAGTGTCCATGATAGGACCACGACCCTGCACCCCCCGGTGGACCGGACTATGATACGACGCTAACTTCGACATCACGTCCCCGCCTTCCCCTTGCCTTCCAGTTGAGTTGCATTCCATTCCGTTCCATTCCATGCCTTGCTTGCAACAAGAAGCTTGTTTCTTGCGAGCATATATACCTAATATCAGAAAGTGTGTTATATGTCGAAGGTGCTGGTGTACTTGTAGTAGTCGGACGGGCCAAGCCGGCATGATTACTTGCAGCTCAGCTCATCTTGCAAAAGCTGAAGAGATCGTCCGGAGCTTCGAAAAGCAGTTTGTACGTTTCACCAATTGGATGAGTTCGGCTCAAGTACGGATGGCTAAATTATCAGCTCGCTAGCCAGCCAGCCAGCCAATTTGATCCGATAGCCATGGCCCACCACTTAAAACATGTATGCGCAGTTGATTATGCAATTAATCTAAATATCCGGTAATCGCTTCGCTAGTACCAGACCCCACAGTGGAGGAAGCAGGCAGGGTGGCAAGTGCATCCAACACTCTTGCAGGCTCTGTATTGGTCCAGTCCTGCAGATTGGGAGACGACATTGTAACACGGAGCTGCAATCCGTGCATCGGAGGAAGCATTGGAAACAATTCTGTTGTCGAAAACTTCTACAAGCTTGAGTGCACACGTTCTACCAACAGGATTCAACATCGTCCACCTGGTCAGGCACGATGGGGATTGCTGTGCAGTGTAGCTCACTATCGTTGAAGCATGCGCTCGACACTGAATTCGACATGAATGGGACCCCAAATATGCCCAGCCGATCCATCTACACCCCAACTATGACCTTATGAAACAGGTGCCAATCATGTAACCAAAAACTGCCCACACACCTATCCCATAAATAAATGAACACCAATCACTTGTGCACCCTACAATAGTTGCCTCCTCAAGACACCCCCACGAAAAAAACACCCAACAAAGTTTTGCTCATAACTATGACCCAACAGACAACCCAAACAACGAAACAAGCCGCCGCCACAACGGTGCCCGAGACCCTCTCTGTTCCCCAAATGAGACCACCTCCGACATGAGGCAGTAGCACTTGGCCCAAAGCCTAAGTCTATGACTCGGGTTTACAGACTCAGAGCTCAACCTATGCTCAAGGGTGGCACGTGTCTTCCATTCACACCAACATCGAGAGATGCTTCATCTTGGGCATAGCCTTCGAGCCTTCGACTCGTATGTAGCAAATGTTGAACCCGGACCTCCCCAACGATACACCAATCAGCTTACTCAGCCTCAAGGTACTCCAATTCCACCCACCTAATCCCTTTAAACACCCTACCCGCATCCCCCTCGCTCAAAGTTTCACCTAGATGACATCTTGTTTACTTGGTACCTATTACAGTTTCAGAGCCTATCCATGAAAGAGGCAGTAGCTTGCGTACGAATGAGGCTCTTCCTTCATGCTTGCTCCAAAAGGAGCCAGTTTTATATCTTTCTGGAGCTGCCTCCAGTTGGAGCTGGGTCTCTTGTAGAAAAAAGAGAGGCTAGGAGGGTTGGGTGGATTGAGCAGACACTAATGTACAAGATATTCAAAAGGAACTACATTGCACTTGATATTATGATAAGACATAATACATTACAGCAAGCAACACAAGGGTATGATTTCCGACTCCGCAAGCAGTAGCACTTGACCCTTGGCCTAGCTCCATAACACCGGTTTACATATGTGCTCAGTCTATCGTCATGGGTGACAAGCGCCTCTCACTCACACCAACATCATCATCTCTATATATGTATACAAACGCCACCAAAAACTATTGGATTTGGCACATACTACTGTTCAGGGTGATGAAAAATTGGAGTGAGTACATTGCTTTTGATAGCAACTCTTGTAACACAAAAATAACAGCAAGCAATTCATGATTGCAATTGCAATGACAGCCTCATCGCAGCCATCATTAAGCTACTTAATCATCATGACATATAAGCTGCTGAAAGATTGTGAGACCACGATGGAGATTGAATAGTTGAGAGACTCCTCAATGAGGGTCAGTGATGAATATATACATTTTATGATGAAGAGACTACGAGAATCTGGTAGCAGCTTAATAGCTGAAAAGGAAACACATGAGAGACTCAAGCGGAGGATGCTTGCAGCTTGGTGGCAATGATATAATTTGATGATGCATGCTTGCTTGCTCCAGTGTTTGCTACTGTGAAAATATTGATGAAAGTTCCCGGCAAATATCCCAATCGGCAGATACATCTTCTTCTCCTTCTACTGACACTCACTTCGTTTCTACCAAAATTTTCCAACCAACCCAAAGCTAGTCTTTTCTTCAGAGTAAATTTCCTGTGGAGAAAAGATTTTGAATCTTGTTGTCGCCACCACCAGGCATCATCATTGAGACCTCATTACCCACCTGCTGGGATTTTGTATTGTGACGGCGATGTGAAGGTGATGGGAGAAGTTGAAACCTAATTGCATGAAATTAGGGCAAACCTTCGGAGATGCTGGTGATGTGTTGTTCATCTGTTGCAGCCTAATCCCAACCCTGTGGTCACGGAAAAATAACCTGCGATCTGTTGCTGTTGTGCAGGGGGTTAGGTCCGGTGGGAACCATTCGGTCCGACTCGAAGTGGGATGACTTCCGTGGGAACCGATACTTTGCAAGAATTTCTCGAGCTGGCGATGATGATAATCCTGCTTTGGACCTACCCTCCTGCACCGACTCAAAATTAACCTTCCTCGACTTCCCTTGGCTGTCACGTTGCTGCACCAGTTTTCGTGACTTCGGTCGTTGATGCCTCCGAGCACTGACCTGTACAACAAAAATTTCTGTTGTAAATAGCTTCCTACTTGTGAAATCTGGTGCCCAATCTCGAAGGTACATGTTCCGGTAGCACACCTTCAATGAAAGTTGAGTGTTTCTGCAACCAGAAATTGGATGCACAAAAGAAACGGACCTTCAACATCTTGGACGTTTTGAGGGAAGTTCGAGAAAGTGGAGTAACGTTTACCTCGGGAATGAGATCGCTCAAATGGAGAGGCACTCGTTTGTCGACCGAAGCTCCTGAATTTCCCAAATCTTCTCTTGTGGTTATCATTCTGGCTGCCACCAATCACAAGAAAACAACAGGCTTTGAGCTACCAAGTTTCCTCCCTCCCTCCCTCCCTCTCTCCCCCCCCTCTCAACAGGATGAAGGGATGTGAAGCTCCACCCCTCCACTTTGAAGCTATGGAGACACTCACTGCTAACCCAACCCGAGCGAATTGCAAAAAGCTCAACCGCTGCCCTCACCCTAAATAAACATGGAGTGAAGTAATTCAAGCCAAAACCAACCATCCGTCATGTGGTATGAATCAATTAATGTTTGTGTGGATGCAGGGGTAGCGTGTACACCAGAAGCAGTGCAAGGTACAACAATGGCCTACCGATGGTCTCCCCACCCTGCCAATTAATTCCAATTGAACCCTCCGTGTCTTGATTTGGATCTAGAGCACCTATCTGATATGGAACTACTACAATCTGCTGCGCTCAGTAATTGGTCTAAGTCTCACATTTCTGTCCCGAATTGTCTCCTCCTCCTCTCTCCCTCTCTCTCCCCCTATTGGTTGCGATATTGGTTCCGAATTAGGAGTGCATACCTGATGGAGGCTGGAAAAGAGGCTGGCTGGGAGAGATGAGAGCGATGAGTGTGAGCAGCAACACTAATGTAAAGCTCCAGCAGACCGCCATCGTCTGTATAAATTAGTAGCTTCAAGCACAAGGCTATGCAGCAAATACTAAATGATCAATGTTTGTGGTGCACTTGTTGCAGCTGTTGTCACTGTCGACTGCCTCCTAATCTTCAAAACTCTCAAAAGCCAGAAACGCCAACTTCAAAAATTCAAATTGCACCGGCGCAACTTGTACTCCTCCTCCTCCTCCTCCTCTACTCTTCTCAAGTAGCTCAGAGTGGTTATGTGTCGGTATTCGAGTGGCTCTCCAAGCGGAGTAACTACGGTAACTGTTTGATCCGAGTATTGGAAGCTACGGAGAGATCCAACTTGCAGCTGGAATCCATACCACCGCGCATAAAGCCACGAGTCTACTTGGCATCCTTGAATGGCCGCAGCAGTAGTAGTTGACTGTTTCCTCTCTGCATATTTTTCTGCTTCCCCGCAGCAGCTAGTAGATAGCCGATCGACAGCTACAGCCTGGCTATCTATGCTATGTCGATCACAAAGCTCATGGCAAGCTAACCCCGGCGGCAGCAGCTGCCAACAAGAGATTCAAGTCCACCAAGTAGCTGCCAGCCATACCTGTATGACCGTTTCCAGTCAATCCAATCAGCGCAATGCAGGAAGAAGACCATGACACCACCTCATCATAATTTGATCCCACTCGGAGCTCCACACTTAACCACCACCATACTTTGCACTTCCCGAAACCAAAATACTAGTGTAGCATCGTCACCAAAAAACAACAACAACAACATTCCCTCCTGCTGCACATTGCCACCTCCTGAGGAGTACGAATTCACCACCGGCGCCCGGGCTGTATAATACGCGTGCACCGATCAACTAGCTCGTAGCCCCAGCTCCCTGTCAATCTCGGAGCTGCCATGAATTCATCACTACAACTGTACCAACTTACTCCCCCCCGCCAGTGATCACCATCTAATTAGGTGCCACTTGTATCCGCCTCCTGCTGTGATTCTTCCTTGGCACTCTCCAATGAGAAAATCTTATGTAAGCAATTGGCAGTCTGAGTCTACAAGTTTGTGGGTAGGCCGCCACTCGTCCTGATCGCGCAGTGGTGTGTCAAGTTTAAAAGTGAACTTCAAGTTGTTGTTGCAACGTTTGGCGCTCTCCTGTGATGATGAATGATGCAAGGGAGGAGTGGGGACTAGTAGTGTGTCTGCTGCGGACAAGGCAATGGAGAGAAGAGGAGAGGAGAGGAGAGAAGAGAAGAGGAGAGTGGGGTGGAGTGGAGGGAAGGGAGAGTGGAGTGGAGTGGAGTGGAGTGGGGCGGCAGCAGTAGCAGCAAGCAGCAGCAGCAGCACAGGAGGAGGCTCAGAGAGAATCTTATGATGGAAGTGTTGTCCCTGGCACAGCCTCTCTTCCTCTCCTCCACCTCCACCATGACCAGTGACCACCCCAATGAAGCTAGTTACAGATGAGCCAGTTGATTTTGAGGAATAACCGGCTGAAGTTCACGACTTCGTCTCGGAAAGTTACGGATCGCTTTAGAGGAATCTAGGGACTATGTCTCGAATTATTGGAGAAAAACCAAACGATCATGGAAACACTAGGATCTCGACCGATTGTGCCCAAAAATCTCCGCGGACACTGCCACTGACCACCCCAATGAAGGAGAAGGACGGACCGCTAGGTACCAATGAACCGGTGGAGTTTGAGGAATAACCAGCTTAATTTCAAGGCCTCGTCTAGGAAACTTACCGGTCGCTTTAGAGGATTCTGCAGAATATAACTCAATTTATCAAAGGAAAAGTGAAAGGTCATGCATGTAACCAGTTGGACTTGGAAACACTAGGATTTTGAGCAATTATGCCCGGAAATTCTCCCTGGACACTGCAAATGAACAACCCCATGAAGGGGGAGAACTGACCTCTAGGTACCGATGAAGTGGTGGAGTTTGAGAACAAACCGGTTGAAGTTCAAGACTTCGACTAGGAAAATCACCCATCATTTGAGAGGAATCTGTGGAATATATCTCGAATTATTAAACAGAAACTGAAAGATCACAACGCGGAACCAGTTGGACTTGGGCACACTAGTATTTTGACCGATTATGCCCAAAAATCTCCCCGGACACTGCCAGTGGCCACCCGAATGGAGAAGGAGAACCAACTGCTAGTTACAAGATGAACCAGTGGAGTTTGAGGAATAACCTGTTGAAGTGCAAGACTTGAGGGAAAAATACTGATCATTATAGGGAATCTAGAAAATATATCACATGAGAAATACACATTACCACTACAAGCATATTATTATGAGACATGGGCAACACATCTTATGTTGATGTAAATTGTCATGTGTCCCTGAAAAATCTATGGTCGGGGACCAATGGTTTACCGAATATGGACGTACCTCTCATCCATCCAACTTTGAAACTTGATTTTCTATGGATTTGTAGCTGGTTCATCTCAAATGAATGATTGGACTAGACTAATTTGGAGCCTTTAGAGCTAATTCCGGTGTCAAATCCAGTAAAGTAAAAACAATAGAGTCCAGGTTGCATCCTATGTCAAGGCTTTTATGTTAGATGAATGAGAGGTATGTTCATATGCGAAAAATTGCCTCTTGGAGAAAGTCGAGATCCCTCGTATTGAAAGGTAAACAGACACAAGAGACCAACTCACATCTACTATGATATGGGTAGTTCATAGTTTCTTCATGAATGTTTTTTTGGGGGGTTTGGGTTGCATGCATGCTCGGGGGGGGGGGGGGGAGGGCGAACATGAACAAATGGTAAAACCATGCAATCTCCATAGTGAAAAAAGGAGACTGGATGAGGACACATAGATAAAATTGACATGATTCAATTGCTCTTCTTAATCAAACACTGATACTTGAGTGGTGTGAGGTGAGGTGTGGATCTAAGTTGAGGATGAACACCAAAAATACATGTGTGTAGAAATGATTTGATTGCCACGTGCTCAAAACTCTAGACTCGATAATCGGCCTAATCAGGGGTCCTATATATAATGTGATTATTAAAGAAGAAGAGAATCCTCACTTTGACAACAAACAAGATACCCATTCATGTGAATTTCAATGTATGATTATAACCTTGATTAGGATTTGGTAATCATTTCATATTGATTACAAATTTTACTTAGTGTGATAGGTGGAGTGTGCTAAAGGTCGAGGGAGCTCATTCCGAGCCCTACCCAAATCCATCCCCTAGGTCACCCTCGCATTCCAATATCTTTATGCAACCTAAATCCATCTCATTGTAAGTACTGTACTTGGGATCATAGTACTTGTAAAGTTATTGATAGGAAGTGTCATTAAAAAAGTTAACACAATGGCATAAAATTTCACTTGACACTAAATGCAATATTTAGTGTAGTAAGGTTGGGCATTGATTGGACAAGTTAGTGGCTCCTTGGGGCCCACAAAGGCTAATTAGAAATGTAGTTAGTGACACATGATGCATGAGATGGCAGATGGCATCGAAGTTAGCGGACTTGGTGTGTTGGGTTGTGAACGGATCGAGATGTATGGGGGTCCGGTTCATAAGGTTAACATGGACGATTTTGGGCCCATGTGTTGGAAATGGGGACGGATGGATTTAGCTTGTGGCAAGCATCTAGGGCTAGACTCCCCCTCTTTGAGTTGGGGCCCCACCATTATTACCAAGGGTGGGGTCTCTAGTAAAAACATGACCCACATAGGTTTGTCATTTTTTCTCATCTCAAGTAAGTCCTTCTAGACTGAGTTAGGCCTCTAGTACTAATACCAAAGTCCAATTTTCAAAAAAATAAAAAATAAAATCTATATGCTATAGTAGAAATATCCAAGTTTCAGGGGGGGGACTTAAAGAGGTGAGCGTCCAACCCTAGCTATGGCAAGCTAACTTAAGGTTAGGATGGATTGGGGAAAGGCTAGGTGTGGATGGATTAGGGCTATAAGGAACTTGCTTTGTAGTTAGGTAATGCCCTCGTCAAGACCCCCTATATGACGGCTTTGAGAAGCTACTACATTTGGTGACAATAATTGCTTACCGTATACAAGTGTAATGATAATATATATGTACATATGACAATGTGGTTATATTTGCTAAAGCATGTATGTCATCTCTTATACGATTGGATCCTACATATAGCCTAAATCAACCAAAGGATTGGTTCAACCACCATAATTGTCATATAATGTTAGTCCCAATGACTGTAATATCCATCTTATTAGGGTTTGTGTTTTATTCTAGGTTTTTCCAAACTCAAGGATCTTGAAGTGCTCATTAGCTCCCTTCAATTTTTCTCTCCGAATGGTGAATTTAGGTGTTATTATTACCTTAGCTTCAATGACATATGTTTTAGGGTCATATTATTATAAGCTATATCTTATGGATGAAAAAAATTCAATAATTTTCTCATTGGAAAGTGAAAGTGGTTTTTATATGTAATAAAGGCTTCTTTTTTTCATGATTTATATTTTGTGCATGTAGTGGAGGTATTTGTCATGTTAAACTCAAAAGCTTCTTATATGTACACGAGTATATATTTTTTTGTCTTTCATTAGTATGTATACATGTGTTTTTCTCTATAAATCTCTTGTATATAGAGGGTTTTTTTATTTCACAGTCGCCCACATACAATGAACGGGGAGAGCCAACTGCTAGTTACAAATGATCCGGTTGAGTTTGGGAGGGGACCAAAAAAATAAGAATAAAGAATTTAAAAAAAATCATTCATACACACACACACACAACCAAAACCAAAACAAAACAAACAAACAAAACTCCAGTTTGCACTGGCGTGAATGTGAGCCCGTTAGCCTTGTACCGATCATGACTAGCCATGATGCAGTAAAGGTGCTACACCTTCCTCTCATAAGGTGGGCTCTATTACATCGTATAAGGGGTGGGGGTGTCTAAGGCTAGTGACTTTAACCCAATGTTTTAGGGGAGGGGGGGGGGGATTTAGTGTTTTAGGGCAAAGTGTGCAATTGGGCTTGGGGTACGTGAGGGGCCAAAGGATATCTTTTGTATGGTTGCCCATGTATTGTGCGTATCAAAATTTTAAGGTTTGTGTGATTTGGGCATCTGAGATTCCCATGGCTTTCTAGAAGTGGTTGAATCATTTATGGTTAATGTGATCATTTGAAAGCCATTTATCCATGCATGTGAATTTGTGTTTGGTGGTGGAGGTTTCATATTTGTTATGTTCTTTGCTAATAAATTTGTGGAGGTTGCGGACAACGCCATCATACGTAGCGATTGGGCAACTTGCTAGCCAATAGAGGGTAGAGTGGGCTATGTGTATTTGTGGGGTAAGAATGGGTTTGTCCTTATGATCTCCCTTGTTTGCCATAGTGTTTGCTTTCTAGTTCCCGGTGATTCATGTATGTGCCTAGACTTTGTGGATGGAGATTTTGTAGGTAGTCCAGTATATTTGGTGTATAATTGTTGCTATGAGGAGTTCGTCTAGATGGTGGCGTTGTGAGGATGGGTGTCTAATGTGGTTGTTGATTAAGAATATGCTATTGAGGTTATCCATAAATATATAGGTGTATAGGTGGGTGGTTTGTATGGTTTTTATGGCAATTAGGATGGCATTGAGTTATGCTTGGAGGATGTTTTGATATTTGGAAAGACTTTTTTATATTTGTATGTTGTTGTTAGGGCTATAGATTCATGATCCAACTAAGAAGCAAAATACCTTAAGTTGCATTACGGAGAATTGTGATCAACATTAGGTTAATGGGCTCACATTCGCGCTGGTACCTAGATACGGGTGTTATTTTTCTTTTCCTGATCCAACTACATGTCCTTCTATGTTGCCATGGGAATTTTTGGTTTGGGGGGGGGGGAATATAGGATCCATTTGTGTATATGCATTGTTGTGAGTTACACTTGAGAGAGTGGGCACGTTGATATTCATTTGGTAGGGGTATTGTGAAGATTATTCTTAAAGGCAGACTATTATGGGTGCAATCTATGAGTGTGAGAATTTGATGTTATATGGTGTAGGGTGGGTTGGTTTTGGTGGGTGTCTATGTTGATGTGGTGGATTTTTTGTAAGATAATTTGAAGGTCTTGTGGGATGTGTGTGTTGCATGAGGGGTTTGTTTGGTTGTGGATGTAGATTATAGATGTGAGGATACTTTTGTACATTAGTAATACTTTGGCCATTATGGGGTGGGGTTGTAGCACATAATATGGGATGGAATAGTTGGTAATGTGCGAGTTTCAAAAATAATATGTCGAAGGTTAAGACTTCATGAAAACCACAAATTCTCACATAATATTTTAGAGAATATACCTCAAATTAATAAACAAATACCGAAAGATGTCAACATGTAACCAATTGGACTTTGGAAACACTACGACCTTGACCGATTATGCCCAAAAATCCCCTTGAACCTTGCACACGCAAGTCATTTAGGTTTCCATTGAAGAGTCCACCCCTTCGGAAAACCTTCCAAAATTGAGAGCGAAAGTGTGCTCCATGAGATTAAGTTAGAAGAAAGAGATTTAACTTAGCGCTGCTAAGGACATGGGCACTTGGCGCATGCATCAATCCTTTTATATGAGTGTGTTGCAAACCTGTGGATCCATCTTTTCGTTGTGTGATGATTCACAGTCTGAGCCAGGTATGTGGGAGTTATTCAGTTACTTTTCTCTCTTCGCCCACTTCTCCCAGGATATGAAGCACACGACCGATGATGAGCAAATTCAAATCATGCTCGTAGCCATTTGTTTCATAATTTTTGGAGTTCATATGAATATCTTATTCATTATCAAAGTGAAGATTTTTGTTTATAGGTTCCCCCCCTGCCCCTCCCAATTATGCTAATTATTGAGCCTAGAATGGCTAGCATATTTTGACCAAGCAATCTTATTTTTTAAAACACGTATATGTTGGATGAATGAGAGGTATGCTCAGTATACGAAAACTCTCTCTCTCTCTCTCTCTCTCTCTCTCTCTCTCTCTCTCTCTCTCTCGTAATGTCATGTTGAGCATTTTATCCAATGGTTGTGATGATTCCATGTAAGGTAAACGTGTTTGATCCAATCACATATTTCAATTAGTTGCCTATGTTGAGTGGTGAGTGGATCTAAGAATAGATACCAAAAAGACATGCATTTAGAATAGATTGGTCTAGATGCTCAAAATGTGTTAACCATTTTAGGTTTAATAGTTAGCTTAAATGGGAGCATGAAGGAAAACTACATGGTCATTTGATAGCTTCAACACTTTTGACTCAAAAAAATCATTGTAGCAACATTGGAAATTATATATTTTCATAGATTGTTGTTAAAATCTCATATCACAATCTCATACCCAAGAAATTTCTAAATTTATTGAGAATCGTTGCTAAAGATCCACCCAAATCCCACATGCAAATTATGGCCGAGTCATGAAGGGTTTAAAAAAAATTTGAAGTGTTGACAAGTTTCATTTATGTATAAGAATCTTCTTCTTCTTTTTGCCACTTATATGCGCATCTCTTGTCTAGACACTCTTTGCTCCTCTCACCACTCGTGCACTCCCCAACTTGAAACAAACTAATGAAATAAACTCAATTTAAGTTTATCAAACTTTGCAACCTCCGAATAGAAGCAAGAGGGGTTAGTTCATCCCGAAGCTTTAGTGTTTTTTGGTTCATTGACATGGGTGTGCAAAATGATGAACGTGGGAGGTTGAGGAAGTGGGGGTTCAAGTTAGGGGTTGTTTACATAATGGACCATGATGTTGTCCCATATCAGATGGCGTTTTCCCATGGTCGCACTCCCATGGTGAGAATTTTGAAACAATGCAAATTGTAAAGCTTTTGGGCCCCTCACTATATGTAAACCAAACACGGACCACGAGGAGTGGCCATGCACCAAAAAATGCATGTGCTACTCTCTTTTTTAACAAATGCCCAAAAAGGGCAATTTTGAAGTTCCTCATGAGTTTTACCTTCTCCCCTTCTTTCCTCGTAACTACAATAACGTTTGCCAAAGAGAAAATAAGCAATGATCAAAGAAAATATATTAAAATGGCATTTCTCTACCATGGTTGCATGTCTTTTGTAGCGAGAGAACCCATTTTGCCTTTCTCGCCGCAAAACTTGTTGGACCATGACAGTGGCTAATGTAGGTCTGAAATTAAACCTCTTGAAGACCTCAAATTTCATGGTAACTCTCAGAATATTTTTTCCTTGATATAAATGGACGTGGTCACGGGACGAGTTCAACAGCCAATCACATATTTTAGGGGAGGCAAGGGACGACTTCATGGTCCATGATGTAAGTTAACGGCCCCTTCCCTTAGTCCCGACATTCGAGTGACTTTACGGTTAACTCTTCTCATGGGGAAAAAACTAAACTTGCCAAACACTAGTTCATGTCGCATTTAGGGGTCAAAGACAAATTGGAAGACAACACAAACCCATCCTCTGTTGCAGCGGGAGTACTCTATTGCAGAACTGCATTGGCAGAAGCAAGAAATTATCTCTTCCAACATAATTGGAATTATAGGTTGCCGCAGTCACACATGTACTTGCAATATAGACTATGATAACATGGAGTTCAATTTGTGCAAGTAGGGTGAGAGTGGCTATAATCCTCTTTGAAGAAAGTAGCATTAGGTGTACGGGTGCTCTTTGGTTCCTTTTTCCTTATAATTGAGTGGCGTGTGGTGTCAGCAAGGATCCAAGAACAAACACCTTAAAAAAAAAAAAAAAAAAAACATGCGTTGAAACGGATTGGATTATGTCTTCACGTTTTGCAAAAGTACTCCACATTCCGTAGTGAGCACAATTGGAAGGACGTATATATTTAGTGACGAAACTAACAAACATGCACTCCCAAAAACCGTAAGTGAATCATGGGAGGTCTGATTTTCCATCTAAATTTGGCTAACACTTTGTTGTGGATATGCTGATGCAACGCAAGTTTGGTTGTGTAAATCTAATTCGCGGAAGTTGGAGAACATGAAAGACCAAGTGAATGAGACCCACTTTTTTACCATATGATGGTCATCATAGATGGGTTCGTGTGTTGGTTCCAATTAAATCATACCCAATAAGGATAATAACAGTATTAATGACCAAACACACATGTAATAATAAGAGCTATAACTAAGGTTGGTGGGTCTCATGTGGCTTGCTTTCTTAATCGAGCCCATGTATTTGATTGATATGTGGTTTGTTGAGGATGAAAGAGACACATGCTTAAAAGAGCTTGGACCATGTTTTCAAATATTAATAACTACCCTTACAATCAATAATGAACACAATTGGGATGCCCTACGTGTTCAATTAAGAAATCAACAAACATGCACCTCCAATAACTACAACTACATCAAGAGAGGTTCGATTTTCAATCCAGTTTTTGCAAATGTTTCACTGTAGATTTGCGAACGCAACACAAGTTTAATTGTGTATATCTAATCGATAGAAGTTAGAGAACATGAAAATCAAACCAAAGAGGGAGAGAGAGGAGGGGGGGGGGGGGATAGGGGCGGGTCAAGGTCCGGTCAAAGTGGGCGTAAGCCCAATGGGCTTGGGCCTGTCGTCCTTCAAGGATTGTTGCTTTAGCTAGCATGTGCTTGAGTGCAATTGAGAACATGCCTTCGGAGCCGATGAGTCCCTTGTTTTATGCGCATCCTCTTTGATCGGCAGCCGAGTTAATGAATAATATTCTATCTTTCACACAAATCGAACCTCGCACTCACCATCCATCATCTTCCCCAAATATTCCACTCCAAAGTTTTTGAAGATTTGAAATACTAGGGCATAGGGGCCTTATGTGGTCACTCTTCTTGATCGGACATTCACATTTGAGTAGATTTTGGGAAGACTTCCAATACACATCAAGAAAAATGTGTTATGAGGAGGTTAATCCTTATTACGAGCATATGAGACCTAAGCAACTTGTCTTGTGTTGGAGAGTTTTCTTTACAAATCTACTGCGATGATACATTATTATACTATTAACGACACAAGACGATTTTCACCGATCCAAAACAAGTTGCCTGAGGCTGATATGTTTAGGGTTTATTCTATATTGAATAGTTAACATAATCAAGAGGATTAAAGTTATCACTTCAAGAGAAAGAGAAAGAGAAAGAGAAAGAGATTGTTCACTTTGACCTCTTATGAAATATGCATCTCAACTCCAAATATGAAATTCAAAATGACAATCTACACAATTAGCAACTGCTGATTAAATGAGACAATTCTTGTCCAATCCAACGACCAAAATGGTTTATGGAGTTGGAAGTGCCCACGACAAAGCCATATGCCCCACTTGTTACTTTTGGTTGATTTTTGAAACTTGTTTCTTACAAAAGTAACAAGTGAGGCATATGGCATGTGAACTCTCATTGTAACACGCTCTTGAGGACAAAACTTGGGGCCGGTTCACATGGGGTCACAAATCCCACTCATGTTAGCAAGCCCCAACATGGAGGCAAAGTCCCAACTTTGAGCCTCAAGAATCCATTAAAATATGGCTCAGATCCGCTAAAGTCGTATCTTGATTATTTTATGCAAAACATTTCAAGATTTGTGAAGAGTTGGGTCTAGCTATTTGCTCGACCCAACTCCCAACACAAGCCTTGAGCCTGACCCCGAAAAGTGTTGCCCTCTAGGCATCCATGGCATACTTGGGATTTAGGATTTGGGACCTCATGTGAAGTGGTAACTCCCAACTTCCATGTTCTCAAAGGTTGAGATTACAAGGATTGACCTCAAGCGAATTGGGACTTAGGACTTGGGACCTTGTTGGATCTTGACCTTACAATACAGGTGGTGGTGACATAAAAACAAATTGTGCTCACTTAACACAATTTGCAAGTGCTACAATTAGGCTTCTATGGGACACAAATAGCCAACAATTTCTTGTTACCAACTGTGACTAATAGCCCACCCACACTTCTTGGTGCGGGCCACCAGTGAATGGTTTCTACTAGCATTGGTTACATCTAGTGGCTAATTTGGAGCTAAAAGTGGCCCATGTTGGTAAGAGCCGTTCGATGGTGACCCACATTAGTAAGTGTGGGTGGGCTATATGTAAGCATAAGCTACTTCTTGACGTAATTTTGTGTAAGTTAGAGATTAATTGAATTAACTTAGGGCCACTGTACACTAGAGCTTGAGGGTCCTTGCCCTGTGCTATACAAATTATGTGATTGGTCAAGAAGTCGGAGACAATTCAAGTTCACTTCACACTAGACCTTGAAGGCACGAGGAACCAAATAAAATTGGAATGGATGAAAAATCTACATGGCAATAAGTGGATAGTGTTTCATGGTTTACCAAATATTGCGTAGCCCATCAAAAAGAGGTGCATGATTAACACAAACTAGAGGTTGTGGCAATCGATTAAATTGTCATTGGCTCCTAGTAATATGACATTGTTGTGGTGGAAACCTAAACCCGACCGGATGTTGTGGTCCCTTAGCATGGTACACTTGCACTTTACAACTGGCTTGAGGGCCCATCAACTGCAAAATTAAAATTTATAATGACCATTGTATGGCCGTTGGATGATTTTCAAGGAGCCTTAGATTTCCATGGTTTTAACATTGGTCTACACTGTGTAAAGTGGCCCTTAGCAACAAAAAGCTTAGGGCCATTGTAGACTACGGTGAAGAAGTGCACTAATTGGCCAAGAATTTCAGTCCAAGACAAGGTTATTTGACGCAACGGTTGGTATGACGGACAAGATGGAAAAGCAATAGAAATGCATAAAAGTTGGAGTTCTCCAAAGGTCAAGTTCCTTGTCCGAGGGTTTGAGGTTGCCTAAGACACTTGACATCCAAATAACTCACCTAGCAAAAAAATGTTACCATGTTGGCATCCATGTCATTTTTGCATCCATGCGGGAATTTCTCCACTGGAGAAGCCTTGGCCGTAGTGTAAGCCCTAGCTAATGAAGAATCCATTTCGTAGCCATTCATACTTCACTATACCCCTAAAATTCTTGACTGACGCACTTCTTCATCATAGTTTAAACCGACCATTAACTTGTGGTGGCAGCAAAGATTAACAAAGTAACAATAGTTGCAACAACGGGGAGGAGACAAGTGAACAACAATAAATTAAAATAAATAAATAACTTTAATGTTTTTACATTGACATACGATGTCCATTCACCACCTCCTACCCATGGCCACATGGTACAGACTACAATATATATCCACTCGGGGTTGCCAACTGGAAATTTCTACAAAATACGGTTCCAAGTCCGCTTCTGGCCTGCAAGCTTTTTACCCCACAAGATGGCAATGCTAATTCATTCTTGACAACAATCTGGGTAGCCATGTCACAAAGGAAAACACGTGACCCTGAGCACTACGCCGTTTACAATATTCGGTGTCACTTACAATTTGAAATTACTAAGTCATCATTTGGTGAAAAGTTATAGCAGCACATAACTCCAGATAGCAAGTGAATAAACGGTGTAGTAACATTGGTGTTTCTTTCACCAACGTGAATGTGAACATGTTAGGTTTGTAAATTTAAGATAGTATGCTAAACACGATTGATTTAGTGTCATATGGTATTTAATGTCACTATGGTAGTTTTTTGGATGACACTTCTTATGAATAAGTGTACAAATATTGGCATGGATGATGAATGAGCTCATCCGTTGGCCAAAACCCTACCTTCCCTTGTTAGCAACTTGTGATGAATTATTGTCATGGATGATTGAAATTTGAATGAAAAGTGACTTGTAAGTCACAGTAATCACAACACTGTACATCTATAATCCCCCAAAAAATTTACAAGGAATGACAAATAATGTTGGGTTAATATTTAGTGTTTACAATCAGTATTGGTGACACTAGATATCATATTTAGTGCAGTTTCTCGTAACATTGTAAGGTGTAATGCCAACTTCTTGGCAGGTGGGTTCAGTGGGAATGTTTAGTTTTCGCTTTTCCCTTAATTAGGGGGAGGGGGATGTAGGGTGTCTTTAGTTACCATATGTGATTTTTGTGCAACACATATGTTATATACAGGTGATTCCTATGGTGTGACAAACCACATGCATATTTTAGGTGGATATGCCAAGTTCATAACATTATTCAGATCCATAGCAATGTTATGTGGGAGTGATAGAATTTCACGTAGTATTTTTGCATATTTCCCACATTCGATCTTAAAGATGCTTCTAAAAATTTTGTACACATGGAATGTGATGTGTATGATGTAAAAATTTAAAAGAAAAGAGAAAACAAACAAACAAAACAAAACTCTTGAGGAAACCAGTGAGCAACACTTTAAGATTTCAAATGTGTTCATTTTAGTCTAAAAAAATCACTATGAGGATTACCTCGGGCTTCCGACCACTAGAATATATTGCCTCCATCTAGTGACCCCATGGCAAGACCATGCGATCTCCACAAAGAATCGAACGCGCAATGAATAATGTTATGTTCCTCATTTGGTGTGTTCATGTGGATTTTCACAATCTTCTAGGATCCCGATGTGAAATATATATATGTGTGCCTTACGTGGTCACTTGTCTTATGCAACTAGCTAGTTTGGGTTTGAATTGGAGTTTAAGCACTTAGAGATTGGTCAAATTTTAATGGTGTGTATATCGGAAGTGATCATGCCATTTGAACATAGTTGCACTTAAACCCACAACGAACTTTCGCTTTCATTCATGGAACTTGCCCAAAACTTGTCGCCAACAATGAAAGGGAGGAGCATAACCACTTTGAGATCACTTCCAATTGAAGAAGACACGAGGTTTGAATTCTCAATCACTTAGAGACTGCTTCCATAATTCCAATAAGTGCTTCATAGACAAAGTTTCAAGCACAAAAGACACGTGTGTTTGTTAACTACTAAGCACATGTGAAGATCACAAATGATCCCACTTGAATAGGTATTCAAGTAAAATTGTCCATTACAACCATCCGTTGCGGCTTGTCCATTGCAACTCAAGGCGAAAATTTTCATAATCAATTATTTTGGTTGTCTATCCGAGGATTCTTATTGTCGATCGGAGGATTTTGGTTGTATGTTGTTCAAAAACAACCTCAAACCTCTGGCTGACAACTGAAATGATACATTTTCTCGTTATGAGTTGTAATGGACAAGTTTTCTTCTAGTGTACATAATGCTTGCACATGTTCACTTAAAATCCCCCCCCCCCCCCTCCCACCCCCAAGGATATAATTTGTCCAACATTCCTAATGCAAGAGCTGGTGAGGAGATGATCACATCGGCCACTTCTGACATCATCCGTCAGCATCTCTAGCTGTAATAGTGTGAAAAATGATGGGCCAACATCTATTTCTCAACATAATCCCCAGCAATGTCACGGCTAGAACCGGACGGAAAGTTTGGTGTGATCAAGGCCTCAGGCTAAGGAAATCGTCAAGTACCCACATGAAAAGAAATCAAAACTTTCAACCCCACATGCAGACTTGTGCCATAGCCACCAAGATGCAGAGCAAACTTGGCCCTAAGTTATCCTAAGCCACACGACGTAAAAGGCAGCTGCAAGTTAGGTTAATAATCATGGTGAGCTTCCCGAGGGTGGGCATGATAACTACTACAAAGTAGTTAGGTGGACTACCATTTTGCAAGTTTGAATCATGGCCATTATTACATAACCGCAAGTCTAACGATGAACGGGGATAGCCAACAGATAGTTACAGATGAAGTGGTTGAGTTGGAGAAATAAGTGGTCCAAGCTCAAGACTTCAGGCAAATTACCCATCATTTTAGAAGGATCTATCGAACATACCTTAAATTAATGATGAAAATCCGAAAGACCACGCAATATGTAACTGGGTGGACTTGGAAACAATGGGAGGTTGACCGATTATGTCCCAAAATCTCCCAGTCACCGAAGCCTAATGCCTCTAGGGAGATTTTGGGCATAAGGTAAACGAGGCTAATTCAATTCATTTCCTTAACATACACTTATTTTTGGCTTATAGTCGGTGGTACAATCGCTTTGATTTGGTGGGTGAGTAATGTATGGTGATTTAGCCGTCACCTTACATGATATTGTGTTAGTCACCTTCACAACAATCAAACTACACCCACCATCTTCCATAATGAGGAGTGCTATCTACCAAGCTATGATATGCTTGATTTTTGTGCCCTAGGTGGGCAAATTCGGAGGTGGCATTTGGTTGTGAGGTGCTGACCAACTTGTGTTATGGGTATTCTATACTTTATAAAAATAAATTGGCAACATGTTATCTTACATGTGACCACCTTAGAGACATGACATCAATATTGGCATTAAACTTGGTTTTCGTTGGCAAATGACCCATGTTAGAATCTGCTAGTGGCATCGTCCACTTACACAACATTGAACGATGGAATTGTTCCCCCCTGTACCACATTGGGAAGTAGAGAATCTTTGGTTCCAAAGTCTAGATCAACACCTTCCTCAACTTCGATTTCAACTTTGATTTCAACTTCGTTGGTCATGGGATGCTATTGCTAGCATGCTCAAGCTTCTAATGCTCGAATCCATCAGCTGAATGATTCCACAAAGTTGGATGTGTCCACATTAGCCCTCATCTACCTTAATCGGTCAAGATCCTGGTGCTTTCAAGTCCAACCGGTTACATGTTGTGGTCGTTTTATTTTCTTGATTAATTTGAGATATATTATGTAGATTCTTCTAAAATGATGGGCAAAATTCCTGAAGTCTTAAACTTGAACTAGTTATTTCTCAAACTCAACCAATTCATTTGTATCTAGAGGTCAGTTCTCCCCGTCCATTGCTTCTAACTGAAAGTTAGAGCATCATAATTCCTTCTTGAGTAAAGGATAATCCATTGGGTAGGATATGCATGTCTTAAACGGGCACTCTTTTTTGTTTGCACACACTTCTCATATGATATGGAAATATATTTAGTGTGAGATGATTGGCCACTCTCCTCATGAATGTCGGAGCTCAAACGAACATCCAATTCACTGTCAAAGTGAGGGCTCTCTTAGTTATCAAATTGATCATATAGGTTATTCCCCCTCCCCCACCCCTCCCGATTATGTTAATTGTTGTGTCTACAATGGTTAACAAATATTTATCACGTAGTCCAATCTCTCTCCAACACATTTTTTAATGGTGGTTGTTTCGAGATTCACATCCAATCATACAACACTAAAATATACGTGTTTATTTAAAATTAGCCATCAAATTAAGCACATCTATTTTATTCCAACCCAATTAAAAACCAAGGATTTGTGGAAGCCATGTAAGTTGAAGATGGAAATGTTGGAAACACCTTATAAATTAGAAATCCCTTCTTAAAGCAAGTTTAGTCCCGGAATTAGTGTCAAAGTCTAGTGAGGCTGACTTAAAAGAATTGGCCATAAAACCTACAAATTGTAAGTTTTTGCCAACCCCTCTACATGGTTGCAAAGAAGCCCGACCCTAAGTTACCGGCATTTTTATATGACCAAAAAGCGGCCATCTTTGCCAAAGGTGAAAATCTTTTGTGGTATGAAAGAAGTAACCATCTCCCATAGGATCATGATTTATGGTTGTCAAAATCGAGGACTTCCTCCAGGCAAATAACAACATGAAATGTTAGGTCATCTCTCTCTTGGCATGCCAACACCATATGTGCCACTTAGAAGCATGAAACTTATCATGGACCTTAAACATTTGTGAATGAATGCTTGACATTGTTGTTGATCCCTTGCCTTTCCCCTCACGTGATAGATAGTTGCATCCAATAGCCAATGTAGCTTCTTTACTGTTCACATGGAAAAACCTTTTAAGGCGTGTAAAAAGGCTCTAAGGTAGCCATTCCGAGTTCTAAGGCATGTGGTCCTGTTGTGATCTATTTTAAACTCCAAGTCTTTTAATATATCACATGTATAGAGGTTTCCAGTTAAGGTAAACACATCTTATAATTAATCGTTGACCTTATTTATACACCTACTTTTGGGGTCAAAATTGTTCAATATCCTCTAAGTGAAACATTCCTAGTGTTATTTTAAGGATCAAAACAACATCTCATTGGTTGGAATAACCAAAAGTTCACTACTCAACAATCTCTAGCTCTAACCATTTTCTTAAGGACATCTTTGTAACCACTTGAGAAGATCACATATATGCACTTTGAGAACGTGTCAGAATTTAAAGTTTACCGTGGTCCCATGGTGATATGTACAAACTATTGTCGAATAATTTGTTCATTCTCATAATTGCATTTCAACAAATACTCATGGGTTTTTTCACAAAATTGATTTTTTTTTACGAATTGATAATTTTTATAAGTCTCCACAAATCCAAGAACAATATACTCAATGTTGATATTACCATGGTATTATGGCTACAATCACCCTTAATCTCATTTCAATGACATTGCTAATGAACTGGTTTTTTTCCTAGGATTTAGTGCACATTGATTCTAAGCCAAACCTCCTCTGAGTAACCACAATAGACTTGTCCACCTTAGGAAGGGTGACCAAATTAGGTCTGAGGTATGTGCATGTAATTTGGTTTGTTTTCCATGTTCACCAACTTATGTAGATTAGCTTCACACAACAAAAATAGAGTTGCATGAATATCGAATCTACGATAAAACACTAGCAAAGATCGATGTGAAAATTGGACCTCCTTGTTAATGTAGAATTTAGCATTGTGTTTTAAGGACATAAATATCTATAATAAACCAACCTGTCAAGAACTGACTAGTTGGTCACAAATCGTTGAAAGCGCAGAAAATGTCAGTTTACTAGTTGACATCAAACATGACATAATGCAATTTTTTGTTAGAACGTCCACTCGTTGGGTTTTTACTGTTTTATTATTGAACAATCTATTTATTTTTTATGACCTCAACGTGCCAGCTGGTCATGAACTGGATAGAGGGCAAAAACGTGTCAGGACAACTAGTTACAGTGTTTTGATAAGGTGGCAACCTACCAAGTTGACCCACCTAGTATGTAGTTGTTTTGAAGTATATAAGGATTGTCCTACAACCTTTTGGCTCTCTTAGTTCACATATGCAAAGATAGTTTAGATTCTTAGAGAAGGTGTGTATGCTTGTGAGTTTTAGATCTGGACGGGTAGCATCTTGGAAATGTGTGGCAGTCGGAATGGACAACAATATGGAAAAACAAACACTAAAGGGTTGAACGAAGGATCTAAAGAGTAGAATCGTTGTTGGTATTCTATTTTACTGCTTTTCTTGTAAGCTAACATAGTCCTTAGTGTGGACAAATAGAAGGTGTTGAATGTGTTACTAAAAGTGTGCATCGATCAACTTCTGTTGTATTACCTAGGGGTAGAGGGGGTGGGTATGCATGGACATGAGACTCATGGGAGGATGTCCGGAGCAAGTGGTGAGAATGACATGAAAATTGTACCATGGGTTAGTAGAAGTTTAGAGAGGTCGGATCTGGAGTCGGTTTGCGAAAACCACCTCTGGAAGTTGGCCGATCTAACCGAAAATGCTAGCTGGTCGGCAACATGAAAGTGGTTAGAATGACTTGAAAACTCTACCATAGGTTAGTATAATGTTGGAGAGGTCAAATCCAAACTCGATTAGCAAAAACCACCTCCGGAAGTTGGCCGATCTAACCAAAAACGTCAGTTGGTTGGAAATATGAAAGTGGTTAGAATGACCTGAAAACACTACCATAGGTTGATAGAAGGATACAAATGCCATATCCAAGCTTAGTTTGTGGAAATGACCTCCAGAAGTTGGTCGATTAGGCCAAAAACGTGAGCTGGTAGGTATTGTTTAGAGCATATTTTCAAGCCTTAAACATAAGTTTTAGGATATTATACGTTGGAGGAGCATTCTTGGGATGAAGGACTAGCTTGGGAGGTGTTTTTGCAAGGCTTGACGCGACTAGCGGAGAACTAAGCTTAGTTGATGGAGCAAGGAAGGAGTGCGAAAACCCATTAACACTTCCCTAATGTAATTATGGTTATCATAAGTGCATAGAATACATGTCAGTCCCACAAAACATTGTTATGGATATGAATAATGATATGTAAGTAGAAGTGTAGTAGTGAATAAAACCTTGAGACACATAATCGAATCTCTTTGAAAACATGTCTCGTTATAGTATCTGTTGTTTGAACATACATTTAGAGGTCCAATTAAGTATGGTAACCATATAGCACCTGCGTACCACCTTACATGCATACACCTTATTATAATATCCATCTTATGGAACCCTGGCAACAGTCGAGGCCCATACTTTGACACTTACACCGCCATTTCCTGATCCGATGAATCTCACTTGCTGTAAGTTTATCTCCGAGCCTGCATACTTAAGAAGCCCAGGAGGCGTTATGTTGTGGCCCGGCTCCAAATTCCTAGGCGCGGTTATGTGCAAGTACTTAGCCAACAACAAATGAACTTGTGTGGGGGGAGAACCGACAGGTAGTTACAGATGAACTGGTTGAGTTTAAGAAATAATCGGTTCAATCTCAAGACTTTAGGAACATTATCAACTGATCTAGAGGAAATCACAAAACATTCAAATACTGAAAGATGTCAACATGTAATTGGTTCATGTTGGAAATAATAGAAACTCGCCTGATCATGCCCAAAAATATCCTAGGACACTAGTCGACAAGAGCCGAGGGCCAGTTTAGACTACGGTGAAGAAGTGCACAGGTCGATCAAGACTTTCTATTCATGATAAGGCTATTTGAGGTAACGGTTGGTGTGATGGACAAGATGGATGGAAGTAAAGAAAAAAAGGGCCTCGAGTTGGAGTTCGCAGGAGGTCAAGTTCCTCGTGTGAGAATTTGAGATTGCCCAAGAAACTTGGCCTCCATAGAACTCCCCTAGTAGAAAGTGTTGCCATGTTGGCATCCATGTCATTTTCTCATCCCTGCTTGAAATTCTCATCTGGAAGAGTCTCGATTGTAATGAACACCCTAGCCAATGAAGAACCCATTTCGTAGCCAACCATAATGCTCCATTTTCCTAACAACCTTGACCAATGCACTTGTTCACCGGAGTCTAAACTGACTAAACCGTAGTGTAAGTAGTTAGGTTAAGGGCGGGCGTGGGAGGAGATCTGTAGAGACAAAGGCACTTGATGTGTGGCAGTTGGAAAGGCAGGCTAACTCGTGGGGCTAGCTTAGCTTAGCGTAGTGTAGCTTATTAGCCACATAGCTGCCGCTAATGCGACAAGTGACCAACTTCCCAAGGTGTCAAGTAAAACAATCTGTAGCACTAACGAACTGGAACTGAATAAAATCATTAACCGATAACACACATCTCACTGACACCTATCATGTGTGGAGAGCCGCCAATTACCCTCCAAACATACTTTTAGGTCGCCTGTTTTGAAACACATGATGCTTGGGTACGTGACGCCTTAATTTTGTTTATTATGTCTTCTCAAAGGCAAGTACTACTTTAGCATGCGAGGTGGACTCGCTTGCATGGGTAGGTGATCTACACGTGTAGTTGGTAACATTGGCTTCTCATGTCGAAGGCAAAGCAGGTCTTGAATGGACACTCTTCACTCTCGCCACCCAACTCCCATAGGATTAGGAAACACACTAGTCGTGTGAGATGATGATTAGTGAATCCAAATCGTGCGTAATGCTATTTTTCTCGTGGTGTTTAGGAGCTTGTATGAATATTCTATCA
Organism: Polytrichum commune; assembly: GCA_950295325.1. Lineage (NCBI taxonomy): Eukaryota > Viridiplantae > Streptophyta > Polytrichopsida > Polytrichales > Polytrichaceae > Polytrichum > Polytrichum commune. The sequence continues at coordinate 32,238,173 of OX485809.1, forward strand.
ATTGCCAAAGTCAAGATTCTCTAAGTCGAATTAAATGGTCATATACTTTAGGTTCTCCTGATTACGTTGACAATTATGTTAACAAAATTTGAATGCACAATCCAATCTCTTTGCAACACATGAAGTTTTTTAAGTCTCGTGGCTAGATTCACGTCCAACCATACGCCACTCAAATACAGGTGTTTGTTTAAGATCATCGACTTAATTTGGCACATCTCCCTTTGTTTGACATGTCTTCGAACATTTTATTAGCCATTCAAAACTTGTGTAGCCTACTGTGTAATCTCGTGTCGATACTTCGAATATGTTTTGAATGTGAGTCAATTATATGACATTAATGAATATGGACACGTTCTTGAACATTTTGGAGGCGTTTTTGCATCTAGGCAAGTAAATGTGGGACATGTCCAATTAGAATTGAAATGGACACAAAAATAAAAATAAAAATAAAACTTTTTTCTTTAAATATGTGCATCTTATAATCTATTGTTTCACTTTGAGTACTTGGGAAATGTGTTTTCTAAGGAATAAATTTCTTAAAGAAACCCGTATTTGGCAATGACCACCCATATCAAATGTTGGCTAAACTCACATTCAAGGGTCTAGAAGAAAAATGGTCACCCTAAAAATAATAATACAACCATCAACAAGGCAACGCCAACCAAATACTAAATTCAAACACCCCCTTAATTATTTCGGGATTGGATTTTCATGGCTTAATCTCGATGGTCAAAACACCCTCAAATGATATAAGAATAAAATATCAATGCCTTCAATACTACTATATCTTATCCATGAGGATGATTTGAGAAGAATCCCAAACTAACACCCACTTTAATGTCCCCAATTGAGCACGTGAAAATTGTTATAAATTCTACTTTTCTCTTCACATGATCCTTTATGGGTTAAACCATATTTAAGTGTACCCAGAAAGCAACTTTTTTAAAAATTATTTTAGTGCTACTTTTGTTTCTAGGGTAGGTGCACCTATTATTGCACTTTAGATGAATAGTTTGTAGTGAAGGAATTTCAAAAAAATAGTTTTTCGTATCAAAATGCTCAAAATCAAGTTATTTTTTAAGATATTTGCATCAAAAGCTTCAAAACAAAGCATCATATTACAAGGACAAAGGAATCCGAAATTGTCGGGAATCGAACATAGGTAGATGGTGGACCTCTATTGTCATTGTTCCTATTATTGTGCAAAAATGTACTTATTGTTATGCACCATACAACTAGGATGCCCCATACTTGGGAACAAAGGAATAATCCCCAATCCGAGATGAAGGTGCGGCAAGTGTGCAATTATAAAGTCAAGGTGTGCAAGTATAGGTGCATGTGCAATCATAGGTACTTACCCTTAAGTAAAATTAAAGTATATTTGGACATATTACTTGTCTAAAAATAATAAGGGATGTGCACTTGGGGGGAAAAATATCAAACGACAATAGCAAAAGCAACAACACAACAACCACAACTTCAAATGTTTGCATTTCATGCTCGCCAACCACCATGTTTGTGTAGTTTTGCGATATAAATTGTAGTCATAATGGCGGTTGGAATTATCCAACTTCATGCATAAATCCAAATATACTTAAATCCCAATTCTATACATAGTATACATTGTTCTGCCTTGGTCGCGACCCCAATTGGAGTGACCCAACATGTTGCTTGCGGGAATGGACCTTGGCGTGATGGCCAAGACTCGCAAGGCGACAAGGCGATGACCACCTATATCAAGGGGTGGGTAATGCTAGAGAGGTGCTAACGGACCACATTGAGCCTCGTGAAGGCTAAGTGTGGTGGTTTTCTCGAAAGGAGCCCGACATTGCTTCCTAAAAGCAACATCACTCTTTCATTGCCTAAAATCGAGAATTTAACCAATTGATTAGTGTTGAACTATTGTTGGAAAGATAATTCATATGGCTTCCTAATAGTGTGAACAACATCCAATTGAACGAAGGGCGTGGCATACAAAAGCATGCCAAAGTCTACATGAGCACTAGCCCCAAAATGATGATGGTCTTGTATTTGGGATGGAAATTCCAAATTTTCACAGTCAAGTGGGGGCCATCCACAGAGGACTCAAAATTTATATCATTGGGAAGGGTAGCGGAGTCATTAGGACCCCCCCCCCTTCCCAAGTTTAGTGTGTGTCTAGTCTCATTGGGGCAATTGGGGTCCATAGCTACTCTCACCGATAAGGGAATGTCTCGAACTCCGGGTTGAGAGCCCCGAGGCTTGTGAACAATTACGGAAGCCTTCAAGGGGTTGGGGGCATGTCCCTAGGATCGAGGGTCGGGTGATTCCCGACCCTTAACCCCATTGGGCAAGAGTGTCTAGGGGGTCTAGGGTGTCCCATAACGGGGCATATGCCATTCGCTCCGCACTTAGATTCTTGGAGGAATATTAGGCTAACTCGTGTGTGGCCTTGGTTGTGCAAAGCTAGTGGCATTGGGAACCCATTAAGTCCCACTTGACAGCCAACATTGTTACACAATGGTCCCCTTTGAAATAAGTGTGGGTTTTAGTGTGGGTTTTAGTTGCGACATATTTGGTCAACATGTTACATGATTACCTATTATCATTATTTCATGTAATTCTTACCTAATTTTATGAATGTGGTTTTCTCCACATCACAATAATGAATACAACTTCTACTTGTATAGATGTCATGTTAGGTCATTTTCAACATGTACTATTTGTTGGGACGTGGCTTTAGATAATCAAGCGATCCATATCTTAGACTGTTTTTCTTCTAAAGAAATAAGCACCCTTGGACCTAATGAACCAAATAACAATATCTCAGGGTTGCACTCTTCATATCACGTACAATCTAGTGTGAGTGTAAAAAAGAATTGTATATCTTTGAGGCAATAATGTACATTTAATGCATAACCATGTGTTTTTTTTTTCCGAGTGTGTGTTTTTGAGAAATTAAAATGAAGATGTAGATGTACAAAAAGGGGTCCAAAAATTTGGAGATAAATTGACAATAGAATGGATGCACTTACCTTATGGTTGAACTGATCATATGACAATAAACCTAGATGCTAATAGCTATCACTGCCCTAGCTTCAATGATATATTGCATGGTTATGTTAATATGAGTTATGTATCCTAAGAATGATGAAGTGTTTAAATTTTGTCTCATTGGAAAGTAAAGTGATAGTAACGTGGGTTGTATACATAATAAAGACCTATTCATAATTATTATTTTTTACTCATTTATTAAATTGTAAACCTTAATTTTTAACATGAGTCTATTATTTAGCATACCAATAGTACATACACCTTTGTTTTCCTCTATAAATTTCTTGTATATAAGGGGTTTCATTTCATAGTCATCCCACACATACCATTTAAAATTTAATGAAGAGCGAATTACATTAGAATACTATACATTTATTCATGATATCTAGCACTTTCAAGGGACACAAGGATATGCGTTTGCAATCAAGCCATAGCTTGAGAAGGTGGTATCATCTTGTTTTTATAGATGTATTGGGTTTTGTTGTCCATGAAGACATGAAAATGTTTCTTGCTCTAAGTAACCTTGGAGTAAGAACTTAGTATATTTTGTGATATACGCTTGCATTAAGTAGACACTTAGGGTGTATTATGTATGGACTTTGATTTGAATGAATATATATATATATATATATATATATAAACACCATTTTTTTGTTAGTTTCATTGGACCTTATTGTTATGTAGACAACGTAAGAGACACAAATTTATAGCACACTATGGTTGTTACAAAAGGTATTTTTTGATGGAATTTTTTGATGTATTAGAATTGAATTCAACAACCCCGCACATAACATCTGAGAAATGAGCCAATCTTTTGTAGCACATCTGAGAAAGGATGTAGGGGATGAGATTGAAAGACAAAGGAGGTGTCCAAAGCTTCTTGCAGACCAAGAGAAGAGGCATTGTGTTACTCTTGTTACTGAAGGTCAACTTGGAACTGCACATGCAATAGCAAAACAACTTTGATATGAAACATGTACGTGTTGTCCGACGTCACTGGGAGGTGTCCTTTGAGAGAGGTTGGATTGGGTGCACAAGTGCAACAAAAGAAGCCAAATTTTAGTCGTAAACATGTTCTCGCACGCCCAAGGTTTGCTCAAAGGTATGAGAATTGGGCCATTGATGATTAGAAACGTGTGATTTTCAACAATGAGACAAAGATAAATAGGTTTAACTCATTCGGTAGATCATGGTAATGGATTGGAGATGAAGAACGCGTTGGAACTCAAAATGCCCATTGGACCGTGAAGCATGGTGGTGGGTCAGTGATGATTTGGGGATGCATGACGGCTTTTGGGTCGGGAGTATAGTATAGAATTGAAGGTATCATGGATAGGCATCTATATAAATTTATTTTAGAAAAATTATTGTGGTCCACTATACATAATTACAATTTGGATCCAAGTAGGTTGGTTTTTCAACATGATAATGATCCCGAGCACAAGAGCAAGACTGTGCAAAAATGGTTGGCATCACAACCATTTCAACTCCTTCACTAGCCCGCGCAATCTCCGGATTTGAATCCCATTAAACACTCATGGGCACTTCTCAAACGGTGTTTGAACGAATTAACGACACCTCCAAGAGGTATCCAAGAGGTATCCAAGAATTGTGGAAGTGTGTGTGTTCAATGTATCCCAATTTCAGTGAACATGGTTGCATGGCGCTTTATGAAAGCATGTCACGAAGAATTGACGTTGTGTTGAAGAGTAGGGGTTACTCGACCAATTACTAAAGATTTTGTAAGCAACTTGAACAAAGCTGAGAATCTGTATAAAGTTTCTCATTTGGCTTTGCAACATATTTTCTTACTATCATTGTCATGTGAAATTTTGCACACATGTGCACAAGTTTGTGCGGTGTCATATCCAATTTTCAAATCTAAAAAGAGAGAGCATGTGAACTTTTTGTGGTTGTCTGTCGAAGACAAGTATGTTCAAAGTGTACTCGGTTTTGATCGTGACTGTAAACATTAACCCTCAACTTCCTAGGAAGCCATATTTGGGCTTATGGAAGGACTCTTGAAGGCAAATTCATCTCAAAGTAAAGTGCTAAGAAGGTCACAACAAGTACCATCGTGGCTTCATGCAATCTTCTTATCAATGGCGATGATTCCATTCCAATATGAAAGGAGGGTTGTTCATAAAAGAATGAACTGTCTTTCCCCTTTGTTGGTACATTACTATACATAGTCGCTTACAATTGTCAATTTTATATGGAAATTTTTTTCCGACCTCAAACTTCCATCTAATCTTGATGTAAACTCAAAAGCTTGGGTTATAACTTTTAAGCACATATTCATCAAATTTCAATAATTCTGAACCGATTATAAACAAACCACGAAACCAAACAACGCTACTGTATTGATGTCATCTTCAAACCTTTCGCAACAACTTCTTTTCCTTTTAGACATAGTAAAACGCCAGGCCTAGAGAAGCTTACTTGTTAGACAATCTAATGAACCCACAACACACTCCCGAAAATCAAGGGTTACGCAAGCTCGGGTGACTCTCAAACTCACATTGTAGCCGACTCAAGGGCACTTTCCAAATACCTCTCGTATCTGAGAATTGTCGGGTTGTTGGTGGATCGGGCCCGGCCGGGAGGTGTAAGAGGAGAAGGAAGGAAGGCAGGTAGGCAGGAAGGAAGAAGGGATGCAAGGAAGGAAGGAAGGAAGGAAGGAAGGTAGGGAATGCCGTACACGTGCATGAGAGAATGAGTGGCAGTGCCATTTGCAGACTTGTAAGTAAGGTTTATGCCATTTTGCTGCAAGTGGTTGGGGTATCTTTGTAGTATGTTATTTGCTCGCTCTCTCTCTCTCTCTCTCTCTCTCTCTCCCTGCCTGCCTACCTGCCTCCCTCCTTGCCTGCCTCCTTGCCTGCCTGTGTGATGATCCACTGACGACTGGTGACGGTGGGGGTGGTACAGGAAAGGAGGGTGATGATAACGGTGGTGTCCTCCTTCCTGCACAGTTCATAACATAGCCTAGCCCGACTGTCTGTCGTTGCACAATTGCTTGCAGGCCAGGCCGGCCGTACGGACACTAGAAGGAAGGGCCACAATCCAGTCGAAAACGGACAGGATGGGACTGGGGAGGATTAGGAGGGAAAAAGGAGAGGCCCCTTGTTTGTCTCGCATTGCTTTTGCCACCTCCTCCACAGGCGGAGGAGTACCCCATTTCTGGACAGCCCAAAAGATGGTCCTTGCCGCCCAGGCCGGCAACCGTCACTTCAACCATGCAGTGTGTATCTGTTAACATGATTATTTTAGGTATTTAAGTGTTATAATAACATCGAGAAGGTAGTATTCTAGCTGTTTCTTGTTAGCCGACTCGAAGGGGATCCGACCGTGTTGGAACATGTCTTGTTTATGTTTCGTAGGCGATCGTTAGGAGGGGTTCAAAGTTGTGTTGATGGAGATGTTTGGAAGCCAAGATTTCAGGGCGTTAGTTATGGGTGTGGTGTTGGTTCTAGCAAGCTCTACGGTAATCTTCAATGGCTTATTGTCCTTTCTTTGATACCATTCGACCATCCATACTGAAGATTTCACACTTTTTTGATACCAAGTGGGTACAGGTGTTTGATAATATTTTACTTGTTTTTTTTTCTAATACCATTCGGGTCTATATACCATAGTAGCAACCTTCATGTCTAGGAAATCGCCCTACTATCAAGACGGGGTTTGAATGGCATTGACCTAAATAACAACTTATTAGGGCATACACAGATCCTCTCAGCTTGGCATACCCACCAAACATCCATATGTAATAACACACACGGGTGAGTTATTCGATCCCAATCATCGATGTTTATTCTCAATACCACTCTTTCACCTTCATTTCAAACCACCCACAATGTGGTATTTACTAGCACTTCTTTTCACCTCCAGGCAAATGTTTTGGTGGCGGGCATCTCAAAGAGCAAGACATCGACACAGATCCCGCAGCTAACCCTGGCCAACGTCCTTGCCTACTAACTAAGGTACCCCTGCCCCTACCCCTACCCTTGCCTAGGGGCAGTCTAGCCTAGAGGACGAGGTTGCCACCGCAGACAAAGCCCTGCCCAATTCCCTTTCCCCGTCTAAATTTGCAAAATAATGAATGGCAGTTAGTTTGAATACGCATTTATTGAGCATGCCCATAGCATGGGAACAACATGTGTTGATGCCCCCACATCATGGACCACATGGTGGAGTAAGAAAGGAAAACTACTAAAGGCCAAAGCCAAAATCATCATCACCCCAACACCACGTAAACACGTTGTTGCAGTCCAATACAATTATTTGTAAAAGGAAGCAAAGCACAAGAAACCGTGGGTGGGTGGGTTTAGTTAGTTCCAAACCCTGATCGAGTTCACAAGAATCAACACAAAGCCACCTATGTTTATAGTGTCGATGTGTTTAAATTATCATACACAAATAGTGGTGTCGGGCTACTGAAAACTTGTTTTCTAGCTTGCCCTACTGGGATTGGTGGGCAAGCTAGCCTTGCACATGCTGATCCGGGATTCAGTACAACAAGTCCCACGCACATACCAGATTTTAGGTCTTGAAATCTTCTCAAAGCTCGAGAGGTGAAAAGACGAGGTCCCATAAAATTTCACCCAACACACGACAAGCTAAGCTAACGAGCTCTTACTAGAAATCTTCCCGAAAGTGAAAATCAAAAACCTCGGTTTCATCCCTATTTGAGAGACTTAATGATTCATATGTCCCTAAGAGCTCTTCATGATTCACATGTCTTCCGTTCACGAGAATCGGAACCTCTTATATGATAGTTCTAGCTGCACATATGAAAGATTCATAAATCGTCTAGAATTGCTAACGTATTCAAAAGCAGAATATGACACTGTAACTGTATATGCTGATACTGTTGGGCAACAGTGATTGCTCAGACAAAAACGTGCCCCCCTCCCCCCCTTCGGCGGTTAGGGGTTAAGTTAGGTAACTTGCTCATTTAACATGCCTGCCTTTCCCCCTTCAGTTGGGGCCAGGCAAACTCCAAAATCAAAAAAAAAGGGCACTTGAATTTCGGAGTCCCAGCCCTGACCCAATTGCCCAGCCTGACCTAGCTAGGTCCTTAAGTTAAGTTAACAGCTTCCCATCATTGAATGTCATCAGGCCATAGCCACACCACTTAACCTCTAAAGTGCCGCCGCCGCCGCCACAAGCTAGCTTAGTAGATGTGCCTACAAGGTCAAGGTGACCGTAGTCGACGAGTTTCATGTATCGGCTCACTAGCTCATGGAATGCCGACGTGGAGGAGATCTATATGTTTTAGGTGAATGAATTTAAGGTGATTTACAACATGTGGTGGGTGGGGTTTGTGATTGATTACTGCATAAGAGTTTTGACGACTGTATTAGCCAAGAACTAGCATTCACATGAGCGGCTATGGGTTATCCCATAAACCGATTGTGTGTTACCCTAAAACTTGACCGTTTCAAAATTTGTAGCAATTTTCATATTCATGAATTTTATTTTAAGTTGCATTATCCTCATAATATGTTTCTCTTCATAAGGAAGAAATAACTCCTTGCTATTACTCCTCTTGAACTATTGCAAACTCTCTTATTTTATCGGTTATAGATATCTCAACCTTAATTCAATGTCTAATCTTGTGTGGACAGTTGTATTGAGTGTTGTATAGAGTAGACATCCCATTTCCAATAACGGAAGCAATTTCCCCAAGGAAGGCACCTCTATGGAAAAATGGCATACACATGTGAAAATGATAGCTCCATGTGTGGAACTTCACAAGTTTAGGGGACTCTATGTATTAATATTTAAGGGGGGGGGGGTATTGGAAACAAGTCTCTATACTCTAGTTGGGTGCGAATCTAAGAACATACAACACGAAAACACATGTTTTACTACATGTTCAAAATTTGCTAATCATTCTAGGCGCAACAATCAACACAATTGGGGACACGTATATGATCATCTTCACAACTCATAAATCTTCACTTTGACAGCACACAAGATATTCCTAGAAGCTTTAAATTTTTATGTGGTAAGTGGCTAAGGAAATGATTTGTACATGCTAATCATCTCACACTACTATCGTTTACCATATCCTACGAGAAGTGGTCTAGGGAGAAAAGGGTATGTTTAAGACATGCTTACTGTATTCAATCACACGGAACTATGCCTCCATCCATACTTGCAAATGTATTAGCCGCCATCTAATTGCATACAAAAAAACACTCTTCATTGTTCGATGTCATCCTATCACCATTGCATGATACAATACCAACTCTAACTTAGGTAGCCTCCGTCAATTCCACCAAAGAGCCTATCAAGAAGTGGCGAGAAAAGTCGATGGGGTACGTAAACTTAACCATTTCTTTGAATTCCCCATATTATTTAACATCCGTAGCTTGAGAAGTGCCCACTTGAAGTCTAACATTTATAATGTCATTTTGCACAAAAAAGAAGAAGAGAATTATGGTGTGATTTCTCCTCCAATTTTTATGGTTTAGCCTCCATATGCAAAGGGTATTGCTTGGATCATGGTGGTATTAGTGATGCCGGTCTCTCCCTATAGGTTTTGAATAAATTGTTTGTAAATGATGGGTAGATGAGTGGGCAAATCTTCATGATTACAATTTTTTTATTTATATATAGTTTATGGATATGGAGAAGTTTGTGTGAGTGTGTGTGGTATGGTGTTGATCTTTCATTTTCATTAATAACAAACTGGCCATTGTGTTGTGTGCACAATTGACATTTTTGCTATATATCCATCTTCTCCGCGTGTTTAAACGATTTTGTTGTGATAATTTCTCTACAATCAAAGTGATAATTACTTCAAATTATGTCAAAATGTTTGGATCTTGGGCTTCTTTTGAAATTACCACAAACAATGGGCATTGATTCATGTGAGCAATTTCTGTTAGACTTCCATTTGTGTCCCAAAATTTAAGTTTTTATCTTCCAAAATGTTGCCATCAATTCATTTTTGAAACATACGTGAATTCTAAAAAATATATCTAAATCATGCTCAACACTTGGAATGTGCTTATATATATATATATATTGAAGAATCGAATAATGTTGAATCCAACAACAATACTTAAATCCATTTTCACTCATGTAAAAGAAGATGTTCTCATTTATGAAAACATACCACATGTATAGGATCCTAGTCGGTGCAATTCTAAATATTTCCACTGCTCACTGCTCACATGATAGCATTCCCGTAGGCTAAATTGGCTATCAAAATGCAATGTTTCATCAGCCCCAGCTCCCTGCTAACAATGCTCAAGCAATTTTATCGGACATACTCGTCATATGCACGATAAGGCTTCAGAATAGTTGTCCTACATTATGATATGGGTCTAATATTGCCCACCTAGGGCCCACCTTTCAATGACACCTGAAATGACTAGTGGCCTTTGGTCTTAAAAGGAACTCAAAATATCCCGCATGTGCCCATGCATTGGCTACGAGCCTCACATCCTCGACCACAACCTCCTTGAAGTATTTGGGATTTTCTGAAATATACATTGGAAACCGCTCAAATACTTTGTGGCTCTTTGGGTTCCACACACGAGCCAAGAGCCGTGACCATGAAATTGTGAGAGCCCAAAAGAAAGTGTTCCAAGGCCGTCCCGGCACACCTCCAAAATCATCTAGTGTGGTCACGGACCCTCAAGTGTAGTGTGAAGTCATATGTGACCGGGTCCTCAACCAAATGCTATTTCAATGAATGTCTATTCATGCGGGTCTTCACACATGATAGAATAGAGTAAATCAATGGTTGTGAGTGTTCGGAGTGCCATGGTCTCCCAGTTTTGTGTTAGGTCTACCTCCAAGAGGTGGTTTTGGGAAATAGTCCAAGTGACCATGAAACATGATCCATTTGATGGCATGTAGGAATCCACGTAGACTTTACATCCATCTTGCATTCATTTATATACTCCGTTGGTCCCTCAAGCGTAGTGTGAAGCGAACTTGGACTGGCTCCGCCTTTTCCACCAATGAGAGTGCTTGAAGTGCAATGGTCATGGGCTCTCAGTCTTGTGTGTGAAGTGGCCCTGATATATACGGCCCAACATTGGTGAAGTGCACTATGGGAGATGTAATACCAATTTTCTGGCCATAGCCTGGTAGAAAGGAAGAAAAAACTTTTCTTTTGTGATAAAGTAACTAAAAAGATGGATGAAAGTTAGTCTAGGATGAAAGCGGCAGGCTATAGGCCGAGGGAAGAAGTTTCAGGAGTTGCAACCGTCAGGAGCTCCGATCTTGATAAGCGGGCTATCGCCAGAGAGAAGACACTTCTCGTTATATCTACTGAAGCCATAGCTGTAGAGAATCAGGCTATAGGCGATAGAGTTAGACTCAAGCATAGTTGTTTTTTTTAAGTAGGATCAGAGCTGGAACATCGCCGTCTGTGATAGAGGGATGTAGCTAAGTAAGATGTAATTAGTTTGAGGAAGTAAAGACAGTTGCATGGAAATGTTGAGTATGGCCATAATATGTATGTGATCATTATTGTTGAATCAGTGCACAAGTAGTTTGCACGAGTGAATGAAATTAGCACGACTTGAGTGGAAGGAGTTGAGTCAAGCATGAGGATCTGTGAGTGAAGAAGAGCGGCGACCAAAGAGTCTGTTGACAAATTAACGAAGTTGATATCGAAGTTGGAGACATATTGGAAAAAGGAGAGAGTGAAAGGTCGCAACCTGCATTGTGAAAGAAACCTGTTGGATTGAGATTGAGGAGTTATCTTAAGGTGGAAATCAGAGAGTGATTGGCAGTGAGAGAGAGGAACGAAGCATAAAGAGGGATGGACTATCGCCGAAGTAAAGATAAATGGAAATGGCCATAGTCTGTAGTTGGGATACAGCGAAGTGAGAGCATCTGTAAGAACTTGAGCAAGAGTTGTCAGAACAGTAGGCATAGCCAAGGAGATCAGATTAAGGCTGAGATTACCGAGAAAGGAGAGCCGCAGTAGAAACAAGAGAGTTACAGAGCCAACCAAGTTACTGAGAGATACACAGGAGAGAGAGAGAGAGAGAGGGAGCCTGCTGAGAGTGGCACAAGAGGAAGAACCGAGAGCTGGTAGGCATGGGCACTGGGAGGTCTTATAACTGCCTATAGCCTGTGCGAGAGCGAGAGAGAGAATGAGGGAAAGAGAGTTGTCCGAGGTTATCACTAAGAGGGAAGCAATGAGGGCACCAGAAGGTCCACTTAAGTAACCGAGGTTGTCATGATGATAAGGTAGTTCTGAGTTGAGAGACATTACCTCGAGAGACAAGAAGTTTAGAGGGATTATCGAAACATGATGAGAATCGGAGTGTCATGATGATGTCGAGTCGATAAATAATCCAATCCACAAAGAACGTGCTTTGACATGATTAGGAATGAGAAAGATATGGTTTGATGTGAGAGGAATTAGGCTAGCCGTTGTAATAGGTTGTGTTGGAACCTAATGGCTATAGCCTATGTGTTATGTGATTATGGAAGAAGGATGCAGGAATTCAAGCATGTCTTGTGTGTTGTGTGGGACAATGAAGAGCATGAGATAAGTGAATTTTTCATTATGAGTAATAAATGATAAATGAGATAAAGTGAAGGAACAAATTCTTTGAGCAATACAATTTGAATTATGATTGATAGCATTAAATAATCAATTAACGAAGGAAGAAGATACTAACCCCAATAGGATGAAAATCCATTGGAAGACTATCGCCAAGATCCGAAAAGACTATTGCCAAAGCCATTGAGCTTCACAACTGCAATAGGTCAAAAACGTAGAGTGATAGAAAATTACCCCAAAGATAGGACGGAATCACTCACGACTGAGGAAGCACAAAAGAACCATAAGAGGGGAGGAATGAAGAATTAAAGAAGGAATGGAATAAGAAAGAACCTAAGTTGTTATTATGAACCTTAATCCAAAGTGACATTAACCCTTATAGACACTATCTCAGTCTTCCTGGAGACATTGTTCCCTGGGTTTTGTTGTTTAGAGAGAAACCAAAAACTTACTACATTTTTGGCGCCGCTGCCGGGGAAGGCTGTGGTCGTCTTTTAAGGTTAAATTGGAAAGGGATAATTAACAAATGACCGGTGTCAATTACAATGAATACACAAAACAAATGGAGACTTAGAGGGCATAGGATTAGGGGTAAGGTGCAAGAGATTAGGAGTCACAACCCACGTCATTCACCTGTCGCTAGTCCTACAAATTACCCTAAGTCTCATCATGTTTGTCCAGTGTCCCAACCCATTATAAAAATTGATAACCGAATTTATGAACTTTTGAGTATCTTCACTGATAGACTCACTAGACTAGAACACTACGTGTATAACACGTCAGAGAGATTGAGGAGAAACCCGTATAGAGAGGATAATCTTCCCGGTGCTGAAACATTGTGGAGACATATTCAACAAGGGAAAGTACAAGAGTTTAGAGAAGGGGGTAGTGTGTCTACAAGCCAAACTAGGATCCTAACGAAGACTCGTAGAGGATATTATAGAGAAGATCAAATAGAGTTACCGAGACTGCCTAGGACAATCGACATAACCCAGTGTCGATATTGCTCTAGTTAGTCTTGAAGAATTAATGGAGTGGTGTTGGCAAATATCTGAGTCTAATGCATTTGAAGTATATTCGGGACCATATTTATTTTCGGCTTTATATAGATTTTTTCGCCTTGCTTACCACGGGGACGGAATCCGTATTAAGCATGAGAGAGTACCCTCACCCAAAGAATTCATAGAGCGATTTGTAGCTTTACCCTTAGATTTGCAGTGGAATATTACCAACAGAGTTTGGGACCAAGGAGAGGAATATAGAAGAGTGATTGTGAAGAATGATATCCCTGTATTACCCTTTTCCCTTTGGTTCTTATTCTGTATCTACGGAAGATTGAAGAGTGTAACGTCGAGAGTAGTACCTCCAGTGGACGGTACATGGCAAGGAATCAAGTTATCTAGGAAGAAGTACAAGTTTATATTCAGAAGCCCGAATTATCGAGCCACACCCTTTATACCCGACTTTATGCAGCGAGAACCTGTACAACTCTACCTTCACCCAATTAAGTTTAGTTTAATATGTAGGTAGAAGATGGTGTAGTTAGGGACAGATAGTCAAACTGGAATCCGCACATGAAAAATCTCATTCTCAATCTGCATCCGTAAGGAAGGCAGCTAGTGATAAAGCTAGAGAAGATAGAGCGGCAGCCAGAGAGTATAGGAAACAAACACAGGATAGAAGACGAAGTTGGGTTAAGCCATTTTTAGAGGAAGCAAGAGAGGGTTCTGGTAGTATCCCAGGAGATATTTTTAAGACACCAGTAAATAAACCTACAACAAGTGTTGAGAGGGATTTCTTATCACCGAAAGTTTTATTTACTGATAATTCACCTCTCACCAGTTCACCTACTCCACCATTGTGGGCTACTGCCTATGAACGCACACCATCTCCTGAACTTGACCCAAAGGCTTACGCCAATGTACAAGGCAACCCATTGTTTACGCCTTATACACCGTCAGTACCCATAGCACAATTAGTACCTCCTCCCTTACAACCAGTAGTACAATTACAACCCGTAGTACAGCTACCACCGATAGTACCGCTACCCAATATGGCGGCTAATCCTCCTAGGATCAATAGTGTAGTAAACTTACCCTATTTTCAGGGTAGACCGGGAACAGATCCTGATGTCCATGTGAGGAAATTCGAGATTGCATGTGCTGCAAATAGCGTACCTCCGGACAAACAAATGGAAGTATTTGCAGCAACATTGCAAGAGAACGCATTCTTATGGTTTTCCCGTCAGCAACCATTTGCTAACTGGAACGACCTTAAGAATGCATTCCTGCAATATTTTAGGCCCTTGGGGTTTGAAAACAGTTTAATGGAGAAATTGAGAACCATTCGTATGAGTATAAATGAAACCATTGACAATTACTGGGGAAGAATGAGTGACATCCTACTGAGAATGCCCAACCATCAAATCCCGAATAATTTCTTACGGAATATATTCATAGGAGGTCTATATCCTTTTGAGTTAAAATTATATGTGAGAGAGAGAGCTCCAGCTACTACTGAGGCAACTTTTGCTTTGGCAAAAGCTTGGGAAGAGTCCCGTATAGAGGATCGATACACTTTTGATACTTATAACTACGACCTCTATGACCTACATGGGAATGATCAGTCTTATCACCCAGTGTTGCCTGGTCAATCACTAACATATCCAGGTGCTAAGCCCATGATAGATGCCACACAGTTCAAACATCCTAGTGCAGATTTGTTTACACCCCCAAGGCTAATGATGAAGCCTACACCCGTGGTTCAAAACAATTCACAAGAACTAGCCCTTATGGATATCACAAAGAAGTTAGCAGATCTAGAGGTAAAGATCACAAAAGGGGCTAATAAAAGACCCCCACCAACTGAAGAGAGAACCAATGTATGGTGTAATAACTGTAAGGGTCATGGTCATCTGTCTAATGAATGTCCCACTCCCAAAGGTTTGAGAGTTAAGTGCACTTTCTGTGGAGGGAATCATTCAGTCAATGAGTGTTGGAATTTACCTAGAAATCGTGCGGTCAACCAGATAGATGCTAACCAATCCCGACCTTGGCAACAAGAGCGAATGGGTGATATGCCCAACATGGGATATAACCCCAAAAGAAATTTCAACCGTCGGCAAGTGCCTCTTAGTTTTGGGAATCAACCAACTTGGGGTGATACCAATCAACCACCAAATTGGAGGGGTCCTCCATATAACCCCCGAACCCAAAATTATAAGACACCGATGCCCAACCAGTATGTAGTGTGTTTCAGATGTGGAGAGATAGGTCATTATGCAGGAGACTGTCCTAATCCTAGAAAGGTTCAACAATATATACCTTTGTGTGGAAATTGTAAAGAGGCAGGACATCCTACAACCGAGTGTGATCAACCCCGTAAGGAGGGTCCACCATCTGATAGAGATTGGAAGAAAGGTAAACATGTGACTATACAAGAGGATGAGAGACAGGATCGTAATGTCCATAGAGTTCAACACTCTAAGAGATTAGACGAGGAAGTGAGTGTAGTGACCACTAGATCCCAAAAACAACCTTTAAAGCAACAAAATGGGTCTAGTACTGAGAGGTTTAATGAACAACACAGTGACTTGGAAACGAGTCTCTCTGAATATGCTCAAGCACCCTTGATCAGAGCTCCAAAGGATAAAATAATTGTGGAAGCTAATGTTGTACCAACAACGATTCTTGAGCAAGCTCAGATTCCATCGCCATCTGTTGTTACCAACCCTCCAGTTGTTGTCTCCAACCCTCATACACCTATTGTACCCACTAATGTTCTTCACCCCCGTCTAAAGACCTTAGCAAGGAGAGAAAGGCCTAAGGGTAAAATGACATCATCACGATCGTCTAGAACGATGATGTTATCTAAGGACCTTAAACCCTATGATATCATGGAAGATCTAGATAAAATACAACCAACTATCATAATGAAACAATTGTTGGCTGTTGCACCACAATGTCGCAGTTCCTTAAGTTCATCCATGATACGTAGACGGCCTAAACCGGCAACAGTCCATGACATTACTTTAAGTCGAGATCCGGGAGCCCCAACCGTTGATGTCATTATAGGAGGTGCTCTTATACCGGGATTCCAAATTGACACGGGATCAAGTGTCAATTTGATGAATGTGGAAACCATGAACGAATTAGGGATATCTAATGTAGTCTCTACCACCATTATTTTAAAAATGGCAGACAGCAGTCGAGTAAAACCCTTAGGAGTATTGGAACAAATTCCAACTCTCGTAGCCAATATTGAGTATAAGATTGATTATGTCGTCTTTAAGACAATGGACGGTGTACAGTCTTATCCAGGTCTTCTTGGACGCACATGGTTGCTAGATGCACAAGCCAAAGAAGATTGGGGGAAAGGTACACTGACCATTGGAAGTGGGTTAAAGAAAATAATTTTACCTTTATTTCCTACCCAATATCATGGTGAAACGCAAGATGAGGAAACTGAGTTCACCAGTGATGATGGCTATGAAACAGAAAGGGAGACTACGGTGAGTGAATCCATACACCGGATAAACGATAAACCATTCCAATATGGCCCCGTAGGAATGGGAGAGTACTTTTGTGCACTTGGTGATGGAGATTCTGATGATGCTATTCTAGCCTGGCAGAATACCTTACCGGTAAACATGGTCAACAATACGAAAATACATAGTTTTGACCAACTAAGACTAGTCCATATCGTACAAGAAGAAGAAGAACGACCCCAAACACTGGTTAAGGATGAATTAGCTAAGAAATGGGAGTCTACCATGTTTGAGTCTGACCAACCTGTCAAAAATTACGTGGTTAAGAATGTGTGTAAATATATGAATTTGAGTGATGATAACACACCCCGCATTATCAAAGTCTATGAGAAAATAACGGATGATGAGTGGAAGTTTTGGAGAGATTTCTTTAAGAGGAATATTAAAGTCTTTGCATGGATGTACAAAGATTTGCGAGGAGTTCCCCCAGAGATCTGTGAGCATAAGATTATTTTAGAGGAAGGAACAACCCCCGTTCGACAAAGACAATATAGGATGAATCCAAAATATTCCCTATTAGTTAAGGAAGAAGTGGATAAATTGTTGGAAGTCGGCATTATCTATCCTATTCCATATAGTGATTGGGTGTCACCCATAGTCGTAGTACCAAAGAAAAACGGCAAACTACGAATATGCGTGGATTATCGGAAGTTAAACAGTGTCACTAAGAAGGATTATTTTCCTCTACCATTCACAGACAGTATGTTGGACGGAGTAGCAGGATATGATTGTTATTCCTTTATGGATGGATTTTCTGGGTATAACCAAATTTCAATATATCCACCCCACCGTCCCTTAACTGCTTTCACGACACCATGGGGTGTCTTCGCACATGCCCGTATGCCGTTTGGTATGTGTAACTCCCCTGGAACCTTTTCTAGATTAGGGGTTAACACATTTCAGAAATATCTCCATCGTACAATGGAAGTCTTCCTGGATGATTTTGCAGTCTATAGCACCAAAGAGAAACATGCACAACATCTTCAAGAATGTTTTGATGAGTGTATGAAAGTTGGAATTTCTATTAATACAGCCAAGTCAGTGTTTCTGGTACCATTTGGTAAGTTGGTAGGTCACATAATATCAAAACAAGGGGTTGCGACTGACCCTGAGAAAATCGCAATCATCTCTTCATTACCTATACCAACCACCGTTTCAGAGGTCAAAGGATTTTTAGGACACACGGGCTACTATCGTCGTTTCATCTTTCGTTATTCGGTCATCGCTATGCCATTGACTGAATTGTTAAAGAGGACCGATACCCCACCCGTTTGGACTCAGGCATGTACGGAAGCCTTTAATAAACTTAAAAAGAAATTAGCCTCTGCACCAATATTAGTAGCTCCTAATTGGGAAAAAGACTTTGAAGTGTATGTGGATGCGTCAAATGTAGCAGTTGGGGCTGTGTTAAGCCAAAAAGATGAGAAAGGTCATGACCATCCTATATACTTTGCTAGTCGTCAATTAGTTCAGGCAGAGCGTAATTATACAGTCACGGAGAGGGAAGCCCTAGGAATGATCTTCTCAGTGCAAAAGTTTAGACATTACCTATTAGGGTATAAGTTTGTATTCCATGTCGATCACGATGCCCTAAAGTACATGATAAACAAACCCCAATTAAGTGGAAGAATAGCTAGATGGGTTTTATTATTACAAGAGTTCAATTTCACTATCCAAGTTCGACCTGGTAAGAGTCATGCTAACGCAGACCACTTATCACGGTTAAGTGATGCGTTAGGCACTGAACCCATCGATGACTCCTTCCCCGATGCTGATTTATTTTTCATAGAAAAGGTGTCTCCTGAATACGCTGAGATAATTAACTACTTACAAACCAATACATTCCCTAGGGATTTTTCTAAAAAACAACAACAGCGATTGGCTTTTAGAGCAGCTCCATACTCGATCATTGCCGACACGTTGTACAAAAAGGGCAAAGATGGTGTATTGAGACGTTGTATTCTGAGTTCAGAAATACCCTTGATTTTGCAAGGATGTCATAGTGACCCCGCAGGAGGTCATTTTGCGGGGAATGTCACTGCTAGAAAAGTCTTACAAGCAGGATATTGGTGGCCCACCCTATTTAATGATTGTGTCACTTACGCTAGACAGTGTGACGTTTGTCAAAGGGTGGGTAAACCTACAGACACATCAGCAATGCCATTACACCCTATCCTAGCATTGGCACCCTTTGAGAAATGGGGAATTGATTTTGTTGGTCCAATTAACCCTCCTAGTAAGAGTGGACGTCATCGTTATATTTTAGTTGCTACAGATTATGCCACTAAATGGGCTGAGGCCGAAGCCACTAAACGGGATGATAAAGAAACAGTTGCTAAATTCCTTAAAACTAATATCCTCTCACGCTTTGGTTGTCCACGAGAGTTGATTAGCGATAGAGGTACCCATTTTGTTAATGATGTCATTGAGTTATTAACTGATAAATACAAGATTAAACATCGCCTTACTACCCCATATCACCCGAGAGCCAATGGTCAAACAGAGAAGACTAATGGAATTCTGTGTAAAATCATTACCAAAACGGTCCAAGGTTCTATGGTTGACTGGGACATTAAGTTATTGGATGCCTTATGGGCATATCGTACAGCCTATAAAGTCACAACCAAATTTACCCCTTTTCAATTGGTTTATGGCCAAGAGGCTATTCTACCCATCGAATTGGAATTACCATCTTTACGTATAGCGTTGGAAGAGCGATTAGATGACTCAGAATCATTAGAGGAACGGATTGCAATGTTGGAAAAATTGGATGAAATCCGAGCACAAGCTTATCTCAATACAGCCGCAATTCAAAAATGGCGGAAAACCTACTATGATAGTAAGATGAAGAATAAAGTCATCTCTGATAATGACTTAGTCTTACTTTATGATAGTCGTTTTCAAAAATTTCCTGGAAAATTTAAAATTCGTTGGCAAGGTCCTTATAAAGTGGTTAAAAGTTATGAAAATGGCTCTTGCGATCTAGAAGATTTTCAAGGTCGACCCTTAGCTACTCGCATTAATGGCAATCGTCTTAAGATTTATTGTACTAACTGAGGTCAGTTAGTATAATAAATAAGGGGGGAAGATAGTTTGAAAAGTAATAAAGAGCAAATTTTTCAAATTTTTCAAATTACTAGGTAGCACGCCGCGAATTATTAAATTGGGCAATAATCAAGTTAATCATAACAAAGGGAATTTAAGCATCAGCCTAAAATCAATCTATCAGAGAGAAAAGATAATGCAAAGAACATATTTCGATGAAGCGATAAAGACAGGTAGGTTGATTTTAAATTTTGAATTGAAATATTAAAACATCAGTGTAGACGTTTTTTTTAATTTGCCTAATTACTACTAAACTTTTAATAAAGATTAGATTTCAAAGCCAAAACTAAAACTAGAAATTAATGGTAATAGGCTATAATCTTGGAAATAACACATGATACTCATTTAATTATTTAGGTCTGATAAGATTGATTGAGCTTAATGGAGGAAGAAATGATTGGAAACAATCTCATGATGAAAATCTGAAGGGTTGTTAAATGATGAAAGCTGGCTATAATCATGCAAGGCCCATAATGGGGGCGGGTGAGCCTAACCACTCCCCTCTTAATCATGATTTGTCACACACCACACATGGCGGCGCGAATTCGAGCAAGCTCTTACCAAGTTCAGGCTATAATCAAAGGATCCCTCACAAATGCAACAGGTGCATTAGTGGTTACCAGCTGAGAGTGAATCAACGAATGTGTAGTGTGAGTTCGAGTGTGCATGCCGAGGGAGATTTCAGAGTTCAAATTGTGAGGACTGTGTGAAATTTTGAGTGTTCTCTGAGAATACTGAGCGAAACAAGCAGTAATCTTGACTACCATTGAGATTGAGGTTAATCAGGAGAGTGGTTGAGGAGTGGTTTGCAGGCTATAATCAAAAGATGGCAGAGTCGTCAAAGAGGCAGCGCAAGAGGGGTCGAGTAACAATTGAGCCCTTAGTGTTTCAGGAATTACCAGAGGTTGTGAGAGATCATATTCGGAAGAGAGAGCCACAAGTGAGAGCTGCTGGGCTATGGGAGTTTTTGTGTAGGTTAGAAATCTCATGGCCATGGCAAGCAGATTTGTTTGAGTTTTTTGAATCTGCATTGGCGAGTGAGTTTCGAGAGATTAAAGTGCAGAATGAGAGTGTGCAATTTAACTCAGGGGCTATAGCCAGAGCGACTACCTTACCTGAAGAGGATGGCCAGCCGCTACTCAATGCTGAATTACCTATCAGTGCGAGGGAATGGGAAGTAGTTTTCAAAGGAGGAAGTTTAGCATTTGATTCAGAGGCTATGGGCTGGTGCATCGAACTAGCGAGCTCACCCTGGAAGGAATGGTTGGAAGTGTTTCATCAGAGAATCCAACTGGGTGAGGAGGGGAGCAAAATGGAACATTGCATGGTATGTGCAGCATTCACGGCGCTGATGAGAGGCACCAGATACAACTGGGCCGAGGAACTCAGACTCCGCATGCAAGAGGAGATCGAGAAGCAGAGGGAGAAGCGACCGGTACCATTGAGGTGTGCAGGCTATATGGGCATTTTGTGCCAGTTGTCGGTTGTGTCCAGTTCTCCAAGTTCCTTTAGATCAGTTCCACCCTTTTTGAGTCGTCCTAGGTATTTTGCTCCATCTCCGGAGCGTCGCATTGTTATGTCGCCTATAGCCAGTCCGGACCCACCCGAGATTGTAGAGGAAAGCATAGAGTTATGCGGGGATTTTGCAAGCATAGGAGGACCTAGGGAAAATTTTCAGGTTTTACCTAGGTTGGTAGTACCTTCACAAATTTTTGAGTTAGGGTCAGAATTGAGCCCCACACCAGAGTCACATGACAGAGAAGGGGTAATACACAAATTACAAGCAGAATTAACCCTAGCCAAAGAGAAAGAGAGTCAGTTGCAAGGTCTCAACATCAGCTTGCAAATCAGAGAGGCCCAACTGGAAGAGAAGCTCACAGAGAGTGTTAAAAGTCAAAAAGAGTGGCAGGATAAGTGTGGAATGGTGTTTACAGAGTTAACCCTAGCCACAAATGAGAAGAACCAGCTGGTGAAAGAGAAAGAGGCTTTAGAGAGAGAAAAAAATATCTGGGAAGGTCTTAGGGTAAGACAAGAGAAGGCTATAGCCAGTAAGTCCAAAGAAAATCAATCCCTTAAGGCTCAGATACAAGCTGTCTTTGTGAGTGAGCGGGAGATTTTGGAGAGTGGAGAGAAAATCAAAGAATTAGAAGAGAGGTTGGAGAGGCAGAACATTGAGCTGGAAGCAAAAAGGAGAAGGATTGAGAGAATGAAGTCAGGTGTGTGGGCCATTGAGAGTGTGTGTCCACCCTTTACCTCCTTGTTCAAAAACTTTGAGTTACAGCGGGATATCTTCTTTTTGGTCTATAGCCTGCAATCCAACCAAATTCTAAGCAATTCTGATTTTGAGAAGTTATGGGCAGAATCCCTAATGGATGGGTGTGAGAACCTTCTCACCGAGATTTTAGTGAGAGGAGGATTAAGAGTGACTGATCCCTTCAAGATGTTTCAGAGTATAGCTGAATTTGGGGTCAGAGTTTTTACCTACTACACTCAACTGGAGTTGTCACTACAACAAAGAAGACATCAGGTGGCAGCTTTGGAGTTAAACCCACCCCAGCGGGAGGTAGATCTCCAATTCTGGAATGTAGCGGTTGACACCGCATTGACAATTTGTCCTTTACCCTTGCTGAAGAATTGGGTAGCTGAGTTTGCTAGGGTGAGGTCGAGTTTAAGAGGGGACAACTTTTTGCAAGCTGCGATGGACGCTAGCTCGGAGAGGTTGGCAACCAGCAAACGACTTGACCTTGGCCCCGGACACTACCAATTCAAGTATGACCAGCTGAAGGAGAGAATGCACAGGATGGATCAGCAAATGGAATAGACAGGAGGAAGAGCACAAGTGAATTTGCAGAATCAAGTAACGTTCTTTTTACCTCCTCCTAACCAGGTCCATAGGATGCTCAATACTCCGAGCCGAGTAAGAAGCCCATTGGCACATAAGTTCTTGGGAGAGTACGAGGCCCTGTTCGACGAGGATGTGGAACAGCCAATTCCAACCTGGAAGGCTTTGGAATGGATTTTAGAGGATGTCGGCCAATCAAGACAAGTGAGTACTGATCCAAGTCAGTCTCATGACAAGGTCTATCGCCGTATCTGTGCTGGATGGAGCAGGGAACCCCCTTTGAATGTGAGGAATGACCTCAGGTTTTGCAACTGCCCGAGGCGGTACAAGTGGCCTACTAACGCCCTGGTGGATAGTTTGGAATACAATTGGCCACTGATTCCTGGTTCATTCATGACACCTCAGGATTGCAATGTGGCTTACATGCAATTTTCTTTTGACCATCGCCAGCACCGCGACCCAGTATGTTTTCGAGCCGCGATTTTTGCAGCTATTTTGGGAAGCTGGTGTTTGGAGTACAATTTCACTTACAACGTTAATTTGTTGAGCAAGACAAATCGAGAGGCGCTAATTTTGACGAAAATCAATTACCGATCGGCTCGCTGGTTGCGTTGTATGGAGGCCATGTGCTCTACCTATTTCATCATCGGACCACACCATAGCCTGATAAATGAGTTTGGAGCCACCAGGTACGGTGTGATTTCAAGAGCATTGCAGGTTCAGAGAGAGGTGGAGAACACGATCGTACCTGAAGAAGAGACAATGAGACCGGACTTTGTTGCAGAATATGGCCCTTCGTCTCAGCGACCGTTCCGGAACATGGGAGGACCCCACCGCGGAAGAAGACGATAGCTTTTACGGGACGTAAAAGTATTAAGCAGGGGGCTATGTAATACCAATTTTCTGGCCATAGCCTGGTAGAAAGGAAGAAAAAACTTTTCTTTTGTGATAAAGTAACTAAAAAGATGGATGAAAGTTAGTCTAGGATGAAAGCGGCAGGCTATAGGCCGAGGGAAGAAGTTTCAGGAGTTGCAACCGTCAGGAGCTCCGATCTTGATAAGCGGGCTATCGCCAGAGAGAAGACACTTCTCGTTATATCTACTGAAGCCATAGCTGTAGAGAATCAGGCTATAGGCGATAGAGTTAGACTCAAGCATAGTTGTTTTTTTTAAGTAGGATCAGAGCTGGAACATCGCCGTCTGTGATAGAGGGATGTAGCTAAGTAAGATGTAATTAGTTTGAGGAAGTAAAGACAGTTGCATGGAAATGTTGAGTATGGCCATAATATGTATGTGATCATTATTGTTGAATCAGTGCACAAGTAGTTTGCACGAGTGAATGAAATTAGCACGACTTGAGTGGAAGGAGTTGAGTCAAGCATGAGGATCTGTGAGTGAAGAAGAGCGGCGACCAAAGAGTCTGTTGACAAATTAACGAAGTTGATATCGAAGTTGGAGACATATTGGAAAAAGGAGAGAGTGAAAGGTCGCAACCTGCATTGTGAAAGAAACCTGTTGGATTGAGATTGAGGAGTTATCTTAAGGTGGAAATCAGAGAGTGATTGGCAGTGAGAGAGAGGAACGAAGCATAAAGAGGGATGGACTATCGCCGAAGTAAAGATAAATGGAAATGGCCATAGTCTGTAGTTGGGATACAGCGAAGTGAGAGCATCTGTAAGAACTTGAGCAAGAGTTGTCAGAACAGTAGGCATAGCCAAGGAGATCAGATTAAGGCTGAGATTACCGAGAAAGGAGAGCCGCAGTAGAAACAAGAGAGTTACAGAGCCAACCAAGTTACTGAGAGATACACAGGAGAGAGAGAGAGAGAGAGGGAGCCTGCTGAGAGTGGCACAAGAGGAAGAACCGAGAGCTGGTAGGCATGGGCACTGGGAGGTCTTATAACTGCCTATAGCCTGTGCGAGAGCGAGAGAGAGAATGAGGGAAAGAGAGTTGTCCGAGGTTATCACTAAGAGGGAAGCAATGAGGGCACCAGAAGGTCCACTTAAGTAACCGAGGTTGTCATGATGATAAGGTAGTTCTGAGTTGAGAGACATTACCTCGAGAGACAAGAAGTTTAGAGGGATTATCGAAACATGATGAGAATCGGAGTGTCATGATGATGTCGAGTCGATAAATAATCCAATCCACAAAGAACGTGCTTTGACATGATTAGGAATGAGAAAGATATGGTTTGATGTGAGAGGAATTAGGCTAGCCGTTGTAATAGGTTGTGTTGGAACCTAATGGCTATAGCCTATGTGTTATGTGATTATGGAAGAAGGATGCAGGAATTCAAGCATGTCTTGTGTGTTGTGTGGGACAATGAAGAGCATGAGATAAGTGAATTTTTCATTATGAGTAATAAATGATAAATGAGATAAAGTGAAGGAACAAATTCTTTGAGCAATACAATTTGAATTATGATTGATAGCATTAAATAATCAATTAACGAAGGAAGAAGATACTAACCCCAATAGGATGAAAATCCATTGGAAGACTATCGCCAAGATCCGAAAAGACTATTGCCAAAGCCATTGAGCTTCACAACTGCAATAGGTCAAAAACGTAGAGTGATAGAAAATTACCCCAAAGATAGGACGGAATCACTCACGACTGAGGAAGCACAAAAGAACCATAAGAGGGGAGGAATGAAGAATTAAAGAAGGAATGGAATAAGAAAGAACCTAAGTTGTTATTATGAACCTTAATCCAAAGTGACATTAACCCTTATAGACACTATCTCAGTCTTCCTGGAGACATTGTTCCCTGGGTTTTGTTGTTTAGAGAGAAACCAAAAACTTACTACAGGAGATCATGCCGTCTTGCCACTAGACCAATTAGTCCTATTAGTGTGGGTCATTTGGAGTTACACGTTGCTACAAGCTTCTTACTTACCTTGAGGTTTTGTTTGTTTTTTTTAATTGCATTTTTTTTTACTAAGTAAGCTATTTCCTATGCCTTGATGTGCATAATAGATACTTATGTCGTCTAAGTATAAACTACATTCTTGTTAAAAGTTATTAATAAATCATGTGAAAACTATAGCAACATGTAAGTATTCTTAATACAACTTCATTACACATGGATATATGTATAATGGAGTTCCTCGTTTCAAATTGTATCACTAGGTAGTCTCAACTGTTTCTACCGATTGAATCATCATATTGATATTGACCGTTATTAGATAGATGTGACTACACTCTGTTACTCTAGTGGATTAGCATATTAAACCTACGTGAATATAATTCTAGTCCCATTAAGTCTTTTGGCTTCTTTGAATATAGAATTTCAGCCATATTCATGCTACATGGGTCATCTTTTTGATGCGAGATTATAATTTTCACTTTGGATTAAACTAGTCCCAACCAATGCAAGCATGACACAAGGGAAAAAACTCAAGGATAATCATGTATGCTTGTTAAAGTCCACAATTGTTGAAAGCACTTGACTGCAACACATTAATTTTTCAATTAGTGAGGGAGGGCTAATAGTGCAAGTGGGAAATTAGTGAAGGTGATAATAAATTTCTATGCACTATGAAATTAGTGCCACCAAAATGTCTAGGATGCATCATTCATCCCGACATTATTTGCCAAAAATATTATTGTTCACTGAAAGTATCAACATTATTCTAGTTGGCACTATTCATTGACAAGCATGTTTTGCATATTATTATTATTAGTTATCCCTCTACAAGCACCCTAGAACATGCACTAATTTTCTTTAAATGCTTGATAAATGAGCATTCATGAATTTAATACCATTTAGTAAAAAGTTCAACCCTTACTAAATTTGAGACTTGGAAAAATAGCACTTGTTTTGGGATGAGTACCATACAAATTAATTGGGATAATTAGTGTAGTGACAAAGAAGCAAAGCGGTAAATAGCCATCCTCTAATCATTGTCAAATTGCATGGATTGACTCATTCTTTGTCATCTATAGTGCCACTAAGCACAACCTATAAGTTCTGCATATGGTAGTAGTGATACCTTATAAGATGGTATAATTGTTGCAACCATGTTTGATTATTGTACTCTATTATTTTGGTTCTTTGCTTGAGAGATTATATGTCCATTGTTGATAACAATTAACCCTTGAACCCACGAGGGTTTTGAGCTATTTCAAAACCTCTTTAAAAAAAAAGGCTCCTCTTTATGAAAGAGAAAATTTCTCAAGACAAAGTTGTTCATAAGGTAGATGCATCTTAAATGGTTACTTTTTCTAGCTAGCCTCCTTCCGCTAGGATATGAAACACACGATTAGTACGAGATGCTTAGCAAATCCAAATCAAGGGAAGAGTCACATTCTCATACTTTTCAAAGCTCGTATGAATATCTTAATCATTATCAAAGTGAAGATCCTTGTGATCATTGAGTGGTCATATACTTCCTTCCAATCATGTTGACTATTGAGCCTAGAATAATTATAATGATTTGAGCACATAGTCCAATCTCATTTAAACATGTGTGTTTTTTGGTATATGTTTTTGAAGCCACACCCAAGCACATACCACTCAAATATAGGTGTCCAATTTAGATAAGTAATCATATTAGGCACGTTTACCTTAAAGGGTTGGTGCACAAATAATCTACATGATTGGTGCTTAGAGTGAAGCTTACAATGTTTATTGGACATTGTGAAAGGGTTATCATATGAAAACATCTCATAAATGAAATTTAGACAATTTTTAATAAATTTTATGGACACATGATTTCTATACATAATAGCATGTTATGAAAAGCTACAAGGAAAAGACTATAATAGTATCCAAAACCATCATGTGTGTCAATATCCTTCGTTAATGGCTACGCTCTAGAAACACTACAAAAATGTGATATGCATGCAAACTTTGACAAGCCATTAAAATTCAACGAATGGCCTCATTCTGGTGGGGAGGGTGGGCGTCAACCCTTTACCTTGCCCTACAAAAAAAATTCAACCACATTAGAGCATCTTTAAACCCCAACCGACTTGAGAAGGTGAAGGAGAGACCATAAATAAGTTCTCTTTTAGGTGCTTAAGAGAACTTACATTTCCAAATTTGAAGTTCGTATGCCTATTCTAGCTCCAAAATAGAACAAACACAAATGGTAGGTGCACCTATTCATCCTTGAAACATCGAAGAATCTCCATGCCAAGTGAGAAGGCCAGATGAGGACATGACTATGATATGTGTCTCCATATATATTCCATGATGGAATGGTTGTTTTCTCCATCGAGGTAGGGTTTGGAGGTTTGCTATGTCTTTGAACCTCATTTTCTTGTTGTTTTTGAAGCAAGGGTGTGGCTGTGAAATTTTGTGTGATCTCATGTAGTCTTTTTTGGCGTTCTTCTTCCTCAATTATTGGTGTCATTTAGTCTTGGTGTTTAAAGTTGCAACAATTGGTTTATTATTGGTGTTTATTTATTTTTGGTTTAGGGCTATAGTGGTTGGTTTCTAGCTAGTGTTTATGTGTTTTATTGTGTCACTCACTCTTGGTGTTAAAGGTTGCAATGGTGGATTTATTGTTGGTGTTCATGGGTTCTTGTTGTCATCTAGCATCCTATTTATGGATTGTAGTAGGGGTGTTTAAGGTACTTGCAAAATGGTGAAGATCACATTGTGGATGTTGGACGATGAGGCCCATGAGCCAAAGTGATGTGGGAAGGTGGCTGGATGTGGAACCATCACATACACCACCTTTGGATCCAAATTAAACGAGAATGAGACATTAAATTCGGGTTTCAAGTCCAACTCTCATGGTGTGTGGGCGACTCCAACGCACCATACTTAAGTAAAAACAAACTCAAACCTCCCATCAATTTCAACATGATGTTGGCTTTTGGATTTCTACATTGAAATTGTGGCCACTAATGCATTGTGTTTTGTGGGGTTATGCAAATGTGCAACGTGTGTATCAAACTTCATGGCGATGTTTTTGTAGTGTTGATGGATGGTTGAGTTGCTTTGAAATATTTGTTAGATTTCACACATGTGTTGTGCACATGTTTTTTTAGCCCTAACGCCTCTGTTAACAAAGTTGAAACATAGGATCACTATAGGGCATAAATACCTTAAACCCCTTGTAAATGCTTTGTAATGCAATCTTATATACTTGCAATTTTGTATGCAATATTATATACATGCAATGTCATACCCAATTTCGTAGTGTATTGTGTTTAATGTTCTTATGTTGGTTAGCATAGTGGTTGGGTATGTGCAATTTTGATTGCAAAATTTCCCGTTCTAATGTTCATTGCAATATTCTATTTTTGATCTTGTCATTGTAGAAGTTTCATCATTCAAATGAACATAGAGTGCAAATAATTAGGTGAAACTAAGTTTTATAAGGAATGGTAGGGTAGTCTCAAATAGAAAAATATATAATTATTGGTAAACATAGGGTTATTCTAAACCCCAATTTGTTTTAAAAATAGCCCCCATGTAATTAGGAGATAAATGCACGTGATCAACAAGCATACCTTGTTGTGCATCCCTTGGAGTACTTAGATTCCGTGATTCTATTTGTCTTGCTCAATAATAATTGTAAACCGGATGTTTAGGGTCACCAAAATTTAATGTAAACCTAGCATTGTTTGTCATGGTTAGTAAAAATATTGGGCATTGTAGAATTAGAATGTTGCAATTATTGTCACTCACTAAGTGATTTGTCATTCAAATGTCAATCATCCATGACAATCTTTCATTATGGAAAAGTTAGGATGCAAAATATACAAAAACAGATGAACCAAAAGTAAGTTGATATGAAAATATTTGTAAACTTCTTCATAAGAAATGTCATAAAAATGTTACCATAATAACATAAAATATCATGTGACATAAAATAAAATATTTAGTGTAGTTTGACCCATGCCATCCGTGCCCATTGCACCCATTGTCCCATGTGGTTCCTCACCTTTCTAGAATGGGTGGGAATGGTGGGGGCAACAACCACCATCACGACATCCCGTCCCCTAGCACATGTGCATATGAATCATAAAGGTAACAAAGTTGGTGTTGGCTTTGCAGTTAGCTTCTTGAAGGTGCCAATTGCCATGTTGACTACAATTAGCAGTCGACTTCTTAGGATACATGCCAATGTTCACTGCCAAGTCATTTGCTATTATTTGGCACCCAAGCTACCTATGGCTCACATTGGAATTATTCAAAAAAATTGGGGCAATGGCGTGTTGTCATGATAAGCTTGGCATGTGGGTGAACATGCCTCATAATATAAAAGGATCATTTCTATTAAGTGCGGGTCCATGTGCCGGGATACATAGACACCCCCCCCCCCCTTTCATTGACACTCAAGACTCTTGCCGACTCTAGTTGGCCTTGATTGTCTCTTGGCATTTGTTGCAAGTACATAGAAGAAGTGGGCTATTTATTGAGTTGGGTCTTATCATATTGGTATGGGTACATGAGACGAATATAAGCCTTGGTACGTGCCCAAGGAGTGGATTTCCACATCCTATAAGGTGGAGTGCAAAATTTGAATTTGGAATTAATGAATAGGAAGGGTGGTTGCCCTTTTGGGATACAAAAAAAGACAAAAAAGACAAAAATGATGGTAAGATGTGAGGGGCGGCATTGTATCCACATCAAGGGCCACTGGTCAAAGCTTTATTTTCCAAGTGCAGTGATTTGTGGCCGGCAATGCCAAATGATGTCTACTTGAATGAATATAGTGAGGATGGGGAGATGATGTTGTTGGTTCCCAACATCAAGGTCCAAGCGGTGCAACATCCTACATGAAACCGAATTCAAATTGCTTCATCATCCCCTATATTGTCATTGGTGAAGGAGGCATAATGTGATTGAGCATTATTTACTAAGGCAATGAAGAACTTAGGGAATGAAGGAAGTTTTTTGATTGCTGAATAATAAGTTTAAGGTCAGTAATGGGTGATATGACTAAGTTAATGCTCCTCTCTTGTACCTCTTGAGCTCTTTTGCCACCCATTTAGCTCCCTTGAGCTTTTTTAAGGGTTTCCGTGCTCATTAACAATCGATTGGGTGGAGGCATAATGTCTTGCATCTTGACCGTTGGATGCGGTTGTTTGGAACCTCTAGATGGACTACATCCAATAATTCTGATCGAGGAGATTGACCTCGCGTGTAAGAGGGACCAAACAATTGTATATAAGGTAATGAGGCATGCCACCTCATTGGCCTCACTTTTCAACCACCCACCCTCTCTCAAGTGGGACATTTGGACCTACCATGCCTAGTATACGATGCTCAATGTTTAAAGAAGGTCAAGGAGTTGGAAGTTTGGTGACAAGGGGTACCCCCCAACCAATTTTGGATTGAGATTTTCACGGGATTAAGGTGTGAATATAGTTGTGTGTGAGAATGCAAATAAATTGTGTTTGTGAACACAAATATACATTGTTATGAAACCCAATGGCAAGCTAAGGTTGGAGGTGGGAGATGTCGAGCTGGGGTTACCCGCATCTAAGATATAAATTTAAATGCCATAGGAATGGGAGCAAGTCGTCGAATGTGGGATTTTCATCTTGTTCGGGCATGCAACAAATATAACCCAATATCCGGCTAGTATTGTGCATGTTCATTCGGTTGTTGCTGCATTTGTGAGTGGGCCACATGAAATTTCTAAAGCCTAGGGTTCACCCAATGAAATCATGAGGTCAAAGGTTAAACTAAGAAGCAGTCATGGGAAAGGTTAATAAAGTTTTCATAGATTGGTATTCTCAAAATGATGTGAAGGGCATCAAATGGAAAAAAAATATATATTTTAAAAGACATAAGTATTGAAGACATCAAGAAGTTTGTTGAGGTGGACATGTGACATGTAGTGGATGGTGCCAAATTTGGTAAGGAGAGAGATCAAGAAGGATTCAAGTCTTGGGTGAAAATTATAGCAATGAACGGGGTTGTCATCCTCAAGCAATTAATGAATAACATGTTCCCCACCCCAAAATTGGGTTAAGCATAGTCCCCTTGAGTGGTACAAATGTGGGTAATTTTCAAGTGATGGGATCATGTGGTTAAAGCATTCACAAAGTTGGCGCAAAAGAAAAGGGAGAAGTGGTTAAGTGAAAGGGCGACAATCCAAGTAATGTGGTTTCCCACTATGGCAACTATGGTGGTGTTGAAGAGCATTAAAAAAACAAGGGGTAATATGGAGGTTAGGAAGGTGAAGATTAAAGATGACAATTGACTGCCACCGGAAGTTACATGGGCCAAAAAAACTCCAGAGTCCACCCAAAAAAAAAATAACAGCTAAGCTCTAAGCATGTACCAAAGCATTGGTTTGCATGGGCGATCATCCCAACTTTATCAAGTATTGAATGATCAACAATCATACGAATAAAAGCTATACACTATGGTGGAGCGGGGGAATGGGCTAGAAAATATTTTTTCCCTTGTTGATAATTTGGGTAGTTTTTGTATATGGTGTTCTAATACCTTTTGATTAGATGGTTTCCAAATTGGAACATATCTATGGGGTTAATTATGAGAAACACCTCCAAATTAAGTGTTAGAGGTTTAACAAGGTGAAGTTGGCATGGACTTTGATATGGATCATGGAGGTTGCACATGCGGGAGATGTGCAACATAGTGATCTTCCATAGACATCATTATGCTCCATTAAGAAGCAGACGATAATGTGAAGATTGGAGTGTGCAACACATGTGGACAAGAATACTAAGTCATTTTGGCATGCAAAAGATGAGGCCGAAACACACGATGAAGGAGAAGTTTTAGGTGGCACCCAAATTGTTTTACATCCCCACTAGGAATAATAAGGACATGGTTGTCAAACACTACACCAAGAAGTCTAAGTATTTATGTTATTGGAGATGACCATTGTAGGGTGAAAAGAGACCAAAAAGACTTGGTGAAAATAGGTCAAGGATTGTCAGAAGGTTTTATTTTCTAACTTTATCTATATTATTTTCCAAACTAAACACATCACTCGCATGGACATTTTTGTAGATATTTAATATCTTTGTGATATCTTTGTCATCAAACAACATTTTTTAAATAAGTAGTTGTCGGCTATCCTTCCATTCTTTATTGCACATACTTAATGCTAATATAAGCATCTACTAGGGAGTTGATTGCCCACATAAGTAGTCAGCTCATTAGTCAATTGCTTGCATAATCAATTGACACACTAGTGAATTGCTACAACTTGCAATTGGTTGATGTTGTTAGTTGTCGACCTTGTGTAGTCGACTGCTCATGGTCGATCATGTGTGACTACTATCTTGAGCAGTTGATTGCATTGTCCATTGCTTATGCTAGCAATCAACTTTGTGGCAACACATTTTGTTATCACAGTGTTGTGCGTTGGGCATCATGTTCAAATGTGATGCGACATGATGTGGCACCCAACAACTGTGTCATGTCCATTTGCACATTCATGTTTGCTTCAAGTGGTGTAGGAAGGTTCTCATATGGTTTCCTATTGTGCATGGCAATCAGGTGGCTTGAGCTAGTAGTTGAGGTGTGTGTATATAAATATATGTCTTTTACACCATATACATAAAGATATGGTGAATTAAATTAACAAAATGGGTGTTTATTGATAATAATATTAATACTAATAATAGGGGGCATTCAACAAGGGACCCATACATAATACCCTTCAAATTCCCTCTTAAGACACATGCATAACAAACAAACAAAATACGAAGTGCCCACCTTGAGGTTCAATGCCTACAAAATTGTCCTTCCAAGAGATCTCGTATGCCTAAAGAATTCTCTATCTCACTTTTGCTTCATCCAACTCTTGCCCAAGGGTCAAGCATGGTTGTGAAGGAGGATGATTCAAATAGCACGCTTTGAAAATAAGTGAAACCATCCTTGGTGTAAAGTACTTTGACTCCCCCCACCCATCCCTCGATCCTTTAGTAACGACGGTAACTTAAAACCAACACTATGGACCACAATTATACATTCCGGGGCTTCAAATATATGGCTATGGTAGATAGTGTTGATTTTAGATTTAATCTTGGTTTTGGGTATGTCTGCCTTAGTAAGCTTAAAGGTTCTGGGTGTGTTTACCTTAGTAGCCTTAGATTGATGATGTGGTTCACGATAAGGTGCTTGAGAATAAATCTCTATCGAGAATAAGTATCAACCAAGTAATCTTTTTCCTTCTAGTTTCAAGTGTGTACACAACTTATTTTACTCTATGTGTAACAATGTGAAGGAAGGACATGAAATTTGTCATGACATAAACATTGCGTTATCAAGAGACCACCATTCACTCAATCCGAATATACAGGCAACTCGCTCTACAGTCCACGAGCCTAAAGAAGTGATACTAGTGAACAATGTTATGATGGCCTGATCTCAGACTCGCTGCTTTGGAGGCATGCCTAATAAGTAGTGTGTGTGTTGCTGGGTATGAGTCCAAGCGGCAAGAGTGGTTTGCTTTGGAGTTGAGTCAAAAGATGGGAAGGGGGCCGGACGCAGAGTGCAAGGGGAGTGAAGCAATAGGGAAGTACTCACCCTACTTAAGCTAAGGCTGCAGAGCAAGCCTAGTTTCCGAAGCAAGCCAAGCAGGCCAGGAGGAGTGCAAGCCGTCAAAGGAAGATCACATCAGTGCCCGGGGAGGATTTGGGACATAATCGGTCCAGATCTCAGTGTTTCCCAGGCCAATCGCTTATATTACTGTATGTTTCACATCCTTCGATTTTTTTTCCTTTATTAAATTCATAAAAATTCTGTAGATTGTTCTAAATGGATCAGTCAGTTTCCTCACGTCTTGGATTTGAACCAGTTATTTCTCAAAGTCCACCAGTTCATCTGTAACTAGCGGCCGGTTCATCCTGTTGATTGGATCACGTTGCCCTCATGACTCGTAAAGACAACAAGAATTTGCATGCCCTAAGTTAACTTACCAGGTTCCCTTTTTTTTTCTTTTTTTTTCATTCTTCCTTTCCGAGGATAGTCCATTGGCAGTGCATGAAAACATGGGTGGGTGGGTGGGGCTGCTGTAAGGAATGTGTGCCTTATGTGGTCACTTGAGTCACTTTGTTTGTACTTTTTGGAGCTCATACAAATGTCTCTTTCATTGTCAACGTGAAGACTCTCATGCTCATTAATTGGCCATATAGGTCCCTCAATTATGTCAACTATTGGAAATAGAATGATTAATGTATTGCTATTAATGTATGTTGAACACCTAGTCCAGTCCCTTTTACGCACAACTAACCACACAACACTCAAATTTAGGTGCCCGCTTATGATATGTAACCGAAATAGGCTCATCCACCTTAGTCCATTTTCCTAGGATATCAAACATGTGATTAGTACAAGATGGTTCACAAATCCAAATCAAGGTTGTAGCCACTCCATCATAAGTTGTTGAGCTCATAGAAATATCTTATTTTTCATCAAAGTAAAGAGGACTCTCAATATTGGTCACACTCTTTGAGAGTGAATCCACTTGCTTTTCGAGCCAACATTCCCTCGACACATCTATAGGCAGCGTTGGACAAGTGGCAAACTTTCAAAAATTACCATGGGTAGTGATTCCCTCCGTCCCTCCGTCCCTCCCTCATGTGGAGGCCACACATGTTCAATACTACGATATTCAAAAAGTGTTTTGTAAACCAAGGTAAAAGAATTGTTGCCTTAAGATGTGCATAACTCCGAGGTGATTGGTTTCAAAGTTGGTTCCTCTTTTATTACTCAAAACTGCATGTTTTTAACTCCACTCTAGAAGGCTTAAAACCTCTATTTCCAGTCGGAATTGAAAATGGAAGGTTTTAACTAAGAAAAGAGGGACTAGGCTGCTCGGAATTGTGCACATGGTCAAGGCCGGATTCCTTTTACGATGGCATACCAAACTCCTTTTGAAACCGGCGTTTTTGAACGCGTGTGGCCTTCATCTCCCTTCATCCGCCGTCCTCCCACCAGAGCTTGAGAACATGGATTGCTTCTTCTCTCCACGCATTCAAAGTGAACAATTTCAGAGTACGTTTTTGGCCCCATTCGACTGGCAATAGAGGTGTGGTTTCTAGACTGGGGATCCATAGAAGGCATTGGCGCCTCTTGTCATCATGTCAAGAAGTTCCAAGAGATTTTGTGATGTCCAACTATTGCAATAAACTACATGCACACAGCTTCGTCAAGTGCCTAACACATATTCAAAGAGCCTAACTTACTTAACATTATTAAGCCTGAGAATATAACCACGGGATGCCGCACCTAGTGTAGACGGAATCTAGTTTGCACTAGCTGCAGCATCCCATGCTTATATTCCCATGTCCCACATGAACGAACGCACATTGCTTAATAATGTTATGAAGAAATTAAGACGACGTCGGTTTTACAATTGGTTGGACAAATGGATAATTTGTATAAACCGTGCAAACCATTTTAAGAAGGGAGACACTCTTCAATTTACCCGACCGAGCTGCATCGTCACATCTCAGTGGTGAGGGCATTTTGCATATCGACCAAACTTTACAAATGAACGAACGTGTGGAAAATGAGCGGATGAATGTGGCAATGTTTAATACTTGGTTTTAGATCAAGCAAATGCTGAAACTATAACTACTAAAAGATGGCCCCCATGTTTTATGTAGTAGTAGCTTAGCCATTACCTTTGGCACCCATTGGTGGATATCGTAATACTTGAGGTTTTATATAAAGTCATCTTGCCATGTTGTTTGTTAACAACGATAACCCAAGATTACACCTAAGGCACATTGGAGGTCACGGGTGGGTCATTTAGTGCATTTTACAAACAATGTACAACATAATGTAGGGAGGATTAACTTCACACGGGAAAAAATAGGCAAAGAATTCCAAGTATTGAAGGGTTCATTAAAAGTGGAAAATCCTATTATAAGTGAAGTAGATAGGTATAAAATGTGAGCAACTACTTTTTCATAGAACTAATATAGGGGTGAAGTTTAGGATTCTAGGGTTATGTTTAGTATGTTCAAGAATCGGGAGCTAGGAGATTCTAAATTTGCAAAAGGTTGTCGTTTTGTTTTGTACCCATATAGGGTTTTCTTTGGGCCCATGTGGAAGTTGGTACGGAGCAGGTGTTGTGTTTTTTGGCACACAATCATTTATTTTTTTGGGTGAATAACACATGCAATTTTCTAATGCATGTGGTGTATGATGTTTTGGTTGTTGATATGATTGTGTGTGATATGCAAGTGTGATGCACTTGTATTTTGTTTGAAGTCCCTCTGAAGTTCATGACTTCATAAATTGTGTTTGCAATAGAATGTATGAACATGGAATTTGTATGTATGCAATGGTATGTATCGCTTTTTATTACTCAAAAGGAATATAAACTATTATGAATTGAATTGGCATGGGAAATATGAGTAATGATAGAGTGCAATCAAATAGGTTGTTTTACATAATTTGGTAAATATAGGGAACCTTTAAATCATGCATTGGAAGTAGGTAGCCCTTAAAAAATAACCTCTAGGCCAGAGGGAAGCTAAGACATGAGCGTTGAGCAATGAGCCATAACATGTGAACGTTGATGTCAAATATAGTAAGTTTCACATGACTATGGAGGCATGATTCTACATTTGTATGTATTTATAATCACACAAGTCACTAATCGAGGGGCCTACTACCATAGATTGTCGGGAAACACTTAGTCATTTGCTGATTCTTATTAAGCTAATCCAAAACAATATTGCATGCAACAAAAATACCTTGTAAATATTACGCATCATGAATTGACACGCTCAAACAAATGGGTGCACATTATACTACCATCACTACTTGTGTTCAAAATCACCGGCAAGCTCAAGTAGCCGCAATAATTGTGTTCATATCTTGGATTGGCATGTTTGGATTTTGATTACCACCTTTATATCAATAACCCACAAACAATGGGTATAATCTTGTGTGAGAAATTTGGTGTGATAGTTCCATATGTTTTTGAGTTGAATCTATTTATTTTGGAAATTTTGTTAGTGGTTAGTTCAAATCTTCACTATAGACTCTGATTTAGTTAGAAAATGCTAGAATTAGTGTTTTAAAAGTAAAACATATGATTAGTGAGCTAAGGGATGGATTGTTTTTGACTATTAGCAGGAGATAGCGAGTGTTGATTAAGGGCTATAGACATGTGCAAAATGTGGAGAATTAAGAAGCCCTTTTTGAGCTTGGCCATGGATAGACGCATTATTTGAGAGTCGAGTCTCTTGTTTTTTTTTTCCTAAATATCTTTGTAGAACATAGTCAAAGGCAATCAGAGAATGATTCAAATCGGATAAGACCTCCCTCTCAAGATGAAAGTGGATTCTTTTCCTATTGTCAATTTGGCCAAATGCTATAGTCTAATTTCATCCTTGGGTGTGAAAACCTTTCTTTGTGGATTTATCATATGTGAATTACATGTGTGTGTGTGTGTGTGTGTGTGTGTGACAATTCTCTTTGTGTGATCATCCAAGCCATTTTTTGAATCCCAAGGTGTGAAGCCTTTGGCTTATATGGCAACATTTCTATGAGGGATGTTTTTTCCAACTGTCTTGGGAATGTGTGTGGCCATAATCTAAAATTGAGGCACAGGATGTGAAACTCTTTGAAATGAAGGAATCATGTATGTGGTTGTGTGAGACAAATGATCTTGTGTAGGAAACTGTTAATTGTTTGTGAGAAAGGAGATGCACGATTTGTTGCTATAGAAGTTGTAGTTTATGAGTTACATGTAGATTGGGCAATTGTCTTCATACTCAAGTAGTGTTATAAGAAAGTAGCAACCCTCTTGAGAAGAAAATGGATTTTAGGTTCAAAGAACTTGAATAGAGAAAATTGTCACATGTCGAGTATTGGGCGTGAAGCCCTTACCATTATTAACTTATTTTGTTAATATTAAATTATGTGTAGATACTTATTCTATATGATCAATTGAATTACTGGTCTAACTCTCGGAAAGAGAACATAAGGATTTAGTTGATAATTTGAGAAGTACCATTGTCTAAGTGAAGCCTTGTGTGGTTGGAGAGACAATCTCTCAAATATGGACACCATAATCTGATTAAAAAGGAAGTTACGATGTGAAATCTTGTGCTGACTAATGGTCTAATGAGAACAAAATTGTCCAAAGAGAACTTGTTCGTGTGAAGGGCTATAAAGAGAGGAAATGTTGCAGATGAAGTGCGAAGGCCCGAAGCTAGAACATGACTATGTTCTTTTGGAACCTAAAGAAACGTAGCACGTTTAGAGACGAAATTATCCCATAAGCAATGAAAGCCATGCTTAGAGCCCTTATAAAAGCAGAGCTGGGAAGGGCAATGAGCAAATAACACATAGTAGCCCATAGTAGCTACTAAGGTTGGGGCCACCATGTTGCAAGTGTACCACATTTGTCAATAATAAGTGGTTGGAGGACTAAAATTAGCGGACACCAAGGCCAAGAGAGCATCAAAGTTTGAGGGGCCTTGAACTTGGGCAGGGTGTGACGGCCCAGATCTCTCTCTCTCTCTATCACTTGCTCGTAATGTTGATTTTAGTTTCAACGATTTCACTATGCAAATTCATATCCAAGACATGTAAAATCGCCGGACTGAAAAATGGAGTTTTGAATACACATGAAACTTGGATCGTTTCAATGGAACAAATGTTATAAGAAAACAATATGCTCAAAGTAGAAAGGTGGTAAGGTAGGAGAAGCTTAAACCAACACTTTAAGTGAGCGAGACTATTTGAGAAGTCCATTTGGATTATTGGTATGCAATATTGGCTTAGATATAGGAGAATTTTATTATTTAAAAAAAAAGCACATCATATGAGTATACTAAAAGCTTTTGAAGTCACTTACCCCTAGCCTCCTAAATCCCTCCCTAGACCCTCCCATTTTTCTAATAGAAACAACTCAAACATACCAAAACCGTCCTAGGGCTTGTCCAAAACCACTCCCATTTTTTGTCCAAAACCAACCCTACTTTCTCTCAATATCACCCCCACCTTCTACTCAAATTGCCCTTGCATTGAAACCAATACTCCACCCAATATATTATTTGAGCCCTTACAACTTTTGCATGTGGGATCTTAAAAAATACATATAAGTAACCCACCCCTAGCTACATTCCCTAGCTTACAATCATATGATGCCATCAAGTTGCATGTAAAATGTATCAAAGCAACTTGGTTGCCTTTGTAGGGTTTGATGGTTGACCACATTACAACACCATGGAAAACATTCCACAACTAACACAAAAATGTTCCACATGACCCTCGATATGGAATTAGGAATGCAAGTACGTTTGTGTCCAAAATTTGGAGCATTACTTCATGTTTAGGTAGAGCAAATTCACAACGTTGGCCATGTTCAAGGGAATGGTATTTAAGATGCAATGTAGTGTTTCAATGTTCCAAGTTCTACAACAATATTTTGTAAATAGCCTATTATATTCAATCCCCACCGGCTACAATGTTTTTGGTGGCATGCATGATATCCATTTGAAGAAAATTCATATCTCTAATATCTCATTCTGTGCAAGAGCACAAAGGGTATTGGGTTGGGCAACCAAATGCTTTAGTGATGCTAAAACATAACATGAAACGTTAAAATTTGATTTGTCTTTGAAACATAAGAATCTAGGGTATATGTAACCATTTTAGCATGTTGAGAAGTCACGCACATGAGTGCGCATTCAAAAATTGAAAAAAAAATGCAAAGTGTGTGGAAGTGGACAATGACATATTTTTGCGTGAACAAAAACTCAACTTTAAGAAAATTCATATTGAGCAAAGTTTGTTGAGGGAAGCATGTTTGCGATATTGGATTGGAAAGAGTTCTAAGTCCCATGATATGGACCCTAGGCATGCATTGTAGAACTATGCATGCACAATAGGGAGAACTTTAACTTTCATTGGCTTTGGTACGACAAGTGCGTTTAGTACATAGTGTTCCATTAGTGAATCAAAATCTCCCTTGCAACCCCTCTGCCTCAAGAATGCACCAATTCACACGGCAACCAACCATGTAGTTCATCCTGGACTTCAAAGAGCCTTCAATCTTTTCAAGCAATTTTGGAGTCAAATTTTTTATTTTTTGTTCCAATGAGAAAAAAATGTGAAAATAGGTTAAAAGAAGCTCGACATTTAATTAACATGTGCCAAATTTGGGCAATAGCTTAGGAAATAGAGAAAGTAAGATCTCATGAGACTATGGTCTAATAGGAGGGGTTATCACCTTAAAAAGAAACATACATAAACAAATTGAAAAACAATGAGTAGGCATGATTATTTTGAAGAGCATCTCATACATTTTTTTTCCTTGAGAAAAGATTGTGTTTTTTCAGCTGAGAGGGTCATTGTCTTGATCAACGATCAAGGATTGATCTTTGTTTGTTTTTTTGTCTTCCATAGTTGAGAGAACTGGTGACTATATGTCTAAAGTGAGAAGGAGTGATTCCTTGATCCATCTTATGCACATACTTATCTTTGCATCATTTGATGAAGTTAATTTGAGATAGATTGGTGTTAATGAAATTATATGAAGATAGCTATAGTCTAAGTAGTAGCGCATGAAAAAATGGTGTGTACAATTATGAGAGGGAAATCTCATAATGTTTATGTATGTGTGCTAATGAAATTGCTAATGTGTAATCAGAGTCACGCAGTCAATGGTCTATGAGTGACCACACCTCGATATTAGCAACCAATGAGGTTGTAAGGGTGAGGCTATTGTCTTACTGGATGTGAGTGGTTCACATAAGGAAATTACAATCTATCAAAATTGAAACCTTATGTTAATAAATTGCCCAACTGGAAGAGAACTTATCTATGTCATCAATGTTGAAATCCAGTTTGTATTTGATAAAATACTCTTAAGTATAGTAACCAAATTGTTGTAATTAATATCAAGGTATAAATTATCATAAACATATGGTGAAGCCCATTGCCTACGAGACTAATTACCATAAGAGAAATATTGTGTTGAAACAAAGAGAATATATAACGACTGTAATGAATTAGGAAGAATTAATTGAGACTAAGTGTTTAATATAGTTGTAAGAAAGCACTCATGAAGGTAACCTTGTCTTGAGTATCCAATTGTAAATGATCTCACAGGAATGATTGTTTGAAGAATTAAACCTGGATCCGTCATCAATGTTATGGAAGGACAATATTAAATGAAACATGAAGTAATCCTAAATGAGACTATTGTCTTGCAATAATTCTATATCGGGTAGGATTCAGAGAACTCATTCTTAGATTATAGTGGATGTTGTTATAGTATATAACAAATTTTAACATGATTGTTACCCTGAGGTTGTTTGGAGAAGAAGAAAGCTAAAAGGTCAATAGTCTACGACAACCGCAAGCTTATCATGTTAATGCCATGGACTACAAAAGGTCACTAATGAACTCAAGATACAAAGAAGATTGTACCCAAGAGAAATAAAATGTCCAAGACTTGGTAAGGACCATTGCCGGATTGTGTAATACAATTAAGCACTAACAAGGGCAAATGGAAAATCTTCGTAGGATGACTGCACTGCTTTTTCAAGTTACATTGAAAGAGTTTAATTAACACAAGACTACTGACCAAAGTGCCCTTGGCTTTGGTAAGGAGACTCAAATGAGATACTCATGCAAAACTACTGCCAATGGTTGAGCCAGTGGTGGGCTCCCCATGGCTCACTCTCCTAGGGGGAGGCCCACATCAACACGACCTCCCCAAAACCCTAATCAATGTTTCATTTTGTGGGCATTGTAGGTGATATTGCAAGGGGAAGGAGAAAATGCCAATGGGGAGGAAATGGAAGGAGGGGAGAAAAATGCAAAGGGCTTGGAGGTGGTGAAGAACATTGGAAGGGGAGGTGGAGGAGTGGAAGGCGGCAAAAAAGGACATAGAATGGGAGGGGAAGCGGCTAGAGACGAAGGTGAGGCGGTTGTTGGAGGGGGAGGTGAGGTGGCTGAAAGGCACGATGGGGCGACTACCCAGGTAAGGGTTTGGGTAAGAAGCCATTAGGTCTAGAAAGAGCACCTTGTGGGAGTAAGGGGTTGGATCCCCCCCTCTAAGCATTTGATTAAGAACCCATTAAGGTAGGACTAGGTTGGGAGTGGATTGACCACCACCGCAACCGCCTTAAGGTCCAGAAAAAGAGCACATTTAAGAGAGCATTTGAGAGCACCTTAAGATGCAGCGAGTGGATTTATTTATTTATTTATATTTATTTTTTACTTTTTTGGAAATAAGGGTATAGAATAAACTTTGGAATCCAAAAAAGACTTTTGGATCCGAGGCATTTTCTTTTCAACTTACTAGAATTTATTTTGGACCCTTTCATTGTGATTTTTTCCCCACTTTCTATACCTTTTGATGCTCCCCATCTAGGTCAATTATTGCATTTTTAAAATCACACATGGCATAATACAAGGAGGATTAAATTTCTTTGAAATAAAAATTATAAAGAAATTCCAAATAATGAAAGTTTCATTGACGTAGACGATCCCATTATAAGTAAAGTAGATAGGTATAAAATGTGGGTCATTACTTTTTAGTAGAACTAATTCCAAGGGTTATTTTTAGTATGATATGTTTGTAAG
This sequence comes from Polytrichum commune, assembly GCA_950295325.1. Lineage (NCBI taxonomy): Eukaryota > Viridiplantae > Streptophyta > Polytrichopsida > Polytrichales > Polytrichaceae > Polytrichum > Polytrichum commune. Next base: position 32,281,747 of record OX485809.1, read on the forward strand.
CATGCACTAAGCATGTTGCATGTGTGATGGATGAAAACTCATTCGATGTATGTGAAAAATTAGATGATGAAAGTGTGGGATGCAGTCACTGGTCATCTTATGGAGTGCTAGGTTTTGCTCTCGTTTAGGGTTGAGTTTGCACAAGCCTGAAGCTTGTTGAGAATTGGAGCTTGGAGCTTGGTTCTTTGCTTGGAACTTCGACATAAAAGTCATATTAGTTGACTAACTTTTTGTCAAGGTTTGCAACTTTACAATGTTGACCGTTTTGTTTTTGGCTTTCCTGAGATTTGTATTGCATCATGGAGTGGGAGTATTGACGGGATCTTTGAGAAAGGATGTGGGAAATTTTTTGGGGTCATTTGGTGGATGGTTGATGAAGTGCATGTAGGGTTTATGTGTTTTAAAAAAACTTCCAGGTGGTTTCTCACTTCTCGTAGGATATGAAACTTGCAATTAGTGCGAGATGATTACCAAATCCAAATTGTGCCCATAGCCATATGCTGCACAAATCTTATTCTTTTGTACCTTCAACAATTCATTGTACCTGAAGGCCTAACATGACCGAGGCACCATACATGCTTACGTTGTAAACTGAGTGGGAGGTTTTCTATTGTTGGCTCAGTAGCATCCTTACATTTTGTATAGTGATCATCAAATACCATTTTCTTAGACGTGTCTGGTAGATTATTCATCATTTTGTTCATTTGAGTATTGTTCGAGGTCAAGATAGCTTAAAGAGGAGAAACCTTATTAATTTCAGAGTGGACAGAGATCTGAAGTTGCATCACAGTGGCGTCGTAAAGTTGACAACATACTGTAGTGCTCCATTTTGATATCCTTGGGAAGTGGAATCGGCTTGATTCTTGTTGACCTACAAGTTAAACTTTGTAAGTATTCTCCTTACAGTAAACTTGTATTGGTGAATGAGGAGTGCTAGAAACTGTGTATCCCGTGTTGAATGAGGGATTCAACAATCTTTAGTCAAATTTTGTATCATTTGGTTCACTACATATACCACTTGTCTCACTCATTCACAACCTGGATATGGAACATGGCAATGGACATTGAATTGCACCAAAACAACAATTTTGCATGCAAGCTTATGTCAACGTTGGGTTGTGTATTGAAGTGGTGAGACTTTATTGGCAGATCAATAGCTCCTTTTGCGCAATAATTTGGTAACCCAATTTGGGTGTGATCTCCTATGCAATCACATGTGAGGATTGAAGGTTCTGAGTTTCTATCAAATAGAATGTCAAATCAAGGGTCAAAATTGTAGCAACATGAACGTACTCTACAATGACCAAAGAAGTCCAAGACAAAATTTCAAGGCACTACTCCCAAATCCTTGTTTCTTCCTAATATTTCATTGGAACATTGTCAACGGCGGTTGTTGTGCCCATGACAGTCTTTATTATAATAATTGAACATAGGTAATTGAACAAGGTCACATGCTTTTGTCAAGTTGACAAAGGTCACATACATATCACAAAATATGATCACATTTTGATATGCAAATTAATCCAAATAACATGTTTTCATCTACAAATCACTTATGCAATGGGTTGTTTGCTAATGATGCATGTGCAACATGTGGGTTGCTAGTAGTACGTCAGTAGCACATCAATACATGCCGTGTAGGAATCCATGTAGACTTTACATCCATCTTGCATTCACTTACTCCGTTGGTCCCTCAAGCGTAGTGTGAAGCGAACTTGGACCGGCTCCGCGTTTTCCACCAATAAGAGTGCTTTGAAGTGCAATGGTCAAGGGCCCTCAGTGTCGCGTGTGAAGTGGCCCTAAACTACAATAGTTCCTTCAGGTTTCCTTCAAATGCAAGCCTTGCTTGAAACTTTTGAAGTCGATCGGGTGTCCCTGGAGCTAGGTCATGTATCCATGCTATCAGCCCCGACCTCCATTTATCCATATGTTGCAGTATATCTCTTGTTTTCCGTTGTGGTAGTCAAAGGTGGAAGATGGAGTTGAATTAGGTCATTGATATAGCCCTCCTTTGTGATCCCATTAAAGATCCAGTGAACCTTGGTCTTCAAAGGTGGTATAGAAGGATCTCTTTCTTTATCTTTTGTTAGGGGGGGGGGGCGGGGGAGAAGGTTCTAGAGCAAGGCTTAATACCTAAAGGTCCAAGCCTTTAGCACTTGTTGATGTCTACATTACGACCACATCCATATAGTTGGTGGGGATTTGGTGTTTTTTTTCTATGTTGTCAAATAACTTGGTGAAATTTCCCTTGCTTGTGTTTTGAACATAATATATATATATATATATATATATAAATGTGTGTGCACACAAGAAATTTATTTTATTCCTTACGTCATGTGCAATAGTAGATTCTTTAAAAAAAATTATATTTATATATATTATTTATACAATTAATGAGCTTTTGGCATCTGAATACGACAAAACATTGGTTTTTTTAATATATATATTGGCTTGCTTAGCTCAAAGAGTATAGCATTCCCATGGTAAGGGAAAGGTCTCTGGTTCAAATCCGGTAGCAGTCTCTATGAGAAAGAAGAAGAAGAAGAAGAAGAAGAAGAAGAAGAAGAAGAAGAAGAAGAAGAAGAAGAAGAAAACTTGACATCATTTTTTATTTCATACAAAATGTTCTAGAAGTGCAAAAACAACCCTCATGTGCCTCATGAAGCACGCCAAAATGATAAATTACATAAATAGATGAATAAATATATGTTTACATCGACACACTTTAATGATTTAGTGGTAGAAAGCTTTACGATGGGAAATTGTCAAACTCCTCTTGCATATAAAACTGGGGGTTTATGCTCTCCAATTAATTCCAACATGGATTGTAACCCTCATGTGTGCTCTCCAAAGCGTAGTTGCATGGTCATGGCAAGGCATGGATTGTCAAGGCTAGACGTAGGCCGAGCGTTTAACATCACCAGGGTGCAAGCACGGTAAAGTGGACAACTCCTGATCCCTGCCTAGTGTTAAGTGAAAGTGATTCAATTTTATGTACTAACTTTGAATTTTGTGAAGAAATAAACCATAGACATTTTAAAAACATCTTGATCTACAAAGCCAAGCAATTTATGATGACAAAAAGAATTCCAAGAAAAGTCTACCTATTTTAGAAGACGGTGCAAGTGGCGTGCAAGTAGGTGATATTGAATAAGTGATTGTCTAAAATTTGTTTAAAATATGATAAAATTACATAAAATTGATGGTTTTTTACAAAGTTTTGTGGTGATGCCCTCAAGTAGATAATGAATTCAAGGAATATAAAAAAAATTCTAACTTCAAAATAGTTAAGGTCATGAAATCTACATCCAAAACCAGACTCAACCATTTGTTTTTTAGCATCACTTTTGATGCTAAGTATTGAAGATCTCAACTTGATATTCTACATTTGAGTATTTAACACAACAATAGAGGTCATCATAAAAAAAATTCCAATTTAAATAACTCTATGCTACTACTTTTAGGCCTTTGACCAAAAAAATTATGGTTTTAGTATACCATAGCACTTTTTTGGTCCACTTTACCATGCTTGCACCCACCACCATGATAAAAACTATACGAGAGAGAGAGAGAGAGAGAGAGAGAGAGAGAGAGAGAGAGAGAGAGAGAGAGAGAGAGAGAGATGTGCCTCTCCCTCATCCAACATTTTAAAAAATAAAAAATAAAAAACCCTCAAATAGCATGAAACGTAGATGATGTCATATTTTCCTTAATTGGACACTGGAAGTAAAACTTAAAGACCTTGAACTAGTCTAGTCCAAGTCATTTGAGACGAATCAACCACAAACTTATCGGGGGCGTCAAGTTTTTATGATGGATGAGAGGTATGTTCATATGTGGGAAATCCCCCTCTCGCACAAAGAACCACCATAGCTGCCGATTCTTCCAAGTTGTAACTCAATATAGTATAGGCGCTTATTCTTGATTAGGACCCCACTGGCAATCTATAGGGTACCGCTAACCAAGGTGGAACTAAACTTCAATTGGGCTGGAACCAGTAGTGCCATGACACGTGTCCTCGTTTTGAGTGCTACATTGAGGAGGAACAAGCGGCGAAGGCAAAATCTAGACACTGGTAATGTGTTCAAGCCAACTTTTGGCTTCAAAAATTCACAGATTCCTCAATCCAAAGAGTAAAATTACCAATTCTTTTGACAATCCTCTCGATTTCTATCTTCCTACATAGGGTCGAATTGTTGCACCTTACACTTCTCCAAATTTGGCGCATAATCTCTCAAGTGATTGGTTATGGGATGCATCTCCTCCAATTGAATGAACCAACACCCACGGTGAATCTCTCTCTCTCTCTCTACCCCGGACTCTACAATTGTCCGGGGAGATCTTTGGGCATAATTGGTCAAAATCCTCATGTTTCGAGGTCCAAACCCGGTACATGTTGTGATCTTTTGAGTTTCTTTGGGACATATATTCCACAGATTCCTCTAAACTGTTATGTGAATTTTCTGAAGTTTCGAACTTCATCCGGAATGAGTGGTTCACCCACAGGGCTCGACGATGGGCATAATTTGGGTCTGCTCTCCAATTAAGTTTGCCAAGTGTAAGTTACTAGGCAACTGAATGGAGGGCACAAACATAACATACACTGTCGCCCATTTAAGTTAGGGATTGAACACATTGATGGCCACTTGCCGGCCACCGCGAGTTTGTTTGTTACCTGAGCAGGGACACTGTCGGCTGATTGTGGTGTGTGTGTGTGTGTATGTGTGTGTGTGTGTGTGTTTGAATAACCTCAACCCTATGTCGTTGTTTGCTTGCTCCCTCCCCATTGATGAGTACTGATGTAACGTGACGCACTGCTTGCTTGCTTTCATGAACAACAATACCATCGACAAGCCTGTGCGCTTCATTCGGACAAGGCTCTCATGATCACATACACTATGATAATGGCCTTTTCACATTAAATGTTTCTGCGTCACATTGTACCCCCTTGACGTCTTGCGGCGCTGCCACTCTACTACATCACGGAATCATGCGCTCACTGGATCCAACATTCACGGTGAACGCAAGGAACCAGAGGGGAAAAAGAACAAGGAAACGGAAACGGAAAAGAAACAAGAGAAAAGACATTGGTGTGTCATGCGTAGACGTGAATGGGAGCTCCTTGTCGTTGGGAGTGGATTATGGTTGCCCATGATGCAGGGTAAGGAGTAATGCCATCCTTTCGGAGGGTGGTAATCAACAGTTTTTGGAGGAATAAACTTTTTGGGTGTTATGTCTCCCTTCAAAAGAATACTTTCTTTGGGATATTACGTAACGTGATAAGCATGTTCAACCTGTTGGTGCCAAAGTCTTGAATGTGTGAGGTGAAACATAGGGATTTAAAAAATAAGGAATAAAAAAATCTTGGAAGATCCAACTAATCAATGTGACACTTGGCACCAAGCTCATTTATTTTTGGTTAAGTTGTGCCAAACTTGCTTCTCACCTCATGGAGCTGATGTGCCGAATCAAAAACTTCCACGATTATTAACAAGGTGTCTAGGATATTATTACTTAAACCTTGTGAATGATTATGTAGCTTGGGGAATCTTGGATATTATGTATTGGTGGCCCCGAATTCCACCAATGATTTTTCTTACAAATTTTCAAGAGAGGAGCATTAGCTACAACTATTGGAATGACGACGCCAAACATGGATGGTTATACAAGAATTCACCAAAATTTGTATGTATTCACCCCAAAGTTGGCATCCTTGTCCAATTTCATTATTTTAAAGGGTTTTTTTTTGGAAAATTTATCCATGGAGAAAAAAAATGTCCTACATAATGCTCCATTTAGAAATGAAAAAGTATCAATAAACCGCTAGATTAATAACCACTGGATTTCACAATGAGTGTACACACCCTTTGAATAGGAGAGCCCATACACTTGTCCCGGTACCTGCTTCATTTAGCATTACCATTACCACTCTTCTAAAAATAGAATAAGCAGTCCATACACGAGCTTACATATTGTTATAGACATAACATGAGTTTTACACGATTTTTAACCATCGGTTCTATTGCACTCTAGAATTTACAAAAATCTATGAACATGCATTTCACATGTACCATCTTCATAGAACACAAACCATCGAGGAGTGACTTGTAAGGCCACCTCATCCCCTATAACGTGGAGTTTGTGCATTGGTGAGCTTTCATTTCAAGTACGGAAGGGGTAAAGTTAAGTTAGTACTTAGCAACTAGGCCGCGCTCTCCCTTTCCTCAATGTGCATGATAAAAAAAAAACAAAACGCATATTGTTCTCTCTCTCTCTCTCTCTCTCACTCACTCTTGATGAAGAGGAGGAATGTACATCTTGGCTTGGGCTTATTACTAACTTCCACGCGCAGTCGCACTAGAGAAAGGACTCCATAACCTAACTTATGTGAGTATCTAAATGGTACAAGGCTAGCTAGAAGACATGACTGGCCTCGAAGCTAACTGACACCTTAGATTGGAACTATTACACATACAATTTGTACCCTATGCGCCGCCGGCCGTTTTTAAGTTGCCATCTTGATCCGCGCCTGAAACATGGGAGGGAAGAAGGAGGGAGAGGGGGGCAGAGGACACCCATCTCCTTTCCTTATTTTTCTATTCCTAATCTCAACAAGGAAAATTAGCAATGTCCACTACAAGGATCACGTAAAATATGTTTCATGTTCTCCGACTTCTACCAATTAGGTCTACGCAAAAAAGGACTCGTGTTGCATGAGGAAATCTACGGTGAAGCATTCACAAAAGTCAGATTGAGGATCGGACCTCCCTTGATTTAGTTTGGTTATTGGGAGTGCATGTTTGTCGATTTCTTAACTGGATACACGGGTCCTCCAAATGATGTTCATTATTGAGTGAAGACGTGGTTCATTCTCTTTTAAACACGTGTCTTTATGATGTTCGCCTTTTCGTGTTTGAGTGAACCACGGTCCACGCGTATCTAGGGGTCCCATGAAGAAAACAAACCGGTTTAGACCCACTTGCCTTAAGGTAGGCGGATGTTATTTGATTACTTCTCTCCATTGAACATCTATACTTGATCGGAGTGTGGTTTGGTGAGGATCAAAGAACAAACACCATAAAAGACATGTGTTTGAAAGAGATTGGACTATGTCTTCAAAGGTCATTAACACCTCCACACTCAGTGGTGAACACAATTGAGAAGACCGATGTATTCAATTCAGAAATGAAGAAACATCATTGCAAGCATATGAGTCCCATGCAACTGGCCTATGTCACTAGAAACTTGTCCTATGTAACCGGGAGATTTGCAAATCTAGCACAACGGTAGATTTGCATTGTTCTTTCATCGATGTGGGACAACTGCGTAGGACTCATATGCTAATAGTGCATGCACTTCTGGTAGCCATAACAAAATCAAGGGAGATCCAATTTGCATTCCGATTGTTCTTGATGCTTCATTGTAGATTTGCTAATCCAACACAAGTTTTGTCATGTAAATCTAATCGGTAGAACTTGGAGAACATGAAAAACAAATTGAATGACACACTCATAACTGAAGTCTAGGTTTGGTCCGCGGCCACTAAATGGTGCCTAAATCTACCACACTAGTAGATTTAGAAACCATCTAGTGGTCGGGGACCAATGCGTTTCGTCCACGTATCCTTGAAGATGTCGATTGTATCGATTTGTCACATGAAAGACTCCACAAGCATGATTGTTTGATGACATGGAGACAATACATTGACCAATCCTTACTACAAGCAATTGATATTTTGGCAACATGTTCTATGTCAATGAAAAGTGTCACATGTCATTGATATATTTATAAATTTATCACTATAATATATTTGCAGAATGCTTCAGTGATGCATGATGTGTTGCCCAAGTCTCATTTACTTATAATGTTTATAGCTTGCCCCTGGTTAATTTTAAATAATTTGAATCTAGACTCTAAACCCTAAACTTCAAACTATTAAGATGGGATTCAATCATAATAATCAACCCTCAACTCATAGAGAAATTGTCATTATTCTTGACGGATAAGATTACATGGACCTATAGTCAAACATACATCCCCAAGACCAAGATATGGGCCTAGTACCTATACCATCAAGAACAACATATCTTACTCAAGTCACAAGTAGGTATTGGAGAGGGGTTTCCTACAAAATGGCCCAGGGTTGGACACCCACCACGTTGAATTGGGTCCTCACGAGGTAAAGGGGGTCTATTAAAAACTTGAACCCTTATATATTTTTAGTTTATTCATCTTAAGATAGTCTCTCTAGAATAATTTGGAGCTTCTAATACTATTTTTAGGTTCAAGACGTCTTTTAAAAATTACACCCTAGAATAGAATTGAATGCGGTTTCACCTTGGATAATGTTGGTGGGGACCCAACTCAAAGAGGTGGGTATCTAGCCATGGTTGTCTACAAATACATAACCTTGTAACTATAGCCTCACAAACACAAAGTAGTGTCCGGGTACATTTTTGACCAGTCGACATCCTCGTGTTTCCAAGTCCAACCGGTTACATGTTGACATCTGTCAGTTTTTTCTTTGTTAAATCGAGGTATATTTTATAAATTCATCTAAAATGGTCGGTATTTTTCCGAAGTCCTGAACTCCAACCGGTTATTTCTCAAACTCAACCGGTCGATCTGTAACTAGCAGCTGGTTCTCCCCATTCATCGACACAAAGCTAGTTGCTCAAAATACAGTGCTTTACATGACCTAATTAAGCTTATTTTGGAAAAGAGGAAAGAAAGTGCCAGGACCTCGAGTACCATCTTCCTGAACCTTCATACACAGAAGACACTTTTTCTCTGCAAGGCCTTCCTGTCGCTTACGAGTTTCAAGTTCTCGTCCCAATTACAGCCTATGTGTTAAGGTGCAACGAGTACCTAATAGCCCATCCACACTTACTGGTGCGGGCCATCAGTGAACGGTTCCTACCAGCAGGGGCCACTTTTAGGGTTGGTTTAGCCAGTGAGAGCCACTGGATGTAACCAATGTTGATAGGAACCGTTCACTGATGACCTGCACCAGTAAGTGTGGGTGGGCTATCACTAAACATCCATTTTTGGAGGGTGTTCTTGGGGTTTTCACTAGGGTCCAAGATCAAAGAAACCCAAAACAAAGCACTCCTATCGGTCGAGAGAATTTTTTTGGGCCCAAGGATTGTATTTGGGTATGGGTCCGAGGCATGAAAAAAGGAAGTGGTACTAATGTGACACCGCTATCATGTCAAGTCTTGTATGTCCACACTCAAGGTTGGTTCAATCTTGAGTCCGCAAGTAAGGTTCGTTGAGGAGTGTTTTGGACCTCAAATTTCCTGGACCTGAACTTTGATGTAAACTCACCCTTTACCCCAATGAGAGGAGGCTTTGTGCAAACGTAGAAAGAGAATGACAAACACAGAAAGAGGATGATGCCGAACAATGAAACCGACAAATTATGGCTGTAACATAACCAAAATATATGTGACAAAATAAAAATGTGCATCAGTCTAGAGTATAGGAATTAATACCACATTACCTAACATGGACACACACGTAAGATATGGGACCTATTGTAAGCACTTTCAAATTCACATACAAATGTGATGGTTGGATTGGATTGAAAAATGTCTCTTGTTGCTAACATTTATGTGTCACACACATTATGATTTCAAGCTTCAGAGTCAAGGTACAAGATACAAGAGTTACAAGAGGTTGAAGTAACATGTTTCCTTTCTCTTTGAAAGATTACATAGAAACCTCCTAATCGCGTGCAATGTTGAACCTAGAATGATGTCTATATATCATCGTACCATGTCTTTTTAAGTGTCCGCTCTTAGATTGTAGTCTAGGTGTCTACTCAAGAAGAGTGCCCAGATAATGCCACGTGCCTTTTATATATATAATCTCCGCGGATTGTTTTGGATTTGGAAGTTTGAGGACCTAGGTTGAATGAATTCATCACAATGAGATCATCTCATTTGTAGGTTTGCAATTTCTGCAAGGAAGCCGAAAATCCAAAAGCTCGCTCAAAAAAGAAGAAGTGTGTGGTATTTACATAAGATTAGCTTATGTATACCCAAAACCAACCACTTGACCGGACACTAACACTTAAATTTTTGGTACAACAAGAAAATATTGATCAGGAGGATATACACCCCTTGACCATCTGATGTAAGGGCTGCTTCACACTATGGCCATCCAAGTCGAGAGGCCGTGGGATTGAATGGCCAAATTTTGTTGAGAGTCCAAAGAAATGGGCTGAAAATACATAGCCAATAAAATTAAAGAATTGGAGCCTTCGGCTGGCCGTAGTGTGAAGCCTCCAAAGGTCAAGCCCAAAGTCCAAACCTTTGGCCATGAACTCCCACGGCCTCTCGACTTGGACGGCCATAGTGTGAAGCCTCCAAAGGCCAAGCCCAAAGTCCAAAGGAAGAAGAAGCATCTCACTTTACTCCCTACCCAAAACAAACCCCTCCAATCTAACGGCCAAGATCTTGTCAGTTTTTGGATTTGTATTAAAAAGAATCGACGGCCTCTCAACCATAGTTTGGGTTTCCATTCCTGTCTGACCCAAACCTCCTTCGAGAGTCCGTCGCCTTCATCAAAAAGTACCGCCACGTGGACATTTTGAATTGCGACGGCCTTCGGACTTCAGCCTCTAGTGTGAAGGATCGAGAGTCCGAATCCTTGGTTTCTTGGAAGATGATTGACGGAAATCGACGCCTCTCGACCTTCGACCATCGCATGAAGCGGCCCTAAGTGTGGGGATGTAGATTGCCAACAAACGAAACTTCAAATCCTTCTAACGTTTCCATACTATATATGTCCAAACAATGTGTTCTTTGATGCGTTGGAATCCTCCCGATCTTGCAAAAAGAAATACACGTATCCACGTTCGTAATAATAAATAAAAACGAGTCTAAGTGCATGTTCTGTCAGTTGAGGTGTCACTCGCTTTACATCTAATAAAGGCACACAACATGAGTGCAACAATCACCACGGCTTCAGGGGCCTTCAAGCTTGTAATTCGTCATGTAAGGAAAACTCTGGGCTGCTGTCTCCCTCCCTCCCTCCCTCCCTCCCTCCCTTGCATGATGACTCCGCCTGTGAGTACATGGTCATTGAGGTGTAGATTTGGACTCAAGTGGAGTATCATTGGCAGATAAGCCACCGCGGGTGTAAATGCCCACACTCAAACCCAATGAACGGCCAGGCAGCACTGACCGCCCGCTACACACACATCAACTGCTTGAGTGAGCTTCACAAATGAAAATAAACGCCTGAACGCGTCGATGTTCAAAGCTTCAGGAAAATTAACCACCCATCATCTATAGAGGAATCTATGATGGAATATACCTAGAATTAATACAAGGAACATCAGGAGATCACCTCATCATCTATAGAGGAATCTATGGTGGAATATATCTAGAATTAATTTAGGTAAAATCAAAAGATCACCCCCATCATCTATAGAGGCATCTGTGGAGGAATATACCTAGAATTAATACAAGGAACAATCAGAAGATCACCCCCATCATCTATAGAGGAATTTATGATGGAATGTACCTAGAATTAATACAAGAAAACCAGAAGGTCACCCCCATCATCTATAGAGGAATTTGTGGAGGAATACACCTATAATTAATACAGGGAAATTAGAGGATCACCCCATCATCTATAGAGGAATCTATGGAGGATATACCTAGAATTAATACATGAACAATCAGAAGATCACCTCCATCATCTATAGAGGAATTTGTGGAGGAATACACCTATAATTAATACAGGAAAAATCAGAGGATCACTCGATCATCAATAGAGGAATTTGTGGAGGAATATACCTAAAATTAATACAAGAAAAGTAGAGGATCACCCCATCATCTATAGAGGAATCTGTGGAGGAATATACCTATAATTAATACAAGGAAATCAGAAGATCCCAACATGTAACCAGCTGGACATGGAAACGCTAGTAGAATTTTGACCGATTATGCCCAACAATGTCTGCAGACACTGCTCATAACATATCCTCCCATCCCCCCTGCCCCCATAAAAAAATGTTTATGCAATGGGGGAGATTTTTGGGAGTAATGCGTCAAAATCCTAGTGTTTTCCAAGTCCAACCGGTTACATGTTGTGATCTTTGGCTTCTTCTTTGTTAAGTAGAGGTATATTCAAAGGATTCCTCTATGGATGATGGGTGATTTCCTTGAAGCTTTGAGCTTCAACCGGCTATTTCTCAAACTCAAGTGGTTCATCTACAACTAACTGTTTCATTTAATTAGTGTGGGTAACCATTTGGAGGTACATGTTGCGATAACGTTTACTGAGAGAATATTTTTGACCAACTTAGTTCTGTTATATTCTTTGGTGTGGATGCTAACTACTTATGTTATTTGGGTAGGAAATGATACTCTCAGTAAAAAGTTATAGCAATGTACATGTAACTCCAAATGGTAACCCACACTAATTAGACAAAACAATGTAGCAGTCAGTTCTCCCCCATTCATTGGTGCCCAAGCAACGACCAAAGTGGGCTAGATTTCTAGTTCCAGATTCGGAATGTGTTGGTTCCATGTGGGTGTTTTGCTGGATTCCAACCATTGCGATGACAACATGTGGCAACTCTCTTCCCCAAAAAATACAAGTTTACTTGAACTATTTTCAAAGTTCAAATTGAGGTAGCCAACCCATTCTCGACCACTTAGGCAATTTAGCATATCTGTAGTTTTAGGTATGATCAGAGACAAAATCCCTCACGTAGAGAAATAAAAATAAGAAGCAATTCATATACTTTCATTTTTGCAATAAACAAATTAAAATGAAATTTTAAAGTGGATATTCTCCCCAACCTATACTTCTGATATAGGCTCCTTATTTTTTAACATTGATCGCTTATAAATCCAAGAACTCTTCATTCATGTAATTGATAATTGTGACACCTAAATTTGCTTGCAATCTAAACCTAGCTGTTAAATTAGTCATTGACATTTGGTGAAGTTGAATTTTGAGCATGGTGTGTTAGCATTGATAAGAGGTTGATATTGTGTTGTGCGGAAATAAGTTGGCCTAAGCTGTGAAAGTGGGGTGGTGGTCGGGAATGGATCAACTACCTTAGAAGGTCGGTTGTTGAATGTTGACTATGGGGCCAAGGTTGCTTTACATATAGACCAAAAGCTGCGACCTTGGAAAACTAAGGGCCCTCAAAAATCATCCAAAGGTTGTACCGTGGGAAATAGAAAATTAAATGATGGAATGCCGACATGTGGCAAATCTCACCCAAATTAAGCTTCACATTGAACCAAATAGGCAAGCAAGCTCAACTTATAATAACGTGTGAATTATTACAAGTCGGTTGTTCAATGTACCCCATGCAGCTACACTAAGTAGTCATTGTACTGTGGGCCACAACAATCTTCTAGAGCCCACGCTAATTCTCACAATAAAAATCAATGTGGGCCGCATTAATTTTCAATCCATGTTAACAATCTGGTAGAAAATTAGTGTGACTCACATTGATTGTTTAATTTTTTTAATGGGTGAATATTTTATTTTGTACTACTTTTGTCCTTTAACTAGTATTCAATGTGTTGGTCAAAGTCTTCACAAAGACTTTGAAAAATCTTGGACTCGTGTTATTTTCAACCCCGACTACAAAATTAACGTGGCCCATGCCAATTTTCCACCCACACTACTAGGATTCTTTAGTGCATCATAGAGGGCTACTTGGTTGAAAACTTGGGGTAATTTGGTAATTTGGAGTAATGAGACTTGGAGTGCTCGAACGATTTCATCATAACATTATTAAGCTTCAGACCCGGCTTTGGAGGGGCCGGGAAGAAGTTGGATATGCATGAGAATCTTGCACTCTATTAGCCAGGTTTAGGCGGGACTACGGCTTGCTGCACTATTCTTCCTAATTAGTGTGGGTTACCCACTAGAGTTACGTGTTGTTATAACTTTTTACCAACATTATCATTTTTTTGCCAACTAAGTTATATCATATTTTTTGGTGTGCATACTAACTACTTATGTTATTTGTGTAAAGAAAGTGATACTCTTGGTAAAATGTTATAGCAATGCGTAACTTCAAATGGAAACCCATACTAATCGGACAAAATAGTGTAGTGGCGTCAAAGATTTCACGTCCACGTCCCTCACGTCATGTCATGTCCTATGACGGCAACGTGATGCTGGACCAAAAACATCATGTCGATGGGGGGTATATCCGAGAGTTAACCCAAGGGTAAATCGACACAGTCAACCCCCTAGTCAAAGGATTTGGTCGATTGCAAAAAAAATAGAAAAAAAAAAAATCCCAAAATCCCAAAAAATTTGGACCATTACATCTTGATGCCTACAAGATCTAAAGGTTCAGAAATACTTTTGAAACTTTTAGAATTGTTTTGCCAACTAAGTTACATCATATTCTTTGGTATGAATGTATAAGGATAATATGGATGGATCATCGGCTACAAATGATTTGCACTAGTTGCCACCCCGGGGAGAAATGCAGGCACTCTTGAGCTCAAAATGCGAGGTTTGTGATGCTAAGGCTGAAGTGCATGCTCCCACACAAAGCTCAAGAAGAGATCGAATTTGGAAGAGACAGAAGTTGCAGCACTGAAGAACTTGCGACAGTTTTTGAGATTTGCGACAATTTCGTAAGCTACATAGCTCACACTACCCTACCCGATGCTTGAAGGGAAGACCACACACATTTGGAATGGAGTTTGTTAAGCCAACGTAAACAAAATAATTCGGCTTTCACATGTGTCTAACTTCAAGTAGTTTAGTTTCAAGGTTGATTGCTATTTTGGTTCGAATTTCTTGTTTCCAACTATGATAAGAAGCAAAGGTTTTAACCCCTAACTTTCCACATCCAATTTCCCTCAAATCCGTTTAGAAAATGTGACCTCAATATCATCGACCGTAGTTGAAGATCTAAAAGTTTTTATTTTGTCAAATCCAACCGTGTAGATGTTTGCAAGTTAGAGGTGACTACTCACAATCCAAATTGTGAACATTAAAGCTCTATTATGTAGGAGATTATAATAGGAATGTCAAAAGTGGTCTTGACAAGCAACAATTTAGATATTTAAATTGGGGTTGTTTATTTGATCGAACCTCCGCTCAAATTATCTCCAAATGACCAAAAACAAATTTAAATTAAATAGTGCAATCAATTAAGGGGCAATATACCTACTCAAATCAACTTACAAAATTTGAAACCATTATTAGGTGATTTTTTGGGGAAGCTTTGCAATTTGAGGTAGTGGTGCCACAACTGCGCACCTTCCGCATGTATTTACACCCACCAACACATGTCCAACTCAAAATTCCAACGGTGAATGTTTAGGATATGGCGCATTTGAGTGCCATGCAAAGTTTCAGATCAATTGGGAATCATTTGCACATAGGGATCAACCAAAAAAAAAAAAAAAACATGTTTAGGATATGTTGCCCCTAAACCGTGAAGGTGGCAAATGTCAAGCATGCATTTGTGGAGCGGTTCTACTGTAAACAAGTTGGGAGCACACTCCCATATTCGAATTAATCCAAAAATAGCTAACTTTGTTGAGCCAAATTATCCACGTGGTGGGACATAATAGACTTGAAAATGAACAAGAGGAGTAGTTGAAACAATCTAGAAACCATTTGAACTAGTTTGAAAGGTATCAAAGTGAATTGGTCACGACCACATTATGGTCACATAGGACATTAGGGATTAAACCTTGCAAACCTGTCAATTATATCAGAGTTAATAATGAATATTTATACTAAAGAAAAGAGAGACAAACCTTGAAACCATACTCCTCAAAATTAAGCACATGTCAAGGCTGAAATTCGTTCACATTGGCTAAATAAACTCCATTTTGCACCGGCTTTTCAAATGCTTGTGGTCTCCACACGAGGCCGCCTGCCTGCAATGGCTTCCTTTGGTAAAGCCCATGCACGGAAGCAACAATTCCCCATTCAAAATGTTGGGTTCTAGCATAGTCCAGTTACCTTTTAGCCCACTATTTGTGCTGCATATGAATGCCACATCTCCCTCACCTTCTTATTCATATACATTATTACACATAATTACAAATGGAAGTCTTGTAGTTTGTTGAATAATGTTATGATGTTGGTCCCAACTTATAGCCCACCCACACTTACTGGTGCGGGCCACCAGTGAACGGTGAGTACCAGCAATGGTTATATTCAGTGGCTCTCATTGGCTAAACCAACTCTAAAAGTGGCCCCTACTAGTAGGAACCGTTCACTGGTGGCCCGCACCAGTGAGTGTGGCTGGGCTATTAACCAAGGGGGTGACAACATGCAACATATAATTGATTTTAGATTGTTAAGTTATGCCCATTTTATGTCGAACTAGGTAGGACGAGTTTAGTGGTATTTCTCTTTTGAAAAGAAAAGAGAAATGGATGTTGGTTAAAATGAACCTAAGTATGAATAAGTTGGCCTTACCATGCTCAAGAGTTTGCTTGGTACAACATAGGGTTAACTGCCTACCTTGCTATAGGTGGGCTTTGTTGCGACAATCTAGGATATCTATGTTGGGGGGGGGGGGGGGACTAGCTCGTTATTACTATCTAGTTTATATTTGTTTAGGACGAGGTATGTTAGGTGTTTGATGGCAATTTCATGGATTGATTTCATTGAGTTTTCAATTGATGGTGGAGGGATGTGTAGGCTTTCTAGTAGCGTATGCATTTTGTGTGGATGTTGTAATGACTCTAAGAGAGTTGACTTTCTAATCTTGAGTTCTGATGGCGTCAATTAAGGGGATATATTTGTTATAGTTTGCTTGGATGGCTTGTTCAATGATTCTATCATGTGTGAAGGTAAATTCAACTATTTGGTTAGTAAGGTCATTTGTTGGTAAGAGCAGTCCCGTTTGTTCAAAGGTTGCTACTTTTATGAATACGATATTCGGTTGGAGTTTGGCTAGACATGTGCAATTTGCATTGCTGCATGTGCATCTGAGTATTTGTAGCAGGATGGTGTTGTCTCGGCAATTGTCATTTTGGTTGCCGGCACTAATGAGTGCTAGGTGTTTTCTTTGGATGCATGATTTAAGTAATTTGGCAATTTGGTGGATGGCGGCATTATGTCTTGTGATTCTTATAGCCTTTGAAATTTTTATGGTTAAATAAGGATAGAAGGTGCAACCAAGCGTGTTTGTTGTTGTTGTGGCATAATGTGCAATGGGGTTGGTGTAGTTTCATGGCTAGAAGAGGTTTTTCATGTGCTTTCCCATATATTGGGCAATTTTGAATAAAAAGAGTTGTGTGATTCACAAATTTGTGTGTATGTGGTGTGTGGTGTTTTCTAGAAGTGTTTTGAAAGCTTTCGGTCAAAAATGGTTGTTAGTGAGCCATTCTTTATGCATTACATTGAATTTGTTTGATTAATTCAATTGTGAGTCTATTGTGTATGAAGGATCGTAAGTTTATTATAATACATATTAAGTTGGTGATGGAAGGTTGCTTTGCTAGCTTATATGGTATGGTATGGGCTATGTGCATGCGTGGTGTGGGGGTAATGAGATTTTTTAATGTGCTGCCATTTGCTCGTTTGTCTGCTATGTCGTTACCTTTGATACTTGTGTGGGCTTGGATTTTCTAGATTGTGATTTTATATTTGAACCAATGTGATGGATGTACTATAGAGGCTATGAGGAGTTTTTTGGGTGGTTATGTTGGAAATAGGGGCGTCGAATGTGGTTGTTATGAGGTAGACTCCTACTTAAATTGTTTGTGGATATGTGAATATTGTGGGTGACAATTTGTGTGTTAGTGAGGGCTAGCCATACGGCATAGAGGTTCCCATTCCTTGTCACATCAAGGGTGATGATGGAGACATTTGTACATATGCTCCTTGCTTGGTCATATATGGGGGTTTGCTAGGAGTTGAACTCTTGTGGAATTGGAAGGGTTTGGGGAGTGGATAGTATTGGATTTTTTTAAAATTATTATTAATTAAATAATTTTTTCCCTTCTTCTTGGTGTGGTTGTTGTCTATTTATCGAGGTGTTGGTTTTACAAGGTTCTATTGTGATTGTTGGGTTGAATGTAGGTATGCCAAGGTTGTGGGTGTCATTGATTGTTTTTCGTAGTGCGGCGTGAAGGTGTAGTCTTGGCTATGGATGCATGAGTTGGTGCTCAGTGAGGTTTCAAGTTTTTTGGGGGTCCAATCTTTATGGTTTAAAATCATAATGGTAATGTTTAGAGGATCTTTTAAAAAAAAAAAAGCTATTCATGCTTAGTGTATAGGCTTTGCTATAATTTGGTGGTCAGTGGGATGTGCATATCGCACTCCATTCCATTATGATATTAATGGCTTCTCCTGTGAGCCAAAGATGATGTCTTTGCCATTTGGGAGTTGTATTTGTTGAGCGACATTGGACATGTTAAGGGCAACAAGAAGTATGAGTATGTAAGTTTGAAGGAGGTGATAATGGTAGGGTGTAGGTTTTGGTGTTGATCTTATACATAGTATGTTTTTGGGTTTTTTCCAATGACATAGGATAAATTTCCAGTGACATAGGTTAATTACCCCCAAGACTCACATCCTTGTAGAGCATGCTAGTTGTTATTGGCCCTCAACCCATTTATGTGCATACTTAAGACGTAAAACCTTCACACATTCTCAACCCTGATATAGCTCAACATTGCGAAAAAATTACTTACATGGATTTTGATGCTTACCTTCAATTCTTGGACCCTTATGAAAGCTTAAAATTTGTTATAACGTGAAAGCACTTTTGTCTATACAATAATTTGATGACTCGAGGGAGGGGTACGTATTAAGGTAAACATGCCTAACATTTGAACACGTATATTTGAATGATATGTGATTAGATGTGGTTCTAAGAACAAATACCAAATACACACTTGTGTTTAAAAGAGATTGGATGGCGTGTTAACCATTCGAGGCTCAATGGTCAACATGATTGGGAGGACCAATATGACCACTCAATGAGCATGAGAGTCTTCACTTTGACAATGAATAAGATATTCTTATGAGCTTCAAAGAATGTGAGGTAAATGCTTACCGGCATGATTGGATTTGCTAATCATCTTTCACTAGCTAGTTGCGTGTTTAATATCCTACAAGAAGTATTGATATCCAAAGGACACACGTCTACCTTAAGTTATATCCCCAATCTTCACTTGACTCGGTCGGAGGCAGTGACTTGGTCTCCCCATTGTGGAAGGATATAATTCATTAAAGCTTCATCTGCCTAATGCCTGATGCTTAACGCCAAAGTTAATCACTACTTTAACAGCTACTTTAGGGCCTTGTGCACACTTAACCTAACACTTTCGCACGCACTTAGCACGGTGACCTAGGAAGCACACGATGCCAAACTAATTAATTGTGACTAATTCACATCAGATCCTATGAGTTGATTTACACACCCACGGCCAGCCGCCTTTAACAGCTCTTTTTAACCCCCCTAACATAGTAGTTTCCATCACTAGTCTTGAATGCACGACCAATTGGTTCACAATAATAAAGAACAAGATGGGTTGGATCTCGATGCTCCTGCCCTCCGGGGAACATCAAAATCCACTTTCATCTTGCTCTTTATCATTAAATGAAGGGTGTGAAATTTCCATCATCTCCCTTAAGAAACTATGTGGATAACATAGTTGAAATACATATTGGGAAGAAAAAGATGCAAGGTTGAATCTTGCCACCTGCACTCGTAAATCTGTTACGTTAAAATATCATTTTCACACAAATGTTTTATTCTAAAGCATCTTGGATTTTTGAAAAAACAATCAAGTCTCTTGAGTTTCTGCTCAACTCTAAAACATAGAAAACATTGGAGCATTAAATACATTGAATGTGTGTAATTATTGGTAGAATGTGAACATTTACATGTATGTGGTCTGTCATGTGATATGCTTTGCCGTTTCTACATGGCCATAATGGCTCGTGCATTCTAGACTAGTGACGGAATCTATGTTGGGGCTTTTATCCTCATTGGCACAATTGAGTCTACATCCTCAAATGCATGAAGCTACCTAAAGGTAAGGTAAAAAGTCCTAAAACCGCCATTGTATGTGCTGAGAGTATACAATATCATAACATTGATGACGTTTCTACATTGATATTTGCAATCAAGTTGCCTTTGCGAAATAGGTTACTTCTTTATCCATGAAAATAATATGGTTAAAAAATGAATCACAGATTCTTATGACTTTGTTTATCAATTCATAGGGAAAACATAATATGAACATACATCTCATGTATTTTGTTACTGTGGCGATGAATAGTGTGGAATTTTGATAAATTAGTGTGGGGCAACCTAATTGCACATATCAAGATAGCTACTCTCATTTTTTGAGGTTTGTTCTTGACAAAAATCCTAGCCATGTACCACTCAAATATAGGCTTCTGATTAAGAGGAGTGTTCACATGAAACCCACGTATCTTACTTGCCATAATCTTCACATCAACATATGGAGCTCAATTCCTTGCATGAGCACTTGAAGTAAGGTGTTTAAGGACATCTAGATTAAAGTGGTAAATGACATGGCTTGTACATCCTGACCTCTTTGATATCATGCATGTGGCAATCAAAGTGCACGTGATATTAAGTAGGTTTGTAGTGTTAACATGGATGCATGATAATAGAGAATTTAGTGTAATGTGTGACATCATCAAGCAATGCCGAAATTGATGACTCCATACATGGGACACAAATACTCTCCCAAAGTTGCACACATATGCAAAGCTCAAACTTTCTATACAAAATGGCGAGAATAACTTGTATAAGTAAAACTTAAAAACTTAAAATCCTACATATATAACATGCAAATGGTCACAATCAACCATGCAACATAAAACTCTTCATATCATACTTCCTAATGGCAGTTCATGGACAACGCACATTCTGGACAATTTATCACAATGCACTCCACTTGTAACAACTCGGCACAAGAAAAAATTTATGACCCTTCACCTATGATGAAATCCATGAATTTCCTAACACCAATATGCGCTTCCACCAAGTTCACAACCTTGCATTCCATGTCATTCTTGTATGTTGATAACTAGATAAAAGTAGCTAGTATGAATATAATATTTTCCAAGAAAGATTGCACTTACAACCTGATAATTCAATTGGTTTGGGGAAGGAAAACCGGGTATGTTAGAGCTATTTTGATTAAAGAAGTACCAGTTGGAGGGGCTCATACTTTCTATAATTGTTGTCTTGGAGTTCCCTCCAAGTGAGTATTTGCAGACCCACATGTGTTTAGGTACAACTCAATGCCATAAGCTTATTGTTTGATTTGCACATACCCAAAATGCATAAATACTATATCACTGACACCACAACTTTGGCTTGATCAGGTTGCATGCTTTGCCTTTTTTAACCTGAAGCAACAAAATACCGAAAGAAGAAAGGTGAGATTTGAATCACGGTGAGGCACCCATGCCATGGTTGGACTTAGAATCACTAGGATCTTGACCTAATCAACCCCGTAGTTGCTAAGTCCAATATATGCAGCGCAAAACAAGATGCATAAATGGTTGTAAGATTACTAAAACCTTCTTGGTGAGCTAAAACCCACAACCACCACAATCACCGAATCTTTGGAATACTGAAAGAAATTCAACATATCTTGGGCACACCTAACACTTGTGCCAGAGTCCAAATTACCCCAAATTGTCTTGTTACCTCAATGCCCTGCAAAGTTTTGACCAAAAGAACCTCTATTTTTGGCATTGATGACATAAATTCAACAAGAATGTAATGCAAGAGGGTTCATATAAATCAATCGAAATTATTGACCTACAACTGTATTGCAAGCTCTCCCACCAACCCTAATCAACTCCAAGCACATACAATCGACGATTCAAAACAAAACCAAAAAAACCCTAAAACAATTATGATAACAATGTAACCTGCTTCAACCATCTTCTCATTCTCAAGAGCTTGGAATTTGAGACCCCCGGCTCATTCAAAACAACACGTCTTAAGTTCATAACCTTTCTAACCGTTCAAATTGCATTGAACTTGAAAGTGGACGAGTTTTGCAAATTTAAGTCATCTTACCATTGCATAAGCAATACTTCTGTTGGGCCTCGGCCCTCCTCCCAAGCAAAAGTTCTGAACCTCAAGAAGGTGCCACAAAATTTGTTGATGCTCCTCATGGGCTAAGTGAAATCACTTGTAAGTGATATTGCGCCCAAAGTGGTAGCAAATGATTCAATTTTTAGGCAACCCAAAAATGAAGAATGAAGAATGAAATTTGTACATGATCATGCAAACTCGCACAACAACATGGTCTACAAGATTTGGCATTGAAGTTGGTGCATCTTCTAGCTCAAGTTTTGGACTTGACAACTGTGGGGTTGAATAGGTCAGTGATTTTAAGCTTTTTAGTTAGAAGCTCTACAACATTTGAACATCAATCGGAAATTGGGTGTCAAAAACATATGTGCCTCCAAGAACCATGATCCCTAAAGCATATGTGTTTAAGAGGTCTTGTGTGTCTTTGAAGCATATAGAGCTTTGAAGCCTCATAGAGTAGAACGCCAAAGTCCAAGATCCTCACCCCCTACAAATTACTCAAACCTGCACAAGTCCTAGATAGCAATCAAACCATGTAGTTGTTGATAATCAACTCACAAATCAAGTTCCCTTCTTCCCTTTTTATTTATTTATTTGTCTTTCTCTACTTTATAGACTAAGGAAAAAGGCAATCTAAACCACTAACTCACAACATAAGAAAAGAAAAAGCTTCAAGCCTTCTCGAAGTCTTTGATTTGTGCTTCCTACATGTGCCATAGACCCTAAACACTAAACCCTAACCTACCCAAATCCTCAACCATGAGGGTGCTTCCTTTGTGATATATGAGAGGGAAATGTGACAACAGTGAGGAAGATTTGAACTTAGCACATCCGTTCCCTAGGGTTTGGGGATACAAGAGAGGGAGTGAACTTACGGAGGTTAGGACGTAGTTAAGAGTGGATTCCAAGACGACACATGTCTACACAACCACAAGTAAAATTAACTCTAATAATTCAACAGACAAGTCTTGAATGGTTGGTGTTTCTATCTAAGCCACTTCTCTTCAGATACGCAATGCACACTAAGTACAAGATGACTAGTAAATCCAAACTAAGACCATAACCACTTTCCTCATGTTTTTGGAGCTCATATGAATATCTTATTCATTATCAATTTGAAAATGATTGTGCTCATTGAATACTCATATATATGTATAATAAAAATGTTGACTAGTAAAAACTTAGAATGGTTATCACATTTTCTTTGAACACATTCCAATTTCTTTGGAACACACGTTGTTTGCAGCCTCCGTTCTTGAGGCCACGTGAATCCACCTACCAATCAAATATACGGTAGGTGTCCTAATAAGAAGAGTAAGTGAATAAGGGCTGTCTAGCTACCTCACGATCATGTCCTGGTTCATTAGTCGGGAAATTATTCAAGCACAAAGTGTGTCTGACACTCATCGAGGTTCTCCGACAACTTACACCCCCCAAAAAACACCATCGTACAAAACACTGATCGATCGTAAAGTACCCTACCCCAAGCGCTGCCTCCTCATTTCCTCCTCTCAAGAGCCTCCCCCAGTGAGTGAGTGAGTGAGTGAGTGAGTGCATGCTTCTTCGCCCCCTTTCCTTGCTCGATCGCTCACTCACTCACTCTCCTTCCTTTTTCCCTTCCTCCTCCTCCTCCCTGCCTCCTGCCCCGCCTGCCTAAACTACTTATTATGCACTTCCAAACGGTATGCGACAACATTTACTCCCACAAGCCAATTGGAGTTACTCCATCTTCTGCACAATCAACCCGAATTCCGAGGCCTCAGGCAGAGGGGAAAAAGCAGGTCGCTCATGATCTGAGGCGGGCCTCTGGAGTCTGGACTCCGTATAAGATACTTAAGTTTACATGAGATGAGCCCAAGTACAAAGTAGTGCTGTGAAAAAGGCCCGGACACCGGAGCGTTTAGGGTTACTATCTTAATGCCTAAACTTCGGCAACCCTTTTTCACTTCTGTTAACTGGGCACGTACCCATGGTTGGAAGGTGCGGCTATAAAAACAGAGACCCAAAAGACACAAAAGACACGTGTTTAAGAGGTACTGGATTGCGTGCTCAAAATATGGTAACCATTTTAGGTTTACTAATCATCATAATTGGGGTGGGGTGGGGTGGGGGTGGTTATAGGACCATTTCGTGATCAAGTAGGTAAAATCTTCACTTTGATAATGAGTTTTTTTGTATGAGCTTTGAAAATTATGAGAAAAGGTGGCTACGGCTTCAATTTGGATTTGCTATGTATCTTGTATAAATCACGTGTGATTCTCCTAAGAGAGGTTGGAAAAAAGTAACACTTTAAGATTCATCTACTTTATAGTTGTCTTTTTAAGAATTTGAGCACAATTTCAACAATTGTATCACCTTTTCCGGATTGGTATGATATGGCATGCAATAGAGTTGTCTTTTGGTTCGGGAGTTGGTTGGTTGGTTATTTTGCACACAACACTTTCCATGTTTGATAGGTTTTGGGTGCATGTTTGGAGTGGTTTGGAGGTTTGAACAAAGAACATTCTATAGATTTGGTTCATTTGGGGCCAACCTCATTTTGGCATGCCAAGCAGTGCTAAAATGAGTATGGCCCTCAATGAATCAACAGGTTGCTCTTCATTCAAGTTCAAACACTACCTCCAAGTATGCACTACAAGTGAAAATAAAATATTGAGTTTGTATGCAAACCACCCAATGGATATCATAAGGGACCAACTCCCCAACAAAAAGTTCCATGGAGTTAAAAGATTACTCTAATAAACAATATTTTGTAAGAGTATTGCATTATGCTCTCAAACCCACCATCAAGGATCTTCACATTTAGAATCAAACCCCAAGTTTTGTTCTATTCTTGCATATACAATTGTAAAAGTTGCATGTAAAGTGAGTGCACGTATGATGAATTGTGACCTATAATGGAGTCTAACATATTGGTACATATTCCAGTCTAAAATGTGCTTATCCGAAAGAAAGCCATTTAGGTCATCCATGATTTTCACTACGAGAATTCAACATGTATGTTCATTGTGACTTCAAAAATAGTGAGCTAAACTCCCATGTTCCTCATTTGGGTTTGCCAATGTGCTCATGTTATTAAACCTCTACATATGCTGAAATCTAAAATGTGCCCATAATACGTGCACTCACCTTATACATGATCAACATGTCACATTTCATTTCACAGAATTGACTTGGGGAAATGTAGGTATTTTCAGCAAAGTGCATGAGTATTGAGATCCAAAATAGTGAAGTTAGAAAGGCCATGCACAAGTCTCTGCACTAGCTCAAAGTTTCTTCAGAATGGCTTTACGGTTTGGAACAAGGTATGAATTGTATGGAATAAGACAAGCACAAAATCACAAAGTCGAAAGCTATCACTTTGACAACAATTTTATGGATTCAGAATGTTTGTGGAAAAATCCATAACTAATTCCAATTGCCTATTCCAATCACCTTATGTCGACTCATGCTTAGATAAACTGAGTCCAGTTACCTATTCCAATCACCTTATGTCAACTCATGCTTAGATAAACTGATTCCAATTACCTATTCCAATCACCCTATGTCCACTCATGCTTAGATAATTGATTCCAGTTACCTATTCCAATCACCTTATGTCAACTCATGCTTTGATAAACTGATTCCAGTTACCTATTCCAACACCTTCTGTCGACTCATGCTTAGATACGAGACAACAATTTCTGAACATGGGAGTTGGTGTGACTTTACAAGAAAAGATATCAAAGACACAATTGTTGAAAAACCATTCAGTTACTTACAGTCATAACCTGAAAATTGCAAACGGGCATATGTTGCAGTGAATCAGGGGGTGTTTCCATATATACACAGAGTGTGTGCCAGGGCACACCATAGCCAGCACCATCACCAAACCCTAGATTCTCTAGACACCTCAGGTGCAAAACTTTGTAGAAATTTCAACAAGTTTTTTAAGTTTTTGAATTTGTAATTGAAATCCTCTGCTTCTCTGCAAACATAAGATCTGCTTCTGAAATGTCCTGTTTCTACTTTGCAACAGATTGAAGACATGTATCAACAGTCAGCGTGCTCAAACAAGTGGCACTGAGGATGGAGAGAAAAAATATGAAATTGTGAGACACTCAAAGTACAAAGAGGTTTGTCACATTACAGTACAGTTTGTCCAAAACCTAAACAGCAAGAATGAGTAGCTTGAAAGCAAAGAGATTATTGTATTCAGGAACAACACAAAGCTAGAGATTTAACCAAAACATCATTTGACAAGAGCCACGCAATCCTAGAATTCATTTATTAACCACTTATTGGCAGTCCAACAAAAACACATATTTGCAAGAAACTCCAACCACCAGTCGGCGCTGGCTACCTAGTATGTATCCACACCATCTCAAATATTGAATAATTAAACCAATGCGGGTCGCCCTAAGTTAGAACATGTCTTCAATTAATAAGCATAACTACTGTGGCTTATGTCTCATCGATAGGTAGATGTAAAAGCTGCCTTCCTCTTCGCCCGCGGGCTTGTACTCCTTATACAATCTCCTTAGTTGTTCAAGGGTTTAACCTGGGCACTCTTGTAATGGATCCTCATGAATGGATCTATGAATTCAGATCCTAATTGTTTCGTTACCTTATCTACAATAATTGTGGAAGTGCCCATCCCACTCACAACACACACTACCAGCATACAAGTCCCAAGGTACGAATCTATGCAACTAAACAATTTCCAAATTTATCATGGCAGTTTCCACTACAGCTCATGGCAAGACTATTCACATCCATTACCTAGTTCATAATAACTCAGACATTCTAATCATGTTTCTGCAAACAGTCTAGACAACCATTCTAACTGAAGCTCCCATATTTTTGACTGCATGGATGTCTTTATTGAAAAGAGGGAATTATCACATATGAACGTACCTCTCATTCATCCAACAGAAAAGCCCAGAAATAGTATGCAGCCCAAAGGTTGTTAATTTTAGTTTATTTGACACCTTCAATTACCTTCAATAATCAGCTTCAATTAAGCATATAAGTCCTTCAATTTTGTCATTTTATGAAATGACATAATCTCCATCAAAGCCACCTCGGAAGGAAGGAAGGTATTTTCAAACTATACCTTCTTTTGATTGTACAGAGAGCAATTCTCCTGATATCCATTGCCCTAGTTCATAATAACTTAGATGTTTCAAGCACATTGGCATTCTTATCAATTTACTGCAAACGGTGTAGGCAATCATTCTGGCTGAAGTTCACAATTTTTTCGACTGTCTGGACATCCTCCTGGGGGTATAAAAACAGGGAACCTTCAACAAATGTGTCTTAACATAGGCTTAACATAGCCAACATGGGACGCCTGAATTCAGATGTTGGAAGTCTCACATGCAGCATAACCAGTCCAAGGTTATAACCATTGGATTGTCATTCAAACAATTAGGGCAAGATGACATGCCTGTACAGGTGTCCTCAACTGCAAGCATTGTAAACACTCTCTTAGCATTGCATTGTATTGCATTTACATCTGCAGGAGCTTTGGTATTTCGCACATTGCACTTTAGGACCAACTCGGAAGGCATGGGAGTGGCGTTCACAGAAAATGTAGTCTCTGCCATGCGTGCAAGAAAGAGTGACCACAACCGTAGAAGCAGACCACAAAGTATCAGACCACGTCCCACGTTGCTCGAGGTTAGCATCAACACTGGGAAAAACAAAACTTGTTATGAAAAGCAGTAGATTGATTGGCGTAATTTGCCAAACAGCTCTGTGCTTCTGCAGATTCTTAAATAGCATCCACATCAACGAGTAGCCTACGAGTCCATACCTAATTTGACGTCCAAATGAGCGGCAATGCAGCACCCTGCCAGATGTGTGATGATTGAGGAGCACGAGTATAAAAACCCATAAGGTTTAGATAACATAAAATGAGAGTAAACTATTGCTCTGGGTGAAATTCTGGTCACCCAGAGCAATAGTTTAAGGAGCACCTTAGATAGGATTAGAGGGTTGTGGAGAAAGCAATAATAATTGTAAAACTACAGGGGCAGGAAAGTGTTATGATGAAACTGAACATAAACATGTTTATTATCAAATCATATCACTTGCTATTCTTGTTTTTAAACGATAGGTGAATTTAAACAGAGAGACTTGAAGGACCTCTGGGTGAAGGATCTTGTCGGAATCGCCAAGCAACTCAGGATCCCAACCATTACCACCCTGCGATTATACGTCAACAAACACGACAAATACATTGGTACTTCTGGTCTATTCAGCTTTCCTAAAGATGACATATCCAGAAACCCTAGTTGAGGTTATGCTGCTCGATGAAAGCTTCTACTCCTATGCGAAATCTTGGATACGCGCCATGACAAATCTCTAAATTCCAAAGATTGAATTGCACCCCTAACATGATGACCTTCCTGAAGAGATGCTAATAACATTAACTTCATGATGTTCTCTAATGGCTGGCATCATTTATATACTGATGGCCAGGATTGGGTAGCCTGGCTTCCTCTTCATAGAAAGGTGAGCCTACAGTGATTTCTTCCTAAATTTCCTCTGAAGTGAGGATGGCTTTTCAGGAGATTAATAGTAGACTTACAAGACTGCTGGTGTTGCTTCTGAGCAGTCACCGAGCGTTTCACTTTGTTGGACAAAAGAACATCAGACATTTGTTTGTATTTCTCCAAGTATGCTCTCAGCCTTGTATTCTTCACCACCACAAACATGTCAGAAGAAAAACCCAACATATGTACACATTCACATACGTCACAATCAAATAAATCACCACTTCCTTCTATTGAATATTCAGAAGAACATGCAAAGGATCAAAATTTCTCTACTATTCCTATTAGGATATTGCCTTCAGGGTGCCTCTTCATAACAAACATCTAAACTCATATATCAACATTGGTTCAATCACATCAAACTACAGCAGTGACTCGATGCCTACCGAACATAGAATTGCAGTTTTTAAGTTTGTTTCTATAAGTCATCACTGAATGACCATGGTGATGCATGCATTAGGGCCCTAGCACATGCTGTACAGGGATGGCTGCAGCAGCTGGAGCTGGGGCTGTGCCTCTGGAATCGCGACATCAAACTTCTCTCAGAAGCTCTTTGTAATCAGAGTGCTAACTTAACCTTCCTCCCTCTCCAATAAGAACTGGATATCCAACCTATCATTAGTACACTAGCATCTGCTTTAGTGTGGCCCATACTATTCATCATCAATGCACATTAATTATCTTGCAATCACTGGGTGGCATTTAGAGAAGGTGTTACATGACACGTAACGAAGACCACTCTAATTAAAATAACACATCAATTTTGATGCCACACTGTATCAGATATTTAGTGTAGTTGGCAGGTGTTCAGGTTATGACAGGTGTTTTTACCTTGAAAGGTTCCCAGTTGCACAGCAGTAAAAAACCCCTTTCTTCTGCTCCATGGCAGGTTCTACGAGAACATTGCGGAGATTATCGTTTTCCAACTGTGGCCTTGGAGACACCAAGTTTCAGATTCTGGTAAGACCCACCAGCACACGTAATATATGTATACAGATAGACTGATGCAGCTGTACAAGGATTATCATATTCTTTCTTCTTACCAGAGATGTGATCCACATGTGTACTGTGGTTTGGCAAACACTTTTCCACACAACTTGGAATCCAACCCTGCAATTATATGTCAACGAACACAACAAATGCATTTGTACTACTGCTCCATTCATCTTCCCTTAAAGTGACAGATCCAGAAACCCTAGTGGAGAAACTGGTCTACAATGAACCTTGAGAGCTGGGGCTAAGCTGCTCAATGAAAACTTTTACTCCTACTTGAAAACTTGGATAAACACCATGACCAACCTTGATCCAAAAATGTCAAAGATGGAAATGTACAAGGGTTTGTGCATCCCTAACATGATAACCTTCATAAAGAGATAATAACAACACAATGTTGTCTAATGGCTGGCACCAGTTATATACTGATAAGTAGAGAATATTTGATAGCCTCATAGTGGCCATCAAAATAGCCTCAAAACAGATAGTAAAACATGGGTTTCCTCTTCACATCAAGCTCTGCCAGCTCACAGTAACACATGGTACACCTTATCCAAGCCATTGCCTACCCAGCCCCAAAACGTGATTTACCTTGCATATCTCAGGGAAACCTAGATCACTTCTGAGACATCTGACCTTGTTAACACTAAAGCAATGGCAAGCGATGCAGGCCCGGAGCCTCCGAATGTGTGTTACTTTACGCATCTTGAACTTGTCTGGGTGTAAGCTGACAGACCTGAGTGTGCCTTCAATTGTCAATATCATCAAGGTTAGTATTCTAAATTTTGTCAACATACAGAATGTAATCCACGTACAGATCCTAGGGCTCTTGATACTTGACGATGGTGTGGAATCATATTCTCAGTGCAATCATTGTCCTGGGACAGCACTGACATGAAAGACACTAGAATACAAGTAAGCAATGATTCCATCAGTGCATGGAAACCTGCAGGGAGAGTTGAAAGTTGCAGACACTCAATCAGGGCCGAAGCAAACCCCAGACCAATTGACTGCTGCACAAACCTTGGCTTGCCAAATGAAGCTGGAAAGGGCACAGAAACTTTGTCAAGAATGGAGTGCGAAACAGTTCCCACTGAAGGGGAAGTGGCCCTTGCCGCCCCCCATCGAGGTTTGCTAAATCACTTAAATATTCTTGCCAAAGAAGAGTCCAGCCCCTTAAAAGCCCCGTCAGAAATGTAAGAGAGAAATCAAATGGCCTTGAGAAAGAACTGTTAAACCGTTAACATAGAGAGGTAGAAATCCTCAAAAACCCAAAAACCCTAAAGTGTGTGTATTGAAAAACCCTAACTCAATTACATGGTTACCACAGGTGCAGAGTCCAAAGAGTGATAATCAATCATTTATCTTTATTATAGAGAGCTTGTGAGAGTGAAGGGTCTAGCATTACAACATTACCCATCTTTCACAACATTTGGAAGTCCTAAGACGAACCCTTCCTGCGGAGCTCCTGCGTTGAGAATCTTCAGTTGTCAAAATCCAACAATTCCAGGTAGTTTGGGAATATGCCTCCCTAAAATAATTCTTCGCAATGTCCCAGAGGGTTAAGGGATCACTCATGAAACCGTAATCTCCCATGAAAAGCTTCGATTTCATACAAATAATTCCATGTACAAACTTGGAAATCTCCATTTGCACCAGAGGAACCCACATTTGGCAATCCAAGTTAGAAAGGGTCATATTTATGCTCGACAAACTCCAAGCCAAGAGCTAAAATGGAGACCTATGCGCTAAGTGTACATTTCAGGTGAGCTTGTGATACCATTGAATCACTGGCATGACTGCAGATGAGCATGAGCAGAAAGGAAGAAACAGTCTGGCAGGCAACTCTGCGACAACCAATTATCAATCCTTATTCCTATTCTCCAGTCAAGCAAGTTGTTGCAGGGACCCTGGGCCTTACTGCTCTTGATCTGTCATACAACCACCTGTCTGACAATCTTGCTGATGAGCTCTGTCCAATTCTGCAGGGAGGGCCTCCGCTCACAGGTACATGTTTAATCAGATGCTAAATAAAGAAATCATGCAAACAGCATGAACAAGATAGTAAGGTAAGTGGGTCTAAAAAGGGGCACTTCTCCAAGGATGTTTAACATGCAATTAGGACAAGGTGATTAGCAAATCCAAATCCAAATCCAGGCCATAGCCATTTTCTTCGTGATTTTCAGAGCTCATATGAATATTCTATAGTATCAAAGTAAATATTCTCCTCCTTGAATAACAGTATAGGCCCCCCTCATATTGTTGACTATTGAAACTAGAATAGCTAACAAATTTTGAGCACATAGTCAATCTCTGTTAAACACACATATTTTTGGCGTCTGTTCTTCAAATCCATGCCTAACCACACATCAATCATAGATAGGTGTTTTATTTAAAAAAGTAACCGTATTAGGTTCACTTACTGGAAGGACTTCACACCCATTGCAAACTAGGATTGACTCTAATGCCTGCCACAAACAGGTGACTCTTAATGCCTCCCATGTAAATAATTTGGAGTGCAGGACAACCTAAACCTTCTGTGTGGACCTCATAGATTGGTATCATATTCTTTTGACTGCACTTGATGATTCTTAAATGAAACTACCAATAGAACATAACTCCTTCATATTAACTGCCATTCAACTTGGGTGAAGCTTTGAATTTGCAGGGCAACCACTTGACACAAGAGGGAGCAGATTTATTCAAATCTGTCATGAATGAAATGAAAGCTTTGCAACTGGTCGACTTGCGTGACAACAGGGGGCAAGCTCCAGGCGTAGAAACCCCAGTCACCAGCTTCCCCAAACGACCTTTCTTTACAAAGGATCAGTCTGCATCTGATGATGTTCTCCCACCATACAAACCCAGTCCATACAGGACAAATTTTCTTGCACAGCCAAAGTTTGACTACCAAAAACCACAGATAACCAAAACAACGTACCATAGCATCACCCCGAGGGCAGCAATGGCTGCCATCCTCAAGCTACCATTGAGGCCCAAATCTGCTCCTGAACGCACTCAAAAACTTCTGTCTGAGGATCAGAAGGTGCACAGGTCCACGAATGGCATTAGTTCTATAAATTCCTTACCAACACCCATTACTGCCCAAGAAAGTATCCAAAAATCTATATCCAGAAAGCAAAGAGCACCCAAGAGCATGCACAGTTGTACCTCCAAAAACAAGACGAAAACCTCCTTGACTCAAACTCACGAAACAAAAACTACCCCAGAAAGGAATGAATCAGAGTCTAGTAACAAACAACCAGAAGTCAATGCATGCACACAGACTTGTGATTTAAAGACATCTCTAAGACCAAAACCTATTGCACCCTCTGAACAACATGCAAACCGGGAGGAAGATGCTACTCTAACCAGTGTCTCTGAAAGTCACTCTTATCCTTTGCAAGCCTTCAGCACAAATTTGGACAAAAGGAAAAGTGACGCTTCTCCCTTACAAGGTTCTACACACCTGCCGCAAACAACACATAAGAAAATGAGCAAGAAAAGATCCCGGTTGAACTGCTGTCCTCCACGGCAGGCTCCATTTAGGAAGATGACTTCCTTGGTGCGCCTTCTTGATATCAGAAGTGCACAGGCTATAGTGTCAGAGCACCAAAGAAGGCGAAGGATAAGAGCGAGAATGTTGAATCAATTTGACAATCCTCCTCCCCAGCCTAAAAAATCTAAATCAAGAGCTTCAGCAATTCAAGGAACACAGCCACATCAGGGGATACATGATGCAAAGCATTACGTGAAACCCGAGCCTGCATCAAATAAAGAAAAGGAAGAAGCAGAATGGAACAGTTTTATTACCGAGATGACTGCAACCCTTCTCAATCTCAAAGGTGATCTATTTGTGATACCACATTGTATGACTACTAATGACCTACCTTAAATTGAACGACGCATTCCAGCAACTACTAACATTTTGCATTCATGTTCCAGCATGACAAGACCGCTTGTTATCACCTGGAATCTATTCAGCATATAAAGATGGCAACTGGGAGTTGGAGATAGCCTGTCAAGTGACCTTAGCATCAATATTGCCTCTAAAAGTAGGTCCTGCACCCACAGCAACAATCAAAGAGTAACTACCATCCAAATATTACCTTAGGATGGAAAATAGCAGCAAATATGCAGAGTGAGGGAAGTTATGCAGAGAACCACAAAATGAACTGAAGTCTGAAAATATTCTGGTCCACTGGATGTTAAAGCCCAAGTTCTCATTGCTTGCAGAAGAGCTTGACTACGTCGTTGGCCCACCTGATCCTGAAGTTTTAGCAGCTGCCCACAAAGTTGCCCTCCTTCACAAGAGGTAATGGAATAGAGAACCAGAAATGCTCTAGTTCTAACAATATACATTGGCAGTGGTGTGTGCCAAGCCAGAAACTACATTGACCAGTCCTTGAGTAAAGTATTGGCAATTCCAGGAAGCATTTAACAGAATCAATCAAGCTTTGAATCATTGCCTTACTAATATGGAAAAAAAATTGAAATGCTTGGATCCTCTTCAACCCCTCTAAGCATTTAAGGCTGCGATGAAGTTGCACTTTAAAACATCTAAAACAACAGTAAATACCAAACCCACAAGGTCAGAGAGATCCAGAGTATGGCACACTACATGAAAAATCTAGTCAAATGAAACATACTGAATGATTGTCAAGATACTTAATGGCTATCTTGGTATATGAACATACTCATGATAATAGCTCTTACCCTTATTCTTGCAGCAGTATTGGATCCAAGCAGCTTCAGTTCACAAAAGAACTTGCACATCACCAGCCATTGTATTTAAGAATGGAATACCTCACACTAAATCTTGATGCTTGTGAGTTCAATAAGAGAAATTTCTAGTGAATAGACAACTGGCCAAAAGCTTGTGTTCATCACATACCTGAAGAGCATAACAGCTCATGATGAGATGGTACTTTACACCAAATATTCACAACATACACATACTTTTGTGGAAGTTGCATTCGTCATGGTTAGACTCCTGTAAACAAGTAAACATTAACAATCTGCAAGGTATTGAACAACCTTCTCATCCCCTGCAAAACAAGGAACTGCCAAGTCTCCCTTCAACTTTCATGGTTCCTCCTGTTCCAATTTTGAGAGAATGCCGTCACATTAAGAAAAAAGAATAGTTCCAATATCAACTACATACTGACCCTGCTCCAACACAACAGCTAATCTCAATCATAAAGTTGCCCAGCATTGTAATGACTAATTGATGTCATGATGACTTGGAATATCCTGCAGGTCTTCAAGAAGCTTTGGTTGAACCTTGTGCATCCAGCAAGTTCTCACCTTGCTCAAGGCCATGACCAAACGAGGCAGGCCACAGTGCAGTGATACCATGCCGGATGCCTAAAGTGTAAAATATAGAACAGCCTAAGGTGCCTAGAAACCCTTGCTGTCAGGCAAAGCAACATGCTACAAGCTCAAGAATTACAGTGATGGATGTCAAAACTGCAGCAACAAAAACACATAAACATTAATTCAACATGTCCTGTGAGCACAAAATTATTTCCAGCCACAAAGAAACCCACACAACTGGCTGTCTGATTGAAAACACAAGTATCTGGCTTCACTTTCACCTAATCTAGCATGTGACTTGAGATTAAGAAGCAATTCAAGGAATATTTTCACTTTGCAGTTTATTTAGCTTTGTCTTGGGTCTACATATCAATATGCACAACGATATAATTACAATAATATGCATTTGCCAACAATCACTTTGGTAACCTTCATGCACAAAACACAGAAAATGTTGCCTGCTGACCATGACTGCAAGATGCTCCTGTCACTTCCATAGAACCTTAACCTAATCACAGCTACAAATTACTTTTGGTGTTGAAAAGACTACTGATGAGAGGCTTCATGAAACCAAAAGAGAGCAAGCATTAGACGCACAAGTAGAAGTAGTCACAATATTCAGAGTGTCTAAAGCACTACTGTAAGGTTTTGATCTGACTTGCAACTACACCCCTTACTTTCCACAAACCTGTGGATAATGCAAATGCAATATACAGGCCAGCAGACCAGAGAAACCAAAACAGTGGGTGCTGGACCTAGACACCTGGTGTCCAACAGGATATTACAGTTTGACAACTTCCGTTTCTACCCACCATGTTCGAGATAGCCCATGGTGTCTGGTGGGAAACTCATGGCAATCTGCACCCCCTCTTTGCTTTGTATTCAGGAATCAGTCACAACAACTTACGACAAAAGAGCTCAATATTCACCAGGAAAAAAGAATTTCCATTGATTTGATTTACATTTTGAGGACAGAATACAAGTGCAAAATCTTGAGCCTCGTATGATAAAGCCATGTGATGAGATTGTGAAGATAGCACTTGCCATCATAAAACTTGTTTCATTTACTCCCTAACCAAGCAGGGCGGTTGTGTTCAAGCATGGCCAAAGGAGTATACTCTCAACCTTTTCTTGCTATAGTAGTTTATACACAAGTACAGATGGCATTCTCAACTAAAGGTCACTCTAAAGCTGAATGCCATTCAGGCTATCTTGAATAGACAGCACAAGCCACTTCCAACAGAGTCTCTTACTGAATTTTTGAGTAAGTAGACTAGCTGCTGTCAGTAAGTTCAGTAAGATCACCTTCAGTCAGGGCCCAATTGAATGGGAGTTTTGACTCCTCAACTCACTGGCACAGATGCATTTCCCACAGGCTCGTGTTCGTCCCTGTGGTCACCACTGGATTCTGCAGATGCAGCTTCACCTGTTTCAACTGTTCCACCAACATCATGCTTGCAAAGAGGGCATGATGCATTGATCTTGAGCCATTTATCAACACACTCAACATGAAAGTGATGAGTGCATGGTAATTCTCGCAACTCCACATCGTCCTTGTACTTGCCAAGGCATATACAGCAAACTGCATCTTCTGCAGACACCTGTCTCTCCTTCTCTGTTCCTGGTGCCACCAATCCTCCCTCTCCAGCTCCTTCAGTATCCGACTCATTTCCATCCTTGTTGTTTTTAAGGTCATTTGTAGACTTTGCTTTAAACTTGTATGTTGGCAACGCAGCAATCGCCTCTGGTGTGGCTCCTCGACCTTGATTTGGGTCTTCACGAAAACCAAGAAGTGCAATTATGCATGGCAAGCAGCAACAGATAGTGGCGCACAAGATGAATGGCATTGCATACCCTATGCAGCTGAAGGTGAGGAATACAATGCACAACCTGCTCCCACACCCACAAATATATATGTGAATACCCAAGAATATATGGCAAGAACCTCCTCAGAGAGACTGCTAGTGCATATTGAGAAGTTGCATCTGAGCATCACTTCTGAAGAAAAGGTGAAAGGCTTGCAGACAGTAGCATTAGGATCTGCACCTGTACAAATTTGGCGCATCACTTGAAGATGAGTGCCCTCCAAATATCCAGACATTTCCAACCACAAACCAGATTGCAAAATAGCAATCCAAGGCAATCTTGAATCTTTCAACAAGCATCGCAATCCTGACACACAAAACAACTTCATTACTGCACGCTGCCTTAAAATGGACATCACTCAATGATATGTTCATTGAGTGTTACCAACAAGTTCGTACACTTACTGGATCCTGCAACTGTCTACATTGTGCCAGTTGATAATCAGAATCCTCCCCGGAACACTATAAAGCTCTAGTCATTGTCCAAACTTGGTTAATCTCTTGATACATCCGGTATCTCCCATAAACCACCTCATCAGTAGGTTCCCCACCCACCCTAAATTTTAGATAATCATTCCAAAACGAGTATGAAAATACCAACAATCACTAGCTTTCAGCAGATAATACAATCCAAAAAGGTAATGACATACAGTACCTGTCATCACCACTTGTATCTTGTCCATCTAACCCTCTTTGCCGATTGGGCTGTGATACCTCATCTTGTGATCCTGGAGTTAAGGATACATAAGGTGCAGTCCCAGTTCCAGTAGACGAAGGTGGCGTAGAGGTCAAAGGAGGGCGCATGGCATCCTGTTCTCTCAGACGTACATATCGATGTGTGTATCGCCAATACAGAAGGGGCAAAGTAGCCAGGCAACCTGCTGCATAACCAGCCACCCATACAGCCAAGGGTGCTTTGGGATGTTCATGTCTTGACAGGGACAACACAATTATGGAGGCGATGATCTGACTGAAAGTGACGGTAAGTTCAATGGTGATCCAAAGACCCGAATTCAAAGGACTTGTTCTTTGTCGTGAGCTATGACTATTTGCAGTGCCTGGTCTTGAAGAGGTACTGGATGCAGTTGAAGGAAACAAAGGCTGGCCTCTCAGAGATGAGTTTGTAGACAAACTTCTAGATAAAGTCTCTCCTGCAAACAAAAAGTCAAAACTTATAAATTTGTGTCCCCCAGAATTGCTATTAGCAGAGGAAACCAGCACACCCAATATCCAGCCTCAACTATTAATGATTCACCCAGCCTTCAACCTAGACATCAGAAGCATCCATTTTCACACATCACTATAAGTCAGCAATTGTGCCCTACACCTCAGCCATGTTTTTCTGACCTTTCGCCCAAGAAGAGAATTTATACCCTGAAAATACTACTATGTCATATGAACCTGAGGAACAAACCTCACAGTTCACATATTTACTTCAAAAGCAGGAACTTGAAGTGACTCTACATTACCAAATCTAAGATGCATAAACTAATGACAATCGAGTAACTAAAAAGTATTGCACTAACTGTGTGCTATCGATTTTCAGAGCCATCAACTGTCACCTCAATGATGCAGTGCACTAAAAAAGCATCCCTACTCCTCACAACTTAGTCCCAGAACATGCTAAACCCATGGGTCCGTGTTGCAACATTCAAACAAAATGATAGCACTCGGTAATAGCAATGGCCCATCTAAATTTGTGACATCTCATCCTTGTTCCAGTGTGGACTTCCGAAACTAGCACCAGTCACTTCAAGTTGCTCCTGTACAATTTGCAACTCCACTAACTTATATTTTACTATAGACTAAATTATTCCCAAGACTAGAAGCCGCCTTCTCGTAGGAGCTGCTGACAACACTCGAGAGGAAGAAATCTTCCAGATTGTACTTTAACAACAGGTTCGACCGAGTATGCCATGCACCCTGAAAACTTTAGCACACAATACCGGCCCTGGATTGTCCATTTATTCATTATATATAGATATATAGATAGATATTAATTTTTTTTAATAAAAAACTACAAAAAGCCCTTAGGAGCACAAACTGCATAGGGGACCATATTCTCCTCACCTGAGGCAGGTATAGAAGCAGTAGAGGACGGAGATGGTCGAATAGTGACAACATGTTCATCAACGGCAGGTGCTTGAGCCATTAGCAAGGGCGATGTGTCACTAACACTGTGCTGAGATTCAAGATCCAAGTCCTCACACCGACCGGCCATGGAAGTTTATGAAGCCACCCTCCAACCTAGGGGGGGGAGGGGGGCAATTTTAAGTAGCCCACCCGTCTTGACTGCTCCAGTCAACAGAAGTAATTACAGCCCGTTTATTCGAGAATCTTCAGCTTTCCGCGACCTGCTTGATGAGGACGTGAAATCCTTCCCTTAACCACTGGAATTTTGTGAACTCTATAGTTAAATCATGGCAAATAATCGTGAAAGAGGTCAACCAGATGGAAACCCGTCTCACACCATCTTCACACGGCTTTTAAAAGTGAGAAACACTGAGCTGCCGATGTCGAATGGTGTAACAAGAACCCTACATCAAGCACACACACAACATCATCAGATCCAACTACAACGTGGTGGAGCGAGAAGCAAAACACGTGGCGATAAACGGCAAACCGGATCGGCAAATCCCAAGGAGAAAATCGACAACACTTATGGTAGAATGGGAAAACCAGCACACTAGAGGTAATCTCCCAGACGAGCTGATCATGTAAGAGGTGCAAACCCAATTGAAAGCAGCAAGATTGCAGCATTGACCAAAAGTGCAACTGATGCGAGGAATCTTTCTACAGAATCTCCACGCTTCTTCATCGTCAAGGATATCATCAGCTGATCAATTTCAGGGACAAGACAGATATCCTCTTTACTCGCGAAGACAGGCGCAATTTGGAATGACCGAGGGAGGCCCAACCACATAAGAATCGACAAATTCGATAGGAGGAAGCACAAATGGATAGATTCGGTACATTATTAAATCCGCCAGCCATTTCACCACATGAAAGATCACATGAATTTTGAAGTACTAAAACTTATGTAGCAACCAATGGCCACAACCACAACAAAATCTTGCCGAATTGATCTACCATTCCACAACCTAAAACACCCAAACCCTCGCTCGCTTCCCCAAAGCTTCTTAACACAAAACCCTGATGACACCGCTACACCGACGCAGGAGAAGAGACAAAAAGCTCGCGATAAGCCTCACCCTGTTGTCCGAGGTCACCCGTGCATCAACACCGCCACTACACTCCAAATCCTCCTCACACGCCCTCCGCCAAGTAGAAGAAGCTGCATGATAGAAAACGCAAACCCCACACACACACGACGGCCAGTCTTTTAGCAGTCGTCCAGCAGCTGTGCCACAAAGCCTAGCGCGATTCGCATCATCATCAACACAGAATTGGTGGAAACCCTGACCCTCACCGACCGACGCTTCCTAGGTCAGATAGGATGGAAAACAGGGGAGGGCAAATTGCAACGCACGGATGGATGAGCCCTGCCTCGCTGGCTGGACAGGGGAATTGCTGATGCTGATGCTGCTCACTCTGCGGCTTCTCCGTAAGTCAGTTAACTTCAGGTCAGGGGAATCGGAGAGCGGGCGGCCGTGTGCTTGATGATGATGACTCTGGCCCTCATTCATCTGCGAGCGAGAGATAGATGTCACGCCTCGTTCGGAGGAAGACGCGAGTAACTTAAGCGTTGGTGTTGCAGACCACCTTCGTGGCGAGCCGGAGTTAGGCCCCGAGTGAAAAGGGGGGTTTCTCTGCGGTGGTGCTTTCGAAAGTCGCCTTCCTTTCCTGCCCTGCCCTGCCCTGCCCTGGCTTACGCTGCGCCTGCCACCTCCCCCTGTGGGAACCGGGTCCTTTGTCATCCACTATGCTGTAGAGTGTACCTAGATATGTATTTATGTATTAAGTATTGGTTCTTCTGAGGAGGATAACATTACTAAGGACCGGGCCGGTTTAGACACACCGGTCCAAACTTTTAAGGGAATGGAGCAATATGATTGGCTACGAAATGGGTTCGTTCACCAGCCAGGGTTTACATTATGGCCCAGCCTTTTCCGGTGGAGAATGTCAAGCATGGAGGAGAAACTGACATGGACGTTAACATGATAACACTTTTTGCTAGCAAGAGTGGTCCGGATCAGCATCCGGCAAGAGCCTAAGGCTAATACAAATGCAGCCTACAAAATTTGTGACTTAGCCTATAAAATTTTGAAAGTGTAGGACAAAGAGCCTATGGATAATTTAAAAACATAGGATCAACCTATGTGATAAAAAAAACATGTAGGAAATTTTGCCTACAAAATTTTTAAAAGAGAGGATTTTAGCCATTCATCCTTCTTCAAATTGGGAAATTAGTTGGCCTAAGTACATATCTTTAGGCTAATACTCGGGGCTCTTGGGTGGCACATAGGCGGATGTCAATAATAGCCCTGACTCCCTCCCCGCCGATCTTTACAAATACCACAGCCCAAGCCCCACCACCGCACCATTCATCACAGCTCCTCTCTCATCAGTTGCGATGTTGCACCACCGAGAAGCAACACTCTCTCTCTCTCTCTCTCTCTCTCTCTTCCCATAGTAGAAGTTCAATCAATTGTTCGTATGCACATTGTTACAATCTCTGCAAGTCTTCTAGTTTTGTTGGATGCGAGGAAAGCCTATTAAACTGCAGCCTGCGGATGAATCCAGAAGCAAGCAGACTCATAAACGAAAAGATCTATCAGCGGTAGTTTTAGTTATTTCTTTGATTGAAGTTGTATTCGAGGTGGCCATTGCGAGTTTGTGAGGTACGCTGCACAGCTTGGCCTTTATAATTGAAGTTCTCCAAATCATATTGAAGTTTCCACAATGTTGTCGTAGATCACATGGTTGCAGAGTCGGAGGAAGAGATCCATGGAGATGTTGAACTTCTCTGTACTGAGTGACATGGCCACCAGTTGGTTGTTCTTTTCTTGATTCATGCTTCTTGTATATCACACAGAAGGTTTTTCAACGCTAGCAAAAACGTTTGCAAGCGTTGATTAACAGTAGGTTTTGTAAAAGGGTTTAGGGTATTTGAATTCAAGTATTGTAGTCAAAAGCCCTTCACGGGTAATATATATAAGAATGGGATGCCGTTGTCCAGTGACGCCTGAATCCCGTGTAGTATTTGCATGTCATGGGGTTGTTGTCGAACGCACGTTCGTCTTCATATGTGAGGTCCTGCAACGGTGTGGCGAGAGTTGTTTGTGATTTTTGAGCCATATATGTAGACATATCTCGTATCCGCTTTTGTATGCATTGCGGTGGTTGTTGTGTTGGTCATTTATTGGTGGTTTGTTTAGGTTGGATGGCGATGCACGTTGGATATAGTTCATTGGAGTTGTCCACAAAAGCTTCGTCTTCCGATGGTGGTTGTGAACTATCTTCGTCGTTGGCGGGTAGTCATGGCATGGCAAATGCCATGGGTGTGTTTGTGGATGCATTATCCCATGAATCATTTGAAGCGCACGAACAATCTATATATTCTGTTATGTGCTGATTTCGGTAGGGAGCAATGGGTGGGCCTTGATGTTGTTCTTTTCAACGAGGTTGGTGTCCTGGTGGCAGATGGCATATGTAGAAACTCTGATCCCCGTGATTGTGTGGATGCCAACCCCCTTGGTCCCGATGATGTTGGTGTGTGCATTTTGAATTCTTTGCTTCCGCTTGAGGTCCCGGTGACATGAAGATTTTCCTTGCGTCGATGGCCTCTTTGTCGGGTTCTCCATGACGGAGTAAGCTTGTTGGACCATGAGTGCCGTCATAAGCAAACGCAATTAGCTTTGTTGGCCATTGTTAGCATCAGTTGGTTGTTTGAGGATTTATAGGGGGATTCGGGCAATTCTAGTTGTTTTGGGGAGACAATTAGTATGATAAGTAGATCTAGAGTGGGAATGAATGAATGAATGTTATGGTATTTTGTTAGTATTGTTTTGTCTTGTTAGCAGGTTCTTCATCAACATTGAAAAGGTTTTTTCACCAACATTTTTTTTTTAAAAAAAATTTGATTGTGTTGAATTTGTTATTTGATAAGTATTGAGGAAGTCTTTGGGGTGCTATGGCAAAGCGTCAACGTACAATGATAGACATGTTAGTTAGGGTGAGAAATCCTAGAGAGTCCGTGTTAGAAATTGAACATGTTGATATCAGTCCATCAACTTCAGCTATAAACAACGATGAAGAAAATCACATTAAAAGGGCCAATGAAGAATGGAAAGATGCATGGTATGATCTATATGATTGGGTAGAGTTCAACAAAGAGTCAGGAAGAGTGTTTTCCAAAACCTGTAGAGAAGGAGGTGGGAAATTTGTGTATGCAAGTGAGGATTCAACTAATGTTAAAGTTTCAGCACTACAATACCATTCTAAAAACAATGAACATAAAAAATTGTCATGGGCTAAACATGGGGGCAAAAAAACTTTAGAGAAATGTGTTGCTAAAGCTAACCGTGCATGTGACGAGGCTGTGATGTCACTATTTAAGGCTGTTTATTTTATAGGAAAATAATCTATTCATTGCCACAAGTTTGCATCTTTGTGCGAATTGTTTGTGTCTTGTAAAACTCCAATAACTGAAAAATTGTATCATCGTGAAAAAACATGTGTAGACATGATGTTTGCAATTTCTACTATACTTCAAAAACAAATCTTAGACATAATTCGAGATTCTAGATTTTTTGGCATAATGATTGACGAAAGCACTGACATTTCAGTTTTGGGTCATCTTATAATTTTCGTTATTTTTTTAGAAGATGGTGTTGTTACAACTAGTTTTCTTGGTTTATTGTGGATTATTGATGGGCAAAAGAGTTCAAGTGTGATTTTTAACTTACTTATTGGTGCTTTGAAGACTTGGGGTTTAAATATGAATAAGTGTGTGGATTTTGGATCTGATGGTGCATCTACCATGGTGGGTAAGAACACAGGTGTGGCTACACTTTTAAAAAATGTGAATTTTTTTCTTACCTCTACCCATTGTATTGCTCACAGAACAAATTTAGTTGCTTTGGAAGCTTCTAAAACAGAAAGTTATAAAGAATTGTTATTAGATATTGATCATGTATTGAATGTATTGGCTGGTCATTTTAACAAATCTTCTAAAAGGAAATCAGCTTTGCAAGCATTACAAGATGAATTGAACGATGCTACAAATTTATTAAAGAGATATCACAAAATTCGTTGGTTTTCTAGATTTCAAGCTATGACAACATTATGTGACTCGTTAGAGTCTGTATTGGTATATTTGTGTGATTATTACTTCTCTTCTAGTGTTGACGGAACTCATGTTTTGTATGACAAATTGAGAGAGTTCAAGTTCATTTATGTTCTTTATTTTCTAGCAGACATTTTACAAATGCTTGGCAAATTGTCTAAGATTTTTCAATGCAAGCTTGTGGATATTTCTTGTTTACGGTCCATTGTGAAAAACAAAATAGCTACTATTAGAATGTGTTTTTTAGTTGATGCTTGTGACTTGAATAATGAAACTTTCAATCCTTCTTTAGGATTTCATGTAATTCTAGAATTTGGACCTCCAGGTGGATTTCTCAGGCGTTTGTCAAGCGAAATTAGAGGGTCTAAATTTCATAGTGTAGACATGATTCGGGATCCTAGTGGGGCTGATTTAGAAGTTGCTC
This sequence comes from Polytrichum commune, assembly GCA_950295325.1. Lineage (NCBI taxonomy): Eukaryota > Viridiplantae > Streptophyta > Polytrichopsida > Polytrichales > Polytrichaceae > Polytrichum > Polytrichum commune. The sequence goes on from OX485809.1 coordinate 32,326,196, forward strand.
TGTTTTTTCAAAGGTTGTATGCTCAAGCAGTTTATGATGCATTAGAAAATAGATTTGTTGACAATGATCTTATTGATTGTTTTAAGATTTTGAGCCCTGCTAATTTTCCTCAAAGGCAAGTTGGCTTGAGTTCTTATGGAGTTGTGCAGTTGGATTTGCTTCTGAAACAGTATGGAGAAGAAAAAACGTATTGGGGGCACAACATATCCTCCATTGGTAAATGTTGCAGCTTGTAAGCAAGAATTATTTTCTTTCAAAGTGCAAGGTAGTTGTGAATAGAGTGATCGTACATTCGAGGATTTGTGGACATCTATAAGTTGGAGTCCTTCTTTGAAACTGAAATTTCCTAACCTACTAACGCTTGCCAACATTGCAAAATGCCAATGTGTTAGTACTGCTACTTGTGAGAGAGCTTTCTCTGTGCAGAATAACATCAAGCAGAAGAATAGGAATCAAATGACAACAACATACTTGGATAGTGTGATGCGGGTGGCAATTGAAGGACCAACCAAAAATTTTGAGTTTATTTTGCTGGAAGCTATATCTTTGTGGAAGGATTCAAGAAAGTTTCGATTCTTGTTTACTAATCCTGAGAAATATCTTACAAGAAGAGTAGAGGTTAAATCAGAAGATGGTGAGGACTTTCACCCTTAAACTCATTTGAATTTTAGTAACCTTTCATAACTTATAATCAATTCTTTAAAAAAGAGTTGGTTAATCCTTGACCTTCAAACATGGTGAAGGGCTTAGCTAGGTTCAATTCCTGCCAAGGATACCACTTAGTACTCAAATTTTGAATTTAAAGCCTACAACATTAAAAGATATGAAGGATTTTAACCTACTAAAAATTAGTTTTGAAGGCAATTGGCGGGTAACTTAAGAACTCAAAAGGTTTTCAACTTATAAAAATTTGATATTGTAGGATGCAACCTATGCCATGAGGGAAATAGCCTATGCCCTTTTTAAAGAGGTAGGCAATTAACCTTAATAACTTCAAAAACTTTTCGGACGATGGTCCGGATATCAAGTTTTTTGGGCGATCTCAAACCCTTGGACAAGAAAGTTGACCTCCGGAGACGAACTCCAACTTCATGCATTCTTATTTAATTGTTTTTTCCATCTTGTTCAACCATGCCCACCGTTGCCTCAAAAATCCTTGTTTTGGGCGGAAATTCTTGAACAACCAATGCAGTTCTTCACCGCAATCTAAAGCAATCTCTAAGCAAATACATTATGGTCTATTTCCAAAGAAAAAGGTTGTGATTAAAAACACCTATGATAATTTATAGTTGTTTGTCAAAAAAACTCAAAGTACATAGCGTGAATGCTCCCCATAAACAGGGGATCCCGGAATCAAAGGAGAATTGCGCTCATGTGATACATAGTCCCATGAAATGTAACCAAAGAGTTGTGTAATGTTACGAGCAGGGCTAATTTTTCACAAAAATTTTGCCCATCCATGTCCAAAAACCTTGAATTGAAAGGCAAAAAAAATTGCAACCCGTCCCAAAACCGGTAATTTCTAAACCAACCTGTCCATGGAAAGGTTAAAGAAAACAACCCGTCCCAAAACCGGTTTGAAAATGAAAATACCCATCCCGCAATACGTATAAATAAGTCTCTTACAATGTTGGTAAATTAAAAAAAAAACAAAAAAACAAAAAACCGAAAGATGTCGACACGTGACTGGTTGCACTTGGAAACAATAGGATCTTGATAAATTATGCCTTCAATGCCCGTCAGTTGTTTGTCTTTTGTTGTCAATTCTCATCTTTCCAGTACACCCCATTCTAATTTCCATTGCCACCATCATTTCTTTCTATTTCTTGTCCCTCAATCTCCCATTTCTTTCCCCACACTCTATCCTCAAGGTGTTTCCATCAACCGTCATCGCCCGTTTGTCACCACCCGCATTCCCTCCACAATAGGGGTTTTTCTAAACAAAACCTAATCAAAAGTCATCTACGTACTAGTTTGAAGTTAGAGACTTTAGATGCTTTGATGCGCATTTCATGTGCAAAAATTCCAGTTGAAAACATCAATTGGAATGCAGTGATGCTTGTTTGGAGAAACATGAAGGATAAAAGAATTCATCCACTTCTTTGAAGGGTGAGTAGCTCTTTATTTTTAAATCTTTGAACATGTTTTTATATATTAATTCTTCTTCAATTGCTAAGTTTACCTCAATTATAATCTTTGGCATTATGTTAAAAAGGTTCTAAATTTTGTGGTTGATGGATTAAATGTATGTAGGTGTATCAAGCACTTCAAGATGGATATTTTGATTGGGTATTAGTGGTTTGATTGCATTATGCTTACATTCACATGTCATATATGACATAATGTAATTGATATTTGTACCATTTATAATTTTTGGAAAAAATATAAAAAAAAACAATTATTTTTAGAACCCGTCCAAAGTGAATTTGACATGTCCAAAAACCAGCTCATTTTTTAAGAACATGTCCACTGGAAAGGTTTTTTTTTATGAACATGTCCCTGGATATGTTGGGGACCTTGTGAAAAATCACCATTGGTTACGAGGACGATTATCAGTGTATCGGGTGTTTTTAGTAAGTGAGGCATGTAGAACGAGCTTATTAAAGGACGCCATTATACATTTATACCTGACCTCATAGAACCAATACTGCACACAATCGTTTGTAGGGTTGTATCGGCTAATGACTGCTTGACACAATCAACTAAAATTGTACAACCAACTAAATCCTAAACCCTAAACAATCGACTACAATTGTACTCCACATGCCCCCCCACATTATGTCATGGACCAGCTCTGACACACAAGAATTCCTTCCTACTTTCATAGTTGCACAATTAGAATTATCATATTTGTGGATGGTTACCAAAGCTTGGTAAAGTTTTGGACTATAATTGATTTAAGGGGCTTTTCTCATCCATGTTTTTCAACTAAAAGTTGGTTTAGACTGTGATAAAGAAGTGCACTAGTCAAGAAGTTCAGGGGAATGGAGCAATATGATTGGTTATGAAATGACTTCTTCATTGGCCAAGGTTTACACTACACCCAAGACTTCTTCAATGAAGAACTTCAAGCATGGATGAAAAAATGACATGGATGCCAACATGGCAACACTTTTTTGCTAAGAGAGTTTTGTGAAGATCATGTTTCTTAGGCAACCTTAAACCCTCATACAAGAAACATGACCTCTAGAGAACTCCAACTTGAGGGATTTTTATTTACTTGTTTATTTTCCATCTTGTTTGCCTTACCAACGATTGCTTGAAATAGCCTTGATGGAAATTCTTGACCAACTAGTGCACTTCTTCACCATAGTCTAAATTGGCCTTCAGTCATGATTATCCCATATAGGGCCATCTTGCTTTGCATTCAAGCCTCTTGCTACATGGGAAAGTAGTAGGCATCCTACAAAGGCTCCTACCATGCAACATGGACCAATGTGGTCTTCCTCCCTAAAAGCCATAAAGAGGTTCATGGATAGCACTTTTGGGTAGTTGGAGTTCAAGTCAATGTCACCCCATAAGGTGCGTGGGCCTTATGTGGTCACCCTTCTTAATCGAACATTCTGACTTTAGTTGCTCATAACATTACACAACTCCTTGGTTGCATTTTGTGGGACCATGTATCACAAGAGCATGATTCTCCTTTAGTTCCAGGATATCTTGTTTATGGGGAGCACTCAATTTGTAAATTATGAACTTTTTGACAAGCAATTATAATATTAGAGTTTAACGTAAATAATATACACGCATTACGATGAGATTAAAATATGTGCTTAGACTATGGTATCCATTCTATGTTTAGTAGGTGACTCACCAACATCAATATTACTTAAGTTAGATGTGTGCTTATTTGGAATGTTTTGTCTTTGCACCTGCTTCTTGTAGAATATGAGACTATTAGCAAGTCCAATCGTGCTTGTAATCACGTGCCTCATTGCATATTTCGGAGCTCATATGAAAATTTAATTCCTTATCAAAGTGAATATTCTCTTGCTCATTAAGTGGTCATCCAAGTCCCCCCAATTATGTTGCCTATTAGCCTAGAAGCCTAGAATGGTTAGCATATTTTGAGATCTCACATAGTCCAATTTCTTTTGGATGTACATTTTTAGATCCACACCTATTCACATACAACTCAAATTTAGGTGTCCAAATTTTTGCTATGTTGGATTTAGGCACTTCTTCCTTAAGATCATTGGATATGTAAGACTACTCAAAGGATCTTATTATATACTATATTATAGACTTTTCGCAAAAAAAAAACCACCTTTGACATGAGGCAATAAGTATTAGCCCTCAACCATGCTTTATACCCACAACTCAAGTTCACATATGAGATTGCGGCTTTGATCAAAGGTGAACTCTCTCTCTCTCTCTCTCTCTCTCTCTCTCTCTCTACAAGGTGTATGTGATCATTTCAAAGAGAAAAATATCTTCATATTAACCTCTACTAACTTTTGCATCTCAACTATGCTTATGATATTTGAAATGACAACATGTTTGATTTGCAACTACTCACTTGATGAGACAAATTTTAATTTCATTCAATAACCAAAATTGTTTGTGGAATAAGGCCAAACACCTTGCATCATTAATTCTACCAATAAGGGTTTTTAATCCATTGGCACATATTTCATGATCAAGTAGCACAATATTTTCTTCCACCTTTATGTATCTTCAATGTTTGCACACTTGAGGTCGTAGTAAGTATTTGGAGATGTTTTTCAAATGTATCATCTCCTCCATGGATGGCTAATGATACAATTTTATTAAGTTCTTTTGTGTGTTGTCATCCTACTTATTTCTATTATGTTGCTAGAGTATAAAGTGTGTACTAGATTATGGCCATTGGATGGACTAAACCAAGCGACAAGTGGCCATGAGTTGGACCCACCCATTGGCCATTATCATATGTAAACAATGATCATGACGAGATTTTGTACATTGTTTAGAACACCGCAAACAATTTGTTGGACCATATTACATTGTGGGTGAAGTAGATGTGCTCGGGGTGTGTGATTTTGCCATAAGACACTTCAAGCACATGGAATAACCTCTTCATGGTGGAAACTATAAGGTGGCCATTTATATATAGTGTTGCAAACTAGGGTATACAACGAGTCATCATCATGACAAAACATGAACTAAAACTAGCGATGTGTAACTAGGGATCAAGAAAGCACATGAGGGTGCTAGGACTTTTGGCACTATTCCACCATCCCTCTCTTTGATCAATGTGGAGGATAATTTAAAAGGACTACACCTAATTATGATCCTTACCCAAAAATGACCCATATATTATCTTTTAAGAATATACATGCACTAAGCATGAGAACATACTATGATTAGTTTTGGACACAAGGTAGGTCAAGAAAAAAATGGATGTAAGCAAGGCAAATATAGTGTATCTTAATTTCAAATGTCAATTCTCAATTCTCAAAAGTTTTAGGTAAGCATTGTAGAAGACACATCATGTACAATTACTTACAAAACTAAGTACACTTTGAACATACTCATCTTCAACAAACAATTCACGTCTTTTTTTAATTTGAAAATTGGATATGTTACTACACAAACTTGTGTACATGTATGCAAAACTTCACATTGCATTGATAATAAGAAAGTATGTTGCAAAGTCAAATGAGAAACTATATACATATACTTAGTTTTGTTCAAGTTGCCTACAAAATCTTTAGTAATTGGTCTAGTAATCCCTACTCTTTAACATAACGTTAATTCTTTGTGGCATGCTCTCATAAAAGTGCCATGCAATCATGTTCACTAAAATTGGGATACATTAAACACACATGCTCCCACAATTCTTGGATACTTGTTGGAGGTGTCGTAAACATGTTCTCACACGTCTCGTCATTGAAAATCACGTGTTTCTAAATTATAATCATCAATGGTCAAATTCTCATACCTTTGAGCAAACCTCAAGTGTACGAGAACATGTTTACGACTCGAAAATGACTTCCTTTGTTGCACTTGTGCATCCAATCCAACCTCTCTCAAAGCACGCCTCACAGTGATGTCGGACAACAAGCTACATGTTTTATATCGAAATTGTTTTGCTATCGCAAGTGCAGTTTCCAAGTCGACCTTCGTTAACAAGAGTGACACAATGCCTCTTCTCTTGGTCTGCAAGAAGCTTTGGACACCTTCTTCTTTGTTTCTCAATCTCGCCCCCTACATCCTTCCTCAAATGCACTACAAGAGATTGGTTCATGCCCACTAAAGTGGCAACTTTGCGAGTAGAAGCACCGCTTTTAAGTTGCACCAAAGCTTGGTGCTTTTGTTCTGGAGATAACGGAAGCATACGGCTACAAACGATTTTACAAATTGCACCTCACATACTCTAGAACCAAGGCTACACAATGCACAAGAAAATCTCATAACATTCCCAACTACGCAATGCACATAGAGATGTCAATGTTGGAAAAGTGGCGGCCAACAAAAGAGAGTATTATAACCCTAATCACTTCAACATTTCCTATTTTAGAAACCCTAAACCCTTTTCGTTTTTTGGTTTCACATTTATGTAATTGATTACTTAGACTCTTGCTTTGATAACTTGATCACTTTGTTTTCTAACTTGAATCGGCTAACAATGGGAGCCAAAGTTGAGTTTGTGTACAATGTACTTAGTTTTGTGCATAATTGTATGCAACTAGCCCTCACAAATGTTGCACACTTTGTTTTGCTTTTTAGAGGTTAAACTTCATTATTTGTAGCTTTAATGGTTAAGCCCTTTGGTTCTAGCACTTTTGAAGATTACAAAGAAGTCTCTACAGTAACTCTTGTGTCCAACCCTCAACTAAATATATATTATATATATATAAATATGAAACATATGCTAAACATATAAACACCCTGCTGTAAAATAAGTAAAGCCATATTAATCTATCTAGAGAGCAAATCAGTAGTGTTTTATTACGTGCATTGGCCAACAATGCCAAGTTAACTTACTAATTCAAAGGAATCATGACCTATTGGTTGATGGGGATCGGGTATTAGCTTTATGATAGCTTTGTGCGGCAACAAGGTGGTTGCATGGGGTGTTGTCCGAGAACAAAGGAATGGGGCAATGGGGGAAGTGGCAACCAAGGAGGTTGTTATCGGTCAAATTAGGTTGGTATTGGCATTGGGGAAAGTTGGGGTTCGAAGTCAAGTAGCATCTAATGACGAACATCCACAATACTTAGTGAATTATGTAGCCAATATGTAATATGTCTATACTCATATTGGCAGCTCCCCTTTGTCATAGGCCGTTCCGTTGTGGGTGCCCCTCAAGAGCTTAATAGCAAGCCCAGTCGTTCCTGGATCTGCATATGCATCCGGGAATGAAAAGTGGCCTCCATCCATAATGCAGATGCAGACCCAAGCAAAACTGTCACTCATTCTGCATTGCTTTCATCAGAATTTCCTCTAAAATGATTTGTAGTTTTATGAAGTCATGAACTTCAACCAGTTAGTTCTCAAACTCATCTGTGCTTCATGCGTAACTAGTATTTTATTCCTGGTTTACCCTAAACCTCAACCGGTTATTTCTCAAACTCATTCCTAATCTTGCGCGTAACTAGAATTATCTCATGGTTTACCTTAAACCTCGTCATTCACTAGGACCCTACCATATTGAGCTGTCTTTAGTTAAAAGCCGCCATGAAGTTATTTGTCCTTAGTTGATAGCAGGCTCCCTGCATATCTCGACGAAATGCAAGGAATTCTACACTTTCTGTATTATTTTACATCCAATTTTAGCAAATAGCAGGGCGACTGGGCCAATATCCTGCATCTGCATCGCGGTTGAAAAAGCGCAAATGCAGATACATGTGCAGGGTCACTGGGCTTGCCCTAATAGAGAGAGTTGTTGTAAAAATAGATTTGTTGCAATAACATTTATTTTTCCTTTGCAGCCATGACGTGGGTTTTTTCTAGTGGTTGCTTCTTCTGAGATTTTGTGGCAAGCAGGTGCTATTAATACAACTCCTGGAAATCTCTGTTCCAACAAAATAATACATTCTTCCCTCCAACTTTGCCACATGTCATATCCAGATTGGTCTCTTGCACCGACGTGGAATGTGCATTCCAGCACTATGTAGTAAAAGAACAAGTAGAGCGCACTCTTCGGTAATGGGAAAAGGGTTGGGGGATGTGCTGTGAAGAGAGAGGCTTCAAGGCTTGTCAAGGCATGGGGTGCAAGAGTCCCAGTGATTCTTGAAGGTTCTTGAAGGTCCCCAGGCACACTCCACCACCAGGACCTTGATTTGCAAACCTCTGCACCGTTGAGGCCAGGAGCAGGAGCTACCAATGACGATCACCAAGATATTTGTTGTGTACGCATTTTCACCAATTTGATTCTTTATAATTAATTACCACTTCCAGTGTCTAGCATTGCAGCGATGCAAAAAGAGAAAGATGAATGTGTATCTGTGTTTTGATTATTGGAATTTGGGTGACGATTATTGGCCTTCAAGGATTCCATGGCTGTGAGTGAAACCAGAATGTCATATGATTCAGGCAGTCACAACCGATGTTGCAATTACTATTGCCTACTGAATTGCTTCTTGTAGGTTGAGAGATTCGTGCACAAATTATAGAATTGATGGAGATCGTGGCAAATTGCACGAGAGGTGAAAGCACCCACTGAGTGATTCCAAGTGGTTTTTGGCCATATTTTTAATACGTTGTAGGGTATTGGATATGCGCATGGGGTGAACATAGAAGTGGTTGTGTCAGTAATTATGGGCTCTGCATATCTCGGTGCAGCAAAGTATGACGTTTTTACCTGAAATTCCTTCCTGGGTCCTCTCAAATGCCCCAAAATGATGTTTGAAACATCCAAAATCATGGCTTTCATTATGCCACTCCCAAAGGAAACTTATGCGAAATTGGGTTCGCTCATCTTTTGTGTGCGTCTCTCGAGTCTTCCAAGAACCAGGATGAAATATCAATATTTTATATATGAAACCCTTATACAATGAGGCAATTTGCATGCCATGAGACACTCGATTTTGTCATCTTATAGCCCAAAAATCATCGTAATCAAACCCTTAAGATATAACATAATTCACACACAATTATGTGAGGCACTTCTCACTGGTGTTGTGCAATGAAGAAAGATAATGCTTCTTTTTATTTTGAAGAAATTGGCTTGTCAAGAGAAGATGACCCCATGAAAAAAGGTATTTGACACATATGCTCGATGTAAGCCTTCTGGCATGGATATGTAATACCACTAACAAATTGTGTGGTCACTATGCCGTGTCCCGAATCAGTCAAAAACTCTTGTTATATGGGATTGGTTGTCGAATCTGTTATAAACTCACAAGCTAACATCATGTCTCCTACATTGTGAAATCTTGAGCCACTCGTGACAATTTGTTCATCTGGTGACACAATGCTTGCTGTTTCAGTATGAATCATGCCAAACATTCATTTATCAGGTCACTTTGATTCATGAGAACAGTGGAGTACGGTCCTGACAAATCTCATTACCGTGATTACCATGTCAGCTATTACTCGATGTATGGCCATGTGGAGCAGTTGGCCCAGGAAATCACCAAGGGTGCAAATGCTGTTGAAGGTGTTGAGGCAACAATATACCAAGTAAGATTCACCTCCCTTGCCCCCTCATTGCCTTGGTGATGACCCAATTCTTGAAACAAGAGGCATGACAGCCCGGAGGGTGACTTTGTGAAACTTTAACGTTCAAAGGAACGTGGTTTTTATGCACTACTTGAACGTAATTTCTGTCACGTTCCTTCATTTTTGTTTTGTTTTGCATATCACAGTGAAGTTACATGACAATGAAGTCACTCATACAGCATTGATCTCCAAATGTTGCTGTCCTTGCAAGTATGCCATCAAAAAGGGCTTCCCAAGTTTTGGATGGTTGGATCAACCCAATTCAAAGTTGGAAACTTTCAAGCCACAGAATTTAGAATGTTCATTGGACACACTTTTCTAAAAACAATGTGAGGATTGGGCAAAATAATCTTATGGATTTTTCGTTGACTTTAGAATATGCGAGTTTATATGTGAAGCATATTTTACGCTTGATGGTGATCATTTTGACAATCTTGACACTTCTAGAAACTGAATTGGGACACTTTGAATAGGGGTCACACTCTGCGAGTTTTTGTTTAAAATGTGATAATGTAGGTGAAGCATATAAAAAATATGTCACAAAAGTCGATAATGATTCTCTTGGTTAATTCCACAAAGTACGACATCATCCACTCAATGCTCAAAGGTCCAGGCGGCCCATTCTTAAAGGTCATATGAAGGGGTTTGAGATGACTTCTTCATATTTTTGACTAAAAATGTCAAAAGGGACCCCACTAGAATATAGCTCTTTCCACCTAAACATTATTTCAATTAGAGCATACATATATGTAGAATGATTTACAAGGAGATTCAAGCTCATATAAACGAGCTTAGACTCAAATACATATCATGGGTATGTGAGCATCATGTTCACAAATGACTTCATTTTCACTTCCTCTTATTGAGAGGTTGTACTAAATACGCACTAGATATGGAAATCTTCAACACATAGACAAGATAGAGCATTATTTCATGTGATATTTGTTGAGGATCCATAAAAATTATCATGTATCTCGTATAAACACACCCCCGGTCTTTTAATCCTTAAACGCTCTAGAGGCCCAAACTGGGTTTCTCCATGCACAAAAACATGTCTTTGAACTACATATTTCTATATTTAGGTACATGTGAGAATTGATCCTATCTACAATTGATTTATTTTTCAAGTGCAATTTTTAAATCAATTGAATGCCTTGATGTTATTGAAGATTTAACATTATTAAATCTTCAAATTTAATGCAAATTTAATGCATTAAATCCTAAATGCCTTGGATGCAAGTGCAAACATTATTATTTGATCACCATTGTCAAGTATTTTCTCCTCAATGTAAGAGAATATATAAAATAAGGTTTCCAACTTATAAATACATAAAACATGAATCATGAACTTGGTGAGGCCCATATAAATTATGTATATGGCCATATATCGAGACAATGCTTCCTTCAAGGGTTAAGGATTGATTTGCCTTGACATACGATTCGTGTATTGTTTGTTTGTACCTAAGATAGATGGATCTTAAATGGTTTACTTATTCTAAACACCCCACTTCTCCTAGGATACGAAACATGCAACCAATAACACAAGATGGTTAGCAAATGCAAATCAAGGCCATTGCCACTTTCTTCATAACTTTTTGGTCATATAGATTTGCCTCCCCCCAACCCAATCATGTTGACTATTAAACTCAAACTGATTATCATAGTTTGAGCATGCAGTCCAATCCCTTTCAAACACATGGCATAACACTCAAATATCGGTGCCCTTACTACCAGTGTCTGGGGAGATTCTTAGGCATAATCTGTCAGAATCCTTGTGCTTCCCAAGTCCAACCGGTTACATGTTGTGATCTCTCGGTTTTCCTTTATTAATTTTACCTGTATTCCATAGATTCCTCTACACACGATCGGTATGTTCCCGAAGCCTTGACCTTCAACCAGTTTTTTTCTCAAACACAAACCGCTTCATTTGTAATCACACCGGTTATCCCGATTAGTGTGTGTGACTATTCAGAATTATGTAGTGCAGTAACGGCTTCCTCAAGAGTTCAATTTTTATTAACAAAGGTTCAATAGAACCTTGTTCGGACATTACAGAACACAGATGAGTTTGCTCGGCAAAATGTTACGTTCTGTGTAACTCCGAATAAGCAACACACACTGACTGATTGGGAGAATCAGTGTCGCAGTTGGTTCTCCCCGTTCATCGCTGACTACATGTAAGACAATTAGCCTAGTAATATTTGAGGGTTCTTGCTTACTTACACCTTGTTTGTATGCCGCATTCATCAGGTGCCGGAGACGCTCTCGCAGGAGGTGCTGGGGAAGATGGGCGCCCCTCCCAAGGCCGGGCACCCTGTCATCCAGGCGACCCAGCTGCCGGATGCGGACGGGCTGATATTCGGCTTCCCGACGCGCTACGGCATGATGTGTGCCCAGTTCAAGGCGTTTCTGGACGCCACGGGGGGGCTGTGGCGCACGCAGGCGCTGGCCGGGAAGCCGGCGGGCTTGTTCGTCTCGACGGGCACCCAAGGAGGCGGTCAAGAAACAACGGCGTATGTAACCACCGTAACCACCGTACCCAACTTCCTCACTCGTCCTCCTCCTGGATCAGTGACCGCCGGGGAGATTCTTGAGCATGATCGGTCGAGATCTCAGTGTCTCCAAGTTCAACTGGCTACGTGTTGTGATCTTTCGGTTTTACTTTATTGATTTGAGGTGTATTCCATAGATCCCTCCAAAGCGATCGGTAACTCTTTTGAAGTCTTGATGAACTTCAACCGGTCATTTCTCAAACTTGATCAATCGGTTTATCTGTAACTCGCGGTCGGTTCTCCTCCTCCTGGATCAGTGTCCGCCGGGGAGATTCTTGGGCATGATCGGTTGAGATCACAGTGTTCCCAAGTTCAACTGGTTACGTGTTGTGATCTTTCGGTTTTACTTTACTGATTTGAGATAGATTCCATAGATCCCTCCAAAACGATCGGTAACTCTTTTGAAGTCTTATGAACTTGATCAATGGGTTTATCTGTAACTAGCGGTCTGTTCTCCCCGTTCATTGTTCATATACCATAGTGGGCACTCTATTTCATCTAGAAGTGTTGGAATGTAATTTCCACACGGTATGCAAGTGGGTCTTAGTCAATGTGAGCATGACATGTTAAGGAAGAAGAATTATTCTTTGGGGGCCGAAGTAGAGAGAATTATTCTCTACGGTAATTGTCACGTTTACCCCTAATAAAGTAGAGGTGTGGTGTCCGGATGTTTTTTCTTTGTCTGCACCCACTTCTTGTAGGATATGAGATACGGAAATTGTGTGAGATGGTTAGCAAATCCAAACAGTCTCCGTGACCATTAGGCTCATAGTTGTTGGAGCTCATATGAGTATTTTATTCATGACCAAAGTGGAAAGAGTCTCGTGCTCATTACGTGGTCATATAGCTTCATGTTGTAGCTCTTGATGAAAGGGTGAAGTTCTCCATGAGAGGGGTTATAAAATGAACTCTTGAAGGGTTCTTGATTACAATTGCAAATTTGAGACAATACAATTATAAGTAGAAGATTTATCTTTGATCCTCCTACAGAACCTAAGAAGTAAAAAATAAAAATCTAAAACTCTAAAAATCGTCTAATCACAAAATTCATTGTTTTGATGAGAAACTTAATACGATTAGCTAAAATTGTTGAAAAGTTGCAAACATAAAATGACATTGAAGTGATCAAATTATGAAAATATCTTTTGAGATGTGAGGCTGCGTGAGGTATAAAGGAGGAGGATGTATGAATTTTACTAGTGAAGCTTTTGGAGGTTATAGGAGAGTTTCAATAATTATGTGTGGAGGGAAAAAATGGGTTACAAGTTTCATTTTTGAGCAATATTCAATCATTTGAATTTGAGAGTGCCATATTGGGATGTTTAGGCCATTAAGGATTAGAATTTCTTGCAAGGAATCTTAAGGCTCAACTCATGATTGTTTGGGTTTTCATAATATAAAGATTAGGAGGTGATGAGCCTTGAGACAGTTAGAAGAAGGTGAAAATTTTAAGGAAAACAAATGTGCGAAGAGGGAGGAGGTCCCCTCTGCAAAAATAGTACCAACAACATCCTCATTCGCATGCCACCTTTTAAGAATTCAAGGTTCTATGTGTCCATATGTAGGGAATTCGTAAAATTGAGCATGAGTATCTCATATGTGCCATCTAGATCTACATCTAACAATAAAAATGACCAACCTTTGATGTTGAGGTTACCGTAATGTTGATGTGCACTTTTCATGGTTTCATATATTTTCAATCAACACCGCACCATTCAATACATAATCCAATCTTCTAAGCCTTGAAACGAGAAAATACATAGAATCACAAAAAAATTTAGATTGCAATGTTATGTTCAACTACAAAGTATTGAGGGGTTCAATGAACCTTTCACAGGTTGACGGCTGTAACTCAGTTGGTGCATCATGGAATGATATTTGTACCCATGGGTTACACGGGTGGTCCGGGCATGTTCAATCTATCAGAACCCAAGGGTGGTTCTGCATATGGATCCGGCACATTTGCAGGTGATGGTAGCCGACAACCAAGTAAATTGGAGCTTGAGCAAGCTTTTCATCAAGGCAAATACATTGCAAGCGTTGCCAAAAGACTTAAATGGGGGCCTTCATAACTTCAGTTGGTTAAGGTAGGTAAGTTAGTTGCAGCTCTTGAACACATCCAATGAATGAGGAGTTCACACCTCTAAAGTCTATGAGGTAGCCCAAATTTAGCTCTTCAAGTCATAAAAGGACAACTTGGAAGCGTAATGTACTAGGTTTTGAGCCATTATGGTTGTTCACGTAAATGATGGTGATCACCTACTTATATTATGCAAGTTGTTTGAGTGATAGTAGTACTAGGAGTCTACTTAGCACTCCTCAATATTTGTTGTTGAGATCTAGGGTGTTGAAATATGATATTGTTGGCAAGTGTAACCTTTTGGGTTGTATGAGTTACAGTGTTTAATTTGGGTCTTTGGAGCTCCAAAACTTCCCTATGAAAACTTGTAAACTAGCAAGTTTAAACAATCACATAAGGATAGTTTGTATGTTAGTGGAGAAGAAGATGATATGAGATGTTCAAATTTTGAAATTGCATTGCCCTTAAGAAGAATTCCTAAACAACTCCAAAGTTCCAAACTGAGATAAAATATATGTCAAGTTTAGTTTGCTTCCAACATATGAGCCCTAGACAATTGGCATGTCTCATTGAGAGAAATATGCAAATCTATCAATGTGATAGCTTTATAGCTTTTTTGGTGATGCATAATAGTTTTCTAGCAACATGTGTCAATTACCCAAGACATCATATGTTTGTGATGATTTTTTTTATTAGATTTTTTTTGATAATGGTGCTTCTAACAAGGTTCACATAACATATATCATCATCAAGTAGAGTTCAACACATCATCAAGCCATTGTATTAAGGCACACTTTCTAATACATGAGTCCTAGGCAAATCTATTACTAAAATAAACAAATCTATTACTATGGTACTACTATTGTATGTTAGATTAATGAGAGGCAGCTCATATACGATAATTCCCTCTCTATGTCTCTTAACCCTTGAGAATATATAATTGTTCAAATTGAGACAAAAAATAAGTGTTGAAATTGGTTCACCAACAAAATTGGACACTCCTACCTCTTTAAAGGTGAGACACCTACTGTGGACACCACTCATTTGGGAGGCATAAAGCCTAGTTTCATTTTTGGGCTTGGGTAAATGAGGTTGCATGAAGTAAGTTATGTGCTTTCAAGGGCATAACATTACTCAACACGTATTGTTTGTTCAACAGGCCCTGAAAATATAATAGTCGGATGCTCAAAAAGTTGAACATGAAACACAACTTTTTGAGCATCCGGCTGTTGTGTTTAGAGGGCCACTGAACAAACAATAGGTGCTAAGTGATGTTACGGGCGTTCAATGTTGGTTTCACTCTTTCATTTTGGAGTGAAGGAAACCAAAAGGAGTTTGCTCTACCCAGACTCGCTCCGATTCTGGAAAGGACAATCCGACGGCGATGGCAACGGCGACGGACGAAAGAAGGTGGGTTTCTATATACCTCCGTCCGTCGCCGTCGCCGTCGAAGAGAGAGACGAGAGAAAGAGAAGAAAAAGAGAAAGAGAGAGAGAGAGCGTGCCTGTGGCGTGCATGAAGGAGGAGGAACGACGGCCTCCGCCATGGCCACACGCGTGCCAAGCTTTTTGCTCTACCCCTGGTGCCCCGCCTCACAATTGCGAACTTACCTCATCGGAGCATTGGTTCCTTATCTTCCTCCTCCCTCCATCCTTTTCCATCGTCACTTCTTCCTCAACATCAAATTGCTCAACCTCTGTATTCGATTGAACTCGATTTTGTGTACTTTCTGGTAAGTGTGCTCTGGCATTGTGTTTGGCACGCATACGATTTGAATTCGACATTTTAGAATTGATTGAATTTTCATTAATACCAGTTGCGTAGATTGGTGAGTACTTCGGCTCCTACTCTACCCCTGCTCACATTCACCTCATCGAGCTTTCCTTGCTTATCGTCCTCCTTCGCCCTTCCACTTTTCCATGTCCACTCGCTCCCACATCTTTACGCTACTTCCTATTTCCAACGTCTGTATTTGATCGCTCTGAATTCTGTGCAGTTTTTGGTAATGTTGCACTCATGTTGTCTGGGAAAGACGCAGTCGAGTAGACTTTGCGATCTGTGAATTTTTGAATCTCCAGTTAGACTAGTTGGGCTTGACCTGAGGCCCCTGGTTTGGTTGCGCTCCACAGGCTCCAGTAGATATTTGGTCTTTTTTTTCTTAGTTTTGAAAATGCTGCAATCAAAATTCCGTGTTGTCCTCACACCACATTAATTTCCTGACCTTTCTGTTTGATCGACGTGGATTCTGTATGATATTTTATATAATTATTCTTTGATGTTGTGTCTGGAACGTACACACACGAGTTTAGAACTCGTGATTTCTGAATGTTGTGTTAGAATAGTTGCGGTTGAATGATGAAACCTCGGCTCCTGGTTTACTTCGTGTTCAACAGGCGCCATTAGATACTAATTTTGTGAATTGCTACGCATTCAAGTAGGAAAGGCCTCTGCCACTCCATGTGTGAGGATGAATTTAGTCTGCTCAATTTGATGGCGGATGTGGAACAGCTTATACTTCAGCGCTGCTGGAGTGTATTGTACATCATTCAGAGTTAGGGATGTGTAGAAATGATTAGGGATTCTCGTGTCCCGAGCCTCTTTGCTGTGGAAACAAGTCACTCTGTCGGGAGTCTTTGTTTCCATGGATTGAATACTCGACTCTCAAGAGAAGTGCAGCAAAATTTCTGATCAGCTGAAGTTTTCGTACAGGGCCTGTTGCAATTTGTGTCGAAGGTCGAAGGCTACGCCTCATGATGCGAGCTCCTATCCCTGTGTGTACATATTCTCTCCTCCTCGTCTTGTGGTTCGATGACAGTTTCATTCCAAAAACAAACTGTTTGATCAATCTGGTCGTGTTTTTTGTGAGATTCTAAGTTTCACGAGAGTGCAAGAATATAAATTGTTTGAGGATATAATGTCATCTATCCTCATCACTAGTTTCCGATCACAAAGCTCATAAAACAAACTAAGCGGTCCTCTATACTCTAGCGTGTAGGCGGGCTTGACAACGATATTTCACAGATAATGTTAGAGATACTTGGCAAAGACTATTCAATTAACTGCTGAGGCGACATACAAGACAAAGTCATCCGCAACATGCGTCCAATCCTCTTCAGTTTCTCATCAACAGACCGCAAAGTGCTTCTACATCTCTGTACCATGCGGACAAAATTGTAGCGGAATATTGTAACGAATCCATACGGTCGCCTACAGTGAAGAAATGAAGGGAACTTCGCACGATCAATATTACTTGGATGAAATCAGGGACCTGTCATTCTATATATGCACTCTAGACACATCACTAGACCTGAAATTTTCTATTTGTCATCGATGTGTGCAGATGTATCTCGTTAGTATGGTACTTTGAAATCGAGAAACACCTGATTCATTGCCCGTGTCAAGATCAAGCGGTGCTTGGAGTTCCCAGAGATCCGGAAGATGGATGCTGTGGTGAGACACACCGTGAGCATTGTGTTGCCTGCCTTCTCACCTGTGGTCAGCGGTCAGCGTCTGGTAGCAGGCAAGACACATTCGTTGAAATTTGCGGGAGCTGGAAATGAAGAAGGAAAGCTGAGGTTAGCTTTCTCGATCCTTTTCAAATATGTCCTTCTATATTGTCTTCAAGTCCCGGTTGCTTCAGTGAAAGTTCTGGCTTCAGCAGCTCTTAGAATGAGACTCTCTCGTTTTTAGAAGCTCTTTGAGACGTTTACGAGGAACAAATCGTCGTCTGTCTCGCAATAGAGTCCCTTGATCCGCGTGCCTTTGCGAGTTGTTGAGGCACATCCCTTAGCTTGGTAATAATGTTTCCATCGGCTGTTGAAACCCGGAACTGAAAATCTTTAGATTTGTCAAACGGATATCGGACTAAATTTCACAATTGGATTGTAGGAGTAAAGGAAGCTTTCACGTGAGATGTGCAACGGGCGAGCAAAGGAGGAGCAGCACAACGACCGGTACTCAGTTGCCACCGTTCAGTTCTTTTCAAGTGACCTCCTGAGCAGCTACGTTTTTGCGTAGGCTAGTGGGATCGGTGTTTCCTCAAGTTGCGTTCCCTGCATGTGAATAATTTTGTGCATATACAAGGAGTCTTTAGCCTACGTGCGTAATTGGAGATCTTGCAAATGAAGCAGGGCTGTTGGTGCAGGTTTGATGAATGGTGAGGCGCAAGACTACTATGACGTGCTAGGTGTGTCCTCGGCAGCCTCTCCTGCGGATATTCGTAAGGCTTACAGGACGCTCCAAAAGAAGCACCACCCTGACATCGCTGGTGCAGAGGTTTGTGAAGCTGAACCTTTGCAATAACTCTTGTGTACATGTTTCAATGAAGATCTACTTCAATGCTTTGGAAGAACATGATTGTTTTCTAGACAATCGTTTGGTATCGTCCAGAATTTACTGCTCTTTAGCCATTTGTGTACAACCTTATATTTCTCCTGTATGTTACACGATGATTGTGTCTGCTATTGCACATTGAGGTCTAACTTGAATGAATCAACGTTGTCATGATTATTGATTGGAGCAGGGTCACAGGATGACATTGCTGTTAAATGAAGCGTACGCAACCTTAATGGATGACAGTCTTCGTGGGGCTTACAATGAAGCGCACTCACACAAGGCAGCTATGCGAGCAGCTGGACATACCACCTTCTCTGGATCGCCATTTAGTCAGTGGGTGGGACCAGACCGACCTCAAGGATTATTTGTAGATGAGAACATTTGCATTGGTACGCCTTCCATTGTGTTCACCTCTGAATATTTATATGTTCTACCGCAGACGAATATTGTCCAACAGTTATGTCTGCTTGCTTAATCATTTGTCTTGAAGTCTTGTTTGTATATAGGCGATCTTAGAATCTTGATCTGTTTCGTGCACTGATGCGACTATGACCACACTCGAAATCATAATGGTCATAGACTTCAGCTCGATTGCTCTGTTATGTGCTCAAACAAAAACTCCGCTATGCTTGTCACAGGTTGTCGAGAATGTACCTATGCAGCCAGCAAGACATTCGTCATGGACGATTCAGAGGGTACAGCTCGTGTGTGCAAGCAGTGGGCCGATCCTGAACCTTTAATCAAGGTCTTTGCCCTATGCTCTCATCCTCCTGTCATGGTCATGGCAGTTTCATATATAATAGAATACCTTAGGAGGCTAGGGGTTAGTAGAAAGGCAGTCTCAATCTTTAGAGTCAAGTATGATCTCACTATTACTGTTATAAAATCCCAGGTGGCAATCGAGGTTTGTCCTGTGAATTGCATACACTATGTGGAGAGGGAAGACCTGCCGATTCTGGAGTACCTCATACGCCCACAACAAAAGTCGAGCAATGGAGTTTATGGAGGTGGGTGGGAACGTCCTAGGAATGTTTTCATGGCTGCTCGGACGTTCAAGCGTCAGGTGGAGGACAATAAGATGCGTGCAGCAGGTATGGTCCGATCCCTTATAAAAATGGTACCATCCTTGGAAATGAGCATTAAGATGGCAATGTCATTGTCATTCAAATTCTGGGAGGTCATCCATACATGCCTGGTTTCATAATGCAATTAGCATCTCACTTTTCCTCTCAGTCCTGCAAAGCTGATAATTTCAAGTAGTTCATCTGGTCTAAGACGAAGCAATGTTCTCTGAAGCAACTCCTTCAAAATTGTTGACATCTCCACACATTCTTTCTTCAGTGCTCTCCTTGTTTTTTTGAGGATGCTGTCTTCGCCGTGTTCTTTGGCTACTCAGATTACAAATATAGGAGCAGCACTGTAATAATAACGCATTTCATATTTTCCTTCTATTCTTGTATTGCTTTTACTTATATAGTTCACTAAAATGCTTTCTTTCTCAAACCTGACAGGGCCAGCATCAGTCGAAACCCCTGCACAGAAAAAAGCTCGCATGGAAGCAGACCTGAAGATTAAGGCTGGGGCATTTTGGAAATTGTGGTCATGGAGTTTGCGGCCCATGTCATGGCAGCAAGAAACTTCAGGACAGGGCCTAGGGAGAAGTGAGGGTACACCAATGGAGTGGCCTTGGAAAGGTCTGTTTGGTCGCTCCTCCACATCTGAGCTTCTCACATTTCCAGTCTCTGCCGCAGAGGTCCCAAAGGTATGTGAAAACCCGTCTTCTGCTGCCTCTGCTGCTTCTGATGTCTCAATCTTTCAATGTAAATTATCGATATTTGCATTTCTTATGTTTTTTGAATAATTGAAGTCAATACCTAAAATCGATGGTAATGCTTGTATTGTGATTAGAGAGAAGGTAGCTGCCAACATATCCAGCACTGTTCCTTGTAGATAGGGATTTCACTGGAAATGTGTGCAAATGAGGTTAATTCATACAGATCTGAACAAGAATCTCACCTGATTTGGATGAGACTTGGTATTAGGCTCTTGTATTCCATACAGTATCAATATGTCAAATTGATAACAATTCTGATACATGCAGGTAGTATCATTAGTTCAAAATTGGGCAACCACATTTGCATCTTCTAGTGAGCTACCACTGCCCATGCCCTTCCGAACCGATCCACTTCCCAATGGAGTCAAACTTACACTTGTCACAGCTGACAATGGTATGCTGTATGCACTTGGGGCACTAGTTGCAACAGTGGAGGAGGTACATGATAACACATCAAACGTGGAAAAAGCAGCACTTGGTGAACCGTTTGTGATTACAAACAAAGAAATTGATGAGAAGTTCAGGTTCATTGTGACCAGGGAGGGAACTACAGGCACGCAACCCCTCCCTGGGGAAGGGCGCATACTCAAACTCTTGAAGGATGCATTGGCTGGGCGGGACGCGTCCTACGCTGCATATAACATTCCTCGGAGCTAAACATTCTTGCAAGGTTATGTAAGAACGTCTTCATAAACTTTACCTCAGAAAACTTCAGGAAATGTTCTCTCAAAACCTCATGAGGTATACAATCAGTCGACCATACTTGTACAGACCACTCTGCTCGGGTGCTTAGCAGTTACTCTTCTCCACTTTCTTATGTAGAATATCTTACATGTTATATACATAGAAGGTGAAATATATATCTATATTGACTACTGCATGGGTGCGATTCTATCATCCTAAAATTCATGGGAGGAGTTGCCAATGAGAATCAAGAGACGCATGAACCTGATTTGTCTTGGGCGTTCAAAAAATCGGTTCTCCTAGTTGTGAAGTAGTTTGATAGAGATCTGTAGCTCTTTGTATATATTATATCATAACTGATGTTTATTACTTCTGTTGCATTTGTACATGTAAACAGTGTCAATGATCTTTCTTGTGTACCATAATATGTGACCAGAAAGCATCAATGCAAAGTTGTTGTCCTCTATTGCACCCCTTTGAGCTGTTTTGGCGCATAAGGGAGTTTTAAATAGCAAGTAAAACGTCATATACAAAAAAAAAAAAAAAAAAAGTTCTACCGGCTTGGTGCTGTGGAGGATTTTGGTTGACTGAGTTTGACTGCAATGGTGGATAGATTTTTGTTTAATGCAGAAAAGCCGTCAAGAACTTTCTCAAGCTTGTTATTGACACGCTCTAGTATCTGGAGGTCGGGATGTTGACCTCCTTCTATGTGGTTTACTCTATTCTCCATGTGCTGCATGTGCTGGGTGAGTAGGTCCATCATCAACTCGGCGCGGTTCTTCATTGCCTCCTCCCTCTTCTCTGATGTCTGCAGCAAAGCGATTCCAAGGTAAAAAAAAGGTGTCTATCAGTGACTTACAAGAAAGGATTTAGCACTCGTCAAATTTCTCTCAAGATTGATAATGATCACAATTAAGATTATTTCCCATGCCTACAAAACATCTGTCCAATATAGTAAGCTGTCAAAATTTAGACCATTATTGAATACCTGGAGCTGCACTTGCATAAGCCGCTGCATCTCCTTGATTGCACTTCCACAATCTTTACCTCTCTTTGAGGATTGTCCACCTTGTCTGCTGGGTTCACTGGGTGCTGCAGCATTGAGGACTGTACCTACAGATCGATGATGATAATCTTCGACAACTGCAGAAGTCTTGGGAGGGTGAGAGGTTGTCACGAGTGCCTGATTCTTTCCTGAAACTTCAAACCACACATCGTAAAACTTGGGTTTGAGAAGTTCCCTGCCCACAATGCTGGGATTCCAGGACGGGTCAGTTCGTGCAGCTTTGGCAGACATATACCTGTACACAAAAAGTATGTCATGAGGACTAGAAACTTGTGCTATTCCTACACCATTCCCATGCATTAATAAGCCACAATATGCAGATAGTAATAGACTCCTGCATCATTTTAGTAACCATCAACCTTCATTGCCATCCACTTCAGAGTACATAAGATTCTTCAGCCTTGTGAGCTCGTTTGCTTTCTATTTAGACATGAGGAACAAATCTCCAGGAATTAGGGTCCTCATCTCTAAGAATGAATGCTTAGCACAGTCGAGTGCAAACTCCGATCAGTCCTCACCCCATTATGAGCCTATCTTAAGACGTAAAGCCTTCACACATTCTCAAATTTAGGTTTAAAATTCGAACTTTTTCTCTTAATTGGCTTTTGAAGCTTGCATAAAAATGTCTTTGATTCCCAGTCCCACTAAACACTCTTATGACGATTAATAATGTTATTAATAGATATCCACACGATTTTTTTAAATAAAAAGAATTAGTGTGTGCAAAACTGCGAACTATATCGGATATGGTTGCTAATTACAGCAAAAGGTTCAAAGTAGAGATACCACTGGAGAGATAAGTACCTGTAATCTGTACATTCACGCCGCACACTCCAGTACTTGCTTTGGCATTGTTTCTTCGTGAAATGCTTTCCAAACTGATCCTGCATGGCTTTAAGTATGGGCGTCCACTTCTTCTGATACTTCACTTGGCCATTACTTTCCTCCCACAAGCGTCGGTGTATAGCATCATATGTCTCGAAAAGAAACCTGACAGATTCATCTGTCCACGTGACATTGCCATCGGCATCTTGTCCAGCTCTTTTTCGTTTCTTCAAAATGGCTTCCTCCTTGTTCCTATCGGAGTCGTCACTGCTCGATTCAGTCTCTGAAGAAGATGCCAGTATTTCAAAATTCATGGAGTCCTTCGGGTGTCCACTCTTGGAAGCTCCATATCTTTCTCTTGTATTCTCCTGTTTATGTTTCTTCTTTTTGACCTGCTGGAATACAGCACAGGATGTCACATTGACATGGTGCTCTTCGTAGAGTTTGCATTTGGAATAACATACACATTAGTTTCACTTTATTTCACTTCATCCTAATCTGCAAACAGACACTTGAACACTACTAGAGATTTTGTCTTTCTCCACATAGCATAATCCAAGAAACACAGGAGACTGAATCATTTACCTTGGCGCCATCTCTAGGTGCCTCAAGGGCTTGGAAATCCCACTCCTCCCGTTTCACCACTTGCGTTTTGGGACCTGCAATTGAGCCACAACGTAAATTTAAACTAAAGCCTTAAGGTCGCTGCTTGCATTCTGGCTGCTCTTTGTTTGCTCCTAAATCCTGCGACTGTGTCAACTATGGACATGAGGATGTCTAACTTTTGTAGACATAGAGCAGGTCAATCCATGAAGTGGCATACATATTTTATAAATTCCAGATCCCTCTATGATTTCCAAAACACCAATAGAAACATGCATAACACGTTTTTTACTAAATGTTCCCTTGTGCAAAGTAAAACTCAAACTCGACTCTAACCTACTGCGCTTAGCTGAAGCCATACCTGAATATGCAGTGACAACTGCAACAGCCTCGCTTTTTATGTGACTCGATATAATTCAAGAAGTTCAGTCCCTTTCTAAGATTTCAAGGCTTTGCAAACTGATGTTTCAAAGTTTCTAAAGCTGTAGCTTCTTCAAGCTCAATTTTGCCTTTGAAGTTCGTGACTCATGTACGTCCACTGCTGGTGTTCATAATTCACCGACTGACTCCTCATAGACCAACATTCGATCGCAGATAGAAATTTGCACAGTTGAATCCATTTTTTCTAAGTCATCTTCAGAGTCGAATCCTTTATTTATGACTTGTCGCAGGTTTAGCCTCTACCACCATACATTGGAATACCCTTCGTAAGGCCAGATGCATCTGAAAACTCCAAAACTACATACACGAATGTAGCCACGAGTTGTGATCCAGGCTAAAAATATATGAATGGCAATTGAAAAATTGCCATCTTTCGAATGTAAGAAGATATGAAGGTGAGAAGATTAACGTCCTCTCGTACTCTGTAGCCAAAATCGTGGAAAAGAACTAGTACAGCCACGCTGAGGGGACAACGTAAAATGGCTTCAAAGAATTGAGGTACCTCCAAAGTTAGCTTCTGCGATATATTTTTATGTGTAATGAAATGCTTCAACATATCCGCTAACTTAGTTTACGTTTCCAAATTTCTTTCTGATGAATACTGAGAACTCGGAAAACCTTCCGTGAAGAATATTCCTTTACATTTCAGGAGGCGCAATACTTCCAGAGGTGGTGTATGGAAAGTGCAAATTCAGGATTAACATGTGGCAGCGCTAGTCGTGGGAAAATTTTATCATCCTTCCAGCGGCGAGATTAGGCAGGATTGAATATTTAAAGAAAAAGCGTTTCAAAATTTGCCACAAAACGACCAACTCCAATTCAGCTGTTGAAAGCGCACCTTTAGATCTTCTCGCGTTTGTCTCTTTAGCTTTCCCGCTCTTACTCGATTTCCGTTTCCCCTTAGACAGGCGATCCAATTCACCATCGCTAGATCCCTCACTCTCACCCGAATCCTCGCCTAGCGAGAGATCACTAGTTCCATCGCCATCGCCTTCTCGCTCCCCTACTTGGTTACCCTCCTGGTGTAACTGTGGCATAAATGAGCTCAATGGCGCTAGTCCCTGATCAGCACCCGAAGCGAACCTCTGCAAAGATGCTTGCGACTGCAACAAGCCTGGCTGACCGCCAAGCAAGCTCTGCCAATTAAAATTTAACCCTGACGACTGCGCCTGCAAGTGCTGCTGCTGTTGGTGTTGCTGCTGCTGCTGCTGCTGCTGTTGCTGTTGCTGCGACGGCGGAGGGAAAAAATGAATAGGCGAAAAAACGGAGGAATTTTCGCCAAAGCCTGGAGAGAAAGGAGGCAGATACTGAAGTCCGGTAGTCACCCTCGGCAGGCCGCCATCCGCTTCTTCGCCGAGGTTAGAATCCTGCGTTCGCAGTCCGTGGCTTCCACTTCCCCACAGACTGCTCCCCCAGGCTTGATTGTCGGCCTCCAGGCCCTGCTGATACTTCATTTTCTTTTCCAATCCGCGAGTGGGGACAAAGAGCTATCCCTCGCCGCCCGGCGCTCGCAGGAAGGGAAGGATGCAGCAGTACTGCGTGATGACCTAGAGGCACAGGGAGCGAAGGGGGAGAAGGACCTGCCTTTGCCTATAGCTTGCTTTTCCTCAACTTGTGTGCTGGTGGTCTCGTAGAAACGAGAAAGTAAGGGGGAAGAAGCTCCGAAGAATGTACCTGGCTACCGCGTGAGAAAGACGACGCAGCCTGCACGCTCGCCCGGCGTCTCTCCCGCACGACGTGGCCGTGGGTGCGTGTCCCCCTCCCCCCCCTACTGTTTCATCCATCATTTCCGCCTTTTCATTCGTTCGCAGCGGCTGTTCATCCGTGCCCGGGACTACTTTTCTCTCATTCATCCATTCATACATGACTACAGTTCAGATGAGTCACTGGCCAGAGGGAATTGTCGCATACATTATTAGAGTTATCACACAGGGCTGAACCCCAGGGTTTGATACTTCTTTGAGCAACTTTCTCTTAAGAACTTGTTTAGCTCGTGATGCATCAAAGCCGGCTTTGGAACTTGCGTGAAGCTTTTGGGATTTTCTTTTTGTCACCTTTCAAATTGTGAGAGAAGTGTAGGATCTAAAATAGGTTGTGTGCTTGGGTTCCGCTATCCTAAATCCCAGATCGGTTTATGCAACGCGAGCTTGGCCCACCCATTCTCTTAGTAGGACAAGCTAGAAAGCTGGTTTTTTTATAATTCGACAACACTCTTTGTGTATGATAATCTAAGCAGTAAGAAAACTTGGGTGGCTTTGTGTTGATTTTCATATACTCAACCTTTGGGACTAAAACCATGGTTTCAACTCCTTTACTTTACAAATAAATTTGTTGGTTGATCATCATTTGGGGCCAATTGCAATGCGTAGTTGGATTCTAGAACCTATCTAGAAATATGACTTATAATCCATGTCCAAATGGATTGCTTGAAAGTTAACACA
Organism: Polytrichum commune; assembly: GCA_950295325.1. Taxonomy (NCBI): domain Eukaryota; kingdom Viridiplantae; phylum Streptophyta; class Polytrichopsida; order Polytrichales; family Polytrichaceae; genus Polytrichum; species Polytrichum commune. The sequence goes on from OX485809.1 coordinate 32,352,705, forward strand.
TCGGGAGCAAGGCTCTAGAAATCAACTTTGAGAGTGCCCCTCCTTCATCCAACATAGAAGTCTTGAAACAATACACTTTCTGGAGGACATATTTTTCGCATCAAAATTGACATCGGAATTGCGTTCAAGCACCCCGTATTAGTATACTCTAAGCCATTTGAAAGGAATCAATCACAAAAATTTAGGGGGTCAAGATTTAATGTGGTATGGATGAGAGGTGAGTTCGTATGCAAGAATTGCCTTTTGCCATGTTTTACCGCCTTGGATGAATACTTTCCTCGCATGTAAATTTCTTGTGACACCTACCAATGGGGGAGGATGACAATGTTGATTACATTGTGAAGAAGTTGTTTTCTATTTAAAGATGTAAAGCCCTATCGAGACGGAATTTTGTAATGGGCGGGACCCTTATACCGCGGGATAAGGCAACTTGTGTTACCAACCTCACATCATCAATCTTTCCTATATCTAACAATTCAAATTTCTTAGTAGGTTGTCTGTTAAATAAGGTCCTCGGCCCGTGACCTTCTGCAAATACATGCCAAGCCTTGGGTGGGTCATATTTCATAGAATTCATGCCCCTAGGGTCTTACATGTCACAAATTAGTCCTAAATTGAGGTAAGAGATTTCACTATGAATTAGTCTAGTGAGGTAGATGTAAATAATTAGCCACAAACGTATAGGGGGTAGGTTTTGTGTAATGAAATCTCTCCCTCACCACTTGAGCTTTGCAGTTTCTACATAAACTCGTACATTGGGAAAGCAAAATCCCAATAAACTATTTTATATCCTAACATCTTCTATTTTTAAGAAGTTTTGATATTTGAGAATTATGTTCACTATTAAACGTAGCCTCAAATGGCATACAAGACCCAAATTTGGTCTTACATGGTCATATTAAAATGAATCAACTCTCAATTCGTAAGGGACTTGCTTTTTTTGGGGCCTCTACGTCCATGATGGATGAGTTTACATAGACACCATGAAGCTCCAACCCTCATGCATAATTGGTGGATGAAAGTGGGGTTTTATTCTCATCCAACTTCATTCGCCATCCCGAACAACCAATTATCACCTCTAGAAATATAATTTGGAATTAGTGCTTTTTATTTAGGCATGGAGGGAATGAGAGGAAATATGACCCCCTCATTAACCACTGGATTGAGGACAACATGGGTTCAAATCTACCTCCTCCAATAAGCATTCTTAAGTACTACACCATTTACAACTTTTAATATGAGTTGAAAGTTAAAGTGGGTAGAAAATACTAGGGTCCATTGGTTTGGGGTTGTATAAATTTCAAAAAAATAATAATCAAAATGAGTCAAAATACTTATTGAAGAAATTTATATTTTTGTATAATACTAATATTATATTTTCATTTCACAATAATTTGTGTTCATAAATAACATGGATTCCGTATTCCCATTTATAAACATATTCCACGGGCTCAAAAATGACATGGGTCAAGAAAATTTATATTAACCAAAAGATAATGTTACACCAAAACTATAGTAAGCCACATGAGCAAGTTTAAGGGCATGTTCGCTTGTCATGTAGCAAAGTCAACCATTGAGTAAGCTTATAGTAAGTAACCAAGTAAGTGGAGTGGCCAACTCAAATGGAACTCTACATCCATTGGCCTTAATAGCAACCATAAATACGTGGATTCCGCAATTAGGTTTTTTTCATTGCTCAACTACCTCAAACCAAATTTCTCATTGTCCGCTGCCCAAAATAATTTTTTTTGTTGCCCACTATGTGAAAAGAGCTTCAATTCTAGTAGCAAATATGTCCACGAAAACACCCAACTATGAACCAAACCTCAAATCTCACAAAATTTCACCTACATTTGAAGGCACTCACCCAAAATTGCAGGACATTCAACATTCTAGACCTAGTTGCAAGTAGACTCAAGTAATCAAACACGAAAAAACACCAACAACCAAGAAATTAGAGTGAAAATTGTTGGATGTTGTCATTTATTTTTTTATAAGAATGAGCAAACGTTGGTTTTTTTCATAAATTTGCCTACCTATTGCTAGATTGATTGATATGTAACCCAATATACTAGAAGAATACCATAAATACATCTATAAATTATAAATACAAGCTACAATCGATGTCAAATGAGTTCTCACAATAATGGCCATGGCCACCTTCTTGAGCTTCAACACACATCTCTCTCTAAATTTGAGTGTCTTGTGCTTCTTCAACAATTGATTCCTCAACCCCCCCCCCCCCCCCCATGTAGGGAAAATCACCTCCCTCATCCGAATCACACCTTTCTTCGGATTCTTTGTCTTAATCATTATCACCCATTTCAATTGAATTTCTCTATGTAAGCAATGAGGAGTGTGTCTAAGCATGAAGAGGAGGAGATTGAGCATGATGAGTAGGAGGTGATTGTGGATTATGAGTAGTTGGGACGTTTGTATTGAATGCAACAGGGAGTACTAAATCCAATTCCTACAATTGCTTCTTCAATTTGGCAAATTCTCCATCTCGCTACAAAGTGCAGTAATCACATGCCATAGAATCCTCTATGATATCGATGTTGATACCTAAAAGTTGTTGTACGGCAATGTCTTGCAAAATTTTAGCCTATGTTTGAATTGCTCATGCCATCTCCAACAAAGTTTGAGCTTGCGCACATGCCGTTATCTCTCTAATCCTCCCGTTGGCCAATTCATCCTTAGACTTCCTAGCACCCGGTGGCCAATGAGTTGGTGGTGTGTTTGGTTGCTTATTTGCAATCTTGCCGTGCGATGTAGCTTCGCAACCTTGCTCTCCATAGCCGAATCCTCTTCTCCACCCAACGCATGCTCAAACCTCTTCTTCTGAAATGATTTGGGAGTCTTCACCAAATTGTTGTGAAGCTCTGCCCAATGTGGTACCTCCTTCAAAATGCGTCAATAATGCTTAAACTCATAATCAAACCTTTTAGGATGTTTTAATTGATACATATGCAACAAATCACGGATTACATCCTTCTCACTCGTCCCACTCACTTTGAGAGCCTTAACATTCACGTAGATTCCATGGAACTTGGACATGTCATGCTTGATGCTCCCCCACTTTATCTCCAAGTTTCTTGCCGTTCACTCCGCAATCATTCCAAGATGCTTATTGTTCCAAAAGAATTATACTCTTACCCAAAAAACACCCTTCATTTGATGGGGTTGAAGCGATTGGATCTTTTGAAATAACTATGTATGATCTCACCAACACTATATTCTATGTTACCACAAAATTCTTCGCCTTAGATTGCCGCACTACAACTAAAGTTGTTGGTCCCTCCGTTGTTACCCGATTTGCAGCTCTCTCCACGTGCCTAGTGGGTGCCATGTAGGCAACCATATGCCACCTCTGTGTTGTTGGGTGATGAGGTGGTCCAAATCGTGATGATGGGGCATCTAAAGGCAGGCCTGGCAGTTGGGCAAAATTCCAAGGGCGAACGAGAATAGAGGGTGGGATTAACTAGGGGTCGGGAGATATTGGAGGCGGGGCTTGACTTCCATTAGTGGACCTTTTACTAACTTTTAAGGAGCCCCGCTATATCACCTCGGGGTGTGGCCCAAGAGGTGAATGTGGGGCCTCCAAATGGTTGGATTTTGGCTTCATCGCACTAGTGGGTGCAGGAAAGGCTCTATTCCCGGCACACATCCATTGCATGCAACTTTGTTGCCAACAAGTGAAGATGCTTTAAAAAAATGTAGTTCTTCACCTTCACACATTATGTTTTGGTAAAAAATGATGCGAAATGAGAAAATGAGTGCTCGAGATTTGATTGTTGACCAATATTTTCAAAGGGATGACACTTTCATCATGGTAAGATATCATGTGAGGATACAAAGTCTCTACTGCTACACTAAATATGATATTTAGTGTCACTTACTATTTGGATTTAAACATTGCTATATTTTTTCAATCATAAATGTGAGTTCCTACCAAGTAAAGATGTTAATGTTCAGTAATGTTTAAACAACCTATTTAACCTTTGTGAGTAAGAAATAAGATCTATAGTATAGAGCTATAGCATTGTGTGATTCCAAATAGGAAGCGTCACCAAATATACTATGTAATGTAGTTTCACCATCACTTTATATGGAAACATGTGTAGGCCAAAGAACATTCAAGTTGGCCCAAAAGCAAGCCATATAAAAATTACTTTGTGACATCATCAACTTTGTGAAATTTCCGAGCCTTCATTCAATCGCATCCACGAACAATCACTATGCACTTGTTTTTCAGGATCGGGTAGCTTGTTGGAAAGTTCTTGAACAGCCAAGCAAAATAGAGCACTCCATTTGCTTCATTTGAGCAAGTAACGAGTACCATTTCTAAAAAGCACATTTAAAGTTCAAGGGGTCATCATGTTCAAAATGGCCACATCAATTTCGATGCTTGATAGTGGAGGATATTATTCAAAATGGTGGGGCCAAACCATATGACAAATGATTCGTTGGATGAAAGTCAAAGAGCTATTTAAAAAACAACTTGTAACCACCCCATTTGAATCTAAAAATAAAACCCTAAAAGTTGTTAATAGCGTACATGTTCACAATCCCCGATTCCCCATCATTGGGAGATGACTATTTTTGATTTATTGTTACTAATAAATGTGTCTACCTACTAGCTCCTTATTACATTGGTAATCACGACTAGTGCGTGTGGTACTAATTTATGAAATGCACGCTATTGTCAAGTCTTGAAATTAGTGAGGATTCAAGTTTTTGCTCAGTGATATTAAGTTCATGAATATATGCTCATATACCATACATTTATATAAAATATAAAATAGTGCATGTTCTAAGGTGTTTGTAGAGTGATAAAAACACCTTATCTGCAAACACATGCTTGTTAGCATAATGTTACTCATCCCTATGGTTAAGTTATGTTTTTTATATTTAGCATATGATAAGGGCCTTCAATAGGCCCTGACACATGAAGCCAAGGCCAGGTGATGGCTGTTGCCGCAGCCGTGACGGACCCTACCAACCCTTTTGTTCCAAGGATGGTCCCCACCCAGGTTGTGCGGCAAGATTTAGGGCACATGTGAATACTCCAAAGCTGGTGCGGCAGGCACATGGTATAATGCCCGGGTAGTTTTAGGGTGGTTTCAACGTTTTACGGCAAGGCAAAATATTATGACCTAACGGCCCTAGTATGGGCCGGAGGATAGTTCATCTAGATCTTAGCCATTTTATATTCAACCGGTTTTGCTTTATTCATTAGAGGTATATTATATAGATTCCTCTAAAATGATAGGTAATTCTTCTATTGTCTCAAACTTCAACCGGTTATTTTTCAAACTCAATTGGTTCATTTCTAAGTAACTGCCAATTCTCTTTGAGCTTTGGTGTGGTAATTGGGGGTTCAGGTTTACATTTGAGTGTTCCCAGTTGATATGATTATATATGAATATTTAGTAATGGTGGTTCATTGAATGGGTTTAGGGTTGAAGGTTTAAAAAATTGGTTTGTGAAAGGGTAAAGGGTTTATATCTTGATGCAGTAATTTGGGTTTAAGGATTATGGTTATACGAAGATATTTTTTATAATGACGTTGAAATTTAAAACAATTGGCAATGATTGATTTTGTGGTATTATCTTCTTCTAGTGCCTAGATTGTCTAACTATAACTTCAGCGAACTCTATTTATGGGAATGATTCGCTTGAGAACTATACTCAAACTATCCTCAAACTATTAGTATATCTTAACCACACTTCTTGCAACCAAAGTAATTTACATCCTATTGTGAGACTACAAGTTGTCTAACATCTAAAAATTGTTATAAATTAGTACTATGATTATAATAACAACCTCGTAGACTTGGATTGAGGATACATATTTTGTACACATCTCATTCGGATTTAGTAGAATTTAAATCCAAATTTGTCAGATTGATATGATGGAGCCTCCTGCCATAGCTATGATGTTAATTTTTTTCTGTATGTATTTCAACAACCTTCAGCCCAAACGCATCTGCTATTCCAAAAGGTCTAGAAAGCGAGGAAGGTCCCTATGATTGAAGACTCGTCGTACCTCACGCGTTTACTACCTATAATATTTGCAATGATGGCGCATTTGACCACCAATCCTGGACGCAACTTGTGGAAATAGCTAAGGCAATACATACATTAAGATGTCGTCGAAGGTGATGTTCGGCTTCATAATCTTGCATTTAGATACAAAAAATACAAAGAAACTTATCAAATGAATTATGTTTCATTCCAATTTTTGGTTTCAGAAATAGAACCAAAGAGTATTTCTAATGCTTTAAGGTTTGGTTTATTATAGGTTGGCGCATGGGTATGTTGCGACCTATATGGCATACCAATGTTGTGTAGGGGTTCTACAGTTCGTAAATATATAGATATAATCATAGATTCTATACATTCAACAATTCCATAAATTCAACATAGGTTTATAATGCAATTTCTAATCTACGTCCCAAAACATTGGACATAGTTTATATTTTATCTTTTCTTCTTTGAATTTTTCAAGACAATTGTTACATAATTTATTACAACAATGAATAATTATACATTTGGGGAGGTCTGCATCTTCACTGTTGAACAATTTCCCAAAAATATGTTTTTAATGTATATTTACAAGGAATAATATACATTGTTGAATGACGTTGCCGTTTGCGATGAGCAAAATATGAGCATTCAACAAACCCAATTTTATTGAAGGTTAGCTTATATAGGTTGTCATTCTCCAAAAGTCTATGACTCACTAATTTGGCACATTCGTGTATGTTATGACTTGATGAGGATGCCATTGTCTATAAAAATTCAAGAATGTAATCAAAATAAAGGAATATACTTTTTGACAATAAGATGTGTGAAAATTATTTAGAGCTTATAATATGATTATAATATTAAAGTCTAATATAAATATATATTAAACATAAAATTAATTTATCAAAGTAAAAGAATAACAAATAAAATAAAAATATTTACAAATAAAAATGTGGGTTGAATATAAAGTTAATTAAAATTCACTATTCACTATTATAATTTAATTTATAATCTAAAAATATATAAAAATTACATAAGAGTAGTGTCATTAATATCATACTAAAAAAATGTACATTTGTTTTTAATATTTATATAGTTTTTTTGATTATATTCTCAAAGTCATATTTTTCTAGGTATTGTGATATCCAACTACCTATGTAAAGCCCTAAACCTCCAAAAAATATATATTAGAATTTTGTTCATAAATTTTAGAAAAATATAAGCTTATGCAATATTAAATATATTATGAATAATGTGACTAATGCCCTAGCTAGGCATTTGTCATATAAGTCACAACAATCTAAATATTACAAAACTCTCACACAATAAGGCTCAATATTCCAAAAACATTTACATACCTCCTGAATTATATAAATATCAATTATACTAGTTTATTAACGCATTAGAGCCTTATATAAATTTTTATAAATTGTAAGATAAACTTAATCTATGACAACAAAACAAAAAACAAATTGTTTGACGAGGGTCCAATTAACTAAGGTAGTATGTTGTTTTGATCTTGTGTTAACTATAAAAATATTATGCATGAATTTTAGAAGAAATATATAAGTTTATAAAATATTTAATATATTGTGACTAATGTGATTAATACTAAACTAGGGCATTAGTCACATTAATCACAACATACTAAATATTGCCAAAAAAATTCATACAATGGTCAAATTTTCTAAAAAAAATTATACATGATACCAAATTATATAAATGCCAAATTGTACAAATTATGCTAAATCACAATCATGTCAATTTTTTAAATAAATATCTAATCTTAAACCCTAACAAGATAAATTATCTATAGAATTGTGTTTTTTTGGTGTCATATTTATTATATAAATGGAATGTATCAAATTTGGAATATAATATAATATAATATAATAATTTGTGATTAATGTGACTAATACCCAACTAGGGTATTAGTCACATTAGTCACAACATCTTAAATATTACATATCTCTCATTATGATACATAATATCACAAGTTTCTAATTTTTTTCAATAGCTACATTTGAATCTATTCAAGATTTGGAATAAATAAACAATGTCTAACATTGTTGGAATTGTATACAATAATCGAAAAAAAAGAAGCCAACAGAAAATTCAAATTATAAGATGCACAACCTTCAATATCACTCTAGAAATGACTCACATTCTTTTAAGGCAATATATTCACAAACCTTTTAAATAAAAAGAGAGTAAGTAAATACATGAGAATAATAAAGCATATGCGCTCTAATTTTTTACATATAATTCAAGTTCATCTAAGCATAAAATCCAAGCTAAAAAAAACACAAAAATTTGATCGGCTCCAATATAAATTAAGATAGAGTATTGCCTTTAGCTAAAATAGCAACAAACATTGCAGCAGTAAGCTCTTGTGAAGCAATTGCCTCACGTTGAGCCTTGACCTCAAGCTGTGTAATCTTGAACAAAATATCATTGTTACATTTGTCAATTATTTTGTTAGAAGCAATTAGAAATGTTGTCATTTCCTTGGAAGTTGTTTCTTTGAACCCTTCAACACAGGTAGATCCTTCAGCAAAGTTGGCGATAGCATTTGCAAAATATACAATGTCTGTCAAGGATCTCTTCCGTGCATTGGGCTTGCATGATTCTCCAAGTTTCTTGCAATAAGCAGTACAAGGAGAGTTGCTGGCAAATACTGAATCCTTTTCAACAACAGTCCCTTAGAAACCTGGAGCAGTTGCACGTGGCGGAAAAATGTCGCTCACATTACCATCATCCTCGTCTAATGGTATTGGTGGAGAGTTTGGAAGATGATCTGATTGCGTCTCCAACACCCGACCATTGACAACCTCCCAAATCGATCGACCTTGATCGGTACCACCTTTTAATCCATCTATTTTTACAGAACCACCCATAATATTCTACATACAATAAAATCGCGGCGACGTAGATCTAATACCGCTTGTCTAGTCTTTTGACAAAGTTTTTTGCCTTCGGTATTCAACTTTCAACTTCTCATTTTAACCTTAATGTGGGCCTCCAACTTCTTAAGTTCATTAGGCATCTGTCGCTTGTGCTCCTTGCGAATATGAGTCCAATGATTATTTGCCAAAGATCCTTGATTGCAGTGATACCATTCCTCCTCGTATAAGTCAATAATGTTGGCGATGGCTGCATCCGACCATCTGCCCCCAACTGGTATATTTGTAGGTGTTGGAGCAACCCTTTTCTTTCCCTTCGATTTTGAAGCCACAACCGGTTGAGAAATATTTGATGGCGGGGCTCCAAAAACGATCATTAGGAAGGAAGTTCCTCCAATAGAGGTTGGACTCACATTTGTAAAATTATTACGTCCTTCATGTGACCCTAATGTTTGAATGTTCTCTCACTCATTGTGGCCACCTCTGCTACAAATCCAACGCACTTTCCTGCACAAAAAACCAACTAACTGTAACCAATAATTAATAAAATTGCTAAAACCCTAAACCTCACAACCGTACTGCTAACGGGTTGCAAAAATGCGTTGGTCGCATTTTGTGTCTGTTGCCCTGTCTTTATGCGGCAGTAAAAAAATTATGTAGAGGTAAAAAGGGCGGTGGTATTCTCAACGCTAGGGTAAATTCTATGGTTTAGGCGTTGCCATGGCGGCAGCAGTCGCCTGGGCGGTGCAGGCTATCGCCTTGTGCCCAACAACCATGGGCCTGGCAGCAGGCACAGCTCGGGCGGCCCCTATAGCTGTAGTGGGGCCTAAAGAGTTTGTTTTCCTCACCATGTGTCATGACCTAATGTCTTACCTTTATGGAAAGAAACTAACACATGTATGAATAGTATGAATATTATGAAAGGTGTTGGTATTTTAAATTGACAATGTTGTGTTTAATAGTATCTTCAGTAAATAGTGTTGAGATGAACTATGTTTCTTAGATTTTTTTTGGGTGATGCTACTTTCATAGCGTAAAAATATTGAATACCACCTTCACCAATTTCCCACACACACTGTTAGCCCTCCCTTACAAATTGGGATAATTAGTCTAGTCCAACTTTCATGAGAATGTGACTACCTCCTACACTGTTTATGGTATTTAGTGTCACATGCATAATAGTGTCACTTACACTACTTTGAGATGTATGCTAGGTTACACTAATGATCAACAAGTTCATCATTAGTGTCACCTCGCGACACTTGGTGTTCAAGTGTGCTTACTAATATCTTGACATGAGTATGTTCAGAAGTGTTGTGAGGTGTATGTATATATTATGCAAAGGTCTATAAGTTGACTAACGTGTACAAAAATGACACTTGGCATTAGTATACTCAATGATATTTTCCCCATGCATACTAAAACGCAAAACTATCATCTCAAATATCCCACTATGCTACGCTAAATGTCATAATGTAAAGAAATATTCACTCAAAAGAGTTGTTGATGTTAACGAATAACACCATATTAATAATTATCGGACATGACACTTTGAGATTTGTAGGCATCTAGTTTAAGCCCTTTGCAAATAGTGTACATGACACTAAATACCATAAATGGTGTAGTCCAACAACACCACCCTCGTGCCAGTCCAATGTCGTTGATTGCGTGGTCGACCGCTTTTCATCTATCTACACATCATTTTCTCCATCCATAGATAATGCGACCATTCTATGGAGGGCTTTTCAAACTCTACGTCTTCATAGCTATTTGTTTAACATATCCCTTAACTTGTTGAAGGCGTTTGATGTATGTATAATGTACAATTCTCGGTCCCCACACAAGCCAAATTATAAAGTGGATTGTACTCTACCATTACATGCCCAATCGTCATGTAGATTACAATGTAATGGGTTGTGGACGCGGTAAAAAAGAATTGTGGTGACCCAATTTGGGTTGCATAATCGTTAAGTATAAAGAAAACAAAAAAAAAGAGAAAAGACATTTGTGTGTTTCCATATACATGAATTTGAGTCCATTGGCTCTATTATGAACAAGAGTTCCCTTGTTTCAACAGTAAGTTTTAATGTCTATCATTTTGGGGGTTGACGAATTTTCATAGTTGACCCTTACGTGGGCGGTTGTGTCAATTTATGCTTCTTGTCTAGTTTTCTTTTGTTGAGGACTATGTATGCGAGGTATTTTATGGCAACATGGTGGATGTTTTTCAAAAATTTTAAATATATGTTATGGGGGTACATGTAAGTTTGCTAGTAGTTCAATGCTTTTTGAATGGATGGAGCCACAAATTTCTACAGTGATGATTATGAGTGGGTTTGTTTTGTAGCCTTGATCCTTAATTACAATTACGAGGGGGGTTTAAAATTGTCATGTTTAGTTTGAATAGCTTGGTCACAAATCTATCACATGGGAATGTGAGTTCTATTATGTGGACCACAAGGTTACGGGTTTAATAGAACGGGTTGGTTTGTTCTTATAATGCACCTTCAACATACATTATATTTGGGCGCAATCTTGCGAGGTTGGTGCATCTTGTTGTTTGGAATGTGCATGGTGAGAACCATTGTGAGATGGTGTTATCTTGGGGGTGTCTTCTTTGTTGCCGGCATTTGTAAGTGTATATGTATTGTGTTTGCACATAATTTGAGTAGGTTGGCGAGTTGTTGGGTGGCAACATTGTGTCTTGCTATTACAAGGCCTTTAAGGAACTTATGGTCACATAGTGGCAATAGGTGTAGTCATATGTCTTTGGCATACTGTGCAATTGGGGTTAGGGAATTTTTGGGGCCAAAATAGTTATTTCATGTGGTTTTCCATATATTAGAGTTAGTCATAAAGTAAAATGTTTGAAATCATGGGTTTAGTCCCAAACGTTAAGTTATGAGAGTTAACACAAAGTCACCCAAGTTTTCTTGATGCTTAATTTGTCATCCACAAGGAGTGGTATGAAGGCTATTAAAAACTGGCTTTCTAGCTTGTCCTACCAGGACGGGTGGGCCAAGCTAGCCTTGCATAAGCTGATATGGGATTTAGGACAACGGGCCCCATGTGCATACCCTATTTTATATCTTAAAATTCTCTCAAAGTTTGAGAGGTGGAAAGAGGAGGCTTGAAAATTTGCACCCAACTTTCAAAATGGGCTCCAAAACGCGACGCGACAACTAGCTCTTAATATAAAGTTTTCTCAAAGAAGGATCAAACCCACGATTTGAGGGACTTTACAAATAACTCTATTGAGCTTATATGAATTTTAGTTTTTGTGTGGTTTGAGCATTGGTGGATTGTTGTGCTTTGTAAAATGATTTGGATAGGTTTTGATTGATTTGGTCATTGGAGATTCATTTTTCGGCGTAGTGAAATTGTTTGGCTTTCTTGAATGTTAGGTAATTATGTTTGTTCTTTATGAATATTTTTAGATTATGAACTATCCATGTAAGGTAGGTTGTTGAGGGTGGTTAGCTAGTCTATATGGTATGGTGTGGGCTATGTGCATATGTGGTATAGGGGATTGCGGCTTTGGTTGTACCTTTGTAAGTTGGTAAATATGCTTGGTCATTACCATGTATGTTTGTGTGTGCTCTTAATTTTTGGATCGTGATTTCATGTAGGAGCCAAGTGACAAGGTGGACTAATGAGGCTATGAGAAGTTTGTATGGGTGAGTATGTTGAGAGGTTGGGTGCCTTATGTGGGTTGTCTATTAGGTAGATAATGTTTAGGCTGTTGGTAAAAATGTGAATATCTTGGGATGGGTTTTGAGCGTTGGTGAGTTTGTGTGTAGTATGTTTTGGAAGCCTGACAATCTTCATGCTATTTGCATGTTGTTAATTAGGCTATACACTCATGAGCATGCTATGCTTGTATGGCCTTTATCATGTGGTGGTATAAAGGAGTTGTATGTGTATATGCTCTTTTGGGGTTGTATTTTGGTGGGTCTAAGGTGTATAAATCTAGCGGGATGGCCAATATTGGGATTTGTGTGTGTGTGTGTGGGGGGGAAGGGGGGGGGGATGTGGTGATGACAAGTTTTTCTTTTGGGTACGTTCGTCCATTCATTTGACGTGTTTACTTTGTAAGGTTTTATGGTGGTTGTAGGGTATGATGTATGATGGTATAAAGATTTTTTTGTAAAGAATAAAAATAATCTTGGATGGTTTGTTGTAGTTAGAGGGCAAATGTGTGTGCTACGGGTGGGGTGTCTAGGTTGTGATTGTTGGCTCTGGTTGGCTGTAGTAAGATAGCCATCGTGGTTCTAGTGTGTAGTGGAAGGCATTTGATGAGATGGGCAATGATTATGTGAATATCTTGTTTCATTTTTTATAGTTTGTGAGGTGTCCAATTTTTGTGGTTGAGTACATTGATGGTGATGTTGTTGAGGCTTCCTTTGGTAGCCATTATGGCCCAATGTATTTCTTTTTTGTGGTTTGGTACTCAGTGCACTAATCTTGCACTTTGCCAAATATGATGTCTCTCTTGTGAGGAGAGATTGACCACAAGCTCAATGGAGAACCATAAATAGCATGGAAAACCCAAATCCACTTTTCAAAACATCATCAAGAAGCAAACCTTGCACACTTTCCTAGAAATGTTCTCTTCTGGAAAACGACCTCCAACTGGTGCTAAGGAGGTACTACCTCTAAACCAAAGACCACATTGTGATCTTGAGGGACATTAGATTGAAATTAATTACTTTAAGTTGCATAAAGTAGCTTCGTGGCAAATGAGTCATGTTGGTTGCTTTCCATCACATCATGAAATAGCAACATACCATGATGGTTCATTCGTTTCAATACATCCAACTACACCTTCAGATGAGCAAGACTCTCCTACTTACAACTACATAGTACACCATCAAGGAAACCATCTATGCGACGCATGAGCAATCGCCGGGGACAAATGGGTTTTTCATTCATGTATATGCCAAGAAACACATGCGCTCTGTTTCATTGATGATTCCATGATAATGTGATCAATTGAGACCTAGCAACAGAAGGGGACGAAAAAAAAAGACCTCCTCTGAGGTTCATGGTTTAGTGCTTTTTTCTGTTGGGTCCAATGACACTAAATTGAAGCGTTCACACTTGTTTGGCCCTGAAAACTTTGATTTTCAAGGTCTAGGTGGTTCGCTGCATGTTTTAGTCACTCCTCTTGGCAGCTATATCAGTACCACAATTCATATCAGTACACTCACCATCTGTTCCGGAGAAGGCAATTAGGGTACAAGCGGGTCTTAAATAGAGACTTTTAGCTCTGCACCCACTTCTCATAGGATATGAAACACAAAAATCAGTCCAAGATGATTACCAAATCCAAATTGTGCCTATAGCCATTCCCCTCGTACTTTCAGAGCTCATATGAATATCTATAAAGTGAAGATTCTCTTTCTCATTGAATGATCAAATAAATCCCCACACTTATGTTGACAATTGCCAAGGTTTGAATAATCAAAAAGTTTTAAGCACAAAGTCCAGTTATGGACTGCAAGATTGGACTATGAAAGAAATTAAGAATACAGCTAAAGTGTTATACAAATGCAAGTGAACTTATGATTTAAAGGCTGCGTGATTTCCAGTGGAGTAATCATATACTGGACAAAGACCCAGCTCGCAGGGATATATTGAGCTAACGTTCTTATTCATAAGCTATTGATATGCTAAGTTAATCAATCTGCAAGACCCATGTCAAACACACCTAGTCAAGTGATCATACTCCAGCAATTAAAACTGGTTTGAGAAGAAATAGAGGAAAATATTATCAAAAAGAATTGTAAGGCTTCAAATCTATTTCAATGATTTTTTATAGTAGTCATTACTTAGGCTTAGGGTGCAGGGCTTTTCTAGTATTGCTATTTATCACTTCCGCTTAAGCTCCACCTTGTATGAGCAAAAAGAGGATTACTACCCAGACCCATGAGATCAAGTGATTCTCCCATGAGAAAAATTGACAGAAAACATGAGTTAACAACATCTGCATAAAATCGGGAAGTCCACAGGAACAGGTGCATCACAGTCCATATTTAGGGACATTAAGGATGTATACAGAATACAGCAATTGGAAGCAAGAAGTATTCACCTGCCAAGTCTCAAGTCCATGGATGTAATGAGTGGTGTAAAATCAAGGGCAGCAAGTTTGCATTCATGTGAAAAAAATTACCAGTACACATTCAGTGTCTAGCACATGACTTGATCAGAAAACATGGACAAATCCAGACAGCTTGGCATCACAAGCCTGAGAAACAAGAGCAGGGCCATGAAGCTCACCAACATAAACAAAGATAGAACTACCACAAGCAAGATCCTATAATCAGACCCAGGTCTACCTTCACCAAAGCCTGTTCCTATCAAAAAAGTAAAATCGGCAGTGGTCTTGGGAATGGCATCTCTCCCATCTCAAGTACCCTATGATTTTTCAGATCATTCACTTACTAATACGGATATTCCTAATGTTCACCTGGAGACATTCACCGCTGTGTAGATTCTTTGATATGCTGCTGCACGCAGATAAAACTAATCCCTCATTCAGGTGGTTCGATTTTGTCGTCTCTCTATGCTGTTAATAATCCCAGTGAGACCATAAGAAGGACGATCTAGGAAGCCTTCATATGGAGACTCCAACTTCAACAAAGGCTCGAAGTAATTTCCATACACATACTCCGGCACATACATTTGCTCTTCGTCATCAAACAGTAGAATGTGACCTTGCCATTCCCAAGTTCTGTATTCCGCATTGGTATCCTCGTCATAGGTGACACATACCTGATGATGTCCCACCTCAACAGAGTTTCCGGTGTTTGGCAGCAGACTCCCCCAATTTCCGTTGGTGATGATTCTTATGATGTTTTCTGACAATGTAGAGGTCTCTCGCTGGAGATTTGAACGAGCAATCGGTTCATTCCTGTCCGCTGCTGCAGTGAGTTCCACAGGTGCAATAGCACTGGTGATGTTAGTTGCGTCATCTCTGGTTGCCTCTGTTGCAGGCTCCAACTGAATTGCCGTGGGGCGCCCCATTGTGGTTACAGCCGCTGTTTCTTCCTGACTTACTTCTGAATTAAGGCACAGAAAAACACTTCAATCAAAACCTGTGGACTCATAGTAAACCCTGCCAAAGCTTCCTAAGGTAAGCTGGTCTTAGAAGGACACTTTTAGCTCTTCACCTACTTCTCGTAGGATATGATATGATACGAAATACGAAATTAGTGCAAGATGATTATCAAATCCAAATAGTGTCCGTAGCCATTTTCCTCATAATTTTTGGATTTTGTATCAATATCTTATACATTATCGAAGTGAGGATTCCGCTCTAACTGAATGATCATATAGGTCCTCCCAATTATGATGTTGACTATTGAGCATCCTCATATGAATATCTTACACATTATCGAAGTGAGAAGTCCCTTTCTCATCAAAGGTTAACAAATTTTGAGCACGTAACCCGATCTCTGTTAAACACATGATGCCATTATCGTGTCCGTTCAAGATGAGTAACCGAATTAACCCCGCTTACCTTAGGTAGATGACCAATATCAGACGAGGACCAGGACGAACACCGGAATAAAGATAATTACACAAAGAAAATAAAATTGACAAACAAGAATCACACGTACACCTGATCATCGTTACACCAAGACCAATGTCCAAACCCTAAGGACCCTAAAGCAATCAAAGCACATGCAGTCCGTCTCAAGAAAACTGCACCGTATCTGGATCCATCATCCACGAAGTTCAATTCGAATCCCGCACATCCAGAAATGTAATAACACACAACGCATTACCGAAAGGAGCAAAATCAACATATCACCCAAACCCCAAACTAAATCGACCAAATCAAACTCCACATGGAAATGCGCGGTTGCTACGAAACTTACCAGAATCGAAATATATTCCGAAGCCGCTATCTCAGACATGTGGCAGTGATGTGTGTGGCAAGGTTAACAACATCCACAATGCCTGTATGGCCGTCATCGGGCAAGCTGCATCGCTTTTGTGTTCTTTCGCGAGGCCAAGAAGGTGAGAAGAGAACTGAAGAAAGGGGGCCCCGAGGCTTCTACAGACACCGGGTAATACCGGTATGCGGCATGAACAACCTGTATATCCGGTTCCCGATCCATTCTCCAAGTGAGTTAATCTTAGGGGTTTCCTAACTAGTGTACACTAAATATTGTTTTTAGTGTCACTTACTACTTTCAATTACACTAAGCTATAACTATATACTGTATATCTCATTTTTTTCCAACAAGGTTGATTTGGTTGTTTAGACATTATAGAACATTAACATCTTTACTTGGTAAAAATTGACATTAATAGTAAAATCATATATAATTGTGCAACTCAAAATAGTAGATGACACTAAATACAATATTTAGTGTAGCTATTATATACAATAAATAATCCTAGTAATGTGGGCCACATTATTTCTCTAGACCCCACATTAAGTTTCAATCCACGTCACATTTGTAGTTTCAAATTTGTATGGGCCACATTAGATGGTTTTTCATAAAAATTGATGTGGGTTTTTTAATATTGTTCTTAATGTAAGTTGAAAAAGAAATAAAATTGCACAAGAAATTGTTAAGAAGTTTCAAGAAAGAATGAGGATAAGACCCCAAGATCTTTGACCCATGTTATTTCCACCCTGACCAGACAATTAGAGTGGTCCATGTTAAAATTTTCCAACTTGATTTTTCACCCACACTATTAGGATTATTTATTGTAGTGTAAGTAAGGATCTTCATTCAAAATCAACCCCACACAAGACAACCCATTTTATTGGGGCCACAACACAAAGGCCTTGGATTTGTGGGAGCCATGTTAAAGGGACATGTAAAACTATCCCCCCCCCCAAGGTTAATTATGAAATCATCCAACTTACTCTCAATAGATTAAGTTGGGGTGTATGATACCACTTCCAAAGTTCAATGTATCAAAACAAAACTAAACAAAAATAATGAGCTATAAGGGTTCGAAATATTTTCATGTTCAGCTTCTATATATGGTTACCACAAATCTTTAGTCAAAGAGTGGACACAATTTATATCTAGGTGAAAGCACCATGAACCAACTCAAGAGGTCTCAATCATGACGTTGGCTTTTATTTTTCACATATGAAAAGGAAAAAACTCTCATGTTGGTTGTTGGTCTAGTGGGAACCTTGTGAGAACTATGTGAACCACGGGGAGGAAACACCACTTGTAGGTGAACTCAAACCAACATATGGATAGTCGTCCGTAGCGAGTACGAAAAATGACTCCCAAGTCTATTGTTGTTCGTAACAGTGACATTCTTGAAATTGGAAGGAGTTTGCCAAATAGGTTAGTCACCGCAAACCTTGGACACTTCATAGATGGAATACAGTATGGTTGTGTGCACAAGAATACAAGAGCTACATGGCTCAAGAGAACTTCACCTCGACAAGTTCCCAGGACAAAGGAAAACAAGAAGAGTCATGAAGGAGGACATAAGCCTTCCCCGAACCTTCTAGAGAGGACAATATTATCATTGTTAATTGATAAATGGTATATCCACTTTCCCATCAAGTAGAGAGAAAGAGAGAGAACAACAACAATGACAACGCCAACCTCTAAAGCTAGTGTGAATGAGGGACACTTCATCCCCATCAAGTACACCATAAGTTGCTTCTCGATACATCTTATTTGATGCCATACTATAAATTCCACATGAGTTTTGAGTGGTTGCAAGCAATGTGGGATTACCATGTTGCAAAACATAAAGAATATATATAGAAAGCCAAAGCATGAAGTACTCTTGATATTCTAGTTTAGTAAATTTGCATATTAGTGTAGGTGAGGTTGCTTACTCATGGTGGGTCGTTCCCAAAACAAGGGCCCCGTACAAGATGGGAATGGAGTACGGTTCATGCTTTATCGAATAGGCCACACTTGTGACAAGCATTGAATCTCAGTCCATCACTGTTCAATTTGATTTCCCATTGGTTTTACACCCTTGTCCCAAAGCTTCAAACCTTTACTAGGAAAACTTTCCCAAGGGTTTCCCAAACCATGGTGTCTGAAGTGACGCACCAACCATGACAATAAACTAGTTAATTTGCACCTTTGGCAAAAAACTCTTTGTCAACATTCATTTGACAAAAGTGGAATTCAAAACGATGTCCAACAACAAATCTCAAGGAGACAATGATTCGTGTGACCACATGTAAATTACAATGTGACCACAATGATTATGAGAATGTACGTAGATCAACAAAACATTAGAGCCATATGTAAAGTCACTCAAAGAGGGATGAAACCATGGGCTGAAACCATGGGTTTGGTCCTTCTTTGAGAAAAGTTTTTTTTTACGAGTTCACTAGCTTGTCATGTATTGGAGCCTAGTTCGAAAATTGGGCAGATTTTTTGGGATGCTCTCTTCCCATGTCTCAAAACTTGAAAAAAAAAAAGGGGGATCTAAAATAAGTATGTGCATGGGACCCACACACCTAAATCCCGGATCATCATATGCAACACTTGCTTGGCCCACCCATCCTAGCAGGAGAAGATAAGAAGTTAATTTTTAACAACCCAACACCACACTTCCTGTATGATGATTTAAGCATTAAAACAACTTGAGTGACTTTATGTTAATTCTCGTATACTCAAGGTTTGGGACTAAACCCATGGTTTCATCTCCTTTACTTTACAAATAACTCTAATATCTATGTATACATGGATTCCTTTCCAACAATGCTATGCTTGAACAATACTCCATTCTCCTTTAATATTCTTAGTAAACTATGCTTTTTGAGTATTTAATTTTTGTATCCTTATCCCACCAAAGCCATTTTGTACGGTGCACTCAAATTACATATGTGGACCCCAAATACTTTGACTTTGTGACCCCAAATCCCTCGAGGAATCCATCTACAGGAGGCTCACGAATTTACCTCTTATTGGACACCTAGATTTTCAAGTATAATGAACACATTAATCATGTCTTACATGATTTTTGAAAAGCAAGTGGGGGTAGAGCATGAGGTATGTGCACACACAATAAGTTCACCACAACATAGACCAAGTGGCATTTTGGTTTCATAACATCTATAGAGGTGATAGTAAAACATGTCCCTACAAGTTGGTTGTTGATTCATCTCACTTTAAGCTCATTAACACTAATTTATCCCAATCAATGCGTGTTACTATGCGGAGTTGCATAGTGCTATAACTATTTACTGACAATATCATATTTCACCAAGCAAAACCATATATGTTCTATAATGTCCAAACAAACTATTGAATTTTTTTAGCAAAAATTAAACTCTCCAACAAGACGCTATTGCACTCTGCATAGTAACATGCACTAATTGGGATAATCAATGTAGACTAATCGAGGGCTCTTTCACTCAAATTTAGAGGTTCATAATAATTCCCAAACTCTACGATAATAATATATGTTTTCACCCTCCATGTCATGTGTTATGAACATTGTCCCAAACAAGCGAGTGAAGGCTCCAACATAGCTTATAGGGCTGTGGATTTGTCAAATTTTCACTTTAATGATATTTGTGTGATGAGCATCTATGACATATAACTAGAACATGGAAAGGTGTAGAGTGAAAGCATGAAGTACAAATGAACGTGCTGAGGAGAATTACACCTTTAGGGTCTTTAGTGTCACTTACTATTTTGAGTTGTGCGTTGCTAGAACATTTTCCTGTTAAAGTAAAGTATGACCAAGTAAAGATGTTAATATTCTATAATGCCCAAACAACCAATGAAAAAAATTGAGGTCTATAGAAAATGTCATAGCACAACAAAACATCCTATAGTAAGTGACACTAGATATTGTAATTAGCATCACGTATTATTTGGAATTACACAATGCTATATTGTTTTATTGTATATATCATATTTTACCAAGAAATGTCAAATTGGTTGTTTGGACATCATAAAGCATCAACAAATTTACCTAGTAAAAAACTACATCACCAGGAAAAAATATATAACATTGTGCAACTCCAAAGAGTAAGTGACACTAAATACTGTATTTGGTGTGGTTTGCATAACTTGAACCCACAAGACCGTTTTCTAAAGGCATGTAGATGCATCACCACAAATAACTGCAAGGCCTTTTAACTAAAAACCCCATCCCAACTTTCAATACATATTGAATGGCCAAGTTCTTTGATACTCATGACTCATATGACTTAATAGCTTTTGTGTCAAGTAATCCTTCACTTCATCCAGAATTTTGGTGGAGAGTTTGTTGTTTAATATACAACACTTTCCGTGTTCGGTAACTTTTTGATCTATACTCGGAGATGGTGTGGAGGTTTGAATGAAGAACATTCTATATTGGTTCATTAAGGACCAAGCCCATTTAGCACCTCTCCGCATACGAAACGGACCTACCGTCTTCGAATGTCCATTGTTCAAACCTCCACACCAACTCCAAGCATGCACCTGAAAATTCAATAGACATGGAAAGCATTGCATGCAAAGCAATGAACTTCCCTTAATTAGAGTTAAAGGATATCTGTATTGGACCCAACAAAATTCTACCATTTTCCCAGGTTAGATATGGGAGTGTAGTTGCTCAAAGCGTCCGGCATTTGGTGCTTCTACTTGAGAATGAGGTTGTAGAGCCAGATGTTATAGAAAATACATCAGACTTCTTCCAAGTATACATTGCAAGGGAACAGTGCCGAAGTATTTGAATCAATGACATAATCAGAAGGATCTCACTATGAGGCGTCGAAACCTAGCAGCACATTGGAAGTTATTTAGTGTTGAGATTTACGAAGCAAATCCAAGACACCGTAGAGGCAAATCAATTGCTATTGATTCAATATAGAGCAACCAGCTTTCGTACATTTTAACGCTAGGTGCTCGACTCTTGTGCACACACATGGTGTATGATTCCACATGGATTCATTTGGGATGGCTTCATTGACAGGAGTCACACCCATGTCATCCGAGAACCCAGAGCATTCAGCATTTGGAAACTGTTGCACGAGTTTGAGAAGAAAGTGCGAGAAAGAGTTAAGATTGGTGATGACGTTTGGACATGCTTTTAAGGGAAGCAATCACTGGGAAACTGTTGAAATGGTGTGCATTGACACATGATGGTATTAGCGGATGTAATAGAATCACATGAACAGGAATTGAGGGCACGTTCCTGTGTGTGGCCGTCCACTTGTGGGCTGCTCTTGCCATTCTGCCTCAGCAATTTGCTTGTTGCACGTCCTACCTCTCTTTCGGCTCCAACCGAGATGCCTCAAACCATTTTCCCAAATCCCATTCTGACCCCCAGATCCCACCACCACCCGTCCCTCCCAAGACAGAACTCATCAGTAAGAGAACAACTACGATTCCTAAAGGGGAAGTAGAGAGGGAGGGTATCGAATTACCCGCAGACAGGGGAGACTAAAAATTCCCCCACCGGAGAACTGATGATGTTGGAGGATCAGCATACACCATGACGCGAGGACCTCTTACGAGGACCTGCACCAGCATAAGCTGAGATGAGGACACATGAGGACAAATGGTAGGGGAGGAAGGCAGGAGAAATGTATGAACAGGAAATTTGGGGTTTAAGGTTTGGAGATCCACTGATCCACTTGATCCCTTTTTTTATGTGACTAGTGGCTTGAATCAATTTCTTTGGACCCGACACCAGAAACACACCCCCGAGTGGCGCACCAGATTCTCAAGACCTTCCCGCCTTCACAGCTGAGAGCAAAATTATGATGATCTTCAAATTTGGGCTTTCACAGGTGTAGGCCTCGACTAGATCACTGATCACTAGTCGGGCCGACAGGAAGAGTTTTTTTTTGGATTTTCTTTTCTTTTCTTCTTTCTTTCTTTCTTTCCCCAGCGATTCCTTTCTTTGGCTTTGCTCTTCCTGTGCGTGCCAACAAGGGCTCTCCTGTTGTAAACTTTTGCTAACCCGTTGATTGTTCTGAGCCTCCCCCACCGGAGTAGGGTTGTTGTGCAGCCGCTGGCACTGTGTATTGTTGTGTCGAGGCCGACCCAGCTACTGGCCCAGCGGAGAGACTGAGACCTGCCCACAAGAAATTCATTAATTTTTGCAGATAAGTGGGCTCGAGAAACAACCGGACAACAAATGAGTGAGATAACATAGAAGTAAGGGGAGAAAATTAGAGTGGACTAGAACTTAGCATGGTCCAGAAACCCCGAGCAGTTTAAGACAATAATACAAGTAACAAGTAGAGCAAACAACAAACCGGTTATGGAGAGAGAGAGAGAGAGAGAGAGAGAGAGAGAGAGAGAGATCCCACAACAACAGCACCGAAGTCTCAGGTACAATCTAGGCGACTGCCATGAAGAAATAAGATTGTCTGGTTGCAACAATTATTTGTTTGAAGTGGAAATTAACCACCTTCTCCAACTTTTAACCTGCTCTACGCCTAGGCTGAAGACTACTCCTGTGATATAAGATACAGGTTTTTACAATTCATCACCCGCTTGGTTATTGAGGTGAAAAAGGAAAGAGGTAGTAACTTCATATTAAAAGAATGAACAGCTAGCTTTACAAGTGGTTCTTCACCAAGCTACTGTAACCTCCTTCCTATTTCATCCAATAGGACTTTTTCACTGTTCAAGCGGGTGACTGAAGAGTGTACATGTCGATTCACCACCTAAGCTATTTTGAGAGATTCAAAGTTTGGCAACGTTGCAGGGGCGGAGGTCATCATTGATTGCTGCTCTAGAGCTTGCCACTGCAACGACCCGAGCTCGCTTTCTGCTGAGCAACATTGTTGTGTAAGGATTCGGAAAATGTTAAGAACCTACATTCAAGAGTGAACGACGCCTACAAAATTTGGACGACACGGGGAAAATACAGACAAGGGATATTTTCCAGCCTGTGGCAGACAGTGATACATTGAAGTGTGTGTCATACCCTTGCTTGACGTAATCTTTTCCAGTCAATGTGCTAGAAGCCGCCATCACTATTGACACCACAATTTCAGGAATTCGCAGTCCGTACCATACACCAAGTTGGCAAGAAAAAGCAAAGCCATTTTGAGATTGAAAAAGTTGGAAAGACGGGTTTGAGAAAGTGGATGTACCTGCAGTTGGAGCGCTAGTGGGAATGGTAACAGCACCACCATAAGCTGGAGGCTGCAAGCTAGTTAGGCTTCCAGTTGGACTATAGGGAACCAGATGTGGTGCATACTGCGTTGCAGGGTAACCAGGACCGCCCTGTAGGGGCTGGGTTGTAAAGCTACCATAAGGAAATACTGGGCCTGCTCCAGGACTGAGTGTGCCAGGGCCACCATACATCTGTGGTGCATACTGTGGTGCACCATATTGAAACAGGTTCTGTGAAAATCAAAGCGAATATGAGTAAATGACCTTACGATCTACTCATCAATAAACCGGAAAGGCGTTTGCACGGAATCATGATGAGGAGTAACATATTGTCTAATGAATGAACCAGGCCTCAACTCGTGCCATATCTGGAACATAACCTGGCCATTGCACATATAGACGTGAAGGCTGTAATGGAGGAAATACGCACCGGTGGATAGCTAGCGTAGTCTTGAGGGTATTGCGGATACCTGATGTACAGACAAACACACAGATCTCTATTAGGTCCACCCATTCCCTTGCTTCAAGGAGCAGCAGTGCAGCCTGGTTGTCCATTGTGCAGACTGAAAGTGGTCACCAAGACATTTCCGTGACTGGCCTGGTGTAATAACTTATACCAATTGGAGAGCACCTGAAGTGGTTAGACACACAGGTTGAGTTGTCTTTATTTCAAATCGACCTTCTCAATCCAATCATGTGACTCCCACACCTTGGCAGATCCTTCCCAATAGAGGATGAAGAGATTCTAAAGTCCAGCTCTGCTCACGTTGTACCTTACCAAAGCCTTTTATCTCAACGGAATTGAAGAGTGATCAGGCGACATCACATTTCGACGTGATTGATACACCTTAAATAAGTACTTGAAAGCAAGTCGCGTAGAGCATGAACAAAGACAACACTCGGACGACTACGTTTTAAGCGTTAATTTATGCTGCTCAGCAGAGAAGTCAGCCTCTGTGACATATTAGACAACTCAGAGAGAAAGTAGATGTTCAGACAACTTGCAACTAACTAGAACGTACCCTCCATATGCAGGTGGATAAGTAAAGCTTGCTTGCTGCGCAGGATGGCCGAATGGCGAACCAGGTTGAGGGAACGAGGCACCTCCAGTGTAACCGGGCCCTCCCTGCTGAGGGCCTGCAGAGAAAGGAGAAACCGGCCGAAAACGGTTGCCTGAGGTGAATTAGAAAGTCATCTTCATCAGTCTCCAACAACTCTGACTAACCTGCTGCATTTTGAAGACTGCCCTTGAGCAGCTGACGATTGAGTTTTTCCATAAAAACATGTTCCCGAAACAATGTGTTCCTTAACTCAAACAAGACTTTTCATAAGATGCATACCGATCTTTATTTCTAGGTTGCATTTGAGCTGTCTAAATTTATCCCGTGAATCGAGACTTCAAAGACCATCTAGTTAAGAAGGGCTGTTCTGTCATATAATTTCTCTGAGCGACGTAGACATCTCACACTAAGACTGGAACCCAGAACAGAATACATGCGGCTTCAGATCGAACCCGTTTTTAAGTCGAAGCAGGAGATGATCACTCTCATCATGGACACTTCTCGATGGCAAGCACTTAACACTATGATAAGGGAGTGCTTGTGTCGAAGATCAGAGGGCAGAGATATCAAAAGGCCTCCAACTTTCTATGCAAATCTATAAAAGATAGGGACTCCAGAATTATGATATCGACTAGCACATTAGGGTCGGTTCTAGGCAATTTCGACCTCACAAATCTGCTAGTGAGGTCAAGCATCACATTTCTCGGGGCCCAGATGCAGGTTAGATCAATCCAATCTGCGTTCAACGAGTAAGTCCAACCCTAAATTTCTATAATATATGTTTAGGATTTCTAGATTGGTGTGTCCCGTTGAGATCTCACAAACCTTGGCGTCCACGCTCACGTCCAAGTCCACGGGGCGTACGTGGAATGGTTGAAAATTCCTCGGAGAAGGAAAGAGGGAGACGTTGAATTTAGAGTGATTCAAGGCATGAAAAATCATATCAAATAAGGATAACGTGTGTTTCTTTTTGAAAGCACTACATCGGCAGGTAATTTGGGGTCTTGAAATCAGATTATGTGCATGCTAGTATTGTTGAAGAGGGAGACTGCAGGAAATTTCGGAAGCAATGATAACCTAAGGACATTTTTCCATTATTTGTTTCTGCAACCAGAGCTTGAAACGACGGGATTTGGAATTTTGTTCACATTCATATAGAGATGAGAAAATACCGTGCTGACCATGAGGCCGGTGGCGATGCGCCCCCAACGAGGCCAAATTGCAGTTGGCACGTCTACCATCTATAATGGGAGTAGCATCTGCACACGCTCTCCTCGCAGCTTCAGGGTCCCTGAATGTTACCTGGAAACCAGAAAACTTACCTGAGAATTTCTGGAAAATAACTAACCTACTGTCGAGAAGAGCTACTACAAATCGCTGACAAAGTTTTAGAAAAGACTGCCTGACCTGAAAATATATCGTCTTTCATACAAAATCTGAATTTAAATTTACGACTAAGATGACTGTGTAAACGGCTTGGAACAGGAAGGTGGACAATCAATTGTCCTCAACAACAAGACCTTAGATAACGGCCAATAAATTTCTGCGAACCAGAATCCCCATGCAACGAATGGCATAGAATCCTCCATTCACCCCGATTTAAGCAATGCAGAAATAATTAATCGCTGCATCCGTTGTCATATTCCCTATCTGGAAGATTCCAAGTTTTAAGCATTCCATTCTCCTGACTCACTTGCTGGTTTGTCAGACTTGTAACTTGACACGTTATATGAAACTAATTAGTAGGAACCAGAAGAAAAGACGCCACATAGTACTTCTCTACAGCAGATGAGACGTTTGGTGGTCTGCACTTTAACATCTTGTAGGTATTTCCACCACAGTGAAGTACGCAATCCACAGCATGACGAGGATAGGTCGGGAACAATTCTACCACGAACCCTTAGAGGGCTCGAGAGCGCCCTCATCACCCATGCAGCCCTCATCCCAATCGTAACGGCAAAATTTGGGAAGTACAAGCGGTTATAGCTGTCAACGTGGACAATCTGAAAACAAATACAGGTGGCGGAAGTAGCCGAGAACACTCCAATATCAATCGGTCCGTCGTCTACAAATATCACATGCGTAATCTAATATTCGACTTTAAAGTCGGTGTGAGGAAAGAGCAGAAAAGACCGCATGAGGAGCCTAACTTGAGAACCACCAGGCTCCAGCAACATTAACCTAACTGTAATAACACTGTCGAGTAGTTTCTAAACCACGCGACAGTCTGTAAAAGAGACGTTTCAAAAATCTTATGTTCTCAGTACGTGTCAAGTACTAAACCAAAAAAACAGAAAAAAAAGGTCCAATCTGGCTAGTCTCTCAGAGATTGAAGGGAAAACGGCAGACCTTTAACCTGTTGCCACACCCAAGTCAACATGTAAAGGTCCACAGACAACAATCGCATAGTTAGCCTTCGTGGTTCACCACTCCAAAGAAACGACTTCAACAATGAGGATCTCCTCTTGACTAGTGCTTAAGTAAGATAATGTTGGAGTACTCACGAAGCCATAGCCCTTAGATCTGCCAGTGTTCTTATCAGTGATAACAACCGCTTCCAAAATGTCACCAAACTGCTCGAAGTGACGCCGCATGGTGTCTCTTTGAGTTTCCCATGCCAGCCCTCCGACAAACACCTTAGTGTAAGTAGTGTCCCCAAACTGATTGCTCAAAGCCCCCGAACCTGTCCCAGCCCCGCCCGCCTGCTGGGCCATGGCAAGCACCCCCCTCTCCGGGTGCCGCAACGTTTACAAACCTGAAAGTTCCACCAGACTTTACGCTGCTCGGGACAAGGTTGATCACCAAATGCTCCTAATGCTCTTGTGACCGTTGTAAAGATTCCCCTAATGTAAGCCTTCAAGGGTCCTGCTGAGATGGTATCGTAAGCTGGAGAAGCTGCAGAATGAAACGAGTTAAGTAAGCCTCCGAGATCAACAGCAAACAAGTGTCTGCCAGAAATATTATAGAACGAGGTGAATCACTTCCAGCGAATTTAGAGATCGACAACAACAAAAAAGAATTCGACAATTTCTCAGAGACTACAGATGAAACTTCTCCAGAGCACGTTAATAGAAGAAGTTTCCACAAACAGCAGATCGCACGGCAATTCCGCTGTCTACAGTATGTGGATCAACCTAAGGGAGAACAGTGCCTCCCAAAAGCGCCGACGAATACTGAGCAGGCCGATAAGGTATGCACGTGCGATACCTAGGAAGATAAAAATATACCACCGCTGAGAAGAGGAAAATTGTCAAACAACAAGCTTATTTAAGAGCCACTGGTTCAACACTCGAAACCAAGATCGTTACTCGAAAAGCACAAGCCGAAGGAAAAAGAATAATGAGTTCGAGGCCTTTCTTCGTTATTATAGAGTATGTACGAGATCATCAGGAGTCCGGCAACCAGCTACTGAAAGACTCAACAAGTAGACTTAGGATCTGAACTTCAAGAGTCGGTACGAGCAGGTCAGAGCTTCGAATATCTGAGACTCTCAATCATGCAGACTTCCCGTCGCAGGAAAACGAGACTAAAGGAACAGCGAAGTAGGCAAGAAGGTGAAGCCGGAACTAAAGGAGGAAAACAGCACATCGTCCACCGATGAGCGAAGATGATCCACTCATAAAACATTCCCTTCCACTAGTATGATATCACTTCGTAGGTATTTCCTTCGGGAAGAACTTTCACCAAAAGGAGGCGAATGATCCGCAAGCAAGCTCAAGAAATGGTTTGGCGTGTCTTTGAAGCATGCAAGAGCACCTGTGCAATGTACAGTAAACATCAGAGTACGAGGACAACTTCTTCCGAGTGCCCGAAGTTAATATGAGGAAGATCCAAACTCGGGCCTTGTTGAACACCACACAGGTTTCTGTTGGAAAGTTTGGTAGTCTTCGAGGTTCAAGTAGTCCAGCCGTGTGTGCCGAGCCGACGGAAGAATAAGCAACACAAAAAGGAGTCCTGAAGCGAAATCTATCAACTCAGGAAGTCTCCAAAAATTGTCGACAGTGGTAGCTTCGAGGTGCTATCAACTAAGGGTGTGAGCAGGTGGGGGGAAAAGAAAGAAAGAAATGCACCAGAAACTTTGACACAACAAACTCACAGCACAAATCTTTGCTCGTCATCCAGCCACACAAACACTAGACCCGGTACACACACTCGTCACAGACTGTAGCCTGCGGGCCAGGAACGAAATCCAGATAGCAAGCCGTGATCGGAGGACGGATGGAGGATAAAACAAAAAGTAAGACATCGTACTGTGTAAGATCCCTGCGCGCACACACCTAACTTAAACTGTCTCTTCGCAGAATGATGTGTAGTAGGTACTACGCCACCGCGTCATAATAGTAAACCGCGAATTTCCACTAAAATCGGACACATCCGTGTGATCAGAGAGCAGGAAAAAAAAATTGCAAAGCATCATCAGCACACCTGAATACACACACACTTGCCTTAATCTATGCGATCCAGTGCCATCGGAGCTCTATCTCTCTCCCCCCCTCCCTCTCTCTCTCTCTCTCCACCTGGAAGCTCTAGCCGACGCTGCGAGCGAAGCCAGGTGCAGGTGCCGCCTCGCCTCACCTCACCGCAAGGGAAGGGGTGGCAAAGCGAGCGCGGTATCGGAAACACACCTGAAAAGATGCCTTCTCCAACTCACGCAATCCAGCTGACCATGGGGCTGCGAAAGGCGTAGGAATAAACCGGGCAAAAGGCGCAAACGGGGAGCCAAGAGGGGCACGGCGAAGGGAAGGAGACGACCGCCCGCCGTGGCCCGGGGAGGCCATCCAGCGGGCCGGGACGGAGGGCGCCCAACAGGCTGGGCGACCCGGCGCGGCCCCGTGGGGCCCGGCCAAGCACGCCCGTGCGCTGGCGGCGGGCCCCGCCGCAGCCACGCGGCGAAGGCGCAGTCGGCGCGCGGTGCTGGCACCTGATAAGCCGCGGTGTATTCCCTCCCCATCGCGGCCCTGGCCCGTCCGATCCCCATCCAACGGCCCCCTAGTGGATAGGATAAGTATGCCACGCTGGCGGCGTATGCTGGGGTCAGTTGGGCCGCCTGCGCGGTTTGCCGCGCGGTTGCCGCCAGCACCAGCCTGCGTCGTCGTCGCTCGGCCTCCCCTGCCGCTGCCGCTCCCCCCCGGCAGGACCCCCTCCCCCCCCTCCTTGTTTGTTCTCAAGTTACGCATCAGAAGAAGCTACTAGCTTTAGCTTTGGCAGGCCATAACTCGGGGAGATCCAGTCAGGAGGTTGGGTCCTCAGGGAGTCAGGGCATCATTATGTACAAAGGGATAAGATAGTAAACGGAGAGCGACGACGCCCTTGCCATGGGCCAAGCCAAGCCAACCTACACGCAGCCTTCCATCCATCCATCCACTCTCTTCTTCATCGCCCTTATTAAACCCCTTCGGATTTAGTGTGGCCTTTCCTAAATTGGTGTGCCACATTCCTTATGGGCCGCTTCGCATGGGCTCCCAACTCCCAATTTCCGAGCCTCGAGAACCCAGTAAAATATGGTTAATTTTCATTGAAGTTGTATCTTGATTATTTTATGCAAACCTATTTGTAGGACTTGTGTTGAAAATTGGGTCAAGCTTCTTGCTCAGCCCAATTCTTAATATAAATCCCAAGCCTCGCTTCTCCCAGAGGTGTGACCATGTAGGCATTTATGTCATACTTGGGACTTAGGATTTGGGACCCCGTGTGAAGTGGTAAGTCCCAACTTTCATGATCTCAACGGTTGAGATTGCACGGATTGACCTCAAGTGACTCGGGACTTATGACTTGGGACCCTATGTGAACCAGCCCTTAGAGTGGTCTTTGCAATTTGTCATGTAGTTGG
Source organism: Polytrichum commune (assembly GCA_950295325.1). NCBI lineage: Eukaryota > Viridiplantae > Streptophyta > Polytrichopsida > Polytrichales > Polytrichaceae > Polytrichum > Polytrichum commune. The sequence goes on from OX485809.1 coordinate 32,383,612, forward strand.
CCTATGATGATGTTCTTGAAGAGTTTGGTAACATTTGGTGTGTGTTAAGTGAGGGTCCGATTGTTTTCTAGGAGTAATTTAGAGGTCATGTACGTAGAAAACTTGCCATAGAATGGGTATTTTCACTTGACCCTCCGTTGCGTCCTGTGGTGGGAACTTTGCCTTGGTGGTTGTACTTGTGACTTGCACTACTTGCAATTGGAGTTGCTTCAATTTGCACCCATAATGAACCAACATGCTCTTTTGAGAACCACAACTAAATCAAGGGAAGTCAGATTTTCGATCCAATTGTTGATGATATTTCATTATAGATTCTATGATGCAACACAAGCTTCGTTGTGTAGACCTAATTTGTAGAAGTTGGAGAACATGAAAAAACATACCAAATAACACATACGTACCTTAGATGTCCACCTCTTTGCGTTGGGCCCCTACCATTGTTGTCTGATGTGAAAACATAGTCCATTATAAAATAACATGTTTAAATAAATTTGTCTAAACAAGTTGGCCCCAAAATTGATATCGAAGGCCTCGAATTCAGTTCAGAGGTATGCACTTGAGATGAATTAACAATAAACGTAAGGGGTCGTTTTTACACTAGACCCCTTCACCTCAGTAAAAGTTGTGGGGGCTCCATTGAAAGAGGTGGGCATCTATGTAGCCTTGACCGTAGGATCAAGTGCCATGTAATACGCTCTCTAATTATCATCAAGTCAATGCATAATTACAACTCAAAGATGAGCTATTGTGAATATTGTGGGCTACACAAATGTAAATGGTTTGGAGAGGTGTCCTTCCATTCTCAAAAAATTGAAAAGGACAACGGGTCCTATTACTTAGAGCCATATGCTATGTTTTCGTTGTAAATGTTCCATTGTAAATTTGAAGGGCCTCCTTTTCAAAAAAATCCCTTCTTTTTTTTTTGGCCAAGGCATTACAACACACTTAGAATGCATGTGTATCACATCACTAACCACAATGTGACACATAAACCATGTGTAGTCTAAGATTCATCTGGTTTTGGCTTGTTTACTCCAAAGCATGTTGTAAAGATGGCATCCAAATTCAATTTGAGAGACACTTGTCATCCAGTTAACGAACTTTGACCACGAACTTTGACCACCTATGAATCTAGTATGTGAATTCTTACAAATCTGATAATCCAGATTATCCTATGTATGCACTCCAAGTTTGTACATGTATATCATTCTACCGTAGGTTTCACATCCCATCATTAGAATATAGAAAATGAAATAAGATTTTTGACTTGTTGTTCGAATTTGAGATCTTCAACTTTACAACCTTTTGCATATCCTCAATACCTTCATAATGGAACCATACAAGTGGGTGATTAAAACGAATGTTAATAATGAGCAATGCCCTCGACATCCAACGTGGTATTCAAATTTCAATATCATTGAATGCAACCCTAATCATGAAGATTTGGAAGCAGAAGAATTGCTTTGATTTTGCTCAACTCTTTGCAAGGGAAACATGAAGTAATTGTATACAAGCACTTCTCTCATTCGTCTAACGTAAACACCCTAAAATAGTATGCAACATGGAGGTTATTTTTATAGTTGATTCGACACCGAAATTAGCTTCAAAAGACCCCCAAATCAGTTTGCTTGAGATTCTTTGAGATGAATTGGCAACAACATATAGGAAGCCAAATTTTTAAGTTGGATGGATGAGAGGTATGCTCATGTATAGTATTTCCCTCTCTCCTTTGCAAGATTGAACTTTGCAATCTTCCAAACTTTAGAGAAGAAGAAAAAGGGGAGATTAAAGGGGCCATAGTTTCCAGATCCCCGTCCATTCTTTCACAGCTTTTGTGCAAAAGAATGTTTGAAGTTGTGGATGTTATTTTTATTTATTTTTCATTATGGATGGATGAAATGCCTAAATAGATGAGATACTACGACATGATACAAGACGTGAAGTACAACATTGCTTCAAATTCACTAAGGGCCACTTCACACACGGCTCAAGAGCCGTGACATGAATTAGTGAGATCCCAAAAGAAAGTGTCCAAAGGCCATCCCAACACAACTCCAAAATCATGTAGTGCGGTCACGGATCCTCGAGTGTGGTGTGAGGCCATATGTCACCGGGCCCTCAACCAAATGCTATTTCCATGAATTTCGATTCATGCAAATCCTCACACATGATAAAACAGAATAAATCAACGGTTGTGAGCCTTCGCAGTGCTATGGTCTCCCAGTGGTTTTGTGTTAGGCCTACCTTCAAGAGGTGGTTTCTGCAAATAGTCCAAGTGACCATGAAACATGATCCATTCGATGTCGTGTAGGAATCCATGTAGACTTTACATCCATCTTGCATTCACATACTCATTTGGTCCCTCAAGTGCAATTTGAAGCAAACTTGGGCAGGCTCCGCCTCTTCCACCAATGAGAGTGCTTGAAGTGTAATGGTCACGGGATCTCAGTCTCGTGTGTGAAGTGGCCCTAAGTTATTTCTCTAATGTTGCATGTTTATTTTGAACATGTGTTCATCCTAATTGAACAATTTTCTATCAAGAGGAGCTCTTCCACAAAAATGGTAAGTTGTTAAGATACGTGGGTGTTTTTGGCTTTGTTTTTACGTATTCTCCAACTCCCATTTGTTAGATTTGCACAACAAGACTGAGATTGCATTAGCAAATCCAAAATGAAGTTTCATCGATGAAAACCAGATTGAAAATTGGACTTCCCATGGTTTAGATATGGTTAGTGTAAGTGCATGTTTGTTGATTTCGTAATTGAACACATATGTCCTCCCAATTTGGTGGTCAAAGTTAGGATATGAGCATGAGGCCTAGATCTGTGGTCTGAATAGTTGGGCAAAGAAATAAATTTATCTGCTGCCCGGAAATCAATAATTTTTTTTCGGGCAGCCTATGTTTTCTGTGCTTTTTGGGTTGTATGTGAGAAAAAACTGCAAATATTTCATACACAATATGAAGGCAACATTTTAGGCATGCCACACGCCTAATCACCTCCGACATTTTTGTGCATATGAAATTGGCTAGAGCATGCCCACTATTTGTTGCCCTTGACCCCTAACTTCCCATGCCCAATTTCCCTCAAATATGCCCAAAAAACGTGACCTCAATTTCAGCAATTGTAGTTGAAGATTCAAAGTTTTTTTTTGGACAGATCCAATCATATGGATGTTTGCAAGTTGGAGGTGACTAGTCACAATCCAAACTTTAAACTTTGAAGTTTTGTTATTTAGGAGATTGTAATAGGAATGTCAATGGTGGTCTTGAAGGGCAACAATTTAAGAATTAAATTGGGATTCGCTTCTTGATCGAATTTGCACTCAAATCATGTCCAAATGACAAAATGTTACCCTCATTCAAGAGAGGGTAACATATACTTACTCAAATCATTTCATAAATCTTGAAATTAGTAGTTTGTGATTTTTTGGGAAGCTTCCCAATTTGAGGCAGAGGTGCCACAACTGTGCACCTTCCACGTGTCCAACTAAAATTTCCAATGGTAGATGTTTAGGATATGGTGTGTTTGAGTGTCATGCAAAATAACATATTAGTTGGGAATCATTTGCATGTAGGGAAAAACAAATAAACATGCTTAGGACATGTTGCCCCTGAAACACGGAGGTTACAAATGTTAAGCATGCATTCATGGAGCAATTCTCATCGTAAACCAATCGAAAGCACACTCCCATATTTGAATTAATCCAAAAAATAATTAACTCTATTGAACCTAAATTATCCATGTGGCAGGACATATCAAACTTCAAAATTAACAAGACGAGAATTTGAAACAATCCAAAACCCATCAAATATGGTGTCAAACAAGTGAGAACGAACTATCCACAACCAAATTATGACCGCATACGACATTAGGGGTTAAGGATGGATGGATGCCTTTTGAAAGTATAACAAAGGTAGGGTCTAGGGTTTTGGGCAAGGCATACACCTTCTATGGCAAGGTGGTTGCCTTTGAGGGAAAAGGGCGGCGGGGGGGGGGTGCTAGTTGTAGTTCTAAATGTGGTGAAGGCAAGCTTAAGTTGATAGCAAGTGCCTCCTATAGATTTCCAAATGTTGTTGGGAGTTGTTGGATCAACTAAATGATTGGCATCAAAAGCCCAACCCTTTAGTATTTTTTAATTGCATGTTGTTGTTGTAGTTGTATTGAAGGCAATCTGAAATTGAATGCATGCTATAGGTTTTCAAGTGTTTTGAGAGTTTATGACTAAATTTAATATAGCATTGACCTCCAAATCCGGGCCATTTGTATCAAAACAAAGTGGTTGCAAGTTGTAGTTCCACATGTGTTGGGACTTGTGTGGGAGGGGAGTTGCACCCTTCATTAAGAGCATACGTATGGGAGTTAGATTCTTTAGTGGAATTCTAAATGGCTTGTGTGGATGCCTATGTAAAAAAACCTTGTGTATGAAAACCTTGTGGAGACTAATGAATTCTATGCTAGATACTAGACTCATATATTTCTACTAAGGTTTTTGATTCGATTTGATAAGTGCCTCCACTATCTTACCTTCGTTTAAAGTAACTTCAAAATAAGAAGAAACTGACGTTGATACGAATATTGAATAATGTTTGTATGAATAGTGAGAATATAATGAATAATGCCTATATTTATAGTGAATAATATTGGGATGAACAATGTTTCGTGTGAATAGTATCGGGAAGAATAATGATTATTGTGAATAGTGCTAGGATTTGAACTCCACCCAAACTTCCAAGTGGCAACGTGAATGTTTGAATATTGAACGATTATTCTTACTTTGTTTGGGAGCCCTAAATAATATAATTGACACATTACAAGGTCATGGAACCGACCCACATGGTTGAATATTGTCATGAAGAGCATCTAGCTTGAAGATTATTATTAAATAATTTTAAATTTTAAATAACATTCAACTTAACAATTATAATTAAAAAACTAGTATACAAACTCAATCTCAACAAAATTGGACCGGGTAGTCATTGGGGATAGTAACCAAATGACAACAATGAATGAAAACATTAATTGGATGAAACTAACACATGTACTATCCTTATTTCCTCTAATCCTTAGGTTTTATCTTATGTACGTTTACCTTTACTTTAGAAATCTCCATTGCCTTTTCTTTTGTATGCACCAAAGAAAAACAATACGCACCTTATTTATACTATGTACCATAATGTTCCGGTTAATACCCATTTTTGCACACATGTTGTACATGGTACGAAGCGTCCACCCCCCTGGAGTGTATGTCACATGCGTGCGTCACCTTCAATTTGTACGTACCCCCTTGTATGCAAATTTTGGGCAAACAAAATTTGTGTGTATGTATGTATGTATGAAAATATAGGTAATGAATGGCATGTTGTATGTGTGGTAACAAATATATAAAACTATACTATATGTATATGAGAAGAAGAAAAATGCGCAATCTACAAGCCTCTAATACTTCATTATCTCTTGATGAAGTTGTGAAAGGCTCTTTCATCAATGGATGGTTCCTACCATGAAAGTCATTGCAACTAGCAAATTTGTTGTTTCCAAGTGATTTTGGGACTTGATATATAAACTCAAGGAATTGGCTTTAGAGCCCATTTTTTTAAAAATATCCCCCCCCCCCCATTTTTCTTTTGTTGGGCTTAAGAACTCAATTCTTTGTTTGACTTTGATCTTGGATTGTGGATTGCCAAATGCATGCTCAAAAACATAGTTTTTGAATGCTATCTATTTGGGAGTGTATTTGGAGGTGGGGGTGTGTGCAATAAGAGTTGGGCTCCCAAGCATGGCATTTATTTATTAATTTATTTCTATATTATTGTAGTTGCTCTTTTTGTTGATGCTCTCATCTTGATGTGTTGTGGGATTGATGCCAAGCATTTAAGGGTTTGAGTGCTAGTTGTGTGGATTGAGGGTTGGGTTCCCAAGCCTAGCTTTCTTCTTCTTCTTCTTCATTTTTGTGTTTGTGTGTGTGTGTGTGTGTTTGTGTGTGTGTGTGTTTTTTTTCCTTTGGTTGGGTGTTCTTGTGGATGCCCTGCTTTTCAATGTGGCCTAGAATTGATGGTCGGTGTTTGCCATAAATTTGAGGTATTTTTTTTACTACATGTTGTGTGTACTAAAGGTTGGGCTCCCAAACCTAGCCCTCAAGTTTGTATCTTTTTCATTGTCTTCTTGTGGATGGTCTAGTCTTAGAGGTGGCTTAGGATTGATGTCAAGTTTTTGGCAAGGATTTGAGGAGTTGGAGTTGGGTTGTGTGCAATGAGAGTTGGGCTCAGGATTATGAACCTCATTTTTAATAAAATAAATAAATAAATAAATAAGGTCTTCTTATGATTGTTTTTCAGTTAATGTGGGGTGGAATTGATAGCATGTAATTCATGGTAGGTGTGTACCCAAAGATCCAAGGGGTTGGACTAGAGTGTTATGCTCAATGTGGCATGAGATTCATGGCAAGTGCGTACCAAAGATCTAAGAGGTTGGGCTTGAGTGCAAACTGTGAGTGTTGAGTGCAAACTGTAATGTGTAACACATTAGGCGATCAAACGGACCTAGCAGAAATCGGCCTCGGACCATCTTAACTCAAACATCCCCTCACAACCAACCGCAGCAATATGACTTGGCGTACACCTTTACAACAAAACCACTCGTTACACTCAAAAGGCCATGATGGGCCCCTGTTATTTGTCCCCTGGCTACTATAGTGTCCATCCTCGAAAGAGGAGAGTAGTTTTGTCCCAGCTTCCCCATGTCTTGTGGGCATCGGGTTGTTGGCATTACGAACGGACACTCTATTCACGCCGGCCCCTAAAAGGGACTGGAGTTTCTATCTATCTATGAGTGTTGAGGTTTGCACTCCTAAAACTTGTTTTTCAATTTTTATTTTTTAATGTTTTGGCCTTCTCGTGGATGACCATGAATGGTGAATGAGGCATGGGAGTTAGAGTAGGTGCCAACCATGGGTCTAAGGAGATGGGCTTGCACTCCCAAGCGTGGCCCTTCTTCTTCTTCTTCTTTATATATATATATATATATATATATTTTGTGGGGGGGGGGTATTCTTGTGCGCACACCTTTGTATAATGACTTGGTTTGGGCTCAACCCTCACTATATATCCATCATCCACACTATTTCTAATAATTAATACTACTTAAAAAATGCACAATAATTACAATTTTCTTGTGGTTGTTATATGGATGCATAAAGGAAGTTACAATCTTTGGTAATATTATTTTTTGTAGAGTACCATGTATTCAACCTCTTATTGTGTAGGACATTTTCAAGGTTGTACTCTCCATGTCTATTCTATGGGCAACTTTGGCAACCCATAATACTAACAAACTATCTTTTCCCTAGGAAAAAATTGCAAATGTTTTTTTTTGGCTTGTCCCATGGTAACGGGATCCTACTCAATGGATATGGAACACGATCCTCTTCATGGAATAACATTCACCCCAATTGCTTACTCCTTAAGCATCTGATATGCCCAAATTGGGCCTCTTCGTGCATAAAAACATATATTTGAGCAACACATATTCCATTTTAGCCAATTATGCCAAAGTGACCTTGTCTAAAAATAACTCAAATACTCCTCATGATTCAGTTGAATACCTTGATGTCAGTGAAGATTTGAATTCAAACACATAGCCTAAGTGTCCTCATATGCAAATATGTATGTTGTGTTTTTGACTATCAATGTCAAGTATGAGTAAATTTCTATATTCTCCCTAACAAAAGAAAATTTGTTAAATGAGGTTTGTTCTTTATCCACATAAAACAAAGTTGACGCTATGTGTAAACTCCTCCTTGGCTTGCATAATGTATATGGGCCTTTTATGTGCATAATGTACATCTTCTTAAATGAACACCTGTAGGTATTCAAGCGTCATATGGCAAGACTTGTTATTAAATATTTCGTTTAAGGTACATGGACCTTATGTGCTCACGCTTCTTATTTGAAAACATGTATTTGAGTGTTACATGGTTGGGCTTGTTGTTAATAAAAGCTACCAAAAATACACATCTTGCAATGAGATTAGACTATGTGCTCAAAGTTAGACATCATTTTAAGTCCAACATTAAATATAATTGGGAGAGCCTACGTGATCATCTAAAGAACACAAAAATGATAAAACTCTCTTTGAATCCCTATTTTAGTCTTTGGTGACACTTCACATGTGGTTTACAAATAGAATTGAGAAAGAGGATCAAAATTGGTGACACCAAATAAAATAATGAGTATATTATTCTCATCCTCAATAACCTTACTTCAAGTATGTAATGGAGCCCATAACATAGTTTTCCATAAAAGCCCTCAAAGAGGGACGGAACTATGGGTTTGATCTTTCTTTGAGAAAACTTTCTATCAATAACCTATTAGCTCGTCATGTATTAGAGATTGTTTTGAAAGTTGGGTGAAATGTTTGGGACATCCTCTTTCCACCTCTCAAACTTCAAGAATATCAAGGTCTAAAATAAGTTGTGCATGTAGGACCCACTATCTTAAATGCCATATTGACCTATGCAAAGTTGGCTTGGCCCACACATCAAGAAAGAAAAACCAATGCCGGGTGAATTTGAGCCTGTTGGCCCTACCCTGCTCAAGAATCCCCTTGGTGCAGGGTGGGGTTTATTGCCTACCTTGCGGTGGGTGGACTATTGTTTGGACCCACACATCAAAGCTAGTAAGACAAACTAGAAAGCCTATTTTTGGTAGCCCAACAACACTCTTTGTGTATGATACTTTAAGCATTGGGAAAACTTGGGTGACTTTGTGTCAATTCTTATAGACTCAAAACTTGGCACTAAACCCATGGTTTCATCTGCTTTACTTTACAAATAACTCTAATATCTTGAGAGTAGCTTTATCTTTTCTTTTCTTTTCCTTTGAATTCATTTTCCTTCCTTCCTTCCTTCCTTCCTTCCTTCAGACCAAGATATGTGTAGCAGGACTAGCTACTTAGGTGGTATCTTCCACTCACAAACATTCAATCCACACGGAAACCCCTCTCACGGGATCATGGCCTTTTGTTGTTGTTGTTGTTGTTGTTGTTGTTGTTTCCACTTCCCCACTTGGCTTGTCCCCTATCCTCTCTCACCTCGAGCATTCATAACAAAGTACCCCCCCCCCCCCAAATCCCATGCTAGTACATACATCCTTTCCTTCTTGTTGGATGTACAACAATAAGGTAGATGTGCCTAATTTGGTTACAATGTTTGGGGAGATTTCCGGGCATATCTAGTTGTGATCTTGGTGTTTCCAAGTCCAATTGGTTACATGTTGATATCTTTTGGTTTTGTTAAATAGGGGTATATCCCTGAAATCTTCTAAAATGGTCGGTAATTTTCATGAAGTCTTGATGAATGTCTGCCAATTATTTTTCAAACACAACCAATTCATTTGTAACTAGCGGTCATCTCTCCCCGTTCATTGTTGGGTTACTTATCTTAATTAATCACTTGTATTTGAGGGGGTACATGGTTAGGTGTGGCTCCAATAATGGGTATTGAAAGGTTAGGTTTGCACAATAGACGGTGAATGCTATTTCATGAGCATGCTCTTCTTTGGATAATTCGATTTTCGTGGAGTAGGTCCTTATGACCAAGTTTTTTTCACAAGCATGATGAGGAAATTCTTCTACAAAACGCGGGCAGTTAAATTTTCTATGGCCTACCTGAATTGCATGGACTGCACAAGGATAAGATTACAACTGGAGAACAATACTTCACGGGTCCAAGTTCTACATTAATATGCATAAGTGGGTTGCCTTCACAAATAGATAAACTACCCTTGCAAATCACCTTGGTTGAAACCAAATCACAAAATAATTCCCTTCGAGTAAATTAGTATAAGAAGATTAAAAGATCAAATGGTCCATCAAGGCGAACCCTTTTCATTTGGGATGTGTGATTTCTCTAATAGCCATGTTTTCCATAACAAAGGCTAGTTCCAATGATGATATGGAAGTTTAATGTGGAACCAAAAAAGAAACTTAAATCAAAAGTAAGAATACGGACTTCAATGGGATCCCAATCATTCCAATATGTTCCTATTTACAAGACTACATGCACCCTTTGAAATTATTCTACCAGAATTTAGATATGGTGAATATATCACAATATTTATGCAAATTGTGGGTTCTAGCAACAACAACTTGCAATTGCAAATTGTACTTTACTTGTGAAATTAATTGTACTATTTAAAAATATTACATTTTATTTTTATTTTTATTTTGTGCGTATGTACAATTTTGCATTAATTTTTTCATATTTATACTCAGCAACTTACAATTGCTTAACAGGTGGGTCACTTTGAGCATTTTACCAACGTGCAACATATTATAGGGAGGTTTTAAATTTTTAAAATATAAATGTATTAAAAATAATGAAGGGCCCACTAAAACTAGCCAATCCCATTATAAGTAAAGTAAATAGATATAAAATGTGGGCCATTACTTTTCAATGAAGCTAATAAAGGAATTGAAGTTTATGTTTAGGAATTGATCCTATAATTTATGTTTAGTATGATTTATTTGTAAGCATGCACTTAGCCAACTAGTGCCAACGAGCTACTAATATTTTGTCTAGAACAAATGAGGGTTCATGATGGGTTGGGAGGGTGTAAGCCATGAAGCAACATAAATGGCCATACATTTGGGGTACTAAGGGAGTCAGTTGACCTCTTGACCCGAGTTGAAGAATCTACAAGGCAAAGTCCTCACAAATCCATGCATTGAAGCAATGTTAGATTATTACAAGGAACATGATTCCCGACCATAACAAATATAAACATGATCACACTTGCAGCAAATGGATTGACGTAAATTGCATTATGTCTACTCTCACCATGAGGCCACAATGTTACCAATGAAGTGTACACAATAGATAAGATTGATGCAGAGGAGTTGGAAAAGTTTGTGACCGAAAAAAATGTATAGGGCTCATGTACGAGCTTTGGACTCGTGCGCAAACTCATACAAAGCGGGTGTGGTGTTTTTTTAGTACACAATCCTTTTTATTTTTTGGGTGAATAAACTTGCACTTTTGTAATGCATATGGTGTATGAAATTTTGGTTGATATGGTTATGTATGATATGCAAGTGTGATGTGGTTGTGTTTTGTTTTGAAGCCCCTTTGGAGTTCATGGTTTTAGGGACCGTGTTTGCAAAAGTATGTATGCAACGGTATGCATGGACATGGATTACTTATTATTATTCATAAGGAATATAGAGTACAATACATTACACTAGCATGGGAAATACAAGTAATGGTAGGGTGCAAACAAATAGGTTGTTTTAGAGTGTTAACCAAGTATTAAGCAATTGAAAGGAACCTTTAATTCATGCCTTGGAAGTAAATAGCCCTTAAACAAACACCCCTTTGCCACATGTGGTCAGCATGTGGTTCACATAAATTCCATAGAATGACCCTCCCATGGATTGCTTGGAAGTAGATAAACATTGTAACAATCTTGAATGCCTACATGAATGAGATTTGTGAATGCCAAAGAAAAATAATTATTTGAGTGGTGGCTTCTAAAAGCGCCTAGGTTAGGGAAGATATTTAATTGTTCAAAAACCATCGTATGTTATTGAGCACAGTGGCTCGCAAGAGTAGTCCAAAAATACTAAGAAAGTGAATTTTAAAAGGCCATAGGGTTGCTAGATTGTATGTAATGGCAAGGGTAAGATTTAGGAAGGATCCAAAATGATTGGCCACCTCCATCCATTTGTTGTCATCCCTCCTCTCAAATCAAACCTCAACCCTTCAAAGCAAACTTCCACAACATGCCATCAACTTGATTGGTCCCATGGCCTTGCTATCATTCTTTTCTCAAAATTCTTTTATCATACACAAACAAGTGGTGAAACCTCTGTTGTGGAAAGAAACAAATGTTTATTAACCAAGAATATGATTCTATGATGGGACCAAAACAAACATGGCCACCAACATCTATATAATTATGCCTTCCCTCCCAACATTGGAACCGCCCTTCAAAATTGGGTCTCCTTGGTTTATGGGATTTTGGGTGAAAGTAGATTTAGAATCTAATACGAGGAGTTGATTCTTATTTTATTTTTCAAAGTTTGAACTCTTTGTGATCATTTGTTCAGTTTATAATAAATTATCATCTTCAAAATGTTGGGTAGATTTATTTATATATCCTTTTGTATGTGTTTCATGACTTTATGTCTTGGATGCTTATTGACTTGGGATGGAGGTAAGGCCATGCATTGGGAGGAAAGGAAAATTGTCATGATTCTTGGCAGCTACACACCCCCCCAAGTGGTTTCATATCGCAAGGAGAGAAGGTGAGAGATTCCAAGATTGGCATTTGAGGTAGTAATCCCACATGTGCACTACCAAGGGTTGGGCATTTTTTGTGTGGCCAATTCTCCTTCATATGCACTACCATACTGCTAAGGTGACCATATGTACATCATATAGCTTAGACAAATCAATCCAAGCATTTACCTACACTATTCAAAAAAGTGTTTTAATACAAATTCGAGGTAATTATAAATATTATTTATTTGTTGTATAATTTTTGGTGTTTGAGGTCATGGAAGTCACAAAGCCAGTTTGTTAGGAATGTACGATAGGGGAATACAAAAGCTCGTATTAAATGTGTGCATAGGAAACTAAGTGAAGGATAATATGAACGCAACTACACCTATTCAATATAATAAATTCATTGGTTTCATTATCCTTGACAACTCAACACCAATAGATGAACTTCATTTCCAACTCATAAAAACCTTTCATACACATTTTACCAAGGAAAGTATAATCAACATGTGAGTGTGTCTTCAAAGCGAACTACTAAATGAACAAATTTTCCCTTGCAAAGTTTGCAAAAGATATTAATAAACACACATTTAACATTTCAAAAACAAAAACCCACAAACTGGTAGCTCATATTTGATTATTTTGATTTTTCTCAGCTTGATCATTTATTTAGACTATGGATCGCATTGTATAACATTACCATTACATTATTCATTACTAATTGTTCATGGTTTGAGAAATTTCTTCATAAAATCTTGCTTTGTGGCAATAAACGTCATGTTAAATTATTTCTACTTTGCCCATGATTGTTTATAACCCATGTGTCCATATGTGAAGCCAACCATCTAAGTCTCCAATAGTTGCCATGGCTACCATACGATATACTGATGTATTGATAATTAGACCATTGATAATAGACCAAAACCACCTAGTCTAAGACAACTTTCTCATCCACTCCTCTAATGACATAAGAATGGTGGTATAGTGAACAAATTTACTTCTTAAGCAATGGGCTTTTGGAATGGACCCATTGCTTTGTAATATCATGATAATTGATGAATATTTGATTTATAGTTGTATGAAACAATATAGGGTAATTTAGCTTAAGAGCACAAAAACTTAAGGCCTTATAATATAAATGCCCACGTCATCTAGATAGTGAAGTGTTTTATTAATGGTATGTCATATGGTAAGATGAGAAACCAAACAATTGTTTATAATGGGGCCCATAATTTTCTATCTTGTTTGATGATAAGTATGTAACAATCATTCATAGCAACTAGAGAGGTGCGTATGTCTAGCATATAATGATTGTTGGCACATGATATATGAATATTACCTCTATAACAAGATGTTATAATTTTCATAATAATATATTGAATGTTTAATATAGCAAGAAATATGGTGAACACAACTTTGATATACATGTTGTGTCTATTTATAGTAATATATTGCTTTAGTACGCATCCCACTTAAGTGCACAATTTTTTGACAAAAATCAGGGTTCATACTTTATTGTTTGAACATGTCATGCATAGTCATTTGCCATGAATGCATGATTTTCTTACGCTTGACATTCAATATCATTTTGTTAACGTTTTGTTGTAATGTCTTGAACGATCGTCGCAATTCATCATACATCTATCCACCTTCCGTTTGAACTTCATAGCAAAGCAATTGATTGTCGATGTCAAGGGCATTGTTGTGTAGAGCTTCAAAGCCTTTGAAGTCAATAGCATTTTCACATTCAACAAATATCTCGATAGGCTAGATTTCATCATCGGTAAGTGGTTCTTCAATTCACATCATTTCCAAAACTTCATCAACGTCCTCAAGCATAACAACACAATATTCTTCATCGTTTGCGTCATCAAATGCTACCCACTTGCTCGGCACGTTCGGCTTGCTAAACTTACCAATGATTTCACATCGTTGGACTATGGTCAAATGGGTTGCCTCATGTTTCATCCGTTTCCTATTGCATTCATCAAATTAGAGGGTCTAGAAAGCGATATAAGTAAAGTACGCACCAACCACTCCAGTTCAAAGTGCGTACTTGAGCGGGAGAATACTATAGTAGTATCTCTAACCGTGTAGAAATTCAAATATACCTCAATCTACTTAAATATTCCAATGCATAACAACATTTGGTTTGGGTTTTGAGTAGCATATTCCGAAAAATAAAATATTAAGCAACCTGTAAAAAACACAATTTTTTGAGGAAACCTCTACAAAATGAAATCCTTGGGGCAACCTTCAGAAATACTTGGAAGGTCGGAATACAACCCTTCAAAGCCACAGATGTAGGCCCTTGCTTATGCTCATGCTCATGTCCCAGGTTTTCTCCAAATAAAACTATACTAGGTATGTGATCAAGATGTGATGATAACCATTTATGGGGTCCATAATAGTCAACATAATTGGGGCGACCTACATGACCTCTTGATGAATTGTGCAAGTCTTCACTTTGATAATATGAAAGATAGTCAAACGAGCTCCAAACATTACGAGGAATGTGGCTAAAACCTCAATTGGGGTTTGCTAACCATCTTCTATGAATCACATACAGTGGTGATTTCTCACAAGGTCCCTAACATGTCCAGGGACATGTTCATAAAAAAAAAGAAACATTTCCAGTGGACGGGTTCTTAGAAAATGAACCAGTTTTTGGACATGTCAAATTCAGTTTGGACATGTTCTAAAACTAACATTTTTTTTATAATTGTTTTCCAAAAAAAATGGTACAAATATCAGTTACATTATGTCATATATGACATGTGAATATAAGCATAATGCAATCAAACCACTAATACCCAATCAAAATATCAATCTTGAAGTGCTTGATTCACATGCATACATTAATTCATCAACCACAAAATTTAGAATGGGGTGGACTCGAAAGATGAGAATCGACTGCAAAAGATAGATAACTGACGAACATTGAAGGCATAATTTGTCAAGATCCTATTGTTTCCAAGTGCAACCAGTCACATGTCAACATCTTTCGGTTTTTTTTTTTTTTTTTTTTTTCTAATTCTTTACCAACATTGTAAGAGACTTATTTATACCTCTTGCAGGATGGGTATTTTCATTTTCAAAGCAGTTTTGGGACGGGTTGCTTTTTCTTTAACCTTTCCATGGACGGGTTGGTTTAGAAATTACCGGTTTTGGGACGGGCTGCAAATATTTTTGCCTTTGAATTCAAGGTTTTTGGACGTGGACGGGCAAAAACTTTGTGAAAAATGAGCCCTGATCACATGTTTCATGTGCCCATATGAAGTGGACTGGTCGGAAAAAGTAACCATCGAAAACCCATTTACCATACAAACATAACTTGCTAACATAACCTTCAAGAAGGCGATGGATCAATACAAGTACTACCCATAAGGCAGATGGTGCTAAACCTATCACTTTTGAAAGTGCTTGAGGGCATGAAGAAAAATATAATATCCTCAAAAAAACATTATCAATTGTCAAGGGATGTCAACACACCAAAATGACCCCAAACCACCTCGTTAATATAATATCCAACTCGTGAAGATTCTCACAACTACACTAAATAGGTAGATTAGTGTTAGATGAAGATTAGTGTTAGATGCAATAGTTACCTAAAATACTAATTTTCAACTAATATTACAATTAGTGTTTGAATAGGGTTTGAACAAATTATACCTTTTACGAGGTTCTCATATTCTTCTTCCTTCAATTCTTCATTCCAAGATTTACAAAATATCATCTAACACTAAATGCGCTCATGTAAATATTTAAAGTTACTACTTGGTACAAATAGTGTTAGAGTTGACATTTAGTGTTCTAACACTGTAGAGACAATTTACATTTAGCATTTTCGTCGACTATTAGTGTTTCCAACACTAATCTACCTATTTAGTGTAGTATGTACTTGTGCAAGATTCTAGAGCTTCTTCTTCTTTTCTTTTCTTTTCTTTTTTTTGAGATAGAAGGCCGACAGGCCAACGCCAAAGCACAGGAAGCAGTTGATCACCTGGCAAGTTTTCCGTCAAGTAAAGAGGAGATTTCACAGCCGGGATTCGAACCGCCAACCTCTTCCTTGAGATTTGGGTATCTCTCCACCATCATCCGGTAGTTTAAGGTCATCTCGGACTAGATTCTAGAGCATTGGTTCTACAACAATCGACAAGCGGAAAAAAGTGGGGAAAACATAGGCTAGGGTCCCCTTTTACGGTTAGATATGGTGTCACTTAGGGGCACTTCACACACGAGACTGCGAGCCCGTGACCATTTCACTTCAACCACTCTCATTGGTGGAAAAGGTGGAGCCGGTCCAAGTTCACTTCACACTATGCTCGAGGACCACTGGGGTATGTGAATGCAAGATGGATGTAAAGTCTACATGGATTCCTACATGGCATCGAACATATCATGTTTCATGGTCACTTGGATTATTTTCAAAAATCACCTCTTGGAGGTAAGCCTAACACAAATCCAGGAGACCATGGTAGTCCAAACACTCACAACCATTGATATACTCTATTTTATCATGTGTGAGGACCCGCATGAATAAAAATTCATTGAAATTGCATTTGGTTGAGGGACAGGTCACGTATGACTTCACACTACACTTGAGGGTCCATGACCACACTACATGATGTTGGAGGTGTGTTGGGACGGCCTTCGGACGCTTTCTTTTGGGCTGTCACAATTTCATGGTCACGGCTCTTGGCCCGTGTGTGAAGTGGCCCTTTACGATGCGTGAGTTCTTTTGTTAGCAATGGCTGAATTACCGCAATCAAGTTATGGTCAAGCATGTCTGTCTTGACGAGACTCAATAAAAGCATACCGACATTAAATGTGTTTAGTGTGATATGGTAATTTATGTCATTTTTTATAATTTTTCCCATGACACTCCACATGCAGTTTATAATTGGTATCGAGCATGACAAAGAGAATCGGTGACACTGAATACAATGTTTAGAGTTGTGTTGGTGGAGTAGGGCCACTTCACACCAAGAGCCAAAAGCCGTGACCATGAAATTGAGAGAACCCAAAAGAAAGTGTCCAAAGGCCGTCCCAACACACCCCCATAATCACGTATTGTGGTCACGGATCCTCAAGTGTACTATGAAGTCATATGTGACCGGGCCCTCAACCACATGCTATTTCAATAAATTTCTATTCATGCGGGTCCTCACACATGACAAAATAGAGTATATCAACAGTTGTGAGCATTTGGAATGCCATGGTCTCCCACCGGTTTTGTGTTAGACTTACCTCCAAGAGGTGGTTTTTGAAAACAATCCAAGTGACCATGAAACATGATTCATTCGATGCCATGTAAGAATCCATGTAGACTTTACATCCATCTTGCGTTCACATACTCCATTGGTCCCTCAAGCGTAGTGTGAAGCGAACTTGGACCGGCTCCGCCTTTTCCACCAATGAGAGTGCTTGAAGTGTAGTGGTCACGGGCTCTCAGTCTTGTGTGTGAAGTGGCCCTTAGGTAAACCTCGAGGACCGGTATAGTTGAGGGGGGTTATTGGAGACAACTAATTGAGCACCATCTACCTTACTCTTCTAAACCTCTTGATCATGAAGGTTTGAGGCTTAGATTGAGGCTATGCTCTAAGTTAGTTGGGACTCCTCCGTCCGTCTTCTTCCCCAATCCAACCCTGGAACGCCACTTCAAGTGCCAAATGGGTATGGATTTTGATGACTATTACCTCCTCATTTGCTATTCCAAGAAGCTTGCATTCGCTAAAGAGGAGCATGGAAGGTGTATTTAGTCCGAGGTCATGGCTCAAGTGCCACAATCATATACACATACATATGTAGGTTTGTAGCAAGTAGAACTTAATCGAAGCAAGGGCTCCTATATTGTTGGCAACAACGTTAATGAAAAAAATGTGGGGATCAATTGGGGTTGAATTGCCTGAACGGTCCCTCGTTCGAGTGTCACCGGAAAGTCTTGGAAGACTTAGATAGATAGAAACTCCGGTCCCTTTTTAGCAAGGGTCCGGCATGAATAAAGTGTCCATTCGTAATGCCAATGACCCGATGCCCACTGGACAAGGGGACATTGGGACAATACTACTCTCCCCTTTCGAGGATGGACACTATATTGACACACTATACTATTTCCTAGCTAGCCACTAGTGCCTTGAGGATACCGGACATGGAATCCCCCCAAAGGGCTTTGAGGTACCCATACAACAAGGTCCAAGGACCCCCCACCATAGTTGGGTAAAGGGTAAAGTCTTGGAAGACTTCTTTTAGTTTTGGACGCAAACATGTTTCATTCATTATTTAACCTAAGAATCTTCTCGTATCCTTTGTTGTCTATGCGCACATGCACCTCTTGGCTCCTCTCACCACTTGTGCACTCCTCAAATACAATGAAACGTAAGAAAGAACTCTAAACTTGATCAGAATAATTTTATTTGATTCATATCTTTTTCCAAAGAATAGAGAGAACCAACTCCCCTCCTATAATTTATTTTTAGGTTACCGATACAAGTGTTGGAAGTAGCAAATCTGGGAGATTCCAACAAAGAACATGAGTCAATCCCCACTTTTGGTGACTTTTCCGTTAACTCTATCCATCCATCCATCCATCCATCCATCCACACACTACTAGTGCATGCCTATATATGATAAGAAACGTCGAGGTAGAAACATGAGATGAGACAAAGAGAATCGTGGATCGAGCAGATAACCCTTTGGATAACAAAAATTGGCCAAGAGTAGATTTCGCAAGCATGTGATTGGGCACACACTCATCAGCATGGTGCCCTTGCGGATTAATAACTATCCCTTCTAAATGTTATGTGATTGGAAAAGCCAATAAATGGGGAAGCCACTGCACTAAACAGTGCGCATTTAGTGTCACCCACTATTTGGAATTACGTAATGCTAGTGAATATTTGTTGTGTATATATATGTCATCTTTTTACCAACGAATGTTGGAAATTGATTGTTTGGGCATCATAGATCATTAGCATCTTTACTTGGTAACACATGATATCAATAATAAGAAAAAAGGTATACCATTGTGAAACTTTGACTAGTAAGTGACACTAAATATATTATTTAGTGTTGTTATAGATGAACCGATTGACTTTGAGACATGATTGGTTGAAGTTTAAGACTTCAGGATAACTACTGATCCATTTTGGAGGAATCTACAACATGTATCTCAAATCGGTGGAGTGAAAAATTGAAAGATCACAACGTGTAACCGATTCGACTTGGAAACACTAGGATTTTGATTGATTGTGCCCTAAAACCTCCCCGGACATTGGAAGCCAATGAGCGGGGAGAACCGACTGCCAGTTACAGATGAACCGGTTGACTTTGAGAAATAACCGGTTCAAGTTTAAGACTTCGGGTTAATTGCTCATACATTTGGAGGAGGTTACATAATATTTGTCGATTCAATAAAGAAAAACCGAATATGTATTTTTTCTTTTTCTTTTTTCATCTTTTTTTTCTTTGAGACGAAAGGCCAAAAAAGCCAACACCAAATGCATAAAGAAACAAGGAGAATGCACCCACCACAAGGGGAGAAAAGTCGAAGATGTCAACATGTAACCAATTGGTCTTGGAAACACCAAGATCTTGGCCAAATATGTCCAAAAATCTCCCCAAATACTATTGGAAGCCGGTAGTCAATATTCGCTATGATGCAAATTTGTCTCCCAAATCATAGATACACTAAGTAGTCCTATTCCTTTGGGCCGCAATGAATGTCAAGAGCCTGCGCTAATTCTCACAACGAGAATTAACGTGGGCCACGTTAATTTTCAACCTACACCTAATTTCTAGTCACAAATTAGTGTGGGCCACAATGATTGTTTTTTTAATAATTTAATTAATGTGGGTGATTATTTGTTTTTGATGTAAGGTGACCATTTTATGCAAGGTGTTGGTTGGAAGTCTTCATGAAGACTGAAGAGAAGATTTGGGGTCTTGGACCCACGGTAATTCCACCTCGAGTAGAAAATTAGTGTGGCCCACGGTAATTATTTGCACTCTAATTTCCCACCCACACTAATAGGAATATTAGTGAAGTACTTAAGGCATGTGGGCACTTCCAAGTCCACAAAACAATTTTGACCATTGGATAGTACGGGGAATCGTTTCCTCCACTTAGCAATCGCGAATCACTCAGATTCTTCTCAATTAAAGTTATAGAATACGAATCGAGATGCAAAAGTTGTGCGAATTCAATGTGGCATCTGGTTTTTTTCTTTGAACGCTCATATCGGGTCTCCCAATTGTGTTCACATTCGAGCCTAGCTGGTGCATGTGTTTTGAACACATGATCCAATTCCATTGTAACACACGTCTTTTTTATGTCCATTTATAACAACAAGCCCAGTCATGTAATGCTCAAATACATGTTTTTATTTGTTAAGAAGAGTGACCACATAAGGTCCATGTACCTTGAACTAAACGTATGGTTTGCTAGTCTTATGGCTCACACTCTTTATCATCAACCTACATCAATTGTTTGGGATTCATTGATAGCAACTGGAGAGGTCATCCATAAGACCCTCGGTGTTAATTGAAACCCTTGCCAAATGAGGTATTTAACGTAGTGAAAGCATGTATTTTGATACAATAGGTTCCATTTAATTGTGTTTAGTAAAGCCTTGACTAGGCAACATGCATGAGCACCTTACAACCTCACAAATAGTTGCTTAGATTATGAGTTGGTGCTTGCATGGAACATTACAAGAAGATATGGGTCTAAATGACATGATATCATGTAGACCGGCTCGAAAGGGACTCATTTGTGTCAAAGTGGCCCTAAGGGCCACTTCACATATGAGACCGCGAGCCCGTGACCATTAAACTTCAAGCACTCTCATTGGTGGAAAAGGTGGAGCCGGTCCAAGTCCTCCTCACACTACGCTTGAGGGACCAATGGAGTATGTGAATGCAAGATGGATGTAAAATCTACATGGCATCGAACGGATCATGTTTCATGGTCACTTAGATTATTTTCAAAAACCACCTCTTGGAGGTAGGCCTAACACAAATCCGGGAGACCATGGCACTACGAATGCTCACGATCGTTGGTTTTTTCTATTTAATCATGTGTGATGATCCGCATGAATAGAAATTCATTGAATTAGCACTTGGTTGAGGGCCTGGTCACATATGCCTTCACACTACACTTGAAGATCCGTGACCACACTGCATGATTTTGGAGGTGTGTTGGGATGGCCTTTGGTCACTTTCTTTTGGGTCACGGCTCTTGGCTTGTGTGGGAAGTGGCCCTAAGTCGTCCCTCGTGAGCAAGTCTAACTAACATGATGTCATTTTGGCCATCTTGGACATTGATATTGAAACATGTTTAATTTGTAGTGGTCAATCGGATTCATGCGCGTGTATGCAATGCAAAACAAATGGCAAGGATCGTAGCTTTGGTTGCGGTGATCGTAGGAGCTACAACATTAAGTAAATATAAATGCTCTAGTGCTTTAAACCCTCAAATGGCTATACATGCTTGTGTCATTTTACAATATGCATACTTCTTACAATCCTCTCGTATTGCTAATGAAACAATTTCCTTTTGATTGTATTTGTGGTAGGTTGCGGTTGCTTGTGCCTACGTTGAGCACCGCAAAGCACAAACGCTTAAGCAACAATGTGAAGAGACCCACGAGGGTTTGAAAATATACTCTTCAAGGTGGTCCGGTCCCAAGTGCAAGAAATGCTACATGTATTCATTTTTCATGTTGGAGTCACCCATGTTCGTAACCACCATTTTCACAATAAGGTTTGGTAGGCCAAGGTAATTTTTTTTTTAATATAACTTTTCATTTGCCCAAAATTGGGGGGTTTGGTCTCAAAGTCAATCGGTCCCCTTTTCTCGGTAGAAATGATGTTTACAACTTTGATTAAATTTTTTTTTTATAATTGGTTATGTAAGACTTAAAATTGTAGTTTTTGATCAAGAGTTAAAAACAAACCTTTAACCTTAATAATAATAAAAGAAAAGGACCAACATTGAAGCTAAGCTCCCCAAAATCCACTTGCATGTGCCCACTGAACAACGTTTCTAAAACGGTGGTTTGGAGCTTTGTGTGAACCATGCCCCTCTCCTTTCCTTTCCTTCACGAGGAAGCTGCAATTGAAGGCAAAACGGGGCTTGAGTGGAAAAAGGGAAAGCGTATCATGACTTGGATTGTAATTAAAGCTGGTGCACTCATGGGCCAAATTCCAAGGGCATGAGGAACCCCAAAGGAAGGAAGGAAGGAAGGAGATAAAGAAGACGTTCTTTGTCCAAGTACACATAATTGGAGTATTGAAGTCGGGATTGAAGTAGTTTCAAGGTTCCACCTCTAAAGCTTACATCTCCCTTCCAAATGGCATTATGTCTTATCATGTACCAAGGGTGCTCCTGAACATGATGAATATAAGGTTAACGGGTTCACATTCACGTCCTTGGAAACCACCGACATATGTTTCTTTCTTATTTCATTTTTCAAGTGTCAGGGAAGGATTTTCGACATAATCGGTAGAACTCAAATTGTTTCCAAGTCCAACCTGTTACATGTTGACATCTTCCGGTTGTTCGTTATCGAATTGAGATATGCTCTGTGAAGTCCTCTAAAATGAGCGGTAATCTTCATAAAGCCTTGAACTTCAACCGGTTGTTTCTCAAACTCGACCGGTTCATCTTTATCTAGCAACCAATTATCCTCGTTCATTTCTTCTTCCAACATTATTTTAGGGCAAGTAAAGGCACCACGATCACCACTGCATCCCACCACGTCTCCTTGCACACTGGTGAATGTACATTTAAAGGCACCAATATTGTAGTTGATATTGTGATGGTGGTATGTTTGTCACCGTAGTTTTAAATGCCCCTCCAACTAGTACTCCACAAGCACATCCACCACCGCTTCGGGTCAAGATGTAGAGGGAGATGTGGTGGCAATGGAGATGTCCCCCAAATAATTGTCTCCCACTAGAATGCCAACCTGTGCGGGGACAAAGCCAGGATATTGGTTTTTGGATCTTTTGGGTGCAAGTAACATCGTTATGGATATGGATGTATTATGTGGGATGGACGAGGAACTGGGGCATGCACGACAGGTGGAGCAATGCTAAGGGGGTGCGAGAGTGGAGACAACATTCCCACTGGAATTCCATTGGGAAATTTGTCCCCACTCTCATGCCCACTTAACACTTCTCCAACTCTTTAATACATTTGCTCGCTAGATCTAACACCTATCTTATAGGGTGTGTCAATGACTAGACCAAACTTGATATCCTCATGTGGGAAGCCCTCGACCTCAGTTCAAATATGTTCGTAGACATGCTTGCTAGTTGTTCAAGATTTGAAGTTTGTTTATTTCACACTAAGCTTGGTACTCACAACCCATTGGAATAATTGTTGAACGATAAATCAAATTGGGATGAACATTAAACATTTTATAGGCTAGTTGTTTGAAAGGGTATGTGAACCTCACATATTTGTGCCGAAGGGAGGGCTGAGATAGAGGTTTTGTCTCATACAACTCTCATTACAGTGGGAGCCGAGGACTTGGGGAGATGCCTCAAGCACTCTAATATCTCATGTCACATTAATTTGGCAAAATGATTGACATAACTTACTTCATAAATAATTAGACCAATTACAAAGGTGACAATTTGCTTATGAATGCGTATGAATACATGTGAAAGTACCTTTAGCAAATTAGTATAATTAATTTCTTATGTATTCAAGGTACTTTCACATGTATTCAAGGTATTTGCTAAGGTACATTTCACATGTATTCAAGGTACACCTTTCTTATGAATACATGTGAAAGTACCTTTAGCAAATTAGTTTACATTTCATCCCCATAGCACATTGTTTCCCAACCACGTGTGAAGCATAAAGACTGCAAAATCTACATCACATCCTACAAAGTAGAAAACCTAAGCCATTGGCTATGGCTTTCAACATTAGAACCATTGTCCATGAGAAGAAGCAACAATTTGGGGTGAAAGCACATGGGGCTCTTCCACAACTCACTCCTACACATATATCTTCATCATCATCACTTGGACTAGCTTTCAAAGCCCAACATGAATTATTTTTCCACAACATCTTAGAAGTCCTATCTTCCTTATCTCCTTATATTTTATGCCCTTGTAATCTTAAGACATCAACTTTAGGACATAGATCATCCAGGTAATTCTTACTAAATCCAACTTCATTAGCATTGTGAATGCCCCAAACGTTTAGCAACACAAGGCTTAACTTCAAGGATTATTCAGAGAGGATGAAAAGAGGTTACCCGGGCACATGCCATACAAGCAAGACGTGATCAAACATTTGCTAAATCATGAAACTAATAGCATTATCTCCATCATGTTGTCTTACGACGAGTGGTCGGCTTCAACCCACGCACACTAGTCACCTTGCCTTTATCGCATATTGCACCCCCAAAAAGAAGGTTGGAATCCATATTTCTTGCACTCTTAGTTAGCATCTAAGTCATGTTAGCGTGGATGGAAGCCAATGTACTAGCAATTGATGTTGCATGTGCCATACAAATGGGACCTTAGGAACACCAAAAGGAGGGACCAAACCAAGCACATCTACAAACACCTCAATAGCCTCATTGACATCAAGACTAATGTGTGTCATAATTGAGACAAACATGGTGTGGTGGGAAGGATGATTTTTTGATTGTGCCACATCAAAAAATCAACATAAGTTGGGTAAGGCTCAAAGGGGAGGGCTTGAATGTGTGCAAATTTGCAAGGATTTGGACAACAACCTTGGATTGATGAGTTGCATAGTCTAGGTGTTGCGTCTCCATGATGCAATCAACAACCATGTCATCATCTGGGTCATTGATCCTTTTTGGGTGTACCAATCCAATGGGCAAAGGAACACAAATGTTGAAAAATGACAATTGCTTCTTTGAGATCCTTTAGGCTCACCTTCCTTTTGGTTGCACCAATACCCTAAACCCTCCAATAGGGGGTGTTCAATGTCTGCCATTTAGGGTGGCTTGTCAATGCCTATTCCAACCATTCTAATTGGGGGGGGGGGGGGGAATGGTTCTAGCCATTATATTCACAAAGCCAAGAGGTAGGACCACAAAGCACAAAGGAGGTCGTTATTTGGGATCAAGGGGATAGGTATCTAGGATGCAAGGTGTTGGTTTTGCAAGTGACCTGGGTGAGATCATGGAGGTGGCCATGTGGCTTGCGCACCATTACTAGTTGGGCTTTGATCTATCTTGGTCTAGTACCCAACTATGTTGTGTTGGTTCGAGGCAATGAAGGTGGGGGTTCGCATTATATGCAAGGTCGTCATACACAAGGCCTATGGATTGGTTTAAGGAAGCTATACAAAATATGATATTTAGTGTCACTTAGTATTTGGATTTACACAATGCTATATCTTGTTACTATCGATGTAACACTTTACTGAGTAAAGTTGTAATTTTTTATGATGTCCAAGCAACCATTTTAACTTTGTTGGTGAAATACAAGATATACAAAAAAACAAAATAATAGCATTGTGTAATTCTAGATTGTAAGTGATAATAAATATCATATTTAGTTTAATGATCATGACTTTGAATTTTCATCGAATATTCAATTGAGGCTACAAATAGTCTTTCTTTCTTTATACCTATGTTTAGCCCAAAGGCTAATATGAACATTCTTGTTAATACGAACCACATAGCCATATGTATGTGCAATAGCTTAAGAATGTTGGTTTAAGCACCCTCTACCTTAGATGGATTGCACATATATGGGTGACCTACATCACAAACAATAGTAAAGAATCTTATATTCTTAAAGAAGTGGAGATGTGATCTAAATATTATGTGTTGTGTGGCTTCCGAATCGACTTCAAATGGCCAAGCCAACAAGATTGTCAAGCACCCGTAGTCACCAATATGTACAAATGGGGTTGATGGCCCTACAAAAACATGATCATCATTTACATGGTCAATGATATGATTAGGTATAGGTCAAGTTACACTTGAAGTCCAAGACCAAAGAAACTTTGGAACCGAGCAACCCGAACGGTCAAGTGCGAATTTTTGAATTACACACGGATTCAGGTGCGAGGTATGAAAAAAATGAAATGGAGTTATGTGGCACCACTTCCTTGCCAAATCTTGATGGTCGTCACTAAAGAAAATACTCTTCATTAAAATAAAAAATGTATTTTTTGAGGTGAGTTTTGGTTTTGAGACAAAACACCAATCCACCAATACTGACTTTAGAGGGGAAGCGGGGTCCCTTGAGTATGTTGCATTGCCACATAAAAGACATGGCATGTTGAGCACTACAACCCACCAAGCCATTACCAAGGTACTCTTAGTTTGAGAAAACAATCTCCAAATTCGGGTCCAATCTTGAGTATGAAAATAAAGTTAGTACATGGGAGAGAGGGAATTATTGCATACGAGTGTACCTCTCATCCCATCCAACATAAAATTTGACCCCTATAGATTTGTGGGTGATTAATCTCACATGGCTTGGACTAGAATAATTCAGGGTCTTTAAAGCTAATTTGGGTTTGAAGTCAACCATACAAAACAACCTATGGGTTGCATATTATTTCATGGTTTTATGTTTGGTGAATAAGAGGAATGCTCGTATGCAATAAGGCAACAACACTTTAAACCTAGAAGTTAAGGTATTTGATATACATGTGATAGTCGTATGAACCCAAAATACATTATTCTTATTCAAAAGAAAAAATACCAAGTTTGATTGCAATTTAATTTTTGGGGGGATTCCCCAATATTGAAATAAATGCAAGTTTTTGAAGTAAAAATTGTGTTGTCACCCCTAGTTGTGATGTAGTATGTCCTAGTGCCAATAAGTAGGGCACTACTAACTAATCATATAAGTATCCAATTGCAAGTCTTTGCAGAAAAATCATGACAATGGGTCATGCCCGCTTTGGTTGATGGGGTATTCTAGCTCATGGTTATAGGGGTTGTCTTGGTTAAGGGTGCCCCTACCTTAATGCCTTCTCTTTTGTGTTTTGGACCCCAAATATGTTGGGCCCAAACCCTTCATGTAGACCCACTCACATTAAGACCAGGAATGAATGGAATCAAGAGTACCTGATTAACCAACAACCAATTGGGACGACTACACTGTTGATCCCGGTTAGTGGGGGAGGGCTAATAGTGAATGTGTAAAATTAGAGAAGGTAATACTAAATTTCTTTCACCTATGAAATTAGTACCACCAAAAGATCAAGGAAGCACTGCTCATCCCAATATTGTTCATTGAAAATACTAG
This sequence comes from Polytrichum commune, assembly GCA_950295325.1. Lineage (NCBI taxonomy): Eukaryota > Viridiplantae > Streptophyta > Polytrichopsida > Polytrichales > Polytrichaceae > Polytrichum > Polytrichum commune. Next base: position 32,411,155 of record OX485809.1, read on the forward strand.
TCATAGACTCACTATACAATGAGAGTACTGACACTATACATCATGGCATTATTCATTTTTGCGTATGATTTTTTTAGTAGATTGTTAAATCAACCACACACCAGTTAAAACAAGCACAATCAACATGCAAGGTGTTGACTAGGCTCTAACATGTCATTCAAGTTGGCCAGGTTCAATAATTCAAACACACAACTACTACCTTGCCCCTCTTCATGTGTGCCATGAAAAATAAAATTTCGACATGTAATGTGATTGCGTGATGCGCCTTTGTAGTTGTTTTAACAAATCACATAGTCAATTTAACAATTCCAATTTTTGTTTTATCACTCTACAAACACCTTGGAGCACGCATTAATTTTATTGAAAAGGAATGATAATGAACATGTATTCATGAATGTAGTATCACTTAGTAAAAAGTTCAGCCTTCTCTAATTTGGAGACTTGACAAAATAGTGTGTGTGTTTGGGATTTAATACCGCACACACTAATTGGGAGAATCCGTGTAATTTGATGATCAAATTTGGATGCATGAAGAACACATACTAAAACTAACGTTGTGGATTCAAAACGAACTTGGATGTTTAAACTACACCCTTTGGATGAGGCTCGGTGAGATGCGGCTACTCGTGTTGGCCTGCCCCTCTCCATCATTTTTCCCTTCCTCTAGTACAGCATAATTTTTATGCATTTTTTACTCTGTCTTCTTTATAATGTGTGGGCCATTGGGAGGAACAAGGTAGATGGGTCTTAAACAGTTACTTTTCTGACTAGCCCACTTCTTCTAGGATACAAGGCACACAATTTGTACAAGATGGTTAGCTCATAGTTTTTGGAGCTCATATGAATGTTCGTATTCATTTATCAAAGTGAATCTTCTCGTGTTCATTAAACAATGATATACGTCCTCTCATGTATGTTGACTATTGAGCCTATCATGGTTATCATATTTTGAACACGTAGTGCAGTCCCTTTTAAACACATGTCTTTCTAGTTATCCGTTCTTGGAGCCACAACAAACCACATACCACTCAAATATAGGTGTTTGATCAAGACCAATAACCAAATTAGGGTTGTGTACCCTTAATTGTAAGGTGTTTGGCTTGAATGTGGGCACTTCCAACTCCACAAACAATATTGACCATTGGATCGCATGAGGAAGTGTCTCATATAGTTATTGATGGGGAGTCATGCATGTCGACATTCTTTCAAATCTTGGAATTGCAACTGAGATGTTGTAGAAGTTGCAAGAGGTCAAAGTGAAGATTCTTTTTGTATATGATCGATCACATAGACCCGAACCCAATTGTGGTACTAACATTTGAGCCTAGAATGGTTAAGGTTTATGAGACTAAAAGTACATCAAGATGGTGCATAATGGCCAAGGCCTCAATTTCACAAAGTGGAAAATCTCTATGAGATAGAGGCTATTATCAACTTGCTGGTCCCCACCAAAAACTTGAGGATGTCTAACACTACATTCTCAACTAGGGAACGAAACTTATCTTTGATAGAGTTGTAAACGGGACATTCCAGCTACGTTGCAAGAGGAGAAGACATATACATTGTTATCTCAAGGGATTGAGATAGTCAACCACCCACTAGTTTCGATGGCAAGTCTATGATTCAAGGTGTGGTAAGTAACAAATATTATGTGTTGGGTTGGGCAATGGATGTTTCAAGAACTACTCAAATTTATAGCTGAGAAAGTCATGAGGGGTCAAGGTAATCTAATTTCTATCCCATAAGGTGGAAAAGTTCCACTTTTAGCAAGAAAGGCCTCCTTGAGCGACCAAGGTTCTTCTACCTCCACACTGCATTGCTTTGACATGCTTTTGTCCAATGCGGAAAATCTCCCATTGATGACAACATCAAGTGTGATTTTGGATGGTGTTGGGTTGTCATGGCCTTCCCATTGAAGTTGTAACATCACAATGCCTTTCACATGGTGTTACAAACTTATGTAGATTGTTGAGGAGTTTGTGTAGGCATGCTCCTAATTTTGAAAGGCAAAATTCCAACCTTGTGGCGTAAATGAGAAGGGGAACCATAGTGTTGAATATAAATGCAAATTTCCCATCAATCTTGTCCAAATATGTCTAAAGTCTATCAATATACATGCTAAATAGTTTCATGCTTTGATTTTGGAACATGTGTCAATTCTCCCACCTCAAGACAAGCACCAAGTTCTGAGCATACACATTTAGTGGATCATAGATATTCAAGGGATTGGATTTCGGTTCTCAAGGAATAGAACTGCATAGTTGGATAGGAATGGACTTAGCCAAATAAGAAACTTATGGAATATGGAGAACAACAAGGTCCTTGAGGATAGAGAAGTTTCCAGGAAATTAAAACATGATCATAGAGAACTTGGGCCAGTTGAAGCTATGACTAATTCCATTCCCAATCATTGGAAAACTTTGGTACAACAAAGCAACATCCATGTCCCCATTGGGAGTTGAGTTGGATGTTTTGAAAAAAAATAGGCTAGATGCCCATCCTAGTGTGATCTTCCAAAGTAGTAGACTCTTTAGACCAATTCTTGATTTTTCATGGGCCCCTTTCCCACCCACTACCACCAAATGTTCTCAAGTTCCAATTATCACTCGTATCGTGAATATGGACTCACCCAAGGAACTTGAAATTAACATAAGAGCTAGTTAGGTTTTGCCTAGTCATAGTGTGCACCATTAGTAAAGGAGAGAGAAAATCTAGCATGGATGTCTACATTGAAAGAAGTAACTCTTTGGGAATGGACCTCTTGACTTCAATGCAAAGTAGGAGAGGAATTTCTAAACGACATTTCTACCATTGGGAGAAACCTACTTTAATCAAAACATCCACCACCTAAAACAATTTTCATAAAATGGCAAGGCATTCTCACCCCTCAGCTCAAGTTTTAATGGGGAAATATGTGGGACACAAACATAAGCAATGTAGAAAGAGAATTCAATTGGTCGATTTGGCAGAGAGTAATTGTTGTTAATTTGTGGAGAGCCATGATTATTATGGACATTGATGACAAATGCCCCATGTGCACGAATGACATTACGGAAACCATTGCACATAGATTATGAGATTGCATGGTGGCACGCAAAGCATGGATTCGAGGAACGCTATCATGTGAGTAGTGAGCAATGAGCAGTGAGAAGGGAAAACATCATGTGCATCATGTTACCTCATATGAGGTTGAAGAACATGAAGAACTGGCTAAGGAACAAGAAGTAGTTGATGAAGAAAAAGATGAACACGAGGAAATAAACGAGGATGAGGATGAGGCCTACAAAGACTTTCATCTAAAGGAAGTTCATAATCATTGCTTCTAGAGGAAAGCATGGACAATTTTCCGCATCATGATCCTCCCAATCCCACTCAATTTGGTGTTACCCGCATATAACAAATGAATCCATGAACGTTGCATTTTTGGTTAGACCGACCCACTTCTGGAGGTGGTTTTTGTAACATAATTTGGATCTGAACTCTCTAACATTCTACCAACCTATGGTACAATTTATGGGTCTTACCAACCACTTTCATATTGCCGACCAGCTAGCATTTTAGTAAGATTGGCCAACTTCACGAGATAGTTTTTTCAAACCGAGTCCGGATCTGGCCTCTTTAACATTCTACCAACCTATGGTAGAGTTTTGGGGTCATTTTGACCTCTTGCCCTAGACGTCCTCTCATGAGTGTCACGTCTGCACATACCCACCCTCTCTACTTCTTAATGCATTCCTAGGTAAAACATCACAAGTTGTCCGATGCACACTTTCAATAACACATTCAACACCTTTGTCTTGTCAAAAATTATGGACTATGTTAGCTTACAAGATGAGCAGTAATAAGATAATACCAACAATGAGTCTCTTTTAATCCTTTTTACAACACTTTATTGCTTGTTTTTTTGGATTGTTGTCTATTTGGACCGCCACATATTTCCAAGATGCTACATGTCTAGATCTAGACCTCACAAGCACACAAACTTTCCCTAAGAATCTAAGCTATCTTTGCACATGTGAACTACGAAGGCCAAAATGCTCTAGGATAATCCTTATATACTTCAAAATAACTACATATTAGGTAGGTCAACTTGGTAGGTTGCCACCCCGACAAAACACTGCAACTAGTTGCCCTGATGCATTTTTGCCCTATGTCCAGTTCACGACCACTTGGCACACTGATATCATAAAAAATGATCAACTGGTAAAAGACTCACAATGCCGATCTAATAACTTTGGACCTACAAGTCATTTTATGACTAACTAAGTTACCATGACCAATTAATAATTACTATTATCAAATAGAATTTTCACTAGTAAAATAAGAAAAAAACCCCACTTGTAGACAATCTAGAAACCAATTGTATTAAAGAAAATTTGAGGTCAAATAGTAAACTGGCATTTTTTGCCCCCTCGACAATTTGTGACCAACTAGTCAATTTTTGACAAGTTGGTTTACTGAGGATATTTATGTTCTTAAAACATAATGCTAAATCTTACCTTTACAATTTGTACGTGGTTCTTCATGGATGTCAACATTCTCTTATGGGCAATTCAAACTTGGACTAGTTGCATCATTTTGGGCTAAATCAAAATGATCAGTGGTGTAATGAAAATCACAAGTGTCCTCCTCTCCCATGTCCTTAAATAATTGAGCTTCTTTCTGCCTCTTATGCACCCAATGAGCTATTCACAAACATCCAGGTTCAATTTCAAGTGGTCTCATACCTAGAGTTGCACATCCATACACATGGATAAGTATTATGAACTCCACCATGATCTACTCCGACAAACACCACACAAGTCAAAACGCAACAACCCTACACTCACATAGAATACTCTTTGCAAATCTAAATGTACAAAGAGGATCATGGCGTTGTACCCTAGCAAGTCTGACGTTGGAGGCTAGAGAGAGAGCAAGCTCAAAGCAATGCGTCGGAGGGAAGGAGCGAGCTAGCACTGCGAATCGAAAGCCAAAGTAGACAACATGCCGTGGAGGAACAACTCACCAACAACCACACATATCTCACATGGGCGGGTTGGAGGCATGTGGTAGCATGGCAACAAGCAAGGCATGTGGGTCAGGATGGGCAAGTGCATAGTGGGAAGTTGTGTGTTTTCTTCATACTGGATTTGTGGGATTTGTAATTATGGTTTTTTTTATATATTTTCTTTTCTTTTTTGTTTCAATGAAGAGGCCTAAGAATTACTTCTTACCTACATGTTATAGGGGAATGGCCTTATGTGTAGATTTACAATTTTTATCACATTAAAAATGGGCTTTGTATATTTACAAAATTGACCAAAGTAATACCCTAAGCTCATGTATATTTTGTAAGACTACCCCACAATTAATACCCTTTTTGTTCACTCACGTGGTTCCATACATGATATTATAGTGCACCAACCCCCCCTCCCCCGCGGGCATTGAAGTTGAAAAGTGTAGCTTACACTAATGAACAAGTTCCTCGCACAAGTTATGAGGTCTTACGTAAGGGCAAAGGGTCTCAATAAAATGAATTGTGCGTTGGAGGGGTCTAAATTGTTTGGATCAACCAAGAACAAATTCAACTTGCCACCAAAATCTTGAGTATAATTCTCATTGTCCATGCAAGGTGAAGTACTCCGTCCCCCACTTTGACACAATATCCGCTAGGGCATGCATTGAGGAGTCTCTCACAGATCATGAAAACGTGGTGTCTCACAACACTAATGTGTTGAAGTTAGAGTGTTTGGAACACCAATGACACATTTACATATTGCCTCATGCGTCAAAGAGAGAGTGTCGGGCATTACATGCCAACATAAGGCATTCATGCAATGCCAAACTAGGGGAGCGTAAACATGACACACCCACGCCAACTTACAAAAGTTTGAAGGAGTTTCGTTTCAACAACCATGTAGCTACATAATTTTGGTTATTCACAAATGACATCAATTGTTGCGAGCAAGGGAGCAAGAAGAAGTGGATGCTTGATTAGCCAAACCTTTCGACTGTGTGGCCAGTAAAGGTTGCAAATAACCTTTCAGGGGAGGAGTTTTTTTTTTTGCATTGGAGGACTTTGGTTTTCACTTGCAGCAACACGAGGCCATGTCTCCACATCATCATTTGGGTACAATTTCCCAACCTTCCCATCCCTCAATCACATTTTCACGTCTTCAACAAATCCAAGTGGTCAAACTACCACCAAATTCTCCAAGGCAATTAACTATAATATGGCGACGCAATTGCCAACACATAAGAATAAATGGGAGAATGCATTACACGTGGATGGATATTTTGCGGTGGGAGTGATTGCCATCTCACACCCTAAATTTGGTTGTATCACAACCAAAGTCTCTAAGGAGGAGGGGACTTACCCGCAGTTGGGAGTGGACTGGTTAGGACTTGAAGACACCTTCGAGGGGTCCTTAACCCTAATATGGTAGTTTTCTTGGGAAACCCCTATTGTAAACCAACGTAGAGCCATTTTAAAGAGGCAATGTCTTGTATCCAAGAAGAGGGCACTATATGTGACAACAAACGGGAATTACGTTTGGGAATAGGTACACGTCAAGATGAGTACATGTATTCAAGTTAGGGTAGGCACAATTCGATGAAATTTAATGTTGAAACATGTGTTGGGCAAAATGTAGGAACTACAAAAGCTTTTAGGGCATATAAATACTCGGCTTGGTTATTGGTGGAGCTAGCACTAAATGGTCAAAAGGGTATAGCTAGGCGGTGAGACCCGGTAGAGAGTGCTAGGAGCTCGTGAGGATGGAGGCACATACATGAAGCACATGGGCAAGTCCGAAACTTCAAAGGGAGCTCAAAGGGGTGACTCTAGTGGGAGTGTAGGAGGCCCAAATTGTCCGTTTGCAAGAAGTGGATTTAAAGGATGCTTCACGGCAAAGCTAGCATTGGCAGCCACACATTTTGGGAGGAGGCTTGAAATGGTGAAGGCATATTTGCAGTAGATTATGAGTGTTTTAAAGATGCTTGAGGCCTCCCAATAGTTTAAGAAGGGTCCACCTTCATATCTATATCTATATATATATCTTAAGCCTATACCTAAACTTGCAGTTCCTTCACCCTTTTTAGTGAGGAATGGAATGCAAGCCAAGTTCAAGACTGATGGAAGCTCCATTGGATGCTAAAGTTGGTCATATACATCCGCGAGACCCTTCTCTTTTAGGGCCACTTCATACACGAGCCAAGAGCCGTGACCATGAAATTGTGAGAGCCCAAAAGAAAGTGTCCAAAGGCTGTCCCAACACACCTCCAAAATCATATAATGTGGTCACGGATCCTCAAGTGTAGTGTGAAGTCATATGTGACCAGGCCCTCAACCAAGTGCTATTTCAATCAATTTCTATTCATGTGGGTCCTTATATATGATAAAATAGTATAAATCAACAGTTGTGAGCATGCAGAGCGCCATGGTCTCCTAGTTTTGTGTTAGGTCTACTTCCAAGAGGTGGTTTTTGAAAATAGTCCAAGTGACCATGAAACATTATCCATTTGATGCCATGTAGGAATCCATGTAGACTTTACATCCATCTTGCATTCACATACTCCGTTGGTCCCTGAAGCAAAGTGTCAAGCGAACTTGGACCGGCTCCGCCTTTTCCACCAATGAGAGTGCTTGAAGTGTAATGGTAGCGGGCTGTCAGTCTCGTGTGTGAAGTGGCCCTTGGTGTATGGTTTTGTGCCAAGAAGGAAAATCGATATCTAATAAATGGAGGTTGGATTCATGAACTTAAGTTGCAACCGAAACCCACATTTGGATAAAAGGCAACTTGTTATGTAACACAAGCTGATGCCAAGAGGGACTTGTTGGATTCATGATATCACTAACTATGCACAACCAAAGGCCACACACATGTTAGTCCAATCTTGCATGCTCTAATAAACATAATTAAATCAAGGGACGTTTGGTACTCAATTTGATTTTTGCTTATGCTTCATTGTAGATTTGTTAATGCAACACAAATTTATTGTGTACATCTAATCAACAAAATTTGGGGCATACAGAAAACAAACCGAATAATACTTGCATACCAATGTACGGGGAGTACCGATGTTTAGTTACAAGCTAGCCGATTTTTTTTGGGAATTTCTGAATGAGTTCGCAATGATTCGGATGAGGTACCAATGTAAGATTATCAAGGTTGGAAATCAACCAGTTCAAGGGAGAATAGACCGGCGATATGGCCGGTTGAGGCATCATAGTTCGGGATATTTACCAAGTTAAAATTTTAATTTTAGGCAAGTAGCCGAAGGGACTAGGGATAGGGCGGAAATATTACTAGGGTAATACTAGAGTCATGACTCATAAGGTCAAAAACCATTGAGGCTAATTTATGGTTGGTTCCGTTGTCACTAGGCCGATTAGGGTTTTGAGGCTCTAAGCAGCTAGGGACCCTCTCTCACAAGTATAAGAAGAGTTTGAGCCCCTTGGGCAAAGTACCTCACTCCCCCGTTAGGGTTTTTCTCTCTACCCCATTCTTGCTCTAAGCTTCCGCTTCTGCTCTTGTATTTTCAATTAGTGTTTTCAAGCTCCGTGTTTGGCTTCAAGATTAGTGGGCGGCTTCCGATCTTGCACCACTTGTCAATCTCGTTCAAGGGTACATTGAATTATGTTGGTTTTTTTTCCATCTTTTCTTTTGATTTTGCAATTGTGGGTAACAATAGTTGTAGTGATTGTGGCCATGTCTTGACAATAGATGGATTGTAGATTGAGTGATGATGTTCACGGATGCATGGGGGTTCGAGGAACATTTATGCTAGATTTTCATGTTGGTGGGTAAGTTGTGGGTGCTTCTGGTGGTTTGGGGGATCAAATTTGGGTGTCGGTTGTGAGTGGTTCAAAGCCCGTTGGGTTGGAAGCAAAAATTTGGAAGCTATTCTTAGAATTGCTTTGGAGGGGCTAGATGAGAACTTTGATAATATCATTGAAGAGGCAATTTCTTTGTGGGAAAATGGAACTGAGTACTGGTTCCTACATGCCAACCCTTCACGTTATATGTCTTCGGCAAGTGATGTTTTTTGTTCAATAACTTCTGTTATGTTCCCAATTCTAAGGATGTCGATTAGTTTCAAGGTTGCATGTATTGTTGTACTAACCAACCTCTAAAAAAATGTATGCACCCTCTTTAGATCCATACATTTTTCAAAGGCTACATTCTTGGCCCAAGATGGTGGGGCTTGGCAAGGTTCAAGTCCTTCCAGGGACACTTGGGATTTCTTTCAACATAAATTCACTCCCTTAAAAGCATAACACCAATTTTATTATATATCAAAAATCCAACTTGCTATACTTAACTTCGGAAATATACCGAAGTAACATTTAGAAACTAGGAAATTTGCCGAATGGTAAAGGTAAATCTCGGAATTTAATCCAAAAAAATTAGCCTTCGATAGCTTCCGAGTGAAAAGAAAAAAAATCCAAACCGTTTTATTAAAGGTTGGAAATGTACCGATTTTTGTATACAACTCCCTGGACTGTGCGGCATACATTGTATCTATTGAATACGAGAGGTTCCGTCACTAGTCTTGAATGCACAAGCTAATTATGGCCATGTCAAAAGTTGTTGCATCAGGGAAACATGGGGGTAATTTAACCATTGTAATTCTCAATGTTTCAGTGTTTAGTGTTACATAATAGTAATACTTTAGTGTTATGGTACTACACTACATAAATTATTGATAATCAAGATAAGCGTACATAGTAGATCAATGTTCACGTTTTGTTCCCTAGAGGGACTCACTAACAAAGAACAAGGTGGGAGTGGAGTTTGATGTTCCCCACGACAATCTCCAGAGGGAAACTTCAAAATCCACTCCCCCTTGCTCTTTATTATTATTTGAGAACCTGAAGTTTTCATCATCTCCCCTAAGAATATGTGGATAGCATAGTCAGAATAAGCATCGCTTGCACTTGCATTTATGTAACATCAAAATACCTTTATCACACAAATATACTATTTTAAATCATTTCAAATTTAAAAAAAAACAACCAAGTCCCTTGAGTTTCAGCTCAACTCTATAGCACTTAAACATTAGAGCATTCAAACATTGAATGTATGTAACAACTGGACAAAATATGAACATTTACTTGTATATGGTCCCCGAGGGGATATGCTTTGCAATTGCTGACATGTCCATAATAAGCTCATGCACTCAAGACTAGTGATGGAAACTATGTTGGGATGCACTTTTCATGGGACTAACCTCCAAACACTAGATAACTGGTCTTTCCTTTTTGTGGATAACTCTAATACAACTTCCGTTTTCCAAAATAAAAATGTGACATCTCGAAAGTAGGTCATAGGATAACAACGGCTAAATGGTGGGTTGTTGTTCTAACACTTCACGTATCCTTTGTTGATAAAGGGCACCTCAATCCCTATGTCAATGCATTGCAATTTGCAAACTCCGTGTTCGAGACAAGCAATAAAATGCCCTACAGGCTAGGCTACACCTTCATACAAACACATCTCCCAATGCAAGTTGCTGAATAAAGACAACATGGAACTAATTTTGGAGCTTTGAAGCAGTGCCCGGGAAGTTTTTGGGCATATATAGTTGGTCAAGATCCTAGTGATCCTAAATCCAATCGGTTACATGTTGACATCTTTCGGTTTTGCTTTATTCACTTGAGGTATATTCTTCTATAGATTCCTCCAAAATGATTAGTAATTCTCATGAGGTCTTGAACTTCAACTGGTTATTTCTCAAATTTAACCAGTTCATCTGCAACTAACCGCCGGTTCTCCCCGAGCCCTGGTTTGAAGGACAGTAGTAAGGTATGTGAGGTGTTATTCGGTTATTTTTTTTCCATGTTCTCCATCTTCTATTGATCATATTTCCAGCTTGTGTGCCATTAGCAAATCTATGATGAACTATCAATAAGAATTAGAAATGAAAATTGGATCTTCCTTGATTAAGTTTCAAAACCATTGAGAATCATATATTCCTTGTGTACTATTTTAGGGCTTTTATGGTGGATGAATGAGAGGTACGCTCATATGGGATCGTTCCCTCTCTCCGATCCTTATGGTTGACATGGGATGTTTAAGTGACAATCTTGAATGATTTTCATCCTATAGCAACTTGATCAAAACATATCAACTTGCAAGGCTTCGAAGATTGTGAAGTTGTGAGTACCGTGTTTGGGCGAATGTATTGCGATGTCTAGCTAAACACATCCATTGGAAGGTGTAAAAACAAATATAGCCATTCTATAGTCTAGAAATTGTTTTTGGGGAAAATATTGTGACTTGAAAATGGCATCAAATACTACACCAGTTATGTCAATTAGTGAGGGAGGGCTAATAATGAGTGTGGAAAATTAGTGAAGGTGATACTAAAATTCTTTACGCTATGAAATTAGTGACACCAAACAATCTAGGGAGCATTATTCAATCTCAACATTGTTCATTGAAATTTTATTATTCATAGCATCGCTATTCACTAAAATTATCGGCACTATTTAACTTGACCCATCATTGTTTGCGTATAAATGTTTATATCACTCTACGAGCATCTTAGAACACGCACTATGATGACTGAACATGTATTCATCAATTTAGTATCACTCAGTAAAAAATTTAGCCCTCGCTAATTTTGAGAGTTGGCCAAATAGTGTGTGTTTATGGAATTAGTTCCACAGGCACTAATCGGGATAATATGTGTAGTTAGATTGAATAGTGGGCTCGTTCTTACATGAAACTCCTTCATATATGATGAATGAGATTACTTGGACGTCACAAGGCCTGGGCCTTGTGACGTCCAATAAACGCAAGCTTCGTGTGGTTCTTGATAGCATAGCAAGGTGTGTGGACCTTGCACAAACACTCTTCTTGATTGGACACTTACATTTGAGCGACGTATGGAAAAACTTATGCTTAGAATGGACACACACAAAATTAAAAGAACATGTTACGATGATATTGAACTATGTGTTCAAAACATAGACATCAGTGTAGGTTCAATACTTAACAAAATTAGGAGAATCTACGTGTTCAATTAACAAATGTGAGAACCTTCATCTTGACGTCTTACATTTTTCTATTTTAACTTCAATTTGTCAACTTTGAAATGACAATCTTTAGGATTTGCAATTGTGAGGGGACTCCATAACATTGTTATGTGAGACTTGAGACTTGACAGTATCATGAGGAATATTCCCCATATTCATACCAAATATGAGGAATCTCCGAGAAAATTTGGTGGAATATTGTTGGTCCCACAGAACATTGTCATGCATCTGAATGATGTTATGTCTTTGAACAAGATAGAACCATCAGCAGGCTCAAACCTACTTCGGTATAATACCAATGTTGCCACTTTTGTTTCCCGGTTCGCAATTATTGATCGAACGAGAGATTTTTCTGCACCAATCCAACGGCCAAAAATGTCTGTGGAGTTGGAGTTGAAGTCGCCCACAAACATAGGGTCACATGCTTTTGTGCTTAAAATAAAGGGGGGGAGCTCGAATGCCGAACAAACGGAGCATGGCGTTGGGAACACATGGGTGTGTCTCTTGTGATAATCCAAATGCATGCTGCAGTACTACACCAACCACAAGGACTGACTACAAGGACCTTTTTACCCTCGGCCACGTGTTGTGCCTTGTGTGCTCCGGAACTCCCCAAGTAAGATATTCTCTTATCCAACACTCGCAAAGAAAGAGACAAACAAAAAAAAGAGAAAAGAAATCAAAGCCCGCGTGGTACAATGAGGGTTTGGTCTTGCAACACCTACCCAAGGGCAGGGAGGGGAAGGTGAAAACGCCGAATGCTATTGTGAAGTTTGGAGGTTGTTGTTTTCGCGAAACCCTACATCAAGGTTAGAGACCCCGCGTTAGTTTGGTGAAGTTAGATATTAACAAGCAATCTACAGGGGTCGGATTTCTAACAATATCCCTCTTGGCAAGCGGTTTCGATCCCTGACACCTATCGAGGGATATTGTTAGAAATCTAACCCCTGTAGATTACTCGCGAGTCGGATATTCTCTTATCCAACATTCACAAAGAAAGAGACAAAGAAAAAAAGAGAAAAGAAATCAATGTCCGCGTAGTACAATGAGGGTTTGGTCTCATAACACCTATGTTCACAACACCTACTGAAAGAAGGGGAGGGGAAGGTGAAAACGCCAAATGCTATTGTGAAGTTTGGAGGTTGTTGTTTTTAGCAAAACCCTAAATCAAGGTTAGAGACCCCACATTAGTTTGGTGAACTTAGATATTAACAAGCAATCTATAGGGGTCAGATTTCTAACAATATCCCTCTTGGCAGGCAGTTTCGATCCCTGACACCTATCGAGGGATATTGTTGGAAATCTGACCCATGTAGATTACTCGCGAGTCGGATATTCTCTTATCCAACATTCACAAAGAAAGAGACAAAGAAAAAAAGAGAAAAGAAATCAATGTCCGCGCGGTACAATGAGGGTTTGGTCTCATAACACCTATGTTCACAACACCTACCGAAAGGAGGGGAGGGGAACGTGAAAACGCCAAATGCTATTGTGAAGTTTGGAGGTTGTTGTTTTTTAGCAAAACCCTAAATCAAGGTTAGAGACCATGCGTTAGTATGGTGAACTTAGATATTAACAAGCAATCTACAGGGGTCAGGTCTCTAACAATATCCCTCGGTAGGTGTCAGGGATCAAAACAACTTGCCAAGAGGGTCGATCTGGTTTAAAATAACAACCCCCGGGCTCAACAACAATAATCAAGGTTTCATCCTCCCCGCTCTCTTAGGTCATCTTCCCCCTCCATAGGTGTTATGACATTCACTTGTACAATGAGAGACCTTATTCTAATTCTAATTGAACACGTCCCATGTAAGTATTAGTTTTATATGACATCCGTCAACGGAAACCTTGTTATGAGCCGTATGACCAAGACCTCATATGCTTGTAGTGAAGGTATGTGGCCCTCTCATGGCTACTTTTGACTCCACAAACAAATATGGTGGTCGGATCGGCTCATGAATCGTCGCACATGGTGTCAATCGCAAATCACAAAGATTGTTCATATCAAATTTCGTTATGGGGTTTGAGATGTTAATGTTCTTAAGAATCCATTTTGAAGATTATATTTTCCTTTAAATGGTCCAATATACCAGTTTTAATTGTGTCGGCTATTGCACCTAAGAATGGTATGTATATTTTGAGCGCATAGTCCAATTCCAAGTGTAGCCCATTTCTGTATGTTGCTCATTCTGAACTACAAGTGGTGCCATATGCCACTCAATTACAGGTGTGCAATTAAGAAGATTCATCTATACAACACACAAATCTTACTCCTATAATTATATTTTGTAATAAAATGAGCATAGTTGTTATTCTTAGAATACTATAATTCATGTTTGATGGTTTTATTTTTTAAATTAATTTTTTTTTAGAGATAGAAGGCCAACAAAGCCAAAGGTTGGATGGTGTTGTTGATAACTTGAAATATGATCTCAACACATAGATTACAATATAGTTTTTTGAACACCATGTGAATCCATTCATTTTTTAATTTCAAAGTGTTGATTATAGGTGTGTCCAAAACTAAGGATAGACTTTCATATTCAAATCATGTTCATTTTGGATCCAACAATAATTTGGACACTTATATTTGAGTGGTATGTGGTTATGTGTGGATTCAAGGACTAGCACCAAAAAGACATGTGTCTAAAAGAGATCGGACTACGTGCTCAAAATATGCTAACCATTTTAGGCTTAATGGTCAACAAGGTGTGTGTGGGGGGAGGGAGGGGAGGAGACCTTTATGACCACTTAATGAGCACAAGAATCTTCACTTTGGAAAGATACTCATACTAGCTCCGTAAATCATGAGGCAAATGGCTATGAGCATGATTTGGATTTGCTAAACATCTTGCACTAATTGTGTTCATTATCCTACAAGAAGTGGGTGCAAAGAGAAGAGTGTTTATATAAGGCATGGCCTTACCTTAGCACCATCTACCTTATCATGTACATTTAGCACACATGATGATGTGACATGCAAGAATGAAGGGGAGGGGTCCTATATGACCACTTAATGAGCACAAGAATCTTCACTTTGATGAGATACTCATATGAGCTCCAAAAATTATGAAGCAAATGGCTACGGGCACAATTTGGATCTGCTAAAAATCTTGCCTCCTTATTGAGGACTAACTTTGTTGAACTCCCTGCCACAAAAGAAAGACAAGGTCCAAATACGTTAAAGAAAATTGTTGAAACAAACTACAATCGAAGGCAACACTATTGCAAAATGTGGTCTTAGGTCCACTTATGATGAGTGCCCAAACAAAGCATGAACATTGACACCTTGGCAAATCTTTCGTCCTCCAAAGTGTTTCTACATCATCAGGCCATTGTGTGCCATCTAGCTCATCATATTCAACTTCAAAATTGTCGGCAACCCTAACCAATCTTAATCAAACAAGCAAGAGCATTTCTCAACTATAGAAGCTTGGAGCCAACCCCCGGAGAAAGACCCATAAAATCTCCATCTTGTGTGTTGAGGTGACTACATTGGTTGGTGACATGGCATGTTGACGAAGTGGACAAACTTTGGATCTGAACAACACACTAGATAAAGTTGTTATTTCAACCAATGACCTTTGACAATCTTTTGTCCATGCATTGGTCCGAGTCGGGTCTTAAAACACACTTTGCAGTTGACAATAATGGTCATTGCAACATGACCCCATTTACATGTGTCAATCCCAATTTACAAAAGTCATAGATTGGACTTGACACAAGTAAATGGGGTCATGTTGCAATGAGCACTTGTGTCAAATGGGATGTGTATTCTAAGCCCCACAATCCTAGTAATGTAACAAAATATTGGGCCAAGTTCCATTTGGGTCAATACAATTAGGTCATTTGTGACCATAGCATTACTTAGCACTTAGGTTGTTGCACCCTTAATGCTATGAATTTTACAAGCATGATTCCCCACTTATGTTGGGTCACCTTTGCAAAATGAACAATATTCAACGTGATTATTGTTTGGTTTGCAAGGGTGGATGTATAAGTGGATGTTTTCTACAAACTTAATATTCATTTTTAAAGTTGGAAAAAATTGGGGTCATGTTTGTTTTTATTGAATTTAGTAGCCTACCGACCGATCGGCCGTGTGGGGCCTTGCTCTAGCTAGGTAGGTCAAGCTTACTGCGAGATCAAGTGTCATGCATGAAGCATCAATTTAGAAGGATTCCCGGACCATGAGTAGGGTCTCCTTTTTAGAAAAAGGAGCCATGTCATAGGCTTTGTAATGTTGTTAGAAATTCATTGGGGGGGGGGGGGATGACTTCTATGTCGTCACTAATTTTTAGTAGGGTTAATGCAATTTTTTTATAGGTGTTGTGAACCAGAAGCCCTCATTACTTGTGTGCATAAATAACCCTTGGGTTCTATGAAAGGGTTATGAGGGGGTGGATCATAACATTAGTTAGCACTAGGGTGTTGCACCCTTAGTGCCAAGAATTATGAAATATTTATGCTCCCCTTATGTTGAGTGTTGAGCTTGAACACTATTCACAACGTGAGGAAAATGGCAAGTGTGCCTACTCCTAAAGATTTGTACTAAAGAAAGAAAAATTACATTGAAAAAAATCATAATTAAAACATTGAAAACATAAAATACTGACATCTCTTATTTGCTTGTTGCGTGGGGCCAACACATGATGGCATAATCAACATGACAACACCACACTTAGTTAAGCCAATAACAACCTGAACCCTTAGATTTATGAGCCCGGGTTCTTAACTATGGAGTAAGCTTCCCCATTTGAATAAGAGATCATCTTCCATAGCCTAAGTGATGTTATGGTAGGGGGACTCACCCTACCAAATCTCCAATACCGAGGAACACTCTCATCCCTTGCACACACTCCAACTAGGAAAAAAGACAGAAGAGAAGAAACGCTGACCTTAGTGGGAAACTAGGAAAACCACACTCCACAAGAATGATAAGGGAGGAACATACCTTGGATTGGGAGGAAGATTAGCACATTCACGTCTTTCAAAATTACCTATATTTAATGTAAGGACGCTCACTATTTAAAGGCCCGTTTTGTAAAGTTGGAACAAATCTCCAAGTACTAGTATATTTCAAGGCTTAAGAGTGCATAATTTTCTTCATACATATAATTTCACTCACCATTGATGTTCATCACGTAGCTGCACCGACCAGGGTTAGGCTTGCCAAGCTCCCAGTACAGTAGAGGTATCTTCTCAACGTACTTATCATTACACTGATTATCTCAATTAAATGCATGTTACTCATTCAATAACATCTTACTCCGGAGTTTAACTTGTTATTAACAAAAGTTCTATAGGTGGTTCGGACATTATAGAACATAAATAACTTTGCATGGTAAAATCTTACATTTTCATTAAATAGTTATATCATTGTGTAACAACATTAATTGAGATAACTACACTGAATATGATATTTAGTGTCACTCACTATTTGTAATTACGCAAGGCTATATCTATTTATTGTATATCTCATATTCTACCAAAAAATGTTAAAGTGGTTGTTTGGACATTATAGAACATTAACAACTTTACTTGGTAGAAAATTACATGAGTAGTAAAAAGGATATAGCATTATAGAATTCCAAATAGTAAGTGACACTAAATATCATATTTAGTGTAGTGTGGCTAGTATAATATACTATCAATACATAATCAAGCAACTAGCCCAACCCACCATTGGAAGTCATTCCCTCTAGTTTATTGCTTCAACATAATACCTTTCATCTAAGGGAGAGGAAATGATCGAATATGAGCCTGCCTCTCATCCATTCAACACAAAAAACCCCTCCTCCTACATTGGTTTGTTGTCAATTCATCTCAAATGACCTCATGTACATTGTATTGTGGTCTTCAAACCTAATTTTGGTGCCAAATCAACTGGAAAAAGCAACCTATGGGTTGCATACTATTTCATAGATATTGTGTTGGATGAATGAGAGGTATGCTTGTATCCAGTAATTCCTGTTCTCCTCATCCAAGTAGCAAGCAATGATATGACGGAGCTCCTCAAATCATGTATTGTAGATGGGTCTTAATGATTACTTTGCCAACTAGCCCAACTTTCATGGATATGAAACACACAATTAGTACAAGATGGTTAGCAAATCCAAATCGTGCAGTAGCCATTGTCTTTGTGATTTTTGGAACTCATATGAATGTCTTATTCATCATCCAATTGAAGATTTGTGGGCTCACGAAATTGTCATATAGGTCTCCTCAATTATGATGATTATTAAGTTTAGAATGGTTATCATATTTGGAACATGCAATCCAATTTCTTTTGAATAAATGTCTCTTTGGTATCAGTTCTTGGAGCCACACCAAACCACATGTCACTCAATATATAAGTGTGTAGTCAACAGAATTAACCGAACTCCACACTCCATGTAAGTAGTTGAATGTCCATAGCACTTACCTAGGGGAGGGGAGGGGAGGAGAGGGGAGGGCGAGAGAAAATTATTGCATATGAGCATACAACATAAAAACTTGACCCCCTAGAGGTTTGTAGGCGATTCCTCTCTAATGACTTGATCTAGACTAATTTGAGGTATTTAAACTTAATTCTAGTGCAAAATCAAAATTTAAAAACGATCTTTAGACTACATAAAACATCCAGACTTTTATGTTGGATGAATGAGACGTGCGCTTGCATGTGTTGATTCCCTCTCTCCATAAGGGAGGGTGAAATTGTTGATTTGTAACTACTGATCACTCTTAAAATCAAGGTCAAAAACCTCGTATTAGTTTAGTGAGCTTAAATTGGAATGAAACAACAACCCACCTAAGTGGCAAATTAACAAGGATTTGGACTTAGGTGATTATTTGGATAGAACGCTGTGATTTTGCTTCCAATCACAAGGGTTGGTCTTAACACTGCCATTGATGAGCAAAAGGAAATTGTTGCATAAAGAGCGTACCCCTCATTCACCCAATAAAAGTTACTAAGAAAAGTATGCATGTTGGATGCTTGTTCTCAAAACAATTTGACACTAGATTTTGTTTCAAAGACGTCAAATTAGACTAGCAGCAAGGCACAAATCAAATGAATCCCATCAAAAAGCTATAAGACGTGCAAGTATTCTTCGGTCACTTCTCCTAATTGAAACCCTACATTTGAATGGTGTTTGGTTCAGTGAGGATCGAAGAACAAACACCATAAATATACATGCTTAAAAGAGATTGGATCTCATTGTCAAATGTTATTAAAGAATTCCACTCTCAAGGGAACACAATTGGGAGGACTTGTATGTTTTAATTTACGAATCAACAAACATGTCTTCTGATAAACTATGCAAGTTCTAGTTTCCAATCCAACTTTTTTGTTGATGCTTTATTGTAGATTTATTGATAGAGTTAATAGAAAAGTCACTAAAAGTAGGGACCGACTCAAGTTTTCGTATGGAATCTCCCATATTTTTCACTTCTAACACTTGTGTCAGTAACCAAAAAATAAATCTAGGGAGGGAAGTCATTTTGCTCTATTTCATGACCAAAAAATGATTATTTTCCCCCCAATTCATTCTTAAGTTTGATTTGAATTGAGAAGTACACAAGTGTTGAGAAGGACAAAGAGAGATGTATGTGCACATAAATCACAAAGAAAATGAGAAGATTCTTAATTATACAAAGAGAAAGCATGTGGAGTCTAAAAGTCAAAAGCCATCCAAGACTTTCTGGTTATAAACAAACAAGGGACCATTAAGGCAATTTGACCCCATTTGATCTCCATACTTTTCAATGAACACAAAGTTCTGCAACAAGTGTTGCTTGGCCCTTTCACCATCAAGTTTCATAAGACTTAGGACAACAACTTATTAACTACATAGTAAAGACCTGGGACGAGATGCTTAAGGGCCACTTCACACACGAGACTGAGAGCCCGTGACCATTACACTTCAAGCACTCTCATTGGTGGAAGAGGCGGAGCCCGCCCAAGTTCGCTTCAAACTACGCTTGAGGGACCAAAGGAGTAAGTGAATGCAAGATGGATGTAAAGTCTACATGGATTCATACATGGCATCAAATGGATCATGTTTCATGGTCACTTGGACTATTTTCAAAAACCACCTCTTGGAGGTAGGCCTAACACAAAACCATTGGGAGACCATGGCATTCCAAACACTCACAAACGTTGATTTATTCTATTTTATCATGTGTGAGGACCTGCATGAATAGAAATTCATTGGAATAGCATTTGATTTCGGACCCGGTCACATATGACTTCAGCCTACACTTGAGGGTGCGTGACCACATTACATGATTTTGGAGGTGTGTTGGGACGGCCTTTGGACACTTTCTTTTGGGCTCTCATAATTTCATGGTCACGGCCCTTGGCTCATGTGTAAAGTGGCCCCAAGCCAAATATTAACTATTCACGAATGTACCAAGCCACACTTGTTGCAGAACTTTGATGAGGTTGGAATTTTGAAGTGCATCGTTCGCACTGAGTGTCACTGAGCTATGTGAGCCGAAAAACAAACATAGTTTGAAAATTATACGATTTTCTTAGCATGTGAAAATGTTGCTTATTATTATAGAGTCCATGAAATATTATTTATAGCATATAACACCTAAATTGGTATCAAAGATTCTAAATTCTTTTAGTGATGTTAATCTCTGAAGGATGAGATATGTTTATGTCTGGACAGTCATCGTTGCCCGACAACATCAATGTACATGGTTATGGTATAACCTTCTAACATGGATTAGATGAGAAGTTATGCAAACAATCTTAACTTTACAAAGATGATGCCATCCATATGGTCATATTTATCATGTGACGTGCCATGTTTCAAATAATAATTTGTTGAATTGGATTGAAATGTTTCAGGAGATTATGGGAAAACTTGTTTCAATCAAGGCTAGATACCCCCTTTTGAGTTGGGCCCTCACCATTATAATTGTGGTCAAGGGGTTTTAGTGCGAATGTGACTCCCATAGGCATGTGGTCACTTCATCTCAATTGCATATCCCAACATTAATTATGGGATTGGGATGCTCATTATGAGGTCCAATAGTATATTGAAAGAAATTTTATGTTGGATTAGCATTGACTATGTTTCCACCTTGGGTAACGTGGTGGGTCCCACACTGTTTATGGTATTTAGTGTCACATACACTATTTGCAAAGGGCCTAAACTAGATGCCTTGAGGTCTCAAAGTGTCACACTTGCTGATTGTCAATATGATTTCATTTGTCAACATAAGTAACTTCTTGAACTGGAAAAATATTTATGTTGTGACATTTAGAGTAGCACATTGGGATACTTTAGATGATAGTATTGCTTTTTAGTATGCAAGATGTTTTTTTAATGTACTAATGGCAAGTGTCATGTATTTACATTTTAGTATGCAAGAGGAGAGAGAGAGAGAAGAAACTTCGATCCTTGGGGGGGACCGACGTGAATGAAGTGTATGTTCGTTCCACCCCTATTCATGTGTCCTATGCAAGAGGAAGATATTCTTGAGCATACCAATGGGGCAAGTGTTGTTTGTCTACACTTTAGTCGTTTGTGTCATTGTGTAATATATAGTAGGCATGCACCTCATAAAATTATTGAACATACTCATGCATTGATATTAGCAAGCGCACTTAAATGCCAAGTGTCATGAGACAACACTTATGGTGAAGTCGTTAATCATCAATGTAACCTAGCATGAGCCTCACAAGAGGGTACGTGACACTATTAAGCATGAGACACTAAATACCATAAACGGTGTAGTTCAAAGTGGTGGACATCTAACCATGTATCATTCGCTTCAACCTTTAGGGGTTAAATTGGGGTGAATAGGCAATGAACTTATACAAACCATGTTTTAGTTCACCTCTAGCCGGTGTTATAAATTGAAATCATCTCTAAAGGGCTAGTTTAAATTAGCTTTTCCTTGTGGAAAGAGACCCAGGAGTGGTCTATGAATTGGTCCAAAGTTTGGCAACCAATCATAATCGGTTGCATATGGTGTTAGTAACTCAACATTCAAGTGGGTCTAATTACAAGTGATTGTTGATGTGAAGTGGTCTCTAAAATGAGTCAAAGTTTGGTCTTGGTCGGACAACCAACCAAAAATGACCATGTGTGTGAGATAATACTAGCGCACAACACCATTGTGACGAGCCACTATATATACCTCCTTTAGTTGACTATGTGAGATTGGTGGGGCCAAGACCTTCCATCCCTAACCTACATGACTCATGAGTGACTAGAGCTAATAGTGCCAACATTTGGAGGTGTTTTTCAATGATTATCCCTTGGTTGTGACTATTTATATGGTGTCTAAAATGAGCCAAAGATTGGTCTTGGTCGGACAACCAACCAAGACTAGCCACGTGTGCAAGATAATGTTAGGGCATAATACTTTTGCGACTACAATCCGCTTGTAAGACACCCTTAAATACAATAGGCAAGATTGGTGGGGCTGAGACCTTCCATCCATGGCCCGCATGAGTGATTGAGTTGCCAATGCCAACTTTTGGATGTGTTTTGATGTGATTCTCCCTCATCTATAAACGTTGATGTAATAAGGGGTGAAAGCAACCTAAAGTGTTCATTTTTTGGGAAATTTTAGAGCCATGTTAAGTACTTATGTGATTCAAGCATGTTGTAGGTGGATGAACTTTCCGCATTCCCAAAACCCTATCCATTATGTATGTGCCCACACCGAATGCCCTATCCACCACATATGCCATAGTGTTGACATCATCATGGTATAGAATAGATGTAGAAAAAAAAAATTTCTTAAAAGGTGGGTATTTGGAAGCATTCTTTGCATCATATATTATAACTTTAACAAAAATAACATATGCAAAGACTTATTTATGAAACTATTTAGGACATCATCATTGTATGTTGTTAGTGGGCGTTTGAAAGTCCTAAGCGTTCAAACATGTCCTTGAACTTGTCTACAAACATAAATTATATAATCCCTACTATGTTTTTGAATATTGAAGAGAATATTGTACATTTTACTACCTAAGTTCAAGATAATAACTCCGAATGCATTTTTCATAGGGATTGTGTCCCTGAATATGTAATGGAAACAAAAGTCCCCTATAGGATGTAAACATTTGGTAACACAACATTTGTTTCTCTAAACTCTTGTTGTTAAAATTACATCACGGCGATTGTTAAATCAACCCTACATTGGTTAAACAACCACAATCATTATGTAAGGTGTTAACTAGGCTTTGACTTGTCATCCAAGTTGGCCAAGTTTATTAATACTAATACACAATTGACATCTTGCTCCTCTTCATGTGTATGACCAAAAATCATATTTTGACAAATCATGTGGCTGCACAACATGACTTTGTGGTCATTCAACAAACTACGTGGTCAACTTAACAATCTTTGATAACATATACACGAGTCCTATTTTATATGATGTAAAGACCATTGAGGGTAGGATTAATGATTAGATAGATAGATAGATAGATAGATAGAAACTCCGGTCCCTTTTTAGCAAGGGGCTTAATGATTACTTGTGAATGGGTTGCAAAAATTGCAGTATGACACCAAAATAAGGACGTTGTAGTTTGCTTGCACCATGTGATCTCTAATATGAACCAATGTTGGTTTTAGTTGGATAACCAACCAACACTAGATACGTGTGCAAGATAATGCTAGGGCGTAACACTCTTGCAACTACTAGCCAATTGTTATAGTCCACCCTTGATATGTGTTACCATGATAAGTGTCAAAACTGCATAGGTCTTAAGGAAATTTGTCCTCCCCCCAAAACATTAAAAAAAAACACACCAGTAAGTGTCAATTATGATTGTTAAAATAATTTGTAAAAAATGCTCCCCTCTTTAATGAATTCAACTCGACAATTGTTAATTGGATGAAGACGAGGCTATAAAATTTTATAGCGTAGATGAAGTTGAATAATTGAGGAGGAAATTAAAGGTATCCTTGATAAAAGAGATGATGCAATGGACAATGCACCCAATAAAGAAGTTGATAATGTGCAAATTGGTGATGTGGTAGTAGATAGAGTGGGATTCAAGGATGTTGAAAGTGCATTAGTGACCTTGAAACAATTCTTGAAACAAAAACCTATTGATGTTACACCTCTCATCTAGAGCATTTGAACACTTCAAAAGGAAATAGGATCTTGGCATGCAAAAGAATCATATCAAACTACTTTATATTCATTCTTTCATTTCGCTTAGATGTATGATGACATTCATATCTTATGTATTTTCATCCATTAGTTATATTAGTGTTATTGTTTCCAATCCCAAAATCACATAAGTATAATTCATGTAAGTGTTACAAATTGTCTATGGTACCCATGATAAAGTGTTAAAGTTTTAACACCACATGACTTATGTGTTACAAGCTTCCAAAGTTTTAACATATATCGAGGGTGGATCGTAGATGTTTGTAAACTAAATACGTAAGATTGGGTGGGCCCCATGCCTTCCAAGCTTGGCCCAGATGAGTAGCTGGAGCTACTATTGCCAACATAACATTATTCAACGACGTGGACCCTCATAATATAATAGTGGGATGTTGGGAGCTAAATATGAATTTGAGTCTCCCTGCACAACTTTTCGTGCATCCAACTATTATATTACGAGGGCCCGTAGAACAAGCATTGAATGTTGGGCAATGTTATGAGCTTTTAGAGGTGTTTTGTTGTGAAGGAGGGATTAGTTATTATAGTAAAGGTGCCTATTCCCGATCAAGACCCCATCGGCAATCTATAGGGTATTGTAATCTCACTCATGCTAGGGCTCAATTTCGAGAAGATTAGGGGTTGATTCCGATCAATCGTCCCATGACACATGTCATAGTTTTGAGTGCTAAAGTGAGGAGGAATGAGCAGTTATGCTAGACTTTAGACATTGGTAATATGTTCGGACCAAATTTTAGCTTCAGAAAACCACAGTAGTTTCTAAAGTTACTGAAAAGTTTACAATGCTCGTGATTTCCATCTTCCTAGCTATATGGGGAACTTTTGCACCTCCCTATACTCCTCCAGACATGGCACAAATTCTTAAAAGTGATCAGTTATGGGTGCCTCTACTCTAGAGGATATCCAGTTTGGATATAAAGCTGATTTCACATACTAGATTTTCTCCCCCTCCAATTTGGACTCCAACCGTATAAAGCTCAGCTGTAAGCAAGTTAGTTAATGCAATGGCCACTTATTCCCACCCTGTCATACCCCTCGCATTGCTGTGATATTCCCGATCCCCATGGCCCCCTTCCCCTTTGCTTTTTGATGCCTCAATGTCCAAGGAATGGGTAACCGATTGAGTACATGCTCGCATTCTATTTCCGAGGAGCCAATTTGCCTCCACCTTGCATTGACAACATTCTATTCAACCTTATGCCCCCTCCCCACCCGAGTTTAGCTAAGCCTAAAAGTTGGTTCTAAAAACACAGCCTTCACATCATCGACATTATCTAGTGCCGAGCCTAGTTGGCAACTGATGTGGCATGGTTTAAAAGTGGAGGTTTTAAGCCTCAAGCACCGACCCTCCCCTCCCATCAGTACCTAGACATGAGGCAAGAACATAGGACCTTTAAAAGTGTCGCCTCCTGCCCTTGTGATTGGTTGCTTCTAGTCTTAGGGCCGGTTTACACTACGGTGGAGAAGGCCTCCGGTCGGTCAAGAATGCTTGGCCAAGACATGGTTATATGAGGCAAATGGTGGATGTGCCGGAGAAGAATTAAAGGCAATTAAATATTTTTATTGAGTTGGGCTTCTCCGGCCTCTTGAGGCCGGACAAGAAACTCCTCCTCCGGAGAAGCCCAACTCCAAAAAGTGCCGCCATGTAGGCGGCCATGTCATTTTATCATCCATGAGAAAAGTTCACCACCATTGTTTTCTTCACCTAGTGTAAACACCCACCGGTCAAGAGTTGCATTTTCGACCAATCACAATTGAGAAACGCCCTTTTTTTCTTGACCGGTGGACTTCTCCACCGTAGTGTAAACCGGCCCTTAGCTATGAGGGCACGAGGAGCTTCATTAACAAAAACCGATGGTAAGATAGATGAGTAGTAAGGGATCTGGGGGTGGGACAAAAACTATCCAACATCCATGAACATGTGTGAAAGCTACTTAACTAAAACCTACTTGAAAATTTACGGAGTAAGTTCTTGTAGGTGCATTGGGATAGCCGGATGCCTCCGCTATAACCGAGGGAGCTTTACCTGGTTTTTAGGAAAAACTTTGGTTATTTGGTAAAGTCAGGTGGGGAAGGTGCATTAAGTTAGTTGATACATAATAGCCTCGATCAACGGTAACACAAAAAAAGTAAAGAAGAGTCCATTTGAGATGTGATCAAATTTTGGTCGATAGCTCCTAAGGTGGCCCAAGGAGCATTCTTCAAGCCGTGTGGTAAGAATCATGTTTTTCTTGACACAAACCAAGTTTTATTCAAGCACTAACAAATTCTTCGGTCTAACATGGTAATTTTATGGTCCATGGTAAGTTATGTTAGTAACTCCCATGGTCATTTTTAGGAATTGTAAAATCATATGTATCCACTCAAAAGCATGTTTGCCATGTTGATAGGCCCTCCCCACCTAAGTTGCCTAAGGTACATAGCCACCTACAAGGTGATACCAAGGGTGGTGGCCAAGAACTTCAGACCGTGGACCTCACTTGCGTATCATAGCCACCAACTCATTGCACCACACATGCGCAAAGAAAGGGCTTTGAAGCACTCTACATGTGAAGGCCACTTTTACCTTGTAATGTAAGAATCTACCAAGTAAAGTACCTTTAGATTTCCCTGCAAATTCATCTCAAATGGACTTGGATTAGATTGATTTGGGGTCTTTATACCTACATCCAGTGTTTAAACAACTAAAAGTAGTAAAAATGCAAACCATTTACATCTTTGTGCTTTTGTGTCAGATGAATGAAAGACACACTTGCATGCACTAATTCCCTCTCTCTCACATTAGTTATTAATTAGGAAGGTGATTCATATCTAGATCAAGATCTAGATCTATAAGATCTTCAAAACTAAATAAATGTTGGACATTCCTTCACGGACATTTAATTGTAATAAACATGGAATCTATTCTATAAGCTTGAATGAGTGGCCAAAATATAACAATTTGGAGGAGGGGAAAGAGATCACTCTAAGAAATTTTCTAAGTTAAAGAAAGAGAGAACACAAGTTCCTTCATATTGAACATTCAAAAACATACATGGAACTTAGACATTATGAGTAAGCTTGAATGGAATCTACATATAATAAGTAACCAAAAATATAACAAAAACTTCACGGACCTTTCGCATGGCTAAACAAAACAACAAGACGACACCATGAAATTTTTTGTGTTGAAGCCAACTATTTGAAAGAGCCACGTTATGTACTAGTGAGTGGTTATTACATGTTTTCTGTTTTTCTACCTTACCATGTTGCTTTAGATGGTGGTGGCACTTTGGACAAGATGGCCACTTCACACACAAGACTGAGAGTCCATGACCATTACACTCAAACTAATTCTCGGAAAAGGCGGAACTGATCCAAGTTCTCTTCACACTACGCTTGAGGGACCAACGGAGTATGTGAATGGAAGATGAATGTGAAGTCTACATGGATTCCTACATGGCATCGAATGGATCATGTTTCATGGAGGTAGGCCGACACAAAACTGGGAGACCATGGCACTCCGAACGCTCACAACCGTTGATTTATTCTATTTTATCATGTGTGAGGATATGCATGAATAGAAATTCATTGAAATAACATTTGATTGAGGGCCCGGGCACATATGACTTCACACTACACTTGAGGGTCCGTGGCCACACTACATGATTTTGGAGGTGTCTTGGGATGGCCTTGGGACACTTTCTTTTGGGCTCTCACAATTTCATGGTCACAGCTCTTGGCTCGTGTGTGAAGTGGCCCTTACTATTTCGGGAGAGAAAAGCCAAAGCAAGGACAGGACAAATGGATATGGGTTGTTTCTGACACAACACACACACACAAGTGTTGTTCTTTTAACCTATTGGGTATGTCACGCACTAGACATGGCTGCCATGGTAATGTAAAGTCTTCGGTAGATGGGTCTTTGGATGGTTACTTTTCCTAACTACACTGATTATCTCAAGTAGTGCATGTGGTATTAATTTCCAAAACACACACAATTAGTCAAATCTCAAAATGAGTGAGGGCTGAGCTTTTAACTAAGTGACACTCAATTCATGAATACACACTCACTTATCATAGATTTCAAGAAAATTAGTGCGTGTTTTGAGGTATTTTTGGAGTGATAAAATAAACATTATATTCAAACACATGCTTGTTAGCATTATATTACTCAATCCTATGGTTGAGGTGCGTTTGAATATTTAGCATCTGACAAGGGCCTCCATCGTCTTACCTTTATGGGAAGAAACTAGTGTTGATGTGAATAGTATGAATTAATTTTTAAGTGAATAGTGATAGGATGAACAATGCTTCCTAGATCTTTTGGTGGCACTAATCTCACAACGTAGAGAAATTTAGTATCACCTTCACTACTTTCCCTGGACGCACTATTAGCCCTCCTTCACTAGTTGGGATAGTTAGTGGAGTCCACTTCTCCTAGATACAAAACGCACGATTGTTTAACTTCATGAAATGGTCACATAAATCCCTTCATTTATATTGACTGTTGAACGTAGAATGATTCTCTTGTTCTGAGGATGCAATCTTTTTAAACACATGTGTTTAGGATATCCGCTCTTGGAGAGCCACACTTAACACACACACACCCACTCAAATTTGGGTGTCCGGTGAAGATAAGTAACCAAATTAGGCACACGGACCACATCCTATTGATGCTTGAATGCTAATTAATAGTGTCCGACGATCGTCACATTGATTGTTACCACGTTATTGCTTCTAGCTCAATGTACTTCCGAGTTATGTGCTTGCGAAGTTGAGTGAATTCACATGTACATCTGTGCCATTTTCCAGTCATGCTAGTGGCCTCCCTGCTGCTTGCCTCGCTTGTGGAAGCAATCGGGTCGGTGGAATAGGTGCCACAAGTACACTAAATATCTGACTCGGATTGGGAAACATACAAGTCAAAATTGGTGTATTGTTTTGATGAGAGTAATCTTTGTGACTTGTCATGTAACGCCAAGTGTGACGTAAACATTGTCTCTACTTACCACCCAGTGTTGGCAAGACAATCAATGGGTGGGAGGGAGGGAGCATATCCCTCACTCATCCAATAGAAGCAAAAAAAAGGTCCTGAAATAGTATGTAATTCATAAGTTATTTTGAATCGTTTTTTAAAGACCTCAAATCAATTTAATGATGATCATTTGAGATGAATTGGCAACAAACATGTAAGGGTCGAGTTCTAATGTTGGATGGATGAGAGGTACGCTCGTATACAATACGATTCCCTCTCCCTTTCTCTCCCTCCCAATTGATATGGGTTGAAGAGGGATAGGGCACGTTTCAACACTAGTGACCAGTGACCACGACCAATGCCTTCTAAAATTTCTCAGTAGCTGAGAAACGAGTACCGGTCTCACTTCATTGTACGCAAGGAGAAGAGTAGGATCCAAGACCAATTTTTGTTTTCTCGTTTCGAAGACCGAGCGATTCTATTGGTTGAGACTGTAGCTTTTTGACCCAAGAAATTCACACTCGGGTCCACGTCCAACATGTATAGGGAAAAAAAATGAAGTGACGCTAAGGGGCTCACTATTGACTAAGTGACCACCACCACCACCACCACCACAACCGCTTTCTGGATCCTCTCATCAGCTCAGGAACGAATGTCTAAACACTCCAGACTGATCACCAAGACGATTTGTTTATTTATGCATTCTCTTGCCATGAGTTGCAATGGACAAAAGTGCAACCGATGATGGTCGGAATGGGACAAGTCTTCTCCTAGTGCTTAGAAACTCTTGCCAGAGGAGCCAGTCCCTGAGCACACACAAGGCACATGCGCGTCCTCGGGGATTCGTGCCCTCTCCCATTACCCGACTTACACAAGATGGACACCTGGACGTCCACCTGGACCTGTTTCCAAATCCAGCTGTCCGTATTAGAAGAGAAGAAGGGCTGGCCCCAGGCACTCAAGTAGAGAATGAAAGGGGCACATGGCGATGAAGATTAGCATTGGAAAAACTACCCTACTTTTAAAAAAAAATTATTATTATTATTATTATTATTCATCTACAATTATGTATTCGCATTGCTATGGTATGTGGGTGTTATTAAGCTTGTTTGGGGTGGGCTGCTCGCCCACTAGGTTCTAGATAATAGTGGGTTGGAGGTGTTTGCATGTAGCTAAGCACAAGCTGTCATCCAACCATGTTATGGCCGTCTGTTGGAATGTGAAGGGTCGTGGACACATGTTGTTAGACTCCTGTGAGCTCTGTTAAAAGAGTTCTGAACCTACGAGTGTCGGTTGCCGAAGGTATGAGACTAATTCTATTAAAAAGTGTTGACCCATATTTTATGCCTATCTACTTTACTTGTGAAGGAATTGCCTACTTCTCAATGAATTCTTCATTATTTAGAATTTCTTCATGATTCAAATCTAAAATGAATATAATGCTCCCTATCTTATGTTGCATGTTGTTAGTAGAATGCACTAAGTGCCCCATCCGAGATCAAATATAGGGGTTCAATCAAGAAAAGTAACCGAATAACACCCACGTACTTATATATGGATTAGTGTGGCCTTACAACTTCTAATGTGCCACATAGTCAATGTCCAAGGGTGCACTTATATGTCGCAGTATCTATCCATGTGGGTGCACAAAAAAAAGTATTGATTGAAGGAGTCTCATTACACAAGATGGAAATTTGGCCGTCCATTGGCTCTACTTGCAAATGAAGCTATTCAGATAGATAGATAGATAGAAACTCCGGTCCCTTTTTAGCAAGGGGCCGGCGTGAATAAAGTGTCCGTTCGTAATGTCAATGACCCGATGCCCACCGGACAAGGGGACATTGGGGCAATACTACTCTCCCCTTTCGAGGATGGGCACTATAGTGACACACTATACAAGTTCCTAGCTAGCCACTAGTGCCTTGAAGATACCGGACATGGTATCCCCCCAAAGGGCTTTGAGGTACCCATACAACAAGGTCCAAGGACCCCCACTATAGTTGGGTGGACTAAGGTGGCCTCTTGAGGCCGGAGAAGCCCAACTCCAAAAAGTGCCGCCATGTAGGCGGCCATGTCATTTTATCATCCATGAGAAAAGTTCACCACCATTGTTTTCTTCACCTAGTGTAAACACCCATCAGTCAAGAGTTGCATTTTCGACCAATCACAATTGAGAAACGCCCTTTTTTCATGACCGGTGGACTTCTCCACCGTAGTGTAAACCAACCCTAAGACTAGGATTGCAAAACTCTTGAAGTTGGACAACATTATCTTAATTGTTTATATATCTGCACTAGGTGTGTGTGTGTATGTATATATATATATATATATATTTGCAGTATCTACCCATGTGAGTGCACAAAAGTGTATTAATTGAAGAAGTTTTGTAGTAAATCATAATCATAGAATTGATATTGTTGGATGTAAGGTTTGTAAGTATATCGTGGATTATATTGTGATGCTTATGGTCTATAAAATACAAGAGGCTCACTATTTGGAAGGAAAAATGCAAAGCTCATATTCTAGCCATGAGTGAGTGCATACATTTGAATCAAACCATGTACTTGACGTTTTACGTTACGCCCACATTTGTATGTATCTCTTTTGAACACATGTCTCTTTGGTGTTTGTTCTTAGATCTGCACCTAACCATGTACCACTCAAATCTAGGGTTCCGATTAAGTCCACTGCTTGATTAGAGCCCTTGTATCTATCTATCTATCTTTGTTCATTTCATAAGTCAATGAAAATTATGGCCCACACACAATGAACGGGGGGAACTGACTGCTTGTTACATGAACCGGTTGTGAGCCCAATATTGCGCCCACATGTCAACTTAACACTAAAATTTATAAAAGACCTTAGCGTTTGTGGTTGCTTGAATTGTCAAAGTGATAACAAGCGCGAGGCATTAAAATTTAGACATGGTTTCAATTAGTTTAGATTTGGTCGAGTTAAGTAGTTGGGTTGAGTCATTAAAATTAAAAGATCAAAAGACAAGTGAGTAGTTATTTAAGTTTTAGTTGACACTTGAGTTCAAGTGATTTTAGGTTTGAATTATGGTTGGTTGTTGGGCTTGAAGTATTAGTTGGTTAGGCTTTGAATGTGGGTTGTTTTAGGATGGGGGCAAAAGGCCAAGGAAGTCTCCGGGAAGAGCCAACCGGATTTAGGAATGTCAACTGAAATTTAGTTAGGGCTTGAGGGGTTCGGTCGAGCAGGAGGTGAGCAACTCTCAGTGACAGACGGTTAGAGAAACAGGGGAATGAATGAGGCGGCGATAGGGGGCGGAGAGCATGGGCTGAGAGGACTCTCCTCCTCGGCACTGGGTTTGGCTGGATTGAAGAGCCGGAAGTGAAAAAATGCGGAGCTGAGGCTCATACTAGGGCCACACCAAAAAGCCCAACCCTACGTATTCTCCGGAAATACTGGGCTGGGATTTCAGATGGCTGGAGCTACTGGAGTGGCTGGAAGGAAGCAGGCGGGTAGCTCCAACCATCTGAAATCCCAGCCCAGTATTTCCGGAGAATACGTAGGGCTGGGCTTTTTGGTGACTGGAGCTGCTGAGTATTTCGGTGTGGCCCTGGTATCAGAGACCAACATTTAAGCTTATCTCCGTTACTGGGTGTGAGAGCTTGTGTGCTCAGGTGTCAAGGAATGACATCCGAGGAAATGCGAGTGGGCAGCGACCCAAGGGGGTTGTGCAACGTAGCTCGGTTTCGGCAGAAGACACAGGGATTCTAGAGACAGGCCAGCAGATGATGTTGAGGCTGGGGAAAGGTGGAGGCGTTGTCTGCAAGCCATCAACTTGGACCCCTGGGGCTACCTAGAAGGAAATTTCGGACAACAAGAGTGTTTGGGTTTGGGAAGAGGGCAGCGGCATCGGGGAAGGGCAGTGTCAACGGCGGGGAGGTCAACCAGGAGAGCCTTTGAACACCTGAACTTCGGTTTACAGGCTGACTGAACACAATCCCGGGGAGTGCACTTAAAGTTAAGATTAGGAATACACGTGAGTGCGTTTTAATGGCATACCCCCTACAATACTTGGCCTTAAAATAGTTTTTAAATTAAGAATTTGTAAGTGCCAAATTGTTACGTATATATCTATCACTTGGTATAAATTTCAGGACGAAAAGTTTTTAAAATTTATTAAAAAAAATGATAGAAGTTTGAACTAAAACGCGTTGTTTTTTTCTTCAAAAATCAATTTAAAATATTTACAATTGATTATTTTTTGAAATTTATACAACAAGAACTTTAGATTGTGTTTAACAACTTCATTTTTTTTTTACAATTTTTAGATGATTTTTTAGTACATACATAGGGGGGGTCAAAAGTACACACTCACGTGATTCCTAGTCTTAACTTTAAGTGCACTCCCCGAGAACACAATGCTGCTACTACAGGGGCGCTGAGGGATATGAATCTCCTTCAGCATGAGAGCCGCATACGGAAGAGGGGGATGAGGCATTAGCTGCCGCATTCAAATTCAAAACTCTGGACATTAGTCGGAAATTGACCAAAGGAGCTTGGCGCATGTGTTGGTTCTAGGAGTGGGCTGTGAGGGTAGGTGAATTCAAGGAGCAGCTCGGCAGTCGGCTTGAGGTAGTTGGATGCCTAGGGGGCGGTCGGAGAGTTGGGATTCAGGCGCAGCCGGGTTGCTCACTCGTATACAACATCAGGAGCAGTGGAGGTAATGGGAGAGGTTCTGAAGGGGAGGCAAGGATCGGGGATTTGATGCACTGGCTGCAATGCTAGACGTCTCAGCTAGCTGGAACTCAGAAGACCTCACTGCGACGGCAGTTGATAAGGGATAACATTACCCAGCCCAATACTCTTAACTCCGGCGCGGAGTTCGATGCGGCTCCGACGCGGCTCCACGGAGGTTCGGATGCCAGCTTCGGTGGGTTCGGGTGGGTTGGGGCAAAAATTGCCCCCTATTTTTTTGATTGGGTGGGGCCTTACTTGATCTCATAAGGGGCCTCCTAGAGTAATTTGGGGCCGTAGAACCCAAATTTAGCAAAAAAAAACCAAAAAAAGTCATCAAGGGGCCAAAACGAGGAGGGCCAGAAAAATGGACCCACCGGAGCTGGCATCCGAACCTCCCCGGAGCCGCATCGGAGCCGCATCGAACTCCGCGCCGGAGTTAAGAGTATTGGGTTGGGTAATGTTAGGGGTTTAGGGCTGACACCGATTGTGTTTGAGAAATAGTTGGTCAAAGTTCAAAGCTTCAAGGCAATTGTTTCAAGGAATTTACGGAATACACTTTTGAACTAATAAAGAAAATACCGAATGATCGCAACATGGAACCAGTTGGACTTGGAAACACTCAGATTTTGGTCGAGTGTGCCCAAAATTCTCCCCAGACACTGCCCACACTACCAGTGTTTAAGATTGAAGCCCTCATATGAGTTTCATTTTGAAGGGCTCTCAAATTTCAGTGCTTCAACATAATGGCTGGTTCAAATCTAAGACGTCAATTTAAGAATATAAAAATTAAATATAAAACTCATGTTAAATTTGTGCATGAAATATATGGTACATGTTTCTAGTACAATGTGAAGAATTAAGAATCAACCATCAAACTCCACTTCTTGTAGTGACAATGCCCTACGCTTGTTGGTTCTTGTGACGGGTAGATTATATTGAGGACTTCAAGTGACGTCTTCATTTTCAATTTGGGGCTGCGTTATGAAGGGTTGTTTTGGAAGAGGTATATTTTGAAGGGCCAAATCGTGTTTGAAGGGCATTGAAGGCTTCAATCTTGAACACCGCATACTATAAATATTGAGGGCACACCAAAGTTATCCCGATCGAGGCCAACAAACATCGGGACCGCACACCTTGGGAGAATCAAATTGACACTCATGTCATTCCCCACTTATATATGTTAGAACACCCCAAAGCTTTTGGAGATGATTGGTTCGGGATGCCTATCTACTTAGAGGTGGAAAGGTTGCTAGGAAGAGAATTTGCCGTGGTTAGTTACGAAGTGGTTTGCATTGAGAAGCGGAAACCTAATGTTGACACCACGAGCATATGAGTCATGGGGAATGGAGAGAGAGAGAGGGAACTATCGTTTACGAATATGCCTCTCATCCATCCAACGTAATGACCCCTTGTTGTTGTTGCCGATTTATCGATAAATGATGTTGAGTACATTGATTCGGGGTTTGTGAACATGATCTCGGTGTCAAATCAAACCAAAAAAATCACCTTTGGGTTGCATGCTATTTCATGGTTTTTATGTTGGATGAATGAGAGGTATGCTCATGCACGATGATCCCCACTCTCCATGAGCAATGATCTGGCATCACTAGAAAAATTGTTTTGAGTTACTGAATCATATGTAAATCTATCATGATAGTAAACATACAATGTCCCTCCACTAATGCAAGATGGTTGCTTAGAACCCACATGCTAGTAGTGTGTTGCCACCTTGGTACCACCTCCAAGGTGCCCAACATTTTTCATGGTGTTTTATCGCCGGACTACTAACTTTCCCCTTTAGAAATTCTTTGTTAAAGGATGAAGGATGTGGAAAGTCTAATTAGAATTGTTAATGCACGGAGAATAAAGTTGTCCCCTAAACTTTCTCATGACCATCATTGTTATGTGGTTTCCGCTTCTCAATAGAAACACACCTTCGTCACACTTGGAGTGATTATAACGCCTCGCTAGGAACATAGTTTTTGACATGGTTGGTTATGATGCATTTTCCATTGAGAGTGGAAACATTTCATTGACGTCTTTTTGGTGTGGCCACATTCTTCAAGGGGACACATGTAATTTTTAAGGAGTTCTTAATTGAACCGTCAACTTTCCGAGGGGTGGAAAGTGTATTTATGATTGTTTATTTTATCAACGGGGAATAAAATTATACCAAAAGTTCTTCATGACGTCATTGCTATACTTGCTTTCCGCTTCTCAATGGAAACAACACTCTTGGGGTTATGTATAGGGCTTTGACCCTAGCAACACAAGATGCCATGCTTTGACACAAAAAGTACCGAATTCCATCCTACGTCACTTAACTTTCTCTCTCCTATGGATGTTTGAGCATCTTGGCCTGTCACTTTGTCAAGGGCACTTCTTGTGTTGAATTCGCACGCCACCATATCCACAAGCTCATTGAAATCCGGACCCAAGCACCAAGTAGTGGGGCAGCATGAATCAATGAACATGGAGAGCGGACCGCTACATTGTTTTGTCTAATTAGTGTGGGTTACCATTTGGAGTTATGCATTGCGATAATAACATTTTTACCAAGAGCATAAGTAGTTAGTCTGCACACCGAAGGTTATGATATAACTCGGTTGGTTTAAAGTGACAGTGCTAGTAAAAAGTTATTGCAATGCGTGACTCCAAATGGTAACCCACACTAATAGACAAAACAATGTAGTTGCAGATGAGCCGGTTGAGTTTAAGAAATAATTGGCTGGGGTTCAAGACTTTAAGAAACTTAGCAACCATTTTAGAAACCTATGGAATATATCTCAAATTGATAAAGAATCACCAAAAGACCACAACATGTAACTGGTTGGACTTGAAAACACTAGGATTTCAACCGATTATGCCCAAATGTCTATGTGGACACTAAAAAAAACCTTCGGTTAAGGGGGGAGTTTATTACCATAGATGGCTCTCTATTCTGACACATAATGATTAAATTTCCCCTCAAAATTTGCCATGTGTCATGCTCAATTTTGCTAAGAGACACACTTGCATCCCACGCGGAAACTACGTTCCGACACATTTAAGGATGAAATAGAGAGCCCACTATAGTTGCCATCCTTGCAATTTTTATGAGATTAAGTTAAGCCCTTGTTGTCCGAGGTGTTTTGAAAATGTAACATGGTCTACGATGAAGGGCTTCATTATGACCACTTGAGCCATTTCTCTAAAAATAAGAACGTTTTATAATTGCATGTGAATAATAACATCTATACAATTGGAAGTTGTTTCCAATCTTGTAACACAAAAGGAACTGCGTTGACTTTAGTAATGTTCATAAGTTTGTTAAGCAAAATATGAAATAACATGTAACTTTGCAAGTAATATGAAACCTATATTTTTGGCACATTATGTTGGAAAATTGAGAAAATTACGATACTACATGACAAAGGAACATCTTATTCCCATCTAAGACATATGTATTACAACAATCAAGACATTGCACGCATCAAATAGAATGTCTAAATTATGGTCGGATTCTAGTTGGCATGATTGACTCTACATACACCATTCGATTTGAGCCTTGTTGGGGCTCCTCCGACCTTTCACCCTCAACGTCCTGGAGCGTATTGTGGTTTCATTAGATCATCTTAAAAGAAAGCTTTTAAGAGCTCAATCTTTATTGTATCTAAAAGAGTCGCTGTTGCTATTAATTTTAAGATCACATCAATGCAGTGGCAATATTTAGTAATTTTCACGATTTGTTTAGAATGGATTAAGAATCATTAAGTTTTAAGAAACAATGATAAATGTATGCACTATATGGGTCCAAACTTGGAAGATTATATTAAAGAATAGATGTACACTTTGAGACAAGAAAAAAAAGTCCATAGAAAATTGACAATTTTCAATCAGAATAATACAAAGTCACTTTACATAGTGATGCATCAACAAAGGGAAAAGTTAGTTCATTCTTGACTTTAAAAATGATATCTCTTGTGAACAATCATCTTTCATATTGGAATGGGACCCTCGCCATTGACAAGGAAACTTCATGAGGAACACAATGGTACCTATTGTGACTTCCTAGCACCTTCCTAGGATGAAATTGTCTTCAAGAGCCGTTTATAAGCTGAAAACAAACCTCTCTTGAAGTTAACCCTCAACTTCCTTGTCACAAAAGGTATCATTGTGTTCCCCATCAACTTTTCTTGTCAATGGCAATGATCCCATTCTAATATGAAAAGATGGTTGTTCACGAGAAATATTTAAAGTCAAGAATGAGCCAACTTTCCCCTTTGTTGGCTCTGTCTGTAGGACAAAGACTATGCATCAACTTCTTCGTTTCAAGAGCAAATTTCTTAACCACTTTGTGTTCACACTTGGACGTTACTTGTTCTTGTTATTTTGGTCCACTTTATGTAATGTGGATGTTAACTATATTATATATATATATATATATATATACAAGTGCTCCCTAAAATGCACTGAAATAAATCTAGTTAACTATAGTTAATTCGGCAGTTCTTATTATTTATTTTAAAAAATTCGGGTGATATATGAGTAGCCTCAATCCTTGACCTGTATTTGAGAAGAAGGTGCACAAAATCCAAGAAAGGTTTGATATAGTGAATAGCCATGGATTGGCATGAGCAAAGTAATCAACTACAATTGTAGTCTTTCATAACAAAGGATAGAGCCTCACGGTTCTACCGTTTTCTTGTTGATACTTTACTATAAACATGGTGTTCGTGAAAACGTCACATGGCACGCAAAACAATCACAAATGTTGTTTTCTTAAATACAAAGATGGCCGGATTGAATAGTTTTTTGGAGGCAACTTTTGCCAACTACATATAGACATGTTTACAAAATGCTAGCGGCATGTGCAAGTGAGTACCGAGGGAAGATGTCTTTTAATACCATGAATGTTATGTAATCATGAATCATTGAAGTTATGTTATGAAGTTCAATGATTCTCAATCAATTATAAACAAATCACAAAATTACTAAATATTGCTACTGTATCGATCTGATCCTAAAATCATTAGCAACAACTTTTCTTCTAGGTACAATAAAAATTGAGCTCTAGCAAGCTTACTTTTCAGAGGATCTAATGAATGAAGGGGCTCTAGTAAAAACAAAAACCTTGTAGGGATATAGGCCCGGTTCACTTCACTTATACTCCATTACACTAATATGGGCTCTTTGATGCTATATCCAGAGTCACACCATCCAAAAATAGTCATTTCCAAACCATGACATAATTCAAGATGTTTTCACCTATGCAATGGATGAGTTTACATAGACACCACGAAGCCCTAGCTAACAATATGCGCACCCATAATTGTCATCCAATAGAAGCATAAGTACCTCACCTTTAACAAAAAGAAAAGACCTTATGCCCCGAATACCGTGTATATGGATCCAAGCCTTTTGCAAGGCCTCAAGTGCAATTAAGGAGGGTTAAAGATTTATGGGCTTGCAGATGGAATAAGCATGTGGCCTTAAGCCTCTTGAGGTTCTTACAAAGGTGGTGGCCTTTTATCCTTAATGAACCAAGAAGCTTTCTATGTCAGTATAATCTGGTCTCATGATGATGTGCTCTAAAACTCAATGCTACATGAATTTCATTTCTTCTTCTTCTTCTTCTTATAATTTTTTTTACAAGTGACATGGGTCATGAGAAAATTCATGTGTACAGAGCTCTCTCTTAAAGAAATCTTATACACCTCATAAACCAATCTACTTAGGGTTGGTTGAGACAACGGTGAAGAAGTGTACCAGTCAAGAATTTTAGGGGAATGAGAGCAATATGATTTGTTACAAAATGAGTTTTTCACTAGCCATGGTCACACCATGGCCAAGGTTTCATTGGTAAAGACCTTCAAGCTTGGATGAAAAAAAGGACATGATTGTCAGCATGGCAACACTTTTTGCTAGGGATTCTCTGGAGGTCAAGTTCCTTGGGCAACCTCATACCCTTGGACAAGAAACTTGACCTCCGGAGAACTCCAACTTGAGGCCAAAAAATCATCATTTTTTTCCATCTTGTTTGCCGTACCCGTCGTTGCCTCAAATAACCTTAGCTTGGGCGGAAATTCTTTACCGACCAGTGTACTTCTTCACCAACCCTAAATCAACCCTTAGAGATATACACTTTGTAAGCCAAACTTTCATTAACTACCCTTTTTGTACACCCACGTGGTACTACACTGACAACCCCCCTCTCCCCCCCCCCCTTTTCTTTCAATTGCCAACAACACTCTACAAAAACTAAGACAACCTAATAACATTTTAAATGTGCTCAAATGCTTAAAAGGACAATCACCGTAAAACCATGGTACTTTCGGCATTTAATAAATTTTGGGAATTTGTAGAAAACCCCAATTTTATTATTATTTATTTAATTTTTCTGGTAAGAAAAATTCATTTTTGTAGAGGAGAAAGTGAGAATCTAAATGACTATTATGTTTGCAATACATGAATCTCATAAATACATAAATTATTCAACAATGATTTGCCTAGTCCACTGGGACTATGGATTTAGGTATAAGGTAGATGGTGCTAAAACTAGCACCCTACCACCCCACCCCAACACCAAAATGAAGTCAATAATCTTGCACATTAAACTCCACACATAGTGATTACGAGATCGTCCGCCACCTTAACACCATGCATGCTCTTGTCTTGATCTTGATCTTGAACCATAACCCAAATAAACTTTGAGTCCCAGAACATTACTTAGCGTCGTGCATTTCGTTCTACGCGCCCTGGGAATATAACCATGAGAGGTCGGGAGTTCAGCCTGCCTACATCCGAGTCATCCCACGGTTATATTCCCATGGCCCACAACACATATATGCAACGCTGAGTAATGTTATGCAACCAACTTTTGCATTCGGAATCAAAATGAGACACATACGTTGGCGAGTCGGAATCCCTTGTCCATCGCTAATGAGAACCATTTCATGATAATGATAAAAGCCCACATCTATCTATAGTGTACGTGCCCCGGACCTTAAAGTGACGGTTTTAGCACCATCTACCATAGTTATGGCCAGAAGTTGGGTTGCATGGCACCAGGTTCAAGATTGTTTGCAGATGTCACCTTGGTTGTCGCCTTATGAGCTCCATACTAGCTAGCTAGTACTACTAAGTGTCGATGAACATGGGCGAGGGAGGACCTACCTAGTAGCCTTCTTCGTAGGCTTTGAAGAGCAGCACAGGGCCACTTTAATAAGTAACTTCGTGTGTAGCAAATGATCGGGGAGATTTTTGGGCATAATCGGTTGAGATCCTAGTGTTTGCAAGTCCAACCGGGTACATGTTGACATCCTTCGGTTTTCCTTTATGAAATTGGGTATATTCTATAAATTCCTCTAAAATGATGGGTAATTTTCCTGCAATCTTGAACTTCAACCGGTTATTTCTCAAACTCAACCAGTTCATCTGTAACTAACTGCTGGTTCTCCCCGATCATAGACTTGGATGCGCCTGATTAAAATGTATACTCTTCAGTTGACTAGAGCATGCACCAACTCCAAGGAAAATGGGAGGCAGAATAAACAATTGTGGAGATCAGATGTTGTACTTTGGAGGAGTGAGGAGTAGGAGGACTACCTCCTTCTCAATGCCCGGGGAGATTTTTGGGCACAGTCGCTTAAAATCTGAGTGTTACCAAGTGCCACAGCAGGTTCCATGTTACGATTTCTTTTTTCTTTGTCTTTTTTATTTACTGATTTGAGGTTCCTCTTAATTGTTCGATTATTTTCCTGAAGTCTTGAACTTCACTCAGTTCAGCTGTAAACTACATGGAATACATTGTTTAGTGTCATATGGTATTTTATGTCACTACGGTAACTTTTTGAATTGGATGACAGTGCTTATGAATAAGTGAACACATACTGTCATGGATGATGGATGAGTTCATCCATTGGCCAAAACCCTACCTTCTCTTGTCAGCATCTTGTGATAAAGTATTGTCATGGATGATTGGAATTCGGACGAAGAATCACTTGGTGAGCAGAGTAATTGCAACACTGTGAAGCTATAAATCCCCCCCCCCAAAAAAAATAAAAAATAAAAAATTACAAGGAATGACAAATAATGTTGGGTTAAGATTTAGTGTTGGTGACACTATACCACAGTTTTACAATTTAGTACTGAGCAAGACAATTAGAATCGGTGACACTAAATATCATATTTAGTGTAGCGGTGGGTTTTATCCCTGTGCATCATTCCCTCTTATGTACTGACTGTGCTCGTGGCTCAGGGGTATATGAGTGTTCTTTAGTTCCGTTGATGTTGGTTTATTGATACAATACATTCACATGTATATCATACCGACATTGGAATAAACAACTTCGTAAAGATACCTAGAACCAACACTATCTTCCTCGACCATAGATTTGAAGGTCCCCTAATATATGTTCGATGTTGGCTTTGGTATACGTGAATGACAGGATGTTGGGTTGCTGTATATCCAACTTTACATATGAATGCAGAATGGGGATTGGTGGTTTCTTGGCGGAAACATTTGGCCATACATTGTTGTGTGTGACATGTCAAACAGAAGATTGTTTCAAATGCAATTTGGAAGTAAATTCGTTTTGTCTTGAAGCCTTTCATTCGAGTATATCATCCAGAGACGAGGCTCGATTCATATTCCACTATTATGCGTCCACTCTATATAAGCCACGCGACTCAGCTTAATTGGACACCTGTGATTTGTGTGAATTGTTCTTTTGGTTCCGTCGTCAACAAAATTGGGAGGGCCTCTACGATCACTTGAAAGAGAAAGAGAAATTTTCACATTGTACTTTTATAATTCAGGTGTCCCAACTCCAGAACATTACTCAGCCAATGAGCTGTGTTCATGGACCCTGTAGTAGATTCGAGAATTAAATCCTGCAGATGCTGGAATCCCAGTGCTTCAGACTGAATCTGAAGTTCAAGGTAGTTGAACACAACTCATCACCTGAGTAATGTTATGTTTGATTCTGGAACTTCAATTTCTTTGTGATTGGCGACTGCTAAATGGGGTGAGACGATTCACGATCCGATCTGTGGAGTTGGAAGTTGCCACAATAAGCTCCATATCCCTTGAAGTAATTGTTGGTTATAGTTGCGACTCCTGGAATGCACACACAGCAAAATGTGGAGCATGAATAAATAACTACTTACCGTGTGCGCAAATGACAGTGACAAGGAATTTAGCTCAAAAAGTGCTGAGCATGGCAAGGGACAGGGTCGTTTGCTTTTGCAGAATCGAACATTCACTCAAAATGTTTCAAGCACACAGAAGGATCAGTTAGGCCGAACTTATATTGACAAGTCGATTCCAGGTTTGTCAAAGTGGAAACCACTGAATCATAGTATTGTGACCTTCGCTGAATGATATTCTTTATCACATCACTAATAAGGAGATATTGAATGATTAAAGGAAGCTCTGTGGTAGCTGAGAATGGAATCGCTGTATCCCCATCTTTCATTAAAAAAGCCTGAAAGGCGAGCAATTTGGGGACTCTCAAGTTCAGGCTATACTTATATGTCAGTCATCCTGGGATGCAGATATAAACCAGATCGTATTTTACTCGAGCATCATGCGTGTGTAGTCAGTGGAAGAAAGAGAAAAAGTAAAGAAAAGGAGAACGGACATCGATTTTTGCAGCCGATATGAATGAGGGTCTGTTCATCCTAGAATGTAAACCCCTTTCGAGTATGTAACAGGAGTAAGGTATGCGGGTGTTATTCGGTTAATTTTGTCGATCGGACCTCTAATTTGATTGGTTTGTAGTTTAACAGTGAAGATCAAAGAACAAACACCATAAAAACATTTATGTTCTAAAGAGATTACACAATCTCTGCAACGTTTATTATTCATCCCACAATCAATAGCAAACAAAATCGAGAGGTCCTATGCACTCTATTAAGATATAGATAAACATGCATTTTGAGTAATCATAACTAAATCAGAGAAGGCCTGGTTTTCAATCCGATTTTTGCTCATGCTTCATCGTAGATTTGCTAATGGAACACAAGTTTCATTGCATAAATCTTCTCGGTAGAAGGTGGAGAACATGAAAAACAAATCGAATAACACCCATGTACCTTATCGCCTACCTGTCTGTGGGAGCCAGCACGATGATTGATACTAATTTTCCTACACGAGCCAGGAAACCAAATAAGAAGTTGACAGTGAGGGAGTAATTAATTGAGTGGAATACACGAACATAAAGCTATAGGGGTCAGGTTCATGGTTGCTGTTTGTAAAGGATTGGGAAGAATTTTAAATAGCATTCTCCACTCTTAAGATGTGACTCCTAGGACTATCCCGATCACACGGCTCCAATAGACTCACATTCGCTGGGCACTCTGAAGGATTGAAATATTTTAATTCCTCACAAGTTCTCTCCAAATTACGCAATGCAGTCACTTAGAATTGGACAAGGAAGAAGTTGCCATAACCAATTGTATGTGGAAACTAACTCCATTATGAAGACCTGTAAAGAGATTCTCTCTGTTTCATCAAAATTTGAGAAGATTCAATTGTTACAAAAGTTCAAGTTATAAAGGTGGGACAGCTAGTGAATCTTTCTCTAAATTTGGATGATGGGATGGACAAGGGAGTTCAATAAATATACATAGAATACATATATCCAAGAATCTAAGTTTTCAAATTTTGGAGTTCATATACCTATTCTACAGGTAGTCAAAGTTCATTAACTGGATGATGAGTGCCTCTCACGATGTTGCCCACAACACTGAAAATGGCGGATCCTTGTTGCAGTGGGACAACACCCCGGGCATGAAAATTTGCGCCCTCCTTCATGTTTTAGTAACCTTTTTACAAGTTCCAAAACAACTTCAAAACGTGGTCCTCCTTCATATTAAAAAC
Organism: Polytrichum commune; assembly: GCA_950295325.1. Lineage (NCBI taxonomy): Eukaryota > Viridiplantae > Streptophyta > Polytrichopsida > Polytrichales > Polytrichaceae > Polytrichum > Polytrichum commune. The sequence goes on from OX485809.1 coordinate 32,455,858, forward strand.
TAATTCAATCAAGACTTGCACCCATCTATTCTTGAGATATTGAAGAATCTCCATGCTAAGTGGACCCCCCGGATGAAGACATGAAGTGACTCCATTGTGGCTCCTCTTTTTGAGAGAGGCCCCATGGGGTTCCCTCTGGAAATAAAAGATTAACCAGCTGGACCCGTTCCAAGCATCCGGAAATCTCCAGTATTGAGAAGAGATTCGCACCAGTGCCTGGGAAATTTTTGGGCATAGTTAGTCGGTGAAGATCCTAGTGATTCTAAATCCAACTGGTTACATGTTGACATCTTCCGGTCTTGCTTCATTCACTTGAGGTATATTCTTCTATAGATTCCTCTAAAATGATTGGTAATTCTCCTGAAGTCTCCAACTTCAATCGGTTATTTCTCAAACTCAGCCGGTTCATCTGTAACTAACTGCCGGTTCTCCCCGGACAGTGATTTGCACGGCTACTGGCTTTAACTGTGCTTATGCTATACAATTACCTTTTCCATAATTCAAATCAGAAGCTCACACCTCAAGGTGGAAGATGTGGGCCAATATAGTACCCAATTTGTGGGTGGGCAAGGTACCTGCTTTGTAGTTAATTACATCTTCATCATGTATACTTCAGCATGAGGTGAATGAAGAATGAGACTGATTCAAAAGACGTCAACGCATCATTCTGCATCGAACGTGCTAACCTACACAAGGAAGTTGAGTGTAGACTCTCAATCTGCATAAATTACACCTCATGTTGCATAGTGATCACTGCCACTGCAAGGTCTGAAAATTGGTGTCAAATTATAGCCTTAACATGCTCCCCTGTTAATTTTGACACAAACACTTAAATGTCTTCAACTTTGCAGAAGCTCAGCTGAACAAATGGTTGAGTGTGGCCCACACTATTCATCATCGACCCACATAAACGATCTTGTGGTTGAGATTGGGTGAGATTGAGAGACAGTGACATAGGACACTTGTTTCTAAAGTACACAGAATTCATTCGGATACCTTTCTCTCTAGATTGGTGTTTCACGCGATGAATGTGAGATATTGAACAAGAAAACGCAAATTCAAATTGTGTATGTAGACGTTTGTCTCATAATTTTTGGAGCTCATATGAGTATCTTATTCAATAACAAAGTGCAGATTCTCATGCTCATCAAATGGTCATACAGGTCCTCCAATTATGTTGACTATTCAATTTAGGAAGGTTAGCATATTTTGAGTGTGTACTCCAACCTTTCTTATGAACAACTCCTTTTAGTGTTGATTCTTAGATTCACACTTAACCACATTTCACTCAAATATAGGTGTCCAATTTATTGGTAGGTTGAATTTTTGGATTTAGGCATGTCTGCCTTACATACACGTCATGCATGAGGCCACTCTAATCCACACTAAATCACATATATAGTGTATCAAGCATACCAAAACTACAATTTACTGACCACTCGTCTTTGTAAGAGGCTCTTCCCTAAATGCAATTGCCCAATGTATTTGCAAGTCAAACAAAAGGGGCTGACATAATGGGCAATTGTCCCATGGGAGAATGCAAAGCCATGAACACATAATCCTTAACCATGTAAGTTACATTTGCCTTATGGGGTCACTCTAATCGCATACCTGTATTTGTGTGGTATATGACAAGATTTATAGTTAAGAATGGACACAAACTACATGTGTCAAAATGAGATTGAACTATGTGCTCAAAATATGTTACCCATTGTAGGTTCAATAGTGAATGTAGTTGGGAGGGCTATGTGATCACTAAACAATGAGAACCTTCACATTAAGCTTTTGTCAACATCTCAACTCTTGAAACTTGAAATGACAATCTTCACAATTCATGATTACTAAGTGGCAAAAACAAGATCCAATCTGATCCGATAGTCAAAATCTTTGTGGGGTTGGAAGCTCCCAGAATTTCGCCACATACCTCATACATAGTCCTTCCTATACATTTCAGAACATTCAGAATGGGAAGCTCCTAATCAAGCCCCTTAGCTTCACCATATGTGACAACTTTTCATCAAAACATGCAACAATGCATTATTCACATACAAGCCATTTGGTGTGAGAATCTCAAATCTGTTCACTCCAGACTTAGGTTCAATTGAACTCAAATTCATGCAGACAGAACCTGCATAGAACAGTATATATATATATATATATATATATATATACATACATACCACCAACACAATCGTAGAGAATGGGATGTGTTTGATGTTGCCACAACTGTGAATTATGGTGTTGCTGTGTATTATGAGTTAGTTTAATTCCATGTCTACCTCTGAAACATATCACAAGAAATAGAGGGACCTTGAAGAATTTCAAATGTGAACACCTTGAACGGCTGCAAACAAGCTTGTTTCTACCTAATCTCTCCCAAGGTAAAGGCTATAGTTGCCACATGAGTAATTGGAAATATACACTGCACCTAACTATTCCCACTTGATCTAGGAACCGTAGTGGTAGAGTTCATCAAAAATCAAGTGTTAGGAAGGGCACCCATCCAACCACTATTATGGCCAATTGCTTGACCTTGGAGATCCCACAAAATCCAGGTTATGGCTTTGGGTTTAGGTCATCTTGGTGCAATCAATGACATTCTTCAACAATCACTGTTGGTTCACATCTGGACGTAGTTGGGTTCTAACACAATACTATTCATTGTGCACAACACTATTTCATTGTTCCTGGACATTGTTCAAACCAAACCCAACCCTGCAACTAAAGAATGTTACGATCATCTCTACCTATTTGCAAGATATATTTTTTCCTACCCCCAAGCATTTCAAAATAACTACAGCTTGCGTGGTGGGGGAGGGGGGAGGGTCCGCACACATTTAAATACATCGGTTTTTTAACATTTCAATGAACTTGGGGTAGAAGCATTTTGACCTTGACATTTGTGCAATCTTGAGGAGCTTGGTTTCAAGATTAGTCCTTTTCTTTGATTAAAAGTGCAATTCTCCCACTCCTATCGGAAACACAGAGGTTCCAAGCCTGACAAGTCTGACAGCATGGATGGTAGACTTCAGTGGCTTAGAAAAGGCCAAACATTCATTTAACCTGAAAGATATCAACATGTAACCAGTTGGATTTGGACACACTTGGAAGTTGGATCTCAACCAATTTTGCCCAAATCTCCCCGGATACTGCTCCAGCCTCAATCAACAATTGAAGAAATTTCACAGTACCAATTAAGAACTCATATTTAGAATTGCCAGGAGCTTATGAGCACTTCTGATCCACATGCAAATTCCAAGCATGTTGGGGAGGCACGTCCAAGCAATGCTACATCCTGCCTATTGTGACAACCCTCAAAGTTAGCCATTAACAAATTTTGACCATTTTGATTTCTAGTAGATCGCACAAAGCACAAGACTCTTGCAGAAACCCGTATTCCAAACAACAATGGTCCTGTACGACTACACAAAAGAGAATTTACGTTTGAGTGCAAACTGCACAGTCGGATTCCCAAGACTTGATAACCAAGAGTTTGGGCTGAAGAAAAGAACCCCAGGAAATATAGGTAAAAATGAGCTGTGAAGTGCTGCTGGGACTGCCTGTGTAATGCAGTTAGCATATCTCACCATGGATTAATACAAGACTTGCAAGAATTGTCTATGGAAGGCTTAATTTCTGGAATCAAGTAAAATCTAAATTGAGAAGGAAACCTTGGATATGCCCACACACTATACAGAGAGATGATGGAGCAGAAGAGGCAGTTATCAACCACTCAGTTTGATAAGCTCTCATGGCAGCGTCCCAAACCCTAAATGCCACAAGAATTATCACCAACACAACTTGACATGCAATATTCCCTGATGAACTGGAGTTGAGAGGAGAAGACTCCAGATTAGAAAGAAAATTAGAAAGAACTCATCAGATGAGATGAGTAGTATGCAAGATCCGGTTTCTCTCCATGGTACATCGACAGCTTGTGCCATTCATTCCCCTTCTCAAGCCTCCTGAACTACAGGACATGACTATGTAAACCCTTGGATATAAATAACCAATCCACTAGCTCCATGTAGAGAGCATTTCATCCAAAACCTCCGGTTCTCGTCTCTGAACAGTCCGGTCATGTTCCACAAACGGCTTGAGTAGGTAGATGTCTCATCGTTACACAACTGCAACTTGTCGCCAGATCTACATGACGTAACCCCGGCCTCAAGCACACTGAACATGACCCTGGACATTACCATTTGGACGCCCTCTCCTCTAAATCTCCCAAACATAGAAGTCTGCAACCTGGATGGAGCATCATGGCGAAGGAGGCCATGAGTTATGATGCTACCGGGAGAAGGGTTATTATCCTCATCCCCAATCCCGAATCGCCACCTCACGCGTCAAATGGTTATGGGAATCAACGTTTGTATTGTGCAGGTTCTCTCTCTCCCCCCTCCCTAAAAACTAAGACCTATGTAAGTAATTGAACGTGTCAAAAGATATGTACAGATGAGTGATCTGATAGACTACTATGCACATACCTAGGTTACAAGCTCACCGGGCCATTCCATCGTCCCAGGGTTATAATCTCACCGGGCAATTGCATCACCCCAGGGTGACAATCTCACCAGGCAATTGCATCACCTAGGATTATGATCTCACCGGGCAATTGCAATTCGCATCACCTCTGGTCGAAGATTTTGACACCCCAAGAGACATCTTCGCAGGTTTTGATGAAAGGGAGGATGGTTGCGGCATTGGGATACCAGCCCTTGTATTCGCAATCCATCTTCGGAGGGACGTGGAGGCACGGCTCCAGTGATTCCCCAAGGTTGCAATTACCATTGACACGAATGTCTTCTTCAAATTCCGCTGCGGTGCGGTCCCGAGTTTTAGTGAGGATCCAGGGAGTTACTCCTGCGATCCCCTGTGCGACATAGCCAAATGTGGACCACGGGCTGGTAAGCAGTGCGTCACTGAAGGACAGGATGTATATGTCCGCAAAGGCTATTTTGTTGTGCTCCACTGAGTTGGACATTTGCATGCCCTCGTAGCTCGGCGTGTGGACATCCACAATGTGGCCGCTCTCGGTTGCTGCATTCCCCTCGTAAAACTGGCGCATCGCCTCGTAGAATTCTTTGTGCAGTGATGTCACCACAATGGAGACGGAGGACGTTGAGTTTTCGTTTTCGTTTTCGTTTTCGTTGTGGTATGGGTCGGCCTGCTCCTCTCGCTCTTGGTCCCGTGTCACATTCGGCAACAGCTTGCTTCCAAGAACGCATGAGATAATCTGAGGCGCATTCGCAAGGGACGGACACATGCGAGTCATGTACAAGGAGATAGTTCGTGAGGTTGCAATCTTTAACTTACATTGCATAATTGTTTGCTAGCTTCAATTTTTAGCCAAAGTAATCGAGCTATCACAAAAATGTATACATTTTTATGTATGTGTGTGTGTGTGTGTGTATATATATATATATACTTGCAAAGAAATTGAAAGAATCAGCAAAGATGAAACCTAGGTACCTGCTTTGTTTCTAACGGAATGGTGACGTTGCTCGGATTGAGTATTCGAACTTGGAGACCGACTTTGCGTTGCGCATTTGACAAATACGCATTGTAGAAGGGCAGAATTATCTCCCACACAGAATCCGAGGGGTGAAGAAGGTAACGACTAACATGGTGGAAAAGGGTCTCGCGTTCCGGAAACATCTTGTCAAGTTCCGCATGAAACCTAGGAACGAAATGCAATGCCGGAGCGAAGTACAGGTCCGACATCAAGAAGAGCCAAGGCGTCTCTTCCAAGTAGTCCTGGGAGAATTCACAGAAAAACCTGCTATCATTTTGATTGTAGTTGTGAAAGAGGTTCGCAAAAACGTTTCCATCCTCAGACTTGGTAACATATCCATTCTGTACCAAACTCCCGAACCTTCCCGTAGAGTTCGGGTGTGTAATGCTCTCCCAATCGAATGCTACCTGATCCGGAAGTAGCCACGAAGTGGCTGGGAAAGGCTCGCAAAGGAGCTTGTCAATCTGGTTGCCCGGAGCGAGAAGCAGCACCCGGTTCGTGACAAGTGCGTAAACGAAAGAGGACACCAGCGATATAATGCGGTTTCCAAGGCCGTTGTCATTCACGATCCACACCGCGAACCGGCAGTCACCGAGTTCTTCTGGCGCAGCGCCCTGGCCAAACCTTTCGGCCACTTCCACACACTTGCGATGCCGTTGTTCGTATCCACGAAGCTTTGCAATAAGGTATGCAGACGGCTGGTAATTGGAAGCATTTCGGAGCCAGTATTCTTGCGTTCGGCTAATGCACTTTCTGTCTCCTGCGTAAAGCTCAAGCGGTGGCAATAAGCCTCCAAGTGTTGTGTCAGATGTTCTCCTCGTTGCATTTTCCACTGCAATACGCCGGTCGTAGCATTATGATCACAAGTTGTCAAACCTCACTCTAAAGCCGATACAAAGAGCATCGCGAACATCAAGCGCAATGCCATGAGCAACGCTATGAGTGAACTTAGTAGTGAGTGAGGACGTACCTATGGAGCCGGAGGGGATCTCACTAGCTACCTCGTCCAGGGGTTGGAAAACGGAGTTGTACGTTAACAAGAGTGGCAGCACTGTGAATATCACAAAAATCCCCCAGACCGCTGGCTTTTGACACCAGTCTTGCACGATCTCAAGGCCCGTCTCGGAACCGATTTTCTTCGGGGAGTTGGTGAAGGGCAAGGACTCGTTGCGCTTCACCTTCCGCTGCTGCTGAGAATCCATTTGTGAACTTCCACAGATGGATCCTCTGCACAGAATGAATCACATCACCATAGCACGTCACCTTCTAGATTACTCTTGTGGCATTGTATCTTCTCTCGTGACCTTTCCCCGAATGATGATGATGTGCTTGACCACATGATCACGGAGAACTTCATTTGAATGAATCACGGAGCTCAAGCTTGAGGTACTGTAGAGAGATTTGCGTATGAGCGGCGAGGGCCACTCAAACATTTGTGATTCCTAGGAGACACCTCCCTCTCGGGAGCCTTTGACCATTTGAAAATATATAAAATAACTGCAAAGAACTTTTGTGATTAATAAGCACGGGCGAGAGGAAGGATGCTTGTGTTTGGACTGGCCTGAGCGGGAACTAAATATTAACTTAAGTTTCTGTAATTCCTAAATACTCACGTTCCGGACCTCCGGTTACCTGCTGTGGCTATTTACTCCCTCAGCTATCCACGGCAGGTGTGCCAATTTTAGAAACAGGTAGTGACGTGCAAGTAGATCTACTGTCCTGCCGGAAACATTGAATAGTTTTTCCAGCAAGCTTTTTTTTTTTTTTTTTTTGAGACAGAAGGCCAACCGAGCCAACGCCAGAAATGAATACCACAAAAAGGAAAAAACACGCCCTCACAGAGGGGAGGCGGGGCCCCTCGGGCGTGAAATTTTTTCCTGCTAGCTTTCAAATCCGTCCGAAGTTTCGGATCGTATTTTCCTCAGCCCTAATAAGGTCTCCCCTTCACTAGGCCAGCCTGCTAACTCCTTTGTCAGACCGGAAGACTTCTCGCCCCTCATGAGTGCACGTTTTTCCAGTTGTAATGGAATGAGTCCCGAATTAGCATGGCGCTGATCGATTGATCAGGAAAATTTCAATACGAGAAAAGAACATTTTAATTGTGACGATACCAGGCTGCCTCGCCTCTGTCAACGAGATAAAGGCACCCTCACCGACTCACCAACAAAGATTTCTTTCAAGCATGAAATTCCTGGAGGCTTGGAGCATGTCTTCCTCATCCATTCTCCTCCTTTCCTGTTCTCATGGACTCTAGAGTCTACTACGTATGCAAGAACACTCAGAGGTGGCATATTTCTCTCAATAATTTATGCAATAACAGAATCAAGAGATGGCACGCCATCACATAACATGCCGCCAATGCAGACAAGTATCCTGATTCCTTATCATACAAGACCTACTGGAGCTACAGATCCGATCAACAGGCAAGATTGGCGAGGGAGGCGAAGCAAGAGCGAATATGCCTCAGCTCAATAAATTACACTAGGATCATTGATTTGCCGTCCACATTCCCCTGGAGAAATTACTTCGACATTGATGCAGCAAAGGCATCGTGATGAAGTTGGTGCCGGCCGAAATTAACTTCCTTGTATGTGAGACACTAGTATGGGCCCATGCATATGAATAATGTCTTGGGGCATCCATGCACCGTCCGCTGCCGCCGTCGACGGTCGGCTGTTTTGAAAGTTTGCAAGGGCAACTGCGTGACCCTTCCGTAGTCTATTGTCTAGTAGGTACTTTTGCATATTTTCTGCACACTTTGTTCCTTGAGGAAGTTTCTAACTCTTGGGATTGAAGTCACATGCCCCTGGCCATGCTATATATACTTAGCAGGCTACAGCAGCAAACCGTTGCGGAACAACGTGGTGTAACTGAATCGCAAAGATCTCATCCCTGGTCATCAGTGGGTTCATCATTCCAGCCTATGTTTACTACTTTCTCAAGATGGAGATGACAGGAACTAGTCTTTGCCTCTTAAATCCTATGTCCAGCATTGTAGATACTAGGATGTGAAGTAAAGCTGTCCCATGTGTCCAGAAAGCAGATGCAATATATGAAACAGTACCACATAGCACAAACAATGGCGAAGAAAGAAGGTCTATGGATTAAGCATCGATCGTGAGCAAAAGAGCATCAGCTCCTTGAGAGCAACAAGTAAAGGGTTTGAGACAACGCTGTTCACTGTCTCCCACATTGTGAGAAATGTGCACTGTATAGCAGCTACTGTAACTTACAGGAATTGAACGGCCAGCCACACGTCGGGGGCATGTCGGATTAATCGATCCACCTACATTTTACCTTTGCAATTACTCCCTCCCACTTCTTCTCTGATCACATCCATAAGATATAGGTACAGCTCACCAAACACGCCATGTTATTCACCTCTGCACAAATTTACCTCATCGTCCTCTCAAAACCATATATGGTAGTACAGTACACTACCTCAATTGCTGCAATGTGCACGGACAGAATTTTATCCACATAAATTACTGATTTCTGGTTCTAAAATTGCAGGAGAACTATCACGTCCACGTGACGACGTGCATTGGGCACTCTCGTCCTTCCATCAATCCGAGGGAGCCACTGATTTTGCAGCTTGGCGAGCCTTGACATTTCTCCTCACTTTGTGGTCATCCTCACAGATCTCAGTCCACTCTTCTTCCACATCCACAACATAAACATTAACTTAACTACTGGCCTGCCGCGAGGAAGTTTCTCTTTCTTCCCAATAATTTTAACAGCTACAGGAATATGCATCAATTCTTCAGTTTCCACGTGCTCTAAGAATTTGTCTAACGCTCGCTGTGACTCTCTGGCCATGGAATCAACAGCCATAACAACCCACCAGTCTCACCAATTGTAACTTAACCCCTGTTGCTGCTTCAGCTTCCACTTCACATAGCCGTGCCATCTTGCACCGCTTGAGCTCCATCTTGCAAATTTGATGGGTCAAGGTAATCAAAAAGAATATGAGCCATTACATGTGCCTAAGATTGTGGAGCTTTGTTGTAAGTTGCTCCCTTCCCTGCTTTGTTTGCAACGATTTCAAGCTCAAACTTGAACTAGTAGAATTTTCAAGCTCAGTAGGACTCTCTTCTACAAGTTCAGTGAAGTTCTATGGACTTGAACTTGAAAATCAATTCAAAGGAACTGGGGAGTAACCCTAGAGACAAAGCTCCCACTATCTTCTAAGAAAAATGTAAGGGCTCATATATCTTTTACCTTGGCCCAGTGTTCAAGTTTGAAGTGTGCACATGCATTTCAATGTGAAGGGCTTCAAAATAACCACACTTCACTCAAACTCTCAAACTTTTTTGAAACACTTCACCCAAAAATAAAAAAATACTAATTGATATTGGCCATTTTGTATTGAATATGAAAATAATATGATGTCTCACTGTATTGAAGAAGTACATGCAATAAAATGATGCACTAAACTTATTTAGATTCCCTACATAATGCACTTCATCATCATCCAACTCCAAAGACAAAGCCCTCCAGTTTTTGGTCCATTTTCAAGTGTCAAAAATTCTAGCCCAATCCATATTTTCCATCGGAAGACCACATAATGACACTCACATCAATGCATCCAATGTTTCAAGTGTCAATCGACTTCTGCGATCACTCTTCACCCGACTTTGGTTGGAAAATCCACGTTCACATATAGCTATATATGTTTGCGAAGCCGCAGTTGCAGTCAACGCCGAGTCGAAGTTGCAAAACCGAAACTACAAGAGTTACTAGAATTTGGAAGTGTCTGCTAGGGTGCCAAGATTGGAGTCCCGCTATGTCTCTATGTGCAAATTGCAACTACTGTATTTTGTGACATGCAGTTTTTGCAAAGACCTTCACTATGAAAGGTGGAAACTTTGCATAGAACATTTCTGTGAAATGCCCCCCCCCCCCAAAAAAAAAGAAAAAAAGAAAAAAAACTAAATTGACAGCCAACACGACATTTGACAGGTGTTGAAGACTTCATTACTGAACACTGCCTTGACCCATATATGCCACCAAGCTTGAGCTCAACTTGTTTGTGGCAATTAGGGTGTGTCACTATAGTGCCCATCCTCGAAAGGGGAGAGTAGTATTGCCCCAATGTCCCATTGTCCAATGGGCATCGGATCATTGACATTACGAACGGACACTTTATTCACACCGGCCCCTTGCTAAAAAGGAACCGGAGTTTCTATCTATCTTTCTATCTATCTATGGCAATTAGGGCATCCATGCATATATACAGACATGCATGTACCTTACTTTGTTTGCAACTCAGTCAATTTCTGAGTAAATTTCTGTCTGACGGTGGAGCTTAATTTGTTTGTGACGCAGTTGACTTTGATGCATCACTCTCCATGTTCCTTAATTAATGCTAGAAATGGTTACGGCAGTGCTGCATGCATGCAGTCCTTTCAGAAGGATTAATCAAAGACATAACTAATGGTACTGGATCCATGATCTGATGCTTGGATTCCAACTTGTGGTTTAGGGTGTATCTCGTGACCCCCTCCATACCTATTCTTTTATTGCATCCACGAGATGCAAGGTTGGCGAAGCGACTGATTACACTGTGGTAGGGTACTATTCTCCCTCTTTAGTATGACATGTTTTGGAAATACAATAGAAAAAAAAAAACAGTCGTATTATCATCGAGGTGTCGTCTTCTCATTAACATGACAAATGGTGTAAAGTTGTCGCACTGTTGAGGGAATACGAAAACATAAGTAATCTGAGATTTAAAATATATATACAACGAGTTTAAGCGATATAGATGGTATGAATTAATAACTCATAACTCCAAACAAAAACAACTAGTTTCAAGAACTCTTGAGATAGGGGTCCAAAGATCTTTGGTGTCGCCTACCCAAGTTAGCAATTGTCATCTTATTTAAATTCCCTATTAATTTTTGAAAACTGATTATTTCATTCACACTAAAATATAAAGAGTTCTCTAATAAGAAACTAGACAATGATGATGCATGACATTTAGCATCGAGGTATTGGCGATACCCTATCACCCGTGTACAAGGCAACACACTAGGTAGGAGGCCACTCTAACCCTAACCATGTCCATTCTACACTAGTAACCCTAATTCTCATTGAAGCTCCCTACGATAAACAAAGTTCCCAAGTACTTCCCAAGTGAAAATGGATGTGTTTTAGATGTACATAACATAGATGAAAGGAATGTCAGCGTTGACTACCTCTTTAGTATGACAAAACGGAGATTCTAAATGCCGCATTATCGAGCGCCGTCGTCGTGTAAAAGAGGGCGTTTTGGGCCTACAAAGTTTGGTCGCACAAACAATGTGTCGTGAATTAACGAGGTTACACTGTCCATGTTGACACCCTCTGTGTGTGATCTTGTGTGGCCTCTGATTCTATCACGATTTCATCATCTTCCTCCACCAACATATCATACCCTCATCCAGTGATCAGGGAGATTTTTATGGGCATATTAGAGTTATCCTTTAATTCAAAGGAGTTTGGTAGGGAGTTTCTTACAAACCTTCCATGTTTGGCAAGCTTGAGGTGCATGCATCGGAGGTCGTGTGGAGGTTTGAACCAATAACATTCTATATCAAGGAATTGAGGGTCAAACTCAAAATGAACCTCAATGAACCGATATAGAATGTTATTGGTTCAAACCTCCACACGACCTCCGACGCATGCACCTCAAGCTTGCCAAATATGGAAGGTTTGTAAGAAACTCCCTACCAAACTCCTTTGAATTAAAGGATAACTCTAATAATCGGTTTGAGATCCGAGTGTTTGCAAGTCCAACCGGCTACGTGCTCACATCCTCCAGTTTTCCTTTATTAAATCGGGGTATATTCTATAAATTCCTCTAAAATGATCGGTAATTTTCCTGCAGTCTTGAACTTCAACCAGTTATTTCTCAAGCTCGACCAGTTCATCTGTAACTAACTGCCGGTTCTGCCTGATCATTGCCCTCATCACTAAGTTTTTGTCTTTCCACAGAATCAACCGAACAAGACTCAATCAAAGTTCTGCTAATTGATTGCCTACACATGTTTGTTCCTTTTTCAATCAATCTTGTACTTTTGTTTGAATGCATGATTTGGGTTATCTGTAGCTTGAAATTGTCAAGTTCATTTGAGATGATTAAATTCCCTGGCCACCTGCCGAATGTGTCAGAGCAGGAAGTCAACAGCTAAGTTAGTGTACTAGTTGAACTGTGTATCTACTAACAATGAATTGGTACGGTTGTTTATAGAAATAAATTTAGAGCGGCAACAATTGCAGGCCCACTTGGGGGCTGAGCGGGGGTGTGGCACTGGTTTATTGGCCTCTTGTCTCATAAAAAAGAAAAAAGAAAAAGGGTTTACATCCTCTTTCTTTGAATATATAGGTCCTCCTGATTGTGTTACTACTGTTCTCCCTCTTTAGTATGACACCTTTGGGAAACGCAAAAAATGTTGTATTATCGAGGTGTCGTCTTCTCGTTAATATGACAAATGGCCTAAAATTGTCGTACTATCGAGGGAATACAAAAACATAAGAAATATGAGATTCAAACCATATACATTGAGTTTAGGGTTTAGGAAGTGTATGAAATAATAACTTATAACTCCAAACAAATACAAAAATTCTCAAGAACTCTTGAAATAAGAGTTCAAAGATCTCTGGTGTTGCCTACCTAAGTTAGCAACTGTCATCTTCTCTAAATTCCCTACTAGCTTTTGAAAACTAATAATTTCATTAACACCAAAATGTAAAGAGTTGTCTAATAAGAAATTAGACAACAATGATGCATGATGTTTAGCATCACTAAGCTTTATTGTAGGTGGAGCAACATCATCCACATCTACTGAATGCAAATCAACATTAAGATCAAAGCCTTGTGCATGATTGACTCCCAAAGCGGCATCCACCAACTCATCAGTTGTCAATTCTAGCTCAGTAATCTCTTCCCCTTCCATCTGAATATAAGTCTCGATAGACATCTCATCATCACCCAATCGCAATTTTGAAATCAGAGCACCAAGTTCATCTGATTCTTCTCGCATTCTATTCTTCTCCCTTTCATCAACTAAGGCAAAATCGGCATTCCATGTTGCAAGTAATATACGCACCATCCTCCAACAATTCCTTACTATTTGTGCATCCAACTCACTCCATACTTCATAACTCCACATGATAGCTTGTCTGATATATATTGGAATGTCGATGTGATTAGAGGTAGGGTTTAGCAGCACAAACCTATCCATTTCTGATGTAAGCAGAAGAGAAACTATGAATACAGTGATCAGAGTTGATTGAACTCGGTAGAAGATTGAAATGCTTACAGATTAGGCCGGCCACCAAACAAAAAATATATCAGGCTATGCTTAGGAGATGGAACATTTGCCACACAAATCAAGAAGCAAGATTCTGCGAGACTAGTCTGGAGTACTGCAAGATTGAATTGGAGATTGTAGAAGATTGAATTGGAAACTGCAAGAATGCAAGAGAGTGCACAAAGATTGGAGATTGCAAGAATCCAAGAGAGTGCAGAAAGATTGGAGATTGCAAGAATCCAAGAGAGTGCACAAGAGGCAACATACTAGGGAGGAGGCCCCTCTAACCCTAAACCAAGTCCATTCTACACTTGTAACCCTAATTATCATTAAGTTCCCAATGATAAGTGAAGTTCTCAAGTAGTTCCCAAGTGAAAATGGATGTATTCTAGATGTACATATCATGGATGAAAGGAATTTTAGCATTTATTCCCTCTTTAATATGACAAAATGCACGCTCTAAGTGTCGTATTATCGAGTGTCATAGTCGTCTAAAAGAGGGAGTTTTGAACTAAGAAGTTTGGTCGCGCAAAAATGTGTCGTAATATCGAGGGTGTCGTCTTAACGAGTGTCGTACTAACGAGGTTAGACTGTAGTTGAATTTAGAATGCTCAATAAATCTTGAGCACATCATCCAATCTCATTATAGCATATGTCTTTTGGGTGTTTGTTCTTAACTACAAGCCTTACTATGTGCTACTCATGTATAGGTGTCCAATCAACTCCTGATATTCTACACTAGTATAGATTTTTTGGTCCTAATAAATTTTTGGGGAGAGTGGATGGGGATGCAAATAAAATCATCTTCATTTCATTTTATCATGTCGTACTCTTCAGTTACACTTTTAAATTAAAAATTAAAAAATAAAGACTATTGACTACGCCAAATAGCCTTCGGCTTTGGTTAAAAGACTAAAGTGGGATATTATATGCAAGCCAATTGATGATGGTTAAGCTTATGCTTGTGCACCACACTTGTTCCAATTAAAACAAGTTCAGTGCCAGACTATTGCCTAGGTGATTAGTGTGAGGTGAGTGACTGCCATAATTGCATGTACAGACACCAAGTGATTTATAATTCCTATTCTAAAATGCACCAATGATGTTTATTAAACCGGAAATAACCTCAAATAACCATGTGATTGTCCTAATAAAGCTTGAATGAGACACCTATATGTTACACGAATCACCTTTTAAGTCTTCCCCGATTGTTTCCTTGGGTTTTGTCATATCCAACTCCTAACCACCCTTCAAACTTACTAATGGATTCCCAAACCTCCCAAATATAGTTGTTTTTCCATATAACCCACTAGATGTCCCGTGTTTGATTCCTCGTGTACAAACTTGTCATTATTAACATTCACCTATGTAGATGGTAAGGAATATTGGCTTGCGGTGAGCCTTCCCATATGCTCAGTACAACCTAACACTCCAAACTCTCTACATAGGTTTCAAACACATATTAAGGGTAGTTTTTTTTAAGGGTGGCAAAATTTTGCTTTAGGCATACAAGAAAATTTTAACCCTACCTATCATGTTCAAAATAAATTTGTACACAAAAAGTTCCGCGCAATGCCCCTAATGTTTTTGCCACACTCATAAGGCACCCTATGACCACGGACATACAACCCATGTTTCATGAGCCTGCTCATATTCTAGTTTTCTCCCTTGATCATTACCTCTTGTCGCTTCTCATTGTTGTTTCTTGTCATTGGTTTCATCTAGGTTCACCAGTGGTGTTTAGTGGGGGTGTGGTACATGACAAGTTGTCGTAGGTTCACTTGGATGATGACATGGAATTCAACACACATGCTATGAACACCACCTTTATATGTCTCCCTCAACTTATGCTTGCACCCGAAATGAACCACATCCCACACAAGTTGATGTTTCCCATTTCTTTCAACCTAAATCTACAATTGTGATAACTCACTTTGTTTGTCTTCTAGTATTTTTGCCAACTGCAGGAAATCCTCTAGTTGAGATTGGCAAGTATCATCTTGCATCATCTTTTACAATGGAAGTGTTGTGGTACTAGAGGATGTTGTGTCTCCATTTAGCTTTGTTATTAGAAGTATTTGCGTTCTACTTAACTAGATCATAGTTTTTAGTAGATTGGCAACATATACATATGGTATCAATGGTATACTCTCTCATATTCAAATTCGCTCTCACGTGTTTGTCTGATGCAACGACCTTGTCATTATCAATTGGCAACAAAATGGTAATGAATGGACCCAATAACTTCAGTTTCACCCATTGTTCCTACTTCTCATCACAGTGTGGGTTGTGGCACTCTCATCCATTGACAACAATTGTTGAGGATGACCTCAATAATATAATTTTCATTGTTGATATCCTTAGATGCTTCGGCTTTGCTTTGAAAGCGTCTAGTTTGTTAAAGGACATATATTTCAATACCATAGCAAAGCAATTTGTTTCATTATCTTCCATGTGAATTCAATGACAACATTTTGAAAACATTTATTGTCCTCATGTTAAAAACTATGGTTGCCCAAATGAACAAGTTGGAATTGCATGTTTGCTAATTCATTGACAATTGGTACCTTGGAGGAGCAATGAACATCCATTGCTCATACCCACTACAAATTGGAACCACAGTGTATCCCCACACACCCCGCCCAAATGTTGTATGTTGTGCACAATAGAGTTGATTTGACTAAAATTTGTGTCCTTGTTGATCACCATGCACACACTATGACTTCGGGTGGATATCGAGATGCAATCTAGATTGTGAAGAAGTTTGTACGAGGAGGCTGCACAAAGCCTATGCATCCTCACATCTGCAATTTCTCTTATTGTCAACGAAAATTGGTTGGTGACGACAATGTTGGTGCATGTTGCATTTTGATGTAGTGATGTTTGTTGAGTTTTCACATCATTTTTAAACATTTGTTTTGTTTCAATATTTGTACATAACATTACTTAGTTCATGCTCTTTCGCCATTTCTAAATAAAAAGATGCCATATTCTATAGGGACCTTGTTGCAACACTAACACAAAAGCTCCCATTTTTTGAAAATCGTATCAAGTTTATTTATGCCTTTGGCTAAGTAATTCTCTTGCCTAGGGTAGGTGGCAAGTGGAACTTAGCAATCTTATGTAGTTAACTTGTAAAACTTTAAGGGCTAAAACATGTTTTGGCACCACAATACACGTGTACATTTTGTTGTTCTCTTCAAATATGTATGTATGTATGTATTTATAGAATAATTGATGTACACAATACCATTAGATACAATAAAATTGATCCTACATAAAAAAAAACTATCTAGGAGAAAAAAATGTAATCACCATTTGGATGGCAATTTGGGGTGAATACACATAGACTAGGTAGTTGATTCTTGTCAATAAGGTTGTGAGCAATGACACCGACAACGATGTTTTTCAACTCATATATATATGAATATCTTATTCTATACCAAAGTCAAGATTCTTGAGCTCATGAATTAATCATGTACACCCCCTCTCCCCACTCCAATAATGTCAACTATTGAACTAAGAATGCTTATCATATTTTGAACACACAATCCAATGCCTTTTAAACAAGTGTAAATTGGGTATTTGGTCTTGGAGTCACGCCAATCAAACTTGTCCATTCCAACCATCCGTTGAAGTGGTCCACTACAACTCATGGCAAGAAAATACATAAATACATCATTGTGGTTGCCAATTCCCCCAAATCCGCAACCAAAAACCTCCAGTTGGCAGCTAAAATGAGTAATTTGTTCATTTTCTCAGAGAGAGAGAGAGAGAGAGAGAGTTGTCATTTTTTAAAGTTTTTCTCAAAGCTTGATCTTCCTCTTTTCAAAGGCATTTTCCTTTCTATTCTTCATCAAAATGAAGCAAGGGTGGATGGGTGGGATTTTCTGTCATCACAAGTCTATTGCTTACCTAAACATTGCTTCCAACATTGTAACCATGAATTTAGTGCTATGTTTTACATCACATTAAGTTGATTGAACTTTGAACTAGAAATATGTATACATATCAAAGTAGTTAGATACTCCTCTATGTTTCCTTGCTTTCAAATAAAAGTTTAATAGCATAAGTTGTCATAAAGGCATAAAGTATTAAAATGTAATGATATGTGTCATGGTAAACCAATATCCATCACATATGGCAACTGAGTTCAAAATATAGTCTAATACATGACTTCATTGTGCCCAATGACTATTGTTACAACCAAGTAACAAATGAAAGATATGATATGTAGACTTGCATACCTCATTTGTATGTATTCTCAATGTCTCAACTATTTTTTGGAATTTGTGTATACACCAAGATACTAATTCAAAGTAACATAATAACTTTCACAAGTGTAAGATTTCAAGAGTGAAAGAGCATCCAAACATGAATAATGCATTATTGTTGGTGTTGAAAATGTGAAGAGCTAGCCCCACCTGCACCCATGCCAATCCAAACATACAAATGTGTGTTAGAAAGGCACGTGTTAGGTGTCTTCAGCTAGGCTTAGTTGCAATCCATGTCACACATTTCCCACACCTATCAAGTCCATTGAATGTTTGTAAACATCGAAGTTCGATACAAAACAATGAGTATACAAACCTGCTATTTTGCCATATTGTGTAACTTTCTTGGACAGTAACAATATTTAGTACAACAAACACCAAGCGCCTCCACACTAACCATATATCCACTTAGTTTTCATATATCCACTTAGTTTCATTGAACAATCTAAGCCAAGTGTTTCCTACTCCAAGCATGTAAAAGAGTTTTCACATGAAAGAGTCTAGCGTTTAAGTATTAGTTTAGTAAGGTATAGTGGTTGCTTTAGGTCACTGAAAACCTAAAATGTGAAGCGTGGTAACTTCCTTAACCATGGTTTGTTAACTCATGGTTAAGTATAGTGTAATGTTTTAGCATTGGTGTAAAACCTACTAAGTATTACAAGCTTGGTAGGAGGTTTTAATCAACTTGTCAAGAGTATCAAATTTTATTATTTATATAATTTAAAGACGAGAGAGAGAGAGAGAGAGAGAGAGAGAGTATCAAAGCTTACTTCAAACTTATTTACTTCTTAATACATCCTCTTGTTTAGAGGCCATCTATTCTTCTAGAAATATATATGTGCCTTTCAAAACTCGAGAGGGTGGGTGGGACCATCCTTCAAAACCATATTTTTGCACTTCTATCTCCATATTATTGTAATCACCTTATCTCGGTATACTTCTAAAAAAGTTAAACCTTAGCCACCTAAGCTACTAAGGTTTCACCCTTTGTACCCTTAAGCAATGTGTTGCATTCCATATCCAAAGTTTACAAAGTCAAGTTCAACATAAGACATGTTCAAGGATATTTCAAGGTTCTATCACAAATCAAACATGTTTTATAATCCAAATCATACCGTGGAACATCTAAGCAACATACACATATTGTTTTTGAAAGAAGATGATATATAAAACCTAAGATTGCCATCAAATTTGTGAAGGGTTTGCCTCACATGTGCCCATACCACCAACCAAATTCACATAGAGGGTTAATAATGTACACGAGGTGAATTACAGTAGAACCCAATTGTTATCTATGTCACACAATCATGTACGACATAATCATACATTTTGTATTAATGAATACACGTATTACCAATGAGTATTCTACCTGTTCCTTAGCCATTTGAACCTTGTGCGACCGAAATTTGTGGCAAGTTGCACACACCTCCCACCTTTACTAGTCCGCACCACTTACACTAATCCCAAAAGTTACTTAGGATAAACGGCCACTTGCGGCTTAACCTTTGAAAGAAGATTCTTATGTTTCCTTTCATTTAATATAAGATTAGGTAACCATTTTTTACCATAGATGTAAAGTATCAAATCTATGATGGATATTTGTTAGGTCATTTTTATCTAACCCTATAGTAATTTTCTTTGGGATTATATTTTGTTACCGGGTCAATTCATTTATGCTAAAGTAAAAAAAATATGGAGAGAGAGAGAGAGAGAGAGAGATGCCACCCTCTTAGGGCCGCATTACAGTAGCAGTCAAGGCCGTGAAATCTTGGGACCAACTTAACCAATATTTGAGTTACTTTGAAGCTCAAGCCGACCTCAATTAAACAATAAAAAAACAAATATCCTAGCGGCCAAGGATCACTAATGTAAAGCCATAGAGGTTGAGGATCAGAGCCCAAGGCTTGAAAACTTCATATACCTCCTTGCATCTTTTACTCATTCTCTTTGAGCTCTTTATGTTTTGAGCTTTGTCTCACCTCTTGAGCTTTAGGGTTTTGTATATGCACTATGGATTCCCATAGACACAAAACCTTGGTGGCTTTAGTATTTTTTATGGCCATTCGATACATCATGACGGTTGTAATAGCTGCACAACAACTTGCTATTGGTCACCACTATGGAGCTATGACGATGATGTTTGCCATGATGATTGAGAGCAATAAATCACGAGAACGTAATGTTTGGATATACGAGAGAGCTTGTAAATACATGGAGAGACAATTGATGAGTAGCTATTCAACTCGAATGTTCAAGCAACGAATAATGTTGAATTCATTAAATTTTACATATTTATATTTAATTGTTGCACATTCTTTGAGAAAATTAAATTCTCATATACGAGCTTGTATTCCAGTAGAGACACGTATAACTATAACACTAGGTCGATTAGGAAGTGATAATACATTACAAATGTGTGGTAAGGTCTTTGATTAAAAATACAACTTCTATTATATTTAGAGATTTTTGTGAATATATTAGGAAAAATCTAAAGCCTTTAGTATTTAAAAAATCTAATAGTCAAAGTATAAAAAGAATAGCAGGAGAATTTGAAGCATTGCAATGAATTCCATATGTTATTGGAGCTATAGATGGCAACCACATATCTAAAATTGCTCCTAAGCTTAATCTAATATTTTACTATTGTCATAAGGAATTTTATTCATTTTTACTCCAAAGACTAGTAGACTCAAATTGCAAATTTTGGGACTATGATTTCGGATAGGCGAGACCTTATCATAATTGTGCATTGTTTCAATGAACTGAAATAAGAAAAATAATAATGAGAGTTTTATATCTACCTTATAAATTGATTGAAGATGCAACACGTTCCATGAAACCCTGGTTTTATTCTCCATTCAAAGGAGAGAATGATGGTCTATCAAAACCAAAAGCTCACTAGAATTTTATCCAATCTAGTTCAAGAATAACAATTGAAGATCATTTGGATTACTAAAAGGACGATGGAGATTCTATTGAAAAAAATGAATATGCCACTGAAGCATCTACTGGACTTGGTCACTGCTTCGTTATGTCTACACAACCCTCTAAACATGGCATTTTTCTTTTGCATTGCAACTTTTCAACAATCTCTATAGGTTCAGTGATCGGATTGAGCTGATCATAAGTGTTTGACACTGAAAAAAACAAATCCGATCTTCTTGCTACGATAGGGTGGAATGGTTGAAAATCGTGAGATCCTACACTAGACACGCCTCTCTTGCAACTCGGGTGACCCATCAATGATCCTTGCGGCATATTACGATGATCTATCCATTCTACAAGCAAGCAATCACACACAGACAAAGCAAGAGCAAGGAACAAGAAGTGAAGAAGAAACTAATGAGTGAAGATCAAAAGTGTGAAGGGTTTAGGTCTAGAGTTGGCATTCGTTTCATCCAACGGTGGAGATCAAGTGCAAAAATTAGATTTTATATGTATACTCGTAGGCCCTTTGTTGGCCTCCCAATCCACGAGGGTTCCTTTTGTGCCTTGGGGACCATCTCAAGGCCAACATTTTATAGGTTAAAATATTCAATTAACTGTTGGCCTTGAATCCTAGTCTAAAGCTCTTTGGGTTGGCCTTAAGCTCTCAACCAATAGGATCGCGAGATTTCCCTTGCCTTTTGGCCTCGATTCCTATTGTAAAGTGGGCCTCATTGTTGGCGTAAATGAGAGACACTTCACCTTGATCATAGTGTGAGCTCATATCCAAACCAAGGATGGGTTTCCTAAGCAAGGCTATGAAACAAATGATACTACCTCTTGTTAGAGGTGGCCCATGCCACAAAAGGACGGTTCACACAGGGTCCCGAGTCCTTTAAAGTCAATCTGTGCAATTTTAGCCATTGAGAGCATGAAAGTTGGGACTTATACTTGTCAAGCCAAAAGCTAAACCCAACTCTCAACACAAGACCCATGAATATATTTCCATAAAATAAATCAAGATCTGAGTACAATGACAATTGACCATATTTTAACGATTTCTTGCAACTTCAAAATTGGGACTTTACCTCCATGTTGGGACTTGCTAACATTAGTGGCACTTGGGACCTATGTGAACGGGCCCTCCCCTCATCAAACGTAGGTGTCCGATTAAGAAAAGTAACCGAATTAGGCTCTGTCTTCCTGTTGCCCTTGAATGACGTGGCTGTGAGTGACCAATGACAATCCGCAGGGGACGCCCTTGATCCAGCTGCAACCCCAGCTAGGCGCCTCACCTTCAACCTCCTTCCACCGACATCGCCCATCCTTGTATATTCCCCTATCCCCGCCCCCCCCCAAATGAACGGGGAGGATTGACCGCTGGTTACAGATGAACCGGTTGAGTTTCAGAAACAACCGGTAAAAAGTTAAAGACTTCAGAAAAGTTACCTGTCGTGTTAGAGGAATCTAGAGAATATGCCTCAAACTAGTAAAGAAAAACAGAAAAGGTGACCGGCTGGACTTGGAAACGCTAGGATCTCAGACCGATTATGACCAACAATGCCTAACTTCAGCAACGAATTCGCCGGCGACTTGTCCAGCTCTGTGTCCGGGAAAGAACCGGCGGTTAGTTACAGATGAACCGGTTGAGTTTGAGAAACAACCGGTTGAAGTTGGAGAGTTCTGGAGAATTACCGAGAATTTTAGAGGAATATCTAGAATATACCTCGAATGAATATAGCAAACCCGGAAGATGTCAACATGTAACCGGCTGGATTTAGAATCACTAGGATCTTGACCGACTGTATATATGCCCAAAAACTTCCCGGGCACTGGTCCAGCTCCCCCGCAAATTGTAATGTCGAACGACCCGAACAGGATCATCATCCCGCCAGGTCCCTGACACTTTTTCCCTGAATCCTAACAAAGTATATATAGTCCGAGTGCACGGTTCCATCCCGAGTTCGAGGGCTTGGCGCTCACTGCGTTACCAGGAAATTGCACCAAGAATCAAGAATGAAGAATCGAAATTCAACTTCCTCCTCGCAACTCTATGTGCAGTTGTTGGCTACATTCTTCGCCGCTACGACTGTTCAAAAGTTATGTGGTGGCATCGATCGGACAATATCGGTTACTTACAGAGCTGCTGCATTGGCTGGTTTGTTTAAGGGTGGACAATTAGTTTCTGCTACGCTTCATCGACTGGGTTTGAGTTGCAGAGGGGGACACTTAAGGTAAGTACGTGTGCGGGTGTAATTCGATTAACTTTTTCGCTGATCTGTTCTCCATCTTCTATTGTTGATCAGATTTACGTCCTAGAATTTGTGTTGCGTTAAGTTAGCAAATCTAAGGTAGACGTGCCTAACTCCAACACACCAATAATTTGGGCACTCACATTTGAGTGGTGCGTGGTTAGCTGTGGATCTAAGAACAGGCACCGAAAAGACATGTGTTTAAAAAGACATGTGTTCAAAAGAGTGCTCAAAACATCCTAACCATTGTAGGTTTAATAGTCAACATGCTTCAGGGATTTTTTTGACCACTCAATGAGCACGAGAATCCCCACTTTGATAATGAATAAGATATTCATATGAGCTCCAAAAATTATGAGGCAAATGGCTTCGGAAATCCTCTCACGCTAATTGCGTGTTCCATATCCTCCGAGAAGAGGGTGCAAAGTGAAAAATATTCATCGAAGGCACATCTGCCTTGTAATGAAACATCAATGAAAATAACAAAAAACTTGGAAATCAGATCTCGCCTCATGGAGTTATGGCTATGGGAATGGAAGTGCATCTGTGTTGATTCCTTAACTAACTACATAGGCCCTCATGTGTGTTGGCTATTGAGTGTATAGTAGATAATGTAATTTGGAGATTCAGTCCAATTTCCATTAAACACGTGTTCTTAAATCTACATCTAACCACACGACATTCAAATATAGGTATCTGATTACAAAAAGTAGTCGAATAACACCCGCAATTCTTACTTGGACCTCTGAATTGGTTTGGTAGTGTTGAGCCGGTGTAATTGCAAGCTTGGCTGGATTTGAGACTGGGAGATCATCGGAAGCAAGCCTGCAATGAACTTATGAACCAGTGAATCACTCTTTCTTTGCAGCCATTGCAGAGACAAGGCTTGAATTAGGGCAAGAACCTTGTGGCAGATATTTTGCAATCTGGTCTTCATCCACCATCTCCAGTAAAGCTGGTGAGATTACTGATCCAAGTTACTATTCATTTGCGAGGTTCCCTGCTTTTATTCCCCTGATCACCTCAACAAGGAGGCCGTGCCAATTCAACTCCAAGTTCCTCCATCGTTCGTGCGCTTACAGACTTCCTTTGCTGCAGAGATCATACCATTCATCAGGTCGCTACTGCATTTGAGGGACATAACCTTACTTAACCACACTATTTGAACGAACTTAATGTGATGAAATGTGTGGTTATCTATCAACCTTTGCAGCCAGTGCATGGACAGGCCTTGAATTAGGGCAAAGTGGTCCTTTACCACCATCTCTATCAAAGCCGGTGAGACTACTGATCCAAGTTGCTATTCATTCGCTATGTGATTCCCTGCTTATATTTCCCTGATCACCTCAACAAGGCCGTGTCCAAATTCAACCCTAAGTTCCTCCAATGTTCGTCTGCTTACCGACTTCCTTTGCTGCAGTGATCATTTCGTTCATTAGGTCACTACCGCACAGGACGGACATATTAAACTAACACACTGTTTTAACAAATTTAGTGTAAAGTTATTGTTCAGTGTGATAATAAGTGTGGTTATGTCCCTCAAATGTAGTAGTGGCTGCTGCATTGTGTAGCATAGGTACTCTCACCACATTATTTAATGAGTTGGCATCAGGTTGTCTGCATATGAATCCCGGAGTTAGCATACTAAGTTTATTGACATTGCATTGCTGCGTGGAAATAATGCTACACTGTTTATGGTATTCATTGTCACTTACTATTTCGAATTACGCAATGCAATACCTTCTTACTTATGATCAATTTTTACTAACGAAAGTTGAATAAGTTGTTTGGAAATTATAGAACATAATTGACTTTGCTTGGTAAAATATTACATTTTTAATAAATAATTATAGCATTGTGTAACTACGAATAGTAAGTGACACTAAATACCAAAAATGGTGTACTGGATATGTCTCGGTGTGATCCTTGCCCATGAACTTCTACTGTGAGATGAAGCCATTAATTCGCGTAATTTCATCAGGGAGAGATTATGCACATCGTTGAAGAACTTTGTAAACAATATGTTGGACCACACGACATTTTCTGATGGGGTGGATGTGTTGGAATAATCTCTTCTCAATGGAAATCACGTGCCCTGATTAAATCCCGAACTTCCATGAAAAGTTGAACCAACATGGAGACCCCATATTGCAACAAATGGAAGCCAGTTGAAAGTCAGAAACTTGTAGACGAGGAGCGATCAGGTTTCAGCTAAACCTGACTTTGGGGCTTCGATTTCTTTTCTCCTGCGACCTAAACATCGAGCTTTGAATTCAAATTATATGTATTGGAATTCATTAGCTTTGGTTTGCGATCAAGCTTCTCACACAACTTGGATCTTTTGACTGTAATATGTGCATAGAATCAGAGTTTGGCTGGTCAGGATGCCGGCAGGAACTTTGCAAGTTCATTTGGACAGAGCAAAAGGTCTCAAAGACACAGAGATTATTGGTATGCACTTTTAAACCTTGTCGGAAAGGCTGAAACTCAGTGGGGAGGCTTATTGTTGAGTGAATATGAAACATACTCTTACTGAAGACTGATCTCGAAGTGGTTGTGAAAGATGTGAATCATTATTAGAAGTATATTTAATGCTAGTGTGGTGGGTCTCACCTCGAGTGTAATGTAGTGGCCAGGAGTATGAAATTGCGATGTGAAACTTCTTTGGTTTATAAGAATTCAAACAGCTGGGAGGTTCAAACCTCATGGCAGCCTTTTGCTACCATTGGCTTTTCAGAGCTGCAACATATTTATCTTTTAGCACTTTCTAAAATATCATGCAGAACATATTCACACCTCTTGAGCAAAATACCATTCATCTTCAAATTAGTCAGCATGTTTGCAAGGCTGGCTTAAACCCAAGGCCTTGACACAGATCCCATGGGGACTTTGAGGTTAAGCTGCCAAAGGCCAGAATAGTGCTAGGATGGGTGACCTTCCTAACACTTGGTTTTCAGTGCACCCTCCTATTATGGCCCACCCAATCATAATACCCAGGTGAACAAAAATAATTACAAACAAGCATGTGGGCAAGGCCTTGGGAAACATAGGTGCAAGCTGGCTTGTCCATGTCCATTCAAGGTGTTGAACCTTTGAAAGGAGGCATTAGTCTTTGAGGGCCCTCTAATTCTCGTGATGCCAGTTTTGGGATTACATGTAGAGTTAAATATACTTGAAAATGAAGCACCACCATCATCCATGCTGGTAGCAACATTGAAGCCGTATCTTCATTTTTCCATGTCTGCCTTGAGTTTATATTCACACTCTCGTCTTCATTTTATTCCTTATTACTTATGGAGTTTCCACAACTCTCCTGCATCATGGGCCTCAGATGTTTTATGGTTTCTTCCTCAAAAATTTCAATGCTCTTTATACTGCAGTCTAAGTTATGATTCAGGACTAAAGTTGAGGTTGGGTGACATACTTATAATCACCCACTGAGAAACTGGAACATGAGGTTGTGTTCATCTAGCAAAACTGGCTCAACGAGCAGACTGTGGGCATGTTCTAGGTAAGGCGGATCCTTATGTAGTCCTCAAGGCAGGGGGTGCAACTGCAAAAAGCTCGACTTGCAAAGGTATTCCATAACTCGTACGGGATTTCAGTTTCTGAGACAAAAGCTACCTAGGATAAAGCCTACGATGCTTAAATTATACACAATCAGGCCCATTGTTGTGTTTTTAAGGTTAAATGGGTAGTCGAGACCGAGTTTTGTTCATGGTGAGGATTCTCACCCAGTCATGAATTGTTAAAATGAGGCAAACAGTGTGAAATCAAATGATGTAACATATTTACACAATTTTGCATACTTTCAATTGCTTATGATAAGAAAAAATCAGATTAATCAGGTCCACTGTCCATAACTGCACTGAAAATGCAAGTGACTAGTCTTTAATGTTTATGCCAGTGTCAATGCATACTCTTGAGGGTTTAATGTCTTTCTGATACTAACTCAACATTGCTCTAACGATTCCTGCAACATTGATTCAATCTTTTTGGTCCTGAAGCCATTACATATAGAAAGAAAGATTAATATTGCTGCTCTATTTTTGATAAGCAATAATTCAATGTTGCAGTTTTCTGTGTTTGAAGTAATGTATAACCAGTGTTGTTGATATACGAATGTGTAGGTTTTGTGATGTGGGTTTAATAGAGGATATGTGTCACTACAGATATTTAGTTCACCTGGATAATTTGCACTCCCCTTTCCTTATGTGATGTCTAGTGAGATTGTGGCAGATGAAGGGAGCAATCCAGTGTGGAACCAGAGTGTGAAACTCCATATCCCAGCCGGTTGTAAACAGCTGCTCCTCACCATATACAATGCAAACACATTTTACAAAGATGACATAATGGGGACAACCACGTAAGGCTCCGAATCTTCACCTCCTCCAAACGATGAAAACAGTTTTCAAAACCACTAATTCGGAGCCTCTTTCGTATTATATGGGATTCTTAAATATTTACATTCAATGTAATTCGAATTATGAATGCTAAGATTTTGATACGTTCTTGAAATACATAATTGGATTGGAAGTATTTTACAAGACCCTCCAATACATTACACATTATGTAATATGGGATTTATACTCAAGTTTCACTTATGGTGACTGAATGCAGAATTACATTGTCTGAAGTGTTTGATGGAGAGAACAAGCTTCCAGATGGAACGCTCCTGTGTTCCTCAGCAGACTACCCAGTGATCACACTTGATGGAAAAAGCGGAGGATTCATCACACTCGGGCTTTCTTTTGAGAGAGATGAAGAACCCGTTTTACTCAGGTAAATGTGGATTCTGGGCTAATGTATAGCCAACAACCCTTTCTGGTTAGTGCTGACGGGGATTGGTATTTGAGGAGCCCTCTTGGCTTGGGAACTGGAAATTGTCATTGCAGCTCTGAAACCTCTTCTCAACACCCTCATAGCCTTGAATCAAACTTCTGTAAATGCCAGTTTCCTTGCATGGATCTACCCACCCCCAAAAGGAGGCAGTAACCTGCGGGCAAAGAGGCTCCTCATTCATGCTTGCTCCACCCTGCAGCCAGTGTTGTTATTTATTTATCTGTCTATCTATCCATTTATCTATCTATGTATGTATGTATGGACCTAATTTTTGTCCACTGCATAACGGTATTGAAAGTTGTTGCACTTAGATTCATAGCTCAAAGCATGAGAGAGCCCTCTATGGAACAAAAACCATAAAATTATGATAACATCAAGACAAGTCACATAAGATTTGTGGGCTTTATATGGGCACTCTTCTTACTCAGTCACCTTAACTACTCACCTATATTAGAGTGGCATATGGAAAAGTCTATAGTTATGAACGGACACCAAAAAGACACGTGTGACAATGAGAATGGAGTAGGAGCTCAAAAAGTAGACACCATTCTGGGTTCAATTGTCAATGCAATTGGGAGGGCCTATGTGACCAGTAAAAGAGAAAGAGAATCATCACTTTAACCTCTTATAACTTTTGCATCTCAACTATGATTTTGAAATTTGGATTTGGCAATCTTTGTGATGAGAAAGGCTAACTGGACAAGACAATACCCAAACTCATCGTCTAACAGCCAAAAAAGTTCTTGGGACTTAGAAGTGCCCACAATAGGGCCACATTATCTTGCGACCTGTGTCGGAAACCATGTCTTCCTAGGTTCACCTGAGCCTTAATACGACAGCTAGAGAAGATTATCTACAAGGAAACCACCAGTGACAATTTTGAGACTTATGTGTTTGAATTATGGTCATGCGGTGTCTGAAGGATTGTAGTCTTGCCTGGGAACCCTTGAGCAAATTATGGAAGAAATTCGATAGTTTGGGACAGGAACAAATATTGACTGGGCTGTTGTCTGCCATTCATGGAGTTCACATTTGAAGCTGAAGGTGGAATAAATCCTGTTGCATGCCAGAAGAGTAAGGTATATGGCCCTATTGTTGTCACTTGCAACTCCACAAAAAATTTGGGCAATTGGATCAAATTTAGGAATTGTCTCGGTTAGTTAACAATTGCAAATCATCGTTTCACATTTGAGAATTTTTACAGTCGAGATGCAAAGTTGTTAGTCAATGTCAAGATTCTCTTTCTCTTATAAGTGATCACAGAGACCCCTCCTAATTCGTGTCAACTATTGAACCTAGAGTTGTGTCTACATTCTGAGCAAAGTCCAATCTCCTTGTGGCATGCGTCTTTTTTGTCCATTCGTATAAGCATTGCCTTATACCACTCAAATGTAGGCCTCCTGATTCAGTATAGTGACTATATATTGCCCATTACCTTCAATTATTAAAGCTTGGAATGAAATCAAAGAAATTGATGCAGGGATGGATAGGGTTATAAACCACTTCTTGTTACATCCTTTCTGCAAATGTATCCTTTGAATTGTTGAACTATTTCAAGTGAAATTGCTTCATTACTGAAAAAAAAGGCCTCTGATCTTCGAAAGTTGTTATTTTGTAAAGCAATGCAATTGATAATAAAATTTCACAAGAACTGACATGGAATTTCAATATGGCTTGCACTTATTTAACGTACACTTTCTTCTATGAACTGTGGGCACTTAAACTATGTGCTATCAAATTAGGGTGGCCCACTATAATTGAAGATTTTTGGTAAAAAAAAAGTGGCTCATTAAAATGATTTTTATTCACATGTGTCATGCCTTGATGATGTCGCAGCTGCTTGATATCATTGTGTTGCATTCTAGATTTCTTTTTGTGGTTACAGGTGTGCTTATGAGTTAAACCCATGTTATAGTATAAAATGGATAACGTGGTGTTCTACTATAGTTTGTGCCACATTGAATCAAATTAACTAAACTACACTAATTATCCCATTGAGTGAGGGCTAGCTAATAGTGCGTGTGGGAAATTAGTGAAGGTGGTACTAAATATCTTTACGCTATAGTGCCACTAGAGGGAGCCCAAAGTGTTTTCGCCATTGTTTTTACTAGTGTTTTGAATGAGTAGCAATGCTACCATACCATTTTACAATGCCTGAACATTGATGTTGCTATACCACCGAGAATGATTCTCATAGTTGTGACCTCAAGCTTCAAAGCACCTAAGAGCATGCACTAATTTTCTTGAAACGAATGCTAATTGAGCATATATTCAAGAATCTAGTATCACTAAGTAAATATTCAAACCCTTGCTACTTTTGAGATTTGGAAAAATAATGTGTGTTTCAGGAATTAGTACCACACGCACTAAATAGGATAACCAATGTAGTAAAAAAAAAATTGAAATTATGAAGCCCTCTTCAAATTAGAAATCTCTCTCAAATAATTGATGCTCTCCATGCATCAACACTTGAGTTGGATTTAAATGTGCAAAAAAACACTTGAATGAGATCAATGAATGGGAAGAACTAGCCTTTAGTTACAGATGAGTTGGTTGAGTTTGAGAAATAACTAATTGAAGTTCAAGACTTTAGAAAACTACCCATCATTTTAGAGGAATCTATGGGATATACCTTGAATCATCAAAGAAAAACCAAAAGATGTCAACATGTAATCAGTTGGACTTGGAAACACTAGGCTTGACCGATTCTACCCCAAACTCTCCTTGAACACTAAATGGGATTTATGTGTCAATAACATGAGGATCTCATAAACATTTCCATAACATTACTTAGCGATGTGGGCCCTTGGAATATAACAATTTGATGTTGGGAGCTCAGTTAAAATCTAAGTTTCCCTACACAACTTCCAAGTGATATATTCCAAGGGCCCATTGAATGAGGACTAAGTGTTGAGTAATGCTATGTCATTTCAAAGTCCTCATCTTTATTTTATTTTATTGTGATTGGTTCTAAAATACACAATATCCCTATAATCTAAATCATTGCATAACAAGTTCTCCTACACCTCTAAATTCAAAATATTTCTGCAGTAGGTATTTCATAAGAAGCCACTTAATTATACTTTTCACTTGCACCATAATAGTTGCCTTATGGTATCATGATGTTAATAACAAATGTCTAACGTACATCTAGAGTGATGTAATCTCTTATAGGACGCTATCATGTAAATAACAAATGCCTATATCTCACAAATGCTAAAACTCCGGTAGTAATGATACATGCAAAGCAACTGAAGAAGCATAAATGTTTGTCAATATTTTCCTTGGGGATTGTTGAATCAACCACACACTGGTTAAAATCACCACAAATTTGCGTCACATAGTCACATGACTTGTCAAAAATTGAACAATTTTGGTTGCAAACCGAAATGAAAAGAAAGAAGGAAGCAAAGACGATACCTTGCTCCTCTTCATGTGTGCGATGAAAAATCCAGTTTCTGAAAGGTCATGTGACTGTGCGACGTGTCTTTGTGGTCGTTTTAACAACTACGCAGTCGAATTAACAATCCCGTATAATCCCTATTGATCATCTTTCCCAATCTTATGGAAGTTGATACATGCCTCCCTCATACCTACTCTTTTACGATTTCAAGGATTAGATTTTGTTTTACCACACATAATTTTTGGCAAGACTTGACTGCCAATGTATATATTTGTATTTAGTGAACCCCAAAATACATTAAAATTTAGTAAAAACAAAAATCTGAACTTATATATTTCACTAATATTGAAAGTTCACAATTCTACTATATTTTGTAAGTAACATCTTTAAAATAGTATCTTTATAAATATTAAGAATAAACTATAAAGGTTATATATATATGTGAAATAGTGACAATGACTCCTGCGGCTTGCCTGATGGACCATTGTCACATTCAAGTATCAAAATTTCAAATTATTATTATTATTATTAAAATAAAAATAATTAGAAATATTAACATTCCATGCTTGAAAGCATATGAATGATATGATGTTCAGGAAAACATTTATATATACATAAGCATTTAATATGACATCACAAAAGTCCACATTTTGTTGCTCAAATTTCTTCAGCAATGACCTAAACAATCTTCACCTCACATGGAATTGCAAATGCAATGCGAACATGAACCTTTGATTTTTAGTCGAGAGAAAGAGTAAGCCAATTACAAAGGAAGATAAGATGAGAATAGAATGTCCAAAACGGATGAATCGAGTATAAGCTTTGATGTACAATAATGGAGGTATCCGTAAAGCCTCCCAAAGAGGGATGAAACCGCGAGTTTCATCCTTCTTTGAGCAAAAATTCTATTAAGAGCTCGTTCACTCGTCGTGATTGGAGCCTATTTTGAAAGTTGGGTGAAATATTTGCAACACTCTTTTTTTCACCTCTCAAATTCCAAGAGAATTTTGAGATCTAAAATAGCGTATGCACATGGGACCCGCTGTCCTAGATCCTGGATTGACCAACACAAGGCTAGTTCAGCTCACCCATCCTAGTTAGACAAAGCAGCTTTGAAAACCAGTGGTTTTTAACAGCTCGACACCACTCCTTGCCTTGTGTATGATAAATTTAAGCATAAAAAAAACTTGGGTGGCTTTGTGTTAATTCTCATGAACCCAAGGTTTAGGACTAAACCCATGAAATCATCTCCCTTACTTTACAAATAACACTAATAAATAAAAATAAATAATTTTAAAATTTTAAACTATCAAACCGTTAAGATAAATGTTGGAGCT
The DNA here is from genome assembly GCA_950295325.1 of Polytrichum commune. NCBI lineage: Eukaryota > Viridiplantae > Streptophyta > Polytrichopsida > Polytrichales > Polytrichaceae > Polytrichum > Polytrichum commune. The sequence goes on from OX485809.1 coordinate 32,488,703, forward strand.
TGTGCCATTTATGAATACAAATTGTATATTTATGCTTTATCAGTTACATTTTTTCTTACATATTGATTACCTAATCTCTATATTACAAGTTTTTTGGAATGGCCAATGTATACTATAATTCATACAACCTATTCTACAAAATTCATTTTAGATCCAAGTATTTTATATCTCTGTGGTTGTTATATGAAAGAATAATAAACAAAGTTATAAGTTTTTGTGATCTATACTAAATATGTTATTTAGTGTCATATGGCATTTAGTGTCACTATGGGAACTTTTCAGATGACACTTCTTATGAATAAGTGAACAAATATTGTTATGGATGATGGATGAGTTCATCCATGGTCAAAACCCTAAATTCTCTTGTCAGCATCTTGTGATGAAATGTTGTCATGAATGATTGAAGTTTGGATGAAAAATCACTTGATAAGTGATAATAATTGCAACAATACTGTAAATCTATAACCCGCCCCCCAAAAAAAATTTAACAAGGAATGACAAATAATGTTGGGTTAACATTTAGTGTTGGTGACACTACACCGCGTTTTACGATTAGTATCGAGCAAGACAATTAGAATCGGTGACACTAAATATTATATTTAGTGTAGTTTCAGCCGATGTTGGATTGATATCATCTTTAATATTAGATATCATTCATGTAACTATGGTAGGGATTTAATCCTTTTTATACTACACGAACTATTATATTTAGTGTCACCAAATTCTACTTGTCTTGCTCAATGCTAATTGTAAACCGCCCATGTAGTGTCACCAACACTAAATGTAGACCCAACCTTATTTGTCATTCCTTGTAAAAACATTTGGGCATTGTAGATTTACAGTGTTGCAATTTCGGTCACTTACAAAGTGGTTTTTCATCCAAGTTTCAATCATCCATGACAATATTTCATCACAAAAATGCTAGGATGCAGAATATAACAAACTAATAGTGCACGAACAATACGGAAAGTGGGATGATAGTATTGGTATACTCATTCTTCATAAGAAGTGTGACTCATTACAAAAGTTACCACAACAACATAAACTACCACATGATACGAAATGCAATATTTAGTGTAGTAGTAGGGTATGGCTATTTGATTACCTTTTCATTTCACTTTTTCGATACCATTCTTGTATAGTAACCTTATGGCGGGACATTGGTGTCCCAAATAAATCGAAGCCTCCTTAGTGATTGGTTTTCTTGTTGTAAGTGATCGATAAAAGAAACCAACTTCGAACATTAGAGCGTGTACAAGACGTCTAGATAATCTCAACGCGGCTTTGATCACCTTCAACTGACCATTTTTGACGTCGACACGGGCTTTAGGGTTTAACCGGTGTATTATGGGACAAAATTCATATTATCATGCAAGAACCCTTGTGCCTACGTAAATCCGGCTTATTATTAGCATGGTTTCGAATGATATTGACCCAAAAAACAACAGAGGTATACAAAGATTCTCTCACCTTGACATTTAATATCAGTAGTTGATTGGTATTACAGTTGTGAAACCCACATGCAAGTTCTTTAATACCTTCTTGTTGATGTTCAGTATTAGTAACACCATGCCATTCACCTTTAGCACCGGTCCAACGTCGGTTTCGACCCCCAAGGTGATGTGTAGACCAATCTCTTCGCACACAAAAGGCGGTCTAGTTGCACGTATTATGATGTTCTTTGTGGTAATACATGCTCCAAATAGTGTGAAATGTTGATAAATTAGTGTGGGCGAACCTACCTCATTGCACATATCGGTGTAGTTGTTACTCAACTTATTGAAGGCACTTTTTATCCCGCCCAATTTTTTGTACTAAAGGGATGATGTACTAACTTCATCTTGTGATCTTGAGAAAAAAACTTTTTGGGCCCAAAAAGCTTTTTAGTACTTCTCTAAGCTAAGACGAGGTCAAAGTCCACTTTACGCTCAGTCAGGTGCATTTGCAGTGAAGCAGGTTTCTTGATACGTAAACAAAACCGACTTGTTGCAGGATCCACCCATAATTTTGACTCAAAGTACACATGAGGAGGGAAGAGAAGGGAAGGGAAGGGGAAAAATTGGAGCGGTAAAGTTATCCATAATTGATTGAATAAATTGATAACCAACGTTGGGCAATCGGACATGAATTTGAGCCTGTTGGTCCTACCTTGCTCAAGAATCTTCTTGGTGTAGGGTGGGGTTTACTGCCTACCTTGCAGTGGGTGGGCTCTTGGCTTCCTACTTATCAAGTTGGTTTTGTTCCGTCAAGTAGAGAGAAGATTTCAGAGCGGGAATCAAACCACCAACCACTCCATTCAAAGATGGTACCACTTCACTATCACCCAGTAGTCTAGGGTCATCTTGGACCATAGAGTTATCTGTAAAGTCTTTTAAAGAGGGGTGAAACCATGGGTTTGATCCTTGTTCGAGAAAACTTTCTATTAGAAGCTTGTTGTATATCGGAGTTTATTTTGAAAGGTGGGTGAAAGTATTAGAGCCTCCTTTTTGTCAACTTTCAAACTTTGAGAGAATTTTAGGATCTGAAATAGGATATGTATGTGAACCCACTAACCTTGATCTCGGATCGGTTTATACAAGGCTAGCTTGGCCCACCCATCCTAATAGGACAAGCTTGAAAGCCAGTTTTTAACAGTCCGATGCCACTTTTTGTGTATGATGATTTAAGCACTAAGAAAAACTTGGATGACTTTGTGTTGATTCTCATGCCCCGATCACACCAACATTTCCGTCCGGTTCCAACTGTGAGATTGTTGGGGAAGATGTTGAGAAATAGATGTTGGCCTGCCACTTTTCACACTGTTGCAACCATAGATGTTGATAGATGTTGCTAAGAAATGGCCGGTGTAATCAACCCCTCATAAACTCGGGGTTTGGGACTACATCCATGTCTTTACTTGCTTTGGTTTACCAATAACTCTAGTGTCCATGGAGATTTTTGGACATAATTGGTCAAGGTCCTAGTGTTTCCAAGTCCAACCGGTTACATGTTGTGATCTTTCAAACTTCCATGATTAGTTTGAGGTATATTCCATAGATTCCTCTCTATTGATTGATAATTTTTCTGAAGTTTTGATGAACTTCAATTGGTTGTTTCTCAAACTCAACCAGTTCATTTGTAACTAGCAGTCGGTTCTCCCTATTCATTGATTTGGAGCTCATTCTCAACAATGAAGATTTTGGGACATGTCAAATGTCAACAAACACTGCCATTGTATTTGAATTTAGTGTCACTTACAATTTGGAATTATGGAATGCTATAAATTCTTAGTATATGTTTCAATTTGTATCCACAAAGATGACATATGTTGTGTGGACATTATAAAAACATAAATGACTTTTACTTGGTAACTAATCACATTGTAAGTAAGAAGCTATAGGACAATGTTGGTCTAGATCGTAAGTGACACTAAATACCATAAACATGTTACATGAATTGGGAGAGAGGGAATTATTGTAAGTGTACCTCTCATTCATCCAACATAAAAGCTTTGAAATAGCATGCAACCCTAAGTTTATTAGTTTTCATTGATTTGACATAGGAATCAATTTTAAAGACCCGGGATTAGTCTAGGCCAAGTCGTGGGAGATGAAACGTCCATAACCATGCAAGGGGTTAGATTATAATGTTGGATGGATAGAGAGGTACGCTTGTATGTGACACTTCCCTCTTTCCCAAGATTCATAAATCCTTAGAGAGAGAGAGAGGAAGTTATCACCTACAAGTGTACCTAGAACTCATTCATCCAACATGAAAAAACAAGAAATTAATAAATAAACCGACCCCCTGTAAGTTTGTGGTTGATTCGTCTCAAATGACTTGGATCCTATTATATTGGGCTTTGGAGCTAATTTCAATGTCAAGTAAACTAAATCACCAACCGCAACTCTCATAGTGAAGGCATGAAATCATGGGGAATTGACCACCGTCCGGAACCATGAAACTCATTGACAATGAGTTCTATCACAAGTAATGTTTGTGGGTTTTGTGTGTCCAATCTTCTTCCTCAAAAACATGTATATGGGTGGTATATGGGTAAGGCTCATAGTTGAGAATGGACACCGATTAAACATGTGTTACAATGAGATTGAACCATGTGCTCAAGGTATAGATAACATTTTATGCTCCATACCTAACATAGTTGGGAGGGGCTTTGTGCTTGTCGAAAGAGCTAGAGAATTCAAACTTTGGATCTCTTATATAACCTACGTATCTCAATTTCTCTTCTAAAGCTTGAAGTGGCACTCTTGGTGATTTGTGATCGTTGACCACATGAGATAGTTCCCGATCTGATCCTATGGCCAAAATTGTTTGTGGAGTTCAAAGTGCCCACACTATAGCCACACACCCTCACTTGCACACCCCATGCACATTTCCACTACTCATGCAAAACAACTTTGATGGATTTGGATCTGCAACGCCACACTAAGGTAAACGATGGTGCTTTTTTCCAACACCTTCAACTTTTCGCACAATAAATACATCTTGATTATGAGAACATCTAGATCACCTCGACATCAGGCTCCCATGTTGGTTTTAGGTCACCTAGCGTCAATACTTTGAACCCTTCTAGCATTTGCATACAAGGTCCCAATAAGACATACTTTGGTGTGTTGGGATCCACTTTCAATTGCTAAAGAGAATAACTCACTTCTCAACAAACCTAACAACACAATCCATGCGCGGCGCTTAAACCGACGGTTTTAGCACCATCCACCGTATACGTTAGCCTCCATCTCTCAAGCCTCTCAACTTGAAGCTTTTTGCCATGTACAATGAATACCGGGAAGGGCAAAGGGATACACATGTCGGACAAAGATCTAATGGGCCCCTTACACACGGCCATCATGACGATTCGAATGCCCATGCCGCAAATTTCTCTTCCTTCGTAAGTTGGTCACCTTCCACACTCCAAAATAATGCGCCCCTTCTCGTACCCAACTTAAACCTCCTCCATATTCCCCTCCCGGCGGTGAACAAGGGGGGGGGGGGATTCCCTGCATTCCTTTCCCCTTTTCCTTTTTCCCCTTCTTTCTTAGCCCGCTTGAATGCCATACAATGACACCACAACAACCACTACGCTTTTTTTTGGGTCTAATTAGTGTGGGTTACCATTTGGAGTTACGCGTTCCTATAGCATTTTACCAAGAGTACCAATTTTTTACCTAAATAAAGCATGTACACTAAATAGGATATTTAGTGTTTTGATACACTAAATATCAATAACTCTACAAAAGTAAGCAACATTAAATGTAAACTCAAACACTAAATATCAACTATGGTAATATGTAGAAGTTACATGTTTGAATTTAGTGTTAGTGAGGTTATGGAAAAAAATATAGATATAATAAGGGAGGTGGCAGTAGGGAAGGTAGCGGCTCATTTATGTCTAACACATATTGTCAAGGAATTGAAAATTCGTGTTGAGCAGGGTAGGGTGGTAACAACACTAAATACAATCAAAACACTAAATGTTCTATTTAGTGTAGTTAGTATGCGCTGCACATCGAAGAATATGATATAACTTAGTTAGTAAAAAATGATAATGTTGGTTACAACGTTATAGCAACACGCAACTTCGAAGGGGAACCCACGTGAAGAGGAGGACAATTTAGTGTAGTTGTTACATATGAAGTGATCGAGTTTGAGGAATAACTGGTTGGAAAATTACACATCATTCTAAAGAGGAATCTATCGGAGTATATACCCCAATTTGATAAAGAAAGTAGCCGAAGGATGTCAATAGGTAGCCAGTCGGACTTGGAAACCACTAGGGTCTTGACCGATTATGCCCAAAAATCTCCTTGGACATTGCCACACTCGCCTCCAATGCCATGACTTAAGGGCACGCTTCCGTGTGTTGGCCAAGTCCGTCCGTGTGGTTTTTTTTTTGGGGGGGGGGGGGAGGATGCGAATCGGTGCCTGGAGCGACTATGGAGTTAATTGGTTGAAGTTTGAGGAGGGGGACTTGGCTGCCTCTCTATTCTGAAGTGGAAAGTGCTTCGTATTGGAGCCAAAAATCATGACTTTGCATAAGCATCTTGATGCCAACCCAAGCTTGTTGTATTTTAGACTCAAATTCTTCATGGATGCACCCCGGGGGTTGCACGATACTGAACACGCATGAGTATTTGTGAGTGCACAAAAGGGGTATTCATTTGAGTTGTGATGTACTACGAAGTATACATATGCTACACGAATTATAACTCGTAGTTATGTACATGTATGAAGGACCTTTATAAATCACACAACACTTGTACTTTTATGGCCGTGTCACTAGACTTTACAGGGTAGGTATTTGATAGTGGATGAAACATAGGATGCATAGAATCCTCATTTCCTTATCTCATCCATTGTGGCTCATGGAGGGGTAGGGGAATCTAGAATCCTCAAAAATACACTTGTTAGTCAATTAAGTAGGATTTGGTTTGGGGTATTGGTTGGCGGTGCTAGCAAGGATAAATTTGCAGGGCCAACCCTCCCATTGGCCAAGGGAGGGGGGAATCAATGATTGGGGAGAACCGGCAGTTAGTTACGTATGAACCATAAAGTTTGAGAAATAACCAATTGAAGTTCAAGACTGCAGGAAAATTACCGATCGTTTTAGAGGAATTTATAGAATATACCCCAATTTAATAAAGGAAAACCGGAGGATGTCAACATGTAACCGGTTGGAGTTGCAAACACTAGGATCTCAACCGATTATGCCCAAAAATCTCTCCGATCACATTGGGGGGGGGGGGGGAGGTTGTTGTTTTGAGGGAGGCCGGTTAGTAGCTAGCAGTGGACCGCCGGTCGAAGGGTAAGGGGGTTACCATTAACGGCATTCAGATGGCCACCTTGGGGTGGCAATTCAAACAAATAATCACAACGGGCTCATCTACAAATTTCACAAAGGCATAGATTATGTACACATAATCGTACATATAATCTAGACTATGTTTCAAATAATCTACAACTTTCAACTATTAAAGAGGGGTTGAAGAGTTTCAGAAGAGAAGCGGAAGAGAGGCCACCGAGAGCAATCGGGAAGAGGGTTAGGGCTTACAAGCCAAAATAATCTATATTATCTTCAAATTTTTGTAGATTATATAAATTATACTTAGATACGATGGAGACCAGATTGTGGACTAGCCCCCTTGTCCAAGAGAAACTCCACATTATTTTCAAAATATTCATGTATTATAACACATAGACATGCTCGAATCATAAAATTGTTACGTGTTATGGACGGTCTCAATGTGCACTACATCACTCCATTCTACATTGTGTAAGATTGTTCTTTGGTATGAATGTATAAGGATAATATGGATGGATTATCTGTTACAAATTATTTGCACTAGTTGCCACCCCGGGATGGCCGCTAGCAGCAGTTCTCTCTAAGCAAGCATGACCAAAAAAATTAAGGTTTGTTTGGGTTGGGATGTGAATCCTTTGACGGGTCATGTTGTTTCATGCAAAAAATTAAGAGACGAGGGTTTGCACACATTCAAGGGCACGATGGGTTATTGCATGAAGGGCAACGGGGAGGAGCATTTTGAGTGAGTTCGTCATAATATTTTCGCCCAAGACATGACCGATCGTACATTAGAGAGAGTATGCAAAGTTCAGCAAGATTGGCTTGAACAATCATGCGTGTCTATCTCATAGCAACACTTTGCAAAGGGCACACCAATGGGCTCAATTTTGTATGAAGCGGCACTTGGGTGTCGTGCTTGCCCAAAATTTTGTATCACATGTGTAAGAGCGGTCAATTTCACCCAAATTTGACTTGAGTGATCCTTTTGAAATCCACTAGCATGGATGTTAAGCGTGCAACTTCCATATGAACATTCATGATGAACCCTACATCCATTGACATGGAACACATCTCCAATGTCTTATTTGATATCATTTCCGGTGTTGCCAACATATGCTACTTTGATGCTCAACAACTTGCGGTGGATCATGAGGAGCGTGAAATCCATCGTGAGCTTCAAGATGATTGCAATCATCTTTGTGGCAATAGATTGGATCTAAGAGAGAGAGCAGTGGTCGGAAGAGAATATCTTCATTGGGGTTGTTGAATGAGGAGTTAGAGTTGTCCGCTCGAGAGGTGTTTGCATCATCGAAGTTGCCATGCTCGCCCTTACCTTTTCACTCACGTGTCTTTTTAGGTTGCTTCCTTTTTGAAGTTGCCTTGCTTCCTTCACGTAATAATTAATAGAATACCCAATATATACACATCATGGCAATCCGACTTTACATCTAAAGATCCATTGATTCATATCAAGACTCGAATATTATATGTGTGATCTAAATTCCTTACTATTGCAAATCGTGATACTATGACGGATCTTGGTTGTGAGTGTGGTGTTTTTCTTTGAAGACACATGAAGCTAAAATTGTAAAAAAAATGCCGTAGACCAAAAAAATTAGTTCCAATTAAGGTTTGGTTTGTTGGGAGGGTTTGTAGGATGTGTAAAAAAAATGGTGTTCGTTTGGCGGAGTATAGGGATGTGATTGACTTCATGAACCGTTCATCAAACATGGAGATTGGGTTCTGTTGGTATCAAAAAGGAACCAACAAGTGGACTTACGATCATACTGATCATTTGATTTAGAAACAATAATTGTAATAGCGTCTATGACATCTATTGCATACTTAAATGCTTATGAGATACATCCATGTGAAGAAAAAATCTTCAATGACATTATTGATGAATGCTAGGGTTTTGCTTTATACATATGATAGAGGTTCATGATTATTACAGATATATTTGTATACTAGTGTATGAATGTAATTTTTTTATGTATACATGTTTTCAATTGCATTTTTTATCATTGAAATTGTATGTGTATTGCTTGATTTCACCCAAAAAAAAGAAAAAAGAAAAAAGAAAAAAAGTATATAGGGGTATTTTTAAGTATGTTATGGACGCGAGTGAATCTTGGTTTTTAATGAAAGGTGCACTCTTAGTATTTAAACTTTGCCCAAAGTTTTCATATAAATTCAGTATGTTTTCGCTTTTCTAGAATCTCAGGTTCCATAAGTCCACTCATGCAACATTTCAAACGGATGAATGCAAAGAGAGCCATATTCCAACTTGCATGTTTGACAACAAGACAAATCTACCTATCATGCCCCCCCCCCCCAACCATTGGACTCAAGAATTGTCTCATCCAAAGTTGAAAATTATTTTGCACTTTAAATGATCACATAGGCCCCTCCCCACTCTGTATACACTAAATTAGAAACAATGACTGAATGACGTTCATATTTGAAGCACATACTCCAATCTCATTGAAACATGTATTTTTGGTGTACATTCTCAACTACAAACCTTGTCATGTGCCACTCAAATATAAGTGTCTCCATTAAGAAGAGTAACCACATAAATCACTACTCTATTACCTTTCCCCTATTTTAGAATGTAGCAATTAGTAATCATTAGTCATTCTACCATGTAGATCATCATGTTGATATTCACCATTATCTCATAGAGGCCACTGCACTACATCATTGTAAGAAATTAGCTCTTGTAACTCCACCTTTATGCACTTATAGTTTCAATACATAACATTATTAAGCAGTGTGCATTTTCTCATGTGGGCCCCAAGAATATAACCATGGGATGTTGCAACTACTGCAGGTTTCAGACTGAATATGCACTAGTTATGGCATCCCATGGTTATATTCTTAGGGCCCACATGAACAAATGTACATTGCTTAATAATGTTATGTAAAGTTAACCGTAACAAAGTTATTCACTAAATCCCTCAAAGAGGGACAAAACCCTGGGTTTGATCCTTCTTTGAGCAAACTTTCTATTAAGAGCTCATTACCTCGTCGTACATTGAAACATGTTTTGAAAGTTGGATGAAATTTTTGGGACCTCCTCTTTCAAACTTCAAGAGAATTTTAGGATTTGAAATTGGGTATGCGCATGGAATCAACGATTTTAAATCTTGGATCTGCCTATGCAAGGCTAGCTTGGTCCACCCATCCTAATAGTAATTTAAGCATTAAGAAAACTCAGGTGACTTTGTGTTAATTCTCATTCATTTAGGGTTTAGGACTAAACCCATGGTTTCATCTGCTACACTTTACAGATTACTCTAATGTAAACTTATGTGTTGGGGTGGAACTAGGGGTCTCCAAACCCAGTTTGAGCTCAACGAGAATGTCCTAGAGGTATTTGGATTCCTCGTTGATTTTGCATAGGCAATGAAATGAAATTGATTTAAAAGTTTGGGAAGCCAAAAAGGCTAGTGAACTGAAAGTGGATCAGGATGGTTTCAAACCAACATAGTTCTCCATGAGATTGAGGCTAAAATCCATTAGATGGTTCAATCGAAAGAAAAACTTGAAGCTCTCTAGAACTACAGTGAATATGATATTTAGTGTCATATGTTATTAAATGTCACTATAATAACTTTTTGGATGACACTTCTTATGAATAAGTGAACAATTACTGTCACAAATGTTGGATGGGTTCAACTATTGGCCCAAACCCTACCTACTCTTGTCAGCAACTTGTGATGAAGTACCGTCATGGATGATTGAAATTTGGATGAAAAAATCACTTGGTAAGTGATAGTAATTGCAACACTGTAAATCTATAATCCCCCAAAAAATTAAAAAGGAATGACAAAGAATGTTGAGTTATCATTTAGTGTTGGTGACACTATACCGCGGTTTACAATTAGTATTGAGCAAGACAATTGAAATCGGTGACACTAAATATCATATTTAGTGTACTTATCAAATAGTGATGGAAAATTATTTCTAATGGGATTACATAGAGGGCATTCCAACATGAAAAATGAACCATTTTCGATTGCATTATGGGAGCAAAAGTAGCACAATCTAGTATCTCTAGAAATAAGGATCGTCGCAATGAATGGGGAGAACCGACTGCTAGTTACAGATGAACTGGTTGAGTTTGAAAAACAACCGGTTGAAGTTCAAGACCTCAAGAAAATCATCCATCATTCTAGATGAGTTGGTTGAGTTTGAAAAACAACTGGTTGAAGTTCAAGACCTCAAGAAAATCACCCATCATTCTAGATGAATTGGTTGAGTTTGAAAAACAACCGGTTGAAGTTCAAGACCTCAAAAAAATCATCCATCATTCTAGAGGAATCTATTGGAGTATATATCAAATGTATGAAGGAAAAGTGGACAATCACAACATGTAACTGGGTTGGGCTTGGAAACACCACTAGGATTTTGACCCATTATGCACCAAAATCTCCCAGCACACTGGGTGATGGCCCCCACTTTAGCAGGAGGACTGCAAAGTGTGAACTGTGAACTGTGGACAGTTCAGCCTGCAAACTGTGTAGAGTGCAGTCTGCTTACAGCGGCCTGTGGCACTGGCTACACTGTTTGGTCTAATTAGTGTGGGTTACCATTTGGAGTTATGCACTGCTATAACATTTTACTGCGAGTGTCATTATTTACACAAATGATATGACTAGTTAGGATGCACACCAAAGAACATGATATAACTTAGTTGGTAGATAATGATAACATCAGTAGAAAGTTATAGCAACACTTCTATGAACGGTAACCCACACTAAGCAGACAAAACAATGTAGTTGAAGGGGAGGCCTACATCACATTTGAAAACGTTGGTTTTATAACGGAGTTCCGTAAGCCAAGGCAAAAGAATTTTTCCCTTCACATGTGTGTAGCTTCGAGGAGCTTGCTTTCAAGGTTGGTCCTTGTGTGTGTGTGTGTGTGTGTGTGTGTGTTTCTAAGGTTTATTTCTAACTCCAATGAGGAATGAATGTATTAAGCCTTGCAAAACCGCCGTCTGGGGTAGGAGGTGGAAACGGATAGTTTAAACCCCCAAAAAGAGGGACCAACCTTGAACCCAAGCTCCTCGAAGCTAGGCACATGCGATGGGCAAAATTGGTTTACCTTGGCTTGCCAAACTCTATTCGGAAACCCATGTTTTCGAATGTGTGTAGCCTCCCCTTCAACTACACTAATTATCTCAATTAGTGTGTATTACTATTCGGAGTTGCTCAATGCAATATCATCTTACTCAAGAGTTCAAAGCTTACTAATGACAACTCGATAGGTTATTTGGACACTATAAAGAATGAAGGACTTTGCTTGGTAAAGTATCACATTCTCATGAAAGAGTTATAGCATTGCGTAACTCAAATAGTAACACACACTAATTGCGATACTCAGTGGAGCCCTTCAATGTGGAGTATTGCTTACGTCATGGAGTTTATATATATATATATATAATTGAAGAGGATGTGGCAGTGGAGTCAGATTCCAATCCCAACGATGAACTTCTTGAAGAAATAAACAATGAGGCCGCAATGTATTTGGTGTTGTGGATCATGGTGTTGAACTCTTTGCATTTTTCCAACGCCAACAAGCTTGAAGGAGGTGGCCATCCTCCTTCAGTCAATTTACTCCGATACTAGGGATCCATGATCTCCTTGGTGATAATGAGGTGTAGAAAGTGGAGGTTTGGAACAGTCAAAGGAGCAAGAGGACATGGAAGTTAGAGGGCCATTGCTTAAGATTTCACTCTTCCACTAGATTCCGAGTCACCGTAGAGGGCCCACTATTCCGACAAAAAATAAATTTATTTCCCTTGACTTTTGCCACATGTCAATCCTACGTTGGTCGAGACCATTCTGAATCCCACGTGTTAATTACATTCCAACACAACTAAAGATGACACAGAGCGCCCTCTACTGTGCGTGCTAGGTTTTCAAGCAAAAGTGAAGGCATTTATGAAAAGTAGGGCCTTCAAAACCGATAACATTGCATAAGGTGGAGGAGGCTAATGTGGACACCTCCAGCTTTGTGGACTCATCCAGTTGATGGGTTTGAGCATTAGAAGTTTGAGCATGTTAGCAATTGTTAACCAGGACCAAAGAATTTGAAATCGTTGAAATAAGAGTTGAGGAAGGTTTTGATCTAGGCTCTAGAATCAAAGATCCTCTACTTCCCAATGTGGTGTTAAGAGAGGGTGGGGGGGGGGGGGACTCTTTTATCGTTCGATGTTGTGTGAGTGGACAACATCAATAGTAGATTCTACATGGGCCATCTACCAATGAAAACCAAGTTGAATGCCTATATTGGTTGTGTCATGTCTCTAAAGTGGTCACATGTAAGATAAAATGTTGTTAAATTATTTTTTCTCATTTTAGAATACCCACAATACAAGTTGGTCGGCATCTCACAGCCACATGCCGCCTCCTAATTTGCCCATGTTTCCACTTCCTAATTTGGCCACCTCGAGCACAAAATCCAAGCTTGTTATAGCTGAGTGGATAGCAACTCCTCATTATGGAGGATGGTGGGTGTAGTTTAATGTTTACAAAGTTGACCAACCCAAATATCATCAATATGCGGCGGCTAAATCACCATGTATTACTCACCCATCGAATTAAAGCGACTGTACCGCCAATTAAGAGCCAAAAATAGGTGTTTGATTAAGGAAACTAACCAAAATAGCCTCATCTACCTCAAAGGCACCTTGTAGAGTCTGGAAGAGAGGAAGTATTTGAGTCAGGCAAGGTGAGGAGGGTCGGCTTGCCCGACGCAATGGACCCATGCACTCTACATCCCTTGAAAGGGAGGCCACACACATCCAAAAACACCACTTTGAAACGAGTTGAATAGGCCAAGGTAAAATAATTCGCCTTGACATGTGCCTATCTTCGAGGAGACTAGTTTCAAGATTGGTCCTTCTTTATTTAGTTAAAACCATTCATCTATGATAGAAACGGAGGTTTTCAACCTTGCAAAACCGCCATCTTGGATTGGAGTTGAAAACAATGTTTCACCAATGAATAAGTTTTAGGAGGGGGGATAGCATCCCCCAAGCCTTACAAGGTTACTCTTCTAATCGGACGCCGATATATGAGTTGTCTGAGACGTCAAGGTTCTTAGTGAAGAAGGCACACCAATAAAAACTCATGTTATGACAAGATTGTTATGACGAATCATATGCTCAAAACATAGACACCAATCTTAGGCTAAGACACGACTAGAAAAGCTCTGTGATCATTTTAAGGAAAACAAAAATCTTCACTATAATCTATTGCAACTTCTACCAATTCCCGATTCAATCCAACAACCAAAATTATTTACAAAGTTCCAAATCACATTCCCACTAGGGCCATATACCCTTACCTAGTGGTGGCAAAACCCTTGTTTTTGCAAGGTGACCTAAGTGTAAACAAATTAACAAAACATGTGTTGAAACTGATGTAGTTGGTGGTTCGGTGTCAACCTCTCACTTGACCTTAAGAGCTTGGACCTCATACATTTGGAGACATGAAAGACATGGTAGAAGGTGTGAGTGTGTCTACGGTGGGCTCCTCCAACTTCACAAGTGTATGGTTGTTGGATCAACAAGTTGAAGGACTCATTATGCTAGCAATTTTGAATGACGATGAATGTTACATTGTTTAATGATAAATGTTGAGGGCATATTTATAGTGTGACTTATCTTTTGTTGCATTATAGTGTGACCCACAGTATACACCATCACACATTAAAGTAGTATGGAACTTTATACTTGAGGGCATTGTTTTAAAATCAACCAATCTCTCCACACATCCAAAATTCACAAGGATAACATGTGACGGGGAAGTTTTTGGGGAATGATTTGGTTGAATCCAATGTTTTCGGAAAATAAAGGAAATTTTGTAATTTTATAATTCTAAACTATCCAAGTAGGGTGAGCATGAATTGAATCTCACTTTTTTTATTAAAAAAAAGTGTAAAAAATATTAAAAAATCTCACGTGCATATTGTTTTCCATCCAATTGAAGAATTGTGACCTACAACATAGGCCTCCAATGTTATGTACTATGGGTTGGAATATAATGTGCACCCACAGTGTTTATCCCACATATTTTTAGTGTTGGTTTCCCGGTATATAATATGACCCACAATATTCACCATAAACATTGTAGTGAAATATTTGCGATTGGAGTTTGTAAGCTCATGTTATTTCTAGTCAGAGGAAAATTCCACCTCGTTCATAAAGTGACTGTAAGGAGCCCCATTTCATGAATAAAGTTTTGTTACACCAATCAAGGGAGAGGTTGAAAATGTTGACTTCTACCAATAGTTTTATGATTGATAGTTTTAGCCAACGTAACCCTTAAATTGAAGTCAGAGACCTCGTATTAGGCTTGTAAGTTTTAATGACCATAAGTTGGGACCAAGTTGATAGAGGGCGGGTTTTTATTGTTCCCCCTCGAGAAGTGTTGTGAAACGAAATTCCCACTCTATGTTGAGGAACATCAAAGGGAGAAGAGTAAGGGTTCATTCATGTCCTTCAAACTTGCGTACCATTTAATGTATGTGGCCCTATTACGGGCGCTTCCAAATCCATATATGATTTTGGTTGTTGGATCATATGAAAAAACGGTCTCAAATGGGTCAACAATTGCAAATCACAAGGATTGTAATTTCAAGTTTTAGAATCAAAGTCGAGATGCATAATTCATAACAAGTTAAAACAAAAGGTTCTTTATTGTTGTAAGTGATATCACATGGCCCTCCATTGCAATAACTATCAAACCTAGATTGAAACATGTATTCTCAACACACAATGCAATCTTATCATGACACAAGTCACTTTGGCCCCGCTCTAGTATCCATTAACAACTAATTACACGCCTTGCCATATACAACCTCTCAATCAAAGAAAGCCAAATGAGAAGAGCAACCACATAAGATAGGTGGTGCCACAAATCAATATCCCTAAAATCTCGCACACAAACTGCATACTAGATTATGAGAATGTCCACCACCTTAACACCAATCTTTCATGTTGGGGTTAGACAATATACAAGTAGCACTTTGAACCCTTACAACATCTGCATAGATAGTTTCATCGAGATATACGTTTCGGGTGTGTTAAAAATGGACCTGTATTGTTTGACATACGAGAACTATATAAACCTTCTTAAATTCTCATTACGATATAAGGTAGAAATACCATAACCCGTTAACCACCCTCTGGCCGTGCACTAGACCGCCATCATAATGGTGAAGTGCCATTTCTAAAACAAATCATGGCTCGGCGGCAACTTCAATGCGTGTACACTTAGTGTAGCCAATGGGAGTCAAGTGTTAACGTACTCATAAGGTAACCGATTTAGGCGATGTGTCTGTATCCGTGTTCGGTGTAGGGAGAATCTAGTGAACAAGTAGGGGGTTGGACAACTTTCCACTTGGAGAAATTGTAGCATTTTTTGCATAGGACGGAAAAACATGAAACAACTTGCATTCTTCATGAATCCTTCTCGTCTATCTTGGAAATTTATCTCACGATTGTTAGACCAAATCTTCAATGCGATCGAATCACCTTATTTTCACGGGTTATGGTATTTCTACCTTATATGCCATGTGCTTAAGAAGTGACGGTTTTAGGCCCACATCCTTTAATGAAACACACGAAGATATTTGGTGGTGCTTGTGAGGAGGTGTGTGGCCAGGTGTTAGGAGAAGCGCCTTTGAAGCATAAAGTCACCACGGCCATGATTGTTCCAATAGTCGCAATAGTCCGGCCTTCCGACCAGCTCTCGGGATCGGGTCTCGAGCTGCTCGCCCTTTCCCCAACAAACGCTCGGTTGGAGCCTCAAGAACCTTTTCTATATGCTTAGCCTCCTTGCGATAAGTACGAAGGTATGTGGGTGTTATTCGCTTCATTGTTTCATGTTCTCCAACTCCCACCAAGTAGATTTACATGACAAACCTTCTTGTGTTGGGCGGCTTGCATTAGCAAATCTATGACAAAGCATCGACAAACACGGGATCTCCCTTTATTTAGTTACAATTACTGAAAATGTGTGTTGTTGATACCCTATTTGGATAAGGTAGACATACCCATTTCAGCTAGCTTTAAGCAATTTTGCTCAAAACCACGTTTCATTTTGAAGTGATGAAAGTACAGTAGATTTCCAAAGGCAAGATTCTCTCCCAGCCCATGTTCATAACATAGGTCGACCTGTTGATGACAATTGGTAGACGGAAATTTGAGTACAACTAATGTCCTATTCAAGGAACTCAAATTCGTGCCCTTTTAACTCACTTTTTCCCATCACATTGAACTTCGAAATGGTTGTAACTCCTCTCTCACCTAGTCACTACCTATTTCCAACATTCCAAATTAGAGAAGGACGGCTACATGTGTGGAACTTCACAACTTTATGGGACAATATGTATTAAGGTTGGGGTGGTTAATGGAAATGGGCATGTCTACCATACATAGGTTCTCCAGATCGTGTCCACAATTGAGTAGTTAATGGAATTTGAAGACATGCTCAAATCTCTTTTGTACATGTGTGTTTACGATGTTTTGTTTTTTGATCCTCACCGAACCACATAGGGACCACACACCAATCAAATGTAAGGTAGACAAACTCATTTCCATTACTCGTAAGAATATTTTGCACAAGTGTAGAACGTGTGTGATATTAAAGTGGTTTTTCACAAGTCTAGAAACTGATATCACAATATTGAACAAAAAAATCACAATTTACCTCCAAGTTTGAGATTACAGTAAATTTCCAAAGGCAAGGTTATCTCCCAACCCATATGCACAACATAGATTGATCTATTTCCGATATGCAAGAGACCAAAAATTGAGTACAATCAGTGCCCTTTTCAAGGAACCCAAATTTGTGCCCCAAAAATTACATTTTCCATCATGTTGAATGTGAAGGCTACTTGTGTGATTCTTCATAGGTTTTTCCATCGTGTTAGAAATGACGGCTACATGTGTGAAACTTCATAGCTTTAGGGTGGACTTTTCATACAACGTATGAACTACCATGAGTGTAAGAAGGAGTATTATTTGAGGCATCAACGTACATGGTATACATAAGGGAGATATATTATTTTTCTCTAGTGTGTATGTTTAGAAAGTCTATGAAGTAAATGTAATTGTGCAAAAAGAGGCCCTAAGTTTAGAGAAAATATTGACAATACATGTGTTTGCCGAAAAGAGTCCAACCCCTGGAGGAGACTCTATGTATTAAGATTGTAGGGGGTAGGGTATCATAAATGGGTCTATCTACCATAGGTGTACATTTAAGAACAAGTAACCAAACAACATTTGCATACATTACATAGATACACCACCAAATGACGTCACATTCATGATGAAACTCCCAAAAGCGAATGAGCGTTTTGTTCCATACCCATCACTCGCATAAGATGAATGCGACATGATCTCCAACCCCATTATTCAATGTCCTAGGGCACATGGTGCTAAAATCACCACTTTAAGGATCAAGCAATGATAGAACAAAACTGCTCTAATTGATTATTGTTACACGGGTAGGTCACTCTAAGGCATTTTTGTGCACCACGTGCGGCTGGGGGTTTTTTGTTTTGGGGCTATTTACCTTCAAGGGCTGAATTAAAGCCTCCCTATAATTACTTAAATTTCAAAAATGGCCCATTTGTTTGCACCCTTCCATTACTTATATTGTCCAAGTCACTGCAATTTTTTGTACTCTATATTCCTTTTAAGTAATAAAAGCTAATCTACTTCCTAACGCATTGACGAGTGTTAAGGGAAACCATGGAAACAAAGAAGGGTGCAAACAGTAATATCATTGCAAACAAAGTTATGAAGAAAACACATAGGAGACCATAGCAAACATACTAAACATACCTTCTAGGATCCTTATCTTCAGCCCCTATATTAATTTTACAAAAAAATAATGGCCCACATTTTATGTCCATCTAAATTACTTATAATGGGATTGTCTACATTTAATGGCCCCTTCATTATTTGGAATTCCTTTATAATTTTTATTTCAAATGATTTTAATCCTCTCTATATTATGCCGGACGTCGTTTTTTAAATGCACTAAGTGACCTACCCGTGTATTGTTAGCAATTGAAGGGGGGATCAAACACAACGAAGCATGTCTTATTTGAATTACATATGCAAAACATATAAATAATGGTATCAAGTTGTTTTGGTGGATGATCCAAAAACCAATGCAAGAGCATGATGGTAAGATGGTGGACGTTCTCTTAATCAATAAATTCTTATAATGCAAGATTTTAGGGTGTTGGTTTTGTGGTTGCGTGTTGGTCTTAGCACCATCTACATCAAGTATTGTACTTATGAGAAACTTTCTTATAGGGCGTCAAAGACAATCTTTCATAAAGTGGATCGGTTCAACATGATATTTAAACTTAGGTACCTACGTGCCCCCTTTCTGGCTATCCTTAAGCCCTACGCATCTTAAAGGCCCTATCCAAGCCTCAACATGAATAATAGTATGTATTTGAGCTACATTATGTCATTCTTGGTTATTTGTGTTGGAAGTGACCCCTGGGGGATAGACTCTTCATTGGAATCCTAAATGATGTGCATGGGTCACTATGAGAATAAGCTCCCTATATATGAGAAGTTTATAAAGAAAATAAAAATGTATACATACTAATGGCATGCTAGAAATGGATTCATGTATCAACCTAGTGTGCTAAATGCCTTCACTATGAAACAACTAATGTACATAATTATAAATCATAAATAAAATACGTCTTTACTGCATATGACATCCACTTGCACTTTTTAATGAGAAAGTCATTGAACATACTTTCATTCTTAGCATGTAACTCAACGATTGCATCAAACATACAAAAACAAGAGCACAAGAAGTTAGCCACAATCTGAAATGCAATACTTCAAGGGAGCTCATGAACTTTCAAGAGCTCCCAATTCGTAAAAACTAGAACCCAAATGGAGACCATGACAACAATGGACATGGTAGTCATTGAGGAATATTACCAAATGACAACAATGGGAAACATGAATTGGATGAAACGAACACATCTACTACCAATTTCTTTTCTCCAAATTCTAGGCCCCCTTTCGTATAACTACCTTTACTTGAAAAGTCTTAAAAGCCTTCTCAAACACACATTAGAGAAAACGCATACCTCTCCCTCACGTATACTAAGTATGCTTTCAAGGGATAAGAAGAAATATAATATCCCTTCATACACTCACATTTGTTCATACGTGGTGTCATGAAATGTATGCCCCCAGGGGTGAACAAACAAATTTTTCTATGTATATTTTTTTTGATGGAGTTGATTTCCACATACAAGTGGTTGAACCTAAAACATGTCCATGATGAGAGGAATTGGCGACAACATGAGAGGATGTGGCCTGAAGCAAACACATGCCACCATGCAACTTGGTGGCCAGAAGTGGGTAGAGGGAGCTCCACGAACCTCGGAGCAAAGCAAACTAGCAACTCCCACACAACAAGCTACCCAAGCTAGACACAAACTACACATACACAATATTCACAAGTGCACAATAACCCATCAAACGGTGCCTAGGCCAAAGACAACTAAATCTCGGCCAAATGCAACTCTCCCACAAGCAAGAGTCCACATCAAACACACAACACCCATATCTAAACCAAGTGCACACAATGCTCTACACAACATGAAACCACATTTTCAATACTCCTCCTCCTCCCCTCATAATTTACAATCGCTAATGAAATTATACAAATTCCAAACCTATTCAATACCTTGTCAAAGGTGTCTTTAAAGTTGGAAAAAGTGCCTACAATGGGGCCACAAACCTTCTCCAATACATGTGCCAATCACTTTGGCCCTACTCACAATCATGGTGGCATTGCCTCCCACCAACTTGGTGTTGTAAGGAAAAGCGCTAGACGGCATTTGAGGTGCCCCCCTTGGTGGTTGTCCTTTTCTTCTTTTGCAATTGAAGTCCCTCCGATTTGTACTGAATATATATATATATATATATATATATATATATATATATATATATATATATATATATATATATATATAGTGTGTGTGTGTGTGTGTGTGTGTGTGTGTGATGCGCACAATATTTTGTGTATACATTAGTGTATGCCTATGAGATGTCAATCAAGGATGTATGGCATCGTTTAAGTGGAAACAACACCAAAACATAAACAATCCATTTTAGTTTCATACATCAATTTCATGGTCAATGATGTAGAGAAAAGATTGTGTCTTTCCTCATATTTTTTTCGAGTCAACTACACATTCAAACAAATCCAACTCATACCTAAGAAGTAAGTAACGAGGTAAGTAATAATGGACAAAAGACATGTCTAAAATTAATAATGCATCTAAGAGTATTTTTTGCACAAATGAGACATAAATGTTATAAAACATATTATTTGAAGGGAGAAACTAAAAGAGTATAAAAAAATCCTCAATCACACATTCTTTGAGAAGCAATATGGTCAAATATTCACTCCAGATGTGTAGGTTTTTCATTTATAACATAATGTGCGTGCTACAACAAAAGATGCACTCCACATCTAGAATTAGTTGCTACCATTTCTATTCTAGAGTTTGCTAATAGAAGTGCACATATAAAATTTCATTATGTCCAAAACTTGTAAATGTTTAGATTTACTTCAAACATGGTCTCATTCAAATAGTCCATCAAATAGCTCACAAAATTCTTGTGTTATTTGCGTGATCTCTTTGATAACATCGTTAGATAATGGCTATTGATGGGTATACTTGGCTCTTGGCCACACGCCGTTGGATGGGTCCCAATGGCCATTCAACATAATACCCATCAACATGTTGATACTACATTGGAGATATATGCCATGTTAAAGTGGTGAAAATCGTATAAGGGGACATGCACATGTCATGGACAAATGTACAAGCGTCAACGGCTACCTATTCAATTAGGGTTTTCGCCAATGTTGGACCGGTATATTGGTGAATGCATGATATTCTTAATCAACATCATTAATGGTAACAAAGAACCTGCCCATGGGTATGAGAATTGAAATACTGATCAAATGTTGGTATTCGGTGGATCTCTCAAAGTGAGAGAATTTGTGTATACCCATATTACTATATGGGTCAATACCATTCTAAACCATATTTATACTAGGGCCATTTTACATAGATATGAAGATTCTTGCATGATATGTAGGCTCGAATGTTTTGGAAATGAAAAGAAAATAAATTCTCAACAACCCATACCCTATTGGTACCATAAAATGTGAAATCCTCATCATGGATATCCAAATGGAATAAATATATAAACAATACTAGTCCAACAATGGTTCTAACCACCTCCTTATTTGTGAGCCATATATTGATATTCAACCAATTGGAGAAGTGCACTAGAAGAATGAGTTTACTCAAGATGGAACCGCTTTTGACATCATTGACCAAAACTGAAATCATGTAGCTTAAAAACACCTTTTGTGAATGGAGAGGCTTGAATAGGGCCTCTTAGATGGTTAGAGTTTCGTAAGAGTGACCACAAAAGGTAATAATAGTGCAATATTTGTTGGTAGTTTAATCACTTTTCTTTTTGGCGAAGGACTCCTTGATCCGACTTTAGTGTTGATGATATGATCTCCAAGTCATGCCCTAAGGAAGAGGAATTTAAAGTTTTCACATGTTCATGAGTGGGTTTGAACCCATGAGCTTGTGGCACCAAAGCTTAGGCCCTACCATCAAACCATCACCCTTGGGAGTGAGAGGTTGATGTTATAGTGTTGAATTAATGGGAAAATTGCTATCATATGGATCACACAATGTTGAAAGGTGTGTGGACCTCAAAAGAGAAAAGAAAAGAAATTAAATTAAAATTTCTTATTTCTTATTTCTTATAGATTGTGCATCTCAAGTTTGATGTTGAAATTTAAAATGAAAATCTTCATGATTCACAACTAATAACCAAATTTAAGTAATATTTTTAGTTTGATCCATCAACCAATTTGTTTTTCTGGAATTGGAAGTGTTCACAATAGGGACACATACCTTAATGCAAGACTTTGCGTAGCAAAGTAGTTGGATAAAAAGCTAGAGCCCACAAGGATAGGCCAACTTGAAGTTGGTGTTATTGAAATCAATGAACTGATTATGCATACTTCAATCTTCTTATACTTCACTCTAGGTCCAATTCGATTTGCAATCATGCATGCATAAGATGAATAAACAATCTTAGATTGGATCACTTTTGACACTTTTAGACCCTTTTTTTGAAACATCAATAAGTCATCTTAAACCTTCTCATATGATACTTTGAGTTTTATAACGAGCTCCCATAACTTTAAGGGTTGATTGGAGTCTAGACAACTCAAAATACGTCAACCATTCCAAATTCAACAATCAGATTAATCATTATATGAGATTTATTTTTTTATATCTTATGAGACATAAATCCAAAGTTGAGTGCTAAATTAAGTAAGAATGCTGACACAATTGGGAGGATCTATGTGATCACTTAAATGAAGTCAAATGAAATTGAGTTTAAAGTTTGGGAAGTCATAAAAGCTTATGAAAAGAAAGAGAACGTTCACTTTGAGAAGAGTTATATCTTCACTCTGTTTTCGAAAGTTAGATTAAATTACAAAATAAGAATATATGTGATTTGCAATTGCTAACTGGATGAACTCATTCTTGGTTTGATCTAGTTTTCACAAATGTTTGTGAGCTGGAAGTGCCCACAATAAGGCCACATAACTGCCATCAAAAATTGTTTGCAACCTATTTAGGTGTTACTGTGATGTTTGTTATATATGTAATTTTTGACCTAATCCTGAGAATCAATGTTTGGGGAGATTTTTGGACACTATTGATTGAGATCCTATTGTTTCCAAGTTCCATGTTGACATCTTTCGGTTTTATGGGCATTATTTCTTGATTTCCACTGGAGCTTACACTGGTTCTTCCGGGGTGGTTGTATTTTGGTTCCTTTTTACAATTGAATTTTCAATTTGTGCCAAAAAATAAAAATAAAAATAAAAATATTTAGATTTTATTTTATTAATTTGATATATATTCTTTAGATCCTCTAAAACGATTGAATATTTTCCCAAAGTCTTAAAACTTCAACCGGTTGTTTCTCAAACTCAAGCGGTTCATCTGTAACTACACAAAATATGATACTTAGTGTCACTATGGTAACTTTTCATATGACATTCCTCATGAATAAGTGAACAACTATCATCATGGATGATGGATGAGTTCATCCATTGGCCAAAACCCTACCTACTCTTGTCAGCAACTTATGATGAAATAGTGTCATGGATGATTGAAATCTGGATGAAATAGCACTTGGAAAGTGACAGTAATTGCAACACTGTAAATCTATAATCCCCCAAAAACTTTACAAGGAATGACAAATAAAGTTGGGCTAGCATTTCATGTCGGTGACATTATACCACGGTTTACAATTAGTATTGAGCAAGACAATTGGAATTGGTGACCCTAAATATCATATTTAGCGTAGCAGTTGGTTCTCCCTAGTCATCACTAAGAACTTAACTCTCATTTTGAGATTGGTTCATGTGAGTATTTCAAATTTAATTGATGCATTCTTATTCGGACATTTTTTGGACAAATGTTCTTTTTGGACATCAAAGGCCAATTCAGATGGGATCCCAAGTCCCAAGTCCCAAGTCCCACTCATGTTAGCAAGTCCCAACATGGAGGTAGAATCCCAACTTTAGAACCTCATAATTTATTAAAATATGGTTTATTATCATCAAAGTCAGATCTTGATGATTCTATACATTAAAAACATTCGCATGATTTGTGTTAAAAGTCGGGTCTAGCTTGTCGCTCAACCCAAGTCTCAACACGAGTCCCAAGCCTCACCTCACAAAAGTTTTGCCATGTAGAATTCCATGTCATACCTGGGATCCCGTGTGACGTGGTAAGTCCCAACTTCCATGATTTCAACGGCTAAGATTGCATGGATTAACCTCCAGTGACTTGGGACTTAAGACTTGGGACCCAATGTGAACTGGCCTAATATACCTGCAAAAAATGATTCGAATTTACTTTGAGGGTTGATTGCAAACGAGGTGGACTAAGCTTGAATGAGCACTAAAGGCCACTTCACACACAAGATTAAGAGCATGTGACCAATACATTTCAAGCACTCTCGTTGGTGGAAAAGGTGGAGCTAGTCCAGGTTCGTTTCATAGTACACTTGAGGGACCAACAGAGTAAGAGAATACAAGATGAATGTAAAGTCTACATGGATTCCTACATGGCATCGAATGGATCATATTTCATGGTCACTTGGACTATTTAAAAAAACCACCTCTTGGAATGAAGGTGAATTTATCTATTTCATTTGTGTTGTTTTATTGTTTTGTTTCTTGTTTTGCATTGATGGATGTTTTCACATGATTGGAAGTGACCATCTTCTCAAGTGTGGACGTGCCGCTCGTAGCCTTTTCCTTACATAGTTTTCTTCATGGTATTGTCCACTTCATACTTGAGTATGTACCTATACAATTCATGTTCAAAGTTAGTTCCGTTTATCGACCACCCACGCACCTTAATTAGCTGCACTAATTGAGCCTCCAAGTAATTAGGTGGCAAATCAAATGGCACTTCATAGCTACTTGTTGTTGAAGTTTGAGTTTCTGACTCACACACTTCTTTGAACAATCTCAAATCTCATCGAGTGAAAGAAATCATTTTCTCACAACTACTACTATTGCATGTGGTACATTAGCCCATAAATTTCGGAGATGACCACAGACAAACACAACGTTTTAATGGTTGTGGTACCATTGGCCCTTCGATCGTATTCGATGAGCATTTCGGTCCCTTCTTCGAGGGAAATCACCGGTTTCTCAAAGGGTGGGGTGAGCAATGCACGGGGAGAACCGACCGTTAGTTATAGATGAACCAATTGAGTATGAGAAATAAACCGTTGAAGTTCAAGTCTTTGGGAAAATTACCCATGATTTTGGATGAATTTATAGAATATATCTTCAATTAAGAAACAAAATTGAAGGGTTGTAAGATATACCTAATTGGTTGGACTTGGAAACACTAGGATTTTGACTGGTTATGATGCCCATAACAATGATTTTGACGGATTATGATGACCTGGACAGTGAGTTTGAGGGCGTGTTTACAAAAGTGACCAATGACCATGATTGTTGTTTCGTAAAATCCCTCAACATTTGAGAAATAAGTGACGGCTACATTTCGTTTTAACAATTACGAAAAATAAAAATGACCATGGGTGAGGGAGCATGTCAAAAAATGAATGAGAAAGTGACATGACATCCTACTTGTTTAGAAATAAATAATGTTTGGTGATCACCAGGATTCTATGGGGAGGAAAAATCAAATAGGTTGTTTGGGTAGAAAATAAGATCTCTCTCTCTCTCTCTCTCTCTCTCTCTCCACACACACACACACACACACACACACACACACCATTGTAATTTTAAAAGATGTTTCTTTTGAAGGGAAGATTTATAATTTTTGATTCTCATTTGAAACATTATGTCCAAGTCTGAGCCCACTTTACACTATGTCCCATGACCAAAGCTTTAAAAGCAAGTTTTGTGGATTCCTATTGGTCATAGTCTTCAGACAATCGACCATGCCCACGAGAATCCTAAATTGTTTTTTCTCACAACCCTCAGTCATGTGTGTAAAATGGCCCTAAATCCTTTTATTGTCATGTTTTTCTTAATTACACCCTAGACGCTTAGAGTTGAGCACATATCCAAGACGTATTAAGTAGCATATACTACATACCCATTTTGAACACCAAATTTGGAGTTGGCTCTCAATAGAGAATTATGGAAGAGGGGCCATTCACGGTTGGGGTACTACTTTTGGGACAAAGGACTTAAGGACTTTGTCGCTTTGATCTTGGTTTTTATCATGATTTACTATTATTTGATCAATAAATTTTACATAAATAAGTAGAGAGTTCATAAGCTTTATCAAGAAATATTTTTATTATTATTTAATAATCACCCTAAACCCTAAACCCTAAACCCTAGGCCACATCAGTGGCATTTTTTTGCTATTTAGGTGTGCATTGGTGGTCAATTATTTCCTGTTATGTATCTTGGTACCTTGGTAAAAGTGTCATGTGTCCATTCATATAAATTTTTTTGTCCAATTCTAATACTAGCCGTTCCTTTTATGTGTGGCCGTGAGTATATGTATATTGGGACATGTTTGGTGCCACATGTAAAGTTGGGCAATTGCTATTCAATACATATTTGGTTCTATTGGTACACACTTGAACGATAATTGTGAGGAAAAAAATTGGGATCATTTCGATTAATTCTTGTTGTCCTTTTCGTTCCTTGATCCTAAGGTCAGGAAGTAAGACAACACTCCTGAATGTCCTGTAAGGAATCAAATGGATATCATAAATGACCCTATTACTTCTAAATTAACTTTGTCGTTGTACTCAATATGGAGGATGAAATGTAGGTATGATCCAAAATATGCTCCACAATACAAATCCAATTATACCAAGTATGTGAAGTTATCAAAAAAAGTCCTTAAACCGTTAGACACCCAAAAGTAGTACCCCAACCGTGAATGGCCCCAAGATGATCATACTTATCATTCATTGTCGCCGAATCATTTAAATGCGCTTAAAATAGGCCTTAAAATATATTGACCTTATGTTTCACTTTACTAAAACTCAAGGCCACTTTACATACATAATCGGTGACCGCGAGAAAAAATGTTTTACACATTTATCATGGTCATGGTTAGCAATCCGAAGACCATAACTAAGAGAAAATTGCATCATAATTTAAAGTTTAAAAGCCTCGGTCATGTGTCAATATATATAGAGGACTTAGAATGGAACATAAAATTGTTTACATTAAAAAAAAGAAATAAAAAAGGACTAAAAGATACTTGAATAAAGTTTGCAATAAATAGAACTTTCTCTTATGTGGTCACCCTTATTTTCTGTGACCAAAATCCAACACCTCAAAATCTTGTATAATAAGTACATATTGGACTTTGAAGATTGCCACCCGAACATCTCATGAAGGTGTTAGTTTTAGGTTGCCTACAACTCCAAGTTCAAACCCTTATAACTTCTATACACGGTGTCCAAATGATGAATTCTTTAGTGCGTTGGAAACGTCTCTTGATCTCGTGATGGATATTTAAAGAATAAAAACTTGATATATTTAAGAATAGAACTATCCTCCATGCTTATTTTGTGGGGTTTAGGTGTACTTATCTTACCCTTACCTTACCTTATAGATGGATGCTACAAGGTGCATGCACCACATGTATGCCCTGCATGGGGTTCTAAGGTGGAGGCTGCTAAAACCAACACTTTAAGCTATTGCACATATACATAGCTATGTGGTTGACATAAATAAATAAATATATATATATATATATATTAGCCTTTGCGCAAAACATAGGTATAATGAAGAAGAAATTTACTTTTAGCCTCAATTGAATATTCATGAATATTCAAAGTCAAAACTTCTAGCTTCCTTCAACCAATCCCTAGGCATGTGTATGACAAGCTTGCATATGATGAGGGCCCCACCTTCATTAACTAGAACCAAGATAACGTAGGTGGGTACTAGACCCAACCTAGATCAAAGCCCAACATGGCCACCTCTACGATCCCACCTGCTTCAGTTGTAGAACCGTCCTATTGCATCCTGGGTATTGACCCCCTTGTTGCCCACAACCAAACCCCTTGGCTTTGTGGGTTTCAACCATCCCCCCACCTTGAACTGACCCGAGATAGAGTGGAGCCCATCACCTACCCTATATGGAGGTAGTGGAGGCCGGTATGCGGTGGTGCCACTAATGGCACCTAAACCTATCACTCCGTGGGCCTGAGCACTCCTTTTCCACATGGAACGATTCAAGGTACTAGAATTATAGATGATTGAGAAGCGTTTATAGAGGTTGCTTTTGGGTGGGGTGTTGGTTTTAGCATCCACTACCTTGATGCTTTTGTACAACTTCCAAGCTTAAAGACACCGTGGAGGGCCAAAGAACATCACCAATGAACGGGGAGGACCGACCGCTAGTTATAGATAAACCAGTTGAGTTTAAGGAACAACCGGTCGAAGTTCATCAAAACTTTAGGAAAACTACCGATCATTTCCGAGGAATCCATGGAATATACCTTAAGTTAACAAAGAAAAACGGAAAGACCACACTTGGGAACACTAGCTAACACTAGGATTTGACTGACCATGCCCGGGCCGATGATTATGGGAGGGAGGGAGGGAGGGAGTATTGGGGGTGTTGTGTTGGAAGAGATTGTGAATGATTGATTCGGCTGGGGTAGGGGTCCACATAACGTGAGTTACCTCAACCGAGATTTGGCTTGATCTCATGTATGATATGCCTGAGGAGATCAGAGCTTGGTTTCCTCAAGAAATGACAAACCCTACACACCTTACACGGAGGAGGTACATTATATAGTAGAGGCCATCATATGATTTTTACAGTTGCCCCATCAATTTGCTGCTGCTCACCCTAAGTGAGCTGGTGCGATTCGACCCCTCCGCCTCGAAAGCCTTTTGAGGAGATTGGAGGCCGCTCGATGGGCCTCCCCTTGCCATTACTGCTGACTGTGTAAGGCTGGGCAGCCGGGTACACATACATACGTTACATACATACATACTCCATGAGCAAGGCAGCGAGGAAGCCAGCCAGCTGAAGTTAGTGACTTACGGGAGATGGATGGATGGATGCATGGATGGATGGCAAAATTGTCGCTTGCCAGTCGGTGGCTTGGCAGAGTGACAAGGGACGTTGTAGTGTGAGAGCCGGTTCACAGACGTCCCAAGTCCCAAGTCACTAGAGGTCAATCCGTGCAATCTCAGCCGTTGACAACATGGAAGTTGGGACTTACTGCTTCACACGGGTCCCAAGTCCCAAGTCTCAAGTTCCTAGAGGTCAATCTATGTAATCTCAGCCGTTGGGACCCTGGAAGTTGGGACTTGCCACTTCACATGGGTCCCGAGTCTCAAGTCCCAAGTTACAAGTCCCGAGTCTCAAGTCACTTGAGGTCAATCCGTGCAATCTTAGCCGTTGAGAGCATGGACGTTGGGACTTCCCCCAAGTCTCAAGTCACTTGAGCTCAATCCGTGCAATCTCAGCCGTTGAGAGCATAGAAGTTGGGATTTATCACTTTACACAGGTCCCAAGTCCTAAGTCTCGAGTATGACATGGATGCTTCTATAGCAACACTTCTTGGAGGTGAAGCTTGGGACTTGTGTTGAGGATTGGGTAGAGCAAAAAGCTACAGTCAACTCTCAGTATAGGTTCCCTAAATTTTTTGGCATAAAATAATCATAATCCGACTATAATAAACATGAACCACATTTTAATGCGTTCTTGAGGCTCAGAAATTGGGACTTGCTAGGATGAGTGGGACTTGGGACTTAGGACCCCATGTGAACCGGCCCTAAGGTAACGTGTGGTGCTAACCCGCCGCTTTAAGAGGTGAGTGTATTTACGATAATACGAGATTGATGAGTGTCTAGAAGTTTCAAATTGGCGATTGAAAAGGGGGATTCCATGGCACCATAGTATGTGTTATTTGGACTCCATATGCAAAATTTGTAAGGGTTCAAAATTTTATGGATAGATGATCCAAAACCATTCGGTAGCATAATCTCAAGGTGGTATACCTTCTCAAGATCAACATGTATTGAAAGTGCAAGATTTTTAGGGTGATGGTTTTGGGTGGGGTGTTGGTTTTAGCATTGTCTAAGTATCTTATGGCAAAGCTTGCCATTAAGAATGGACACCCAAAAGACACATGTCACAATGAGACTGGGCTTTGTCCTTGAAATGCATACACCATTCTATGTTCAATAAGTCAGTGAGCATCGCAACATGCAAGTGCTTATATAATCATCTAAAAAGCATAAGAACCTCCACATTAAAATTTCGTAACTTTTTGGTATCGTGGAACTTTGATTTCTGAAATTTGCAATAACAATCTTCAATGTTTACAACACTTGCTACTTGGTTGAGACAATTACTGAGATGCTCCAATGGGAAAAATTGTCGTGAAGTTTGAATGTGCCCCCAATAGAACCACATGAGGTATGCATGTGTTATTTGGCGTGTGGTTGGGTGAGGATCAAAGTACAAACATCATAAGGACGCCTGTTTGAAAGAGATTGGACTATGTCATCAGATTTTTATCAACTTCTCCAATACATTCAACAAGGAACACAATTGGGAAAGCCTATGAATACAATGGAGGAACCAACAAACATGCACTTCCAATAAACATAACTAAATTAGGGGAGGTTTGATTCCGAATCCGATTTTTGCAAACGTTGCATCGTTGAGTTACTAGTGCAATACAAGTTTCGTTGTGTAAATCTCATCGCTAGAAGATGGAGAACATGAAAAACAAACCAAAGAACACCCACATACCCTATTAAGGTATAAAAACTATAAACAATAAACGACCACTATCGGTGCACTAGACTAGGAATAGAATGATTCTTGTGTGGACCCAAAATGGCTGATTGTAAAAGCGGTGACTTAAAAAGGATGTAATGTCAAGTTGGATGCAGTGATTGACAAGGTAGGTCTTGCTCCACACCACGAGGGATCACTTTTAGATGTCATTGAGTTAATCATTTTGTGTGTATCTGTATGCAAACTAGAAGAACTTGATCCTCAAATTAGGGAAACTCTACTATACAAATAGGGGGTTTGACTTACTTGACTCTTTGGAAAAAATGTGACTAATCATTTACATGGAATAAAATTATGAAACAACTTGCATCCCTCATCAATTCCTCTACTCCCTCCCTGAAAAATGTTGCACAATTTCTCAAGCCACTCAACTTTCTGACCAAATCAGCTTATTTTCACCGTTTTTTCCGTTTTTTTTTTCCCTTCTTCTTTTTTCTACCTTATCATCTGACAAAGGGAGGGAGGTTTTTCCAATTTGAAGGAACCGCAGCCGCCTCACCTGACCACCTTCATCTCTTAATCCAATCTGGTCGGGTGACTGTGGCCATGGCCTTATTGGAACATGTGGGTCCCATACGATACACTTGCATGAGTGTCCTGGGGAACTTTTGGGCATAATCGGTCAAAACCCTAGTGCAACCGGTTAAGCATGTGTTGTTTGGTTTTTCTATGCTAATTTGAAGTATTTTTCTATAGAAAATGATTGGGAATTTTCTTTGAAGTGTCGAACTTCAACCGGTTATTCCTCAAACTCCACCGGTTCATCTGTAAGTAGCAGTTGGTTCTCCTCGTTCACTGGTTCCAATTCCCCAGAACTAGGTCTACCTATGCATTCAGGGTTTGGGCGAACCAACCCGTACACTCGTTCCTTGTTGGATCTCTAAACCATTGCTTCCAAGGAATCAATGTACATGTTGGTTCGCCCCAGCCTACATTGAGCCACTTGCAACAGTTGATTTGTACAAGATCTCCACGAATTTGGAGTTTCATCCACCAAAGTTGGGATGGATGGTCACAACACCCTCAACAACAATGGTATGTTACCCATAATTGCCTATCTATTGGCCACCCCGAAAATGGTTTTGAAGGCCTCTCTATCAATAGCTAAACTCTATCATGTTTGTCTTCACACTCAAAACTTCAATTTTCGAATTCGAACGTAAAGATGTTCACCACGTGTAGCCGGGGCATACTTTTTCCCCGACTAGTCCACTCCTCGTAGGACTTGAAAGACATGATTAGTGCAAGATGTTAACCAAGTCCAAGGTGTGTCTATAGCCACTTTCCTCATGATTTTGGGGTTTTACTAGGAACATTCTAGAGAGAGAAAGAGAGAGAGAGCTTAAATGGCTACCAAATCTCTTATCCACACATGTATTTTTGGTGCATATTCTTGGATACACCACTCAAATATAGGTGTCCACTTAAAATCATAATTAATTTAGGTGCACGAGGGAAGCTATGAGTGGTGCGCAGTGAGCAATGGGCGGTAAAGTCAAACATAGTAATTTCCAACAACTATCAAGATCATCAGCCAAATATGGAAACCATGTTTGTTAATTTTCTTCAAGTGTATAATATTAGCATTTCAATAATTGAGAACATAAGGGGGCCTATTACTATGAACTACTAGAAAAGTATTTAGTCGATTATTGAATTTTATTGCATGCAACAAAAGTAGATTAGAAATAATTAATGTCATCAACTGGCATTTTGAAACATTATGATGAACACTATATTAGCATCACTACTTTTGTTCAACAACACCAACAACTCCAGTAGCCGCATGACTTTATTGTAGGTATATGTTGGAGCTTGGGCATGAACTTGTCGTTGTCGTAATTCACCTTGGATAGAAATATGAACTCGTAGTACATGTGCTTGCAATACACCCATTTTCATTTCTTTCCCAAAGCCATGGAAGACAATTTGATGAAGTCTAGGCATTTGTATTATGTGATGTCACCAACTATGATATAGTACGAGTTATCCTCCTTTGGAGATGATGATGATCATCATTCCAAATCTTGGATATGGAATGGGAGTGACTCCAACAACATAGCATCCGTTCATAAGTCTGTCACTCTCCCATTTATTTTTTGTGATATGCTATCGGAGGTGTTGGATTATGATGCATCATCTTTGAAATCTCAAAGTTTGGTGGGCATTACAGTTAAGTGGCACAAAAAAATGTAATCGAGGAATGGGGAGTGTCCCAGTTGTTGAGGGCCTACAATGAGGTGCAAATGCCTCCCTTTGTTGCATTTGGAACATGGCGTACTCTAGCACCAATACCTTCTCCCTTGAGATATTGACTCCTATCTTCATCGGCCATGTATAGTACCCTATAGGCCAGTCCATAAAATGTTATTTTTTGTTTCAACTCATACAACGTTTTGATGTTGTCATGGAAAAACCAAAACCCATGCTTCACATTGTTGGTGGAAGGAACTTCTTCTTCATCTCTTTATATGTTGGAGCAAAGTTGCCATGTTTTCTAGTTTGCATTTTGGCATTGCACAAAGTCCCTATAAAGGCTTGCGATACCTCAAGGGAGAGAATGCAAGCCAAGGATAGAAGAAGAGAAAGAGAAGGAGAGAGGGAAAACGGTGTTGGTCTTTGAAGTATTAAATCATCATGGCTTGCCTTTTGTAACCAAGTATCAAGAAAGTGAGGTTGCTTCTTAACCAAGAGAAGAATAGGTGGGACAAAAATAGGCTTAAGTGCATATGATTCCATGAGACGTTTTCCACATTGTACCAATGTTCTATGGTAGGATGTCGTAGTGCACATTGCGATGTGAATCGTCATATGTTTCCTTATACCTTTTTGTAAAAATGCTCAATGAGGAGGGCGTATGAGACCACTCAAGGAGAAATATTTTTTTCACTTTGATTATTATAGCTCCTACAACTCAACTCCACTTCTTAAACTTGAAATAACAATCATTTGTGATTCACCAATGTTAACCAAATGAGATAATTCCCAAATTGTTTCAACAACCAAATTGTTTGTGAATATGGAAGTGCCCAATGTAGGAGCACATATCTTAAGTTGTCTAGGTGATAGATTTTCTGTCTATGGTGCATGTGTAAGATTTGCCTTGCCGTAGACATGCCTTACATGAATTATTTTCTCTCTACACACACTTCTATTAGTATATGAAACACACAATTAGTGCAAGATGATCAACAAACCCAAATTGTGCATGTAGCCATTTGTCTCATGGTTTTTTGGAATTCATATGACTATCTTATTCATTATCAAAGGGAAGATTCTCGTGTTTGTCAAGTGGTCATATACGTCCCCCCAATCTTGTTGACTATTGAACCTATATTGGTTAAAGTATTTTGAGCACCAGTCCAATCTCTTCCAAAAACGTGTCTTTTTTATCCACATCTCACCACACACCACTCAAATATTGGTGTGGTTGATTTAAGCACATGTATCTTATACCATTTTGGATGAGCATGGAGCCCTTTTATACTCCAACCAACATCCCTTCCTCACCCTCAAGTACATGTGGGCTTCGAAAGGAAACCAACATCATCTCTCCTTACTAAGTCACAATGGAAAGTTGCCCAAAGATGGTGATTGACCTTACATGACAATTTCCACAAGGAAGGGAGTGCGGTAAAGCAAACCCTCATTGCAAAATCGTTGTTGAAAGTGTTGTATGTAAGGGCCCCACTCGACATCTGCATAAGCTTTTAAAAACACACATTCAAGGCCGGGGCTAGACGTCTACTTGTTGAGATGGGACCCACCACCATTGCCTAAGGTGAAAATGTAGTCAATTCTAGTTTAGGTTATTTATTTATATTTTAGAATAGACTTGGCATTCGAATGAGAACTAGAGGATCCAAATTAATTATATATTCATACACTAAAGATTGATTGACTGTAAATCTACAAGGTCATGTTATCACTCCAACCTTTCTAACCTCGTTAACAATGGTGGGGATCCAACTTGTACACATCTGGGAGTGGAGGCACTCTTTGTGAACATCCTAATATACAAAAACAATTTGTATGTTTCCCAAGTGAACATAACAAGCAACAAGTAATTTGATATAGTCATTTGATTGCAAGGCCCAAGGTAAGATTACTAAGCAACTACATGATGGTGTCTTTTGATAGAAGAGGTTGCAATTCAAACACTCTGATCGTTTACAGTTGCTAATCACAAAGTTTACAGATCATAGCTTGAGTGTTTTCCATAAACATAGAATCCCGGAATTAAAGCAAATTTATGCTCATGTGATATGCAATGCAACTACAGTAACCTCCCGCTTAAGTACGCACCCGTTTAAGTACGCATCCTGGTTAAGTATGCATTTTTTGGCAAAAAAATTAGGGTTTAAGATTTCTTAGTTGAACATGTCGTGAATCGTCATTTGGTGTAAGTTTTTAAGTTTTTTTTGCATTTGGCTTTGAGGTCGACCGCTTGCAATTTGGGAAACCCTAAATCCTAAAGTACGCACCTACCAGCTAAGTACGCACAAACTGCGCATGTTCAAGTTGCGTACTTAAGCGGGAGGTTACTGTAGCTGGAATCTTAGATCAAACATATGCTTTGATACAAACACCGGTGTTGTGGAAAGCCCAAGATTTTAAACTGCTCTTCATCTATTTGAAGGGTATGATATCCCCCTCAAGATAGAATGTACAAGGGGGCTGTATGTAATGTTATGAGAGGTCCCTCACCCAAATCTTAGTACATTATGATCATTTGCATGTCGCATCAAATTTGAGAACGGGGCAAATAGAAGTGGAAGCTTCAAATCCAAATGGCTAGAGTTAGAGGAAGAAGATACATGAGAGGAGGATATGGGTCATAACATTATTCATATTCAAAGCACTGTTACATGGGACTCACAGTATTTTGCAGAATATTCTTCACATTCAGTCTAAATGTGAAGAATATTTCATAGAATATTGTCAGTCCCGCACAACATTGTTATGGATCCGAATATTATTATGGTGGTTTTACGAGAATGGAGGGCATATTGTATAGGGGGAGGTAACAAGGTTTAAGCAAAACCCCTCCTAGAGATAGGAACTTATGATTATAGCACTAAGAAGCCACACCGAAGTTTTGTGCAATTTAGCACATTGTGGTAGAGAATGCCTGAGGACCAAGGCATTCCGCAAATAATGGTATGTCCGAGGGTGAGAGCTGAGGACATGGCTGTTATTTGCGGAATGCCCTATTTTGAAGGTGTTATCAAGTGTAAAGTCCTAGATCAAATTTCAACCATTGGATGCATGCCAAGATCTACGGTTTATATTCCATTGTGTTTCTAGTCCCACCGTGATTGTGTAGGGTGACCGCTCTTACCAAACAAATAATTGAGGTAGGGCTTCACAAAGACACCGGGAGTAGGGCTGCCATGAGAAGGCAAACATGAAGATGATCAATGTGGGTCCAACAACATCGTGGGAGATATTAACGCCTTAAGGTAGATAGGTCTTAGACAATTCTTCTTCTTTCTTTTGATTAGCCTAGGATATGAAACACACAATTGGTACGAGACGGTTATCAAATCCAAATTGACGTCATAGTCACTTTCCTCATTATTTTTAGAGCTCACTTGAATACCTTATTCACTATCAAAAAGAAGATTCTCGTGCTCATTAAGCGGTCATATAGATCCCTCCAATTACGTTGACTATTGAGTCTAGAGTAGTTATCATATTTCGAGCATGTAGTCCAATCTCTTTTGCACAAGTATCTTTTGGTATTTGTTTTTAGAGCCACACCTAACCACATACTACTCAAATGTAGGTGTCCATTTAAGATCCATATTAAGATAAGTAACCGATTAGGCACCTATGCTTGAAATCTTACAATCGATCATGTCATCCATGTTTTTGGATCTGCAAATTTTTATTTAAAAGAAAAGAAAACAAATAGAATCCCCCCAACTATCATCTTCATAACATTATTTAGATCCATAACAACGTTCTGTGGGACGGAAAATATTCTATGGAATACATTCGGTATGAATACGGGGAAGATCCAAGAATATTTTGTGGAATTTTGTCAGTCCCACATAACATTGTTATGGATATTAATAATGTTATGGTAATTCACTTGATTGTGTTGACCATTTGCAATTAGTATGAGATGGCTAGATCCAAATCAAGGCCGTAGCAACTTTCTTCATAATTTGTGGAACTCATGTGGAAACTTTATTCATTGTCAAAGTGAAGATTCATGTGGTCTTTAAATGGTCATATCCCCCCCCCCCACCCCAAATCATGTTGACTATTGAGCCTACAATGGTTATAAATTAGTTATTTTGAGCTAAATCAACTCCTAATTGGGTTAAGAGACCCCGTGTTAATCATTTGAGCTATTGGGATGAATCAACAACCAACCTTTAGGGGGTCAGTTTTTCACTATTGCCCCCTCAATAGATATGAAAAAAACCCAACTAGTATGCATGATCTATTTAAAACTAGAGATTGTTCGTCCACAAAGGTGTCAAAAGTAATGATGAATTGTCGAAACGTGAAAACCAAGTTAGGTATCAAAACATATCTTGGTCATAGGATTCGAATTGAGGAAAGAAGATATTAAGGTAGATGGCTTTACATGGTTACTTTTCCCAACTAGCCCATTTCTCCTAGGATATAAAACATGCGACTAGTACATGATGGTTAGCAAAACCGAATCGAGGTCGTAACCACTCTTTTGTAAATTTAGAGCCCGTATTAATATAATATTCATCCTCAAAGTGAAGATTCTTGTGCTCATTACATTGTCATACAAGGAGTCCCCCCCCCCCCTCAAATTTTGTTGACTGCTGAACCTAAAATGGTTATCATATTTCTTTTAGCACGTAGGTCAACCGCTTTCAAACACATGCCTTTTTGGTGTCCGTTCTTAGATCCCCACCAAACCCCATACCGCCCAAATATGTAGATTGCCGATCAAGAGAAAGAACCAAACGAGGCACGTCTACCGTATTTGTCCCACATATTTGTCTTGCATTTTTGGAGTTCACGTTTACTAGGTACCTAAACTTTGCCAATGGATACTCGGGTATGACTAGTCTGCCAAAGCATTCCCAAGTCATGTGCCGGACTATGACAATGGCGACTTCATACTTTTGGCATAAAAAAAAAGGGGATGAAAATACCAACGCTCGTGTTCACATGCCAACATAGTTGAAGGAAACTCTTGAAGCATCATCGGTCAAAATCCGCGTGTTTCCGAGTCCAACCGGTTACATGTTGTGATGATCTTTTGGGTTTCCTTCATTAATTTTAGGTCTATTCCCCTATATAAATTCCCTCTAGGTTGATGGGCAATTCTCGTGAAGCCTTCAACGAGCTAGTTCTCAAACTCCACCGGTCCATGTGTGAACTAGTGATTGGTTCTCCCCATTCATTGATCTTCACGAAGCAATGTTTGGCTTGTGTTTGAACGGTTACGTTTGATGGTTTATAGGTGGAAGGTTGAAGAGGAGAACCGTGAGTCAAAGAGAGAGAGAGAGAGAGAGAGATGGGGGACGGCACGAGCTTCCTCCCAAGTGTAAGTATGCATTCATGAATTAAAATAAAGGGGAGGAACAACTTGTGGAGCATAACGTTTGAAGAGTCATTATGGATTTGAGGTCATAATGTATCGTCCTTGAAAGTGGCGAGGGGTACAAAAGAGTCGCCCAACCAAATTTTGGTTGGGTAAAGGGGCAACACAATCGTAGACCCCACTACATGTGGTCGGGATGCGGTCGGGATGCGAAACAATCATGTAGTTGCCGATCGATTCATTCTTACCCCAAAATATGATATCCAACCCATAGGCCTAAAATTGGTAGAAAGTAGATACATGGATAGATGGATGGATAGATAGATAGATAGATCACGGAGTGCAAAAGTTATTTCTTCTCCTAGTGAAATGTAAGTGGGGTTGAGGGCCCAGGGGTGGACTCTTCATACCATGTACGAACTAACGTGAGTGTAAGAAGTTTTATTATTTGAGGCATAGGCGTACGTAGTATATATAAGGGAGAGGTATTCTTTGTCTATAGCGTGTACTTCTAAAAAGGCTATTAAAAAGTTTGAAGTGAAGATAGATGTACAAAAGGGAGGCTTGAGGTGTAGAGAATGTTTTTGTTGACAATAGATGTGTTAGTTTCATCCAATTCACGTATTCATTCATTGTTTCCGATGTGGTAGTAAGGTCCAATGACTATCCAATCCATTCTTGTTAGGGTTTGCATTCAGGTTCTAGGTTCTTACAAACTGGATGTTCTTGGAGCGCTCATAGACTCCCTTGAGTTTTGCTCTCCGTGTTGTTGCTAAGTTATCATGCTCTTGTCTTCTCTTTGTTTGATGCAATCGTTGACTTACATGCTATGGATGAAAATTTGTTAAATGACTTTCTTATTGGAAAATGAGAGTGGATTTTATATGTAATAAAGGCCTATTTGTTTCATGATTTGAATTTTGTATATGTAACAGAGACATCTACGACACTAAATTGAATAGCTCAGTATAAATGCATCAATCCATTTTCTAGCTTGCCATTAGTATGTATGTATATATATATATATTTGTTTTATTTATTTATTTAATCTTATTTTCTCTTTAATCTTCACTTATATAGGGGGTTTAATCTCATAGTGACCCACACATGTCATTTAGGTTTCTAATGAAGAGTCCACCCCCAGGGTTGAGGGAGACGTGTGTTATTTGGAAACTTTTCTCTACACCCACTTGTCATAGGATTTATGTTGACTATTGAGCCTATAATGGTTAGCATATTTTGAGCACATAGATCAATCTTGTCTAAACATCTATAGTCGACAAGGTCCATTTAGCTGCTCACTAGGGTCATGTAATGCCGACATGAATGAGATCTATGTTTTTTAGGTGAATGAAGTTAAGGTTTACGTGATGGTGGCTTGTGTTTGGTCACCCTTATAAGAGTTTTCAGAAGTGTTATATCCAAGCTTAAGAATATAGATGAGCAGTTATGGGTTAACCTATAAATCGACTATGTGCTACCCTCGCTTTACCTTTTTGGAATTTGTAGCAATTTCCATATTCATGAATAAAATCAAATAAAAAAATGTGTCCTCCTTAGAATTTTGTTATGTTTGCAATATAGATAGATAGATAGATAGATAGATATCCCGCTATTACTCCTCCTAAATAGATGCAAACTTCCTTATTTTATGGGTTATAGATACCTCAACCTTAGCATGTCCACCTAAAAACAAACAACTTTAGGTATGCACCCACTTCCCTTAAGATATTATATGCACAATTAGCTAGTACAAGACAATTCACAACTCCAAATCGCGGTTGTAGCCATTTCCTCATAATTTACGGTGCTCATATGCATATGTTATTCATGATTACTGTGAGAATCTCCTATCCTTCTAAATAATGATGCTAGCAGTCCCTCAATAATTATAATAACTATTTAAACAAAATTTGGATAAGTCTATAACATTATTAAGTAGTGTGTGTTCGTGCATGTGGGCCTTGAGAATATAACCATGGGATTAATTAGTGCAAATTCAATCTACACTAGTTGCAGCACCCCATGGTTATATTCTTGGGGCCCATGTGAATGAACGCACACTGCTTAATAATGTTATGTAGTTATCCAATATTCTTTAAACACTATAAGTGTTATAAACACTTATAACAAGTAGTATAGACAAATCTTAACACTTAAGTGGCATTGGATTAAAAAAAATAGCACTTATATAAATAATGAAAATACACAAAGTTATGAATGTCATCATACAGCTATGTGTAATTGAAAAACAAATCTAAAGTAGTTTGAAGAGATTCTTGTACACATTAATATCCTATTACTTTTTGAAGCGTTCATATGTGTTGGATGAGAGAGGTCTACCATTAATAGGTTTTTTTTTCCAAGAATTGTTGCAAGGTCACTAATGCACTTTCAATATCCTTGAATCCTACTCTATCTATCACCACATCACCAATTTGCACATTGTCAACTTCTTCAATAAGTCCATCGTTGGTTGCATCATCTTTTTCACCAAACATACCTATAATTTCCTCCTCAATTATTCAATTTCATCCAATTAGCAATTATAGAGGTGAATTTGTTGAAGATGAGAGCATAATATTTTTCATTTTTAACACGTATGCAATTTTAACTATTATCAAAGCAATACATGGTCAAGGGTGGACTGTATTGGTTTGTAATTAGGATAAGGATCTCTCTCTCTCACTCACAAAGTGGGCCAAAACAATTGCAAATTCCACACATTAAATCGTTTATACTCACATTGATTGCAAATACTAACATACACCCTCACATGTCCTAGAGAGGTTTTTTTTTGCGGGGGGGGGGGGGGGTCACTGGGGGTGCACTTAGTTTAAATATTGTAATCCACATGATAGCATGAAAAGGGTCCATTCACTTTAGAGAAATGTAATAATTCAACTACTAATAAATACAATAGGTTTGAAAGAATACTTATGTAAAATACTTTGCATAATAAAGTTAGGTGTACGATGGAAGCCATGTATTGGAGAGTATGAGGCCATCGCTAGGGGTTTCACATGGGATTCTTCTTTGGTTGCTAGGGTTTCTTAGGGTTGGGCAACTCAAGCTTTATTGCATTGTCACTTCTTTTGTATTAAGTGAATTGAGTGGCAAACATTGAGATTGTGTGGAGGTTATGTCGGTGAAGGTGTGAGAATCATATGAGTTGTTGAGAGTGGCATGAGTTCTCTTCAGAGCTTTTAACATTAATAAGTTTCACTTGGCATATTTGAGATCTAATCAAAGTACACAAAATTAGTGGACATATGGTGGTACAATAACATGTGGTTCTCTCAATTTCGACTATCTACTTGAGGCTAATGGCATATTTGTGTTCTTTTGTGGTGTTATTTGTTGGGTTTTTGTATTTTTGCCAATGCAACACATATTTCAATGCAGAAGTCCAACTGAGAGAAGATGGAGAACAAGAGGAACTAACCAAATGTTTGTACATGAAGGACATCATGTCTAAAACTAGTCACGGGTAGATCACTTAGTGCATTAAAAAAACGACGTGTGGCATAATATAGAGAGGATTAAAATCATCTGAAATAAAAATTATAAAGGAATTCCAAATAATGAAGGGGCCATTAAATGTAGA
Organism: Polytrichum commune; assembly: GCA_950295325.1. Lineage (NCBI taxonomy): Eukaryota > Viridiplantae > Streptophyta > Polytrichopsida > Polytrichales > Polytrichaceae > Polytrichum > Polytrichum commune. Next base: position 32,531,126 of record OX485809.1, read on the forward strand.
CAATCCCATTATAAGTAAGTTAGATGGACATAAAACGTGAGCCATTATTTTTTGTAAAATTAATATAGGGGCTGAAGATAAGGATCCTAGAAGGTATGTTTAGTATGGTATGTAAATGGGTTTAGGACTCACGGGGATGGATGATAATTGGGAAATTTGTCTGTTCAAAATTACTTAAAAGAAATATAGAGTACAAAAAATTGCAGTGACTTGGACAATATAAGTAATGAAAGGGTGCAAACAAATGGGCCATTTTTGATATTTAAGCAATTATAGGGAGGCTTTAATTCAGCCCTTGAAGGTAAATAGCCCCAAAACAAAAAACCCCCAGCCGCACGTGGTGCACAAAAATGCCTTAGAGTGATCTACCCGTGAAACTGGTAACTTTTTTTGGAATTGCATAGAATTGCATGTTGGCTTTCTTGATGTATTTGCACTCTAAATCTTAATATATTTCATTGAGTTGACATTTCTAAGAGATGATCAAAAGATGAATCCATCAACAACAATCAAACATTTTTCTTGTCTTCAAAGCTCCCTTAGTTGTTTCTTTTGACGTTCAAGGGTCAATATCCACAATAGTCTTTGAACCATAATTAATTATTCCAATCTCCTATCAACAATATTTGAGTCCAGCACATGAAAATCATCCACTTTTGCTTCTTTTTCTTTTGAAGTTCTACACTAACCAAAACTCTATTTGATCGTGATTTAGCAAAGTCAAACCCCTTGATATCATCATGTCTTGATGCACCTTTGCAATGGTTGAAGTTCTGTATTATTTACTTAGTAAAGATAAAAACAATATGAATGAAATAGCATTGTTGTCCATCAAATGATAAATCTCCATATTTCACTCAAAATTAACATCCTAAGGGATGTTAAGTACCTATGAATGATTTGAACTTCTTGCCTTTTTTTGTTTGAAGGGCAACACTTATGAAATCTTTTGGTAGAGATCATCCACATAGACATCAATTTCAACTAGATAAAATTGTAATTACAAACCTATTATTTCACAACTTTCTCTTGTTTTCAAACTCCAAAATGATGTTTTCTTCCTATTTTGTAAGTGCATCTTTGCCGTTGCCCTTTTAAAAAGCAATGGATACATAACAATCACCACCGCACCCCATCATATCTCTCTCAAGAGTTCAAACTTCGCATTAAACATAGTTTTAAGGTGACCATAATGAAGAGGTCACTTCATTTCAATGTAGCACAATGGATGGTCATCTACCCCCTTCAAACCTCTTTCAATCGTAGAGAACACTTCTTCTTTAATTTTTCATGTTTAATATTAACCTTCACATCAATGCTTTATTTACACATACACACACAATTATCTTCCATATTTTGGGTATACAATATGTCATGTAGAGTGACGATTGGTGTTATAATGTTGATGCCTCCACCCCTATAGGTTTAAGGCCCTTCCACATAGCATTCCACGAGTTCTTTCACTACTTTGGAGTAGGAATTGGAGGGAATTATGGTGGCACTAATTGGAGGTACCATAATATTGTTTTGTTACAAGGCAACCCTCCTCAAAGCCTTTAAAATTTGAAAATAAAGAGTACAATTTTGGGTTGATGTAAATTATCTCATGTGAATGAGTAGTATAGCAATTTAGCTTAACCCTTTATGGCCCCAAAAGCCCACAAGTTGTTTTTCAAAAAACAAAAACTCTTGAAGTGTTAACCCCTATTATGAAACTCAACTTCGCTTTATGAAATAGTCAAAACGATCACTCTCAAGTGTAAAATAAGCATCCTATCATTTCATGTATTTTGAGGGCCACTTTACACAAGAGCCAAGGGTTGTGACCATGTAATTGTGAGAGTCCTTGATTCTCATGCAAAGGCCATACCACGGACATAATTTGCCGGAATTTGCGTGAAACCTACCTCTTGGAGGTGGGCCTAACGCATATTCCGCCAAACCCTGAAAAATATTTATACTTTGCTATGTAGGAATCATCCATGGTGATTTCTTTGGGTTGTTCATAGGTTTCCACCTTCTAGTGCGAAGTGAACTTAGACGGTCGTGGTCTTTTTGACCAATGAGATATTTGAGATTGCAATGGTCACGGGCCTTTAGTCTTGTGTGTGAAGTGTCCCTAAAACCCACAATTAAACTTTGACGCATGGGGTTTTTTTTCCAATCACCATGTTGTTTTTTAATGTGTGTAAAATAAAACGGTCAGTCCCATTTGTGTAGCTTGAAGTTTCCATTGTGATATGCAATTAAAATTTCCCAAAAAAATTTGAAGAAAGAAGGGGAAAACAAAAACATAAAAAACTTAGAAAACTAATAGTAAACTACATATAACCATGTCATGCTAAAAAATTCCATAACCCTTTGAGGTTTTATGGTTGTTGTGCTTGGAGCCCATAACGCACAATACCCAAGAAGGATTTTGTCTCTAGATCATGTCACATGGATATTTGCGCCCTTGTAGATTGTGCTCGGGCCTTGGCCAATTTTCAACCAACTCACTATATAGTTACTTACCTAACTCATGTAAGTACAAATGCATGACATGAGGGGTTACGTTTTGTCGGTGGGGTCCCAAAATATCCAAGAAAAGTTACCATACTTTTACCATACTATACAATATAGGGTTTTCCAAGATTATAAGTTTTGAAATGAACAATAAGGGTGCTTTTGTCACTCTTCTCAATGGGTTGCATACACTTGAATGGTGTAAGGTACACATGCCTAACTTGGTTCCTTGCCTTAATCGGACACCTGTATTTGAGTGGTATGTGGTTAGGTGTGGCACCAAGAAGGGATACTAAAGAGAAACATGTTTAAAAGAAATTGGATTGCATGCTCAAAATATGATAACTATTAGAGGTTCGTACCTCAATATAATTGGGGAGGGGGGGTTTCTGTAGGATTGTTTAATGAGCACATAAGTAGTCCTTTTAATTATGATAGTAAGATATTTTTATGTGTTGGGAACATTATGAGGAGAGTGGCTACGACCTCAAGTTGGATTTGCTAACCATCTCATACTAATCACGTGTTTCACATCATAGGAGAAGTGGGCAAGTTGAGAATCCAAATCGAACCCAATGGGATATCCCTCACAATCCTCAAAGCTCATATGAATATTTAATTCATCATCAATATATATATATATATTCATTTAAACTCTCTAAATCTAGTCAACACAATCAAGAGAACCCTAACCCTAATCAAGTCACATTCCATAATAGGCTCTTTATTTTGACATAATAAAATGGTTTTCCTCTCAAGTTTTGCAATGTGTCAATCCTACCTTGGTTGAGACCCTCTCGAGTCCTTTGTAATCATATTGATCATGAGGATGGACACCCTCCAAGCATCTAATATATAAACATTTGAATGTTCCAATGTCTGAACATTTTAAATTGCCCACAAATGCAATATTGAACCCATATAAATTTTGCATATTGTATCCAGATTATGTGTTTTTAGTGCATTGGAATGCTCTTAATCTTGCATACAGGAAGAAACATTTATTTCAATAAACATAACAATAGAAATCATGGCTAGGACTTATTATGTTGGTTTTAGGTGTGGTGATTATAAGACACACATCTACCTTAGTGAGGAGGCATCCACTTTCCTCACTCGCGGGAAATTTAAAAAACAAAAAAAACAAAAACAAAAACAAAAATACAAACCAAAAAAAACATGGTCATGCAAAGTGCACTTCAAATGAAAGTGTGTCCGTATTCAATTCCATCACACAAAGCAAAGCCCGGGCCCTCATCACCCAAACCGGGTCAATTTTATATGCAACAACCAAAGCAATGATTCAAAAACACACACATTCACTTAGAGATCTCGTGTCAACCACCAACCTCAAAGTGGATGAGCACACATTTCTTGTTCTTAGGACATGCATTAGACCTAAAGTTTGCCACTCCATTATACTATTATGTTACTTTTGCATTTTATTTTATGTATTTATGTGCTTAGAGTGTCCCCACACGTTGTACACGAAGTACTAGATTAAGTGATGCAAAGGGCTATTGAATCAGATAATTCTACTTTAGCAAAGAAGGGGAGTCTTTCTATATGTTTCATGTGATCACTTTAAATTTTGGGTTTCTTGATCAAAACAAGATAATCTACTATATAACGGAGGACATGGTGGTGGTGGCAGCCATTGTCGGATTGTTCTTCAATGTTGTTCATCGTTTCTCAACATTGTTGCATGACCACCGTTTCGTAAAGATGAGGGCCCACGTGTGCAATGGACTGGGATGGCACGGGTCAAACTAGCAAATTACAACACGCAAGGCTCTACACAAAAAGAATTGAAGCTAAAATTCTATTTGGTCAAAGATTGTGAGACATTGATACTTGATTTTCTTACAAAAGAATAAAATATCTTCCCTCTATAAGTTGCATATATGAAGGGACGGAGTAGATTAGAGACGAGAGAACACCTCTAAATTGGTGATAATGAGGATGAGAGGGTGCCTACTCCATTTAATTTCACTTGTAAAATGTTTAGAGGTGCCCGTAATGGGAGAGTGCGGTTGTGTTCTTAGGGCATCTCCATCACCATTGTTAAATCTTCCTCCAATTCTTATGCCAAAGCGGCGGTGGAGGAGCTTGTGGAAAACTAGGTGGAGGGCCCTTAAAAAATCCACATTAGCAGGAGCACCACCGCAACAATACCAATTGATACTCTAGAGATAATGCTATAGTCCCAAACTGTGCAAGGAAATAATGTGTGTGTGTGTGTGTGTGTGTGTGTTGTAATATCAATAAGTAATCATATAGGGCTATGAAGATGGCTCTATCAAGCATTGAAAGAGGTTTGATTGGTGAACACGATCCTCTATATTGCTACACCAAATTAATGCAATCTTGTTATGTTGGTCTTTGTATATCTACATTGACAAGATGTGGTAGGATGCAGTGGTAATTGTTATGCCTCCGGTCACCCTTATAATTTTAGAGGAAGTAGATGTGTAACAATCACCACTAAATGCCATCACATCTCCCAATCTCCACATTGGTAAATGTAGGTGTACACAGACTAAAACGAAGCAAGCACTCTATTTGATGGTTGGAAATGAATAGTCCAACCTCATTCAATGCTAGAAAGTGCTCCCTTCATAGCACTTGAGAGAGAGGGATGCCAAGTTGCCAACCCCGTGGACTTCATAGCACTTCAATCTTTATATGGAACTTTTAATGACCACTTCATTGATATTAGCATACACATTTTTTTTTTAAAAAGATTACGTATTAATTAACATTTGATATTATAACATCGCATATGCCACTACATTTTAGGGCCCCTTCAACTGCTATTCCTAAAGATCCCTTTACCTCTGCTTCAATATGCAGTTTGGAGATATAAATAAAATTAAACTAGTAACCACCATGCAAATAAAATAACCAAAGATGTTTGTAATCTATTTAGCAAGAGAGACAGAGCGCATACAAGCATATCTCTCTTACATCAAACATAAAAGCCTTGAAATATCATACACTTTATAACTTGTTATTTTATGTAAATTGACATTGAATTATTTTTTTTAATTTCAAATTATAAATTAGTGTAGTCCAAGTCATTTGAGATGAATTGGTCACAAACCTACTTGGGTTTAAGTTTTTACGTTGGATTAATGCGATGTACACTTGTATGCAATAATTTTCTCTCTCCCTCAATGAGCGCCCTTCATTCTAGATGTTGAGATTATGAACCTTAACCCCTACTTTCCCAAGCAACACATTTTGGTTGATGGATAATTTCATCCCTACATTAACCATGCCTAACTCATTCACGTGCATGAGCCTTGCAATTAGAGGATGATTAGAATGTCGAAAAAATGTCAAAGTAGGAAGTGGTCATGTTTGTGTTGTGTTAGGAGCTCATGTGAGGGTGTTGACTCTAATCAATGGGTGAAACTCAAATGCAAACTTTGCATGAACATTAATGATGTTTATGTTGGTAGAAAAAGAAATATTTCTTGATGTTCATGTAAAACCAACCTTTGTGCTCACATTGACTATTCAATTTAGCATTTGCACACTCACTGATTTTAGGGAATACTTTGCATGAGATATGGGAAAATTTGATTATTTTTATAAACAACTGAAAACATGCCTATTTAAATGCCATCCATCCATACAAGGACACGGAGGACCCCAAAAAAAAAGAGCTTGACGGGATCTCTTGGGTGCGCTATTGGAACCAAAAAAAGACATTTTTGCTTAAACACACTAAGCACGTGTGACTAAGGCAACCTTAGGGGCTTTTGTTTTCTAGTGCATCTACCTAGTAATATCATTGTGGTATACAAGCTCATTCTCTCTCCAAATGTTGTAATATTTCCCACCCATTTAACATTTGGACACTCTTTGATTTAGGGAATTCTTTGCATGAGATATGAGATTTTTTAAAATTTTTTTGGTAAACCATTACTTCAATATCAGTCAACTATACAAAGCCACCGGGGACCCCAAAAAGAGAGCTTGGAAGGCTCTCTTGGGTGCGCTTGGTGGAACCAAAAACTACCTTTTTGCTTAAACTCACTAAACATGTGTAACAAAGCCAACCTTAGTCGCTTTCATGTTCCAATGCATATGCCTGATATTATCTTTGTGGTACAAGAGCTTGTTCCCTACCCAAAATGTTGTAATATTTCCAATCATGTCGTTGTAGATGACTACTTTATTTGCCTCTTTGCGTGTAATGTCCCATGCAATTTAAGCATAGTCAAGGATGCTATGCCAAATCATATGTGGTGCTTTTTTATATCCCACCTATTGTTTTTGAAGGTAAGATCATATTGTTCCACCCAAATAGTCCACGTCGTGATCCCTCTCAAAAGCAACTACACTTTAGAGGCTTTGTAAGATAAGATGGGGATTTTTTATTTTATTTTCCCTAGAATATCCCATGTTGCCTACCAAGTGGTTTCCATGGCCTTTTTTTTGCCTTGGTCTTGCTTTCATGGTATTAATAATACCGATGGAGAAATCCCATGCCTTGCATACAATCCTGCAGTCCCAAAATCTATGTGCAATAGTTTTCGAAATATCAAACATTTGTCATCTATGTCCTTCGTAAATCTTGGTCTCTAAGAACTAATTGCTATTGCTTTGTAGCATATTGACCAAATGAAGGCCCTTTCCTTTCGGCTACATGCTCTATGCCACAGATTTCCCCATTTAAAGTTAAGCCTAGAAGTAATGATACCATGGCATTTGGTAATGATCAATATGGATTGTGGAATTTTTTACTAAAGGAGATTCCTACTTAGGGCGGAGCTATAATTTGAGTAATCATCCCATGAGCTCCATTTAAGCCACATGGGATCCATCCCAAGCATATCTCCTTTCCTAGTGTACACATATACAATAGTCTCCCACTTAAGTATGCACCCATTTAAGTGCGCAATTTTTTTTGACACAAATCAGGGTTCATATTTTATTGTTTGAACATTTCATGTAGAGACATTTGCCGCGAATGCATAAACTTTTTACTCTTGATATACTTGATTTAGTCACCGATAGGTGGTTCTTCTTCTGAGGTTGTCGAAGCTTGTCCATCAACATCAAGCCTCAACGGGAAGGGGACCAAACAAAACCAACGGCTTTGTGAGCACCCTAACTTGTATTCTTTAGAGGTGTGCTAGATGGGTATCAAACCGTTACTTTTCCCGACTAGCCCAATTTGGAACACTAACGATATGAGTAAAGTACCCACCTACCAACTAAGTGTGCACCAACGGCTCCGGTTCACAGTGTATACTTTAGCGGAAGATTACTATACTAGGTCCTCCCCCTTTAAATGTGGATCTTGAAGTTCTTTCAAAGATCATTTCGAGCGTACCAACTCAACCCTTCAAATGGTATAAAAATTTCACCTCCAAGAATTTATTTATTTATGTTGAGATAATTGAAAACTTTATTTCAATGCCAATCAAACCAACATCAAGGTCACTGTGGACTTGAGAAAGAGGACTTGGTGGGTCCTCTTGGGTGTACCCAATGGAACCATAACAACCCCAGTTGGGTAAACAACATAAATGTGTATAACTACCTCCAAGAAAGATAGGTGGGATCCCTTTTAGAGAGAGAGAACTGTTGGTGCTTGTGTGAACAAGGGATGCTACACCTTGATCATAGCCGCGAGCTCATATGTGAACGCGGAGCGGGTTTACTAAGCATGGCTATGGGACATTCCCTTTTAGAATCGTATATCCACCATGTCTACTCATCACTTTCAAGTGGCATCACAATAAAAATTTACCTTCAATAAAGATAGGAAATGGAAGGATGAGCAACCTATAAGGTAATAGTGTATAAATGGATATGTTCTAACTTTGCACCCACTTCTTGTAGGATGAGAAACAAGCAATTAGTGCGAGATGATTAGCAAATTCAAATTGAGGCCATAGTCATTTTCCTCACAATTTCTAGAGCTCATATGATCTGGGATCTGGTTCATGAAACTAAAGATCATGTTTCTTTTTAAATGATATATAGACGGTCCCAACTCCATCTATAAAATGGTCAAATTTGGCATGTATTCCAATCTCTTTTAAACACATGTCTTTTTGGTGTCAATTCTTGGATTTACACTTAACCACACACCATTCAAATATGGGTGTTTGATAAAGATAAGTAACCAAATTAGGTCAAGTTGTCATAGACTAATAAGTTACAAAGTATGTAAGGACCCACATTATTTGCTTAATCCCAAAGAAAACTACCTTTAAGCACAATGAAGTTTGTGGCATACAACTTAAACTAGTTCAATATAAGGTATGTGGGTGTTATTTGGTTTGTTTTTCATGCTCTCCAACTTCTACCAAATAGATTTACACAACATAACTAAGTTGTGCTGCAATAGCAAATCTATGATGCAGGGAGCAAGCAAGGTCAAGTATCAGGAAAATTGCTCCAGTATACTAAAACCATAAATTTGTTGGTCAAACGCCTAAAAGTAGTAGCAAAGTGTTGTTTAAATTAGATTTTTTTTTCATCCCACCCTTTATTATTGTGTCAGGTACCCAATTATCAAAAATCAAGATGAAATCTTCAAAACTTTTCATTAAAAGTACTACTCAAAAGGTGATGACTAAATTTAGTTTTGGATGTAGATTTCATGACCTTAAATATTCAGAGGTTGGAATTTTTCCATATTTCTTGAAGTCATTATAAACTTCAGAGTACCATTACAAAAATTTGTAGGAAAAAAATCAATTTAATGTAATTTCATCATTTTTTAAACAAATTTTAGACAATTACATGTTCAATATATCTACTTGCACACTATTTGCACCCTCTTCTAAATTATGTCGACTTTTCTTGAATTTCTTTTGTCAACATAAATTGCTTGGCTTTGTAAATCAATGTGTTTTCCAAATGGTTATGATTTCTTCCTTCACAAAATTCAAAGTTAGTATACAATTTTGAATCACTTTCACTTAAACCTATGTAGGGTAATGAAGTTGTGTACTTGACCGTGCTTGCACCCTGCAACATAAACATACATCAACCCCCCCCCCCCTCATGATGTAGTTATGGTGTTCAGAAGCGCATGTTTGTTAGTTCCATAACTTAATACAAGTCACCCCAATTGTCTTCACTATTAGAGTGTGACATTGTTGATAAAGATGGAAGATATAATCCACACTCTTTTAAATTAAGTCTATTTATGATTCTTTGATTCTCACCTAACCACACACCAATCGAATAGAGGTGTCCAATTCAGAAAAGTGACCGAATAACACCACCACACCAGAGCAAATTTTAGTGTGCACTTGTTCAATACCATCTACTTTGTGTCCCCCTATATAATGCTATCATACTTTTAGATTTAGTGCAACTTACCACTCCATTTTAAGCTGTGAAAATGTAGTTCTATCAATAAATCTCTCTTGTATTCCATCACTTTATTTTTAAGCAGAAAAGAAAGTTGTCTCAATACCAACATACTAAGTGCACCATTCTGTATCTCCAAACAAATTGGAAGTTGTTTCACCTCATACTATGTTTTTAATGGCATTGAGCACCTTGGCTTTGAAAACGTGTGTTTCAAGGGTGGGTTAATTATATGGGTTTGGGCCCATAAAACTTCAGTTCCAAAACACCCCTCAATGGACTTTACTTTTGAACTCGAGATTGGACTTGAAAGCTTGAAAGTTGATTTCTCAAACTAGGAATAGTTTCATAAGTTGAGACCAACAAGAATTGATGACAAAACAACTAATGGCGCATGCAAGGTTTTGGACCCTACCGTGAACTCACCCTAAATCACACAACGTTCAAAATTGACAATTTTTTATTTTTATTTTTATTTTTTTGCATTAGTTTCCTAATGTGGATTTGCATGCACCATCCTTTAGGGCTACTGGTGGGCTTGCATTAAGGTCCAGGTCCAAATTCCTTGGGGGTCTAAAACACCCTTTGATGGACCTTGCTATTGAACTCAAGTCTTACCCCAAGCTTGAACATTAATTTCTCAAGCCAAAAGTATTTTTCTTTTAAGTTGGGACAACTAAAATATGATAGGAAAGTGATGCCACAGTACTGCCACTTCAACTTCTCATACCTTGGGACCTAAACCCTAGTGTCAAACCCTTGGGTCCAAAAAAACCTCCTTCTCAATCAACTTTGGAACGCTCGACTTTGGACTGTCTTTGGTCTTGCACCCTAATGTAAAACCCACCCTAAGGTATGCAAGTGAGACTCAATTATTATTTTCTTCAATATAAACCCATGTATTTGGTTGGTGTGTGGATTGGCGGGGACACATAATAGGCACCCAAAAAGACACAGACATGTTTGAAAGAGATTGGACTACGTCTTCAAATCGCATCAACTACTCCACACTCAGTAGTGAATATCACCACGGTCGGGAAGGACCTATACATACCCAGTTTCAAAACAATCAACAAACATGCACTTCCAATAACCACAACGAGCTCGGGAAAAAGACCCGATTCTCGCTCACGCTCCATGCATCGACCGAAGATTTGGCGACGCGAAACGAGCTCCGCCGCGATGCGCAACGAGCGACGCCGATCCCTTCGGGAACATGAGCCTCGAACTCGAACCAAATAAGTGGTGGGACTCCCCCCAATCATCACTCGACGCCATGTAGGCCGACAAGCGCACGTGCGGCTCCATCATGAAGAGAGGCCGCGCGAGCTTCCTTTTCCCCTCATGATCGAGCGCAACATGGCAGCAATGCGATGAGTCGTCGCGACAAATAAACCGAGGTTTCCAAAATATACTCATGAAATGATGGGCGGGGGGGGGGAGTCAATGCGTACACTCACCCATCATGAGCAAACGCCAATCTCACGATCGATTCATGTATCCCGGAAACTCAAACCTAAACACCCCTCTGACGCATTCACATCCGATGTTCCCTGCGTCATTGGCATCTGCCCCAATCATAAACAACTTCTTATCCAAAGGTTTCTGGAACAGGGAACAGCTACTATGACATATACTACTTATAAATATATATGAATGATCATGTCAACGTGTGATGTGCTCTCAACTTTGAAGTTACAGCAGCATCAGCAAGCAAGCAAGCATCGACTGTCCTGCTTCGCATCTCATGATCTCATCGCACTAGATTGCTTCGTTAGCGTCGAGTACGAGCAGCACTAATGCGTTCCCCATCTCGCATGCGATCCGGAGTCTTGATTGTCGAACCCTAAACTGGATCCAAGCACGGTTTCAAAGCGCGCACACAAACTAGAATCATCTACTAGCCATCAAATCGAAATTGAAATCGCGTCGTGTTGCAATGAAACCGTGGTCGTTGATGTGAATCCATAACTAATCGCTGCTCGTGTGCTTCCGACGATGCTCTTGTGCTTCTCGGTTCATTCGTGACCTTCAGTTTGTGTGCACGAGGTAGATCGGTTATGTCTTGAGGAGGTGGTCGTCTTGTTGCCATGGCAATTCGTCATCCACTAGATTGTTTCGTTAGCGTCGAGTACACACACGTGTGTGTTTCCGATCTCCCGACGATCTAGAGCACATGCAACCATGCAACCATGGTTTTGGAGCACATGCAGTTAGAATCGTCTACTAGCCATTCAGTCGCATTCCAATAATCACGTAGTTTTGGTGAATACTTAACTCATCTCTCATCCAAGTGGCAAGTGCTTCCAACATCGCTCTTGTTTGTGCTTCTCTATCCGTTTATGTGCTTCTCTTAGGTACATGTTTTATGTGTAGATCGGTGAGGTCTTATAGAAACAACTTGAGAAGATGGGTGTCTTGTTACTATCGTAATGCATCGTCCACTAGATTGTTTTGTTAGGATCAAATACAAATATAGTACTTATGTGTTTCCAATCTCTAAGCTATCTAGATTGACTACTGAATCCAACCATGAATTTGCAAATGCAATTGGAGTCTACCATCAAATTGCATTCCAATCATAAGGTAGTGCTAGGAAATACTGATCACTCATCCGAGAGCAAAAGGGAACTTATCACAACCGGTCACATGTTTTCATCCATGAAGGTGGAAGTTTATCCATACTCTCCAGATTTTGTCCACAACTTGATTGGTTATGATCGATAACCGGCTCGAGGAGGTGGATGACGACTCGCCACTTCCACAGTTTGTTATCCACTCTCCTCTTGATTGTTATCTGGTCCATAACCGGTCGCTCATCCAAATGGAGAGCACTTCCGATAACTAACTACACTAGTTAATTATCCCAATTGGTGCATGTTACTATATGGAGTTACGCAGCGCAATGCTATTTTACTCACGAGCTCAATTTTTAGTATCAAAAGTTCAATATTAGGTTGTTTGGACATTATAGAACGTAAATGACTTTTCTTGACAAATTATTACATTCTCAATAAATAGTTATAGCATTGCATAACTTTGTATAGTAAGACACGCTAATTGGGATAATCAGTGTAGTATGGGCATGTGCAGAGTGTGACCCATATCTCGCCTTGGGTAACTATATAGTGTGGCCCACAATAAACACCATCGTGCATGAAAACAATGTGCAACCTACATACACTTGTTGTGCCCCCATGATATATTCACCTCCTTCACCTAGGTTGATAGTTTGTCGCCCTTTCAAACGTACAACATTCGGCCAATAGAAACGTTGTACCTTGCAACATGGACTTTAGATGTTTAAAGTCGTGGATTTGTAAACAGTGTGCACCCAAAGCATTATCCTCAATGGTTTTTATTGAAGAAATAAGTTGAATAGTGTGGCCCACAATATATACCATCATCAATGTGGCTGGAAATCAAGCCATTGAAATGGCACAAAAAAACAAACAAACAAAACAACCTTATTTGTGACTTTATGGGAAGGGAAGAAAAAAAAAAAAAAAAAACACTTCCTAAGCATAAATAGAATGCATAACATTATTCAAATCCATAACAACATTTTGTGAGATTGACTAAATGTGGAAAATATCATGGAATGTTCTCTTGAATATTGTCAATATCACAAAACATTGTTATGGATCTTACTAATGTTATGTAACTTGTAGCTCAAATAAAACATATTGCCAATAGACTACTACATATTGGTATATTTTGGAAGACTTAGGATCTTAAGTGGTCTGTCTTCAAAGTGTCTCTGTTCCACAACAAAAGTCTCTCTGTATCCAGCTTAACTAAAAAAATAAACTAGTTTACGAACACCGTAATTTATGGTCCATTTTGAGCAAACATGTAGTCAACACTTTGAACATATTATTGGATTTCAAGTTGCATCAATAAAATAATCAGAGAGTCTAGGTAAATATGCTCATAAATACATTGCAATCAAGTGTAAGTTACCTCTCCAAATCTCATGAGTACATCAACTTAACTAATATAATATGTATGATAAGTGCACCCAATCGTTTGGACCATTTCCCATAAATGACCCCTCTTCTTTTTGAACTAAAACAAACGTGGTTTGAACATGAGAGCTTAGAAACGTTTTGCATACACCCACTATCAACACTTTGAACATTCACGCCTCATTCCAATCGCATTAATAGAATGGTTAGAAATACTTTGAAACCGATTGTAAGTTACCTCTTTACATCTCATGTGTAACCACTTTTAACTAGATTATGTACGGTGATTAATCTCAATTGTAACCCTTCCTCAAAAGTGACTCGTCTGTTATCTTGCCAAAAGTGAACATGATTTGAACATTGAGAATTAGGGTTGGCTTTAAACACAAATGTAACCAACACTTTGAGCATTCATCTCGGGTACTTCACTTGTGAAGTATTACAAATAGGGTGAGACTAAATATAGGGTACTTTTTTATTTGTGCAAGCCAGTTTTTTGAGAAACACACAATGTAATATAGCATCACTCCTATTCACATATTGCATCATAAATATCATACGGTATCATGTAATATCATGTAGATTTTTCTATAGAACTACATGTAAGGTAATGTGTTTACGATGGTACAAATCTTGTAGAGGGTCACAAGGTTTTTCCACTCATAATCTCAACTTTTGAGCATCATTTAGTGGTGTTCTTGTAGTGCTTTTATATTGTTTAGTAGTGTTCTTGTTCATTATGTTGTACCCCCCCCCCATTGTCAGTTACCTCAATCCCTTTTCATTACTATATTCCATCCTATATCGATAGACTTAACAATATAAGGCGACCCATGTCTTATGTAAATGGGTTGCCTTACGTTTCTTAGCCGGTTGGTAAAGGATGTCATAAACCATCATACATATAGTGATTTTTAAACAACACAGAAGAGACATTCTTTGAATTAATATAGGGTTACATATAAATGGAAAAAAAATTTAAGTTTAAACTATTAAAGCTTATTAATGTAGTGTTTGATGATTTAGAGAGAACCAAAGATGTGTTGAAATCCTCTTTCAATCAACAATATGACCCCAAACCCTAAATACAGTGGATTTAAACATACCTAGTAACTATGCTCATACACTCAAAAGGACAATTTCCAGGTGTGGTTTCTATGTTGGAAATAATTAAGATCCATGACTACACTAATCATCCCATTTGGTGAGGGAGGGCTAATAGTGCATGTGGAAAATTAAAGAAGATGATATTGAATTTCTTTACAGTATGAACTTAGTGCCACCAACAAATTTAGGAAGCTTTGTTCATCCCGGTATTATTCAGTGAAATACTATTCATATGAACATTATTTACTGAAAGTACTGGCATTGTTTGTCTTGGCACTATTCACTAACAAGCATGTGTTTGCATATAATTTTTTCAATCTCTATACAAGCACCTTAGAACACGCATTCATTTTTCTTGAAATATATATTAATCAAGCATGTATTCACAAATTTAGTATCACTAAGTAAAAGATGTAACCCTCACTAATTTTGAGACCATGCACAATAGTGTGTGTTTTGGAAAGTAGTGCACTAAATATGATATTTAGTGTCATATGATATTTAATGTCGCTATGGTAACTTTTCAGATGACAATTCTTATAGATAAGTGAACAAATATTATCATGGATGATGGATGAGTTTGTCCATTGGCCAAAACCCCCAGGGAGTGCACTATTCAAGTACTGTATTTATACACGTGGGTGCACAAAAGGGGTATTATTTAAAACAAGCATGTACAAAATGTACGTACAAGAGACATATTGCTATTAAGCAAGAAGTAGATATACATGAGGCTATAGAAAAATATATGTAAAGTGCGCATTTACGCGTTTACGCGTTCAAGTCAGACCTGGACCAAGAATCATGTGTTTTTTCATCCACTAAGTAACGACTTTATAACTAAAAATCTATGATTTGATATTATACATATAATAGGGCCATATTTTTGCATTTCCAAACATTTGTACACATGTTATATACAATTTCTGTATTTTTTTTTGGACCCTTGTGTATGTATGGAAATGTATTTTGAAGCAATGAGATTTGTAAGTATATTGCTTGATTTTAGCAAAAATAAAATGTATACAGGGGTATTTTAATAAGGGGCATGCACGCACGTGATGCTTGGTTTTAATGAATAGTGCACTCCCTGGGCCAAAACCCTACCTTCTCTTCTCAGCAACTTGTGATGAAATATTGTCATGGATGATTGAAATTTGGATGAAAAGTCACTTCATAAGTGACAGTAATTGCAACATTGTAAATCTATAATCCCCCAAAACATTTACAAGGAATGACAAATAATGTTGGGTTAACAACTTAACATTTAATGTTAGCGACACTACACCGCAGTTTACAACTAATGTTGAGCGAGACAATCACAATTGGTGGCACTAAATATCATATTTAGTGTATCAAACACTCTAATTGGGATAATCGGTGTAGTAACTTTGAAAAAAAAATTAAAATTACTTCACCTTAAAGGACATAGATGTTGAGTTCTAGATTGTTAAAAGTATCATTTTCCTATCAACTTCCATAAATTTTTTCAATGTGAGTCCTCCTTAACAAGCGAGTCTACAAATATACACATGGAGGAGATATTTTTCATATATCTCTTCAAGCAAGGAAGAACATGTGATCATTGAATAAGAAAGATTATCTTGACTTTGTTCATGAATAAGATGTGCATATGAAATTCCAAAAATTCTAAGAAAGTTCCTATTGCGGTGATTGGGAAATGTTAATCCACTTGCACTAATCGCATGTTTTATATCCCAGGAGAAGTGGCCAAGGCTACACACTCACCTCTTTAAGTTGGTCCCCACAACTATTACCGAGGTAAAGGAAGTCTAATGAAATCCTCATCCCCGTAGGGTTGTCGCCTAGTTCACATCAAGTGGGTTCCTTTAGACTATTTTGAGGCCTTTGATGCTAATTCCAGGACCATATGGTCAAAATAGAAAACTACATGGTATAATATAATAGGTGTGTTTCCACTGTGGATAATAGTGGTAGGGGCCCAACTCAAACATGTGGGGGTCTAGCCCTAAAGGAAAAGAGTCTGTTATAGGCCCACTTCATTTAGAAGCCTCTACAAATCTCCTCGTGTAACCATTTGACCGAGGAGTGGGTTTGATCATGAAGATTACAGGAAAATTGTAACTTTGATTATTCATCCATATAGAAACCACAATAAAAGTTATGTTTTGTTATTGTGGTAATAAATACTCAAAATTGTGTGGAATGTCAATAAAAAAGCATGGGCAACATGATTGCACATATGAGTGGCCAAGTGTTGACATGTCCATTTATAACACTTCTTCTTTGTCAATCAACCATATAAGAGTGTATCTATATATAGATACATATATATATAGACACACATATATATAGACATATATATACATATATACATATGGCCTCATAATTGAAGCCCCTCAAAGGATACAAGATTCTAAATTAATAAATGAGCATGTTCCATTAATTTTTGGGGAAAATTGGCATTTAAGTATGTTTGGACAAATCACTTGTATAAAAATAATAAGGGATGTGCACTTGTGGGGACAAAAACATCAAACAACAAGAGCAAAAGCAACAACATAACAATCACAAGTATGAATGTTTGTATTTCATGTTCGCCAACCACCATATTTGTGTAGTTTTGCAATCTAGTGTACATCATATTGCAGTTAGAATTGTCCAAATTCATAAATAAATCCAAATGTACTTAATCCTAGTTGGAGATCCACAAAGATGACTTTGTATCTCAACTCTATTTACGAAATTTGAAGTAAAACAAAAACATCATGATTTGCAATTGTTAAGTGGTTGAGATATTTCTTGAGCAAATGTAACAACCCTAAATATATGTGGAGTTTTGGAGTGCCCACAAGACCAATCATGGCCATCCTATGCATATTTTGACTTCTTGCTTAGCTCACGATTGTGAACATCAACTACAAAAACTTCACAAACATAGCATACTTCGGCCCACTAAGCCTGTTCCGTGGAGCCGGGAATGAAACAATGAGGTTTCTAACATGCCCGACCTTTCAATTCGAATCTAAGCTTAGTGTGGAGATATCAACGATGGCTATTCATTTGGCAATGTAGAGCATGGTGTTCTCTTTTCTAATACCTGGTATTAGAAAAGAGAACAAGACCCCGTCTCTTAGTAATGTCATGAAGTTACAGGGAAGTTAAAGCTTCAAAACGAAGCTAAAAATAAGAGAATTTTCACTTTGACCTCTCATAAATCCTACATTTCTAACACGAGATCAAACCATGGAATGAGTTGTCTTTGTGATTTGCAATCGTTGACTAGACGAGAAAGTTCATACGCCGATCGAACGGCTGAACAATTTGTGGAGTTGGAATGCCCACAACACGGCCACGTGTCTCAAACCCACTCGCATATCATGTGGACGTGTTATTTCTTTCAATCAACCAACATTCGCATTCCAACATCACACTTCCCATGACTCCTCATGGTTTCTTTCTTTCCACAACGTAAAATCACTCACACACACGCACGCATGCACAAACCGTGAACAAGGATCCCACGCAATTACAACCCACAAGATGACACTTGCACACCACGGCAAAGTCTCCATCCGCACGACACAAAATAAAAACTTGATGGCGCCAAGACGACCACGATAACCGTTAAAATAGAATGAAACCTTTAAATAATCATAATAATCATAATAATCATAATTTAAAAAACCATTCACATAAAAGAAACAAAGAAATCGTGTGGACCGCTCCAATCCATCCTCGATCGATCGTACACCAAACCAAACAAAACACGAACTCCACAACATTCTCAACAACAACAACAACAACAACTTCTTCATCACAACAATCCCGTGTGCATGGGAAATCGGTGGGTCACTGATACGGACGCGCATGGAAGCAAGGCCACCTTTTGACCCACTGAATGAGAGGCCATCGAAATCGCATCAAAATCGCACCTCATTCCGTTTCAATTCCTTCAAACTCTAAAAGTTTGAAGCATGTCCATCGTGGTGGGGGAGGAGGAGGAGGAGTCGTAGCCGTTGGTGTAATAAGTTCAACTTTGAGGGAGACAGCAGCTGCTTCATGAAGTGACAGAAAGAGAAGAGGAAAGGCAAGGCAAGGCAAGGAAGGTTCGACTGCAGCTGCAGCAGCAAGCCGCCAAGTGCAGGAGGAGGAGGAGAAGTTGAAGACGAGGAGTTTCTCACCACGTCGTCAAATCTTCTCCAAAAAATATAAATCATGGTGATGTGAGTGGGATGGAGAACGGGAATGTTGTTTATTGACTCTTGATTGATGAAATCGGCCGCTCGCTCGATTCAAGTGGATTCAAGTGAAGCAACGGCAATAATATATACAAATATTATTTATTACGAACTCCATCTCGTGAGCCATATCGGCCGCCTAAGCGATCGTGATGATGATGTGAAACCACGATGGGATTGTGTTGAATGTGAGGATCAAATTTGTCAGCTGTAACATCGAGCTTGAGTACGTAGTAGTGGACTAGTTCCGTTTCTCTCACGACTCGTATTCCAATCTGTAGTGGTACTACGCCGTTTCATGTTGGTATTTTTTAGGGCATGTTCACATGGGGGTCCCAAGTCCCAACATGGAGACGATGTCCCAACTTTTGAGCCTCACGAAACCATTGAAATTATGGTTTTGATCGTTATTAAAGTCGGATCTTGATTGTTTTATGCAAAAAAATGTGTTCATGGGACTCGTGTTGAGAGTTGGGTGCAGTTTTTTGCTCGAGCCAATTCTCCACGCAAGTCCCAAGCCTTGTCTCCGAAAAGTGTTGCCATGTAGGCATCCATGTCATAGCTGGGACTTGGGACATGGGACGCCATGTGCAATGGTAAGTCCCAACTTCCATACTCTCAATGGCTATGATTGCAGGATTGACCTCAAGTGACTTGGGACCCCCATGTGAACCGGCCCTTAGTGTCATGTACATTGTTTGTGAAGGGCCAAAACTACATGCCTACATGTCCCACAAGTGTCACGTCTACTAATTGTCAAATCATATGATGTTATTGGTCAACGTAAGTAACTCTTTTTAAGTGAGAATTTATTTTACACATTGGGATGCTTGAGATGATAGTTTTGTGTTGTAGTATGCAAGGGGAAGATATTATTAGCATACTAATGACAAGTGTCATGTGTTTACATTTTAATATGCAAGAGGAAGATATTCTTGAGCATACTAATGTCACATGTCATTTGTGTACACTTTAGTCCACTTGTAGACCATTGTGTAACATAGGCATGCACCTGAGAACACCATTGAACATACTCATCCTACGATTTTAGTAAGCGCATTTGAACACTAATGGTGGAGTTGTTAATCATAAGTGTAACATGACATACGCCTCAAAATAGGGTAAGTGACACTACTGTAGTACCTTTACCACTTCGGCTATTTAAGGTATTAAGCATGTGACACTAAATACCCTAAACGGTGTGCTAGTAGTAGTGGTAGTTGTAGTACACCATTAAAGGGTATTTAATTTCACTTACTCTTTGAAGTTACATAGTGCTATAATTATTTACTGATATTTTAATATTTTATCCAATAAATCCATTGATGTTCTATAATGTTTGAACAACCTATTCAGCTTTTGTTAATAGTATTTGAGTTTTAGACTAACAAGTTTTAGCATTGCGTGATTCCAAATAATAAGTGACATTGAATATCATAAATGGTGTAGTATCAAACTGACAATACAACAACTCTATCCTCTTGGATTGGAGATTGAATGACCCGGTTATTAGCTAAGGGTAGACGTGCCTAATTTGGATACTTCTCTTTAATCAAACACCTATATTTGAGTGGTATGTGGATAGGTGTTGCTCCAAAATCAGGCACCAAAACGGCTTGTGCTTAAAAGAGATACGATGAATTTTGGAGTTCAAAGCGAAGAATCTCTTGGATGATCACATAAGACCCCCAGATTATCTTGACCAATAATCCTAGAATAGTTTATAATACACTTTGAACACGTAATCTAATCTCTTTTAGAGATGTTTCTCTTTTGTAGTTTCTTCTTAGATCCACACATAATTACACACCATTCAAATATTTCTTAAATATGCAACCAAATTATGCCCACATACCATATAAGAACCCTATTCATGAAAGTCCACACAAGTATTCACAGTAAAACTTCATGAATTCGCGTTGTTCAATGAGTCTAATTAGGTACTATACAAGCACCTGTATACACAAACATCAAAGTTTACGATACTATTTTATCAATTTGTGTGCAATATGTTTCATGCTCTCAAATAGTAAGATATATATAAGCGGCCTGATTTGATTACTTACCTTAAATGGACACTTATATATGAGTGGTGTGTGATTAAGTGTGCATCTAAGATTGGACACCAAATAATGTGTGCTTAAGAAATCATGCATATGGGTTTAAACTTTGTACGTCATTCTACACTCAATGGTCAACATAGTCATAGAGCCCAATGTGATCGAGCTTCGGATCCTGACTGTCACCTTTGGAAATTCATATCATTTCAAAACATGCTCAAGATTTCTCCACAATTGAAAATGGTTCTTAGGCAAAATTTCATAACAAACATGATAAATGTTGTAATTTTCAACTTAATAAATATGCTTAAGAGAACTTGTGGCATTTTTTCATTTCTAAAAATCACAGCCCCACCGTTGTCCCGAGGCAAGCTCGCTTCTAAAATCCTGACAAAAAGAGAAGAAAAACAAATTGGAATGTTAATGTTTTTTACACCGACATGCAATGTCAGTTCACCACCTCCTACTTGTGTCGGCGTCTAATTTCTAACATGATTTGTATTGTGCTCCACATGGGTTTTGGCTAAATCCTCAAAACTTTGGTTGGAGTTCTTTCATTCAATAAAGACAATTTTTTTGGTGCGGGAAGTGTCATCTACAATGAGACGCGCAATTAGGTTGCCCCATGCTAATTTATCAACATTTTGCATCATTTTGAATATTTGTGACCACATTTCAAAAAAATCAGTATTTGTTTCTCACTATGGTTGGTATATGGACGTATGAACAAAGTTATTAGTTTTGTGATTCGGTTTTGACCCAAGGTAATTTGCATGGGTAAAGAGGCCACGTATTTATAAAGGCAACCTAATTGCACATATTAGTGTAAAGTATGCAAGTGTTATTTGGTTTTTTTACATATATAGTAGGACACATACATCTAAATAGTATGTGGTTAGGTAAGGATCAAAGAACAAACACCACATAGACACATGCCTTCCCTTCCCCCAGGTCGCCGTCCACTCCAATAGACGTTGTGAGCATTCACCCTTGTCCGAGCCTCAAACAAGTTTGAGTCAAACCTTACTTGGTACATAGAACCCAAAATTGAATTCCACACAGCCTACTACAAAGTGGAAGTGAAAATATGGTCATATCAACAAGAACGGTGATAAGATCACAAAACAAGTATTGGAATGGGATTTGAATCTAGGTCACATCCATTTGAATACGAATCCAAACCTTGTAACAATTTTCTTCGCATACATAACATGTTCCGATTGGAACAATGGAGTCAAAAATTGCGTAAACTCAAGACGGGCCCGTATTTTACAACCTTCAATCTCGAATTAGAACAATCCACCTTTCATCCTCCGTACAACACCTCCAAACCCAAAATGGACTCTAAGACCCTTCACGAGTTCAAAGGGGACGAGGTACCACCGTTCTTGTTTTGTTTCTTTATCGAATACCCCCATTTTGGAGGCGACCGTTAAGCTTCCACACCCCATATCCCGCTACCGAGTTGCCGTTTCCAAGCGGGTGGGCCTAACCACGGTCCGTGGTTAGGAGTCACGATGGCCCCAAAGGACAACCAAACCATGAAAGCAAGCTAAGTTAGCTCGCCATGCAAATCGTAGCCAACTCCCGGGAAACACCCGATTTGCAAGCTTCTTCTTCTCGGCTATGGAGCTCATAATAGGTTGAGTGGGTGGTGTAAGTAAGCTAGCTACGCGAATAAGCGAAAGCTAGTATGCCTGGGGCGGCCGACCAAAAGGAGCGCCCCTCGCCTGGAAAAGCGCACCTGAGCCCCTTTTTTTTTTTATCGATGAGCTAGCCATGTACAAAAGGAGTAGTACCTAGGCCCGTTCGGAACAAGTAACTTTGTCATAAGCCCCGAGAAAAACCAACGTCGGGCGATCCTCCAACGTGAATTTGAGCCCGTTGGCCCTTGTTAGAAACCCACTGAGGAAGCTCTTCTCGAATGGCCCCTGTTTTAGAAACCGTTGCACTAAGGGTGAGCTTCTGTGTGGGTCACTCGTCCACTAGATTCTAGATAACAGTCGGCCGGAGGTGTTCACATGTTGTTAAGCACAAGCCGCCATCCAACCACGTTTTGTTACAAGTAATTTTGTCATAAGCCCCAAGAAAAACCAACGTCGGGCAATCTTCCAATGTGAATTTGAGCCTATTGGCCCTTGTAAGAAACCCACTTAGCAAACTCTTCTCGAATGGCTCTTGTTTTAAAAACCGTTGCACTAAGGGTGAGCTTCTGTGTGGGCCGCTCGTCCACTAGATTCTAGATAACAGTCGGTTGGAGGTGTTCACATGTTGTTAAGCACAAGCCGCCATCCAACCACGTTTTGTTACAAGTAACTTTGTTATAAACCCAAGAAAAATTAACGTTGGGCAATCCGACGTAAATTGGAGCCCGTTGGCCTTTCTAAGAAACCCACCGCACAAACTCTTCTCGAATGGTCCATGTTTTAAAAACCGTTGCACTAAGGGTGAGCTTCCATGTGGGCTGCTCGCCCACTAGATCCTAGATAATAGTTGGTTGGAGGTGTTCACATGTTGTTAAGCACAAGCCGCCATCCAACCACGTTTTGGAGGTCCGCTAGTATGTGGAGGGCCGTGGACACAGCCCGCTAGACTTCCATGCGTTCACTAAAGAATCTCAATTCTACAAATGTTAGTCATCAAAGGATTAAAGGACCGCTTTTAGGAGGAGGAGGTAGAGTAGTTGGACCCAAAATTGAGAGGATGGGAGTAGCTAGTTGGCACGTACGACCCTACACCATATTCAAAATATAAGTTCCTCTACACTTGTCCATTTACTATCACTAGGTCATTGCTTATCGGATTATGTTCAAAGGACAAATTTGTTGTAGGCCCACTTAGGGCATCGCCAGTGGATCTAGGTAAAGCTCACTGCAAACCAAAACCTATCTTTTGACTGACCTAAAATTAGAAACTGAAATTACCATCATTAGAAGCACACCTAAATAAACGTGAGATATTTCTCAAGGAAAAAAGAATTGTAAAAATTTGACGTAGGTGAAATCCCTCATTGAAAACACCACATTTTCAAAATTTAGAGGGAGTGCACCAAATCTTGCTTAAAAATGGAAAGATCCTCCCACACTCCCTCCAAATTTCTAATGATGGTAATTTCAGTTTCTAATTTTAGGTCAGTCAAAAGATAGGTTTTGGTTTGCAGTGAGCTTTACCTAGATCCACTGGCGATGCCCTTACCTTATAACCCCCCCTCCGCAAGCATTACTCATTAGCTAAACAAAAATGCTTATGTCTAGTAAAGCATGTGTGTCTTATGTGGTCATTTTTCTTATGTAACTACACTAAAAATTGCATATAGTGTCACTCACTATTTGGAATTACACAATGTTATATCTATGATGTATACCTCATGTTTTACCAGCAAATATCAACTTGGTTGTTTGGACATTGTAGAACATTAACAACTCTACATGGTTATATATATATCAGCAATTGAAAAGATATAGCATTGTGTAACTCCAAGTAGTGAGTGACATTAAAAGTATAATTAGTGTAGTTAGTCTAGGGTGCTAATTGAAATTTGATCATAATTAGGATCACGACACTAATCAACGATGGGCACAAGCCTAAGTGCCCATGATTAACTTGGAATCGATGCCCATAAAATTCTTCGCTAATACTTTCGGTGCTATATTCAAGGTTATCTCATTGGTGAGGTCATTGTGGGATTAGCACCGGACACCCATCCCATGACCCTAGCACCTCCCCAACATTGACCTCGTGATTCTTATGCCCACCTTATATAGGGCTTATATATGGAAAGAAAACATCAAGTGTTTCGGTAGTTCTACATATTTTGGCCAATTCCAAACAAAATCATTTTTCATATCCCCTCGATATCGTGTTTCTTCCCACAACTTTGTTGTCATGTATCATATGTGGTTTCTACTGATTTTTTATTGTGCATTTATGATTATATATTTGTGTGTTTGTATTATGTTTTCTGATTGTAATGCAGATGTCCAATTAAACCCTACATACGAGTTGAGTGATGTTATGTTTGATTTTTTTGGTATATTTCACTTGAAAATGCCATCCTAGACATTCAAGTGGCGCCTCTCCATACAAAAACCACGTAAATGATGCAATTGAGAAGACACAACTCCTATTATGTGAACATGACCAAAAACACATTACAATGCTCTTATTTTGTAACCATGGTGGGGCCACTCCCCCCCCTGCATATTGTTAGGGCCTCAAAGGCATGGTTTCAAATAAAAACACTCAAACTTCATGTGACATATGAGCCAACACTTCACTCGGATTGTGTTGGTTCGCCCGTGTTGGTTGTATTTTGATTCCATTTTTGCAATTGAATCCTCAATTTGTTCCAAAAAAAAACAAAAAAAAACATATGAGCCAGCACACATAATGTAAAAACGAAACACGTGTGAACTTCAAAATGAACCCCCACAAGTGATCACTCATATATGCTACAATTATGCACTTTGACGAAGGATCCCAATAGCATACAAACTCCCATCGCCAATTTATTAGTGGCATGCTTCCTCCAACTTGTTGATCTAATGGCTAGATAAGTCTCTAGAGTTGGAAGTGTCCACAATAGGTGCAACTAACTTATCCTATTTTGACCCTCCCATGTCTCACTAGTTACCTAAGTATTCCACAATGAACTTCGAGGAATGGATTTTTTGGGTGCACAACACCTACCGTAAAGACGGCCTTGGGTTTGCATATCCCAATAGGTTTGTGGTTAAGTCATCCACAAATGCTCCCCCTCCCCCTCGGTAGGTGTCAAGGGTTGAATGCATACAACACTTACCGAGAGAGAGGCAAAATTAGGGGAGGGGGGAGGGTGAAAACGTTGTTGCTATTGTAGAGCCTTACAATAGTTATTCTAAGCCAATACACCCCTAAATCAGGGTCAATAATCCCTAATTATTGTAGTGAACTTACATTGGGAGGAATCAACAACTGACCTACAAGAGGCATGTATTTATGATATTCATTATTCCAATTAGTGCGTGTGGTACTAATTCCCAAACATGCGCTATTTAGCCAAAATCTCAAAATTATTGGGGGGCTCATATTTTTGCCGAGTGATATTATATCATGAATTCATGCTCATTTACTATAAATTTCAAGAAAAGTAGTATGTGTTCTAAGGTTTTTGTAAAGTGATAAAAAATTAAAAAATTAAAAAATTAAAAAATTATATATATGCAAACACATGCTTGTCAGCATGACATTACTCGGTCCCATGGTTGAGTTCCATTTCTATATATAGCATCTAACGGGCCTTCCAACGTCTTACCTTTATGGGAAGAAACTTAAATAGTAGGAAGAACCCGACGTCAGTGTGAATAGTATGAGTATTGCCGGTACTTTTAGCTAATAATGTTGTCACGAACAATATTCTCATTGAATAGTGCCATAAGGAATAGCACCAATACTTTTAGTGAATAGTGTCGCTATGAATAGTGCCGGAAAGAACAATGCTTCCTAGATCTTTTGGTGGCACTAACCTCGTAGCATAAAGCATTTTAAGTATCACCTACTAACTTTCCCCCCACACGCACTATTAGCCCACCCTCACTAACTGGAACTAATCGATGTAGTCACCCTCTCGATAGGTGTTAGGAAACCAAACCGGGTATCAACAAAATACTTAACCCCACAAGTGGAGGGGCACATTAGTCTATCATTAGACAATGTTGCATTCTTTTACGTCGGGTTTTTTGGCCCGGGTATATATGTAGTAACTTAACCTTCAAAACCCAATAAAAATGATTAATTTTTTTTCACATTAGGTCACACATCATTCATTCATAGCATGCGTGCCTGCAATAAGTTACACACTAGCCTAGTGCCCTCAAAAGGCGGGCATTGTGGTCTCCTCAGAGGGTAAGCTCCACATGGGCTGGAAAGCTCACATTTGGAAGGCTCTGGCACTACTACTACTACTACTACTAGCTACTAGGGCACCAGCCCAATGACCGGGGAGAAAGGTGTCCGAGCTAATTACAGAAGGAACCAGTTGTGTTTGAGGGCCACTTCACACACGAGCCAAGAGCCGTGACCGTGACATTGTGAGAGCCCACAAGAAAGTGTCCAAAGGCCGTCCCATGACACTTCCGACTTCATGTAGTGTGGTCACGGACCCTCAACTGTAGTGTGAAGCCATATGTGACCGGGCCCTCAAACCAAATGCTATTTCAATGAATTTTCATTCATGCAGGTCCTCACGGATGATAAAATAGAACAAATCAACGGTTGTGAGCATTCGGAGTGCCATGGTCTCCCGATTTTGTGATAGGTCTACCTACGAGAGATGGGTTTTGAAAATAGTCCAAGTGACCATGGAACATGATCCATTCGATGCCACGTAGGAATCCATGTAGACTTTACATCCATGTTGGTCCGTCAAGCGTAGTGTGAAGCGAACTTGGACCAACGGCTCCGCCTTTTCCACCAATGAGAGTCCTTGAAGTGTGATGGTCAGAGGCTCTCAGTCTTGTGTGTGAAGTGGCCCTTAGGCCTACCTCCGAGAGATGGGTTTTAAAAATAGTCCAAGTGACCATGAAACATGATCCATTCGATGCCACATAGAAATCCATGTAGACTTTACATCCACCTTGCATTCACTTATACACTCAGTTGGTCCCTCAAGCGTACTAGTGTGAAGAAGCGAACTTGGACCAACGGCTCCGCCTTTTCCACCAACGAGAGTGCTTGAAGTGCACTGGTCACGGGCTCTCAGTCTCGTGTGTGAGAAGTGGCCCTGATTGGACTTGGATACACTAGGATTTGGACCGATTGTGCCCAAAAATCTCCTCAGACACCGCATCAGCCCCATTTAATTCCCTGTATTTGGTCAGCCTGTTTCAGGCTCAGCTGCACTTTGCATGCATTGGTAAGGCATGTGGCTGTTATTTGGTTCATTTTCCATCATCTTCTACTTCTACTGATGAGGTTCACACAACGGCATTCATGTTGCATTGGCATATCTTCAATGAAACATTTGCAAAAAACGGATTGAAAATTGGACCTCCCTTGATTGAGTTATGGTTATCGGAAGCGCATGTCTGTTGATTTCTCAAGTGGATACATAGGTCCTCCCAATTGTGTGTCATTGTTGAGTGAAGAGTAGTTATTAAGATCTGAAAATGTAGTCCAATTTCTTTTGAACATGTGACTTTATGATGTTTGCTCTTTGATGCTCATTGAACCATATACCAATCAAGTTTAGGGGTCCAATCAAAAAAACTAGCCACTTTAGACCCATCTACCTTAAAACCATCACTGCAAGGATTGAGTACATATATTATAATTAGATTAAGAAACTAAAGATCCTCGTGCTAGAAATTGAAGGGGATTCCCAATGCACCAAAATATGCCTTTTTTGATTTTATATGTAAAAGTTATATTGTTTCCAAGTTTCATAGGTAGATTACCCCTCGGGGAGTTCACTAGACATGTATATATGTATACACGTGCGTGACAAGGGTATTTATTCAAGGGGTATTTAATTATCCATCCTTAATTTTTTGTACCGTATTATTATATAATTCGCTAATTTTTTGTTTTTTAAATGACCCTATAATTACTTTTAAATTTGATGAAGCTCTAATTTTAAGCTAGGTATGTTCATTATAATTATTTGATTTTGCTCCAAAGGGTTTAAGAGCATTCAACGTACTAAGTCACCAAAATCCAAGGCACAACAAGGTTTTACATTAAGAGTGTTCATAAACAGTTTCAAACAACAAAATCAGCCCATGTTCCTCAATCAAGTTACACATACAATTAAACACAACGGTATCGAGTGTCAAAAAAAAATTAAAACACCAACAACAAAGCAAGCAAAAATAGGGTCCATGCAATAATGTAGAAGGGTATAGAGTTAATACTACAACATCCTACTTGAAGCAGACAGACACAAGACCAACCAAAACTCCTCTAATTTATCTTGAGAAATTGTTTCTAGCATTTAAAAACACTAGCAAAATTGTTCATAGCAAATGAAAGATGTCATGCTCATCTTGCAAAACAATTCCTAGCTTTTAAGACACTAGTATATAATCAACAAATAATGCATGCCTTTAATATATGTAATTTGTTACGTCCCAGCGCCCCAATTTCATCACCATAGCCTTCAACGAGTTGTCCGCAAACATTCTCCAAGACTTGCACTCCAACTTCTTCGTTGCCAAACATGTGGTGGAACCCTAGAGGATGTGGTTCAGCAACGGGGACACCATCTTGCAAATTGATGTCACATGGTAATCTGCAAAGTCCAAAACGAGACAAAAAAGAGGACAAAAAGGGAATAAAAAGAAAAAAGAAAAATATTCTGAATGCCTTTTGAATGTCATCTAAATGAAACCAAAGTACTTTCTAGGAAAAACAGACATAATACATTGTTGCTAAGTCTGTCTAGCAACAAATTCATCCAGAGCCATTCCATCTACATGATCAATCTCATATACCTAGGATCCTTAAATCCTACGGTATATTTTTACAAATATTTTAAAAATATGCGTTATTTGTATCAAGCCTATATTATTTATAATAAAATCTTTATCATACATACTCACCTATATTACTTATAAGAAAATTCTAAGTTTTTCCTTTTGTGAATATAAATTACCCTATATTTTCCCACACGTTGTTTTCTAATATTATCGCAGTGAACTCCCCGAGGATTACCCAAAGTCTTCTTTTTGGGGGGGGGGGCATGTTCAAATATTGTGCAAGATTTCAAGGTGTCGGTTTAGCACCTCTATCATAGACCCCCGCCCCCCTCTCTCTATTTGGTTTCCTAACACCTCTTAAGGGGGTAATAGTCAAAAACCGACCCCCCGTAGGTTGATTGTTGATTTATCCCAAGTTAAGGGGGGTGAGAGAGGGAATTATTGGATACGAATGTACCTCTCATTCATCCAATGTAAAAGCTTTGAAATAGCATAGAACATGGAGCTTACTTCTTTTTTTAGTGATTTGACATAGGAATTAGCTTTAAAAGACCCCATATTAATTTCTTCATATCATCTTAGATGAATTAGCAACAAACCTACATGGGTTAAGTTTTATATTGGACGGATGAGAGGTACACTTCTATACGATAATTCTCTCTCTCCAATTTAAGGTCTCTAACCCGATTTAGTTTAGAATAGAACAGTCAAGCTCTACAATAAAAATCAACATTTTCACCCTCCCTCCCCCAGTTTGTCCTCCCCCTCGGTAGGTGTTGTCAAAATGCATCCCACAAACATTGCCCAAGGTGAAAACATACTCATATATATTATAGCTCACAAATTATTTTTTTAGACAATTTGAATCCCAAATTTGGAGTCAAATGTCCCGGATGAGATGCAAGGTCCCCACTTGAGATGAACTAATCACAAATCTACGGAGGAGTCTTGCTTTTATTGGACTCCCTTCACCTTGATAAAAGTATTGCAGGCCTAATTCAAATAGGTGGATGTGTAGCCCTAGCGCTATAGATTCATGGTGTTCATATAAACCCAGCCATTGGGAAGGTGGAAACGCATTGGAATTTTACATATCCCAATGTTCTCTATTTTTAGATAATTAAACTTGGGAATTGATATCATTGACCATGAATTTGTCCACCAAAAAAAGGTTCATTGTTGTAATTAAAGATATTTCCCAATACTTTGCTCATAGTCAACATATTTAGTTTCTAATCGATATATTATCTTTAATGCTATACCATAACTATTGTGCAATATTAATTACTACATTGAATAGGTAAGACACACCCATGTAGTAGTATCATACACACTTACATGGCTCCACATGTCTCCATGTGATGTGTGTATGTGTGTGTAGAGGCCCGTTGTGGTTTCATGAGTGGAGAAGTTCTCATGTTTTGGAACCCATCAATACATCATTAACTCATGCAACCTTGGACAACCATAACAATACTAAGCCTCGTGCTCCCCAATCCTTTCTAAATAAAAGAGAGAGCATGTTTTATGGGGACCTTGCCACAACACTAAGACCGAATTGTTGTTTTATAGGAATCACAATATGGTTATTTTCAACCCTTGATCGAATTATTCTCGTGCATGGGATAAGTGGCAGGTTGAGATTAGCAAATGTTATGAGCCATGTATTATGTCTTTTCCCTTTTCTTTAACCCCCAATCTAAGTTTGTAGTCCCTCCATAGAGCCTAAGTAGGCAATAATCCCACTACAAACCACGACATGAGGTAGGTCCTCCATGCAACCTTAGGCGAAAGATGAAGTTTGTCCACGGACACGTTTCTCATTCATCCAATGAAAATGCTTGAAATAGTGTGTAGCCCAATGTTTGTTTTTGACATCGGCTTCACAAAGAAATGGAGTTTAAGGACCCCGAATTAGTCAAATGACACACGGTTTACATGGATCAACCATGAATATATAATAAGGGGCAAAACAATTTAACATGGTTGGATAAGTAATCTTCTATAAACAATTCCATCTCTCTCCACAACGGTAGAATGAATGTTGTGCCCTTAATTGAAGCAACCCAACACACAACTTATGGGGATCGACCATGGGGTGACACCCCAAGTCCCACAAAGCAATGCCATGTGAAGGAGTCGCTAAGTGTGCAAGTGGTGCTAAAGGATCACAATAAGCCTTGTGAAGGCTAAATCTGAGGATTGTTGCGAAAAGAGCCTCACAATGCCTACTTGAGGCAACAACACTTTATTAATTGCCTAGAACTCTCATTGGAACTAGATCTTCATGCGCTTTGGAATAATGTAAGGAAAGTCCCAATTGGACAAGGGACGTGGGTTACAAAGCTTGTCAAAGTGCGCATGAGGGTTAGCCCCAAAAGAGGTTGTTGGCATCACTATAGGGTGGATATTCTATCTTTTGATGGGGAGGTGGGGGCTATGCACAGAGGATCATAAGCCTATATGAGTGGGGAAGAGTAGCAAAGTCAAGAAGGTGGTGTCCTGGGACATCCCCCACTACTAAAACTAATGTGGCTAGTCACGGTGCAACCATTTGAGCTCCTTAGCTACATGCACCACTAAGGCCATGGTCCATATTCCCAATTGAGATATACGAGGTTAGCAAGTGGTGTTGCTATCTCAAAGGAAGTTGGGGGCTTGTCCCCAAGATCTAGGGTTGGGTGAGTCATGACCTTAAACCCAATTGGGCAAGGGGTCTAAGATTTCCCACAACGAAGTGTATGCCATGCTCTTTGCACGTAGGTTTATTGAAGGAGGTTGAATTAAGTTGTGTATGACCCTTGGTTATGAATAATAGTTAGTGACAACACAAATCCATGACCATGAAGTTTTACAACACAACACACGGCCTACCATGGTGTATTTTCTTCTGTTGATATTTGTCACCTTCGTGTCAAATCATAAGCCTTCATTGCTCCTAATAACCCATGGGACTATCTTTTGGTAGGAAAGTACTCTAAAGTCCCACTACACATGAACGTCTTTATACGTTCTCAAGAGTACATACATTTGAATCCCATAAGATTTTGTTGTGATATGAAGTATAATGGTGTTCTCAAATGCACTTGCTGGTCATAAGAGGTTGCTAAGATATGAGCAAGAAGGCAAACTTTCATGCCTATAGATACAGCCCGTGTAAAAATTGACCACTTTTAGAAGTTTGGGCAACACCTAAAATTGAACATGTTTCAAAGATAGCATTTGTCGTCTCGTGATAGACACATGCCATCCAATCAATCAATTTTGATCCCCTTTGGAATAAACACTCATGCTCCATACTTCCTCCATGCATGCTATAATGCATGTTTACGCATTTTTGAAGGAACGTTCTGCATACAAACTTTTCATCCCCCTCATCATCCAAGATTGAAAAACATTATTTTCACGACTCGCTCCACTTGGAATTCCAAAATCTGCCCATATTGGATCTTCTCGAATATTGTTGAGGTTTTGTTGTGTCAATCTACTCGATAGAAGTTGGAGAACATGAAACACAAACCAAATAACACCCACGTACCTTATTAATCCTTGGTAGGTGTTAGGAACCCAAACCGTTACCCTCCGGACCGTCACCCTTGGAGTCTTCTAGTTGGCTTCTTTCATGCCCACGGACTCGTCACCCTTTCGGAGTCTCATAAACCTTTGTACATTATCTATGTATACCCCTCATAGGCGGAGCCACTTCTTCCACCACTATGGTGTTGGTAAGCGTGGGCACTAAAGAATGGCTCCCTAGCTAGCCTGCACGGCCATCTATGCATGCATGTGCACCAATGCTATAAATACAAAGGGCCGCTTTACACACGGACCGAGAGCCGTGACCACGACGATATAACTTAAGGGCTCTCGAAAATGAACCAAAGGCGGGATGTGGGAACTAGAAATCCAATTTTGCAACTGATGGGCCCTCAAGCTTAGTGTAAAGTGGAAGTGGAGCATGTTGAGAGACCAAAACATATTTTGTAGACAATCCAAAGAAATAAAATAAAAGGTAGTTCGGGACCCCCCCACCATGGCAATATCATATTTACAGGAGCCAACAACAATTATTTGTCAAGGTCCTTAGATTTGCGTTAGACGCAATGGCCTCTATTTGATGCGGCTAATGCATTATCTGGTAGACCATGAAACATGTCCACTCAGTGTCGTGCAGTACACCATTTAGATTTATCACCCATTCTAATCTTTGTGGACGTCATAGGTCAAGGGCCCTCGAGTAAACTGGGCCTTTTGAAGTTCACGGATTACGGTGACTATTGGGTTTTGATTCACAATAGATTGAAGATTCTGCCACTTATGCGCTTATAATGTAGTTGAAAACAAAGCACACTTTGTGTCGGAGTGCCCCCATATATAACTCCCGTTAGAGACGCGATTCAATCATTATATGAGAATGTAGCACCGCATGTTGATAGCATGATGGACATAAAATAATTACAAATAAATAAACCCTAATTGTTTTGGAAACTAATGAGTTAGCTGGCCTAAATGGAAGGAAAATTAATCATTAAATTTCTGAATATTAAGAAATTTGGTGTGTTATGGAATGAGGCCAAAGTTAACAACTCAAATGCACTATCAATATTACCGATCATGTGCATTCACTATGACATTCACACAGAAATGAATTCAACCTAGCATTCACATGTTACAAACTGAATATTGCCAAAACCAAGAGTCTTAATAGCTCGAGAGAAGCAAAGTCGACTAGAGAAGTGTGGAGGAAAGTCTAGATAGGATATGTCACGTGCCTAACTATGTGTGTGTGTGTGTGTGTACATATTTGCTTGATTTTTCATAAATGTTTTTATGGATTGTTTGAGTTTTTTTCTTGAAGTAAATTAATCTTGGGCAATTTTTTTCTTGGGCAATTTCTTCCCATCTTGCTATGAACCTATGGTATTAGGGAGTCTTATGTAGAGGCCACACACGTTCAAAAACGACAGTTTTGAAACAGAGTTTGGTAAGCCAAAGTCAAAGAATTTCGGCCTTGACATGCGCCTAACTTCGAGGAGCTTCGTTTCCATGCCAATCCTTTTTTTATTTATTAGGTATACATGTCCGTTTTCAACCCTAATCCAAGACACGGGTTTTGCAAGTTTTGAAACCTTCGTTTCTATTCAAAGTCGGGAATGAAAGGTTTTAACCCCCAATAAAAGAGGGACCGACTGACCGACCTACCTACCTTGAAACCAAACTCCTCAAAGTTAGGCACATGTCGAGGCTGAAATATCTTTTGCCTTGGCTTACCAAACTCCCTTTCAACAACCGGCATTTCTGAATGTGTGTGGCCCTCCCCTTCTTCAAGTCTTTCTTTCAATCATACCCTCGTATCGATACCTATACCTACCACCTTCCGCCACACTAGAGAATCAACCGGTTTGACACCATCATTGAAATACTTTAGTCCCATAATAAGCCATTTTGGCTTCCCGGAGTCCGAACTCTAAAAAACCAATTTCATTTCACGTCATATCACATTCTCCGGCTTTTGGATAGAGGGTGCCCGGCGCATTCAAGCTTTTTAAGAAAGTAGTATATACGTTTTTTTATTTCTCCCTTTTGTTATAAATGGCCAGACCGGAACATAAATGTGCAGCGGCAAACACCAGCTTTTGTGGAGTGTTCCCTCGCCTACTATAAATTTCCGAGGACTCCTCAAAAGCACCTTTGGAGTGGTAGCTAAAACTAAGTTAAGACTTAGGGATTTGTGAACCTCAACTTGACTCGGAGACGTACTATGACTAAGACTAATACTTACAATCTTGTATACTACTAACTACATCCTCCCTCAATTGATTGTTTCATTACGATACGTCTCCAAATATATCAATGTGTATAAATTCGGGATGTTGGGACAGTATTTTGCCTGGGACCAAATTAGGTCATTTGTGGGGCCAAATTTACGTGGGCCTATATAAGTTATTGTGGCCACTTCCGACGTCACCCACAAATTTGGATGCTTGGATCGCATCGGGAATTGTCTTATCGCGATTAGCAATTGTGTACGGAACACGAAGATTGACATCTCAATTTTATGAAGTTTGACACATTTGAGGGGGGGGGGGGGGTTGAGTGACAAGCCCCACCTCCCTTTCAAGTGCACATGCGTTTTTGGTGTCTCATTTTAATTGACATTGATATGTTGCATTCTGTTGGTTAGGCCCCAGATGGGCATTATTTCTTGAAGTCCCCTCGGTTTGGTGCAGTTTCGTTGTGATGGTTGTACTTTACCTGCGATTGAATTTGTCGGCTCTGTCTATAGGACATAGCCTATGCATCAACTTCTTTGTTTCAAGAGAAAATTTCCTAAGCACTTTGCAATCACACTTGGACGTTACTTGATTATGTTATTTTTGGTCCAGTACATATATAACTACTCTTAACTTTGAAATAAATATAGTTAAATATAGTTATTTTGGTAGTTATTAATTATTTATTTTAAAAATTTTGGGTGATAAATGAGTAGCTTCGGTCCTTGACCCGCATTTGAGAAGAAGGTGCACAAAATCCAAGAAAGGTTTGGTATAGTAAATAGCCATGGACTGGCATGAGCAAAGTGGGCAGCTACAATTGTAGTCTTTCGTAGTAAAGGACAAAGTCTCGCGGTTCTACTGTTTTCTTGTTTCCATTTGTGCCAAAAAGGAAAAGAAAATATGTGTTGCATTCTATCTCTAATGAATCGATATCAAACTCAAAAGAAAAAATACAAAGATTAGAAGAGGTCGAAGTGAAGGTTTTTCTTTGTCTTTAAGCATACTACATTGTTTATGGTGTTTAGTATCACTTGCTACTTGCACTTACATTATGCTATAACTTTTTAATGTATATATAGTTTTGCACCAACAAAGGTCAAATTAGTTGTTTAAACGCTACAAAACATTAACATCTATACATAGTCAAAACTTACTTGAACATTACAATGTTGTAGCAATATGTAACTCCAAATAGTAAGTGATGCTAAATATCATAGATGGTGTCGACCTTTTCAAGTGTGTTGATGATCATGAAAGCAAAATTGGGACAAACATGCCTGTGGAAGTCTCTTGATTGGCAACATTGACTCTTTGGCAAGAAAATCCCCACGTCTCTCTATCAAAATTTCCAAATTTTGGTTGTTGTTGGGGGGTATTACCTTGTGGAAAATTTGGGTGGAAAGGGAATGACCTCGCCTTCAATAACACTATATAGGGGACGAACTCCTCTACCACATAGACAACATTGGATTTGTGCATTGGAATTTAGGCACCTAAACATGCTTAGTTAATCATGTTTAGACTTTTGACTCATGTTGGTTTGTATTGGTTCCATTGGGTGCACCCAAGAGAGCCCACCAATCTCTCTTGTTAGGGTCATGGTGGCCTTGTATAAAAATTTGGCATTGAAATAAACGCATCTTGATTGTCCCGCCCCCAAAAGAAGAAGAAGAAGAAAAATAAAATAAAAAATTGTCGAACTGATACCAAGGTCTTGTTTCAAGCACTTGATCCAATCTTAACATGATACATGCCTGTTTGTTGTCCATTCTTAATTGCGAGCTTTGCCATACACCACTCAAATATTATAGGTGTCCACACAAAGGCACACATATACTTATACACTACAACTACTATGACAATTTTTATGCCCCACAATATACACCAACATGTATTATAATAGCGTGGATCCTTAATATTGAGGAAACTAATTTTGCATCCGTTTATCCTCCACATATATACTTGTCCTACCCATGCGTTTTTTATGGAAACACCAAATAATTGTGGATATTCTTATTTTACATAAAAATAACATTCAACAAGAAATTTGTTGGGAAAATCACAATTTTTCAATTATATTGAAGTGACATTTTGAAAGGAAGAAACTATATGTTTTAATATTTGATTTTAAAATGTCCAAGTAGGACATGTATATATTGGATCTCACTTTGTTGGAGGTCTCTCGAATGCATGTTATTTTCTATCCAATAGAAATATTGTAACCTACAATGTAGAACTCTGATATTATAAATTGTGGGTTCAAATAAGGTACACAAGTGTTATTTGGTTAGTTTTATGAATCAAACCCCTAAAATTGTTTGGTTTGTGGTTCAACAAAGATCAAAGAACAAACACCACAAAGACACATGTTTTAAAGAAAATTGAACTACGTCTACAAGTGTTATTAGCTACTTCAACACTGAACATTGAACATGATGGGGAGGACCTATGTATTTAGTTTACAAATTCAACAATGCACTTATGATAACCATGACTAAATCCTAGGAGGTCGGGTTTTCAAATCGGATTTTTGTTAATTGTACATTTGCTAATGCAACACAAGTTTTGTTGTATAAGTCCAATCGGTAGACGTCAAGGAACATGATAAACAACCCACATAACACCCACATACCTTATAGTGTGCATCCACAAGTAAAATCCCAATGAATTCAATGTTGGTTTCCTCATTTATAGTGTGCCCACAATACTATCATGACAATGTACCGAGGAAGGGCAAGGACCATACACTCACCTCTTTGAGTTGGACCCCCACCACCATTACCAAGAAAAAGGAGATAAAGTTTTTTTAAATGAAATATAGAATAGAATAAAATAACCCCTTACATGTTCGTGGCTTATTCATTTCCAAGGGGGCCCCCAAACTAACTTGGAGTCTTTCATACTTATTGCATGGTCAAATTGTCCAGAAAAAAAAGAAGTTCATGCTATAATAGAATTGCATGCATTTTCACATACGGTAATAAAGGTAGGGGCCCCACTCATGTGGAGTCAACACATGTTCAAAAACGCCGGTTTCAAAATGGCGTATGGTAAGCCAAGGTGATGTAATTATGCCTTGCATGTATCCAACTTCAAGTAGCTTGGTTTCAAGGTTGGTCCCTCTTTTGTTGGGTATAAATGTATGTTTTCAACTCCGATCCAAGATTGCGGTTTTGCAAGGCTTATTACCTTTGTTTCATATCAGAGTTAGAAACATACAATGTAAACTAGAAAAAGAGGGACCAAGCTTAAAACTAAGCTCTTTAAAGTTAGGCACATGTGAAGGCCGGAATTCTTCTACCTTGTCTTACCAAACTCCGTTTCAAAACCAATGTTTTCAGATGTGTGTGGCCTCCCCTTCAAAGAGGTTGGGGGTTCTAATTTAGCTTGCCTTGGCCTTGGCAAGGAAGGAATGTGTGGATTGGTTCCTATAACTTCTAAATGCATGGGCCTATTTCCAAAAAGTCACAGTAATGCAAATGAGTAATTTTTGCTTACTTGAAGGAGCATACGTTCTAAAGTAGATTCCTACATCAATAGGCAAATGCTTTTGGAATCTATAACCAAAATTTCAACAAGATTGAACCATTTGTGAATTAATTATGATATTTGCACATAAAATTTCAAATTTTCAAAATAAATATATCGTAAGCATAAAACCTCACCGAAATTTCATTTTTGTGTGGACTTGAAATGGCTAATTGTAATAGTGGCGGCCTGGAAAAGATGCAGTGATAGTCCAAATGCAATCATTGGCCAAATAGTTCAATTTTCACACCACTTGGGATTACTTTTGGGTGTCATTGAATCAAAAAAAATTGTGTGCATTAGTATGCGGAGCAAGATATTTTGATGCTCAAACGAGGGAGACTCTATTGGATAGTTAGGAAGATTGACTTACTTGCCTCTTGGAGAGAACGTAAATTATTTACAAGGAGTAAAGTCACAAAACAACTTCCATTCCTCACCATTTCCTCCACTCCATCTTTGTAAAAGTACTGCACAAATTTTCAAGCCAATCCGTATGGCCAAATTAGCAACTTATTTTCATTGTTTTCCGTTTTCTACCCTATGCATTTATTAGTAGATAAAACGTTGCAACAGAAAAAGAAAAAGGAAAAGTTACAACAAACATATGATTGAAGCATCCCTATGATTAGGTTTGCATTCCGGACACTCAAATTTCAAATTTCTCAACAACATAGAATCTACAAAACAAGTCCTTTCTGCAACCCCAACGGTCAAGAGACCAACGTAACCTTACTTAAACATCTACACTATTTTCCTAATCAGTGTGGGTTATCATTTGGAGTTACACATTGCTATAAATTGCAATACTAATTGTAAATCACAGTGTAGTGTCACCGACACCAAGTGTTCACCTAACAGTATTTGTCATTCCTTGTTAAAAAAATAAAAAATTGGGCATTGTAAATTTCCAGTGTTGCAAGTATTGTCACTTACGAAGCAATTCTTCATCCAAATTTCAATCATCCATGACAATATTTCATCACAGATTTGTTGGGATGCAAGTTATACCAAACTTTTGTTTCAATAATTGGCATTTCGATGAACTGGAATTAAGTCGGGATGCCAATACTTGTAAACTTATTCATAGAAAGTGTTATTGAAAAAAACTACCATGGTGACATAAAATGCCATATGACACTAAATATGATATTTAGTGCACTATGTTATTTGCGTAAAATATGACACTTTTGGTTAAATGTTATAGGAATGCGTAACTCTAAATGCTAGTTCACACTAAGGGCCGCTTCACACTATGGCCGTCCAAGTCGAGAGGCCGTGGGATTGAATGGCCGGGCTCCAGTTCCTATATTTTATTGGCTTATGTATTTTTAGCCCAATTCTTTGGACTCTCAACAAAGTTTGGCCATTCAATCCCACGGCCTCTCGACTTGGACATCCATAGTGTGAAGCCTCCAAAGGCCAAGCCCAAAGTCCAAATCCAAAGGAGCATCCCACTTTATTCTCTGCCCAGAATAACCCCTCCAATCTAACGGTCAAGATCTTGTCAGTTTTTTTTTTTTTTTTTTTTTTTTTTTGGGTGAAAAAAACCGACAACCTCTCGACCATAGTTTGAGTTTCCATTCCTCTTCAACCCAAACTTCCTTCAAGAGTCCGTCGCCTTGCTGAAAAAAATACCGCCACGTAGACATCTTAAGTTGCGATGGCCTTTGGACTTCGGCCATAGTGTGAAGGGTTGAGAGGCCGAATTCATGGTTTCTTGCAACACGATTGGTGGAAATCGACGGCCTCTCGACCTTTAGCCTACACTGTGAAGGGTCGAGAGGCTGAATTCATGGTTTCTTGCAACACGATTGGTGGAAATTGACGGCCTCTATGACCTTCGGCCATAGTGTGAAGCAACCCTAACTAGACAAAATAGTGTAGTGAAAGAAGCAACTAACCTCCAACAGTGGTTTTGGTTCTCGAAATCACTTATTTGGCATTTTGACCACACATCGTCGACTTCGCATGCATTCAAGGGTGAAGCGACTCGTGACCCACTTCGTTAAAAAACCAACCAAGAGGATATGCCTAGCTAGCTAGCTACCAAGTGGGCCTAAATAAGCTACAATGTTATTCTTCACGCATATGCACACTCCTTTGTTTTTTTCAACCTCTTTATAATAACACTGTACATCATTCATTCGTTCGGCAGTTAATTAGTTAATTGCAGAATACTTCCTTAGCAATAAGTTCCGTACCCATTACACATCATGTTACAGTTGGAAGATGGAGGCCAGGGTCCGATAGATTTTGGGAGTCCTCCTAGAATCTAAGCATAAGTAGCCCCTTAATTTCATGAGAGTGTCGGTACCGAAATAGGCTAATAACTTAACTACCTACCCAAGGACCACGCCACACACGAGACTGAGGGCCCGTGACCATCGCGCTTCAAGCACGCACTCTCATTGGTGGAAAGGGCGGAGCCGGCGGTCCAAGTTCGCTACTTCGCACTTGGTACGCTTGAGGGACCAACGGAGTATGTAAGATGGATGTAACGTCTACATGGATTCCTAAACGGCATTTTGAACGGGTTGTGTTTCATGGTCACTTGGACTCTTTTCAAAAATCACCTCTCGGAGGTAGGTCGAACACAAAATTGTTGGGAGACCATGGCACTCTGAACACTCACAGCCGTTGGTTCATTCTACTTTATCATGCGTGAGGGCCCGTGTGAATAGAATTTCATTGAAATAGCATTTGGTTGAGAGCCCGGTCACATGTGGCTTCACACTACACTTGAGGGTCCGTGACCACTCTACATGATTTTGGAGGTGTGTTGGGACGGCCTTTGGACACTTTCTTTTGGGCTCTCACAATTTCATGGTCATGGCTCTTGGCTCGTGTGTGGAGTGGCCCTAACATCAACTCTCAAGTGCACGTGAATCGAGTCCAAAGGGAAGGAAAGAAAGAAATGAAAATAAATAAAATTGTATCTTACTTAAGGTCTACGGGTGTTATTCATATTGCTTTTTTCATGTTCTCCAACTTCTACCAAATACATTTACAAAAAAAAACCCCCCAAAAACTAACTAACTTGTGTTGCATTAGCAAATCTATGACAAAGCATCATCAAAAATCATGTTATAATTTGGACCTCCCCCTATTTTGTTATGATTTATTGGAAGTGCATGTTTGTTCATTCATTGACTGGAACACATGACACCCTCCTGATTGTGTTAACTATTAAGTGTGAAATAGTTGATAAGAAATTCAAGACGTAATCCACTCTTTTTAAAACACGTGGATCTATGGTGTTTGTTGTATGATCCTCACCCTTCCCACACACCAATCGAATGTCTCATAGCACCTACCAAGGGGGAGAGTAAAACTACACTAAATACGATATTTAGTGTTATATGGTATGTAATGTCACTATGGTAACTTTTTGGATGACATTTCTTATGCATAAGTGAACAGATGTTGTCGTGGATGATGGATGAGTTCATCCATTGGCGAACACCCCCTCCCTTCTCTTGCGAGCAACTTGTGATGAAATATTGTCATGGATGATGGAAAGTTGGATGAAAAATCACTTGGTAAGTGATAGTAATTCCAACACTGTAAATCTATAATCCTCCCAAAAATCCCAAGGAATGACAAAGAATGTTAGGTTAAGATTTAGTGTTGGTGGCACCATGTAGCGGTCTACAATTACTATTGAGCAAGACAATTAGAATTGGTGACAATAAATATCATATTTAATGTAGTTATTCTTATTTTAAAGCCAACTTAACTCCTACATTGAGATCAAAGGCTCTAAATTAATCTATTGAAGGTAACTAAGGATGGATTGGCAATAAGTTATAAGGGAGGATGCTTTCACTGCACCCCCTTTGCTATAGACCATATGAACTTACCACTTAATGAATAGGCCGGTGAGCAAGGTTGAATCCAAGGGGTATTACTTGCAATAGTTAGTATATATTGTCAACTATATTGAAGGTAACTAAGGATGGATTGGCAATAAGTTATAAGGGAGCATGCTTTCACTGCAGCCCCTTTGCTATAGACCATATGAACTTACCACTTAATGAATAGGCCGGTGAGCAAGGTTGAATCCAAGGGGTATTACTTGCAATAGTTAGTATATATTGTCAACTAATGAAGGTTGCGGTTGGAACTTGGGAGGCATAACATTTGTGATTCGATGACCATCATCAAATCACACTTCACATATATTTTCATTATATGTGGGACTGCAAAATGGACTCTTCTAAATTTACTACACAATCTGTGGTATTTAGTGTCACATGTGTAACAATGCCACTTGCCCTATTTTGAGGCATATGCTAGGTCACACTAATGATCAACAACGTTACCATTAGTGTCACCTCACGACACTCATCGATCAAGTGAGCTCACTGATATTTTGGCATGAGTGTGCTCAATAGTGTAACGAGGGGTATGCCCATGCTGCACAATGGTCTACAAAGGTGACTAGAGTATATGCAAATGACACTTGGCATCAATATGCTCAAAATTATCTTCCTCTTGCATACTAGAATGTAAACACATGACACTTGTCATTAGTATGCACAATAACTTCTTCCCCTGCACATTACAAAGCAAACTTATCATCTCAAGTATTCCAAAGTGCTCCTCTAATTGTCATAATGTAAAACACCTGAAAATATATAAAAAAAAATCACTTATAGGATATACTTCTTGCTGCATGGTGTAACTTCGTCCAATTTGAAAAGGTATGTAACATTTATTTTGTGCATGTTGTCATTTCATGGAAGTTTTAATGCATGTTCTTGTTGCTTCCATTT
The DNA here is from genome assembly GCA_950295325.1 of Polytrichum commune. NCBI lineage: Eukaryota > Viridiplantae > Streptophyta > Polytrichopsida > Polytrichales > Polytrichaceae > Polytrichum > Polytrichum commune. The sequence goes on from OX485809.1 coordinate 32,574,869, forward strand.
TGGGGAGGTTTGTTACTAATATAAAATGCATGTTTCTATATGTTTAGCATATAGAGATCAACATCGTAATGCTTCCATCCTACTTCTCTCCTTGGCCCTTATTCTCTTCATGAGACCTTGTACAATCATTCTAGAAGTTTCAAGTTATATGTATTGTCATGTTGGAATTTATAAGTTGTTACAACTTGTATTTAAGTACATTTAGATAAATTTTTCCCAAAATATGGACGTTTTGGTTGCTTCAAATTTAAGGGTAGATCCGTCTACACATGTCCTATGATACGCCTAAATTTAAGGGGAATTATGTGAAACCTCATTGATTACCTTACTGTGATGCTATTAGAATATGATGGAGAAAACCAAGTTAAACCTATTTTTAATATTAAATACATATAAATGTTGAAAATGATAATATTATATTATAATCCACTTTGCATATTCTATTGAAGGATCCTAGCATACAATCCTATCGTAGGATCCTCCCAATAATCAACATATTATGATTCTAGACTTGGACCTACTCCAATTTTACTTAAATATCGATTTCACCCTCTTGTTAACAACAAATGACCGATGATATACACTTCAAGAAGGCAACAAAAACCCTTGTTGGCCCCCTATCTTGGACTAAAACATCGTAAATGCTTCTAATGCTATCTCTCTTCTTGGCTCTTGGTATCTCCCTCGAGTCCTTGTAAAATCTTTTAGTTTTTTTAAAAAAATAACTTTCTGTTTTATTTATTTTTATGAATTGTCATGCAAGAACAAGAAGATCGGTTCTATGGTTTTCACACTCTCTTGCTAATAGTATATGACCAAATAATATGCATGGTGAGGAGGTAGCAACTATGGTCACAAAACTCGTGATTACTACAAGACACTCAATTAGCGAATCCAATTCAAGGCCATGAAATGTTCATATAGGTTCCCCACTTATGTCATTTGTTGATCTTAAAATGGTTATCATGTTTTGATCATGCAATCCAAATTATTTTATAGACATCTCATTTTGGTATCCATTCTTGAAGACACATCCAACCATATATCACTTAGATATAAGTGTCTAATAAAGAGAAGTAAACGACTTAGGCACGTCCACCCTTGAATCGCAATTTGTAATCTACTCACCCACCCACCCCGGGGGGGCACACCTCTTCCACATTTTGAAACCGTGTGTTAAATTACTTCGTCCTGATTCAAGTACACAAGGTAGACTTGCCTAGTTCAATTGTCTGTCTTAATCAGTCACCTAGGTTTGAGTAGTATAAGAAAGGAACACCAAAAATGCACTAAAATTGTGTTGAAAGGAGATTATACATGCTCAAAACATAGCATTATTAGGCAATTGTGGGCCCTGAGAATATAACCATGGGATGTTGGGAGCTCAACCTTAAATATGAGTCTCCTTGTGCTAGGTTTGTGCATCCCATGGTTATGAGATAGAAAAACCAAAAACGGCGAATGATCACTACTGGTGCATGGCGAGACATTTGATGGGAATTATGTGTTGCATGCATGAGGAGGAGATAGTAGTTTTGGAAGAGTTCAACAAAAAAAATTTGTGTGTGGATGCTTCCTCAAATGTCAACTATGAGGATGGTGAGAACAACGTACCAACGAACATCTTCCAAAATATTGATCAACAACTAACATTATAACCTTTTGTGATGTATAATGACATTGTGATGTGGCGGTGCATATTTAAGTTCTAAGAACTTGCATGGATCGGATGTTGCTTCACAATACATGCATGAATGACTTATAAGTAACGTGTAAATGAACACTAATGCGGTAGAAATAGAAAGATAGATAGACATAAACGCCGGCTCCGGTAGAAGGACAATAAAGTAGAGTAATTAGCGACGTACAACTAATTTGAAGTCTATCAATCCATGCATAACAATGAAACAAAGGATGATGGACTCCTTCGTGTACTTACAATCATCGAAGACACTAGTGCCAATGGCAATCCATGTACACTTGTAGCCATAGAAATGAGGGGTCTTTTTTACACCCTTGATTTTGACATTCAACACATTGGATATATTGTGTAACAAACATTGGCATGCGTCTATGGCGATTGGAATACTATTTACCAAGAACGGCAACTTCGTGAGGTCATGCATGTAAGGGATGGGTGTTTATTATTAGCTTTGATGCGCGCCTCGGAGTGTAGGAAACAAACCAAGAGTGCAAACCATGAAGTGTCATTTGCAAGAAAACCCAAGTCCAATAAAGCTCCAAAATCATTCCGGACGATTGCAATGTGACAAAACTAGGGCATGCAAGTGTTAATTGGTTACTTTTTCAAATTGGACACATGGATTTGATTGGTATGTGGTTAGGCGAGGATCAAGTAACATACATCATAAAGACACAAGTGTAAAAGAAATTGGATCACATCTTCAATTTTTGTCATTTCTTTCCCACTTAGCAGTGAAGACCAATGAGAGGACCTATGTATTCACTTAAGACATCAATGGGACATTAGCTTCAAACATGCACTTCCTACAACTTAAATTAAATAAGGAACGGTCTGAACTTTGCTGATGTTTCATCTCGTAGGTTGGCTTAATGCAACACACAAGTTTTGTTTGTAAATCTAACTTGTAGAAGTTAGAGTACATGAAAAATGAATTGAATAACACCCACGTACCTTAAGGGTCAAAATCCCGCATGGAATGCACTCGTCTCTTGAAGTGTTCGATGCAATATATAGTTGCACCTTCACATATAGATTGAGAAATTGATTGGGACTTTCAATTGAAAATAAATTAGGTCGTTCAAAATTTGAGGTGATATTTGATTGCATACCAAGTGTACCACCCTTGAAATCAAACACAATTTGAGGTTGAATCTATTTGTTTTAGAATATTCAAAAACATGACATTGAGTTTGTATTTATAAACCTATCATGAATTTTGGAACAATGTAATGTGAATTTCACAATAACCATTTTAACACAAAGTTCTATAAAATTGTGAAACTTTTCAACTTCTAGATCTGTGCTTTTAATGAAATTATAACTTCGTAAAAGGATTTATGAGATTCATAAAATTAAGTTCATAAGTCATTGTAAATTTTAATCAATAGTTTTGATTATTATAAATACACTATTGTAATGAAATAGAATAATTTTCTAGAATGATATTTCAATTTAATTATTATTTTAGTTTATACTTTGGGTTCGTTTGTTTGACAATGTTTTTTTTTTCTTTCAAGTTAATGATGCATTATTTACAATTTCATTTTTCTCATGAAACCCTAATCAAGCGATTAATCTCCAAGTGAAAGTTCAACAATCTATTGGGAGTTGGGCCTTTAGAGACACACATGCACTCCATATGAGATTATTTTTCCCCCTTCTTGATTGCAAGGGAGCGAGGAGTTTTACTTCATGCACGAGAAGTAAGTGAAGTTGCATGATAATGCATGGATCCCGTGCCCCCAATTGATCTCCCTTAACACCCTAACTTCCCAAGCAACCCATTTTGGGTTGGTGGATGATTTCCCCCCACCATTAACCCCACCTAACTCATTCATCCGCAATCAAAATAAGCGTTAACCATCAAGCCAACATGGATATTTATCAGCAACCACGTGAGCCATGCGAGATGAATCTGGAGATGATTAGAATGTGGAAAAGAAATGTCAAAGTGAAAAGTGGTTTTGTTTGTGTTGTGTTGGGAGCTCATGCAAGGTTGTTGGGATGTTGTAGGGTTGTTGGGGAATCATATTTGCCATCACTCAAAGTCCATACAAATATTACATATTGCATCGTTAGTCGCAACTAATATTTAAATGAAATTGGACTAAGTTCCAGTCCATTGTTATAGCATGTTGAATTGTCTTGTAGGAGGATATACGTAGTATTATCCTTGTATTATGTCTTTTACATAATATGCGTAGTTATATTACAACACCTCTTTTATTCTATTTTATTTATCTATTATTTAATAGCACATGAGTCTTTAACTTGATTGTGTTCATTGTATTTTGTTATGACAACATTGAAGTAATCATCGAGGTTTCACATATCTCCAATGAAATATTAAGTATATCGAGATTATGTAGACAGATCCACCCATAGAACACAAGCTAGCCAAGGATTAGAGATTTTTAGGAACATGTCTAAATTTACTTAAATACAAGTTTATTGGGTAAATATCATCACTAAAACGCTAACATGTTAAATTTTAATATTTTGACCTAATGAGGTAACACTTAAAAAAATGCTCAAAGAAACTAATCGTTGTGTTTATTGGAATCACTTCAAATTAGAACATCTAATACTTTGTTTTAGGAATCTAAGCATGAAGTTGGGTGTGGCCTTGTCAAATGATCATATAATCCATTCTTCATAACTCAAACCCAAAACATGATAGGCATGGGGTGAAACCTTGAATATGGAAGAGCCAAAGTCAAGAATGAAGGCAATTAAGGTAGAAAAATGGAAAACAATGAATGATCACCAATGATGGACTAGATTATGACTAGTATAATTCATGTGTGAACCCAAAATGGCTAATTGTAAAAGTGGTGGCCCGAAAAAGGATGCGGTGATAGGGCAGATAGGTCATGTTTCACACCACTCGGGTTCATTTTTGGGTGCCATTAAGTGAACCACTTTGTGTGTATTCGTATCCATAGTAGGATGTTTTTATGCTCCAAATTAGGGAAACACTCAAACTAGTTTGACTTACTTGCCTCTTTGGGAATAGGTAGGTAACTATTTCAAGGGTGATGAAATTATGAAACAACTTGCATTTTTCGTTGTTTCCTCTACTCCATCTTTGAGAAATATTGCACAAATTCAAGTCACCTTTTGTTTTAGGCCAAATATGCTTATTTTGATCATTTTCCATTCTCTCCTTAACCACTCTCCATATTGTTTTTCTTACAAAAGTTCACATGAATATCTTATTCACTATTGAAGTGAAGATTCTTGTGCTCGTAAAATGGTCATGTAGCCCCCAAACCCCCCCCCCCAATTATATTAACTATTGAATGTAGAATGGTTGTCATATTTTGAGCATGCAATCCAATATGTTTTACACACATGATGCATATATGGTGTAGCCACACCTAACCACACACCACTCAAATATAGGTGTTCGATTAAGATGAGTAACAAAATTATGCACATCTACCCTCATTTAACTTGAGATTTGACAACGTTTTAAAGTGCTAGGGCTATTCAAAGCCCATGCAACTTGGACATCTATGAGACACAATGTCAACAAAATGGAAGTTCGTGTCAAATAACACCAAATATTGTATTTAGTGTCATATGGTATTTCATGTAAATGTGGTAACCTTTCTAATGACACTTCTTATGAAAAAAACTTAGGTATATTGTCATCTCAATTTAATTTTAGTTCATCTACTTTAGGTAGATTCTGCATCCTAACATTTACGTAATGAATTTTGGTCTTTGTGGATGATTGAAATTTGGATGAAAACTCACTTAGTAAGTGATAGTAATTGCAACATAGTAGACCTGAAATGCCCATTTTTTTACAAGGAATGACCAATAATGTTAGGTGTACATTTAGTATTGGTGACAGTACACCGGCGGTTTACAATTACTAGCAAGCAAGACAAATAGTATTGGTGAAATTAAATATAGTGTTTAGTGTAGTTTTATTCTAATCTTCACATGATCTCAAAGGCGCAAATAACAAATATACAAACATTTAGACATGTGAAACGCAATACACATCTAGTGGGAAATATGTGTGCATTTTGATTCAAATGGATTGGCGGGTCACCACATTTATAATTAGTCAATTGGGTTCACCCAATAATCATTCACTCCTAGTCTTGCACAAATAATGGTCAATCAATGTTTTTCGTTTTTTTTTCCTCCCTTTAATGTACCTATAGATATGGCATAACATTACTAAACAGTTTGCGTTCATTTACGTGGGTCCTAAAAACATAACCATGGGATGTTGCAACTAGTGTAGATTCTATTCGTTCACGTGGGCCATGAGATCATAACCATGGGATGGAGCAGCTAGTGTAGATTCAGGTTGAATCTACACTAGCTGCTCCATCCCATGGTCATGTTCTTGGGACCCACATGAGTGAACGCACACTACTTAATAATGTTATCATATCAGGGTCCAATTGCGGATATTAAAGCTAACTAGATCAACGAAACAAGGGTTTAAGAAGGCTACTAATTGAAGCGGCACCAACTACTTAATAAGGCAAAGGCACTACAAAGAGGCCGTGATGGTGGGGTCACCGCTTGTGTACCTATAAGTACTTTTACCCAACCAATTTATGTTGGTTCGTACACATATACATACATAACATAACATAACATAGGCCCCACATGGATTGAGTTTGTTTCTCAAACCGTACATTGGTATCCTTACCCTATCCTTTGGAGGAATACCAACCCATACTAAACCAATGAAGCCCGTGTGAGAGAAAGAAGGCTTGGAAAAGTTAGCCCCCATCATGCACTTATAATACTCGGGTGCAAATGCCACAACATTCGTACAATGGTACAAGGTAAAAAAAAAACGAGGATTCGTGGCGTCTACGTAAACACATTCATGGGAAGGTAAAAATAAAGTAAACTATTTTACTACGTGAAAATTATAGCTTTTGAATTAATGACTTTGAAATAGGTAGCATGTGAGACTTGAATGCGGTCTAGTGAGATTCACTTGGAATGAATCCGTTGGACACATAACAAGGATGCAATTGGGGTCCATCCCAAGCTTGGCCCTCCAACTTTGGGAATGCCATTCTTCTCCATTGGGCTCTATTTAGGAAGTAGTGAAAATAACTTACATGTGTTGTTGCAAAACCCTAGCCAAAGTGGCAAGAGGGCATTGTCATCTATAAGTGTGCCCTTCACTTGTCAAACATGAGATTATACAAATAGAAAATGCATCCCGGAAATTATTATTTTTAGTTGATTTGAGATCAAACGTAGTTTATAAGCTTTGAATTAATATAGTCCGAGTCATTTGAGATGAATCAATCATAAATGTATAGGGGATCGAGAGTTTATGTTGGATGACGAGAGGTAAGCTTGTAAATGGTAACTCACTCTCGCCGACCAAAGCTTTGTGGCGATTGTGTAAACCTTCCCTCCACATGTCAAAAGACTAGTGAAAAAAATGCCGTAAATGAATGTGGTCTAAAATTCAATGTAACAACTTTGCATCACAATTCCTTTTGTTTCCTACATTTGCAACTTTCATTTTATAGCAAAGGAACCAAGAACATGGGTTCATATTTGAGAAAAGGGCTTTAGCATGCAGAGGTTAACCCCTAAGCATCTACGAGGCCTAGATAGGGCCTCTACATACCAAAAAAAATAAAATGTATTTGAGCTCCATACTTTCATCTATCACTAATCATGTCAAAAGTGACCCCTATCTAAAATCAACTAATCTTCAAGTGCACTGTATGAACAAGTTCAACACTTTGATGTTATTGAAGATTTAAGTTCAAACACATAACATGGGTGCCCTTGGATGCAAATACATACGTTGTATTCTGATCATCAATGTACGGTAGGAGTATGTTTTTCTTTGACATAAGAAAATGTATATAGTAAGGTTTCAAACACATAAATATATAAAATATGATTTATGAAGTTGGTGAGCCCATATAAATTGTGTATATGGCCATATATTGAGGCCCCACCTAAATTTTCTTTTCTTTTGAATTGGTTTCAAGTTCAGGACTTTGAGTCCAAACTTGGACTTACAAAATGCTCACATCCATTATCATCCAATAAAAAGCATTATTCAATTGCTATCAATTGTTCCATTATATTATTATTCAATGGCAATGCTTCACCTAACTTTATCAAGTTGAACCTGATTAGACAAACATCCACAAGGTATAATACTAGCACCTTACACGACATATTCCGGCCCGCCCAACCTAGTGTTCAATTGAATAATATTATGATGTTCACAAGGTCTCATTCATGATTATATTTGAAGTCCTATTGCAAAGACGAGGAACCAAACTTCCACCATATGAGGTATGTATATCTAGGGGTCCAAATTTTATTACTTGGCCCACAAAGCTTGCAAGCTTGGGTTTTAGCTCAAACTTGTGTGTGAATAGAGTTATTTGTAAAGTAAAGAAGATGAAACTATTGATTTAGTCACAAACCTTGGATTCATGAGTATTAACACAAAGTCACCCAAGTTTTCTTAATGCTTAATTTATCATACACAAAGAGTGGTGTCAAGCTATTAAAACCGGCTTTCTAACTTGTCCTACTAAGATAGGTGGCCCAAGCTAGCCTTGCATAGGCCGATCCGAGATTTGGGAGAATGGTTCCCATGCGCATGCATTATTTTAAATCCTATAATTCTCTCAAAGTTTGAGAGATGAAAAGAGGAGGTCCCAATAGTTTCACCCAACTTTCACACAAAGTATGTGAGAGAGTGAGATTTGTAAAGTCGCCATGATGAAGGGTTGCGATGCTATTATGTTAACCATTATAGATTTAGTAGGCAACATGATTGGGGGGGGGGGGGTTGTACATGGCCTTCATATGGCTCAATATTAGTGGACTTTGATCATTCATAACAATTCAAGATTAGCTTCAAAATTTGTTAGAATTTATCATGGCTTCATTAGATACATATGTAGACGCACATAAATGTTAGCCTTGCAAATCCAAGTGGTGTAAGGTAACAAACAACCAATAGTAACCAAAAAAAACCCCTCTACCTTTCATGGCCCAACATGTATCATCATGTTTTTTGGGAACACAAGTTATCTACTCATCCACACACTTACATGTCTACCTTCCTATTGAGTAGGTGTGATGGATCCAAGAGAAGGAGAGGGAGAGTGAGATATGTAAAGTCATCCTTGATGAAGGGTTGCTCTTGGGTTTTGGGCCGATTGTTCCAACTAGACCCTCACTAGATTAACTCGGGCCCGCTAATGTCATTTATGGAGCCAAATGGTGTGGAAATATCCATTTGATCTTCTAAGATAATTTGTTGCGTTCTCGCCAACCCAATGGATGAGTTTACATAGACACCACTAATCCCTAGTTGGGATTTTGTTTTCCAACACCTACCATTGGGGGGGGGGGGTTGTAGTGAACATACATCCATATCGGTGCATTGCTTAGTAATTCGATCTTAGTGGACTAATTAATGACCATAGCTTAGGTGTTAGTTTGTGATTTAAGAATAGCATTCCCCAGGCCCTACATAGCAATCAACGTTTTTGCCCTTCCCAATGATGGGTATTGTGAAACCTCTAGACAAGAGGACCGCTAAGACAATCCTTTTAGGTTAACGATCATCATAAATCTAACATACCCATTGCCTAGAAAAAAGAACCTTATGCTTGGAACTACTCCTTATGATAATGTTTCCAAAGGATGAGGACAATCGGAATATGTTAAAGTGACACATTCAATCAACTTTGATGACAAATAAGTTGTTCATATGAACTTTAAAAATGATGAAAATGGCCTCAATTAGGATTTGCTAACCATCTCATACTAATCTTGTGTTTCATATACTAAGAGAAGTAGAGTAGTCATAAATAAATAAAACCGATTAAGACTCGTCTACCTTCATTGTAAAATATGTTATTATTATTTAAATATAAATTAACCCCTATGTTGGGATCAAAGACTTTGAATTAGTATAGCATACTATAATTGGCATGAATTAACAACCAACCTAAGGAGGACAAGTATTTGCTATTACCCCATGGGTGGGTGTTAGGAAATCAAACCACATCAACCTAACATAACTTACATGGGCATCTTGCATGTCATGATTTTTGAGAACCCAAAGTTATGTATCCACCTACCTACCAACCAGGTGTGGAGAGAGAGAGAGAGAGACTTTAGGGTTAGCCATCATCATAAATATGGGTGAATGTTAACAACACCTACCAAGGGGGAGAAATTGGGAGAGGCTGAATATGTTGGTTACTATTGTAGAACCCGGCGATTATTATTATTTAAATATAAAATTAACCCATGAATGATGGTCATAGTGTCTACATTAATATAACAAACTTAAATTGGGATGCATTAGCAACCAACCCGAATGGGGGCAAGCTTTATACTACTAACCCATCGGTAAGTTTGGTGTTAAAACCACATGATCCTAACATGGGTCACACATGCACATTGTGTTTTTTGAGAACCCAAGTTATCTACTCATCTATCCACCTACCTATTGACCTTGGGTGTGGTGGGCCCAAGAGAGGCAATTGCCCCTAGAGGGGGAGAGAGAGAGGGAGATAAGTAAAATCACCATGATGAAGGCCACAACTTCGAGGTTACATGACATCATCATAAGCCTAGGTGCATATCACAACACCTGTCAAGGGGGAGGGCAAATTGTGTGAGGGGTACTATTGCAAAACCCATTACTATTATTGTAATATAAATTAACCCCTACACCATGGTCAAAAGACTCCAAACTAGTCTAGCAAACTTAAAGTTGGATGCATCAACAACTAAAACAGATAGACACACACACAAGGGACATGTTTTCAACTATTTACCCATGGGTAAGTTAGGTGTTAGGAAACCCAAGATAGAGAGAAATATCCTATACGAGCACTCCTCTCATCCATCCAACATAAAACTCAACCCCCTATAGTCTTGTTGCCGTTTCATCTCACATGACCTCGAGTAGACTAATTTGGGGTCTTTAAAATTGATTTCGGTTTCGAATGAATTGAAGAAAATCAACCCGGGCTGCATATTATTTCAAAAGATTTTATGTTGGATGAATGAGGGGTACCCTCGTATATGATAATTCCCTCTTCTCTATAAGAAAACCAAGACCACATACATAAACATAACATAACTTTACTTAACTTATACGATAGTTGAGCATGTTGTGTATCATGTTGTTTTTTGGCTTTCACGGGATATATGCATTGTGGAGAGTTGCCTTTGAGTGGTAATAGGGCCCGGGTGATGCATGTCATAACTTAATAGATAAGGTTTTGTGAAGCTTAGTGGGAGCTCAATGAGATTTCCGATTTAATATGAAAAGAGCTAGTACTTAGAAATAATTACTTTTAAAATGTAATTTTAAGACGGAGCCTCTTGTGGCAAAGCCACATTCCCAACGCCTCACTGAACAAGGATTTAACACTTGGCATAAATCGACAATCATGGGAAAGACATCATGGGGTCTATCCCATTGGGCAACCCATGACAACCCAACCACATAAAACTAACACATGATGATATCACGGAGGTTTTTCTTGCTAAAGAGTGGAACTCTTTCCATCTCTTAGGGAAGAAACTAGATTGCCTCTGCCTCGAGGATTTCTCAAATACAAATGTGAATTGTACTTGAAGCAACCGCTGACACCACCACAATGCAAGATCATTGTTGCTTACTGCACCTTGAACCATAGACTTCCCATTGAAACTCAATGACGGACGACTATCCTTATCTTTAGAGATACTAGACTCTGCCACTTTTGCTCCCATAATGTAGTTGAAAACAAGGCATTTTTTGTGTGTGTTGGAATGTCCCCTATTTAACCCCATTAGAATCAAGATTCCATCACTATTTGAGAGCGTAGTTCCAAAGAGCCTCAAGTCTTTCTTTCAATTGGACCATCAAGTTGACATTAATGTCCACCTCACGAAGGCTACTGCACGCCGCCAACCTAGAAGAGTTAAGCAGGTTTGAAAACGTAGGTGAGTCCCATTAGCCTTGTTCGTGGTTGGGGTGAACCAACCCAACCCGTACACTGGTTCCTTGGAGGCAAGGGTTTAGGCATCCAACAAGGAACGATTGTATGGGTTGGTTCACCCAAATGCCTTGTTCGGCTTCCAGGACTTAAAAACCAATTTTTAGTTTCATTCCCTTGTTGGGAAGCCAACTTAGTTATCTACCCACCTACGTATTGACCTACGCTGCCACTCTAGAAGAGTTAAGCAAGCTTGAAAACATAGGTGAGCCCCATCAACCTTGTTCGGGGCTGGACGAACTAACCCAACCCGTACATTGGTTCCTTGGAGGCAAGGGTTTAGGCATCCAACAAGGAACGAGTGTATGGGTTGGATCACCCAAATCCCTTGTTCGGCTTCCAGGACTTTAAAACCAATTTCATTTTTCATTACCTTGTTGGGAAGCCAACTTAGTTAGTTCATCCAACCCCGAACAAGGCTGATGGGGCTCACCTATGTTTTCAAGCTTGCTTTACTCTTCTAGAGTGGCAGCGTAGGTCAATACGTAGGTGGGTAGATAACTAAGTTGGCTTCCCAACAAGGGAATGCAAAATGAAATTGGTTTTTAAGTCCCGGAAGCCGAACAAGGCATTTGGGTGAACTAACCCATACACTCGTTCCTTGTTGGATGCCTAAACCCTTGCCTCCAAGGAACCAGTGTACAGGTTGGGTTGGTTCGCCCCGGCTGGATGAACTAGCCCAACCCGTACACTGGTTCCTTGGAGGCCAAGGGTTTAGGCATCCAACAAGGAACGAGTGTATGGGTTGGATCACCCAAATCCCTTGTTCGGCTTCCGGGACTTTAAAACCAAAGTCATTTTGCATTCCCTTGTTGGGAAGCCAACTTAGTTATCTACCCACCTACGTATTGACCTAACTAAATAGGCGTAGTGGGGCCCAGCCAGGCAAATAGAGAGAGGGGGGGAGGGAGAGAGAGAGATCTGTAAAGTCGCCCTGACGAAGGCTCTGCTGCGCTTTGGCTGTGGCTGTCTGCTGCTGCTGCTTCTGCTTCTTCTCCGCCCTCTTCTCCTCCCCCTCCTCTAACTTAACCAAACTTCTTCTTCCTTCTTCTCTCTTCCTCCATCCCCCGCTCGCTCGCTCGCTCGCTGGCTGTGTCTTGTTCCCCCATTCATTCGTGCCTGGGCGATGCGATGGGGCGGTGGGGAGGGCGGGGGACCCAGGGTCGCAGCTGGGAGTGGGCTTCTCGCCTCAGGCGAAGGCAGCAGGTCGCATCATTCTAGCCTACTTACTTGAATGGACAGCGACATCTTCACCCTTTCTGACAGCGAAAGGAAGAAAGGGGGGTAGAGGTAGTGGTAGTAGTAGTAGCCCAGGGCGACACACAGGAAGAAGGAAGCAGACAACGCCTTCTTATGTATGTATGTATGTGTGATGATGATGATGATGATGATGAGGCTATGAAGAAGCGAGCATCATCACAAGGAAAGGAAGGAGAAGAAGCAGAAGAAGAATTAGAAGAAGAAGAAGGAGAAGAAGATCATCATCATCAACATCAGCAACATCATCAAGAAGAAGAAGGAGGAGGAGGAAACGGAAAGGAAAGGAAAAGAAGGTAGTGTTAGAGAGAGAGAGAGAAGGGAGGGTGGGTGGGTTAAGTTAGGGCTTGCCATTCTGCTGACGACGAGCTTGGGGGGTGTTTGATGTGACATTTCGCGCCAGGTGGGTCAGGGAAGGCCACTATAAGACTCGTCCCGGGTCTTTGGCTAGCTTCAAACAAACGAATCAATCTGCAGCAAGCTCTCTCTCTTTGTCTTCCTGCATTTGGAGTGGAGAATTGGGAGTGAATGTGAGGGGAGGAGTTGGGGGAAATTCTCTCCTCTCTCGCTCTCTGCATTCCTTTGGTTTGCTTTGGTTTGCTTTCCAGTGGAGGAGGGGAGAGGATCTGAGTCGAGGGGGAGGAGCAGGGGATAGATAGGTCTTTCAGAATAGAGCCCGCATCGAGATTGGGTTTTTTCCTTTCCCTTTCCTTCTTCCTCTCCTTCTGCACCTCGCTCTTCCTTGCCATCTTTCTGTTCGTGGTCTGCTTGTGTCTGGGCCCATCCAGTGCATCTTTTTCTCCTCTCTACTGCTCCTTCTTCTGCAGCCTGCTTGTCTGTGCAGCCTCCTTCTTGAGCATTTTGGAGACGTCCAAGGGGGTGAACAGGACTGTGCTGGCTTGCCTCTTGGCCACCGGCTCCCTCGTCTATCGTTTCACTTGAAAGGTTTTAGTTTTAGTTTCAACTTTAGCTTTGGTTTTGGGTTTGGTTTAGTTTGTGTGCTTTTGTGTTTCTGAGCTTTATCATAGCTCCTTCTGTCTACTCTGTAAGTAGAGAGGGAAGGTCCATCTGCTGTGGCATTTCCTTGGACAACTCCCTAACTCATCCGTTGGTACTTGTGTGTGGTTTCCTTTCTGTTTTGTTTTGTTGCATTTCTTTGAGATCTGCATTTCCAGCCACTCCTTAGGCTCGTTGTTTCTACTGTGCTTGTCACCAAGTTTGTCAATTTCAGTGATTAATGCACCATACATAACCTTGTTGTTGTCCATCTCTCCCGTCCTCTCCTCCCATTGTTGGCCTTAGGTCATTTGAGGGGGTCAATCACAGGGATATTAAACTGACCTTTCAGTTGATCCTGCTTACCTTAATTCCATCAGTCTGTGGAGCCTAAGTAGTCCTGATCAGAAATTCGGCTGCTGGTGCTGGCGAGCTCTGTTTGTCTGTCTGTCGTCTTTACTATTTGGGTGGCTGTGAGCTTTTATTCGAAGCTTTGCCACTCTGCGGCTTTGGCCTCCGCATTGGCACTCTCATTTTTGCTGTTTCCGGTTTCGTAGGCTCTCGAAGCTCTGTTCGGCGTTGCTCTTGGTTTCAAAGTCTCAACCAGACTCCTCCTCCTCAACCGAGCAGCGATTGGAATTCATCTTTCTCACATCCACTCAGGCTTTGGAGTTCAGGTTTCTCACTCAATTACACAAAAGTTTCTTCCTGGAACTCCCACACAATTTGCAGCTGCTGCGGGTTTATGCTGTTCTATGTGTTCCTGTTGGGGGCTGCCTTCCTCCTTCTCCAGCTAAAGAGCAACCGGGTTGGGTCTTCTTCTTCTATCTTTATTACTCTGACCAGGTTGGAGTGAGAGAGAGACAGAAAGAGACACGTAATTACAACAAGCTGGTGGATCAATTGATCGATCTCCACCGATTTGTGGTGCATTCCAGAAACTTGCAGAGATGCCAATAGTGGCAGCAATTGCTCCTCAGGACCCCGACGCTCCCAAGAGGGTGTGTGATGATTTTTTCCTTGACCCCAAGATCTGGAACAAATTACCGGAGGAGCTTCTCGAGAGGGTGCTTCTCTACGTCCCTCTTCGCTGTCTGGCCCGCTGCCGCTCCGTCTGCAAGAAATGGAACAAAATTGCAGTCGACGAGGCTTTCATCGCCCAAAGAGCCGAGCTTCAGCCCCAGAAGCCATGGATTGTGATGACTTCCACAAATAACGCCATGTTCGCTTACGACTTAGGTGTGTGTTAGAAATCATCAACCTCTTCTGTTCTGTTTTGTTCCGTTGTGCACTGAAAGTCTTTTTGGTAGTTGGATCCATTTTACAGGAGAAGGAATGTGATCTGTTTGCATTGCAAGTCTTTTTTGGTATTTGGATCCGTTTTGCTTGCAGGAGGAATGAGTAAAATATCTTTAGGTTGGTTGAGCAATGTTTTGGTGGTTGGTCCTTCAGTTCTCAGCGTTGGTGAGTTTTCCATTGATTAATGAACTTGGAAGTTGTTTCTACCTATGTGATGCTATGTAAGTGCTTTAGGAACTTGTTAGCAATTACAAGGTAGGAACAACCAAGGAACTTTCATTATTATGAAGTGAAACTAGCCATCACATAAGGAGTTTCATGTCCCTGCCACTGCATCTTGAAGTTGTTAGGTTGTTCCTACTTTTAGGCATCGGCTAGTCATTTCCCTGAGCCTCTACAATCCCAAGGCTGTCTCTAGCCATTGCTTAGTAATCTGATTACTGCGGTTGCTCATACCCTTGAAGGCAGAAGAGTAGGCATTCTAAATAATAGTGTGTTTTGCTATTTGGTTGCTTGTTTTTTTGTTTGTTTGTCTGGTTCCAATTTGGTGGCATCGCCCTTGTGTGTTTTGACATGCCTTTGTTTGTGTTCCTTGAGGCATAGGTCACTTATTATCTTGAGCCTCTACAACCCCAATGCTATCTCTAGCCATTACTGGGTAATCTGAGTTAAAGGGTAGTTGCTCATACCTTGAAGGCAGAAGAGATAGGCATTCTAAACAGTAGTGTTTGTTTGTTTGTTTGTTTGGTTGGTTGGTTGGTACCAATTTGGTGGCATGGCTCTTGTGTGTGTGTGTGTTTGACATGCCTTTTGTTTGTGTTCCTTGATGCTTATGAAAAATATTTTGGTGGGTGTGCATTATCAGGTCTAGCCTCGTGGCGTAATGTGCCCATCCCATTCGATGCCTACAACCTACACGTTGTGGCTGCAGCGGGGGGTTTGCTCTGCTTCTCCAATGCGTGGTTCCAATGGCCAAGCATGTACGTGTGTAATCCCATGACTCAAAAATGGCGCCGGCTGCCCCCCATGAACACGTGGATGATCTCCACTGTGGGCATGGTTTACGACACCGCCAACCGCACCTTCAAGGTTCTTGTCTGCGGCCGCCTTGAAGACCACAGCATGATCACCGAGGTTTACGACTCGAATGACAACACCTGGGCCCTGGGTGGCAGCCCCTCCCCGACCCGCAAATACGGCGGAGACACATCGCTCTGGTGTGATGGTATTTTTTACTGCCTCACCTTCCCGTTCTCCAAGCTCTGCCTTCTTGCTTATGACCTCCAGGAGGGGGTCTGGAACGAGCTTCCTGTGTCCATGCCCGCACCCATCATGTCACCCTCTTTGGTCGAATCCAATGGGAGGCTCCTGTTGATTGGAGGCCTGGAAGAGCAGGAAGCGTTTGCAATTCAGATCTGGGAGCTCAACTTCGACGCGAACGAGTGGATGGAACTTGAGAGGATGCCCGCACAGATGTGCAAAGATTTTGGGGCCAAAATGGTTCCCAGCAAACCGTTATCCTCCTTTGGCACTGGTGACCTAATTTTCTTCACTATACCTTCCAGCCGTGACTACAAGCCGGCACTCATGTACGACCTCACCAACCGCAAGTGGGATTGGTGGCCCAGCTCTGCTTTCCCACCTGAGCTTCCTGCAGTTAACATTGGCCAGTCCTCTGGCATGAGCTTCCAGCCTTGCCTTACTGCTTATTGCTGAAGGAATTCTTTTTATTTTCTTTCGCCATTGCCATCATCAATTTTTGCGGACAACTTTCGCGGACGGACTTTTGCGGATAAGTTTTGCAGAGTTCTTCCTCCCCAGCAACGTGGAGCAAGGGAGTATTTCTTTTTTTGTGGAGGACTGACCATCAGCAAGCAGCAGAGGCAGAGGCAGAGAGACTTGATGACTTGAAGATACAATATGACCCAATGTGGAGACAGTAAAGAGATGATGATATCATGCCTAGCGATTTCCATCCAGTCTACAGGACTGTGCTAGAACAAACGCCTGTTCTTGATTCTCTATACCATAGTTGCCAAACAACAGGGTTTTTGTGTATATTTTTGAAAATTGCATACATGAACCTAGCTAGTGAGCTAGGCGAGAGTGATACCTCATTGTTTCAATGACCAATTATGGGTTGATATAATTTCTGACTTTAGTTTTTGATGTGGTCATACACAATGTGTCAAGTTGTTGTTTCCTCACGCTCCAACCAACCTACTGGTTGGAAGTTGGGAATACCTTGTAAATGCTGGCATTTTCCTGGGTGTTGGTTTCAAACCAGCAAGAGTTTTTCGTTGCATATAGTCAGTCAGTTTGTGTTCAAAGAAGTTCTAAAGTTTTATCAGGCATAGTATTGAAACGTTTGGACTCCTCAGTCACCTTGTGGAGTTACTAAACTTTAGAGCAGAATGTGAGTAGAAGCTCTTTGCCTTGTCTAAGTTGAGTAAAGCACTTAGTTTGTGTCAGGATCAGTTCGACAAAGTGTCTACACAGTAGTTGCTGGTGCTGTTTATGAAATAAATAAAAATGTGTGTACTGTACGTTGTGAGTAGAATGTGGATCGCCAAGTTGTAAGGTATGTGGGCTTTATGTGATCACTACTCTGAATCAGTTTGAGTGGTCTATGGCAAGGCTTGTACGTAATTAACAGACACCAAAAAGATATCTGCTACAGTAAGATTGGACTATGCTTAAAATATCTATCAAGCATTCTAGGTTCAATAGTGAACAAAATTGACAGGGCACATGTGATCGGTTCAAGAGAAAGTGAATCTTCACGGTGGACTCTTTATGTGGGTGAGACAATTCCAAACCCAATCCAACAAGCTAGAAATGTATGTGGAGTTGGAAGTGCCCATAATAGGTTGCATAACTTATCAGTTTGCTTAGTGTTGTCTGGCATGTGTAGCCGTTTCTTACAAACTGTACAAGCATATTCAATAGCAAATTTTGAAAAACATGTGTTTCTCCTTCGTGCAACAAGAGGTTCCATTTCTTTAGAATGCTTTTCGTACATACCGTGACTCTCACATGTTGTTCACGTTGAAGTATTCATCTGACTCACTTATATTCTCAAAATGGGACTATGATGAGCTTCTTGTATACTGTGACTCTCATCAATGTTGTAAAGAGCATAATATGTGGCTCACACTAATTTCAACATCTCAATATTCTCCAAAATGACGCTTGATGAAATTTCATAGCTTTGAAATATTCTTCAGCAGGAGATACAGCACTTTAGGTGACTCATGTGATGATTGGATTATGTTTCTTAAAAGTTTGGGACGAAGAGTGTCGAAATTATAGCAAGAAGTTACCTACACACTTAAGTTGTCACTTTACTTATGTGAATGCTCATTGTCACTTTTTGTGTAAATATTGTCATGGACAAAGAGTCAGTCAACTCCTTCTGAATGTGGTAAAATTTTTCTTTAGGAATTCATCCATAACTTATAATACTGTATGATGCTCATAAATAGTATATTGAACTAATATTAATAGTAATAATAATGTCCCAATTATTATCCTCTTGATTAATCATCCTCCAATAGCAAACTACTGATACGATGTATAATCATGTATAATATATACATAATTGATGCACACTACATATACATATAGTAATCAAGCAATCACTATATATGACATTTTATTTTCACACTACACTCTTTATGGTATTTAATGTCACATGGTGTTCATGCACTTACCCTATTATGAGGTCTATGATTAGCTTACGCTAATGGTCAATAAGTTCATAGTAATGTGACCACATGACATTTGACAATAGTATGCTGAATAGAATATATTGGCATATGCTCAATAATATTATGAGGCTAATGAGGTTACACTAGTATCAATAGTTCGACCATCAGTGTAAACACACGACACTTGGTATTAGTACACTCAACAATATCTTCCTCTAGCATACTAAAACTTAAAACTATCATCTCAAGTACTCTATTGCACTATGCTTAAGATCTTATAGTGGAAAAAAGTTCACTTTAGAAATTACTTACATTGGCAAATAGTGTCATGTCAACAATTAATGGACATGAGGTTTCTACATTAGGCCTCCACATACATAGAGAGGGAATTCTCTTGTGCAAGTGACCTCTCATTCATCCAACATACAACAAAATAGTATGCAGCCTGGAGGTTACAATTTTTAGTTGGTTTGACACCGGAATTAGCTTTAAAGAGGCCGAATTAGTTCACTTGAAGTCATTTGAGATGAATCGGCAACAAACCTATAAGGGGGTCAAGTATTTATGTTGGATGGATGAGAGGTCCGCTTGTATACAATAATTCCCTCTCTCCCAGGTAAATAGTGTGTGTGACATTGAAAACCATGAAAGGTGTACGTAGTCTTCAATCCAATTCATCTCATTTACCACTGCTTGTTCTTTATGATCCTACCTGTGATCAACAAGCTATGCTAATGAGCTTTACTTTGATCAACTTTAGAGAGTATATCTTAGAATTAGACTCCTCAGATGTTCAAAACGCTGATAGATCACTTAAGTAAATACCAGACAGTGATATTAACTCACTTGTCCAAGTTGGATTTGGCATATTGAAACCTCATGCATTTATTGAATGATTTAAACAATATCTGGGAATAAGTCCAGCAATTTACATGACATATGTGATACATTAGTGATACATTATACTACGTATGTGATACGTAGGGAACAAAAATCAAAATAAAACAAAATAAGGAGGAATCCTTAACTCTTACAATCCTTTGGCAAGGCTGCATTTCCTAGCACAGTTTTCATGATCTCTCATTTGTGAATACAGTACTATGCACACAATACTTTCTCATTCATGTCCATGTGCAGTGTAACTTATTGATAGGAGTGATTCTCTTCCAAAAAATGTCAATCCCCAATTCAAGTGCGCTGTGCTCTAGCGTTTCACAACTTTTGCTGAATGAAATGATAGATCTTTTGCAAAAGATGGCAAACAAAGTCGCAAAGCCAAGGGAACTCTTCCTTTATTTCAGAAAGCTTTGAAAGCCAAGAGCAAGAAAAGTCTCTTAAGTGCTTTTGAGCATTCAGTGCAGGCGATGAATTTTTGAGGCACTGGAGTATCTAGATCAACCACAAATGTACATCATAATGAAATTCCAGATCAAAGACTTCTAGTTAGCCAAAAGACCGGTTTACCCAAAAACAAACATCTGCCCCATCTTCCATACACCAGATTTGAGGACTTTATTGAAACATAGGGTCACCACAACCGCCAAGCTGCAAGCGCCTATCAAGATTAAGGGCCAAGATTGAGCAAGAAACTAAGAAAAGTACCATTTATGCTGACAACTTTACCATTTTATCTAAGACTCTATATATCTATCTTTGGTCATCTGTAATTGACTGAAACAGAATCAAGGATAAACAAGAATTTTTATGGGAAAGGGGATTCACATCTCATTTTCTGACATTAACTTAACCAACCTCAACTAACTCATAACTAAATATCTCAATCCAGTTCCTTAGGCATTGATTTGCTTAAAGTGTTGGGCTTCCAGTCAGTGACACTTGGGTCCAATCCAAGGGGGACTCATCTCGGTCTGAAGCTACCCGAGCTCTCACATGCCTTCCCATCACTGCAAACCCATCAAGAACACGGACCAAGGCAGACCACCATCGCTCTTCTGTGACTTGCCTTTCTAACAAGGCCTCCCGGATGCTTGCATCGTGCTGACCAGTTAGGACCTGGTAACAAGAGCATTGAGTTAGCATCCTATTTTCAGCAGAAAGGAAAAAAGAAAAGAAAAAAGGAAGACAGATGACTCCAATGTTGTCACCGGCATATATTATGGTGTTGCTTCATCTTCAATTCGTTTAAGTCTGAATGGGATCCCAAAATGGGCATTACAAGAATTAGAGACCCCCTGAAGCCTATATTCCTTCTGTTCAAAGGGTGAACACCTTGGACAGGTGCACCTCTGCCCCCAAGGGCAAGCCCCTAAATTCCCACGCTGTTGATTTCTGATATAGGTTGAGAATATTCGGTTCACCTAGATACCCCCCCTATAATAGGGTGGACCATATGTGCTAGGGTGCACTGGAAATTAAGTGTTAAAAAGGTCACTCATTTGAGTACTATTTGAGCCTTAGGCGGCTTAAATGTGGAGTTCCCATGGTCATTTGGTTTAAGCCACCCTTTTGATTTGTAACACTTTTATTTACTATGCATTGCAAAGCACAAAATACTATTTGGGCTCGTGCCATCCAGGCCCATTGCACCTGTGGATATATATTAATATCCCAGGCCGTCCATTAATTATGCCACCATTGACAGCTGACCATTTTGAGACTTTGGTGCAGCAGTTGTGTCAAGGCCCATGCACCCTTACTGTTTCAAAGTTCCAGAATGTAACAGGTATAGTACCCACCACAAGGAACTGTTTTCTATTTGCTTAAGGTTCACAAATTCAGAATTACAACATATTGTTACTTATCTTGTACCTGATGCAAAGTCTGGGTGGCATCCCGTGTCTGTTCCAAAATTGTGTCTGGTCCATTGTACTCGCAAATGGCACTCAAGTCATTGTGAGAGCTAGTCAGACTCATAGCCAAAGCCCACTGGGCAGCCCTCGCCCATCGTGAGGTAGCCTCCCACTTTGCCTTTTCAGCATTTGCATCCCTTTCAATCTCCGCATTCACATCTATATCTCCCATTGCTATTCTTTGGAGGTACCTTGCATTAGCAAGTCCAGTGCTCCGGACCATACCTGATGCAATAAAACCTTATTAAGTAGCAAACAAAAGATATGAATCATATGAACATCAAAAGTATCCAGATGGTTTCCTAAGATTATAACGTCACTTCTGCTAGACCTCCAGATTCCAGAAGTATGTCGTGAGAAACCACACTGTTATGAAGGACACCATCGATGTATTGGACTATACCCTCACTTGCCCAAAACCTGGAACTGAATACTTACAAAACTAATGGTAATGTACCTGCAAACATGCTGTTTTCCTTCGTTATAAGCCTCTGTGGTGTGTCCATTTCTACCACTCGTCCCGCATCAAGAACCATGATGCGATCACTGTCGATAATGGTATTTAATCGATGGGCAATAATAAGCATAGTACATGACTTGAATTCTTCACGAATAGTCTTCTGAATGAGAGCGTCAGTTCCAACATCCACAGCAGCAGTAGCTTCGTCAAGAACCAAAATCTTCGACCTTCGAAGAAGTGCTCGTGCCAGACTTAGAAGCTGCCTCTGCCCAACACTGAAATTCTCTCCACCTTCTGAGACCTCTGCTGCAAGCCCAAGTGCATTTCTTCGCACAACATCCTTCAAATGAGCTCTCTCAAGAGACTCCCATAGATCTGCGTCTGTGTGTTCACTAAAGGGATCCAAATTGAATCGTATTGTTCCAGAAAAGAGTACTGGAGTCTGTGGAATAATTCCCAGGCTCTTCCGCAAATCAGCAAGGCCCAAGCTATGAATATCCACACCATCAATAAAGATCTGACCACTTTCAGCCTCAACAACACGGAAGAGGGTATTGAACATACTTGACTTTCCAGCTCCGGTTCTTCCCACAACACCCACTTTCTCCATGGGTTGAATCTCAACCGATACACCATGTAAAACAGGGGGCAAGTTAGGCCGATACCTCATAACAACATTCTTAAACTCAACTTTCCCAGCAGCAGGCCACCCAGGGGGTGGTCGGTGACCTTCAATCACTAGTGGGGCTTCCTGCTCAACATCAATGTAATTCCCAACTCTTTCAACTGCATTGAAGCTGTTCTCTGCAAGACTTGCCAATCTAAGAACAGCTGTCATAAGATTTGTGATGTTCAGAGCGTAGGAAAGAAGAAGACCCATTTGAGGGGCAAATGCAGCAGGATCACTAGCCCTTGCATTTCCAAAGACTGCCATAGTGCCCGTCAACCATATCATCAGACCGCCAAGAAACTCCAGCCTCACACCTAACCAACGGTTTGAGCTCATTGTGACAACAGTGAACCTGGCATTCGTGTCCATAGCCTGCCCATTCATCCTTGCCATGCGATCATACGCTTTGTATGCCCTGATAGTCGCCAATCCATTCAAGGCTTCTCCAAATTGGGCATAGACAGGTGAGCGGGTGATTGAGTCCATCCGCTTCACCTCTCGCGCTGTAGCTTGAAAATATAGATATGAGGAGTAGAAAGCCAAAAGCAATGGTAGTACTGTCCACAGCGAGACCATGTTCACGTATCCAATAAGGAAAAATGTGGAGATCAGGGAGAACCATGAAGTCAGAAACATATTTGTGTACATAGCAACATTACGGTCAATGTCTCCTGTGTCTTTTGCAAATCTGTTGATTATCCGACCAACAGGATTTGAATGGAAGAATGACATCGGGGCCCTAAGTATGGCGCCCAACATGCCATTGTGTAGACATTGTGCAGCAGCAAGGCTTGACAACACCAACCAGAATGAGTTTGCCAAAGTTAGGCAGACCTGAACAGAAAAAGCACATTGTGTCAAGATCACACATGTTCAAAGGATCATGAATAGTCTCTTACAATGCAATTAACAAAAGTCGAAGGGTACTAGCAGGATTTAAACAATGTCAGATGAAATGCCTGTCCAAATATATAACCGATGATGTCTCACACCTTGAGACTTAACTGGTGGATACCTTCTTGAGCTGTAATCAGCACAAAGAGTGTAGAACTGGTTTCTGATTGAGAATAGGTAGAGTAATGTGAGTAGCAGAAAATATAAGTAATGATCATTACCAACTACCCAGGGACAGCAATAACTGGATCAATCCCACGAGAAAACACACAAGGCACTAGAAGAGACCAAAAAATGAAGAGAGAAGTAGCACCATACCTGTGCAAAAGAAAGACCAGTGTAAACCTCCAGATAGAACATTGATTTATGTGTCTTTGGTTTTGTGGCATCTGTCCAGATAGAGAGCCATCCACTTGTGGAAAGCCGAATAACTTCTGTCATGATGTAAAAGAAAAATAGCATGCCCACAACCCATGCACCTCCCATGGCTGCATTGTAGCGAGCAAGAACCTTCCATGAGATAACTCCTGTTTCACGTTCTTCGGTTTTAATAAGAGAAGACTTTGCTTTTTTTTCCTTTTCTTTCTCAGCTTCCTTGGGATCTATCTTTGAGCTTAACCGACGCTTTAGAGCTGGACCTTCCTCTGTCTTCGAGCCAATCCAATTGCGTCCTCCATTGACACCTGCGCAAAGAGATTCCAAACACTTAGAAGGTACAGAGAGATATTGACAACATAAAGAAACAAGCATATCCTTAAAATACAACTACTGTAATGTTGACACAATTTATAGTTGTTCTTGATTGATCAAACAATATCTATGCAAGAAGCACATGGCTACAACTCAAACAGGTAAACTTGAAGGACATCAACTCAATGCAGGATCATATAACATCTTCTCTGGTCGAAAGTGATCTAGCATAAAATGACTACACAATATGTGAACGTTTCTGTAGCTAGTTAGTATCGACAAATCAAACCCAATCTTCAGAATCAGAATACACGTCCAAGCATGAAGTATGCTTACAGTGCTCAAACAAACACAAGAAGTGTGGGGAGGTAACTGCAAGGACGACAATGAAATCTGTACCTTCTTTGTTTTGTTCAAACTCATCTTCCTCATCAACTGTGTCTTCCATACTACCCGCATTCTCCATGAGCTGCTTGAAGAGTGGACCATTAGCAATTAAATCCTCATAAGTCCCCTGTTCCTTGATTTCTCCTTGATGAACAAGGAAAATTTTGTCAACACGTGACAAGAAGTGCAGTTGGTTTGTGACCAACAACCTAGTCTTATTCCGAAGTTCATCCTTAAGACATGTATCAAAAACTTGTCTTGCCACATGGGCATCCAGAGCACTTAGGGGGTCATCAAAGAGGTAGACATCAGCATTTGCATAAATTGCTCTAGCAATGGAAACACGTTGTTTCTGTCCACCACTGATATTAACCCCTCTTTCACCAATCTCTGTAGAATCACCTCCAGGTAGTAAAGAAAGATCACGTGAGAGGGCACTAGCTTGAATGGCACGATTGTATCTCTCAGCATCATAGGGAAGGCCAAAGAGGATGTTATCCCTCACACTTGCATTAAATATCCATGACACTTGTGGCACATATGCAACTTTGCCACGCACAATGTAGCTACCGGACAATGTAGCCATCTCTCCCAAAACAGATGAAATAATCGATGTTTTCCCTTCTCCAGTACTTCCCACGATAGCTACCAGGCTTCCAACTTCAATGTCAAAGTTGATCTTGGATAAAGTGGGGCGCTCAGCGGTTGCCTCCCATGAAAAAGTACCATTTTTAACAGAAACAGCCGGTAAACCAGCCTCAAGTGGGGGATTCAAGGCCAAGACACGTTCCTCTGCCAGAAGTAGGTCTTGCAAACGCTTTAAAGAAACGTTTGCATTAACAGCGGCCGTGACAAGAGTCGGGAACATGAAAAGAGGAAATCGTAGAACTGCAAAGAGGGAAAGAGATGTGAAAGCCTTGGCTGGAGTTAAGACACCACCAAAGTAAGTGTAGAACCCAAACGCAAGAACTGTGACAATAATGGGAACACTATTGAGACAAAAAGTGTTTATAGCTGACAACAGTTGTGCCCTTCTGAACCAGCTGATCTCATCATCTCGTATATTCAGCACCTTCGTGCGGAAGCTGTTTTCCCATGCATAGCATTTCACAATGTCCATTGCCGACAAAATTTCATTCATGAGGCCGATGCGCTTGTCAGTTCTTTGTAGACCTTCCTTCGAGAGGTTTCGCATCTTTGTTACCATATAGGTTTGAAGGGGTATCATAATGAGAAGCACGCACGAACCCATTATGGAGGCAAACCCAAGCTGTGAAGATCAAACACATGAAACTCAGTTAGGGCAGAGACAATCAGCAATCGTCAGGAGAAAGACACTACAGCATTCGCATCATTTTCCAGTAGCTTGTAGTATCCTACAGCCTCTCAATATCTAGTATTGTTACAGCATCTACAGATTAGATTAGAAATATATGTTCACCTCAATCCTCTAAGATAAAGACTAGATCTCGTCCTTGGTTGTCTATATTTTCACATTTCCTACCTGTGGTGCAAATGGGCTGAAGACGGTTCATTATGTCAAGACATCCAGGTGACCAAGACCTACAAGACTCTAAACATTTGACAACAAAGCTGTGGCAGTACTGAATGTCGCCCAAGATTGACCTCATCTGCTAAATTCAAACTCAACACAGGATAGCATCATCACCCCTTGAACTATAGGCATATGAGAGGTTGAGCATTGACAGGAACAAAATGTGAACACGAGACCTGTTTATAAAGAAGCGTTATTGCAATAACGATACGGAGGGGAGATGACCAGAGTGAATGAAGTTGTTGGCAAATTTGTTGCAAGGCCTCTGCATCGGTGGTCATGAGGTTTGTGATTTTTCCTGCAGTGAAACCCTTCCGACCTGCTTGTGTTAATCTTAATGATTTCCGAAATACAGCAGCAATTAAAGTTGATCGTGTGCGCATGCCAACCCTCATTACATTCTGGAAGTATTGACCTTCACAGATTACACCAAGTATCACACCCAGAAATATTGACGCCGCATACATATATCCTTTCCATACAGGTTCTCGATTTTGCATCGACTCCAACAGTAAACTCAAACAAACAGGTCCAACAAATTGGGCAGCATCATTCCCTATCTTGAAGAACCCTCCAAGCCAGAAACGTGCCCCTAATGCGCGATTAAGGGACTTCAGTAACCAGGGATTAGGTCGACTGCGTTCGTCATCCCAAGCCCTTTGAAAGGCTCCATAAAGTTGCTCTGTGGTATCCCAACTATCAAGCATCCAAATGTCTTTCTCGGTAAGAGGCCGCTTATACCCAAGTTTCATCAATGGTGACATCCAATCAAATAAGAGATATTGGATAATGTTGGCCTTCCTTTCCGGGCACACCTCTGGAGCCCCACCGATAGGCACATAGTCACCCCCGTTTTCATGGGTCTCCTCTGTATTAAGTGGAGTATAAGCAGCTTGGGGTACCAAAGTTGGGAAATAGCAAAGGTAGAAAACACCTAGTAGAGCAGCTCCCACATACTGGGTAATAGCAGTGTAGAGTGCAACCACGGAATACAAACTTTTAAGAGCAAGAGAAAATTGCAGCATGGTCGTCTGGGCCACCACAAAATATATGATTGCAAATCGAACATACCACACAAGGGTTCTTGTGTAGCTTTTGAGCTCTATTTGGAGCATTGTTGCTATGGTGATCCATGCCAAACTGCTTAATAAGAGAGTTGCGATCTGCAAAGGGGCACATCATCACATCAGGTATCTCTCTTGCAATCCCAAGATCTCAATCAAATTTATGCCATTCTTGGTCACAAAACACCTGCAATTATTATGACATCCAGACTAGCAGCTTCCCCAAATAGATTTAATAAGGAGTTGATCTGTAGACCCCAAGGCCACAGCCTATTCAACCAGAAGTTCTAGCACCTTGAAATAATGTGTTGACAAAAAATTAACAACAATGACAACATTTTGTGTAATAATTGAGCACCATAAAGATTTCAAAGATGTCACCAAACAACATTAAATGGGTTTCTACACTGGAAAGTCCAAACTGTCAAACAGAAAGATACTCATGACCTGACCACAAATCAGAAGACTCACCCCTACCCTTCCACACTGTTGTGGCCATCGCTTAAACTGGTTAAATACAAAACTGGTTAGTTTTTTCATTCTTAAAAGATGGTATAACCACCACAATGTCACACATTTCTCTACATTGATTGTTATCTCCAGAAATAGAAATGTGTAAACTTAGTGAAGGTCTCAGTAGGTTTCCTGGAGTCTTGATTTTGAATTGAAAGTTTGGGCAATCGATTTGATTAGCTTGTTACTAGTTGCCGATTCTCCCAGTTCATTGCATCTTGTGAGGGCATCCATTTCACAACCTTCTTTTATTGGCTTCAATTCATGTAACATACCAATCATTAAGATACATTTTGAGCTGTCACCCACATTCTTATTCTTAAAGCCCACCACACTTACAAAAATCCCCCCCTCTTGATACGACGGCCTACTTCAAATAACTAGCCCGCTTTCTCATGACCTTGGAGAAGGGTGTCAAAGAATGTGAGAACTTCCAACAGAAAATCACAGCCAGGTGACTTATTTTGACCTCAAAGGTCGTTCAAAAGACTAATTTCTCCACAGCTCCAAACCCCATGCACATGCATTTAGAATGTAGACAGCTGAAATGCATAAAACAATATCCCTCATTTTCCTGCTCTTAAACCTCAGAACTTAGAGCGATGAAGGTGGAGTACCTCAAAAGGCGGTAATGAGGTTTCCCCATTCAAGTTAACAGTCGAAATTCCAAGTGCGATTTGAGCCAAGGGAGCCACAGCACAGAAGGAAGCCAGCAGCATTCCAAAGTAATGACCCCATGGGGTTTTAACCTTAAAGCGCTCAACTGATGAGGCATACAGCAGCGAATGGATGCGGTGGAGAGTGAAGAAGAGCAGTAACAAGTTGGACAGGTTGACAATGATCGTATCCACAAGACACGGTGTGTAGGCTCCGAACCCGCTCGGCAGTTTGGTAGCCCAGGCCCCTGCCTCCAGGGGCCGACAGTAAGCAGCCAGCATTCTCTCCATTCTCATATTTCTAGGTCATGCCTACCTGCTGAGGGAAACCATGGGAAATCCAAAATGCAACAAACCATTTGATGTTTAGAGCACTGAGCGTAAGTTGAATAAATAAATTCATTCCACTAGCCCCCTTCACACTGTCCGCACTATACCCTGAAGGATATAGAGAAGTGATGGACGCAGCACCAATCAAGTAAGATAAGCAACATAATCATATAGCAAGACACCAACTTCCCAGACTATAGAGTTTGAACCGTACCTTACCATTATCATGTGAGACAGACTTGATTGACAAACCCAAACCCCAGATTCGGTTTCCAATTTTTCCAAATTCATCTCCGCCTCATCTCTCCGCCCTCCCGTGCACATAGCCGCATCCTGTCTCAACACAAGCCCACACCACAAATGCCCTGAGCAAACAATGTACCACAGAAAAATCATCATATTTCCCTCTTAAGCAATGCAGAGTGCACACTTCAAATGAAA
The DNA here is from genome assembly GCA_950295325.1 of Polytrichum commune. Taxonomy (NCBI): domain Eukaryota; kingdom Viridiplantae; phylum Streptophyta; class Polytrichopsida; order Polytrichales; family Polytrichaceae; genus Polytrichum; species Polytrichum commune. The sequence continues at coordinate 32,604,346 of OX485809.1, forward strand.
GCCAAAAAACTTCCACTCTCAAGGAATTCAGCAATCAATCCCCCAACATCGTTGATTTCACTAGAAAACCTCGGATTTAAGGAAGAATTTAACACAAACCCAGAATTTAACGACAGTACACATTATGGAGTGCTTTAACTTCCAAGCTCTCAAGCCTTTGGTGCTGTTTTATCATCTATGTGGATACGATGCATGCTTACACCTCGCTCACATTGAAGGAAAGGACCCTGAGATTGCTAGCAGACCCATTTCCATGAAAATTTATTGGTAACCTCTTCTATCCGGGGAAGTTCCCATATTCATCATGTGGCGCAGCTCGCAAACCCATAAGGTAATATCACAGCAACATCAGATGCAAAAATGGCCAAGGACCTTTTCCTATGTTAGTGATGTCAAATTTGTGGCTCTACCAATTCACAACCGCATGTATGCAACCACAAACTGCGATCGTACAGTGAAGTCTTTACACCCCAGACGCGAGGTGCATCAAATTCTGAAGGCTGAGCTTTCCAACTCCCCGGAAATTTGCCACCACAGGCGGTATTACGCATGGAGGAATTTGTGAGGAAGGTGGTAACGATCAAGAGTTCTCCGAGAGCCAGCCAGGCTACCCGTGCGTATATGGAACCCCGAAACTAATGAACTACGAACGCCACACTTTATGTACTCTCACCAATGCTCCTTCTCTCCAACACACCGCAAATCACCGCAAAATGTGTGTATCTTACCGACACATACATCCAAAATGCTCAAAACCTCGTCGGCAACGAAAAATTCCAACGAAATGAAACGATCTAAAACCTCTGAAAACAATCCACTACGAAGAACTACACCCCACAAATGATCCAAACCTGGTGCAAAAGAAGAATTTCGCACGAAACGACGAAGATTTTAGATCTCTGAAAACAATCCAGCATGAAGAACAACACACCGTGCTCTCACCAATGCCCCTCCTTCCCCCTCCAACACACAACAATCATCGCCACAAAATGTTTCTCTGGCCAACATCCACATCCAAAATGCTCCAAAACCTGGTCCGAATTTTACTTTTTTAGAAGTCACACGAAACGACGATGATTTTATAAGTCTGAAAACAATCCAGCACGAACGATTACGGCGGCACCACTGCTCTCGCACCATTGCTCCTTGTTTCCATCCAACACACAACAATCATCGCCACAAACAAAAATTCGTCTCTCTGACCAACCAGCATCCACATCGAGAATGCTCCAAACCTCACCTCGTCGACCCAAACACGTCACACAAAAATGTGTCTGTGTCTCTCTCTCCCTCTCTCTGGCCAACACACACATCCAAAATGCACAAAACCTCGTCGAAGAAAGCAAAAACTTCACACGAAACGACGACGACGACGACGATTTTAATCCCTGATAACAAGTCACAGGTGCTCTCTCACCAATGGTCGGTCCTTCTCTCCTATGAAACTCAAAACCATCATCGCCAACCACAAAAAAACAAACAGAATCTCTCTTCCTCTCTCCAATCTCGTCGATCCCAAATCTCTGAAAACAATTCCATCGCAAACCTCTCGGTCCCTTCGACACACCAACCAACCATCATCGCCACAATACAGAGTGAAATGTGTAAGAGTGAAACTCATGACGCTAGTGAAATGCGGAGGAGAGGTTGTTCGCACCTGCGGCGGTCGGGAGCACGACACGGATCGGGCGGAGGGGACTCGAGCGAAGAAAAGAAGCCAAGGAGGAGAAAGGGAGGGGATATGTCTCTCATGTAATCAGTTAAGTAAGTAGGTACACTAAATAAGTTGTGTGGGTGGGTGGGTGTGTGGGGAAGCTTGCGTTGTTCGTTTTGGTATCCACAATTATACGTGAAGATCCGTCCCGCGGGGACGACAAGAGCAAAAGCGCATCTGGAGGCGGCTGCTGCTCTTCGTCCCCCGGTGCTTGCTCGGGAAGCGCACCTCCAACTCCGATGACCAAACTAGTGGCCCAGAAGGGAAGCGAAGGAGCTCCAGAAACTGCCATTCCCTCCAGGATTCCTTCCCGTTTGACGAGGACCTCCACCCGCGACGCACCTCCTACGGCTTGCACGGCACCCGGCCCCTCTATCCTAGGGCCGCATCACACTCTATCCTAGGGCCGCTCCACATGGGGTCCCAAGCCCCCATTCCCAAGTCCCAACATGGAGGCAAAGTCCCAACTTTTGAGCCTCGAGAACCCGTTCGAATGTGGTTTGTTAACATTATAAGTCGGATCGTTGATTATTTTATGCAACAAGCAATTGTCGCACTTGAGGCTTAGGACTTGGGACGTGAGTGAAGTGGTGAAGGTCGGTTCACACAGGGTCCCAAATCCTAAGTCTTGAGTATGACATGGATGCCCACATGGCAACTTTTTCTAGAGGTGAGGCTCATGACTTGTGTTGAGGGTTGGGTCAAGCAAAATAAAGCTAGGCCCGCCTCTCAACACAAGCCTCTCAAGGTCCGACTTTGAGGATAATTAACCAAGTTTTAATGGTTTCTTGAGGCTGAAAAGTTGGGACGTCGCTTCCATGTTGGGACTTGGGATCCCATGGGGTCACATGGAGTTGACCTCGAGTGACACAGGACCATGTGTGAACTGGCACTAGTTCGTGCATTGCTTACTTACTTTATTATTAAGTTTACCCAAGGGTCAATGCCATGCTAAACCCATGTTGACAATAGGGCGAATTTGCCAAAGGACGAGGATTGTTCTTACATGGTAATTTAGATTCAAACTAGTAACGAAAACAAAAATACCATCAAATACCCATACCCTACTTGTGTCAAAAGTTTGAAATCATCATTATAGGTACCCGAATGGTATCAAACCAATGTGGAATTGGGATTATCATTCTTGATACCATTCAAGTACCTATAATGAGGATATTGACTTGTTGATACAAGTAGGGTATGGGTATTTGACAGTATTTTTGTTTCCAATACCATTTGGGTTTATGATACATCCAAGAACCTTCATACATAGGCAAAATCGCCTTGGTACCAATTTGGATTTGAATGGTATTGACCCGAATAATAACTTGTGTATACAAAGGTTCTCACACCTCGAGATACCCATCAAATATCAAAATATGGTTGATATTACAGTTTTGATATCCAAGGGTAGGTTCTTTGATACCAATATTGTTGTTGAATTTCGATACTATGCACGCACCTATGCACCATACCAACATTGGGTACATCGAGGTAAGCGGCTCTTAAACGGACACTTTTTTCTCTATGCCTATTTCTTGTAGGATATGAGACACATACTTAGTTAGTGCAAGATGATTACCAATATTCAAATTGTGCCCATAGCAAACGTTCCTCATCGTTTTTGAACCTTGTATGAATATCGTATTCGTTGTCAAACTGATTCTTTAAGTTGTTAAATGATTGTATAGGTCTCATGCCCCCAAATTATGTTGGCTACTATGCTTAGAATGGTTAGCAATTTTTGAGCATGTAGTCCAGTCTATGTCAACATGTACCTTCATAGTGTGTGTTCTTCAATTCACACCCCAAACAATATATCACTCAAATACAAGTGTCCGTTTAAAGTCACAAACTAAAATAGGCATATCTACTTTAGTACGGTCCAACACTCCAAAACTTGAGCAATGTTATTGGTCAAAAGCATAATTTTGGACCTTGGGAGTTTACACTTTGGTTTGGGTCCAAGGTATGGACTAGATAAGATAGACGTGTGTTATTTGAGCATCTTTCTCCTTGCACCCACTTGATGTAAGATACGAAGCATACAATTAGTGCAAGATGTATTAGGTAATCGTTTTATTGGAACCGGTTATCGGTGCAAAATCGGTTCTGCACCGATAACCGGTTCCAATAAAACGATTACCGGATGTAACCGGTTGGCCGCTTTGTTGAGCCGCGCATGTGACCTAAACAGTGGGTCACCTCTCACCATAACCGATTTAGATGATCATAACCGGCTAGGATGTCGAGGTTATCGTCTGCAAACCTGTGTGCTCAGAGCCAATCGTGTAGTGCCACCTCGGCGAAACAAAGCGGCCAACCGGTTACGATTAGCAAATCCAACTTGTGCATGTTTGCCTCATAATTTTTTAAGAATCCAAAGTAGAAGTTTATTACGATAAGGAGCAATTTTACACCGAGGTTGAGATATCATTTCTACTCCATACATACCAAATTTAGATTAATGTAAGTACTACAATCTTGCACAAGTCTACTATATTCTAAGGGCCACTTCACACACGATATTGAGAGCCCCTGACCATTGCACTTCAAGCACTTTCATTGGTGGAAAAGCCGGAGCCAATCCAAGTTTGCTTCAAACTACACTTGAGGGACCAACGGAGTATGTGAATGCAAGATGGATGTAAAGTCTACATGGATTCCTACATGGCATCGAACAAATCATGTTTCATGATCACTTTGACCATTTTCAAAAACCACCTCTTGGAGGTAGGCCTAACACAAAACTAGGAGACCATGGCACTCCGAACGCTCACAACCATTGATTTATTCTATTTTATCATGTGTGAGGACCCGCATGAATAGACATTCATTAAAACAACATTTGATTAAGGGTCCCATCACATATGACTTCACACTACACTTGAGGGTCCATGACCACCCTACATGATTTTCAAGGTGTCTTGGGACAACCCTTTGGACACTTTCTTTTGGGCTCTCACAATTTCATGGTCACGGCTCTTGGCTCGTGTGTGAAGTGGCCCTAAGATTGTTATTACCACATAGGATTACAAGCAAAGAGAGAGATCACATTTGGAGACGACAACACTAAGGGCCGCTTTACACCTAGAGGCCAGGCCAATTCGTTGTGTAAGAGGCTTGAAATCCTCAATTGTGATTGGCCAAAGGCTGAAATCGGCCCCAACCCCTTTACACCTAGAGGCGGGGCCGATTTGGTGGTATGAATTTTTTAATTAAAAAGATGCATGGTATGACACGGCCCGAGCTCATTGTATTGGGTGCACCCAAAATGAAAGGCCAATGTCAAATTTCAATAAATAAAATAAAATATGATTTTTTTAACGAACCATATCCATTGGATTATGTGGAATTATAAACGGCTCTATGCTAAATTTGTTGGATTATGCTAGATTTATTGAATCGGCCTAGTTTCTTGGCCCTAAGGCCTTAACATATGGAAAAATTGGCCCCCATTATAATCTTATTATAATGTGTAGTTGAGGCCGGCCTCCAACCCAAAAGGGGGTGAAATTTCATGTAAATAGCCTCAAGGGGAATTGGCCCGGCCTCTAGGTGTAAAGCGGCCCTAACCATATAGAACAAACGCTTGTTGGCGTCCCTTCCCTCTTTAGACATAATGCAATCAATCTCATGAAGCATTTGCGTAAATATAGCTTCATTGGGAAATCTTTTTGTCAATGGATCAAGTACTTTGTTGTGTTGGAGTCGGGCATGTCTACCTTAAGTCAACCAAGATAGATAGATATGAACACCTGCCCTCCTTAAAGGGCCGGTGTGAATAGAGTGTTTGTTCGTCTTGACAATGAGCCAGAGCCCACATGAGTAAGTCAACCAACAACAAGAGGAGGAGAATGGATCATGAGCCGCAAGAGTGGCGAGTCGTCTAGCTATTCGAGCTTGTTTATTGATCATAGTTGATCACCCTATGGATGAATTGTGAGGACTGTGGATGACAACAAAGTTCGTGAATGAAATCATGATAAATTTTTGATGACTCTTATCTTCTTCGATGAGTGATTGGTTATAATCAAACATTAATTGGTGTTGATGGTTTTTAAGTGGCGCACCATTTTCTTGATAAATGTAGGCGCTCTTCATTCAAGAAATTTGTATTTCTACTTTGAGACACCAATTTTCAAGTTTGGAATTAAGGTCCATTAAGGGGTGTTTTGGACCCCCCGAGTTTCTTGGATTTGGGCCCTAATGTTGAAGGTGGTTCAAAACTCCAAAACAGAGGGAGTCTATTGGTCAAGAGCAAAGTTCTTGGGGGGTGCACCTTTCATTAAAACCTAGAATCACGTGCATTCACTGCATACTCTAAAAACCCCCTATATACAAGTTATTTTTTGTGAAATGAAGTAATACACATACAATTGCAACAATAAATATACAAGTGACAATATGTATACACAAAAAAAACATCCATTCATATATAGTCATTAACATAAGTATACAAATATACTTTTGAACAATAATCAACCCCTATAATATGTATAACAAAATATCCTAGCTTTCATCAACAAAGTCGTTGAAAACTTTTTCATCTCCCGGATGTAACTCATAAACATTTGATTCACCAATATATGTCATTATAGCCAATGCAATTATTGTCTCTAAGTCTACCATCAAATGATCAGTAAGATCATATGTCCACTTGTTGTTAGCCCCTTTTTGATACCAGCATAAATCAATCTCCACGTTTGATGGACGGTCCATCAAGTCAATTGGATCCCTATACTCCACCCAACGATTACCAAACGATTTCCAAACGATTTCATCCAATATGAAAACTTATGATATGTAGTATAGTAACAGTACCATACAAGTACAATTATTGTATATTTTTTAAAGGCCTTCCATATATGTACGTAACTATAAATTATAACATGTATACCATATGTATACGTAATATGGCAAGGTCCAAATCAATACCCCTCCTATGCACTCACGTATACTCGTACATGTTTAGTACAGTGCACCCCCCGAGGCAAAGTTATGGTCCAAGGAGTTTATACTTGGATGTGGGTCTAAGGTATGAGAAAATGAAATGGTGTTAATGTAGAATCACTCTCCTAGCAAGGTAAAACGGTTGTCACCTAAGAAAATACTCCTCTTAGTTTGAGGAACCAACTTGCAAGCTTCGGTCCAATCTCGAGTCTATAGTAAAGTCCATGGAAGGGGTGTTTTGGAGCCCAAGTTTCTTGGACCCAAACCCTAAAGTGAGCCCAATGTAAGACAAGGTGGGTTTGCGCCATTGTCAAAGACACCAAAACCTAACACTCTTATTGGGCGAGATCAAAAATATTGGAGCCAAGAAAGCTTACACTAAAGGGGTAGGTTTAAGGTATGAAAAGATGACTTGTGACCTTTAATGTGGCACCACTTTCCCGCAAACTGATGCGATTTTCCAATCAAGGTAATACTTCTCCTAGTTTCATAAACCAACCTTCAAGTTTGGGTCTAACTCTGAGTCCGACAGCAAGGTATTTTGAACTCCAAGTTTCTTGGACCCATACCCTAGTGTAAACACACCTTAAGTCAAGGACAGGTTCACACTAGAGTTGAAGACACCAAAACTGAACAACCTTATCGATCAAGAGCACAAGATTATAGACCCGAGGAGTTTAGAATAGAATGCAAGTATGAAATATGATAAATGAAGTAGTGCTAATGCGGTATTGCTTTCATGGCAAAGCTAGGTGGTCCATGATCAAGAGATCGGCCCACCTACTTTGAGAAACCAAGTCTTTGTCCTCAACATCCCACACATCCTTGTGTTTTTTACTCTCCAATTTCAAAGGGCCTAGAGAGGTTCTCCTTCTACAACATCAAAAGTAGCTTAGGTGTGTATATTTGTGTGCATCTTTACAATCTTGCAACTATGGAGGAATAAATTGACCTCCATGAAGCTTGTCTGACACATCCTGTAAGAAGTCAATGAACCTATGTGAGTAAAGGTGTGCCATGTTATGCCACCAAATTTGTCACAACGTACTATAACAATAATAAACAATATTTTCTTTCTATTGTGTAGACTTCCTAAATGATAAGTCCTTGAGGTATGAGCAACTACACTACACCAAACATCGTATTTAGTGTCACCGGTTCTATTTGCCTTGCTCAATATTAATTGTAAACTGCCCATGTAGTGTCACCGACACTCGATGTAAACCTAACACTATCTGTTAATATGTGTAGTTGTTTGGGGGCATGACAGATTGGAACTGACATGGTCCAAAGGGTTCTTCGGAGGGAGAGCCAAAAGATGTGCTCTAGTAAAAAAAGGCAAGGGCTGATGGCAAAGAAACGTTGTTATAACACATTTTTAATGAATTCTTTTTCGGGGAAGCGAAGATGAAAACAAGAGAAGACAAGATAATGGTCAAACTTTCATTTTATTTTTATCAAAAATTCCCTTTTTTGGACATATTTTTTTCTTTAAATTCAACACATTCACTTTTTGTTACATGGTCATTCCTCTTGGTCCACATTCAGTTCACACTTAGTGACAAGTCCAAAGGCTTTGTAAATTGGTTTTTTATATTAAAAAAAAAATCGGACCATGAAAGTTTGTCCATGGAAAAGGCCATCTTCCATGATCTAACTTCATGGTCCATGGTGTAAAATGACCCTTAGTCCAATCAAAGAATCCAACATAGTCTTAAATAGGGTTAGTTTTGACATGATGGATTACATATGACATCAAAAAGGGGAAACACACACATGTGAGGACACTAACATGAAGGTGATCCATTTGTCAACAATCAATAAAGAGTCCTTGTTATTGGAAATTGAATATGATTGAAAGAGGAATTACCTACAAGCTTGATTCAAACAAAACTCCCACAAGTGTTGTGAATGTGAAATGAAGGCAAAAATAAAAATTTCATCTTAACCATACAATCGGCTTTTTGGATGTCTTCTGCATGGCCTTGAGCTTCATGGCCATTCTACACTTTACCATGAAATCAAAGGGCCCTTGAAGATCATCCAAAGACCATACCATGCAAAAATTGAAATCCAAGTTTGTAGTTAATGGGCCCTCAAGCTCATTGTAACACGAAAATGGACCATGTTGAGGGACCATGATACATGTCCAGGTTTAGGTTCCCACCATGGCAATGTTCGGGGAGACTTTTGGGCATCATCAGTTGAGATCCTAGTGTTTTCAAGTCCAACCAGTTACATATTGACATGTTCTAGTTTTTCTATATATTATTTTGCTCAACATATTCTCTAAAATTCATCTAAATCGATTAGTTTTTTTTTCCCAAAGTCTTAAACTTCAACCGGTTACTTCTCGAACTCAACCGGTTCATCTATAACTAGCGGTATGTTCTCCCGGTGATTTCAACAAAGTATTTTCAAGAACCAAATGATAATTTAATTGACTGTCGCAACCCCTAGTTTTGCATTAGACCCATCTTTTCTTTTCATGGGCTCTATGCATTATTCAGTAGACCATGAAACATTATCCACTTATTGCCATGCAATTTTTTTCATCCATTTGAATCGTTTTGGTCCCTTAAGTCTTCAAGGCCTAATTGTAAGATGAACTTGGACTGTCTCCAGCTTCTCTACTACCTAATCGTAAGATTAATTTTGTATATCACATGTCAAGGGCCCATGGTAAGATCTAAATTAGGGCCGGTTTACACTATGGACCATGAAGTTGGACCAGGGCTCTGCAAGGCAGTTGATTGGCTGCTGTTCGGTTTACACTAAGAAAAAAATGTCAAAGGGACCATGAAGACCGAGGTCCCCAAAATATGAATTTTAAGGCCTAATAAATGCACTGACATGGTCCAAAAGGTTTTGCGGTGAGAGAGGCAAGAGAGGTGGACTGGTAGGGGAAGGCAAGGGCCCATGGCAAAGAAATGCCATTTTAATAAATTTTTAATAAATCTACCCTCTACATGCCTTAATCATGTCATAGCCCACGAGACATACTATTACTTACTTGCCCTACCCCTTAAACCGGCTCCCACGTGTCTCACCAAACAACGTGGGACATCTAGAACTCAAGAATTTGAGTGCAGATTTGTTTTTTTGCTCTACCAACTTCAATATTTGGAATTTAGGGGCTTGTAATATACCGTTGGAAAGGTCTTGAAAATACCTTTCCAACGGTATATTACGCGTCCCAAAAACTTTCAAATTATAGTCTCAAAACAAAAAAAAGAAAAATATGTAGTCATTTAGTGGTTGTAGATCATGGTGGTCAAAAGAACCGCAATGGGAAATCTTCTAACACTAATTATCAAAGAATTGAACTTTAGTGTTGAGAAAGGTAGGGTGGTAATAATACTAAATATAATCAAACACTAAATATCTTATTTAGTGTAGTGACAACACAAGGTACATGTCACATGTAAATTACCTTGAACATGTACAAATTAAATCCCTCATTTTTATTTGTAAAAATTGTTGTGAGAAGATTTGCAAGCCACATCTTTGACACATTTAACAAGAAGTGAAGACAAGTGAAGCTCAAGAGAAGACAAGAGAATGATCAAACTTGATTTTATTTTTTTCAAAATTTCCCTTTTTGGGCATGTATTAAAAAAACTAGCACCTTCATTTTTTGGTGCATGGTCATTCTTCTTGGTCCACATTCGGTTTGCACATAGTGAGGGGCCCAAGGCTCTCAAAACTAACTTTTTATGAAGTCGGACCATGAAAGTTGGACCATGAACTCGGACCATTGACAAAGGCCATCTTCCATGGTCCGACTTCATGGTCCATAGTGTAAACCGGCCCTTAGTGTTACGTGGTCCTCAGTTTGGCACTGAAGAAATGCAAAGATTCTCAAACCAAGTGGCTATGTGAGGTCTCCTTATGAACAACATGTTTGACCTTACTCGTCAATAGACAGAAAACTCCCGACAATTCTAGAAGCACGTTCATGTACACCTTAAACTCCATAATATCAACCTCCATAATGTCACACACTCTCTAACATCCCGAAACCCTAGGGAACGGATGTTCATAGCTCAAATCTCACTCTTTATTGTCACATTTCTCTCCCTTATATCACAAAATTTGTCATTAATACAAACCACCAAAGAAGTCAACCCACACCCTCGCATTGCGCCATGTGTCAACATGTGGAGGTTCATCTTCTCATTCTTAGTCGTCTTCTTCTTCTATGCCACTTGTTGAATGTTGGTGCATGCGTCCGCCACGTCGCCTGGGAAGGCCAAGTGGAGTGGACCACATTAGCGTAGGTGACGGGAGAACGAATTCAAATTGTCCTCACATCTCCTATGTGTTATTCCATAATGTCACATGCTACACTAAATCTATAGTATCACACATCCATGTTAACACTACAAAACTCTGTAATACCACGTGCACTTTGGTTGCCAAATGTGTGATACTATGGAGTTTAGAGTGTATAATTCTACATTCAAACTCCATGTCATCTTTCAAAAGGTTGCAACCAATCATGATGACATTTGGAGAGGGGGGGGGGTGGGTGGGTTTCCTAGACTCCAATATATGACATGCACTTCACCTAGCGTACTTAATAAAGTTATCCGTAACGTCCCTCGAAACTAAGAATATAAGGATCTAGAATAGGGTTGTTCATGAGGCCCGCAATTCTAAACCCCAAAGTTGCCCATGGAAGGCTAGGTTGGCCCACCCATCTAACAGGATAAGCTAGAAAACCGGGTTTCAATAACATGACATCACTCTCTGTGTATGGTGATATAAGTATTATGGTTTGGTTTACATCATGGACCATGAAGTCGGATAGTGGAAGATGGCCTTTCTCCATGGTCTGACTCGATGGTCCGATTTCTTAAAAAAACAATCTACAAAGCCTTCGGGCCTCTCACTAGGTGTAAACTGAATGTGGACCAAGAGGGATGACCATGCACCCAAAAATGAATGTGTTGATTCTTTTTTCAAATATGCCCAAAACATACAGTTTTGAAAGAAAGGGGGGAAGAAAAAAAAATCAAGTTTGACCATTCTTCTCTTGTCTTCACTTCTCTCCCCCAAAACAAACTTCATTGAATAATCATCATAATAACATTTCTCTGCCATGGGCCCCTACCTATTTCTACTAGAGCACCTCTTTTACCTCTCCCACCACAAAACCCGTTGAAACATGTTAGTGAATAATAAAGGCCTTAAAACATGTCTTTTGAGGACCGCAAACTCCATGGTCACTTTGACATTCATTCTTTTGCTTGGTGTAAACCAAAGTGATCACATGACGAGTTCAACAACCAATCACATATTTTACAAGGCTTTGGGACGACTTCGTGGTGCATGGTGTAAACAACCCCTAAACCCATGGTTTCGTCTTGTTTTCCTGTACAAACAACCCAATTTTACAAGACTCTTTTTTACAATTCACTATATAACCTAGTCCATTTTCTCCCCATTGCCTGGCTTCATCTCCAGAGCTCATCCCATCCATTGATTCTCGAGTCCCAGGCTACCTCAAAACAAAAACCCTTGGATGTCACCCTAATTCTTTCACCTAAAGAAGCTTAAAGTACATATGAAGTGTACCCTCTTTTCGGGAGGATGAAGTGTGCCCTTACACCCCCACAACCCCCATACAAAATATGCAAAAAGATTAAACCCTTGCCTTGTGGACCTCTTTTTTTTAGAACAAAATAACCACCAAATTTCATAACCTTACTCATCAACATCCACTCTTTGTTCAGTGGGCCCTTGGAATAGAACAATCGAATGTTCAAAAAGTTGAGCTGAGCACGAGCCTCAAATTTATGAGAATCCGACTATCATATTCCAAGGGCCCATTGAACAAACAGCAGGTGTTGAGTAATGTTGTGTTGACCTTTTGGTTCTTTAGGGGTTAACATAGAAGTGAATGAAGAGTTCCTCAACACGAGGGTTGGTCAAGTCTCTGAAATTTTGCTTGGAATGTGGCATGTTGGATTTTTTGCAATAGAAAGATTGTAGTTGCCGGTACTTTGTCAATTTCCGCACAAAATAAATAGTTTCTCCAACGAGGGTGACACATGGCGTACTGTGGTTGGATGTAACCCGTGGGAAAAGCTTATGTGGCATGAAAACAATTCCAGCAATCAAAATGTCTTAGTTGACAAAGCACCAGGTACCATGCAAAATTCTTCTCATATGAACCACCGTGAAGCTTCTCCTATGCCTCTACACACGTGGTTTGTGCCACGTTCCAATCCTTCGTACGGTCCCCATTAGGGTTTGAGTCCAAAACACTTCTTGATGGACCTTATCTTCAAATTCAAGATTGGTTTCTCAAACTAGGAGTATTCAAACTACCAAGATTTGGCAAGAATGTGAAGGCACATTAGTGTCACTCCCATTTTTCATGCCTTGCATCTGGATCTTAGTCCTTGCATTCATCTTTTGGCTATCGACTAATAAGAGCGTTTGCTTTTGAAGTTGCTTTGTTCTTGGACCCTGGTGTAAACCCGCCCGAAGGGTCCGACTGCACATTCTTATTAAGGCTTTGTTTAGAGGTAAGTAACCTTTCAAATTATTTATATTATGCATGCACTGCTTAATGAAATAAATGATGTGGGCCACATAATTATAATGTATTATAATTTGTGTCATGTTCAAAACTTTGGTCAGTCAACTTTAACCCCACTTTTAAATTGGTCAACCTTTGGTTATTGGTAACCCATATGTGCAGCCTGCAATCAATTAGCTATAATTCTGGTTAGCTAATCCTCACTAACTCATAAGTTAGCTAGTTCTCTTAACTAGGTGGATCAGCTCGATCATGAGTGTGTTACGAACTTAAGTCAATGGATTTTCAACCAACTACCATTTTTTCCCAAGGAGCAACTCACATATCATAATAGAATCATGCGTAAAGTTGTGGGGATCAAACTCATGCTAAGTTGGCCAAATTGTGAGTTTGAAAGTGTGTCCATAATTCACCAAATTTTTCTCAAGGCTCAAATTAACATGCATGAAGAGTGGCTCTGGGCTATTAAAACTTGCTTATAGTTTGTCATACTAAGATGGGTGGGCCAAACCAAACATTCCTTAACTATTAAGCATGCTTGAAAATGCAATTTTCTTTTTTGGTTGTGTCGCTTTTAGGCTCGGTTACTTTTAGATGTTCCGGATTCTAGGTGTAGGCTCCCCAAGCTCCAGGGAGGGGTGAACCAACCCATACATTGATTCTTGTTGGACAACTACAACCCTGCCACAACAAGGAACCAATGTATAAGTTATTTCGTCCCAGCCTTAGACTCCCATTAACAAATATGTTGTTTAAGTGTAAAAGTTCTCACAATTTTTTGGAGACGATAAAAAGAGGTCCAAGGAGATTTACTGAACTTTCACAATTATGCTTTGACACGCAATGAAATAATGAACTCTTATTATAAAATATTTCAAAGATGGATCAAAACTAACAAATTCTTAGTATAAATTATCTCAAAGATGGATCAAACCCATTGTGTTGTCCCTCTTTGAGAGCCTCTTTTGAGAACCTATTTGAGGGCATTATGCATAACTATAATACTATCCTAAAATAGACCCGTAAAATATATGATTGCCCATACTTAGATGTATATTGTCTATTATACAAGACTAATTTATCAAGTAGTGAGATCTTGACTCTGACTCTGGATTCTGGTGGCGTGTTTGGTTTGGGTTATGTTGATGTAGCTAAAAATAAGTTGACTATGAGACTAAACATCACTTGCAACATGCATGAAAATATTGCATCCACATAACATTATCCAACTATGAGACCATGTTGGGTGGGGCTAGGAATATATCATACAAGGAGTGAGAATTCAACATGATAAACTAGTAGACATGGCTGTGGTTGATTTATTTTAGAATGGAATGGCTCACTGGGGTTGAAGAATGTTATGCATATGTAAGCCTCGGTGACATTTTGTGAACTCCAATTGCGTTGTTTTCCTTCAAGTAATAGTCCTGGAGGTGGGCTCAATCTTGTATCTAAACTTGGGATCCAAAGCACATCTAGGTAGATGGGTCTTAAGTGGCTTGTCTTCTTAATCGGACCCCTCAATTTGATTGGTATGTAGTTAAGTAAGGATTAAAGCACAAACATCATAAAGACACTTGTGTAAAAGAAATTGGACTATGTCTTAAAATATCAATAACCACTCTACATTTAATAATGAACACAATTGGGAGGACTTATGTGTCCAGTTAAGAAATCAACAAACATGCACTTATGATAACCATAACTAAATTAGGGGAGGTTCGTTTTTCATTCCGGTTTTTGCAGACGTTTCATCGTAGACTTGCTAATGCAACATGTGTTTTGTTGTGTAAAATGTAATCGGTAGAAGTTGGAGAACATGAAAAATGAACCAAATAACACCCACATACCTTACCTAGTGGAGTAATAACTAATTTTACATAATCCAATAAGTGGAGCACCCTAATGAAAACTATTGAATTCATCCGAACACATTTACATTCATCCAGAACAATACGCATACATTCATCCATCAAACAAGGGAAGAACTGCCAGAATATTCTCATTTTCAAAATTCTTAGTGAATACTGGCGATTTTGTGCCCGAAAATATATGCACGATTCCGATTCCTCAGTTCACCCCGACGATGATGTGACGATTCGGGGACGAGAGACTACGTTCGTCAGAGGAAAGCGACACGTAGGGACGAGTGAAATGCGTTCGTCCATTTTCCCGCTTTTTCCCGTTCCCGCTCTAGGTCCCCCGTTCAAACGGCCCGTAGTCTCGCCACTCCCAGTGGGCGAAGCCTCCGGCTATGGCCAGCTCCCCCGGCTATGGCGTAACGCGAGTCTCAATGCCATGCTTAGCTCGCTTCAAACTGGTTCATCATCATTTTCAAACATATGCGGACACTGTGGTAACATCGTTAACTACTTCTTGAATTTTTAAAATTCCATTCCAGTGAACATCAAAGTGTTCTCTTTCATAAGTAGGTTATCTCTGGTAGGTTTTCGATGCGTAGTTTATTTTTGACGAGTCGGTGGGGCAGTCACCGTGAATGAAAGTCTTATTGTATGTTTTTCCAAGATTTGAGAGTGCAGTGTTGTTGCTGAGGTTCTTGATGTTTCGCTTGCATTGTCTCTCGTCTTGTTAGAGCGCAACGAGGGGATTGAATGTGGTTGCCATTGTTTTCACCTGGGTCACATTGCTGGTAACATATTGAAGTGCTCCAGGATAGGGAATTTTGTTAAAGAAGTCCACCTGCGGTCTTTTCTGCAGATGCTTAAACATTTTTCTGATATTTGGCAGCAGCTTGAAAGGAAGCGAGAGAACACGAAGTTGTCACTTGGTTGTTATGTTATTCATGCGATATTATATCTGTGGAACAAAAATTGTCGAATGGCAAACAATCAATATTGAAATGTAGACCCGAGGAATCCTGGAGAATTTGAAGCGTATCCTATCACAGGAGGGGTTAACGGTGCGGTCATCATCCCTGGAGAAATTTGGGCCTAGAAGTAGAAGGTGAAGATACAGGTGGTGATCTCAAGAGAGCTGAGGATAAATTTTGTCCAAGGATAAAATTGTACAGGAAACAGACCACGGTTTGTTAGAAACATGGGGGAGGAATGGACTTCGGGACGTGCAGAGAACAGGTGAACCGGAAGCGCAGTTGAATATATAACTCTAAGCTGAAAAGGCAGAGGAAGCAAAAATACACAGACAAGCCATACATTAGGTTGAATATCTGGAATGTATCACCAAACAGTCCGATTCAAACTCCTTTATGTAATAGACGCTGCTGCGGGATGAGGCTTTTCAGGGCCAACATGGAGAAAGAGTAGCGAAGGGAGGAAAAGAAGGCATAGAAGAGTTAGAGAGGAAGAGTTTCTGAAATTTAATGCAATGGCTCCGCCGTTTGTTATCCCTACATCCTTACGAAACTTAGAGACACCGGTGGATAACGAGGAGCGCCTCTACGCATTGGAAGTGACGTGCGTCGAGAATTTGTCTGCTTACGAGGTCGACGAACTTGTGAGAGGTAATTTATATTGCAGTTCCACGAACTTTGTCCGAGCAGGAACTCATTCTCGGTGGACAACGAGTCTAGTGAGCAATGAACATGAGATATTGAAGTCCCCGAGAAGACTTTCATTTATTTATCAAGTTCTACCAAAGTTACAAGGGCTCTTCAGGAGTGAACGGAAGTCTAGTAACACACAGTTCATAACATTCTAACAGGGAATTTTTTCTCGCTTTCCTTAAATTTATACAAGACAGGAACAGCGTCAAAATAGTCGCCGATTGCTAATGCGACAATGCATCCTTCCTTTTAGCTCAAAAAAACTTACGAGAACTCGAGGGACTCAAATGGACATAATATGTTCTTTACGGAGATATTGGAAAATTAGCATCGCCAAGCCCTAGTGTTTCTTTTTTTGTATTAGCACCCGCAACTTACATGCACAATGCGTAAAAACTAAGCTTCTTTGGATGTTCAAACAACGGTTAACAAATAAGACGAGGAAAATAAACTTTAGGTAACTGGAATCCATTCTGTCAGAGATATTCCTGATATTCCTTATATTCCTGATATTCCATGCCAAAGAACTGCACGGAAATAGGAAACATAATCCTCACAACATCTTTGGGGCCAACACTCTAATTGATGAATCTCCAGAAGATATCAAAATTCAAGAATTGACTGATTAACTCTTTCGTGAAAGGCACTTCCTGTCAACACCTGTGAAAGAAGGCACGATGGACCTTGGTTTTCAGAGCCAACTCACCAAGCAAAGAATAGTACTACTGGAATCTGAACAATTTTTAGGAAAGTAATCTTGCAAAGAAACCTTGAATCTTTCAGTTTAACCTTGCTTGGAGAATTACAGGGTATGTGCATATGCCTATTGTGAAATAAAATGATTCTAATCAACGTGTATGTAATGTATACCGAATGGAAGGAATTGCTTATGAGCTGGCCGAGAAGGAAGTCTGGTGCATTGAGGAGCAAAGCATCTTTGATCAAGTGTATTCTCTCGTCAGGTGGGCCTCAAGTGCATGACTATTCAACTCCAATTCACCTCCCTGAAACATTTCAATGTCATTTTAGTGCTGTAGAGTTATAAAGTCTTAAATTTTGGTTACATGGGTGCCCTGGTTTATAGATCTTCTTACTCAAGCACACTTTCTTAACTCACACACAAATGTTTTTATGATGGTATGGCTGCTTTTTATGTGGAAATTTCTCCAGGTAGGTATATTTTAGTTTCATACTTTGTCATAGTTGGCATGTCCGTCAGTCACAAATCAGTGAACTTTTAATCATGCCAAGGAACTTTTTGTGTGTTCTCATGTTCTAGGGATGTACTCCCTAGTCTAACTAAAGGATTTGGGTACTCTGTCTGCATTATCAGAGGGTTCTCTTACCTGGAGCCATCTGCTAGAGGGAGTCTGGTGGAAAGCCTGTGCTCCAACTTTGCAGTTCTTAACCCTTCTATCACAGCACTATCGTATGCATCTGGTGAGTCCAATGAAGATGCTGCGTATATGTCGCAGCAGATGCATTCACATAGGAATGCAATCAAGATCTACTCCTACTTCTTGCACTCTATTCTTGTGGTGGAAGAAACCGCAGAGCCAGAGCCAGTAGAAAAGGCACCAAGTGGGAAGGTACAGTCTAAACTTCTTACCTGGTTATGTTGAGGAATTCTTGACCATTTTAGAAAATCCCCTTGTCTTTCTACTTTAGAGTAGCATTTCTGCATGTACATTGTTTGTTCTGAATTTGACAAGCTGTTGTTGTGTATGGGAGCAGAGGAAACAGGCACAACCTCGGAAGGTGCATGTGCCTGCCAAATGGAACTGGGAGGTTCATAGGTTGCGAATTGTTCGCCTGCTTGCCACAGCATTACAAGGAGACCTGCGACAGCTTTACTCAATGTCACAGCCTGAAGAGAATTTGATTGCCTTCTTTGCCAAGTAAGTTCTAAGGTACTCTGAACTTGAGAGGGGTGAGGCAAGAATGGCACATCCTGCCACTTACCAGAGTCTCATTCACTCTAGGACTGCATGGAAACTTCTCGACTGTTCAGTCTTTAGATGAAGAGCCCTGTGCTTGTTTTCACAATCTCAATCTTGCGACTTTCATTTTTGTTTGAGAAGTATTGATGACCTATCATATGTGTGTTCTGGATGTGGGTGTTTTGATATTCTTCAGGGCCGCTTTCTCACTCCTGGAGAACCCAACTTATGTGAAGGAAAAGGATCTCAAAGATGCCCTCACCAACATTGTGGCAGCATGTGCAGCAAAGTATGGTTATTTAGTACCTGTCACTTCTACAATCCTCAACCTTCTACACAAGTATGAGCATCTTCCACTTCCCCTTGCAGATCTGGTTGCCCTCGCTGAGGAGAAGTACCATAATAGCAGCCTGCCAGTGGCAGTACTAAGAGAGATTGGCCACATAAATCCTGAGGACTTAAAGCGTGACAATGCAGGAGCTGATAATGTAAGTGCTTTTCTGGTTGCACTGGCTGAACGGTTGCCAAAGCTCATGACAATGAATCTGAGTATCATCACATCTCACCTGGATGGCGATGCATACAAGATGCGCAATGGTGTTGTCCAAGTGATTGGTACATTGATCATTAAGGCTTCCAAAGATCCTTCTGTGGATGCTGGGGGGGATGAAACAGTACGGCTTCGTACCAAACAGGTCAGTGGAATTTGTATTTAATTTCATTGCCTTGACCATGTTATCAGTTACCTGGCTGCTCCCAGTAAGTCAATAAATCCTAAATATGGCTTCAACACATGGTAGCCCAAATTGCTTGCCTGTTGGTTTATAATGTTTTTTCATTGAACTGACCAGGGAATGGTGGACATTCTGCTGGAGCGTGCCAGAGACTCCAATGCTTACACACGTAGCAAAGTCTTACAAACCTGGGCAACCCTTTGTGTGGAAAGTGCCGTCTCTATTGGTCATTGGAACCTGGTTTCTGGTGTAGCTGCTGGGAGGTTGGAGGACAAAGGGTCTCTTGTAAGGAAGAGTGCTCTGCAATTACTTACCACCCTTCTCCAGTTCAATCCCTTTGGTCCGAGTCTTCGAACTGGACCCTTTGAAGCTACGCTAGGCCAGTACAAGGAAAAGTTACGAGAGATGGAACTAGCAAGTCCAAGCGTCAACAAGGAGGCAACCAATCCCTTGGCCAATATACACGATGATGATGATATGGATAGAATCACCTCCCCAGATGCTGGGGGGAATGCTGGCATGGGTGAAGGTGATACCTTACCCAACACACAGTATGAGGAGGAAGACTCATCTCAGGTTAGAGGAACAAATCCGCTACTGCTTTTTTTCACCATTTATTTTATTTGCACCTTCTGACCTCCTTTGCACTTTTCATCAGTTTGTACATGTGTTGCATCTGAGCCCACAGAGCATCCTGCCTAGACCTCATGCTTAGTATATTTTTGCAGGTTGTACATGAGCCTGATGTACCCACTGCGACAGATTTTGGGGGACTTGAACAAACCAGAGCTCTTGTGGCTTCTCTGGAGTCAGGACTGCAATTTGCTCAATGTGTAGCAGGGGTCATGGATGTGCTTAAGCAGCTTCTTGCTTCATCATCTTCAGATGATGTCAAGCATGCCATCACTCTTCTGATACTTGCCCGCCAGTTTGAAGTTGATGGTGCTGAAGAAAGTCTGCGCAAGATGCTTCCTCTTGTATGACCTATCTTCTTAGGAGCTCGCATTAAATGCAGTATCTTGACGACATTTTGAAGTTTGTTCTTGAGAGTCTTTGAATTGTAGTTGATATGCCTGCTAGTGTATATCACAAAACTCATACTTCCCAGACAAGATATTGATACTAACTAGAGTGTTCTCAATTCTTTGGTCTGGGAACTCAATGCTGTTACTTGATAATATGTCTTGAATCTGTTGTTGGATAACTTGGTTGTTTGGGCTCTTGATGTCAAACCTCTTTTCCTATTAGTATTGGTTACTCATAGTGCTATTTGAAAATGCATCATGTTCCCTTGTAAATCTTCCAGGTTCTTTTACTAAAGTTGACGTAAGGTTGTGCATCCAATTCTATTATCATGTGCTAGATGACGAAAGCTGGATTATTCCAGCTCATAAGGATGTTTTTTTGATGTCTCAGGTTTTCTCTCAAGAGAAAAGTATATGTGAGGCTGTTGAGGGAGCCTTCACCAGTCTTTACATGAAGCGAAGTCCATCTGAGACAGCACTGAACCTTATTACTCTCACATTGGATGGAAGTATAGGGGATCTAGCATCCATTGAAGCTCTTGTCAGCAAGTTCACAGCAAAGGGAGACATCTCTCATGGCACGGTACTGGAATTTGCAATTGTTGTTTCATATTTTCCACTATGTGATATTGGCTATACCTTCCTATGTAAGTACAAATACATAGTAATGTGCAATTGAGTCTGATGATTTACAAATTGTCCCTGGCCCTTGCAGATTTCAGCTCTTTGGAACTACTTTACATTCAATGCTCCTGATGTTACCCCTCAGAAAAGCCGAGGGGCCCTTGCTATCTTGTGTATGGCTGCAAAGTTGCAACCTCGTGTTCTAAGCTCTCATCTTCAAAGTGTAATGGACATTGGTCTAGGCCGACGTGCCAAAGAAGATCCTTTACTTGCAAGATATGCATGCATTGCACTTCAACGTCTGTCTGATGATGACCGAGTCAGCCTTGGCTCCGGCCACAAGGTCTTCAGTATTTTGTCTAGCTTAATTACTGGACCAGGTGAATGACAGAAATATTGCTGTTTTCCACTACATAAACATTGAATTTCTGCTTGTCATATTCTGTGCTGGTTGTGAGTGACCCAAACATAATCTGTTGCTAGTTTTATCATTTGCTAGTAGGAGAAAAAATCTTTTAGTTTACTAAATGCTTTTCTCTTGACAGGGCTACCTGAGGAGAGCTGGTACTCCGCAGCTGAGCAAGCCATTAATGCCATCTATGTTCTTCATCCAACTCCTGAAGCTTTTGCGTCAGCACTTCTTATCAAGTTCTCTCAGTCAGTATTTGGCAGATCCAACTTGAGAGCAAGAAAATCTTTACCTGTGGAAGAATCAAGCAACTCTGGTCCTGCAGTTCCTGAAAGTCCTGCAAGAATGGAGGGTGATGAATATCAACCCATGGCTTCCCCTCTTAGTCGATTCCTTTTTGCACTGGCGCATGTTGCTCTCAAGCACCTAGTATATGTTGAAACGTGTGTACGGAAGGTTAGAAAGCAAAGGGCGGACAAAGAGAAGGCAGCAGCAGATGTGGCAGCTGATTTACAGGCCAATGCTGGTGGGAGTTCTGCTCAACAAGCCAGCAATAAAGCTAAGGTGAACCACCTTCATTTGCTACCTGAAAAAGCTGCTGTTTGAGAGCGGGAGAGATCATAGTATTTTAATACCTTCTATTTCATATCGAGGTTCTATGTTTGTGGTAAGGATTGACTGTGAGTCAGTTGGTAAGAAGACCCTCTGTATCATCCGAGTTAAAAATAAACATTAGTCTGAAGAATTTGTTGTGCAGATTGAGAACTGTGCTAACACACTATACCTGGAACTTTTCAGGTGGAGAGCATAAATGCAGAATTGGGGTTGGCAGCTTCAGAAGATGCCAGAATAGATGTGCTACTGGAGAAAACTGAAAAAGAAATAATATCTGGTGAAGAGAGTCGACGGTTTCTAATTGGTTTCATGGCTCCAATTGTTGCCAAGGTCTGTCGGAATTCTGGCCTGATGCAACAGGTACTGTAATTTTTTGCCTTCAGCTTCTGGATTCCACTAGTCTGGTTATCTTCAGCTCATTGTTGGCACTGATGTGATATTGACAGTGTACATTCTCTAATGTTTGGAGTTGTGATGCAGTATCCACGCCTGCGGTCTTCAGCAATGTTGGCTCTATGCAAGCTCATGGCCATTGATGCAGACTTCTGGTCAGTGATTTCCCATGGTGCTTATCTAGAATTAGTGTTCCATGAAGAATTTTGTGTACTGCTTCAAATGTTTATGAAGATTGTTGGCAACTTCTTGCTTTGTTCAATTTTGCTCTAGTCAATATAGAATCTCTGGAATTGTATCTCTGAATCACTTGAAAGTACCTCATTGATGTCAAGTTGCTATTTTCACTCCACAATCACGATGCAGTTTTGTGACACTGGCATGTGGTCAACAATGCAGTGAGTGGAACTTGCAGTTGCTTTTTACCGTGGCTCAGAATTCAGGGGAAGCAGCAGTGCGTTCAAATTGTATCATTGCCCTGGGTGATTTAGCATTTCGATTCCCCAATGTGTTAGAGCCCTGGACGGAGCATATGTACGCTCGTCTCAATGACAAAGATCCAAGGGTTCGCAAAAACTCAGTGCTTGTCCTCACTCACCTCATCCTCAATGATATGGTCAAGGTACCTTCACTCACTCTTCAATCACGAAACATGGAGAATGTTGTTTCCAGCATGGTAGCTCAATAGACACCAATGTAAGAAAGAGGATATATTACACCAATCTATTTTGTTGAATGCACTAGAGAGCATACTGAAATTATGAAGCTTCAGCATATCAGGGGTAGATAGATCAATCAATACATGAAAGCAATACACAACTACTGTCTATTCTACACACTAATGCTTTGTTTTGTTATCCATGTGTATGGGACAAAGTTTTAAGAAAGGAACCTTCTTTTGTGGAGGAGAGACATTTGTTTTGCTTCACATTATAAGCTGTTACATTTAAATTGCTCAGGTGAAGGGGCACATCAGTGAGATGGTTCTAAGGCTGGAGGACGAGGATGATCGTATTCAGAACCTTGTGAAGTTATTCTTTCATGAACTCTCCAATAAGGGTGAGAACTCTTACATATTCTTGTCAATTTACTGAGGAGAAAACCTGCGTAAGAGTGTTCAAACTGTAGTTCTCTCATGGAACTTTGTCCACGTGAAAAGTTTACATTGTTTCACATGACAGTCCTTATAAGTTCTGAAATATTGTTCACTTCTATTAGGAATCATTGAATAATGAAAGACTGAAAGGTCATTACTTGATTTTCTGTTATTTATTTTTGTGTTCTTTGATGTGTGAGTTTTCAGAGTGTCTGTGTATCAAATTTGCATGACATGCTGCAGTGGTTATGAACAGATTAGCCAGATTCTATTAAGCAAATCTCACGGTCTTGGAGAATGGTGTTTATCTGACATCAATGAATGCTAACTGCTGACATCAATGAATACTATCTGGTCAATTGTGCAGGCAACAACCCCATCTACAATCTACTTCCTGATATCCTCAGTCGCCTATCTAGTCAGCGTGATTTGTTACCAGAGACTTTTCGAAGTGTTATGCAATTCCTCATTAATGCAATCACAAAGGTATAGGCACCGGATAAATGAAAAATAACTGTCATCACATCCTCTGGCTCAAGATCAATCTATTCAAAACATCTGGCTCTATATATGGTTGATTTCTACTTCAAGGAGGTTAGCGTGGCATTTGATGCCTGCATTTCTTCTGACAATTATGTGAAGTCAATTTCTACTCCTGACATTTCAGTCTTTCACCATGACAGGATAAGCAAAAGGAGGGTCTATTTGAGAAACTTTGCCATCGTTTCTCGGGTACTACAGGTATGTAATACGACTGTTTAGCATCTCCCTAGGAATTTAATGATGTCTGGCTTGCTTCCATTTTGTTGCGTGAATGTTTAACTGCAGAAATGGTGAAATTCTTTAGCTTTACATGTGGCTTGTGACATGCTGCTTGCCATTCTTATTTTGATTTAAACTTGTCAGCATTTTATATTACTCTCAATCTCTGTGAAAAGTTGGATCTTTCTAACCGTATTCATGCTTGAATGCAAAGATGCCAAGCAATGGAGGGACTTGTCTTACTGCTTGGCACAACTGTCCTACACTGACAAAAGCTTGAAGAAGATGATTGAACTATTCCCCAAATACCAGAATGCTCTTGGAGTAGATGAAGTTGTGGAACACTTCAAGACTATTGTTGCAAAGGTGCGTCTATGATTCCACCATTTGCTAGCCTATCATAAACTTTGGATTATATTTTCAGGTTACTTTCATTACCTGTTCTGAATCTTCTTGGGGTGTGACAGGTGAAGAAGTTCTCAAAGCCAGACATCAAGGCGTTGGCTGACGATTTTGAGTTGAGGATACTCAAATGCCATGAGGAGAAGAAAGAACATTACTTGGCTCTGCAGAATGCTAAAGCTCACCAACAGCGCTGTAATGAACGCACTGACAGCGCCCATTCACAGGAAAGTGGACTAGTGGATATTCAGGATGTGGAGCAAGGAGCAGAAGTAGAAATTACAAGTTGTGCTGCAGGAAGGGTTTCAGAGGACTCCGGTAAGTACTTGGTCTATTGGTTCGTCTGAGAATTAGATAGTTTTGCCACATTTGTTAACTATTTGAGGTCCACAAATTTCTTAATTGGCCCCTATTTCTTGCTTAAGTATGCGAGAGTAGAGTCATCAAGCCTAGAATGCTTCAGAAGTGTGTTAGACTTTCCATGTTTACACACTGGAAGAAGCAATTCAAAAATTGGAAACTGGAAAGGTAGCATGAATTTGGCTTGAGTGCACTTACTGTCGTAATAGGTCACTGCTTTCTTCAACCTCCAATCAACTTAAACACTTAAATGAGGTTCACTTTTCTCCAACAGAATTAAATGAGAACAGGTGTGGGGACAACAATGAGAATGATGAAGGCTCCATAACAGAAGAGGAAGGAGATGGAGCAAGCATAGACCACAAGCAAGGAGAAGGCAAAAGAAGACCTAATGGAGGTCACATTCCCAAACTTGAACGACAACCAAGTCCTGTACACGCTAATGGTGAAAGTGAGCTTGCAGAGCCAGCTTGTGAAGAGAGTGAGCAGCCAAAACTTGCAAATGGTGTGTCCAAGAGGACAAGATCAGTGTGCACAAGTAGTGAGCTGGCTGACCGAGTGGGTGAAGGAGAGACTGATGGAGCTACAGGAAGTGAACCCGAAATGGAATCTGTCAGCGGGAGTGACTCTGAGAATGAGTTTGGCAACAGTACAAGGAATCATCAGTCTCAGAATGGTGCCAATGTTGAACAGAGCAAGCCGAAGAAGTTGTTAAAGAGGGTCTCCCAGACCGAGCCTGACACAGAAGAGTACAGATCCCAAGGAGTAACTGGCACAGAAGAGTATCGTTCACAGAAGCTTTCCAACACTGAGAATTATCAGTCGCAGAATCGTTTTGACATGGAAAATTACCAGTCCCAGCAGCCTCCCAATACTGATCACAACCAATCCCAGGAACCTTTACCTCAAATAAGAACTGTCAGAACACGCAGATCTGAGGTTGGCATGGGCAGCAAGGTGGGTACTTCTGCCATGGTTTTATTGGTCACACAAATGCCCAGATGATAAAATGTCTTTGATTCTATGGTTCCTGTTCTGACACACCCTGGGTTACTGATCCTTATTATGTTCTATCCCTTAATCATTAATTGTGAATATCAATGTGTACAAACTCTGAAAGCCACTTCCTTAGCTGCAAAATAAGTCCTTCGCCCTTGACTTCACTGTGAGAAGTTTAAATAAATAGTCATTAAGTCCTTCATTATACCTTACAAGCAACAAACTTCTCTTGAGCAGGGCCGGACATCATTGGGAGAGCTTCAGGAAAGTCAAACTCAGAAGACGGTAAACTCTACCAAGCGTGGCTCGAAAGCTAGTGCCGTCAGAAAGGTCTCCTTTTCAACTCCCATCATCCTTTCTTGTGATGTAAAGCCTTAATTCTATTGTATCTGTTACTCATAGGAACCATTTTTGGTCCTCTTCTAGCAAATTGTGATAATGTTCTGGGTTCAAATAAGAATCTTGGAGGGAGTAAAATGAACTTTATGGTTCAGTAGAATCTCCATCAACTGTTGCACATAATAGAAGACTAAAGGAATGAAGTCGTCCAATTTGTATTCCCTGGTCTCTTGATGTCACTTTTGAAGAGGAAATGGCAAGGGGTCTACTGTAAGTTGTCTAGACATCCAAGTTATGTGATGAACTTGTGGGATTCTAGGATAATAACAAGTATTTATTGTTTGTTTTCAGGGTCCACCTGCATTGCCAGAGAGTGACGACGAGCACTCACAGGAGGTCATGCAACACATGACAGACACAGAAGACACAAATTCTAATCTTCGAGTTACCAGACTGGTAAGGTACCTTGGTTTATCCGAAACAGCTGTCTCCTCTCAATTTGATATGTTCACAATCTGTTAAAGTCATGGTACACTCTGTAATCAGTATTCTAATTTTGAATACTCTCACTTGTATGCCTATACCTGAATGTAGGTGCGTCGACAACCTGTAGAAAGTGAAGATGATCAGTCTCAGCTTTCTGAACAGTCTACAGATAGTGGCAAGGAAGTAGTGAAGCCAGCACTCACCAGAAAGGTAACATAAAACTGCTTACCCAACTCTGGTTATGGAGTTTTCTAGTTTGTTCCTAAGAAACTCCAGCATGAGTCAGTAATTCGGGACACAGTTTGGGGTTTGTGAACAATCAGATTTTACTCTCCTCACCTTTTACAGCCAAATGTTGATGGGTAGGCAAATATTTCTGCACTGTAGCCCTGAGAATTAGCCCTAACTAAAGGGCTTGCATGCAAATTGTACTCTTGCCATTGTGTTCCCATCATGGTCAAGTCTCATTGTTTTCTTTGTTTGCTAGACCATTTTGTTGATCTCTTATTTAAGATCTGCACCTTTCTCTGCTGATAGTGATTATCATGTGTGTTCTGTTATGATGATTGCTACTTGTCCAGACGCGGAAACAAGGTGCACAAAGCAGTGACAACATTGACACAGAAAACAATTCAATTGATATGCATGCACGCTCTGTTCATTCAAAACAGTCCAACACTATGACCCAAAAGTCCTCTCAAGCAGTTGCAAGGAGGAGACGGTAATGTTGCGTCAAGAGCACTTTTCTTAGATAACTTCTCATTGAACCTGACTCCTCGACACCTCCCATGTCATCCCATTGCAGATAAAGAAGTAACAATCCATGAGTAGCTCTCACTCCTTGAAATCCAGACTGTACACGTCGAATAAGGATTTGACTTCTAATGGCCCCAATTGATGTATATTGGATGGCACTTGCTTGCGCAGGTTGCCCTTGGAAGAGCTTAGCTGATTGTGTTTCGCATCTCTACCTCAATGACAAAAGCCTTGGTAGTGAAACAAGAATTTACATTTTATTGTTTGTATCTGTAGGTTATTAGGAGCTCAGAAGTCTGTCTGTCTGTCTGTCTCTTTCTCCCTCCCCCTTGGTCTTTGGGAGAGTACTGTTAGGATAAGCCATTCATGTAGTTTGCGTGGTACCTTGTGGCCGCCATGTTTGTACACAAGGTTACATTACTTTGTACAGTACGCTCGGATTTATCACTCTTTGTAATTTCAATCTCAGAAATTTATTGCTTTTGCAGTAATTGCTTGATGCTCGCCTTTCAAATCCTATTCTTCTGGACAAGCTTCAGATGTGTGTGTGAACAATGCTTGGTTTTGTTAATATGTGAAGGAAAAAGTGTATGCTCGCTAGTACCCATGGTTTTTCTCACAATTCTTTGACCTGCTGACTTAGATGTGGACCACCAAGTAGGAGAGGCTTGTGGCCTTTTATCAACTCACTTTGAAACAAGGAATTGTTTGAAAAAGAAACATCCATGACATCCATTAAGATGCAAGGTATGTGGGTGTTATTCGGTTCGTTTTTCATGTTCTCTAACTTCCACCAATTAGATTTACTTAATGAGATTTGTGTTGCATATGCCAATCTGTGATCAGGCATCAGCAGAAATCGGGTGGAAGATTGGACCTTCCATGATTAGTTATTGTCATTGGAAGTGCATATTTGTTGATTCCTTACTTGAATACGTAATCATCCCAATTGTGTTCACTATCGAGTGTAGAGTAGTCATTAATATTTAAGTATGTAGTCCATTCTCATTTAAGCATGTGTTATCGTGGTGTTTGTTCTTTGATCCTCACCTAACCACACTCCAATCAAGTATAGTTGTCTGATTAAGAATGTAACTGAATAGCACTGTGCCTAGAAGAAATCTGGTTCCTTGGAATAAAAAAATGAGGATGCTGGCCTGGAATATCAAGGCGAATCTAAAGTAAGAAAGAGATTCGGACATGTTGTAAAAATAGGAAATGTTTTATATAGGAACCTGTCTGCTTGTCATACAAGAGGGTGTGCATATAATCTACAAACACCCTATTGCATGTGTATCATTTTTAATAAAAATAAATTGGTAAATAAGCATTTTTAAATTAACAAAAATTATTATGATGTAAATGTGGCCCCTCCTCTGGCCTAAACCTAGTCCTTCAGGCAGAAAAATGGAAAACGGTGAAAATAAGTTGATTCGGCTAGAAAGAGCCGTTGGAAATTTGTGCAATATTTTTTTAGGGATGGCGTAGAGGAAATGATAAAGGATGCAAGTTGGTCCGTAATTTTATTGTTTGTAATCAATTAGTTACGTTTCCCAAAAGAGGCAAGTAAGTCAAAACCCCCTACTTGTACAATAGAGTTTCCTTAATTTGAGCATCAAAACATGTTACTTTGCATATGAATGCACAGAAAGTAATTAATTGTAACGTCTCTCAAAAAGAGAGGAAAACTAAGAGGCATGATCTACCCAACCTTGAGCCTTATATACTTGTGGGAACTAAGAGTTAAAGCTCCCCTCAACTACTGTAGTCCTCAAGCATATAGTCAACTGACTCTCCCTCCATGCCATTGGGGTGAGCTAAGTGCTCTTAACTAACGACCGTTACTCACAAGACGACAACATTGCGTAACACCATAATCCCAACTAGTGGGTAATTCCTCTTTATCTTTTAATACTCATAAATCTCCTAGAGTGGAGTCCTCTAGTCTTACATATAGTAGAGTCTAGTTGGAATTAGGGGTAGCAAAGGCAACTGATCAATAAATACATGTTATAGTAACTCAATGGCACCCAAAATTGATCCCAAGTGGTGTAAAACTAGACCTATACAGCCAATCATCACATCGTTCTGGGCCATCATTTTTACAATTATCCATTTGGGGTTCACACAAGAATCATTCTACTCCTAGTCTAGTGCACCAGTAATGTCATTCGTTGTTTTTTTATTGTTTTCCTACCTTAACTATATAGTAAGAATGATGGGTTTCATGAGAAGGCAAGCATAAATGATGAATACACTCTAAACAAGCATTCTCCTTCTAGAAGCTTCTAGAGAACCTTTTAGAAGCGCAAGAGGAGAGTGTGCAATAGAGGTGCATTTGGGATGACGGATGGACATCCTGTGTTAATTTATTCCATACTGAATGTGTAGAGGAGGACGCGAAGATTCATGGCCATGAAACCTAATCTATAATTGATCGCACACGCATAGAGTTGCAAAAAAACCCTCTATAACATAAGTAGTAGACATTGAGTGATTCTTGTAATTATTAACAAAGCGAAGATTCTTGAATCCATTAATAACGGATCATGTAGGTCCCCCAATAATTATGTTGACTATCAAACCTAAAATGCCCCAAATCTGAAAACATTGTGTACTCGCCCATGACTGAGAGCCTATGACCATTGCACTTCAAGCACTCTCATTGGTGAAAAAGCCGGAGCCGGTCCAAGCTCGCTTCCCACTACGCTTGAGGGACCAATGGAGTATGTGAATGTAAGATGGATGTAAAGTCTACATGGATTCCTACATGGCATCAAGTGGATCATGTTTCATGGTCACTTGGACCATTTTCAAAAAACCACCTCTTGCAGGTAGGTCCAACACAAAACCGGGAGACCACGGCACTCCGAACGCTCACAACCGTTGATGTATTCTATTTTATCATGTGCGAGGACCCGCATGATTAGAAATTCATTGAAAATAGCATTTGGTTGAGGGCCCGGTCACATATGACATCACACTACACTTGAGGGTCCGCGACCATACTACATGATTTTGGAGGTGCCTTGGGACAGCCTTTGGATACTTTCTTTTGGGCTCTCACAATTTCATGGTCACGGCTCTTGGCTCGTGTGTGAAGTGGCCCTTACCATTCCCGTCAGTGGCGACAACCACTTCCTCATTGGGTCACCTGTTAGCCCAACATATGACCCTTGTCCCCGTATCCTAGTTGGCACATGATGTCGTGCCACCTAGACCCATTTCCATGCTGGCTTAAATGGTGAACATTTTCCCGGGATCCAATGGGCCAACTGATCACGATTAGACCCTGTAAAGTGGCTGGCCCGGCCAACCGAACACACTACTTATTAACGAGCCGCTTGGGGCCAGAGGCCCGCCGCTGGTGGGAGAAGAAGTCCGGAAGGAATACTTCTCCCGAAACCTTTCCGCTTTTTACTCAAATTTGCTCCTAGTTTGCGTTAAAGACATTAAAATGGTTTAAGATGTGCTCAAGAGTAGGAAGCATGTATAGGGGATTCTTAAAAGAAGAAGAGTTGGAATTGGCACCCTCTAAGTTAAAGCAATGCCTTTGTCCATAGGGGACACTTGCTTAAGAGAGAGAAGTTCAAATTAGTTGAAAAAAACTACCCTAAATATTGTATATAGTATCGCTTTCTATTTGGAGTTACACAATGCTATATGTTTCTACTAGTAAAGTATTTTGTCCCCAAGCAAAGATGTTAATGTTCTATAATGTCCAAACAACCAATTTGACCTTTGTAGGCCAGAAATAAGATACACAATAAATAATTACAACATTGCATAAAGAGGCTGCATATGGCTCAAATGAAAGCTGTTCTTGTTCTTGTTCTTGTTCTTGCTTATTTGCAGAGGAAAATCCCAGAGAAATACCTTCTTGATATGTGCTGAATCTTTGCCTGACCTCACTTTGCTCATTTTGGTGTAAAGAAGCAAGCTTAAAAAATCAAACTACAGATAAGGATTTCAGTGATGTGAATGCATGAACAAAAGCGCAGAAAACACTCCACAATGTACATGGAGATACAAGAAGCAAAGTTGCCCAGTGCAATTCAACCCTTGAGTACAAAATTTTGAGGAGATTCAACATTAGCTCTGAAAAGTTCAATAAATAGCAACCTTGTATGCCCACATGTAATGACCTATAGAATGTAAGAACGCTCCAAGTAACACCACAAATGTAGACAAATTCTCAAGTATTAAGAATGTTGAAGCCTTTTTCACCTTTAAATTTCCAGGAATTCTACAAACCTCTTCTAAATGATTGAAATGGAGGTTGTAGAGTTTATTGACTAGTAATCCTTTGTCTTGGTGTCCTCAATCAACTTGAACAACACTTCTCTGTAAGATTTAACACACAATCCATAACCAACTTAGATCATGAATATACTCCTTCTGTCAATCATGAAGTCAATTATATCAGAAGTCGGACCTCCCCAGACTGCAAGCAATGAACTGTCCAAGTGCCCTTCAAGTTGGTTCAAAGAAGCTTTTGCATGTGCAATATATATAATAGCCTAGTAATTTTTTATCGATACAATGCTTTAGGGACATTGAGCAACTGACATGTCTGGCTTGAATAGCAAGTACCGATACTCAAACCACTGTCAAACAAAGCAGAAGTATATCAGCAATTGTCAAAGGTCAATAAACTTAAAGGGACATTTACAAGCTGCCTACACACCGATGTTGTATATAAAATACACTAGATCTCCTTGTACTTTGCAAATGGTATTCAGCTGCAAGGTGACCTTCATAGTTTTTGGCACATCTTCATAAATCCTACTTAAATGAACATAAAACCCAACCAAACTAGAAGGCGTAATAAATAATAGCTAATTACCCTTGAGAATAAAATTCCAACAATCTTGAAGAAGTCAGGGATGAGGGGGAGCCTGTCTATGGTCTGTCACAATTCATCAGAACACATCAGGTTTCTCAAAGCAATGTGTTGAGGCAGTGTGTCATAGGGTTGAATTACCTTAACTTCGGTGTGTTGGTGTTACCCAGACACCGGGAGACTTGGATGTTCCGTCTCCTCTACACGCTGCGATCTCCTGCGTCCAACCTCCATGAATAAGTTCTCGAAGACGATGTAGATCTTGCACGCTTAGCTCGTGTAGCGAGCTTGTGCATAGGTATTCCGGGATTGGTGAGTCTATCTTCCAATTCCTGGTGAAGATCTCCATGTTCATGTCAAACATTTTAAGGGTAAACGACATCTTTTCCATTGGAGATAAGTTCCTCTCCATAAGCTGCACGTCATGGGACGCCAGCCGAAGCGCTGCGAGCTGCACCGTGTATGTAGCATTCTCCCGGGTGTTCGTCGAAAGAGTCGTCAAAGTTGCGAGCAACTTCAGCAATGCGCCTCGGTCCACGTGACGGCGATCATAACGAACCCAAGGACATTCACAATTGTAACAAAATTCAAGTACATATGCTAGTAGGGGATCACAAACAATATGTTGTCCATTAAATTTTGTCTTATCTATTGCAACAGAACAAGGACAAGCATTCTTAAGCAATGACGACAAGCCTCAGGAATATAGACAAAATAAAGGACAATACTAAGCAACAACTATGATGGCAATGGATGCAATTAGAGTAAGGGGAGCAGTGCTAACCACTGCAATTCCACCACTGAAGTGACACTTCCACATTGGAAAAGATAAAAAGAACGAGTCATGTGCTTCGCAACTGTAAGTCTCATCTCAATTGCAGACATATTTCTATAACAGAGAAGGAAATTTCAAACCAAATGGGAATAAGTAGAGTACCTGCAAGTTATGGTGTAGACGTTGAAGCGGCACGCTTCCCGTTTTTTGGACGGGAAGATGAAGTAACGTTGGTGACACCAACAGTACTATTGGGCACAACAAGATTGGGTGCAAGGGCTTCGATTCCAGCAGCGGTTTCACGTTCAGAACTCAGTGCCTCCAACAAGGCCGATGCTTGATTGAACGATGAATCAGACCAAGCTGCAGGGTCGGTGAT
Source organism: Polytrichum commune (assembly GCA_950295325.1). Taxonomy (NCBI): domain Eukaryota; kingdom Viridiplantae; phylum Streptophyta; class Polytrichopsida; order Polytrichales; family Polytrichaceae; genus Polytrichum; species Polytrichum commune. The sequence continues at coordinate 32,638,023 of OX485809.1, forward strand.
ATGAAACTCATGGTAGAATCGGAACATTTGGTGTGTTCCCAAATCTCCCGGTATAACCGTCTTCAACATTGATTTGGCTTTCCAAACTGTGAGTTTGTCTATGTCGGCCGCGTAGTCAATTTGAAACAATTCCAAGAGGATCTTCACATGACCTGATTCAGAAGCGCATGAGGTTCTCTATGTTTGTAAATAACATGTGCACAGTGAATAACAAAAGAATCGTGACATTCATATGTACATATCAACACAATATGTGCATAAACATATATGTGAATTACAAATGGGAATATTATTATTTTTTGATATTTCAGTCGTTTTGAGGCGAGCAGGTTGTTAGTTGAATGCGGGTCATGGTGCAAGATATTAATACTCAAGATGGAGTATTTACCTGGACATGGCTCTGAGCCATATTTGTCCTTGAATGCTTTTTTATTGTCTGCATATTTAGTTACAAATGCATTGGCCTCCTTGATGGTATCGAAAGCTGGCGGATTCGTGAAATCTTTGTAACCGCAAACATCCAACAGGCGATTCTGTGCCTCTGTGGGATAAAAAGAGGCTGTGGAGGAGCGACTTCTTTTCTTGGGCTCTGGCTCTGACTTTGGCAAATTGGCCTTCAGTTTTGTCAACAAGCTGGCGTAGTTGATAGGAGCCATTGATACGAGGAGTTTGAACTGCATGAAAAGTGTAAGTAGGAGAGAACTTGAAATAACGTAAACCATGAAACAATTGGGTAAATGAGTTTCATTCGCGACTGAAAACACTCTTGCTCTCTAGAACTACATGCAACATATAATATACTTCTAGTTCCTGCAGCAACCATCACATACAAAATCCTTATTATCCACAGATTGGAGAGCATACCTGCACAAGTTCACTGACAACACTCAACCCAGCTGGGACAATTGCAGACCCAGCAAGAAGATATCTTGTGATCACCTGCTCATAAGGATGAATGGTAAGTCCCTTGCAAAAACAATAATTACCTCGTCAGGCAGCACATATGTTCACATAAAGACACAAATAGTAGATTTCAACCAGGTGCATGACGTCGATAGATTAGAGATACAATTTATGTGACAACTGACAAGAACCATTTTCTAGTAACTGAAAAGCATCTGTTGCATGTGTACCATACTAAATGCTTGTGAAAAAAATGCACAAGAGCAACAGTAAGCCAATCCACTAAGAATCCTCCAGATAATTTAATCACAAACATTCGTAAGGTTCAAGGAAGACACTTACAGGCTGGCCACGAGAAGCAAAGAGTATGCCGCCGCCTGCCGCTGATACAATGACGAGCAGAAAACAGAGACAGATAGACATAAATCAATCTTATTGCACCAAAGCTCACAACAGAATGAAGGACAACACTAGGCAGCACTCTTAATATAGTGGAAGCGGAACTCTGAGATGTTGCTTTGTGACTGACACCACCGTCCACTTTATTCTGAAGTTCTCTAGAACTGGTAATCCACTCTCAAAGAAATACTCGCAGTCCCAACTGATGTCTTGGCACCTGGAGGCACATTTGTTACTAAGGTGCCAATTTTGAATGCATTTTATCCATCAATTCACCATCTGCATAATAGTTGTTAATTCTTTATGAGCATCATCGTTTTGTAAGAGACTGGTTATGAAAAAACATAGCTTGGAATCGATCTTCGTGTAAGAGAATGCTTGGGAGTCACGTTAGGGTTTTGGGTTTTGTGGGGAATCAAGGGAGCAGTAGGGGGCATTGGTAGTATTTGGTTTTGTTGGTGAACGTGTGAATATGTATTCTTTTTGTTCAGGTTTTCAGGTCACAGGATTACAATGCCCTCCTCTTTGCCTTCAAGCAGGTATTGTCCTACTCAATTGACATGCCTCTCATCTTGGTTATGGATGTAAGAATTCAATAGATTTAGAATACGAGCATCGGTGTAGGGTTTTGTGTGATGCATGGTTGTGATCCTTTAATAGGTGTTGAGATTCTGAAACACCAAATTTCAAGTGTGTGCAGCTATCATGTCTGTACTATTCCAGATGTGTATATATATTTGGTGTAAATTACAAGTGTAATTTGTATCTATCCCGCTTTTTTTTTGGTTAATTTGAAGTTCAACATGAGGTGTGTAAAACACTTTAGTTGGCAACTGAGCCTGCTGGTTGGTCCTTTGTTGTGGTTTATCTGCAGTTTTCACAAGATAGAAAGCCTTCTATGTCTCATGCACACACACACAGACAACCCAAGTTAACTCCCACCGAAAGTAGGTTCATATGGTTCAGTTGCATCAACTTTGGATGCACATCTTTTTCACAATTGGAATTGGAGTTGGGCAAGTAGTACCTGGTGATACTTTATATAAGCTGGGTATACATCTGTGCGTCCTGTGAGTATTCTATTGAATGTTTCTATGTCTTAGTGTGTGTATCCCTCAAAGTCTCAAAATTATTGTGCTTAACCATAAGGATTTAGCTACTTGCACAAGAAGTTTGAATTTAAAATGTCATTTGTGTTTTGAAAATCTCGGTCCTGGATTTTATGTCGTAGATTGAAATTTTTTTGTAATTAGCAAAAAAGTTGGTAGGTTAGGGTGTTACTGAACCACTAGGTGTAAAGATAGTAAGGTGTTTTGAGTCGGGTTATGGAGACCAAAAAAGGACTGCCTTGTGGCCTGGGAACAGGTTGGCTTAACCACGCGGGTGAAGCTCTTGGGAACACCGCATCCACCCCAGTGGTTCCGCCTTCATCAAGTTAACCCCCTCCCTTGTCTTCCCCCTTCAGATTGCTTGCACGCTTTCATAGTTTCTCATGTGTCATGCTGTATGCCATCCTAAAAGAATACTTTGATGTTTACCTTGTACTAATATTTGTCAAGCCTTTTAGGGTAGGTATCCTGAAGCTGTCATGCTTATCAGGTTTTAGTGTTATTGTGTGTATCATATGGATTGTAATGAGAATGGGCAAGTTTTGACTGCCATAACTGAAAATACCTCAAGGTTTAGTGTTTAGTGTTAAGATGTGCAGTGGAAAGGGTCAGATGATTATTTCAGTTCTCATGGTTTTAGTGAATAGTGGTTTCAGGAGTTGCCTAAATACTGAAAGTCTGGTACATATGAGTAAGCAAGTTAATTTTAGATTTCGAATGTTGAAATTGCCTGTGTTTCACTTGTTGGCTTCCTGATTTCACCCACTATGAACTCATACGCCTTTTTTTGGTTGTGTAATTCCTTTTGTATTCCTTTCAATATATTTTGGGACATGAGGTTTGCCATATATTCAGCTTGCTGCAATAACAGCAAGATTGTACTTGGGAAATTTGTGTTTTTTGAATCACTACTTATGAGGATTATTCTTGATTTGTGCAGGGGAAGCTGAATGAGGCCTATGAGTCATTTTCAGAAGCTTTCACAATTCTACAGGAGGTAATGCATCTGGAGAAAGCAACTCTTGTGTTGAAGTGGACCAATTATCTGAGCTTGTTACAGTAAGGAAGCACATACAAAATGAGTGATTATAAAAAGTGATACATATAAGAGCAGGTCCACCATATCTGCCTGGAAGGTGAGATTGCAACTGTGAGCTTGTGGACTGAGGAAATATATAGACTTCTTATGTGCACTGTTGTGATTCCAGGTTTATGATATGGAATGAAATTTTGGAGAATATTGTTATACACTAACCACTTTGTGCCTTGTGATGAGATTCAGCAAGATTTACAATAAGTTTCCATCAAGCTTACAAATCTCATACGTGTTGAATTGGTAGACAGAACCTGCCTTGAGTATCACTCCTTGTACATTCTGACATGAAACAGTAGAAAAAGACTATTGGTAAAATGTCAATAATCTGTATTGTTTCCTTGAAGCATCTCCTTTAGCTCACGAAAACCTTGTTACACAGGCTCTACTTCCATTGGCGGGAGTGCTAGTAGTCGCACATCTGTCATGCACCTGTTTGCATTCAATTCAGAGTAGTGTAAGAATATATTTTTATTCAATATCAACGACCTATGAAGGAAAATAGTATTGCAGTGTACTCACAGTCCATTCTCGCATGACTGTGAGTACAGAACGAAGAAGCCGTAGCCGCAGTGAAGGTTTTGGAAGTATAGCCCCATTTGCCAACACGAAGTCATAATTTCTTTGAACAGGCTCAGCATCACCCATGAGGGACGTCTTCATCTCCCACCATTTCTGTTCCTGCCTTTGTTTTATCCTATGTGACAAGAGAGAGCACATGAAAGTTTTATGAGAATGAAGTTATGTCAATGAGACTTTTCGTTGGGAGTTATACACCTATGATTTTTCATTGATTGTTTTGCACAAAACATCAATAATTCCTTTCCTCTTGTGGTGTATGCTCGGAGGTTTTGTTTAAATTGAACGAAGAGCAACCTATTTCAGTTCATTGAAGGCTAACCTCATTTTAGCACCTCTTGGCAAGCCAAAATGAGTTTGACTGTCAGAACTGTTTAGAATGCTTTTATGTCAATTATGTTTTTACCAAAGAATAATTCCCAAGCAATTTGTCTTTGATTTTAGGTCCTCTACTGTTGTGCACCTAAACAGCAAGCTAGTAAAGAATCATGTAATTGCTGCTCATACTCCATCAAATACATGGGATGCTTGCATGTGTATCCATGTTCACACGGAAGGATATGACGGCATTATGCACGAGCATCTTCTTCACTTTGAACAACATCTTAAAGGTTGTTAGGAGTATGAATGAAAGAGGTCAATCATAGTAAGTGTACCGGATAGCATACATGTAAGGGAAGTGCCACCTGAGCTTGCAGCAAAGACATGGAGTTATCGCTCCTATTACCCTGTATCTTGTGTAAGGAGACACAAACACCCATAATTGATTGTGTCGACAAAAGAGCAGGTTGTTCCAAATTTATATCCCCATCAATCCAAGCTTCCTTGACAACTAATTTCAAAACACACACCATAGTTAACTGCTGTCGATTGTTCTATAATTTGCACTGATAACCAAAATGTGTAAGACTTAGCTTAGAGGTTTGAACCTGTCAGGTTACAAACAGAAAAGCAAAAATTTAATCAACGGATAGATTGAATTTGACGTAGTTGTACAAGGAACTAAGAACACAAACTCTGGCTCTGAGGCAACATGTGTAGCTTCAGAGGTCGGTGAAAGAAAGGAGCAAAGTTACTTAGCAGACATCAAATATAATTAGAAGAACAACACACAATCATTACAAAGACATAATCTTATCTTCACTTACAACAATGTGAAGGTCATGAACACACACAAAAAACACTAATTGCAACAACAACAACAAAACAAATCCACGAAAATAGGAGAAAAGGAGCTCAAGAGTAGTTACAGTGAATAAAAAGTGTGTACTCTTGCACATGTGTAACATATTAAATGCCTTGAGCAGAACTGTTGTGTTGTACTACAGTGTGACCTAGAATGAGGCAACTGTAAATTCACCTATTCTGCAACCAAGTTCATGTACTCACCTCCGCGTATTTGAATGCCTTGCAGCTCAAATTGAAGTCTCAAAAACGTTGAATGCCAGAAATGTTGGAAAGAATCTTAATGATGCAGTTAGGGCTGCCGGAAAAATCTCAGATGGCCAATTTGATGGGGACACGTGGTCTTCAAATACCAGTGTGGGTAGCTTGAAGGTGAGCTATAGGGCATGGGATTCCAGTGGCGGCTGCAAGGCTTACAGGAAAAAACATCCACTCGAAATAAGGAGGTTTGACACTCAATTGTCCTTGGCTTGTCTAATTTCATGAGATTTTATCTTCCATTTGATTCTCTGTTTGTGAATGTATAGTGGTGACAGGTATATGGGTGCTATTTGGTTCATTGTTCTTGTTTTCCATCTTCTACTGATCAGATTTATGTCCTCAAACTTGTGTTGCATTATCAAATCTATGATGAAGCATCAACAAAAACCAGATTGAAAATCAGACCTCCCCTGTTTTAGTTATGATGATCAGAAATGCATGTTTGTTGATTCCTTGACTGAATATATAGGTCCTCCCAATTGTGTTCACTATTTAGTGTGGAGTAGTTGATAAAATTTGAAGATGTAGTCCAATCTCTTTCAAACATGTGTGTTTATCCTGTTTCATCTTTGATTCTCAACTAACCACACTCCAATCAAATATAGGGGTCCAATTAAAGAAAAGTAACTGATTACCACCCACATACTACTATTATCACACTACTTAAACTTTAGCTAATCTGCTGAAGACAGTAAACCTTGCTCAGGCCTGATGGGATATCATAACCGTGTTTATGAATCTCATTTGCTGCATTATTTTCCAAGATGCACTTTGGTGGTGAGCTAGTCCGAGCTGATTGACAGTAAGTAAGGGATAGACTTTTCCATTTATCTTGTGGAGAGTCCAAACAACCACAATGAGGATTTTCATGTGTTTCAATAAAGGAAAAATAGCAGACCTGCAGAGAGATGGGCCTCAGCTTATCATTACTGATGTTATTAATATCTTGGTCTTGTGACAAGTCTTCTCGGAGCGGGCCCATTGAGGCCTCTTTGACGAGGTTCTTCATGTCCGAGCCAGAGTATCCTGCAAATGCACAAATAGATCTTAAGCCATTAAAATTGATCTCATTAAAAAAAAGCAATAATGCTACTGTAAACAATAGCAGAATAATAGAATTAGTAAACTTTTGAAGCAAGTCAAGCTGTACCAGAAACCCAAATGTTGCAATGATGATAACAGCTTCACAACGGTCTCTTTTAAAGATGTAACTGTTCCTTCACGACATTCATGAGAAAATAACAATTGAGGACCAATTTTGTATACTGAGCTTTAAAGCGAAGGATGACAATCATCTTGGGGGAAGAGCTGAAGTTATTAGAGTCAATATCTTCATCTGTCAGAGAAAGTAGCCCATCTCTCTGTAAAAGGCTACGGATTATCCATGCTCTTGCAGCTGTAAAACAACAAGAAACAGACTTTTCCATTTATCTTTCGCACAAAGAGAAGCTCGTTTTGCCAGCCATTTTGGTAACAATCGACCTCTTTTTTGAATCTTTGATTCAGGCGCAGGTGCCCCCAGGAAATGAGACAAATGATGACCAGCTGTTTTGAAAGAGAGCAAGACTGCACCCTAAGGGCCGCTTTACACTTAGAGGCCGGGCCAATTCGTTGTGTAAGAGGCTTGAAATCCTCATTTGTGATTGGTCAAAAGGCTCAAATCGGCCCCAACCCCTTTACATCTAGAGGCCGGGCCCATTTGGTGGTATGATTTTTTAAATTAAAAAATGTATGTTATGACACGGCCCGAGCTCGTTGAATTGGGTGCACCCAAAATGGAAGGCCAATGTCATATTCCACTAAAAAAATCTTCTTAAATAAAGTATAATTTTTTAAAGTGAACTAGATCCATTGGATTATGTGGAATCTAAAGGCTCTATCTTAGATTATGCTACATCCGTTGGATTAGGCTAATTTTTTTGAATCAGCTTGGCTTCTTGGCCCGAGGGCCTTTACATATGGGAAAATTGGCCCCCGGTATAATCTTATTATAATGTGTAGTAGAAGCCGGCCTCCAACCCAAAAAAGGCTGAAATTTTGTGCAATCGGCCTCAAGGGAAATTGGCCCGGCCTCTAGGTGTAAAGCGGCCCTAAGAAGTGATTCCTACAGAAGATGTGCGGTTACAGAAGATGCTATTCTTTGACTACTATTTCACAACGTCAATGAAAAAGGCACGATTTCTGGAAAAGCAGAATACCTATAATGGACATATTAGTATCAAATTTCAGAGCACATCCAGCATTTTTGGACAGGACAGATCCATGAGTTGTGAGAAATTGTGCAATTCCAAGTTGTGAGAACAAAAAAGTGCATCCTAATAAAACGTGTAAGTTTTAGGGTAAGGAAGAGCCCCTGCCTTTGCAATTGCCCCTCCCAAACTGAATTCATTTGAATCCTCCTCCAGAAAGGAAACACGGAGTGCATCTTCTTGTAGCACACAGAAGCAGCAAAACCAGTCACTGCGCATGTGTTAACTTCGAGCAAAAAACATAGCTCTAACTCAGCTTTTCAAGAGTGGTGTATGATAGATAACATGGAACAAAGTGGGATGGTGACAGTCCTCCTTTGATTTTGAGATTTTTCCGGTTCGTAACCCTTGACAACATTACATAAGTCAACCCTGGGGCAAAGGCATTGCGGATGTCTACCACCACATTTGTGGAAATAGTAGCGCCTTGTGACTTATGGCCAGTCATTGCATATGCAAGCACAATTGGAAATCTACTTTTGTAGAACTTTTTACCAAATGTATACACATGTTAGAAGGTAGTACGTTTCAGGAGCATGTGCTTGGAAGTGTTTTTGACTTCGACGGCAATGCTGGTAACCTTTTGTGCGTTGTCCACATTGATGTTTTTTACAGTTGCAGTAGCTCCGTTTACTGCACCTTTCGCAAGGCTTACATTTTCAATGAACATAACGAGTGCACCCACAACGACAAGATGAATCTGGTCAAAGTGCGGGTCGTCAAGCCAATGTTGCATGTTGTCTTCTGGGACGACATTGCTGTCCAAGTTTACATGCATTGTTTCCAACTGATCAAATTTTTCTTTGAACACAATGTCATTGTACATCATCACATCTTGACGATGAGAACATAATATGGTTGTGTGTGCATAAATGTGGCTCGTCAACTCCAATTCGTTGACAAAACATGTTGACAATGTGGCTTCAATTTCGGATTCTGTTGGTTCTCTATCTCGTATGATGTTTAGAAACTGCAAGTAAGTTGGATCAGTTGTGTGACACACTGATATTTGTAGTTTGTACTGCAGTGCATTGTTCCAACATGGAGCGGAACTAATGTGGCAACATCTGCAAATAATATCTGGGGTTTTTGGAGCATGCACACATATTGCTGGTAGTTGTGCAAGGTCTCCGACAAGCAGCACAAGCTTGTTGCAAAATGTGTTGCTAATTGTATCTCTACATGCTTGTATTGGCGATGATCAACCGTGCATAGCATATAACTAGTCATCATAGACATTTCATCTATGACAATTATGTCTGCACTGTGCAAACGCTCAAGTATAGTAGATGGCTCTGGCAGTGGTGACAAGTAACCTCGTGATGGAATACGAAACAATGTATGTGTTGTGGATGCAGTTGAAGACAGCCTCAAAGCAGCAGCGCCTGTTGTAGCTGACAACAACACAAGTTTGTTTTGTGTTTGAAAGTATTGAGCCAAATATTTAACAAAAAATATTTTTCCACTTCCAGGTGTTCCAGTTAAAACGTACAACCCTGTTGGGTTTTGAAGAATGGCATGGAATACACGTTGTTGGTCAGGTGTAAGCGTCATGTCTGAAAGCTGAATATAAAAAATATGGTCTTTTGGTCTACTGTGGCGATGCAATGAAGGAAGGGTCAAATCGTGCGGAATATTTTCATTGTTAGAAGTATTCAATGGATCGAGGAATTGATAGTCTTGCAAAAGTCGATCTAAAAATTGTGCATGTTTTTCGGTCTCAATAAGGTTTCGATGAGCATACTGTGACAAATAGTTTTGCACTGCTTGGACATCAGGAAGCAAACCTCTAATATAACATTCAAGCAGGTAGTTCTTGTTTGTGTTGCGCTCAGACAATAATTGTCTTTCATATCTGAATGTGAAGTTGCGGAGGAGAATGTTGAAGAAGAAACCCTGTGTATTGTGTGTGGGATGAAAGTCAGTGAACCTTGTTACTTTTGTCGTCTCGTACAGATAGAATCCAAACATGTCGATCCCATAGCATGTCATGTTCGGTTTTTGTATTCTGTCAGTTTCAAATCTTTCGAAATATTGAAAAAAAATCATACTATCAAAAGCAATTAGTCTGTTGCAATATGCATCGATGGGATGGAATCCAAGCACCCTGGATTTCGTAACCAGCTTAGTTCGTAGCATAGGTGGATTAGAATCAATGTATCTCACAATTCGGATTTTTTGAATTATCGGAATGTGAAGGCATGCCAGTGCTGCTTCTGCGGGAGAAATTGGCTTCGATATAATGAGTGAGGAGATTAATTGCAGTTGAGAATTTGAAGCACCTTGTAAACCTAAACATTCAGCGTTTGTTTTATCCAATTCTATAGGTCCGTGTGGCTCAGATTTCATCGCATATTTCAGCAAGTAATACGACCAATAAGCTGTATTAATTCTTTGCAAATTGACATGCGCACCCCAAAGTAGCAAAACGGTTGCGTGGTATGGCACAATATTGCGGTCTTCATTGCGGGGTCTATAGTAATCCCATCTTTTTATATCAACATTATATGTTGTCTTTTTTCTGTATGCGGTGGAAAAGGAAACCCATATTTGCATGTGCCATGGCTTTTTCTATGATGACATCGTGAAGTCCATGTATGCAATTGTTTTCTCATTACTGTTTTGAATAAAGTGTTTTGTGCAATATCATTAGGCTCAATAAAATTGCATGATGTAGAGTCAAATACTGCAGGAATACTTGCAATTATTTCGTTTGCAACACGTTTTAAGTCTGCATGTTGTATCCACAACATTATATATACATGTAAAGAACCACGAAGTTGTATTTCATAGCGAACGACGTATTCTTTCGCTCGTCCTAGTATACAAGGTCCCGAAAATATGTAATCATGAAGGAATTTTTGAACGCGTGAGTGAAATAAGGAAGCACATTCCACAGGGCAATCTTTCCATGTCATGCACTTATCGATTTGTTGGACTATTTGTTCAATTTCTGCAACCTCCTCCCATCGGAGATAGCTTGCTTCGTCGGCTGTCAATGTAAGGAACATGTCAGGCATTCCAAACTTGTCAACCATTGCGAGTAAGTCTTTTAGTTGAGATTTGTGCCAACGTGGAGTGCCTTCAATAGAGGATGGAAGATTATATTTTGTAACGTGTTGCAGTACTTCAGCTTCATTCATATGCGGGTGTGCATGTTGGGTTTGTTTGATATCTTTCTCTAAACATTGCTGAGAAACTTCTTTCAAGAATTGTACGGATTGTCGTATATCATACATGTATAGCAAATATGGTTTATATAGAGTGAAAGGAGAGAATAGTGTAGATATCCGATATTTCAGGTATTCAGAAGTGTAGTGTGACCATCGTAGGCTTCATGTCCATGTGGAAACAAGAAAGGAAATAACGCACTCTCAAGCGTCATGCCTTCCAATTCGACATTCAATATATTTCTCCTGAATGTGATAGACTCCCCTCTAGTGTCAGACTGCGAACCATTTCGAAGATGGACATTTCCTATTGTGAAAAAATCGACATGTTTTCTAGGCTGTGTTTGTGTACGCATGTCAAACATGAGTGCAAGATCGTACACATCCCTAGGAACGTCCATGGTTGGAAATGACATCGAGTATGTGCCAGTGTTGGCAACAATAGGTTGAATCACATTTGGTGTGAGAATACACATGCTTGTGCTCTTTTCTGGTTGTTCAAAAACCGTCATGTATTTTTGAAAGAATGGGTTTGTATGCAGGTTTTGAGACAACAGTGGGGTCAAAGATAACACCAAATTCTCAATTGTTTGGGATGCATCAGAGTTCTCAGCCCAACCAAATAAATGACTATTAAAAAGACTCTGAGAAACAATTTTGCCAGTGCTGAATCTCCAATCTTTAGATTGCATCTGCATAGCAATGTCCATGAATGACAACAATTGCATGTGCAGAGGATTCAACGTGACAATAGACTTCATATACGCTGGTGGCTGGTACACTACATAAGGGACATGAGGAGGATTCTTTCTATTTGAATGACATTGATTACAAAGAATCATCTTGTCCCCCGAGGCGTTTGTCATGTGTTTTGCAATGTATGTGTTTGTTGTACCATACGGAGTACATCCTTGCATTGGTGCTACCCCATCAAGATATGTGTTGTGAAAGAAGCGGTATTTCTTATTGCGGTTACTTAACTTCGTCACACCACAAATTGCACAGCAATGCAAGTCTTTGAAAAATGATTTAGTTTGTTTCAACCAAGAACATTGCAAATCACTTCTATCAAGCCAACAGCGATCCTATGGTTGAAATCGTTTTATACGTCTTATTCTTAGTTTGTCGTGCACATTTTTTTTGAACCTCATGGTTAATTCACCAATTTGACTCTGAGCAAGAGAAACTACTAAAATCAATACCAACACAAAAAAACTGAAGTGAAGACACAATGTTAGATAAAAACCAGAATTGCACAGCACAAAACAAAGTTCTTTGCTGAGAGAAAGAGCAGAGTCTATCCCAGCATGTACCTAAGCAAAAGAAACTAATACATATTGTATGATTTTGGTGGTGAAAGTATACCCATTGCATCAATACCGAATGCTCCCTAAAATTTCCCCTTAAAGCTGCAAGTGCCTTCAGCTGCAAATGTGAAAGGTGAAAGGTGAAAGGTCCAAGCCTTGGAGATACTTAGATGAAGGAACATCACAAAATATGAAATATCTGAAAATGAGATGGATGTGTGGTGGACACACCAAACAAACCTCTCTTTCTGCTAAGAGGGTACTTTCCACAAGTGAGCTGCCATATGTTCAGATCATGTCCACATCAGTAAATGCAGTTCTCAGAGATATGATGACTGGGCTGAAATCAACATGATGCAACACTATTGAGGCTAATAGAGAGGCAATATTGCTTGCAAACTTTTTGGTCCAGCTCCCTCTTCAAGATTTCAACTCTTAAATAAGATCACTGTATTCACTCATAATCGTGAGGAATTTGTACTCTTGAGCCAACAAGTAATCAATACAATCAAATTGTTCCAAAAATCAGTGAGGGTACATACATGAAAAAGAGAGGCAAGGCCATTTTACCCATCAGGCCGCTTGCCTGTGATTCTCAAAAACACGTTCACCTGTGTCAAGAGTCCAAGAAAAATAATCCAATAACTTTAAATTCGATTGTTCCTCCAAGCAACATAGGTAACCAATCCGACAGACAAATTCAATTTCATACTACGACCTACTTTGAATTAGAATTGTACACTACTATGACAAATGTGATTATGCCCAGCAAATAGACCACAAACACATACCTTGGAAGGTGAAAACAGAGTAAGGTTAGAGACAAGAGATGAAGATGAGCTGTTCAATTCCGCAGCAAGCTCGTCGAATCGTGACTTAGGGTCACACACCACCTGCAAGAAATCAATTCAACTACATGTTACGCTAACAGAGTTGCTAGAACATCCCTGAGATGACAAACTTACCAAGACCACATGTAACAACTTGTAGACGCCAGATAATTGATAAAATTACAGGATGGAAAAAGAAAGGAGGGAAGTTCTTTAAACGGCATCATGTTATCCAGCTCAGACTGGCTAGAACATCCCTGAGTGACAAACTTAGGAAGACCACTTAACTAATTTAAAAAGTTATAGGAGCGAGATAATTGATGTAAATTGAAAGATGGAAGAAAAAGGAGTGAAGCTCTGTAAGTGCCCCCCCAAACTACATGGGTTCACTTGCATGAATGAAGTGTTGAGCTCGCTTACGGAAACTTGGGTTCTTAATGCTAGGTCCAAAATTCCAGCGCAGACGACTGACCGACGTGTTTCACGTGGCCATAGTCGGTCTCCACCTCAACGGGATGGCATGTATGCATACTAAACACAACATGCACGCCCTGCTTCAGGCCCTTTCAGGAGGAACCATCTGCCGAAATATCCAATTGCTCATTTTGGTACCCGGAATGGCGTCTCATTGGTCGGAACCACGTGCGAAATGTTCAGAAATCCTTGTGCATGGTTGAAAGGCATCTAAGAAATGCTCGCCAGATGTGGAAGTTCGAGGTCCCCCCCCCCCATCCTTTACCAGGTTCTGAAGTTTTCACAGTTTCCAGCATATTTTTCTCAAGAAAGCTCTCTCGCATGCACCGACCGCGCAACATCAACAACCACCCTCACCTCTCACAGGAGCTCCAGATTACCGAACTCAGATCTAAAATAAAACTCATCAACAGTAGGCGAAACTTCGCTCCTCCACGGCGGTCAAAGACACCTCAGGCAACTTAGCTTCCAGATAGGAAGAAGCAAGTTACCTCCAGAATCATAGCACCATAACACAAGAATAATTTCTCCCACAAACACCTACCTACAACCAAAAAGCGTAACTCCACCTCCAACACACCTGACGAAACCCCAAGGCTCCTTAAAAGTCGGCAAATTAACATACCCCTCGCAACCTGCATGCAGAAATCTCTCGATCCGGGGGGGGGGACAAGAAAAAAAAAAAAAAACCCATCTTTGAAATCCTATTAAATATGTTCGAGAAAAAAAATGAAACACCTCCTCCGCTGTAAAAGCCAGCCTCGAAACTCACCGAAACCCAACAAATTCACCAACGCTCCGCTGATGGGTACTTCACAAACCTCCTCCTCCCATCGACCCGCGACAATGCTGCACCAAAGATCATCCAACAAAACAAGGATTCCCGGAACCAACTTCACCTCCAATCTTGCTCCGAGCTACTTACACAAAGATTTGTCGCTTCAGTAAATTTCACCACATGCAGGACTGATGCGAGCACAGAATCTTTGTCTTGTTCTGTTGGCTGTGGGATGCAGGGAAACCTCAAATCCCTGCATGAAACTTACCAAAAAAGAGTGCACGACAACTGAAGAGGCGAACAATGAACAACAATGGCCAGCAGGATAAGAGGAGCAAAGAGGAGAGAGCTCCGGAATGAGGAGGAATGGCCAAAAGCTCCAGCTAAGCTCCGGTCAAAATCGACGGCAGACATGAAGACAAAATTTCATCGGACGGACAGAAATTGAAAGGTGACGTGGCCTCACGAGAGGGCTGGAATCCATTCCATGGGCTCATATACTTCTTCTCGACTATCATATTTTGAACACATAGTCTAATTTCTTTTAAACACATGTTCTTTTGGTGTATGTTTTTGGAGCCACTTCTAACCACATACCACTCAATATATAGGTGTTTCAATTAAGCCAAAGTAACCAAATTAGGCATGTCTACCTTACTTCCTTCCCACCATCACGCTCATACTGAAGCAATAGGTTGAGACATCTTTGACCGATAAAATAAGAGAGCTTGCATCTATTTAGGAGGAGTAGTAGTTGGGAATTATTTTTGGTGCAAAGAGAAACATATTCTAAGGAGAAAGCTACTTTTTGTTATTTTATTTTATTTATTTTTCATGAATATGAAAATTGCTACACATTTCGAAGTAGTAAAGTTTAGGGTAGCACATAGTTGATCTAAAGGTTAACCCATAACCGCTCATCTATGTGCTAATTCTTGGTTACAACAGTTATCAAAACTTACATGAGGGTAAGGTTGAGGCATCTACAACCAATAAAATAAGAGAGTTTGCATTTGTTTAGGAGGAGTAATAGTAGGGAATTATTTTTCATGCGAAGAGAAACACATTCTAAGGAAAATGTAAAATAAAAATATATTCTCCACGAATACGGAAATTGCTACAAATTTCGAAGCGGTAAAGTTAGGGTAACACATAGTTGATCTATAGGTTAACCCATAACTGCTTATCTAAATGTTGATGCTTGGCTAAGACAACTGTCAAAACTCCTATGAGGATAAACAATCACAAGTTGCCACCACATAGAGTAGAGGCGCCCATAACCGATCACTTAAGAGGTTCCACATGAGGTTTGGAGAAGTATAAGGCGGTACAAATTTTTCCCATGTAGGAAGATAGAATCAAGAGAACTACAAATTTTCCAATAATTTTATTCTTTATATTGTAATTACTGTAAATTTTTGAAGTCAAAAGTTGACCTAAACATAACACCAATGTCTAGAGTCTATTATCATTGCTCATTCCTCTTCACTTTAGCACTCAACAGTAGGATATGTGTCATGGCACTATTGGTTCCAAGCTGATCGAAAATCGAGTCCCAACATGATTGAAGTTACAATATCCTATAGATTGCTCATGGGGTGCTCATTGGGAATAGATGCCTCTACTATAAACCTTAACTTCGTTCGCCTAAAAAAGAATAGATCTCATCCATGTCGGCATTACATGACCCTAGTGAGCAGTTATATGGACATGGTCGCGCTATGAACGCCTCGACCTTACTCTTTACAGGGAGCCGTTTGGAGGGGCAAATAGAGGGGTTACGGTGGAGATGACCAAGAGACGAAGGATGGATCCCTGTGTTGTGTTGTACCATTTGTTGGTGTGCAGAGGAGAACTGATGCTAAGATTCTTCGCAATCCGCGCCCTTGCTCGGGACTTCGAAGCTAATCCACAATCGATCGCGCGCGCACACACACATAAGTATTTACAACACAGGGACCCACCAATTCTGCAACTAGAATAAAGTCAGAACAAAGCAGGCGAATTGAGAATCGAGTGTGGAGCAGCAGTGAAGGATTTTTGCACATTTGTTCACTTTAGACTAACGTAGGAGAATTGGGTAGGGAAGGAGAAGAGATTGTGGAGGGATTGGAGAAGGAAGCAGGTTCTTTTTTTGGAATCGGAAGTCGGAGAGATCGAGAATGGCAGTGCAGGAGTTTCTAGGGTGCTGTGGGAGCACCCGGTTCGCGTGGGAGATGGCTCGCGTGGGGCCCTTCTCCTCGCTGGATCTGGCTGTGGAGGCCGCGCAAGACATTTGGTGGAACAAGGTGCGTTCAATTCAATCCCTCCCTCCATTTCTTTACCAATCGCCACATATGTACATACATACACACACACACACACACACACATATATATGGATGGATTTCGAGGAACATGTTGTGGTGGAGGAAGGGAGGGGGAGCTAGCCCCATGGCCATCCGTTTGCCTTGAATGACAAGTCGGTCGCCATGCGATTGATAAGGGTAGGGTGACAATAGCATGACTAATGCCATCCAAAAATTTGGTGAAAGTCAGATGCTCCTCTTTGTTTGCGAACTGCATCGGCAGTACGTTGATGGAAGTAATCTGCTGAACGTTGATATGCATGAGTAGGTGGCAGTGTTCCTTGCTGCCTTGCAAGTGAGTCAGTGTAGGGTCATTTCCTATCTATAGGAAAAAAGGTTGTTCACCACGCAATTAATAAGGGTAGGGTGACAGCAGCATTACTGTTGCCATTCAAACATCTGCTGCAAGTTAGAAGCACTTTGTATGTGAACCGCATCGGCAGAACAACGTCAAAAGAAATTGCGCGGAACGTTCTTGGGCGATTGAGTGAGTGGTAGAACTCAACTGTGTAGGATATTTACATTGTCATAGGAATGAAACCAATTAATAAGGACAGGGTGACAGCAGCATTACTGCCATCCAAAAATCTGGTGCAAGTCAGATGCTCTTCTTTGTTTGTGAACCGCATCGGCAGAATAATGGTGAAAGCAATCTGCTGAACGTTGTTAGACTATTGAGCAGGTGGCATATTTCCTTGCTGCCTTGCAATTGAGTCAGTGGTACTCAAGTGTGTAGGATGATTACATGGTTATAGGAATGAAACCATTGCCACTTTCCTTTATATTTTATGGGAGGGTTGAACATTTACAATGTCCAACTGCATCAATGAATGGAGCTGAAGCTACACTAGGTATGTATGTCAGTAGACACGTACTGATTAGGAGGGACTGGCCAACAGGTGGATATCCCAGGATGGCTCGAGGCATTTTCAGCACATCCTCGAATTGGAGACGTGGAATCCTTGCGCACCAAATTTGCTTCTGAGAGGTACATCTTGTCAATATGGTTGCCTTACTCTACACTATCCTGTTTCATCTTGACCATCTGTTTATTCCAAGCATAGGAGGTGGTCAAGCATTTAGGCTCCCCATAGGGACTCTGGCTATCAATTTAACACATTCTTGAGGAACTGATTTGTGCATCTTCTTCTACAAAGCTTAACAACAACTAGACTAGACGATCAAATGAATGGCATCATTCTCAATTGTGTGTTGAGAGGACAGAAGTACCAAAACTTGGTTGTGTGCTGTTGTGCTGATTGAAAGTTATGGTATTTATAACAAGGATGCAATGCATTATTGTTTATATTGTTATAAGAAAGCTCACCTTTGGGGAAAGAAGTAGCCTACATTTCACATGAATGCCCTGTAACGGCTAATTACCCCCTCTCAAAGGGAATCAACAGCATGGTGCTTTAGAGATGTTTATGCTGGATGAATCATAATTGAGCATAGCTGCCATGCGCATTATTAGCAAGTTGTGTTGTGGTGATGTGTATTGAGGTGGATATCATTTTTTAGATTTTGTTCGGGTGAGCAAGAGGCAGCGCTCAACAGTGCCAACGAACATACTCTCCAGGTACTACTCCCTTCATTTCATCACACGAATTCAAGTGATATTGATGAGAGTAGCTGAAAGCATGGGAACTTGTGGGAAGGTGATTAATTCATCACTTTGTACTGATCGTTACAGTGAGGCTGACAAGCTAACCAGGAGCTGTATCATGGATTTTGTACATAATGACTGTATTGTGGCTTTGCAGACACCTAATGGTTGTTATTTATGCTGGTGATGGGTGATAACCCAACTTAGCAAAACAGGTCAGATTGTCACACCAGAATTGTAGACCTCACTCTTGATTTTGTTCGGGGTGGGCACAGGAGCTGGCCGATTGGAACCGAGAGTATGAATCAAAATTTGGTTTTGTCTTTCTCATCTGTGCATCAGGAAAGAGCAGCACTGAAATTTTGGCTGCACTTAAGGTAAACTATTGATGACCTTCGTTGTGCTGAATAATATTCTGTAATTTAATATAAAGCGCGGGTCTTGGGTTAGGTTTCTGGACAAGAGTTGCTGGAACAAGACCAAGGTAAAATTTGATGAGCTCAGTTGACTGAATATAACATGCTGGTTGAAAAAATGGCAGGAAAGATACGGTAATCGACCAATTGAGGAGCTCCAAATTGCAGCCTCTGAGCAACAAAAGATCACTGAGCTCCGCCTTGCCAAGCTCATGTCGTCCACTTTAGAATCAGAAGGTTTGTACCACTCCTTTCCTCACTCTTTGCATGACTAGTTCTTGAACTTTGTTTATAGGAGTAGATTTAATTTGTCCAGAGTTCACATTCATTATCTAATGTAAGTGGGTCTTCCATCGTCATGTTTTCAAATTGGACAGCTATATTTGAGTGGTGTGTGGTTAAGTGGGGTTCTCATAATGGACATACAAAGGCATCATGTGTTGAAACGAGATTGGACTACATGGTCAAAATTTGTTAGCATTCCAGTCAGCATAATTAAGGGGACCTAATGACCAGTTAATGAGCTCAAGAATCTTCACTTTGATACTGAATAAGATAAATCATATGAGCTCCAAAAATAATGAAGAAAAGGGCGATAGACACTGTTTAGAATTGGCAATCATGTTGCACTAATTGCGTTTTATGCATCCTACGAGTTGCATTTAGGGTCCAACCTTGTGTCTCTTTAGGGCCCACTTACCTTAGTCAAGTTTTTTTGGGTTTTGGGTTATTTAGAAGCACTTCACTATTCAAGGTATGGGTGAGTATTCTTTAGTTTACTTTTCTTAATTGGACCCCTATTATTAATCGGTGTGTGTTTAGGTGATATTCAAAGAACAAACACCATAAAGACACATGATGTTCAAAAGAGACTGGACTATGTCTTCAAAATTTATTAACTACACATTCAGTGGTCATCACAATTGGGAGGGCCTATGTATTCAGTGAAGGAATCAACAAACATGCACTTCCAATAACCATAACTAAATAAGAGCTGGTACAATTTTCAATGCAATTTCTGCTGATGTATCATCATAGATTTGCTAATGCAACACAAGAACTGTTATGATGTAAATATAATCAGTGGAAGTTGGTGAAGATGAAAAAAAAACCGAATAACAGCCACATACCTTACTAAAGACTGGTTCTTTGTGAGTGAGTACTAACTAACAAGTGTGTCATGTCTGGCTGCAGAATCTTCTGAAAAGCACACCATATCAACAGACATTAAACAAACAGAATCAGCAACTTCTGATGCTATGAAAGAGAAACTAACTGTAACACCTGGGCCAGCCACGGCAACAGTATCCAGCCTTCGTCCGCCAATTACAACTCATGTCCTAGATGTTGCTCTTGGAAAACCTGGATCAGGCATTGATATAAGTCTTCACTGGTGGACTCAAACTCCAGAATCTACAGCTGAGGTGGGTGTTGATGACCGTGGGTTTTGGACGCAAGTGGGGAAGTCGGTCACCAACAATGATGGGCGGTGTGGGCCACTAATGCCAGCTTCAAATCTACTGCAACCTGGAAAATATCGCTTGACATTCCACACAGGTGCATACTTAACAAGAGTTCATGGAGGTGAGAAGCATGAGGCTGGCGCATTTTACCCATATATTAGGGTAGTTTTTGAGGTCAAACCTTCACAAGCCTCTGAGCACTTCCACATTCCAGTCCTGCTGGCACCCTATTCATATAGCACATACCGTGGAAGTTAGGAGACTTTTTGCAGTTCTGTGTTGGATTTTATGATGGTGGCTCAATTTTCTTGGAGCCAACTTGTGGGGAAGTTTTCCCCTTGTTTGTGCAGATATTTAGAGGTTAAGGTACTTGGCATTGGTTGTAAGACTCTCTCTCTCTCTCTCTCTCTCTCTCAATATGCAACTTAGTGCTCTTATTAAACATCAAATACATGCAGGTACTAAAAAACCTTTCTTGTCAAGCTTTCTGAAAGGAAGTCCTTATGCTGAACTCCTTTAGACTCTTATTTGTCCACTTTCACCTTGTCTTTGAAGTTGTTATATTGGGCAATGGAATATGACTGTCATCAATTTTACCCATTTCGAATGTTCCATGAGTGGATTTATTCAACTCTAGATCTTGAGATTCTAAGAAAACGAATTTAGCTTAAAAATTTACAACAATTCATGCAAAATTTGAATAGGAGTAAGCCAACATGAAGAAAGAAGAGTACAAGGGCTTCTTTTGGGGAACTCCTTTCATGTTAATTTCAAGTCCAGGCTCCACACCAACATGGTTCTGCAGATCATTTTTTTTCTGCTAAAATGAAAGTCAATTTCTGGTTCCAGGAAAATGAGGCAGTCAAACCCCCTGGCTCAAACATCAACTTCCCTCTACAATTGTGCTTTCCACAGATTCTCATTCACCAGGAAAAGTTAACTTACACTTCCATGTGGAGGAAATCAGTCAAAGTTGTTTCATTTAGTTTGGGCATTTGGCATCTAGCTTGTGATCCTCATCAAAAATCAGAAACTTTTATTCATGATCTTGAGGCATCATGATCCCTTTCAATAGCAAGTCCTCAGATCTTGAAAGTCAATTTGTTAAGGTATGCGGATGTTATCAGCTTCAATCACTTTTCTTAATCAGACACCTATATTTAAAGACACATGGTGTGTGGTTTAGTGAGGATCAAAGAACAAATACCATAAAGACACATGTTCAAAAGAGATTGGACTATGTCTTTAAGTTTCATTTACAACTCATTCAATAGTGGACATAGTTGGGAGGTCCTGTGTATGCTGCTAGAGAACCAACAAACATGCCCTTCCAACAACCATAACTAAATCAGGAGAGTTTCAATTTTCAATCCAGTTTCAATTTTCAATCATAGATTTGCTAACATTCTGTCATGGAAACCTAATCATTGTGTAAATCTAATCGTTAGAAATTGGAGAATATGAAAAATGAATCTGCCATGTTCAACATGTGCAGATCCAGAACAACTTGCAAGTAGCTATATTTGTGTCTGCTGAACTTCCAGTTTTTGTTTACAAAAAAATATGAGAGAATAAGTGAAGGTGAGGCTGTGCCATCAGATTGCTTTACTAAGAGTCTGTTTCAGAGGTTTTTGCTTCATCTAAAGTCACCTCCACATGGTGGCGCTTTAATGCTACTATGCTGATACTACACCGTGAGCATTTAAAGTTTCTGTCTGAAAGACTCCGAGTTCGAAGACAGTAATAGCAGTAAAGGTGGCCACAAGGAAGGGCCATGTAGGGGGTTGTGATGGGGCAAGCCTCACATATTGGGCAAACATCCTCAGGCAAACTAGATGTAGGGGCTTGGCTTGAGAAAGGAAAGCTCAAAACTTTCCGAATTGACATCATGTTTAGAAGGGGAAGAACCAAGAGGAGAAGCTCCTGCATACAAAGTATTTCAAAAGTATGTTAGTACACTTAATGATGTAGATATATGAACCATGAGATGATACTATTATGACAGTCGTTAAACATGATGAGAAGAAAGAAATAAAGAAACAAAAAAAGAAAGACGACTCCGATGTTGCCACTGGCATGGATTATGGTGTTGCTTCATTTTTGAGTTGGTCAAAATCTATACTTTATCCTTAAACGGGAAAAATTAGAGGGCTCCCCAAGACTATTGCCTCCTTTCGAAGCTGAACACCGTGAATGAACATGGACAAGCTGCCTGGCACTTATCTTGCCCAAGGGCAATCCACTAGGCTCCCACATGGTTGGTTTAAAATATCCAGTTAACTCATATACACTACTATGATTGGGTGAGACATGGTTGGTTTAAAATATCCGGTTAACTCATATACACTACTATGATTGGGTGAGACTATAGGTGGTAGGGTGCACCGGAAATCAAGTGCTAGGAAGATCACCCATCCGAGTACTATTCCAGCTTTAGGCGGCTTAACCTCTGAGTTCCCATCGAATCTGGGTTAAGGCCTTGGGTTTAAGCCACCCATCACATGATGAGACAGAGACTTCCATAATAGTGAAAAAGTTCAGTGTGTCATATTCAGTGTGTATACTTTCTACACAGAATCAGAATACACTACAAGTCATTGTTGTGACTGTCAATCACAAAGTCATTGACATACCGATTCCATCATGCGTGAAAATGACATCTGCTATCACGTTCACTAAATCATCATGCATTACTTTCATGTATAAGAAAGTGCTCTTACTTAAAATATAGTAATGGATGTATTGACATTTCCAAGGAAGCAATTAGAATATTCATTGCGAATCTCATTAGCCATGGTTGCTTAATGTGCAAGAGATGAGACTACAGAAATGAGAGATGAAAACTTATGAATTCCTCAAAAACTGGTCTTTTCAGAAGCTTCAACATGGAACACATGAAGAGATTAACCGATGACATACCGAGAACTCGTGCCAGACAAGCTGTCGATTCATATACTCAAAACTAACAGCCCGGTTCATGTCAGCTCTTTGGTACACTAAACGAGCTCCCAGAATCCTTTCCACTATGCTTGGATATCTGCACAACCCAATTTCTTACTTTTACTGTTGCAATTCTCTTCATCACAAGAAAATAAGTGAAAAAGCCTTTAGTAAGTGATTACATCTTCAGAAGTCTGGGCACATCAAGCAAGCAGGGAAGTAGAATATGCGGACCTGCCAGAGTGAAGGAACAGAACAACGTTGGCAAACCCAGCAATTTTGTACAAGCTTTCCAATTTTTGAAGTAACAGCCATGCACGACGTGCCCAGGAAGTCTGGCAATACCACAAAAATAAGCAAGTAGAAACCTGTTAGGTGTTTGACAAATAGATGGTGCACAAGTCCATGTAATAGGTTGAGAATTTTCATGTTATATGTATAAATTTCAGCATTCATAAAATTTTCAATCACCAGAAAAGTAAACATAGCAGTCATACCCTTTGCTGATCACCCCAGCGTTGAAAGGCAGATACAAGCTGAAGGCGGGCCCATGCATAGCGGCCTCCCACGATAAAGAAACAATATAGAATTTTCTGTAATTTTGACAATCCAGCTCCTTCCAAACCCGTCCTCACTGCACCAAAATGCAGAACAGGTGCAGGGTGATCAGTAGGGTACTTCAACCTAACAATGTATGATTGCTTCACCTTGTCTGTTTGGCTTGATTGTATAGCTACACTTGCCCAAACCAAATTACGAAATGCTAGACATCGCAACAAAAAGGAAGTGTAGCTGAAGGGAATTTTGCTTACTACCCTGGTCTTTCAGATTTTAAGAACTTCAAAAGTACCTTTGCCGGAATTCATAATAGACTTATATGACCTCTCATTCCGATAGCGCAAGTTCATAAGTGCATTTCCTGGTGTGGGCTTGTCCACCCAGATGGAGAACCGCCACACCATAAATTCCAAGAAGGCATTTAGCTCTGGTTCATAACGTGACAGCAGGCCTGGCTGTACAAACAAATGCTTTAGTCCTTGGAAATGCATAAGCAAAACCTACTCTTACATCAAGAGACAACCAACCAAATAAATAACAATTTCAACAACAGTTAACAGAAGCAGAATGCAATACTGATTTATGTCAACCTCAAAAGAAGCAATGAATCCAAGAACTATGAGCACTGTATACACTGGTGGTAAAGTACCCAGATGTCGACAACATGAGAATGCAAACTGTTTGCTTGCAGTCTGTCCACATAAACATACCACAACTATTACATTACAGACATAATATGCAACAATGCGTGCAAAGAGATAATCCTCCAAATTTTCAAAGTTACATACCTGCGATAATGAAAACACTTTACTGAGCTGCTCTCTGAGCATGCTCGTCATCTCTATGTCAAGTTTTGCTGCATCAATTTGATTCACCCTCAGAATTGGTATGTCCGGAACTCTCTGTTGTGCAGTCACAGTCAAATGTTACTATGGGTTACATAAGTCCATTTAGGCCTTCAATAGCTCTAAAACCTACAATTGCTGCACATATTGCCATATTTTGTCATACTCCTATATGTCCATACCCTTAGCCCCATACCCCACTCAGAAATCGAACTCCAATGCAATTCTCAGCGTTATATAGCTCTTCCAAGTCTGTTGAATTAAGCAGTAGGGATAGCCTTCCAGCAATTTGATGAACTTCTTGCCGGACAACGGTTGTTATGTGAATTCACAAATCAAATCAATGTGCAGCGGGGTACATAAGTTCATTTCTACCTTTCAATAGCTCCAAATCCTACAATTACTGTACATATTGCCTTCGCCATACTTCTCCTACATGGCCATATGCTTAACCCTATACCCCAGTCACAAATCGAGCTCAGATACAATTCTCGGCATTTCATGGCTCTTTTTCAAGTCTGGTGAATTTAGCAGTAGGGATTGTCTTCCGGCAATCTGATGAGTTCCTTGCAGGACGGATGGTTGTAATATGAATTCACAAATTAAATCAATGTTACCGCAGATTATGTAAGTTCATTTCGACCTTTTGATAACTCCAAAACCTACAATTGCTGTACATATTGCCTTTTTCATATCCTACAAGGCCGTATGGTTAACCTACACCCCAGTCAGGAATCAAGCTCGTTGCAATTCTCAACGTTTCATAGCTTTTCCCCAAGTCTGTTGATTTAAGCAGTAGGGATATTCTTCCAGCAATTTGATGAGCTTCTTGCTGGACGACAGTTGTTATGTGAATACACAAATAAAATCAATGTTACCAAAGGGGTACATAACTTGATTTAGACCTTCAAGGGATCTACATCGGTTTCAGTTATTGAAAGCTAAAGAAGCGATTGCATTACAAATGCAACCGAATCTCACCTTGACGGCCGAACGCATTTGACTCCATTGCGGTGCAATTGTCCTCCATGCTTGCTGCCATGCATCAACTGGAGGTGCTCCCGTGGGCCACCCTCCACCTTGTGCTTCCAGAGTTGAAATTTGAGAACCCTCCATCCTCTTCAATTCAACTTAGCCCTCTCAATCTCTCAATCCTCACTCTTTCAGACCCTGTCTGACAAAAGGAACGCAAAACTCTGGATCCTTACAACCTGTGACCATCTTCCGAACCTCCATACGTCCATTACTTGCATTCTCAAACCTTAAACCCCACACAGAACCCTAATTTCAGAGGAGACGTTAGACTTGCGATGGCAAATTCGCCATGAAAGTTGTAACCAAAATTGGAGCACTTGGAGGGCTATCCTAGAGTAACACTCCAGGATATGAGAAATCTTCCTCTTCTTCAAGACATCATACATACATAATCATAAAGAATGATCGGGCTTCATGGTCGAAATGAGTGGGTTGGGAAAAGCATACGAGGGAAGGGTAAGGCCACCGCAGGAACCCTAATTTGTCCAATTTCTGACCACCGGAGATTCATCGGGAAGGAATTCGATCGCTCAAGAATGATCATGTTCCGTTTCCACCTCAAGATTGCACTAATTACTGATTTAGCCTGAGTCTATAGATGGATGATCGGTGCAGATGAAGTGCACCGAATTTTGGTTTCGTGGTTTAAGTAATCCAGATAACTTAAGGAGGAAGAGACCGAGTCATGTTCACGTTGACTATGACAAAACGATCAATTCATATGAGCTCATTATTTTGGAAAAATTGTGGAATGGTTGATCATCATGTAATAAAGTAGATGGGTCTTAAAATGGTTACGTTTTCCGACTAGCCCACTTCTCCTAGGATATGAAACCCACGATTAGTAACAAGATGGTTAGCAAATGCAAATCGGTTTCCGCATCATTTTTGGAGTTCATATAAATTTCTTCTTCATTATCAAAGCAAAGATTCTCATGCTCATTAATTAAATGCTCATACATGTCCCCTCCCCAGTTATGTTGATTATTGGACCTAGAATGGTCACTATATTTTGGGAACGGAGTCCAATATCTTTTAAACATGTGGTTTTTTGGTACCGTTCTTGAAGTCACATTGAACCACATATCACTCAAATCTAGGTGTTCAATTAAGATAAGCAACCAAATTAGGCACATCTACCTTAAATAATTGAGTGTCTAATAGAGGTATTCTTAAAGCCTCTAAACAATTAAGGTTTGGTCAAGAGGTTTCAAGGTTGCAAGGCCCATTTTTGACATTTTATGATGTTTGAGAAATGTTCAATGTCTGTCGGGAACCCCAATCATCTAGAGAAATGGCGTTTGACTTTGGCCAATAGGACCAAAGTAACCTTATAATCATATCCTTTAATGTTCAAATAAGTGTTATATGTGCCCTTGAAATGATTACATATGTACAATATTACATTTCTAGAAGGAAATTCTATTTATTTAATGTCATTTTGATTGTATTATTAAGCACAATCTAAAGCCTAAACAATTATGTTTTAACCACTATATTTTTCTTCTTCTTCTTATAACAAGATTCATTGAGCACCCATCCTTGACCTTGCTATAAAACAAATGGAACTATTAGAGTACAAATGAAAATATTTTTATTCATGTAGAGGTGTTACCATTGATTATAATATAGCATGGACATTCTGCCCAAGTATTAAGAGCGGGAAGGTTGGTGCGAGATGCAAATTTTCTTGGTTGAATCTTCTTGATATTAGTATATCAAAAATATAAAATACAAAATATAAAGTTATGTTAGAATATATGCAATGTGGGCAAAACATGAAGGACAAATGCCAATGAGGTATCCTAGGGCCTATCCACCAAGAGACTAGTTGGACATGAATTGAATCCGCTTCTAAAATTCAAATTTTGAGTGTATGTTATCTACTTCAAATTTGTGGCCTCTTTTGGAATTGGTAGTGTGTGTGTGTGTGTGGGGGGGGGGGGGGATGGAGCATGAGAACAAATATTATAAGTGAATGTATATTTCATAGTCGACAATTGCGTTGTAGAGAGGTGGTGGGCTGAGGCAATTGACCATGTCTTGCACCCTACGGCAAAGGAGGCCTCGTGGAGGGGAGGACATATCCACTATGATGAGGAGTCCATCAAAATCGTAAATTGTGCACACATGGGAGGCTCATGAGATGAGTTATACTATGTCTTGACAAATATAAAGAGAAAAGAAAACATATTTATTATGTCAAGATACTAGAACATCACCAATTACTTAGGCCCACTTTATACAAGACTTGGGGCCGGCCTGAGCACATGCTTGATTCATGTGTAATTGAGCCCTCAATTTGGCCCAACTTTGTCAACTTTTGCGGGCCAAACCTTGTCACATGTAAAGTGATGAGGCCTGATTTTAGGTCCCAATGTTCTTGAGGGGAAAGTGTAGTGAAGAGATTTAAGCTTTTATGAACCGATGGTAGAGATGTTTATTATTCAACGGATGAGCCCAATTCGGTCCATGTTGAGAGTTTGGGTTGAGGAAAAGCTCGTCCTGATTTTTGCAATCTGGCCTGAAGGTTTGGCATTGTACCACCTAGGACGCCACATGGGAGTGAGAGAGGAACTTTGGCCTGAAGGGCCACCATGAATGAAGAGTCTATTGGGGGAAATGCTACCAACGTGGCCACTGGGACCAAGATGGTGCATGCTGCCCTTGAGGCCCTCTTTCGAGGGTAGACTCTATAGTCACAAAAGTAACAAGTACAAGTAACAAGAAACAAGTAAGATTAATATTTTGATTAGTTTTGTATGGTTATGTGGAGAGTTGTGTGTTGGATGGTCACTCCTTTAAGTTGGAGTATTAGTGTGAGAAGTTGAAGGAGTTTGTATTAGGTGGTCTTGGTTCGATTCCTGCGTGGCCCCTGTATTTAGGTCGTATGACGTGATTTCATACTCTAAGCTTAGTGTGTGATACTTGGGTCTTTTTTTCTTTCTATCTTTTAGGGTAAGATTGGCAATGTTTGTTTGTTTTTAATTCATCTTTTGATGAGTCTACTGTGTTGATAATGTTGATGTGAATGGCTTTAATGCTTTATTTATTAGATGTAAATCGACTTTGATATGCAATTGGTTATTGAGAATGTGTCGCCACATGTGATGAGTGAGTGTTCAATCCCAAACCTAGTATAAAGCCCTTGGGCTGGATTTGATGAAACCGAGTGATCCTTTTGGGCCAAATTTTTAGAGTTCTGGCGAACTCTGTATGTGGATTTCTTGGTACCTTTGATTGCTGATGCAGACACAGGGTTCCGCACCACAGCTACGGTGAAGCTTGCCGAGATGTTCGTGGAAAGGGGAGCCGCAGGCATCCACATGGAAGATCAAGCCTCCGTGACGAAGAAGTGCGGGCACATGGTTGCAACTTCGGAGCACATCAACGGCTTGGTGGCAGCTCGGTTGCAGTTCGACATCATGGGAGTGGAGCAGCTCTTGGTGGCAAGAAACTGACTCCGGTGCTGATTCCACTTTGATCTAATCTAACCACTGCTTCATTCTTGGTGCTTCTAACCCTAGGGGTTAAGGATTTTCCTCCCGTGCAAGCGATGCAGGATGCTGTGGCCGCAGGATTAAGTGGAAATGCTCTGCAAGCTGTGGAGGATCAGTGGCTGGCAGAGGCTAACATCCGCACTTTCTCGGAGGTTGTGGCTGACGAGATTCGCCGACAGAACCTTGCGGAGAGGGAGGAAGGTGAGAGGTTGAGCCAATGGTTCTCTGGAGTGGAAGGGGCATCCCTTGTGCACTCTAAGAAGTTGGCAGCGAAACTTGGGTTGGAGAATGTGTTCATCGACTGGGACTTGCCGAGGGCGAAGGAAGGGTCCCACAGATTCGAGGGTGTTATCCGAGCTTGTGTGGCCAGAGGAATAGCTTCCGCTCCTTGCGCTGATCTCTTGTGGATGGAGACCGCCAAGCCTGACATCAATGAAGCTCGTGATTTCGCCGAAGGTAATCATTGCAATCAAGACGCAACCTTAACAATTCTACAACTCTCAAAACAAGAAGCAGAAAATCACGAAGTCAACGGCTTTTTTGCAGTAATTATATGTACCCAAATTCAACAGTATACCGTACATCGTTCAGAGGTTGGTCACTGGAGGTCTCCGAAGTGACTGTACATCAATTCTGCAGTATTTAACTTCTACAGAATTATTAGAGGATTATGCCATAATTGTACCCCAGTTCCAGCTTTTGATCTTCTACAGGACGATCACTGGATGTTTTATGCAGTAATTGTACCCCCTCATATTTTCCGTATTCATTTCTAGAGGATGATCATTGGAGATATCTGCAGTAATTGTACATCAACTCGGTTGATTTCCTCCTACAGGTCCGATCGCGGTTTTTCTCAATTCTGCGAGTCATTGGAACACTCGACTGGTGAGGGTTAAACTTACATGCACACATCAAGTCTTGTGTTGATTGGGTTTG
The DNA here is from genome assembly GCA_950295325.1 of Polytrichum commune. Classification (NCBI taxonomy): domain Eukaryota; kingdom Viridiplantae; phylum Streptophyta; class Polytrichopsida; order Polytrichales; family Polytrichaceae; genus Polytrichum; species Polytrichum commune. Next base: position 32,668,009 of record OX485809.1, read on the forward strand.
GTCACGAAAATTCTGTGATTTTGTGCAGATGTGAAAGCTGTGCACCCGGAGGTGATGTTGGCGTACAACTTCTCGCCTACTTCAACTGGGACGCGGCCGGGATGAGCGACGAGCAGATATAGAGCTACGTCCCAGAGCTGGAGAGGATGAGATTCTGCTGGTAGTTCATCACGTTGGCGAGATTCCACTCAAACGCCCTGGTGGTGGACACATTCGCGTGCGACTTCATGCAACGCGGGATGCTAGCGTACGCGCAAGACATCCAGCGCCAGGAGCGCACTCACGGCGTCGGGACTCTGGGGCTATGATCGGGGAGAACCGGCAGTTAGTTACAGATGAACCGGTTGAGTTTGAGAAATAACCGGTTGAAGTTCAAGACTTCGGGAGAATTACCGATCACTTTAGAGGAATTTATGGAATATATCTCAAATTGATATAGAAAAACCGAAGGATGTCGTCAACATGTAACCGGTTGGACTTGCAAACACTAGGATCTCAACCGATTATGCCCAAAAATCTCCCCGATCACTGCTCTATGGCACCAGACGTGGTTCGGCGCTAACAACAGTACTACAATCAACCAGCTCCTGATGATCGTCACCTGTTGCTTTTGGATTGATTTGCCTTCAAGAGTCATTCATAAGCCCAAAAGTGGCCTCACAAGAATTTAAGGGTTAAACTAGATGTGGTGCCTAATTCGGTTAATTATTTCCCCACCACTGGTTGGAGACCTATTATTTGGTATAACATGTTTTGGTGTGGCTCCAAGAATGAATTATCAAAAAGGCATCGTGCATTTAAAATAGATTGGACTGCTTAAAGTATGCTAAGCACCATAATATCAACCTCCTTGATGCCACTCCTTCTATATCCTGAAATCCTAGGGAACACATGTTCTCAATATAAATCTTACTCCTTGTTAAAAATATGTTTTGCTCCTACGTACTAATTTGCTATGTGCTATTGAGTTTCCAGGTGTCAGTGAGGACCAATTTAAGGAGGGACCGTCGTACTCGGAGGATATGGGTTGTTGTTTACGCCAAGTCAAAATTGTAAAATTGTGAAGAGGAATTCATCTACAAAGTAAAATGCTCAGGGCACTGAAACTAACATTCGATACTTTATCAAACTAAGGGGATGTTTACATCATGGACTACGTAGTTGCCCCATGTTAGATGACCCTTTATCATGGTCACACTTCATGGTCACACTCCCAACAATGTTTGAAGTCTTTGGGCTCCTCACTAGATGTAAACCGAACATGGATCAATAGGAGAGACCATGCACCAAAAAGTGAATGTGTTGATTTTTTCAATCTATGTCCAAAAAAGGTAGCTTTGGGATTTTTCCTCATAACTTAATTTATCTTTTTCCCTTTTCCTTCCCTTATGTCCTTGTCACTATAGTAATGTTTGGCCCCAATAAATACAAAATCATAATTTCTTTGTAAACAACATTTTTTTGTCATGGTCCCTTGACTTCTGTAGTAAAAGAACGTCTTTTGCCTCTCACAGCACAAAATCCATTGGACCATGATAATGGATAATGGATAATGGATAATGTAGGCCTGTAAATAGGTCTTTTGGGGACCTCAAGTTTCATGATCACTCTTCCATTTTTTTTCCTCAATGTACAAACCGAAGTGATACTGGGACGAGTTCAACGGCCAATCACATATTTTAGGGGGAGCAATGGATGACTTCATGGTCTATGATGTAAACAACCCCTAAATGTTCAAGAGAATTTGAATAGAGCCATTCGTAATATTATTGCATACGTACGTGTGCAGCAATTTTCTATCTGCCTGCAGATGTTTAGTACTAAATTCATCTGAGATTAATTCATGATCCACCAGCCTCAAATTTCACCTGTGGCCCAGACCACATAGAGTAATAGTTTTATGGTAGTGGGTTCTGGCCATGGCTGTAAGTGGCACTTGATGAGTAAAGATGTTCATGTAAATCTTATCACTTCTTTCAAAACACTTGCAATGCAATCAAATCAATGTTTGGGGTGTTAGCATTCTGGAAGCATATACTTGAAAGGTTTTGCGCTACCTACGTACATATGATGAATTTCTTGCCCTCCTCTCCATCCAAGTAGCATGGCAAGCGTTCATGACGCTTAACAGTCGAATCTACTTATGTCCGCCTTCAAATTTTCCATGAAGGGATGAATTTTTATCTGCACTGGTTGTCAATGTGCAACAAACCGGCTGAAATGAATTTTGTTGGTTACAAAGCAAATCAATGCTTGAGCAGACTCATCCGCATGTTCATTTTAATTTGCTCTGGTCATTTCCTCACTGCATATTTGGAAGCCACCTCTCTCGCCTAACAATCACCAGCCTAGAATTTCATACGTGTTCTTCTTCGGTGCACACTTTTGGATTGTGCAATCAAACTATCAAGCTCACCACTTAAATTTGTTGTAAAATCTGCCACGATTTGCAACGCTGCAAGCAAGCAACACAGTGATTCAATGGGTATAGTGGCTTTTGCAAAGGCACCCATTACATGGACTCGATCAATTGTGCTTGCATCATCATGTCGTGTTCAAATGGTGTGTAAAATTTGCAAGTAGGAGAGTTTTCAGAAGGTTCGATAGAGGGTGAAACACAAGAAAATAATGTTGAGTTTCATACGTAGTTCTAATTTTGTAAAGCTTTTCTCTCCCTTGTTAGGATGTATAAATAAACACCTATTGAAAGAGTTTTTCGTTCTATTCCCAACTTCACTGGAGTTTAGTCGTGAGTCTCATCGTTTTCTCTTGGGAATATAGCAAGTTGAGCATGTGAACTTATTTGGAGCTGCAAGGGCCTTCATCGGAAAGTCGTGGGGCGTAATCTTTTAGAGATGCATCTCCTTGGTGTTGGGTGGGTATCACATTTTGTTGATACCTTTTGAATACACACATTTTGAGGATTTTACATTTTTTTATAGCCGGTAGGGAACAAGTATTTGAGGTATTTTATATTCAATACCATTCGGATATGTATACCATGCAAGAATCTTCATACCTAGGTAGAACTACCCCTAGTATCAATTGGTACTAGGATGATTTTGTCACTAGTTCAGAGCTAATGTATAGAAGAATTCTCTCAACTTATGATACTCACCGAATATCAATATATGACGGGTATTAGAATCGGGTAGGTCACCTGATGTCATTGTTCTTTATGTTGTGTATTGGCATCAAGGTAACCAACCCTAACACATGATGCAGTTGCACACAATGATTCTTAAATGAATCCAATTTCAATAAGCAAGTAGAACATGAGTGAATCGTCGCAAAGGATTACTTGGATGAAGGGCAAACTAATGAAGGGAGAGGAGAATCCACTATGAGCAACAACGTGAGCAATTGAGGCTTCTTTCTTTGATGAAATTCATGAGCATGTTGGTGTGCAATCTAATTTCTTCAAACCTTCTCAAAGTCTTTGCTCTCTACTTCCTAAATACTCCCTAAATCCTAATCCCCAATGCCTCATTGCCATGAGGGTTAATTTTCAAGAGTAAAGAGTAACGTGTAATAAAGGTCAGTGGGCCGAGATAATTCTACTTGTGTTTCCTTTGGAAGATCCGACAAACAACCAAGGCTAAACCGTGATATCTGTGAAGGAATGTGACAACAAGGAGTTACATTTAAATTGAGAACATCCATTCCCTAGGGTTTTGGGATATAAGAAAAGGAGTGACATCAAGGAGGTTGATAATATGGAGTTAAGAGTGTAATCAAGTCAATTAATAAGCACCAAGGCCAAGCTTCATTGGGCATCATTGCGTAGACAAATTGGTAGGAAACATGGTTTGAGAACTATCGCGTTCTCCATGCTTCTCCACGATGGGAACAACGTTCCCTGAAGTTCCCTACCTGTCACAGCCCTTCAAGGTTTCCATGGACTCCCACTCGGTGCCGCTGGTGACCGCATCCAGCACTCCCTTGTCCCGCCTTCGGGATGCGCAACGCTCTCCGAATCGTTTGGTGAGGTACATGGTGCACTGCATCCCCTCAACACTCTGAATCCCAAAATTGGTGTGTTCTGGAGAGATTTCTGAGCAGAATAAGAGGATTTTGAGCACTCTTTTGTGCCCAGGGATACATGTGGTGATGGGAATAGAGTAAGAGGTTTTTAATTTGATCTAGTATACTTGGCTTGTGGAATGTATTGCTCTGCATTGTCCTAATGTGATAAGATGTGCCTGTGATGGTGCACATTCGGGGTTTTTGTAGCACTTGTTGATCAATGGAGTGAGGAATTTTGGCCTCTTTTTACCATGTTTGGTTTGTCAATTGTAGGAGTATGTGTGGAGAGGCCAGCAATGCTTGCCGTAAGAATGACAGCATCATTTAAGATAGATAAATTGGTCTTTGTACGAGAGAGAGCCGTTAGGATATGCTGTGGTGGGTAGGTTAGGATTTTCAAGATATGTGCACTGGAACACTTGCAAATTCACTGAGCTGATTAGGTACATCTTAATTCATCAACAAAAAAATTGGGGTTTTCGGAGACACTGCAGATAGCAAGAACTGGAATGCAGGTGAGTTGTCACCGAGAGTTACAGTAGCGTAATACATCGCCATAACAACCTGGTGAGTTGTTATGGCGGGTTTAGGGTTTGAGTGTTTGCAGTATGATTTTGTTCTTGCTGTAGGCATCTTGTTGTTCGAGGGTTTAAAGGACTTCAATTACTGCTCAGTAGACACCAAGTTTTGACCCGTACCCTCCAGATGCTGGGGCGGCTTATCCAGAATTTCTAAGGTATTGGTTATGGTGGAAGCACTTGTGAATTTAGCCATGGAGGCAATGTAGGGCAACTCAAGAACATGGATAAACTCAAAAGAAGTCAGCAAGCCCTACTAAGGACTCAGCTATATTTGGTTCGTCTTTGAGCAGAATTCAACTGACTAATCCATCATACAAGGATGCAGGCTAAATGTCTTCAATGTAGGGCAGATTTCATTGAAGGACACATTCCATGACGGAATGGGTATTGCAACTTTGCTCAAGTGGTTTCCGTGGGCATAGTCATTGTTAGTGTTCGAGACTTCATTCTGCAAAATTGCATTGAGTTTGACGAATTTTTGAGGTTTCTCTAATCTCGAAGGGCCCATTCTATGACTATTAATATGGGATGATCATTGCAACTTTTCTTAAGTGGTTTCTGCAGGAATAGTCATTGTTAGTGTTTGAGGCTTCATGTTTCAAAACTGTATTAAGTTTGACCAATTTTTAAGGTTTCTCTGACCTCAAAGGATCCACTCTACAATGGAAATACTTATTGCTACTTTTCTCAAGTGGTTTTTTGGGGCATAGTCAATGTTAGTGTTCGAGGCTTCATGCTACAAAGTGGCATTAAGTTTGACCATGTTTAAGGTTTCCCTCACCTCAAAGGGCCCATTACATGACAGAATGGTTATTTTAACTGCTCTCAAGTGGTTTCTTTGGGCTTAGTCATTGTTAGTGTTTAAGGCTTCATTGTGCAAATTTGCATCAAGCTTGACCAATTTTAAGGCTTTTCTAACCTCGTGAATGTGTTCTGAACATTGGAGAAGTGAAGGTCGAAGGCGTGTGCATCAAGAATCATGGAGGTCCTGGCAACCATGGCTGCTCCTGCAGTCTCCAATTTCTCGAGGAGTTCACTTTCCTGCATAATTTCCTCCTCATCAGCATCCTTGAACCCCTTAACTTCACTTTGCAGCATTGCCTGCCAAATTCCCTCGACAGCACACAGGTTAAGAGCTGCACCAAAAACTTTTTCTTCATCGTCTTTGAACTCATTCCTCGCCTTTAGACCCCTTGCAAACCCTAGGTCCTCTGCACGTGTCATTACTCGAGCGAAAAAGGCATCTGGAGTCGAAAGAGCCGAAGAGAAGGAGCAACAACTAGCAACTGCAGCTGTAGAGGAAGAAGAAGAGGTGGAGATTTCCTGGATACAAGAAAAGGCAGAGGATCTCGTTCTTGCTACGGGTCAAGCAATTGACAGAGTTCCAGGACCGCGAGTGGGAGACGGTCGATTGCCTTGGCTTGTTGCGGTGCCTTTGGGATACCTTGGTATCACATTTGTCATTGCTGTCGTGAAAACATTCAGGAGATACAATTCTCCAAAAGGAAAGCGCAAGCGGCAGGTGAGGCCCAGGCGACCACTTCCAACTCTGTCTCTAAAATCTTGTTAGTATTATTGTGCCAGATTTGATTCCCACTTTTCCTTCTACATTGCTTCAAGTATGTAAGAATTCAAGGACAATGCTTGGTATCATTTGAACAGGTTAGGTCTTGAAATGAGTTTGAGCTTCCTGCTTCTTCAAATGGAGATCTTTTAAGCTGATTGAATCTGGGAATAACTGATTTTCTGGAACTGTGATTCATTATGCTGGTCAAGGGCTTCAGAACTTGGCAAGTTGTGCTACATAAAAGCTGCGATCAAAACTTTATGGGGTTATTGTTGTGAATTGAACCTCCCAACAGGGCTGAGTGCTCATTTTAACTGCAACATATAGTCAGTGTTTTCTTTCCAAGACCGAAAGTGAGAAATGCCATCTATCCAATGGAAAGTACCGCAGTCTCTGGTCATTCACATCCAAATTTGAATACATCCTACCTGCATCTGGCCACACTTTCAACTTCTGTAGAAATCCTAGATTCAGCTCTATGAACCATGAATAATTTTTGGGTGCAGATTGGGGCGAATGCGTTTTTGTGTGAAGCTCTTGATGAGTACTTTCCATCAAAGAGGGATGAGTTAGATGGCAAGACGCTCCAGAAGCTTGCAAATCAGGTATCTTTCCAATTGTATATAATTCTCAAGTACTGTACATGTGAGGAGGTTTCCTATAATTTTGTCTTCAAGTTTTACCAGCAGCAATGCAACAAATTTTGGTTTTGGAGTTTTACTTTTGCATAATTAGATTATACTCTACTGTTTCCCTCTAACCAACACACTTTCTGATGTTACAGTCTCAGTGGATCTAAAATGTTCATGTTTGCCTGCTAGATTGGATTATTATATATGTATTCTGCATCTCATGAGAATAGTGAGTAGTCCTAGTTGGGACTACTTGGGGTGGCAGGTTGATTGCTATGCCACCTAATAGTACAAGCATGGTTTCAAGTGTAAATGTTTCTGGGGCATTCATGACCATAAATACTGTGTCATCTGGTGTTGCAGTGCAAGTTTTCTGCAAGTGAGGTTTTGCGTAAGTACGTTCGGTATGCACTCAACGAGCGGCCATTCACTCCAGACACAGTAGCTGACCTGATCCACTTGAGGAAAGTTTCAGAATTGACCGAGTCAGAGGTTGCTGATGTTTTGAATGATGTAGCCAAGCGTGTTGTGAAGCAAAAAGGTGATTTACATTCACTTATTGTTATGGGGTTATCACCTTGTAAAGTGATTTATTGCCGGAGTATGTTTAATGCTTTAGAAGCTTGTGAGTCTGTTCTGTCGATTGGAGTGCATTTTCTTGCAAGTGTGAGGGATTCCTGTACATGTGCATTGCAATCATATAAATTTCTTATTATTAATCTCCTGGAAATCTTCTATTTGGGTCTATTTTACTATGTGTTCTACCACAGCCAGGAATTGATCAAGGCTAATTATATGACAAATGTATGGCTGTTCTTCCAGGTCCTGTTGTGATGAACACAGAAGGCTTTACTGAGAAGGGTTTGAAGCGCAAGGTTGCAGTCCAGGCACTCTTCAGCAAGCTTCTATACCTCTCTGAAGTATGTCTCATAAATTGAAGGGCCTCAGAGTGTGTCAATATGCTAAATGAAGCACATATACCACTTCCATCGAAGCACATGCTGGGGTGTTTAAACCTCTCTTATGCATAGATCTGTTGATTGCAAAGTAGTAGTTGAGGTCATAATTGTAATTTCCATTTGGGGCCTATTTGAAATTCTTGCTTCTGTTGGCATTTATTTGTTTATTGGAGTATTTATTTGCCTTTTTGTCTTCTTGATGTTTCTTACGAACACTTGTCGTTGTACATTACTTTTTTGCTCTGCAACTTCACTGGGCATGTCTCTGACTTTTGTGTGGGATGCCACCAGATGGAAGAATTTGTTTCAAGTGAGAACAGGAGTGCACTGACCATCAAGACTACATTTGGTGTCACTGAGTAAGTTCATGCTTCCAATTTTTTGACTATTCCTTATGTCCTTAACTGATGACATGTTTGTTTTGACACCTCAACTTTTAATGATCAACAAGGCTCATCCCTCAGAATGTTTATGGAGTTTTCTGGTTGTTGAAGATTATCCTGGCCAATAGAGTTCTCCTTTAATTTAACTGGATTTTGGTCAGGAGTTGGTTGTTTAGTATACAGCACTTTCCATGTTTGGTAAGTTCTTGGTGCTTGGAGTTGGTGTGGAGATTAGACTGAAGAACAATCTATATCGGCTCATTGGGATCCAACTCAGTTTAGCACTTCTTGCCATGCCAAAATGAGTTTGGCCCTCAATGCTTTGATATAGAATGTGCATGGGGCAACCTAATTGCACATATCAGTGTAGCTACTTTGCATGGGAAGACTAACACTTTTTCTTCTCTCAAAACTCCACACCAACTCCAAGCAGGCACTGTATACTTACTAAACATGAAATCTGTTGTATGCAAAACTCCCGACTAAAAGCCCTGTGGAATTAAAGGATAGCTCTAATGTGGTTGCAAAAACTTAGGCATATATGGGCAGGTAGTGTGTACTTAATAAGGGAAGTTTCCTGGATTGGTAGGCATTCTGGTTTATGTGGACCTCCTAACTGTACCACAAAGCTGTTGTCAAACTGAACAAGAGCAGTAGTATTATGCCGTCATTTGGGTGTTACAATAACAGTAGTGTATTTGTCTTGGATGGGCTTTTGATTCACTTTGGATGTGTTGTTTGTGGTGCAGTGAGGATGCAAACAAGATTCGTATTGACACATTATCTGAGCAGACAGATGTGGAGTCTTTAGAGCGGATGGTAGGGTCTGCAGATTCAGAGTCTGATGATGAGGAGCCCAGCTCTTTACCAGATGATAAACAATGAGAATAGATAGGTGATAGAGTGTAAACCAAGTGAAAGATTGAGGACTAGCGTGGCTGAAGGCCACAGTCTCATTTTTGCAAGTAGGATTTCGCCCACAATTTCAGGGCCAAGTATAGAGGAAAGCAGTAATTGGAATACTGTGAAACCCTTAAAAAAAAAGGTTGGAAGAGATTTTTCTGATTATATTGGGTTTTACAGCATTGTGTCTCCTGCATGAAGATGAGTGATCTTTACAGGGAGGAGGTAAATTTGCCAAATGACGTATTACACAGAATTGTTATGTGTTTTTTTAAAACACTGTTGGTGTGGGACAAACTGAAAGCACCACTCTGTACTACATTAGTTTTACCTCCAAGGGTGTATTCCACCAATATTTAGGGGAAGCCTGTACAATGTAGTGATAGAAGAAATATGGTCGGTTAAAATTGCCAGCATCTAATGTAATGTTGACTTCGAAAATATAAAGCTTTTTTATTTATCGCAGTGAGAGGACCAACCACTTTTTATTGAACTTGTTCCTTTTGTGCATAACAGCAAACTTACTACACTGTTGGCCTGATTATCTGGAACTGTGCTTTTTCATTGTGGAGTACTCAGTCTCTCATTTTGATTAAACTCGGACCAGGTACCTGTTGAGTCTCTGACATGAAGATCATGTCTGAATCATTTGACCTACTGTTGTTTGGAACTGACTCAAATGGACAAAAAAAAGCTTAATAGAATCATACCTCTAAAGTATGTCTGACTCTATAACAGCTTTTGCCAACATAGTGAACTCAGAAGGCAATTGAACAGAGAGTTGGGATTGCCCACGCGAAGCAATCATAGAATGATGTCGTGAATTCTGTTAAGATATGTGGGCCTTATGTGGTCACTCTTCTTAATTGGACCCCTAAATGTGAATGGCATATGATTAGACTTGGAGTTAAGAATGGACTCTAAAAAGACATGTGTTACAATGACATTGGACTATTTGCTTAAGGTATATTGAGTATATATTAACCATTCTAAGCTTAATAGTGGACACAGTTGAGAGTGTCTATGTGATCACTTGAAGAGAAATAGAATTTTCACTTACGACCTCTTATATAATTTTAGCATCTCAACTATGATTTTGATCATAGTTGTCATCAATTACAGCTGAAAGTGTGCCTTCTCGCATCCAACAAGGAATAGACACGTCACCAAAATCACTTTGGATATGGAAGTTGACACGGAGGTGAAGTTCGGAGTGAAGCTCAAATCTTCATTTTAGGCAGCGGAGGACGAAGGTAACCTTTCATGCCAAACTTCCACATTCGCAATCCACAATTGAGATTTATTCGGAGCAGACTCAGAAGGATCCCTCAATCACAAAAAACCTAGGTGTAATTTGAGTGGAAGTGTAAGTTGGTCGTTGCCAAGCTTGTCTGTGGATGATTGCCCCGCAGTAAAGGTCACTCAAATCTTCATCAAAATTGGTCTTGCAAAAAAATCGTTGCATTGACAAAGATTTCTTTCCAGATACCATCCCCTCGGTTTTAGGGTATTGGGATCTTGCAAGTTCTTTCCTTCTTGTGGTGGTCAGCTATGGCCGCCAGCCTTCCGATGGTGATTGCTTCACCACGCATTCGAATGCGCTCACATGGCTTAACAAGCTCACAAATTGCCTCAGCTCCTCGTCACACACGCAATTGCCTCTCAAATTTCACAAGTGTTTCAACATCTCCCAAGGTATTGGGATGTGGAATGCCATGCAAAACCATGAAAACTTCTGCCAAAGCCATGTCAGGGGACGCTACTGCTCCTCAAACAGCCGTGAAGGAAGCCGGGAGAGATGAAGTTGCAAGAGTGAAGTTCAATGATGGAAGTGCCACCCAATTTGCACCCTTGGTGAACGGGTGCTGGAGTTTGGCCGGTGGGCATGGCCGGGTGGTGGAGGGCGAGATTGTTGAGGTGATGGAGCTTTATGCTCAGAGCGGATTGACGACCTTCGACACCGCAGACATTTATGGGCCCAGTGAGAGGATTCTTGGTGCGTTTCGTGAGCGATGGGAGGACCGGGAGAGGAATTTCGGAGAGAGTGGTACTCAACATGCCCCCCAGGTTTGACATATGCCACATTGTTTTTGGTTGATATTCTCTTTGATTTGTAAATGATTCAGTGTAGCCCCGCATGGAAACACCTCCAAATAAGGTAAATGGGTCTTAAATGGTTACTTTTCCGACCAGCCCACTTCTACCAGGATCTGAAACATGCGATTAAGTTAGAACAAGATGGTTAGCAATTCAAATCGAGGCAGAGCCACTTTCCTCATAATTTTTGGAGCTCACATGAATATCTCATTCATTATCAAAGTGAAGATTGTCGTGTTCATTAAATGGTCATATAGATAGGTCCCCCCAAGTATCAGGTTGACTGTTGAACTTAGAATGATTAGCAAATTCTGAGCAAGCAGCCCAATCTCTTTCAAATACATGATGCATGCCTTTTTTGTATCCGTTCTTGGAGCCATACCAAACCACATACCACTCAATTATAGGTGTCCTATTAACGATAGTTACCGGATAAGGGATATCTGCATTAGAATCCAACAACTGAAAGATAATAACGAGTTCTTCCATTCCTGTGCACTTTCAGTTGTGCATTGTTTCTTTCTTTTCTCTTTGATTTGTAAATGATTTAGAGTAACTCTCTGTGCATGTGACATCAGATATGCTGATGTCTATCGTCTCTGTTTCCTTTGCACTTGTCCTCACAACTTTACTGTGCTCTGTTAACGATTCAGTATCACCCCACTTAGAAACACCTCCATATGCAATGAAAAAGATAAGTTCTAGTTTAAAAAACCATTCTGTGCACTTCTTGTGCAGGTGACCGTTCAGTGTACATGTATGTGTCTTGACACCGTATCCTTTGCAATATCCTCACAAGTTCACTGTGCTCAAGGACGAATACCTTTGTTGATTGCGTTGTCAGAATGTACATGTGTGCAAACCTTTCCTTTGTTGGCCATTGGTAGTGAATGTCGCCTTGCATATGTCCACGGTTTACGAATGTACATAGATTGTCAACTTGTAGGTGTTTCAATTTACTTTGTAAAAACATTGGTTTTCACTTTGTCAGATTGATCAATTTGGACTTACATCAATGGGTTGTTGATATGTGGTCAGGAGTACTGTTATCTAAAACCTTAGTGATTTATAAGGTTTAGCACCAGTGTTGGTCTGGTATATAGGTGAATGCATGGCTATCAACAATTAAAATCAGTAACGGGTATCAAAGAACCTACTGGCATCAAATTTGTAATGCCAGTCAAATATTGATATTTGGTGGGTGTGTCAAGGTGAGAGAATCTTTGTATACCCAAGTTATTATTTGGGTCAATACTATTTTAAACCATATTGATATGAGGACAATGTTGCTTCAGTATGAAGGTTCTTGCATGGTATACAGCCCCAAATGGTATTGAAAACAAAAATACTTGTCAAATACCCATACCCTTCTGGTATCAAAAAATGTGAAATCTGCATTATATAATACCAGAGCAACACTGGTTAGCACCATCACAGGACACCTATAATTTGAATAGCCATTGATTGTGGCCGTGGATTCAGTCGACAAATCACTTTATCATGTGGCAAATAACTAGGTACAAATGTGTATTGATGAGTGCTATATATAAATCTCGTGTGTTTTTTCCAGGTTTTTACAAAGTTTTGTCCCAACATCTTCCGGATGAAGCCAACCTCACAAGTAGTGGAACAATCAATAAGACAGTCAATGGCTGCATTACGAACCCCAAAACTTGATCTTGTACAGCTCCATTGGTGGGACTATGAGGTACCTGGGATGGTCGATGTCGCCAAATCACTTGCAGACCTGCGGGAGAAGGGTCTCATTGCAAGCATTGGGACGACAAATATGAGCACAGAGGCTCTTGCACAAATTGTGGATGCTGGTGTCCCTATTGTCTGTAACCAGGTATGATTGACAATTGTCTCTAGTTAATAAAATTTTGGACATGTTTCTGTGATCAATCTACACTGATGTGTGCAATTAGGTTACTTCGCGAATAGGTTGCCTCTTTTACCCATGAAAATTACCGTGGGTCAAAATCAGATTACAAAAAATTATAAATTTATTTATTCATCCCTATAGCAACCACAGTATTTTTTTTTTAAATCAAGTATTTCTTTTACTGTGGTAATAATTATGAAAAATAGTGTGGAATGTCGATACATTAGCATAGGGCAACCTAATTGCATAAATCTCTTTGCAAACCGTACTGTTTACAGCTATTACTGTGGTTTGAAAGTTAGCATGGGTAGAAAATACCGTGGGCCATTGTATTTCACACGTGGGTTGAAAATGAGGGTGGCTTATAAACTAATAAAATACTGATATTAAAATATAAATGATAAATCGATGAAAAACATGGATACCTTTCTGTAAAATATCAATTGTTTATTTTTTAAACCACTATAATCTATGTTCGTGTAAATTATATTGACTACACATTCATAGTTCCAAGATGTGATACTGTGGTTTCAAAAAATGGCGTGGGTCAAGAAAAGTGACATTGACTAGAACTATTGTTGTATGTTGAAATCATAGTGGGCCACAGTAATAGGTGTAAAAGGTGTTGTGTTGCACAAAGTCTTCACAAAACACCTCAAACCAGTTTGTACCACTCTGAATTTTTACATCAACTTGACACCATACACACTTTTGGCACAAGTTTGTGTACTTGAACATGGTTATTATGCGTAGTGAGAGATAGTCTATATGTTTCTGAACCAAGCTGACATCTTCATCAACAAGACTAGATGCAACGATGTCTAAAACTTCATTAGTTTATTGTTTATTCGGTATTTGTGACAATTATCTCTAGCTAATAAAGTCTGGACATCTTTCTGTGACCAATCTAGTGTTTGCAAATTAATGTTGGACAAAATCTTCACAAAACTCAACAAATTGGTTTGGCCCACTCTAATCAGAATTTTACATCAACTTGACACCACCCACATTATTGGCACTAGTTTTGTGTGCTGGAACATGGTTCATATGTGTAGAGAGAAGATAAACTACATGTTTCTAAACCAAGCTGACAACTTCATCAGCAAGACTGGATGCACCTCCGTCTTAAATTTCGTTAGGTTGGAGTTGATGCAGCATTTGAACAGTGATCGCCTATCTGAATTGTTTGTGCTTGTTGTGTTATCCTGTTTGATGGTTTCAAGAGACTAATTATTTTATGTGCAAGTTTGTGCTGTTTGGTGGGTGCTACTGGAGTGGGGGTTTAAGATTGAAGAGTTGAATTAAAGGAAATATTTGAGTTTCTGAGTTATATCCAAACCATGTTGACATCTTATGGTGGTAAAGAGTGGCTTAAACCCAAGGCCTTAACCCGGATCCCATGGGAACTTTGAGGTTAACCTAGGCCGAAATAGTACTCGGATGGGTGATCTTCCTAGCACTTGATATTCTGATGCACCCTACCACCTATGGTCCACCCAACCATAGTGGGGGTATCTAGATGAATCGGATATTTTCAACCAACCATGTGGGAACCTACTTGGGGGAGATAGGTGCCGGCCGGCTTGTTGTTCAAGGTGTGCACGCTTCAAAGGATCGAGGCAGTAGTCTTGGGGGCCCTCTAATTCTTGTTTGTAATGTTTGTATGGGGATTACATATAGACTTAGACCAACTCGAAAATGAAGCACAGCATAGGTCACGCTGGTGGCACCATCAGAGTCGTCTTTCTTTCTTTGGTGGTGGCGGAATGCTCACAAAAAGAGATGCTGGTATCCAACTTTCCTACTGCTAATTATTGCTATTCTTGACAGGTACAATTCTCCTTGTTTGACAGACGGCCACAGAATGCAATGCTCAAATATTGTGGAGAGAGAGATATCAAGCTCTTCACATATGGGACGCTTGCTGGTGGGTTGCTTTCAAATCGCTATTTCAAAGAAGGCAAAACAGGCTTGTTTGGTAAAGTGACATACCCAACACCAGATCTGAACACATCCAGCTTGAAGATGTATTGGCGCATCGTGCAACAAGCAGGGGGTCAAGATTATTGGAGGAGGTTACTGAGTACGTTGGGTGAAATCGCGACGTCAAAGAAGGTAAGCATCGCCGCAGTCGCGCTAAGGTGGGCCATGCAACAAGGACCTGTGCACCCAATTGTCGGTCTACGAAACGCAACACATCTGAAGGACAATCTGACAGTCTTCAAGTTCTCCTTGGAGCCTGCAGAGATTGATAAGATTGAGGAAGTTTTGGCCACAGGCTCTGGAGGACCACGTGGGGATTGCTATGAAATGGAGCGTGCCTCATAGCAACAGAGGTAATTCCAAGGATTGAACAAATATTTATTTAAACCCACAAACATGAGTTAAGTTTATATTCATGCTGCGGCAGACTGTTCTCCTCTTATTAACACATATTCTTCAACACACCAATGCAGTTTGGGCAGGATGTGTTAACCTTCTCATTCCAATTTGATGGTTTGCGCTGACAAAAGTTTTTAGTGCCTCTACCTGTGTGGAAATCTACATATGATATGATTGGAAGCACAAGGGTGAGGATTCCTGCACTCCTGCTGAAGGTGGCTTGCACATCCTCTGGTAAAACAAGGAATTGTAGTTCTACCTGCATGACAGAATGGCATCTCAGCGCAAAGTACCATGGGGTGCTGTCTGGTTTGACAATTTGAAAAATAAATCTGGGGAGAAAACTGCCACGTGCCATATTCACCTTAGCCAATCCAATTTCCTTGTTGAATCCAACATGGAAAGTGTTGAACCAGGCATCACTCTTCGGGTATGCCTTACAGAGAGAAATGAAACGTAATATCATGCAGATATATCACATGCAACACCTGATGATGTTAGGCAAAGTTGGTGAGTAACCTGGAGAGAATCGTAGGACTTGGCATCAATGAAGATTTGGGAATTCGTGGCGTGGACCTTTACGTCTTCCCATGCAACCTGCCAGTCCAGCACACTTTCATTTAAAATAGACAAAACTTGGGTTACTGATTTAGAAATAGTTCCCCCCATCAATTACCAAAAAAATCAATTGAAAGCAATACACCAAAAGTCCCATCAAATACCTCACGTACCTCATTCTAAACAAACAGAAACTAGATAGCAAACAGGAGCCACTGTAGGGAAACTTGATACTATAATACCTAACTCTAATAAAGCCCACTTACCACAAGGTAGGCAATAAACCCTACCTTGTACCAAGGCGACTCTTGAACATGATAACTTAGGATTAACGGGCTCAAATTCTCATCGGTATCTATGCCAATGTTAGTTTTCCTTTTCTTTTCTTAGAAACAGTTCTTGGCTACGGAGCAAGTTATCCGTGACTGAATTTTTGGACTGATGACATTCGTTAGGAAAGCCTCAACCTGATGATAATGAGGATTGTGTGAATGTTATGCTAACTTTGGAACTCCATCCCAAACTCTGAATAGGTTATGCTAGCATTCAAAAGCATTGCATGCAACTTAGAAGTTGTGGTGTCTCCTGACACGAACTTTAAATTGCTACAAAGAGCTGGTACATGAAATTCTACGAATATTATTGCACATCTGATATTTTGGAATTGTTTGGGTGAAAAAATATTTTGTATCACTCCTCATTGTGGCCTCAAGTGACATTTAGTGGCCTGGATCTCGACTCCAAGTCTAGCCTTCAACCTGTAATGCAGGCACTGTATGAATTTGAATCAGCTTGTCCCACGAGCACTTACTTGCTTAAAGTTTTGAAGTTTTTTTAATGAGCTGTGGTTGTTACCGCAACAGCTTGCTTTTGTCAGTGAAATCTTACTTGGTCCAGATGGAATGTCACAGTGATGGTGGTGGCAGTCACCGGCCTGCCAACATATTTGACCTGAAACTTGGGTTTTTTTGAGTCTGTGTTTGCAATCTCCTCATCATCACCCTTACCCAAACATTCTTTAGTCTTCACTTTCTTCTCTGGCTTCTTGAATGAAAACTTTGGTGATTTGAACACCTGTGGAGGTGCCTTGACTCCCTCTTTAGATGAGGCTGAAGTAACCGGTTGATGTGTCCTTCCAGGCACTGGCTCTAGCTCTGGTGCTGGCAAAGAGGGTTCACTGAGTTCACAAAACATTCCTGAAGGAAGCCATGGCTGATTCGAAGGTGAGGTCTCGTCTTTGTGATACTCTCATCATCACAAAGTTAAGGAGTTCAAGATCCACCATAAAAATATTGACTGACAGCCTGCCTTATGAAAGACATGTTTAATCCATGACCTAGTTCATAGTGCTCACCATCTCAGATCTCGTCGACGTGTCTGTCCCTGATTGGATACGAGGAGGCACATCAACACTCATAATCAATGACCTTGCCATGGCCCCACTACGAAGTCTGGTCACGTGTCACCTGGCCAACAGTTGTAGTAGGCACCCAAAACCTATCTTGCTACTGGCTATGAGGTAAGTTGGGCGCCTACTACAGGCCGTGAGAGGGCGCTTCGCATCCAAGACCTAGTTCGCAGCACTCACCATCTCAGATCTCGTTGACGTGTTGTGTCTTCATTGGAAACAAACACAATGAACAGAAAACCATAGCTAGCGGTCCTCGTGACATAGTGAGCGTTGCGCTCGATATCGGACACATGTTGCCTTGCAACAAACGGGTTGTCGCAAGACTCCTTGCATACAATATCGAGGACTCTTAGACACAACCATGTTGGATATCTTTCTCAACACCACTATGACAACTACACCAAATATGATATTCAGTGCGACTTACTATTTGGATTTACACAATGCTAGATCCTTTCACTATTGAAATAGATTCCTACCAAGTAAAGTTGTCAATGTTCTACAATGTCCAAACTACCGATTTAACATTTGTTGGTAAAACATGAGATGTACAGTAAATAGATATAGCATTGCGTAATTCCAAATAGTAGGTCACACTAAATATCATATTTAATGTACCATTGCCTTCTCCGAATGGTATACTACGCATATGAAACTAGCTCACTATCTTCCATTCACAAGGCTCTTCCTTCTGCACAATCCATTTCTCGACCCCAAAATTGTGTACTGTTCTCAAGGTGTTGTCTGGTTCAAACACTTTGAATACAGAAAGCTCATTTCCACATTGGATCGAGGATCGATTTTCCCTGACCAATGTGGATACGACACTGGGGTAGGTTGAGAAACCTACCACCAACTGCTGGATACACAACAATGCGATATTATGTTAACGATATGGGAGTTTGTGCTGGATCTGATATTAAAGCATCCCGTGGCTTGGAGAGGGTGTTTGACACCACTTCATTGCGAGCTTCGTCACCATGGAAGTTAGGGTTCCATTGAGGAATCTCGGGAAGAATATTGTCATCTTCTTCTTCACGAGAAGCCGGCTTCTTTTGTTGAGGTTTGTCATCATCGAGTGTGCGTCCGTTTTTATCACGAACAAGCAAGGGAAACGCGGGCTCCAAGTCCTCGTCATCATCATCGTTATCTTGAGGTTGACACACAATTCCAATTACCAAGTAAGAGGAAAATCTGAACATTAGTAATCTACTTAGACTCGGTGCCCTTCCAAACTATATCTAACAATGAAATTCAAGGATGGATTGCATTATTAGCCCATTACAATGTGTGCTAAACTGAGAGAGAAAATTGAGACGCATTACAAGATTTCTGAGTTCAAAACGGATTTAAGAGTTGGAGTTGTTGGTGTATTGGGTCGAATGCTCGTGGAATAATAACAATCTCAGTTTCACCGTTTATGGTATCTAGTGTCGTTTATCCTATTATGAGGCCTAACTTAGGTTGCACTAATGCTCAGCAAGGTTGACCAGTAGTGTAACCACATGATATTTGTCATTTGTATGTTCAATAATATCTTCCTGTAATGCAAAACTATTTTCCCAAACATCCCCAACGTGCTACGTTAAATATCATGATGTAAATAATGTTACAATTCCAAGAGTTTACTAATCTTGACAATAATGTCATGTTGGAAACTACAATAAATAATCCTATTAGTGTGGGTGGAAAATTAGCGTGGAAATAAATAACATGGGCCACACTAATTTCCTATGCAAGATGAAAATTAACTTGGGTCCAAGACCCCCATGTCTTCCCCTAAGTCTTCATGAAGACTTCCGACCAACACATTGAATATTAGTTATAGGACAATAACAACACAAAATAAAATATTCATCTACATTAGTTTTCTATTAAAAAGAATTAACGTGGCCCACAATAATTCTCATCATGAGAATTAGCATGGGCTCTAGAAAAATATCGTGGCCCTAAACCCTAAACCCTAAATTAATAGAACTATTTAGTGTAGTAGATGTGATATTACTACAATGAATATGTTATTTAGTGTCATAAGGTATTTTATGTCGCTATGGGTAATTTTTTTCGGATGACACTTCTTATAAAGAAGTGAACAAATATTGTCATGGGTGATGGACGAGTTCATTCATCGGCCAAAACCCTACCTTCTCTTGTCACCAACTTGTGATGAAATATTGTCGAATGTGATTAAAAGTTGGATGAAACATCACTTTGTAAGTGACAGTAATTGCAGCCACACTGTAAATCTATAATCCCCCAAAAGTTTTTACAAGGAACGACAAATAACACCGGGGTCAACCTTTGGTGTTGGTGACACTACACCGTGGTTGACAATTAGAATAATTGAGCAAGACAATTAGAATTGGTAACAATAAATTACCATATTTAGTGGTTATCTCTAGGCATCTAGTTTAGGCTCTTTGCAAATAGTGTATGTGACACTACGTAGATACCATAAATAGTGTGGATGATTAATTGCGTACCTCATATCTCATGCATGACTTTGAGGATAGAGGGGTTTGAGATGTGGAAATTAGTGTTAACTGACCAGGAAGTTCGCTGATTAGTGGTCCCTTCTTTGGATCGACTCGAATGCAATGTCTCCGAACTTCCTTCCCTTTATACTTGGCATTTGGTAGCTTGAAATCTAACACCACATCAAAAACAGTGAGGGAGGGCCCTGATGCAAGTCCTCCTCTCTACTTTGCAACAACGCAAGAAGGTTGATGAATTCCTCAAAGGATTAAATGTTGGATGGTTTCCTTCATTGGTGTGTTTCATTATCAGCCCACCCACACTTACTGGTGCAGGCCATCATTGAACGGTGAGTACCAGCGCTAGTTACATCCGATGGCTCTCATTGGCTGAAACAACTTTGATTGTGGCCCCTGCTGGTAGGAACCATTCGCTGGTGGCCCACACTAGTAAGTGTGGGTGGGCTATGTGATACATAAACAACATTTTTCTTGTACATGGCAAAAGTCACGAACTTCTATTAGTGTAAGAAAACCATGGTCTTTTAATGGTCCATTAATGATGACTATGCTACATTGGTTGGGACATTTGTGTAAAGCTTCTAAGAGGCACAAAATGGGCATGTTCAAGCCGTAAAATCACGTACAATTTGAGCTACATGATTTCATTTTTTAAGCATACCAGGTCCAAAGTGACCCTATATAAAATCAACTTGTTTTTCAAGTGCTCTAAATGAATAAAGCTAAACACTTTGATGTTATTCAAAATTCAAGTTCAAATACACAACCTAGTGCCCTTGGATGCAAATAAGTGCGTTGTGTATTTTTGCGATCATCAATGTCTAGTATGAGTATGATTTTTTCTTCTCTTTTCTCCTTGACATAAGACAATGTCCTTTTAATAGTACCATTTCAAAACACATAAACATATAACATGCAATCTATGAGCTTGGTAAAGCCCGTATATATTGTGTGATATAAGGTTGTATATTGAGAGGCCCCATGTCCCTTAAGGGTTGAGCAGATTATCATCGTAGACATGTGCATCATGTATTAAAGTAGTGTAGTAAATTAGACACGTACTCTAATACATGTCTTAAAGTACAGCTATTAAAGCCCCAAACTAGAGCATTAAAGCATGAAATTATGAGCACATCACTCCTTCACCTTACTACTGTATAACGACACATTTGGGGCTTGAAATTTGTGGCCTCTCCATAAACTCTTCCATCATGGATCAAGGGGTGTACGTTGCATTGGTACCAAAGAATCACATGTGTTTGCTCAGGGAGTGCACTCAATGTTAGAACCAAGAATCATGTGCATGCATGATTATGAGATTAATATCCTTAATATAAGATTTTCCTCCTCTTAAGAATGATATACATATAAATATGTAGCTAGAAAATCCCTTCAAATACATACAGAAGTGGAAATCAAATAATTTATATAGACCCAAATCATATGTATATGCCAAAAAGATTGTGTAGGAATTATGGCTAAACCACTCTTAACAATACATGTTTATTTTATCATTGATGAAATCATTTAAACCCCCGTTCATCCATTAGATGTAACTCATACAAATTTGTTTCTACAACATATGTCATTGTAGCCAACACAATGATAGTATCTAACTCTACCATCAAACGATTTGTCAAATCATAGCTTCACGTTGACCCATTCTTATTTTGATACCAAGATGACCTTATTTCCATATTGGTAGGCCGGTTGAAGAGATTAATTGGTTGTCAATACTCAATCCACCTATTGCCAATTTCACGGCGCAACCTGTTCCCTAATACCAAGTCTTGGTGGTTAATGTTTTGATTGCCTGCTTTCTTTGCCTCTTTTCTTCACTCCTTCAACTATTGCTTGATAGACAAATGATACCACACAATCACATTCCAATCAATCCTAGCTTTAGATAGTCGAACTTTTAGTTTGATATGCAACATACCAAACTTGATTATGGCGACCCTATCCTTAGACAACATGGAATTACCATTCAACTCACTAACCAAGGTACGCTTGTAAAGTTTAGGCCCATCCACTTCAACAATGGCAATATAGAGAGTTGCAATGGATTTTTGTCATGCTCATTAACAAGACTATCCAAAGCATGCCTTAATTCACACTCAATGGTTGATACATTAGCCATTGAATGTTCATCAAACACTATAGGCTCAACATCAATGTCTTCTGCACTTGGACCAAGTTTATCATCCACATATGGTCCTGCACTTCCAAGAATGTGATCAAATCCAAAGCTAGAGAAATCATGAACCCCAAAACATGACCTTGCTCGAAACATCTTTTTCACACATATTGATTTTGATAAATGTTGGCAAGATTAGTCTGTAGAGTGTCTGCCCGACAAATATGGTCCTACGTCAGATTTGCAAGAACATTACATTTCACTATCATAGCTTTATTCATGAGACCAGACATTTCTTCAAATGAGTCACTCTCAAAGTGGTGCAAGGGCACCAATGGAAGCTCCAAATTGAGTGCTCAAACCAAAACTCCAAAAAACCGCATCTTTACAAACACAAACTTGCTAGCAACAATATTGCACAAGATCCCCACCCAAATCCAACTCCTAAAAATCCAAAATGCCTCGCAAGACAAAAGAATGCAAATTCTAACTGACCCCAAAACCAAAAAGCTAGAGAATTAACCACCTATGAGCTCCACCCTCGTTCCACCTACGAGCTCCACAATAGAAACCTTTAGGGTTTTCAAAGGGTGGTCTTTCCCCTCTCCTTCTAAATCCTAAATTTCGAGGATGAATGTGATTCACATGTTGGATGCAATATTCATGCGGACCTCTCGTAGGTTACCCACTTCATTATTATTGACTATGGGCCTAAAAGTAGAAATACAACTAGGAATATATGAATAATATGCCTCATATATTTACAATGTTAGAATAAAGAATACATGTATCTTATGTATATTTTGTAATCCCCTAGGCACAATTTATACCCCACACAATAGGTGATTTTAAAATCAAAATAGTGTAGGTTGTTTTAAATCCCATGAAATTAACTATATAATATTGCTAAGATACCATGTATGAGTTGTATATCATTGGTCTATGGTTCCCTAATTAAAAAAACTCCTCTTCTTCTTGCATGCATATCTATTTTGTGTATGTTTATTTTTCATTTTGGTTTCTTGAAATTGCTTTGAGGCTAGACCACATTGCAATGAATTACAGGCTCTGCGTTTTGAGATGGTTTTTGAAATAAGCTAAAATTTTGACCTCAATCAGACAACCAACTAGAATTGGCCACATGTGGAGGATGATTGTTGGGCATAGCACTTCTGCAACAAGCTCCTTGTAATTCATAATAACATATGGTACATAAAATGACCTCGCCATGGCCTTTTAAAGTGATTGAAAGGTACTATCCTAGGGGTGGACTCTTCATACCACGCATGAACTAATGTGAGTGTAAGAAGGGGTATTGTTTGAGGCATTAGCGTACATAGTATACATAAGGGAGGGGTATTAATTTTCTCTAGTGTGTACATTTAGAAAGGCTATTAGGAATTTTGAAGTAAAGGTAGATGTACAAATGGGGGCCATAAGGTTTAAGAATTTTTTCACAATAGATGAGTTAGTTTCATCTAATTTACATATTCATCCATTGTTGTCATATGGTAAAAGTCCTCAATGACTCCCTTGTTCATTCTTGTTAGGGTTCACATTTGGATCATAGGACAAGCTAAAGGCTCTTGGAGTGCTCATGGGCTCCCTTGAGATTTGCTCCTTGTATTGTGGTTGAGTTATTATGCTCTTGTCTTTGTTTGTTTGATTTATGTAATCGTTGAGTTACATGCTATGGATGTGAAATTGTTCAATGATCTTCTCATTAGAAAGTGAACATGGACTTTACATGTAATAAAGGCATATGTAATTCATAATGTATATTTTGGAATGTTAGTGGAGGCAATTATCACATTAAATTGAGAAGCTTAATATAAATACATGAGTCCTTTGTTACTGGTTTTTATTTGTTACTGGTTACTTGTGACTATAGTGTCTACTCTCGAAAGGGGGAAGTAGTTCTTTACTTCTAATCCTATGTCCCGTGGGCATAGGACTAGGGGTGGAACGAACAGACACTTCATTCACGTCGGTCCTGTAACGTACTAAAAAATTATGAGATTCAAGAGGCATGTTCCACCCAACCTTAGAGCTTATATACAAGTACCACTGGCAGTTGAGGCCACCTCCAACTGGTAGTTAAGTGGTAGTTAAATATATATTAACGAGCTCTCCCCCATGCCTTTAGGATATCTCTAAGTGCAGTTAAATAGTGGTCTCTACTTACGTGGGAGAACTACGTGTAGAACCACAGTCATCAACTAGTAGTTAACTCCCTTTACCTTTAGGACTGCTAGAGCACTCAGGGTAGCGCCTCTAGTTTTATAGTAAAGGAGTCCCAGTTGAATGAGAGGTTGTAAATAAATATAAAACAATAAATATGTAATACACGTTACACACCTCCCCACTTAGGAATGAACGTCCGCGTTCATGAATGATCCCAAATCGTAGTGCATCAAGACAAATATAGTCAAGACCACCACTAATTTAAGCGAGCCATGGGATCTGTATCTGTACCATGCTCCATGCCAATTGGCAGGGTGAAACAAGTTAATAATAACACCCCGTTTACCGGATCCTGTGCGGGCCGGAGAGAACAGAAGGCGCCTACCCCGAAGATACCTTCCGCCTCAAACGTTTTTGCGCAGCTGGGGCTTCGCGGTCACGCTTAACACCATGGCGTGTAAGTCTGTCCTCAGACTTTGCTACCACATCCCAATACTCCTTGAGGACTTCTACACTCAAGTTGCATTCGGGCTCCCATGAATTATGCTCAAGTGCATATCCGAGCCATTTGATAAGATAGAATTTCTTGGGGCGAGAACAAGACCCTCTATCTTCGTGTGAAAGCATGCGTTCTACTTCATAAGATGCATCTTCCTCAAAGACTGGCGGAAGGGGAGGCTGTACCCTGCCATCGGCCACATAAGGCCTAAGAAGTGACACATGAAAGACATAGTGGATCTTAAATGTATCTGGCAGTTGCACGCGGTATGCTACCATCCCTATCCTTTGCACCAACCGAAATGGGCCAATCCACCTTGGTAAAAGCTTTCGAGCTCCTGGGACCTTCAACTTAATGTTGGCAGTACTTACTAGCACTTGCTGGTCCACTTCGAACGAGACCTCTCGTCGGTTCTTGTCAGCATAGAACTTTTGTCGTTGTTGCGCAGCAATGAGATGTTTCTTGGCCTCGCCAATCACATGTGTCATATGCTTGACAAAATTCTGCGCAGCAGGGACTTGACACCTGTTGTTCCCACTAATTGGTGTTCGGGACTGCTGACCATAGTTAAGGACAAACGGAGTATTCCGTACAGACTCTTGCCAAGAGCTATTATATGCAAATTCAACTACTGCAAGGAATTCATCCCAATCATCTTGCACTGGGTTGACATAATGCCGCAACATATCCTCCAGGATACGGTTTACCCGTTCCGTCTGCCCATCAGTTTGAGGATGGAATGCGGTGGACATGGCCAACCTTATCCCCAAAAGACCATGCAACGCATCCCAAAATCTACTTGTGAATCTAGCGTCCCTGTCGCTTAGGATTACCCTGGGTAGACCATGCAACTTATATACATGATCACGGAATAACCTTGCCGTACCTTCAGCAGTAACGTGTGTGGTGGTTGGCATAAAGTGGGCCATCTTGGACAACTTATCCACGCACACAAAGATGGCATCACAACCATTAGCAGATGAAGTCAATCCAAAGATAAAATCCATGCTCACTACTTCCCAATTTCTATCAGGAATCTCCAATGGTTGTAAAAGTCCTGCTGGTTTAAGAGTAGGGGCCTTACTCCTTTGACAAATCTCACAAGATTTTATATAGCTTCTGATGGACCCTTGCATCTCAGGCCACCAAAAGTTTACTCGCACCCTCTTATACGTCTTAGTTATTCCTACATGACAGCTATACATTGCATCATAATACTCACGGAGCAAAAATGACCTGATATTCGATCCTTGGAATGACACATCTGGAACCACAACCGCCTTTTCATACCACCAAATGTGATTTTCATAAACAAAATATTTCAAAATGTGCGGGTTTGAGAACCAAGGATCAAGAGTATACCCGACAATGATAGTTTGATATAACTTCTGATCAGTGACGAACTCCGGGTACCCTTTCGGATTGTTGTCTTGCTCAACAGGATCACCTCGCCTAGCGTCTGCAGCCACCATTTGAAGGACCGAATTACTTGGAGCAGACCGCGGTGCCATCAAGGTTGGCTGGTCACCCGGGTCTAGTGGATTCCGACTCAGAGGATCTGCCATATTAATCCTTCCTGGTCTATACACCCATCTATAGACAAAATTTTGCTCCAATAACTCCAACCACCGAGCTTGACGCCTTGATAACGTCTGTTGTGTTTTTAAATACACCAGAGGGTTATGATCTGTGACGATCGTGCAATCTGCACCCTCTAGGTAACACCGCCAGGTTCGCATGGCGTGCATAACTGCTGCAAGTTCTTGTTCACCAGTAGTGTAATTTCTCTCAGCGGGAGAAAATTTCTTACTCTCAAAAGCAATGGGCTTACCTCCCTGAAGTAAGACGGCCCCTGCTCCGAGTAAAGAAGCGTCACTAATGACCTCAAATGGCTCCCCTAACTTGGGTAAGGTCAGAACTGGTGCATGTATTAAAGCATATTTAACATTCTCAAAAGCGCATTCACACTCGTTAGTCCAAATGTACTTGACTGTGCTTCGCGTCAGAGAAGTCAAAGGCGCAACCAGAGTGGAATATCCATGTATGAATTTGCGGAAGTAATTGCAAAGCCCCAAAAAGGATCGTAATTGTCCGACTTTAAGAGGTCTATGCCACTTGGCCACAGTCTCAATTTTCTTAGGATCCACCTTGATACCCTCCTTGCCAACAACATGTCCTAAATAATGCAATTCACTCTTTCCGAAATGACATTTAGACATCTTTGCATAAAACTGATTTTCTCGTAGAATTTGAAGTACTTGTGCCAAATGAGTGACATGTTCCTCCTTGTTCTTTGAAAAAATTAAGATGTCAAAATAAACTTTCCAATGAACTTGTAAAAAATACGATTCATTACCCTTTGAAAAGTTGCTGGTACATTGGTCAATCCAAAACTTAATACTTTGAATTGGTAATGACCAAACGGTGTTCTAAACGCCGTCTTAGGAGCATCCTCCTCGGATATCCTAATCTGGTGATAACCTTGTGCCAAATCAAGAGATGAAAATACTGTAGAGCCGGCTAACTGGTCAAAAAGATCATGAATACGAGGCAACGGATAATGATTCTTTACCGTTTGCTTATTAAGTGCCCGATAATCCACCACCATTCGCAGCGCTCCATCATTTTTCTTAACGAACAAAATGGGAGACCCATAAGGCGATGAACTAGGCTCTATCCATCCTTTTTCCAAATACTCCTTGATCTGTTTATTGGCCTCCTGCAGCTCGAGAGGACTCAACCTATAGATCGGCCTAAATGGCGGCTTGCCATCTGGCTCTAAAGGAATAGTATGGGCCATATCCCGCTCTGGAGGTAACCCTGTAGGTATGGGCTGAAAAACATCAGCATATTCCTCCAACACTGTGGCATAAGGTGTTGCCACTGTGTCCTCTACGTCGTCTCCAACCGCGGTCAACTGAACTAGGAACGACGTTGCTCCCTTCCGAATTGACCGTTTGAACTACATGGCGGTGAGTCTATGGGGATTTGGACTCTGACATTGCACTGGGTTCACATGCAGTGTCATTTTACGGCGGCCCTTATACAACACGCAACATTCAGATGCAAAATCCAAGCGTGTCTTGTGCTGCACTAGCCAATCATTGCCCAATATCAAATCAATGCCTTCACTTAACTTTGCCACCAGGCAA
This sequence comes from Polytrichum commune, assembly GCA_950295325.1. NCBI lineage: Eukaryota > Viridiplantae > Streptophyta > Polytrichopsida > Polytrichales > Polytrichaceae > Polytrichum > Polytrichum commune. Next base: position 32,695,860 of record OX485809.1, read on the forward strand.
GTAATTTGGCTTTGATATTGCTATATTCTAACATAAACTTTAATCTTGCCGTCCATTTGGACTTCATCACCATTGCTTAATACCAGTGTGTTACTGCCATTTTTCACTTTTAACCCGAAGGTCTTAGCAAAACCAGAACTCACAAAGCAATGTGATGCGGCACTATCCATTAATACAAATGCATCCTGATGAGCTACTTGTCCTGAGAAACTCATCATCAGTTGAGAAGACAGAGTGAGCTGATTCAGCACACGTGGTCTAGGTTCATCCAAATAAACATGCCACTGCACTGAGTTTGATTCAAATTGATGGACCAATTTAAATTGTGGTAAAGTTCTCTTAAGACATTTTGCTTTACGTTTGTCAACAATAAAACAAGCACCGGTCTCATAGGGCGCTCCCTCTTTACCGTGCAAATAAGATCTCAAGAAACTTTGCAAATCATCCGCTGATGGTATAATCAATGAGAACGCTCCATAAACTTTGGAGTTCACATCTAACACATCACTGAGTGGGAGTAACGGAGTTGGCAAAATAATGTCTTTATTCAAAATATCAGACACGATTACATTAAATTGCTTATTGACTAAGCCCTGAATCACTTCCAAAACATCACTAGGCAAATCAAAAACACCCTCCGAAACTTGAACAGGTCCTGACACTAGCCCACTGCCTAAGTGTCGGACTTGTGAAAAAACTTCTTGTCTTTCTTTGCAGGTTGCTGCTCAACACTCTTCTTGCCATCAGGACAATCTTTAGCCAAGTGTCCTTCCTTGTGACATTGAAAACAAAGACCATCATTTTTGTCAGTGCTTCTTGCCGAAGGGGCCTCCCCTTTACCCTGCTTACTCTTCTTGTAAAAGACGGAAGAGCGGCCTTCAGAGTGGCGAGACTTGTTGTCTCTAATCGGCCCTGTGTGGCCATTGGTCTTGACAACCGGTGCCTCAAAATGAGACTTATCATTGTCCCGTCCTTTTGCATCTTGTGTGTACGTAGCGTTTATAGTCACTGCATAATTGATGAGACGCTTGATGTCCTCCCATGGCCCACCATCGCCCTTAGGATCCACCAAGACCTTCTTGCGGATATCCTCCTTGAGCCCTGATATGAATCTCTCAATCTTATCTCCCTAGGAGACAGGATTTTTAGTAATGTGTGAGCACAACTGCTGAAACTCATTTGCATAGTCCTCAACAGAACCTTTTTGTTTAAGAACACGAAGCTTGTTCCGGTGTCGCGCACCTCTCCATAAGGAGTGCCCGAAACACCATGGGCACAAGGGGGACCCCGGAGTGACACCCGGGACTTGTGGCGCCATTGGTGAGAGGGCCCAAGTGATCCTAGTGTGGGTGAGGGCCACGGGCGTTGGGAACGCCTCCCACCCACAAAGACTAGGAGGCATGAGGGTGAGGCCATGAGCTATGCGTAGCTCATGGCGTGGTGATTATAGAATGCTCAAGATCACCTCAATCGGAGGTGTGAGCTAGGAGTTATGGCCATTTGAGTGGGGTGCTGTCCCGGGACAGCGCCCTGGTACAGCAGTGCCTGGGAGTGATTCCCGGGACTGCCAAGGTTCAAACAGGCATAACTTCCTCAAGCCTTGCCCGAATGGGGCAAGCAAGGAGTCCATCGGCATCTACGTGAAGCGTAGATGAGAATGGAGTGGTTGGTTGTTATGATCAGACATCATACAAGGAAGTTATGATGGTCTGAAGGTGCTGGGGGGTTCTAGGCCCAGCAGCTAAGGGAAAATGTCCACTTGGCCCCAACTCTTGGTAGAGAGACAAGAGGTTGGTTGGCGGTGGGGTAGGGGCTCCGTGTAGAGTCCTAGAGGCTTATATGGGTGAGGTGGTGTGGCCTCACCCACCCGAGGCCGAACGGCACGGCCTCCATGGGCATTGGCCCATTGTGAGGCCATAGTTGCCTAGTATGGTTCGGGTTGTTGTAGTGTTGCTCCGGCAACGCGATGATCAACATAGGATTGGACTTCCATGGATGGAAGTCCACATTGGGGAAATGGGTTACCGATTAAGGGGTGAGTCCCGAAAGCAAAGTAGGAGGGTTGGTTCCCTCCTATGAACTATTGGTCCGGGGTAAGAGGAGCTATCCATTAGCATGGCGGAATGCGAATGGTTAGCGCTCGTAACCTTTGCTAGAAACGAAAATTGGCAAGATGGTCAAGGAGGGCTAGCAAGGGTTGCGACATTGTTGGTGGAGAAAGCCCGAAGGTGCTACGGAGTGCAAGTCAATGCCGGAAGACGCGAAGTGGAGAATGAGGTGGGCCAAAAGGCGTTGTTGAATGTGAACAACTTCACTTAGCCGGAAGGCCTCACTCCAAAGTTCATGTCCAAAATTGGAGCTTTGTTTTCCATTATGGAACAAGTGTTCAAGGACATGTATAGATTGGAATTACCGCCGGAGATCAAAGTGCATCCGACATTTCATGTCTCATTACGAAAGTCATTTTAGGACGACACCTTGTGGCCCGATCACAAGCAAGTGATTAGGCCACCTCCCGACCTTGTGGAGGTCATTTGGAACATGAGGTAGGAGGGCACCCTCAAGTGTAGGAAGCCCAAGTGAAAATGAAAGAAAAAGTACAAAGGAATACTTGGCGAAATGGTGAGGATACCATGAGAAAGAAACCGCTTGGGTGGCGGCAAGAGACATGGTGAACACCAATGAATTGGTAAAGCACTTTGAAGAAACTAAGGCTAGACACTCCAATGAAATGAAGCGTAGGCATTGATGAGGACATCAATCTCCTTTAGTGGGGGAGAGACGCTAGTAGCACACTTAGCTTCAGGTTAATTATTCCACAACATGAACTTGTTCTTTGGCTTGAGGGAATAAAGTCCAAACTTTAGTGGTGCAAAGAGAAAAGTATGAGATGAGGTCCTAGTCTTGTACTTGTGCTTGGTTAATGGAAGAGGGGGAATAGACATGCCAAACTAGGTTGGGTAAGCCGAGTAATTGGGGGCCATGGCTAGGAGGGGCCTTGGATAAAACCAAGAAACTTCTTAGTTGTGGGCTTGTCCGGGCGGGGACAAGGTGATGGCGCGTGCTCATAAAAGTGCTACCCGCGAGCTAACGAGAGTTGGCGCATGGGATTCATGAACCCATGTCTCGAAAGAGCAAAGTGGGAACCGAGTCGGGCGGGACTTGGCATCACCCCCGTGCGATCGAGGCGTGGCTTAACAATGGAAAGCCATCTCGGAGTTGCAACCGAGACAACTTAGTGGAAGCGTTGAGGTCTCGCCTAGATGTGTCATGTTAGGCTAGTGGAGCCTAACGGGGGAGGCCCCAAAGGAGGGGCAACCCAAGTGAGTCCCAAAGTAGGTGGGTCTAGTATAGGTTTTGTCCTTGGATGAGAGATCCAAGGTCGCTAACGGACCACCTAGGAACGACACCTTTGGGACCATGCCAAATTTGAAGATGCATTGTGGGGGTCGCGCCCTAAGGTAAACACAATGCCGCACCATAGAGGATGGCAACTTGAGAATTGGTGTGCCGACTACGAGTATAGTCGATGAGGGCATCGACTCCGTTTGGTGGGGGTGAGTGTCGCGCACCTCTCCATAAGGAGTGCCCGAAACACCATGGGCACAAGGGGGACCCCGGAGTGACACCCGGGACTTGTGGCGCCATTGGTGAGAGGGCCCAAGTGATCCTAGTGTGGGTGAGGGCCACGGGCGTTGGGAACGCCTCCCACCCACAAAGACTAGGAGGCATGAGGGTGAGGCCATGAGCTATGCGTAGCTCATGGCGTGGTGATTATAGAATGCTCAAGATCACCTCAATCGGAGGTGTGAGCTAGGAGTTATGGCCATTTGAGTGGGGTGCTGTCCCGGGACAGCGCCCTGGTACAGCAGTGCCTGGGAGTGATTCCCGGGACTGCCAAGGTTCAAACAGGCATAACTTCCTCAAGCCTTGCCCGAATGGGGCAAGCAAGGAGTCCATCGGCATCTACGTGAAGCGTAGATGAGAATGGAGTGGTTGGTTGTTATGATCAGACATCATACAAGGAAGTTATGATGGTCTGAAGGTGCTGGGGGGTTCTAGGCCCAGCAGCTAAGGGAAAATGTCCACTTGGCCCCAACTCTTGGTAGAGAGACAAGAGGTTGGTTGGCGGTGGGGTAGGGGCTCCGTGTAGAGTCCTAGAGGCTTATATGGGTGAGGTGGTGTGGCCTCACCCACCCGAGGCCGAACGGCACGGCCTCCATGGGCATTGGCCCATTGTGAGGCCATAGTTGCCTAGTATGGTTCGGGTTGTTGTAGTGTTGCTCCGGCAACGCGATGATCAACATAGGATTGGACTTCCATGGATGGAAGTCCACATTGGGGAAATGGGTTACCGATTAAGGGGTGAGTCCCGAAAGCAAAGTAGGAGGGTTGGTTCCCTCCTATGAACTATTGGTCCGGGGTAAGAGGAGCTATCCATTAGCATGGCGGAATGCGAATGGTTAGCGCTCGTAACCTTTGCTAGAAACGAAAATTGGCAAGATGGTCAAGGAGGGCTAGCAAGGGTTGCGACATCCGGGCTACCAACTCCTGATTGACACTGCCATAAGCAGTGAGTAATGTATCATAGAAGTTATCCCAGAGCTGCGGATCTTTCTTATCCGTTGCCAGCTCCAATGCAAGCATATCCCAATGTTGTGACACATTGGTTTCCAGATATGTTGACGCAATTGTGACCCACTCCTCAGGAGCAATCTGGCGTACAACCAAGAACTTTTTCATCTGGTTGAGCCAAGCCAGAATGGTAATTTTGGACTTATCCTTGAACCGTTCCGGCTTACCAGCAGCTGTGGTGGACTTAGAACGGTCCCCCTCATTATACTTCTTCAAGAGATGGACCTGGCATTCCAATGCTTCAAAGCGATTGGAATGCGTGTTCACAATCGAGAAGGCTATTTCACCTTGCTGTTCTATACGCTGAAATTGACTTAAGTCATCAATCAATTTCCCATTGCAGTAATCCTGAATAGCTTGGACCACCAAACTACAGATACTTGCATCACTCGGTGAAGAGGATGTACCAATCGGGAAAACCTGGGGAGGACTATCCTCCCTTGACGGTCCAGAAGTGTCTATATCCTCGATGGCCATAACATAAACACACAAAATACAATGCCAAAATTTTGTGGGACTGCTCACGCGGTCCTGTACAATAAAAACCAAAACAGGAGACAAAACAATTATACCCCCCAGTAGCTTTCCCCAACAGAAAAATTAACCTCGTGTCTGAGAGCCACAGTTTTCATATTTTAACCACGAGTAAACAACCTACTCAGAAATCTTGCCCCAAGATTTCGACCCGATCCGATTTTCTGCCTAGGAGTTATACCCTTTTTCGTATGTTGCTCTCAGAAGAACTTCAAAATAGGATAGCTTCCTTTGACTTTCTCGAAATGACCTGAAATTTTAACTGTGACTAGAGAGACTAAACACAAATCATCTCACCAAATTTCGAGCCTATCCTATTTTCTGCCTAGGAGTTATACCCTTTTTAGTGCATAAATCTACCCAGGTTTCAGAATACTATAACTCCACCCCACTGACTTAAAACATCTTCAGATTTTAGCAGTGATCACTAAAACCAATTATTTATGACCCCCTAAAATGAGATCCACAGGAGACGACGTAGCTCTCCTGTGCGACGCTCACTGCCCAGGCAGCAGGCTGCCTCCCTCTGCTAGGCCGGAAGGAGACGAGACGAGACGAGACGAGGCGAGACGCGACCCCCCAGGATCGCAACACCCTCCAAAAAAATTACCAGCATAACAATTACACAGCGGAAGTTAATAGAAACCCAAATGAAAACAAGGTACAAGAGCGTCGGCTCTGATACCAATGTAACGTTCTAAAAAATTATGAGATTCAAGAGGCATGTTCCACCCAACCTTAGAGCTTATATACAAGTACCACTGGCAGTTGAGGCCACCTCCAACTGGTAGTTAAGTGGTAGTTAAATATATATTAACGAGCTCTCCCCCATGCCTTTAGGATATCTCTAAGTGCAGTTAAATAGTGGTCTCTACTTACGTGGGAGAACTACGTGTAGAACCACAGTCATCAACTAGTAGTTAACTCCCTTTACCTTTAGGACTGCTAGAGCACTCAGGGTAGCGCCTCTAGTTTTATAGTAAAGGAGTCCCAGTTGAATGAGAGGTTGTAAATAAATATAAAACAATAAATATGTAATACACGTTACAGGTCCCCTCCGGGAATCGAAGTTTCTTCTCTTCTCTACATGAGTCCATTTTCTAGCATGTTGTTAGTACATATATATTTGTTTTTTTTTCTATAAATTTCTTGTATATAAGGGATTTGATTTCATAGTAACCCACGCACGTCATTTAGGTTTCCAATGAAGAGTCCACCCCCCTAGGGGTATTGTAAATACTGGCAATTAGAGCATTACCTATTTGAAATGGTCATTTAATTGCTTGTCACCAAGATAATACCACCCCCCCCCCCCCAAAAAAAAAACAATTATACCCTTGTTGCGCATGGATCCTATAAGTCATACTTAGTGTGAGCCTTGGGAGAACCCCCTATATACAAGTTTTTTGTGTAAAATTTATCAATACACGTACAATTTCAATGATTGAAATACAAACGATAAAATGTTTACATAAAAAAATATAGTCATTAAGATAAGTACACAAAAAAAGAATAATAATCAATTCCTATCATATTTATGATGCAAAACCCTAGCATTCATCAATATAATTGTTGAAGTCTTCTACATCCCCCCAATGACACTTACAAGCATCTCAGTGTGCAATATACATTGTCATAGAAGCTAATACAATTGTTGTTTCCAAGTCTACCATCAAATCATAAGCAAGATTGTATGTCCACTTTTTGATGGTTCCTTTTTGATACCAATATACGCCAATCTACATGTTTGATGGGCCATTTATTAAGTCAATTGGATCCCTACATTCCACCCAACAATTACCAAAATTTCTACACATCCCATAAACCCTCCCAACAAACCAAACCTTAATAGGACAAGATTTCTTGCTCTACCTTGTGCTTTTATAAATTTAGCATTGGGTGTGCTAAAAACACACTAACACCATAATCACAACCAAGATTTAACATAGTATCATGGTTTGTGGCATTAAGAAGTTTAGGTTTCATATAGAAATTGCCAGCCTTGATCCAAGGCAATTGATCTTTAGATTTCAAATTGGCTTGCCATTCAATTGACTAACAAATGTGCTTTTGAAAATTCTACAAAGACCACAATGAACTTCACATTACAAGAACTTATGCTCTAAAGTCTAGTGACACTACCATACAACGACAAATGTTGTACCTATTTAAACAGTCCTCCATACATGTACATACCTACGAGTTTTCATTTATGTAGCATATGTAAACGTAGTACAACGAAGTTCAAAATTAATACCCCTTTTGTGCCCTCATGCATATTACGTGTACATGTTTAGACTAATGCACCCCCCTGGGATCGTGGATGACAGGACTTGAACAAAAGACAATCCCTCTATAAAGTTGAGGACTGGTTCATTCCAACTAGACTCCACTAAACTAATTTCGGATCTCTTATACTATTTCTCAAATCAATTCATCTAAAATAAACATATATACATACATACATATAAACTCTCCACAATGGGATAAAGACGTTACCGGAGTTGAGCTGCGTTTTATACTTTTGTCCGAGCCATTGAATCGCCATGTCGATGAGGAAGAGCTTGAGTGACTTCACCGTCATGGCCACTTCCACCACGGTGCGGTTGTAGCACACATCATATACCATACACAAGGCCCCCTCTGCAACCATGGTAGTAAACCCTAAATCATCAATCGTCATATCATTAATCATCTTCTGATTCTTGGGATTCTCGAATGTCCATTTTAGAATCCGTGCCCGGGGAGAGATCTTTAGTTAGGCATCATAATCGGTCAAACATCCTAGTAAGTGTTTCCATCTCCTGCCGGTTACATGTTGTGATCTTCCTAGTAGTTTTTCTTCTTTAAGAATCCGAGGTATATTCCACAAATTCCTCTAAAACGATGGGTGAAGTTCTCTGACGAGTCTTGAACTTCAACCGATCATTATTCAAATTCAACCGGTTTGATCTGTAACTAGCAGTCAGTTCTTCCCGTTCATTGTTTCAAAACTATAGATTAGTTAGAAGCGATTTCTCTGAAAACATGGTTCATCGATCCAAAGAGTCCCCCTCCCCTTGAGATCATGTTGAATTTCTTCAATAAATTTTAGTTCTAAAAATGTTTATAATGCAACTTTAGTTCAAAAAACATGATGCCTAGGGTCACTTCACACACGAGACTGAGAGCCCGTGACCATTACACATCAAGCACTCTCATTGGTGGAAAAGGGAGATATGGTCCAAGTTCGCTTCGCACTTGAGGGACCAACGGAGTATGTGAATGCAAGATGGATATAAAGCCTACATGGATTCCTATGTGGCATCGATTGGATCATGTGATTAAAACATTGGGGACAAAATAATTTTGGGTAATATGGACTGCATCTCTTGATTCTAGACATATAATATCTCAGTGTTGCATGAAAAACATTTTTTCATTTGTGAAGAAGACATATATATCTAGAGTGGGGTTCCGACCACATTGCTTCTCCAAGCGCATATATATAATAGTAGTTAGGGTTTCTCTCATATGCTTCTCCAGTTGAGCCATGTCCTATAAGTTGACAGGATTTCATCTGCGCTGTGCGTATTGCATCGACATCGCAAACAATACTCCTCTCGTAAGCATTCTTGTTTTGGGACAAATCCTCCTCTCTCCAAATCGACTCAGAAATATCCCAGTGTAACCGGTTCCAGAAACGATGGATGAAGCAGCAGAAAGGTCAGGAGTAATGGAGTGAATCGAAGGAGAGATGCCTGACTCTTGTCTACGCAGGTTGTGGGATCCAAGCAGCTGCATGGGAAGCGCACATCCGGAGCTCCAGAGTCCCGCTCCAGATTTAGGTTTTTGATTTTCTGCTTGATTTGATCGATCGTTGTTGGTGGATCCTCGCCGTAGTCTGGAGCTCCAATCTGACATGAGGATGTCAACACATGAAATTTGTAAAGATACACAGACATGATCTAAGTCGTGTCTTTCGATCGAAAGCTTGTCGCGGTACCAAAATCATGGTGTGAGTCAAACACCGGAAAATGTTAGTAGGGTCACAGATTGTCAAACTGCACCAGCAACGAACATGCTGAGAAAATTATCTTCAACATCATTATTATGAGTTGTGAGAACATGTCTTTGCTCTAAATTTGTGAAGATTCGTAATCCAAATCACACCTTTGATTGATTGTTGGGAATTTTGTGAGCCACGATATGAGAGTTATCCTTCAAATCGTTAAAGTCACTCAAAAACTCATGGTTCGCTTGAGGGAGTTTTGGCCCACTTTTGAAATCTTGTAGTGTGTAAGGAGTGTTCCATTGGTGTCGGAACTCCCCATTCAATGTGAAATGAAGTCTAGGCATTTGACTTTGGTCCAAAAACAATTATATGAAAACAAATTTTATGTCAAACTTTTAAAGAGACTTGAATCAATGCTCTCCCAAAGTTTGATAAGGAGCTAATATATATATACACATATAGATAGTCATCTTTCAGCAAAGTCAAAATGCCTCAGTTTTTATTTCACTAAAAATGAGGGGGGGGGGGGGTTATGACACCGCTTGAACACTCCTTGAACATCATCCAACATCAAAAGGGGGGCCAAGTCCATGAGTTTTTGGGAGACTTTAAGAATGACTCTAAACTCAATGAAAAATATTATGTTGTGTATCATCAAAGTCCACCCTAGATAATCATCATGTAAATTTTTTTTTATCTTCAACATCCAAAGAAACAAAATACAAGTGTTGCTCGTGTGAAAACCTTGTGAGAACCGCACATGTTGATGAACACCTTTTGCTTTGTTTCATTTTTCGTCTTCACGACAAAGAATGGCTTAGGCACGACTTCGTCACTTGTTGCAGCCGGGGTGGGAGGGGTGGCTCCCATCGGGAGTTTTATGCCTTCCTCCTTAGCCGGGTAGTCTTTAGGCAACCCCCTTTGCATGGCCTCAAGTAAAGCCTAGTACATCTCTCACCAACTCAATATTGTATTTAGGTTGACATGCAAAATCTCATCATGTCATGCACAAACCTTGGTGGAAAAATAACAACGTTCATATCATTTCAAGCATTTGAGGTTCACTGCTATCACTAGGAGAAGACTCGTTCATTCCAACCACGCATTGCAACTTGTCCATTGCAACAACTCATGGCAAAACAAAAGGGCATAAAAGAATAAAACCATTTTCAACTATCCACCAGAGGTTTTTGGTTGCGGATTTGGGGAGGATCGGCAACTGCAAACCTCAAGTGCATGGGCAACCAAAATTATTAGTTTATACGCACTTTCTCACCATGAGTTGCAGTGGACAAGTTGCAACGGATGGTTGGCACATGGAACAAGTTTCTTCCCAATATATCTATGTACTGGTGTTTGTAGACCTAGCCAACATGTGAGGTGCATGAGCTGTGCCATACAATTTCTTTTCTTAATCGAGCACATATATTTCATCAGTATGTGGTTTGGTGAGAAGTAAAAGAACAAACAACATAAAACACACATATTTAAAAAAGATTGGACTACTTACATCTTCAAATTTCATTAACTACTCCACACTCAATTATAGTGAACACAATTGGGAAGGCTCGTGTAGTATTCCGTTAAGAAATCAACAAACACGCACTTCCGATAACTATAACTACATCAAGAAAGGTCCGATTTTTCTTCTTCCATATGCACCTTTCACCTCGGGAAAAACCACTATCGTTGGCGAGAAACAAGAATCATTAAAAAAATAGAGCAATGAAATCGCCAAAAAACCCATACACTTTGATAATGGAATGGGGCCTTACGTCTAACTCGGGATTCGGGGGTGCAATGCCTTCCGCTCGCGCTTTTTGGTATGTCACAAGGAGCTTCATGACGCTTTCGACCTCCGCATCCGAGACTCGACCTTTGGACTCTTCGACATTGGGCTCCTCCTCTTCCGACCTCTTATATCGAACTTCTTTCCCCATTTGGTGAGTGAATTTTCGGACCCTAACTTCACCCTACCTTCACTTCACTTCACTTTGAAGCGATTCTTCCTACTATAATTTGCACGGAGTCCGTTCACCATGCCTCACATCATGTAAAACGACGCTTTGAACGTGAGAGAGTTTGGTAAGCTCATGCATCAACTACTTTAGGTGTAGTTTTTCAATAGTACTATGCATCGTTGCATCAATTCGGATGCATGTCATCAACACGGAGAACAAAGAACCCCTCCAAAAGAAGTTTGGGAAGAAATTTGAGTGAGCCTCATGGTGCACCTTCGTTCAAAATACCACATCATTTGCAACACTTTGGTGAGCTTGGTTCGTGCTCGACTATTTTTAGGTATTTAGGGTTGTTTTACATATGTGACAAGTGACCGTGAGAAACAAAAAAAATGATGTTTGGGTTTAAGGTGGTCATGGGTGGCAATCCTGAATGCCATGACCAAGAGATATCCACATCACATTTTTAAGTGTTCCGATCAAGCGTCATAATGTAAAGCGGATTCAGAATGGGACATAGTGTTTTCAATGAAAACAAGAAAGTACAATTTTTATATTAAATCAAAAAATGATTGCAAGAAAAATTTCATTGAAACTAGGTATTTCCAGGAAAATATAATTTTTTTTTAAAAAATCTTTAACATGGTCACCTTTGTTTTCTAATGAGATAACTTATTTTGGGTTCACCCACCACAATATCTAGGTGACCACCAAACATTATCCATTTTTGAACATGCATGATTCCATGTCACTTTCTCATCCATTTTTTGACATGCATAATTATGATCACTTCTATTATAAGTGACCTCATGCAAAACAGAGTGGGGCTGCCACTCATGAGTCATTTCTCAACCAGTGAGAGATTTTAGAAACCGGTGGTGGTGGTCATTGGTCATGGTTAATGTAAACCGGCGCTTACTTTATAAACATACGTTGTTGCATTGATGATGTGTGTCATCATTAGGAAAAGAGAATCCTCAAAATTGGGAACTTGGTGACCTTCATGGTACAAGTTTATGGGATACATGAATCAATACCTCTATTGAATGAAAACAAATGCCACAGGAATCGTAGTTCTTTACCATTCGTTGCCTTCAATTAGAGGGGTTTAGAATCTATGAATATGGGTAGAAATCTAATTTAGTAGTAGATCATAACTTGCCCATATAGTGGAAGAGAACCAATGGTACGGAAGAGTGATTTCCTTTACACTACATTGACAACAACGTTATGATATCTAGGGTCTACATTTCTTAGCTAAGTAGGCAAGTCTTACTTGGTTAGTCGTCTTTGTGGGACCCTTATATTCGAGTGGTGTGTAGTTAGGTGTGGATTTAAAAATGTGACCAATACAACATGTGTTATAAAGACATTGGACTACGTTCACAACATTTCTTAACTATTCTATATTCAATAGTCCACATAATTGGGGTGGACTTATATGCTCATTAGATAAGAAAGATGATCTCCACTTTGATGATTTAATAAAGTATTTGTATGAGGCTTTGAAAATGTTGAGGACAATGGCTCCGATCTCTAGGGTATGTGAGGCACCTGGATATGTGGTCACTCTTCTTAATCCAACAAAGATCAAACCCGAGTGGTACATGGGCCACAACAAGGCCCGGGGGTGGACTCTTCAATGGAAACTTGATTGACATGCGTGAGTGACTATGAAATGAAACCCCCTACATTCGAGAAATCTATAGAGAAAGATTATAAATGTATACGTACAAACATTAGGACAGAGAATGGACTCATATACGTATACTAAGCTTTTCAATTTATTGTGATAAATGCCTCCACTACATACACAAATCACAAATCATTAAATAAATAGGCCCTTTATTACATATAAAGTCCACTTTCATTTTCAAATGAGAAAGTCATTAACCATTTTCTCATACGTAAAATATAACTCATAATAATCTAACCGTGACACACATGTCACGTGCATAAAATAACGTAGATTAGATGAATCTAGCACATCTATTGTCAATTTTCCTCTAAACCTTGGGGGCTCCTTTTTTACATCTACCTTTAGTTCCAAAAAATTAAAAGCCATTTTGAATGTATGCACTAGAGAAAAATAACACCATGATATGCTACTACCTCAAATAATACGCCTTTCTACACTCATGTTAGTTTGTACGTGGTATAAGGGGTCCATCCCCCAAGCAACGAGGCTTTGTTGTTTAGAGTGGACACCAGAATAACATGTGTCACGATGACATTGGACTATGTGCTCAACATACAAAGACCTATCTAGGTACTCAAGGTAACATGTCAATTGGAAGGGCCTATGTGATCATTGAAAGAGAAAGAATATCTTCACTTGGACCTCATATAACTTTTGGATCTCAACTCCGATTCTAAAACTTGGAATGACAATTATATTCTTAATTCACAATTGTTGGCACTGTCCCATGTCATGGGATAGAGGTATCGTGGAGATTGCTTTTGAGTGGTAACAAGGCCCGGATAATGCATGTTAGAACTTAATGAATAAGATTTGGCAAAGCTTAGTGAAAGCTTACTGGAAGCTCAGTGGAAACTCGAATTTGATAATGAAAATAGCTAGTGATTAAAAACAATTACTTTTGAAATGTCATTTTAGGACAAACCCTCTTGTGGCGAAGCCACATGCCCTTGTTGATTACCAATTTCGAATGATCTCCAAACCGATCCAACAGCTATAATCATTTGTGGAGCTGGAAGTTATCACAATAAAGCATGCCGCTGAACTAAGTCCTTTTAAAATTTGCTAATCATCTCGAATGAATCGTATGTGGGATTCGAGATATCATAGGAGAAGTGGGTGAATTGGACAGTGTGCTCAAAACACACACATTTGTCTAGATGCTCAAGTTAACACAATTGGGAGGGCCTATGTGATCGCTTCATTAAAAACGAATATCTTCACCATAACTTTTACGTCTGTACTTAAGTTTGATTTGGAAACTTGAAACGACAATATAATTGTGTGATTCTCAATTGCTAAACGAAGCAGATGGTTCCTGATCTGATCCAACGGCTCAAATTGTCCATAGAGTTGGAGGTGCCCACAAACCTGGGTGTTGATTCGCTAAACATCTCGGACTAATAAATAATCGCATGTGGGATAGATATTATACGACTCCAAGTGGGGCAAGTTCCGGAAAGCAATCATAAACCCATCTCTACCTTAGGGTTTCCAAAGCTTTAGTTATGATAGGTAAGGAAATAAAAATCTAGCATGAGTCGGTCTAATGGGGATGGGGCCCACTCAAGTGGCCGTGGGTCCCACCGGACAAGACAATCGGCCGCCAGTTTGGATACAGACAATCGAGAGTCCAATTGGTAGATTCCAGTCGGCCTGCATGTAAAGATCTAGGAATTTCGAGATATTTCCGCTGCACATTAAGGCGGGTGCCAGATCTAGGTGGTTGGGAGATTTCGGCTGCACATTAAGATTTCGACAGGGAGGGCCTGCCCTTGCTTTCCATTTCCTTGTCATGCAGACTCCAGAGTCTGCAGAGGAAACGCATGTAAAAGGTTGAAGTTCCTTGTACAGATCGAAGAAATCGATCGGAGCAAGGAACGAATTGGTGCACCTCTTTGCAGCCAACATTGCTGATGTGGTGAGCCTGCAAATTTCTGGCTTCTATTTGGCTTGCATGTCCGATCCTTGTAAGCATTTCGTCACGCATGTGCCATGGTTTGCAGTAAGGGTATTCTCGACCGTAATTGGCCATGTTTGTCATTGAGGTAACCGCTAATCGGATGCATGAGTGGCAGTGGAGGTTTTTGTGTTCCCAGGGAGGTTTGATCTGTGGTGGCCGCTTGTGTCCATCTTGAGTGCTAATTTTGGTGTGGTTTGAAGATATAATTCACGTATAGTTTTCGTTAGGAATGATCGATGTGGTGCGGTTGTTTGTAATCTTAATTGCGTGGGAAGTGTCAGCATGGTGAGGTTCCTCTTACTATAGCAACGATTTTAAATTGAGACTGATGTTGTTGCTGGCCATGCTATCGGTGTCGTGTTGATCTTTGGATGTACACAGAGAAGTCTACACGATGTAACCACTTCAGGCATATTCGTGTTGTAAGGGTGGTGTTATTAGCCCTGCGGAGAGTAAGTATGCTTGCCAATGGTTCGTCCGGACGCTGTTAGGCGTTTGTTCTCTAAATTGGGTGTGGATTTGGTAGACAATCGAGAGGATTGCGTTTGGTCATGTAGTGGCTCTTTCACCGTTGTGATCTCCTTTGATATTAATTTCGCGCGAAGTGTATTGGCAAGATGTGTGAGTGGAGAGGCGGTGTTTCATCTTGGTGAGGTTGTTTTGCCGCCAATGTGATCCAGTAATTTGGACGGCAATAATGGTCTGCTTATGTCCATTGCTTTTGATGTTAAATAGGAGTCTATAAGACAGGGACATGTCATCAGCACGAGGAGGTCATTTTTGCAGTCGATGTGATCTATTAGAATGTGATTGACGGAAGTCTCGTAATTTTCCTAGGTTATTGATGTCCTCTTCTAATTTCGATGCCTACATGGAAAGTCTACTTGAGGAAACAACTTTCGGCATGTTGAACATGTGAGGCCGATCACCCGAAGGAAGCCTTGCATGGATGTGGTTGCAAATTGGTTTCCATGTACGCTTTTAGGTGAAATGTGACTAAATTTGGTGTGGATTAGGTGAAATTCACTAGGATTGCCATAGGAAAGGTGGTCCTGGAGTGGGCTCTTTTGATGTCGATTGCATGAGAACTGTAACTTACTGGCGGTATGATGTGTGTGGAAGCGCGATCATTGTGATCGTGTGGTACTGTTGCATTGATTGCTGGACGAATGCAATCCAACAAGGGGAAGGGCAACATTCTTCCTTTACTCTCGATGTCTAAATAGAAGTCTACAAGATGAGGATGTCCTTGGCTCTCTTTATGATCTGTAAGGACGTTAGTGGATTGGTATAATTTTCATGTTGTGTAAGTCATATTTTTTCGTTGTTTATATGGAAGTCTATATGGCTGGGATGTGTTTGCACGATGTGGACGTGTTTTGCTATCGTTATGATCCCGTAATGATATTTCAGGACGTTGGTAGGCTCCTAGTAATCATATGCTATGTGATGTCTACATAGGAAGTCTAAAGACAAAACGAGTTGAATCATATTTGTGTAAGGCAGATGTTATCCTCGCATATTATGCTTTAAATTACGCTCGAAAATTTGAAATTATGTAATTTGAATACCAGTGACTGATCCATATGTTGACAATGTCCAAGGGTGGAAATGGAAGCAGGTGTGGCTTGATCGGCATTCGTAAGAGTTCCTAAGGCTGATGATAGTTCCAACGTTGAGTTTTCTTCTGGAATCACATTATGTGTGGGTTGTGTTTACAGTAGCAGTCCTTATTTTTTGTTGCATGTTTGAAGAGCTTTGGTATCAACATCCTCATCCATTCTGCATCATCTGTATTCTTGACGGTCTACTCAATCAAAAGCTTTATGACCCTCTCTTTTTTGTTCTTGAGGAATTCTTTTACATTCCCCTCGGTTTGATTCTTGAGGATCTTCTTGACATTCTTTGGCACTTCGTGGAGTCTGTCTTTCCCATTGTGGCCAGAAACGACCGTTGGAACCCCTGCATCATATGATCAACAGGAGTCTATTTTCTTATGGCTTTGAGTCTTGCTTATGCATTTGGTTTTACATAGATTGAAAGATAAGTGAAGATCCACAGTTTCACGGTGGACTGGAACACACGTCAAGAATCATGTCTTTTTGAAGATGTTTGAGAAAATGAAGGAGCCTCAAATTTATTGCAACTGAAATTGTTGAGGTCATTGTTGCCATATTGACTACTTGATTTGACTACATTTCTTAGTGATATTATATCCACGTGTACAGTTTAAGATCAGGATATTTTGCGTTTTAGGGGTTTTCAATGCATATCGCCTGATGCTTGTGACTTTTCATCCTGGAGATAGGAGACGCTATAGCTATTAGCATTCAGTTTTTCTTTTTAAAACAATATAAGAACTATGTGAAAGTATATAAGATGATATCGGGAGGATATCTGGATTCTATTTGAACTCAATTGTTCTGCAAAAGTTGTAAATTATCTATCTGAATAACAACAGAAAGGAAGTGGAGGTTGGCGACCAAGCTGATAGAGTTTTCAGAGAGGCTGCTTCTCAGTATGTGACCATCGATCTTTTCACAGCTTCAAAATGAACTCAATTGTTAGCATATCTTTACTTAAATCGGTAGATGGTGGAGCAGAGCATCAGATTATGGCGATAACATGCGATCAGTTCTGACAATATAAAACAACAAGCACCAGTTATCATTCGTGGTGGCTCTGTCCAATAAGATATCTATATCAGAAAGATGTTGTTGGTCACCATTGAGGTGGGTTTGCCTACTTCTTCGACTTAAAATACAGTGACCACACTAGATAAGCTAAGGACGACATGAGAATATAGAAGGCCTGTGTAATACTTGAGTACTGTGTTGTAATTTGTTTTTTAATTCTCTTTTCCTTGTTAAATTCTTCATGTGTGAAACTTCATGCGTTGCACCATACCCTGAAAGCCATAATAGAAATTGGCCTTTAGCATCATCTGGTCAATAGCTTATTAGTGGTTCCTGGATTAGGGTGTAATCGATGTCCTAATTCCTGTGTGATTGAAGGATAAAATCAAGTGCGACATTCTTGTTGGCTCTTGGGGGACAGAATGGATAATGCAGTGGTGTTTAGTGTTAGGAACTAATCTGCTCAAGTAGAAGCAGGGCCCTCTTTATGCAACATTTGCTTTATCTCACATCTGCACATCGCAAACTCAACATAGCTCTTTGGTTGCAGATTTTGTTGTGCAATGACGGGTTGTGATTATATTGTGGAAAAAAGCTCTGTCATGGAATATACTTCATTGTGGCCTCTGGTATGTCTTATTGTTTGTACTGACATTTTCATTAACCCGTTGTTCTTTGCGACAGGTGGTAGCATATGACTTATCAGGCCGTCATAATGAGTCTTGTAATGTATGAACCAATGATGGGGAGCCCACGCAAATCCAAGGCATCTTCATACCTTATGTCGCTTTGGAAGATGATCCGCGTGATGTGGGGTCCGATGGTCATCTTATATATTATTGTGCTATTGCTGGCCCATGGAGCCAGTAAGTTTGCAGGTGGCCCAGCTTTAGACGTTGAGCAGAACGAGACTGAGCTCTACTCCCCCCTACAAAGCCTCCTCACCAAGGACTTAAATTTACCAGCACCTCTTCTGTAAGTACTCAAAACATCTATAACATTAACAACACATATGTAGTAGCTTATGTGAATTGAGAAGCAAGAACTCAGGGCACGAGCAGATTTTAATGACAATTCATATTGTTCGAGGTGACATCATTTGAGGCCCAAATGATAATAGAATTAGGTCAAGAATATAAGTTTTTATCCTTCTACTAATCATCACAAACAGGGTTTAAATCCTATACAAAAATGAATGAAAAGGAGCGACTTGATGGCTTTGTAAAGGTTCTCCTAGATGCCATTTGGAATCCAATGGACTTTTTAACTACTGTTTGCTCTCATGAGCATGATGTGCTTGTTCATGAGTCACTTGAAACGAGTACATGATTTGCTTGTGTCTTAAAACCTTACCTTTTTAGTTGGGGGCCATCTTAATTCAACACTTCTCTCCAAGTACGAGTTCCTTCCTCTCATATGGTATATTGGAGCTAGTAACACAGAAACAACTTGTAAGATTGTATGATGGGTTGATCGAAATGGCTACCAAATACTTTCTTAGACCAATTGAATCCTGTTGGTGCAGGGATAGTGACATTGAAATGATGAAAAAGATAAACGACCAATCTACTTTGGAGCTCAAAACCTTGGTGATAACTGAGACAGTAGTCCCTTATAATGAACGTGAGGAACTATCCACCTATGTCAAGCAACAGTTGGACGCCTCTGACGTGATCTGTGATAACCAAAAGGAGGCTGTCTTGACTATGCTGAATTTGGCTCCAATGGAAGCAACTGTAACCAAGGAAGAGATTGGTGAAAGAGGTTCACTACGAAATTCTGCGGTGATGGCCTTGATCAAGAGACATCTGAACAACGTTCATTTCATGTTGATCGGGTATGATGCCTAAATGATAATCTCGTTCTTCAATATGATAATCTTCTGGGTTTTTTTAGTGCAAGAACCCCAAATGTAGAAAAGATGCCATGTCAGTGTACAAACTCTATCTAATGTGAGCTCAAGTTTCAACATCAATTGAGATATGAAGTGACTTCTAATTAGGAGTGTTCTGGCATCATGTATCACTTGCATTGTATGTCCCCTTGCAGGGTGCGAGCAGAGCCACGATTGGGTTTTAATTGGATTGCATCCGCAGAGCGTAATGCATGGAACGACGTTTTGTCCAGGGTGCTTTCTGACAAGGTGACGACCTGGAATTTTGTCTCAGTCCTCAACTTGAGTATAAGATATTACTCCCTCTGCCTAAGTTTCCATATGTTTATGCACAATGATGTATGACAAGCACATGAAGCATCTGAGGTGACAAAAATATTATGAAATGGATCGTATGGGTAATTATAATATTCTTCAATGATTGCAGACTGACATCTGTCTCTTGGCTGGTTTCATCACTGCTGCAGATCCAAGCGGAGGCCAAGCACTATTTATGGCAACGAAATGCAAAGGAAACTGTCCATGAATGTGGTAAAAGTCCGGTAATTAATGTGGAAGAGTAAGCCTTTTAACACAAAAGGTGAGGTGGTCTAACTGTACATATACAACTCCTTGAAACGCAACGGACCACTGCGGCAATGGGACAAAGCTTTGCGCGTGGGTTTTCTGGGACCTGATGGGAGGTTCATAACTCAATAGTCCAGGGCTTTCTAACAAGAAATCCAAGAATCGATACAGGCCATGGTGGAGGTGACGCTAGTTGTGTTCACTGTCCTCCATTTTGGTATGGAGACACTGAACTCAGTGACGATCATCAAATCACTGAGATGGGTGGGGGAGCTTTGAATCTTTGTTTGTGATTACTTAGCTCACATAACTGAAACCTTAATTATGTGTATGGTAATTTGTACCTGGGGGAGGCTTTGGTGATGGCATCATATGGCAAAATCAAGAACCACGGCACTAATTTTTGAGTTTGGTTTCCAGCAATTAATCGTTGCCAATGCACAGACAGGGTATAACAAATGTAATCTTATGTTTAAGTTATTAAACTCGACTAAACATTTGGGTAGATACTTCGGATGACCCTGACATAGTTTTGTACCTTTTGGAACACACTTTGAGGCTACATATATGTACAGTGCCTCGCAATGTGGAACACTCTTGAGGCTCGTATTGATCTAAGTTAATATCATCCTCGTGTGGCTAACTGTTATGTTGATGTTGGAGGTCTATAGGGCACATTTAATTGTTGATGTTGGTGCACTTGAATTCTCTTATCGTCTGTTCATTGCAGTTCTCCCTTCACTCTAAGTTCCTCTTCGGTAAAGAGTAATGCTCATTTCGGGATTACATATAGATTTAGACTAACTTGAAAATGAAGAAGTTAAACCATTATTCATGTTGATGGCAACATCGGAATCGTCTCGCTTTCTCTTTCTTTCTTTCTGTCTCTTTAGTAAAGACTGTCCCATATATTCTTCTTGGGGTCGGTTTGAGTTTTCCATGAGGTATATGCAAGTATTATTTGGTTACTTTTCTTAATTGAAGATGTCTATTTAATTGGTATGCTGTGGTTAGATGAGGATCAAACATGTCAGTATGTCTCCAAATATTATCAACTACTCTACACTCAAAAGCGAACACAATTGGGAGGACCTTGTATCTAGTTAAGAAATTAATGAACATGTGCTTCCCATAAACATAATTAAATCAAGAAAGGTCTGATTTTTATTTCCAGTTTTTGTAGATGTTTCATCGTGGATTTGCTAATGCAACACATTTTGTTGTGTAAAATCTAATCAAGAGAAGTTGGAGAACATGAAAACAAACCGAATAACACCCACATAACTTAGAGCTGCTTTACACTACCGGTTGGTCAAGAATTTCAGCCCAAGGCATGGTTATTTGAGGCGAGGGATGGTATGCCAGAGAAGATGAAAAGACAATAAAAAATTGCCTTAAGACATCTTCACCATATGTAATGTAATCACCTAGAGAAGTGTACTGGACAACTTCATCAAGAGGAGAACTCCAGCAGACAACTTCACAAAATGATATAGCCGGCCATAGTAGAAACCTTACCCCCTAAATAACCATTGTATTGAAATTTCAAAAAATTGTATTCATCAAAATTTAAAATGCATATGGCAATGTCTTAGGACTTCTTCTATGACAAGAATTTTTTGAAAATGTTCCACCTCACATCCATATTAAGGTAAATAAGTAGGTAACATTATTTTCTTATTAATTTTCAAAGAAATTACATGTTGGTAGTGCAAAAAATTCATCCTTTAGAGAATCAAAGTGGGCTGACCTTGTAAAAAAGGGGTCCCAAAAATTAATTCTCTTCACTTTAAATTATAATCTTCCAATCTATCTGGTTAAAAAATCTAAAAAAGTGTAAAAAATCCAAAACAAGATCCTATAGTTGGAAATTGAAGGGCATGTTTTTTTCTCCCCGGTTTTGCTTTTTGTACTTGTAAGGCAAATTTTGAGGGGTCTTTAAAGAACATAGTTATGATTTTTTAGGAGTGAAGAGGGGAAATCTCTTACACATTGTAGGAAACACTACTCTTCTCCACTTATGGTTTATACATTATTTTGAATCATAGACAATCAAAGAAATAAAATTCTAGTTTCTCTTGCAATCTTTATGTATCTAACGCATGTTATTGTTTTAGTTTTGACAGATTAGAATACCATCATTTATCAACATAATGTTGTAATAATGATGATGAATTTTTTTCAGAAGTCAGTATGAAAATTCTATTGGCCAAGTGGATATTTCACAATATCTGCTTGGATCATATAGTCCCAAGAATATTTCAAGACCATATACGGATAAGTATATTTACATTCATATATTTATGTCATTTGATTGGACCCATTTTGAGCAAGATTGATACAAAACTTAGACCTTATATCTCAATAGAAATTAAAATTTTAATTACATTCCATCAATTGGGTTCCGGTGATACTTTGTACATACTTTGTAAATTTATATAATATATCAAGGTCTAGTGCTTTGATCATTGTTAGAAAGAATATTGAGAGGATTAAAAAGTTGTTGGGATTTTTGGTTTCTTTTAAACTAACACTAGGAAGGATGAAGCAAATAGCTACAAAATTGAGAGTCTGCATGAAATTTCATATATCCTGGAGGCAATAGATGGCTGTCATATTTTAATTATTGCTCTAAGCATAGATCATGCTTCATATTATTGTAGAAAGGGATCAATTTTACTTCAAGTTATAGTAGACTGTTAATGAAAATTTTAGGATTAATATTTCGGTTGGACCGGAAATTTATATCATTGGTCATTATTTAAAAAATAAAAAATAAGATAAAAAACTGAGTGAAATATTTATACCATACAGACTTATTAGAGGTGTTGCATATTCAATGCATTCATGATTGTATTCACCTTTAAAAGGCGAAAATGTAGGTTTACCAAGAAAAAAAAATACTAAAATTTTATCCCATCAAACACTCGAATGGCAGTTGAACGTGTATTTGGCATCTTAAAATGGAGATGAAGAATATTATTGAAAAGAGTTTATATGTTTTTACGAACTATCCCAAATAATATTACAACTTGTCTATGCCTCCACAACATGTGCATCATATATGGTGAAAAATTTAACTTGAATTGGACAAATAATATAAATATATATATGGAATTGACATTATTAGAATCATTTGGTTACCTAAGAAAAATATATTTATTTCATATCTTATATTTAGACATAGCTAAGATTAAAAAAATACAAAATAAAAAAATACGAATAAAATTTAATAACCTTGTAGAGAACGATACAACTAACTTGGATATTATGAAGTTTGAAGAAAATATTGCTAAAATAAGAATAGATCGTGATGAAAATATTAAAAATATGTTAGAAAATAATCTTAAATTATTTTGATGTTGACAAAAAAATATTACATAAAAAAATTAGGAAGGAAAAAATATATAATATTTCTAAAAGATAATAATTGATATAGAAGAATACCAGAACTTATGAATGAATCGATCTATTTGACAATCTATCTTCTACAACAATTGATTGGACTTGGCAAAGTGATCTAACATTGCAATTTTAATGTCTATCATCTTCCCAAAGCAAAGTAAAGCTTGGTCATGAAATTTGTCATTATTTGAAGTTGATAACTATTCAAATTGAGATATGCATTTTGGTTGTATATCCTAAAATATGTCTTGACTTACATCCTCATAATTGCTTTCTGTACCACCATATGTATTGTCTATTGTAGTTGCATTCTCATGCTTCATTACGGAGCCAGTTTGGTGCCACATTTAATCCAAAGAATCGTAGAATTTACATTCGTGCCTATCATTCCATATAACCGAATTGGCAAATTTGGTTTTTTTATATGACTTGAAAAAAAATTTAAACTTCTTCCGACATGCTTCAGCAATATAAAAAAAATCAAAGGATTGCAACATTTGTGCTTAAAATCAAACTCATGTATCAATTCATACTCAAAATTAAGCGTAACATTAAAACACTATGCAATACCATCTGTTAAAGCATATTAAAATGTTTGACAAAAAAATCCTAAACCTTCAAAAATGACCTTGAAATGTTTAAGACAACACATGTTTGGGTAATGTGGGACGAATATAAAAATAATTCATGGATCTTTTCAGTATGAAGAAAGGAAAATGAAGGTTGGTGAAGTGTAGGGATAAAGCTTTGAAACCACAAGTTCCATGGTTGGATGTTTGGTGGTGTTGTTTTGTCAAATTGAAGCCCCTTCGATTTGAATATTGATATGCGTGCACTCACCTAACTTATCTACCAACCAATCCAACATTGGTTGGAATCTAGCCGCACATCCCGGTTAAGGCTTTGATTCGAGTAAGTAACCATTCAAATTCGTTATATTGTGCTTGCATTGCCCAAGTAAGAGTGTTGGCTAACATATGAGGTAGCTAACCTAGTATGTGAGAGATAATCTATCTCACGGCTACACCACCTAGTTAAAATTAAGATATAAGTAAAAGCTATCAAAATAAAAGTTAGCTATCTTTTGGGACCATGGGTACATCACTCTAAGGCATTTTTGTGCACCATGTGCGGCTGGGGTTTTTTTTGTTTTGGGGCTATTTACCTTCAAGGGCTGAATTAAAGCCTCCCTATAATTACTTAAATTTCAAAAATGGCCCATTTGTTTGCACCCTTCCATTACTTATATTGCCCAAGTCACTGCAATTTTTTGTACTCTATATTCTTTTTAAGTAATAAACGGGTGTGGGGAAGACGACCCCAACGACGGCGCGTTCCCTTTTCATCCATTTTTGGACAGACGAAAATCCCAATTATCATCCATCCCCATGAGTCCTAAACCCATTTACATACCATACTAAACATACCTTCTAGGATCCTTATCTTCAGCCCCTATATTAATTTTACAAAAAAATAATGGCCCACATTTTATGTCCATCTAACTTACTTATAATGGGATTGTCTACATTTAATGGCCCCTTCATTATTTGGAATTCCTTTATAATTTTTATTTCAAATGATTTTAATCCTCTCTATATTATGCCGCACGTCGTTTTTAAAATGCACTAAGTGATCTACCCATGTTTGGGACCTTGCTTTTGTGAAGAACACTCATCCACACCCCTAATGCTAACTAACTTTTACCAATGCATAGCCCAAGTTTTTTTCTTGAATGCATGCCTTACATTTTCCCCATCTCTTCTCCATTCCGCTACGAGGTGGACCACACTATTTCTTACATCGTCCTAAATAAGCATGCATATTAAATGATAAAATATTTCAATGTTCAAATTTGGATTGATTTTTTTAAATTAATACTAATTTTATAACAATGAAACACAAATGGTGCTAGGCACATAATCACAATGTATCATAATTAGTGCCATGTTCAAAACTTGGGTAAGTTGTCCAAGGTCTCTTAAATTGGTCTACCTTTGGTTAGTGGTAACTAGGATGTATGGTTGTGCGATACGTTAGCTTGGACATGAGTTACTGATTGCATGGGAATTCACATATTTTGATTACGACTGCCCCTATGCATCCATAGAAGGCTCCCTATTTGATGTTTACATGTGGCTGGATGTACTTTCCACATGAGATACAAGTGGGCCGTGACAAATGTGAGCATGACAAGTGGCAAATTTTGAAAAAATAAAAATAAAAATAGTGTTGGAATAGAAAACCCTCTGCAATAGTTGATTCCACTAACCCACATAGTTAGCTAATTTACCTGACTAGATGGTGCAGCCATGATTTTAGTTAGCTAGAATTTTGGTTAGCTAATCCTCCCTAACTCATAAGTTAGCTAATTCTCTCAACTAGGTGGTTGGTCCCACTTCCTAGTTTGACCCAAATCAAACGTGATGAATGAAATCGTGGGATCAGAATCTGAACTCAAGTTCCGACATCCTCCGCAGATCAAACAACATCACAGACAACAGCAGTTGAGGTGCCACTCGCAGATCGAAGATTCGCACATGAAGTGCAGTCGAACCTGAAGATGCCTTATCTAAGTTTGCATTGAAGATTTAAGATCATGATTGCTTATCTTCAAGCACCAAGATTAAAGTTACCTACTCACTCATCAAGAGTTTATGTTATAAGAGGCTGAATGTTGTGATGCACGATTAGTATCCAGTTTCGAGTACTTACTTGGAATCATCGATTCTTCAGGTGAGGCATCATTACATTCATATGGTAAGTTTACTTACGTGTTGATTGCAGCTTTTGATTGTTCATTTACTTACACGATGGCTGAAGGAATTTGGTGCAATTGAAATTTTCTGTTGTAGAATTAGTATTGCTTGCCCATCATGTATTGCTGTTGCTGTGCAGGTTGTCAGGTTTGGTTGCACAACCCTAAGTAAGGGTTAGAGAAGAGAGGATTTTTGTGTGGGTTTTCCCTTCCTCGGAGTCGGACGCAGCTTATTGTTTGTCCTGGGAACCATCGCCAATCGTCTGTCTTGTCGAGCATCAAGTGACGTTCCTTTTCGTTGCAAATTGAGAGGAGAGAACCTGCCATGTCTGCAATGCTTCCGCCGGATGCCTTGTTCCTGGGATTTGACAGCTCCACGCAGTAATTTATCCTTCCCCTACCTGCTTCTTCTTCCTCGAGAGGGAATCGTGTGTGGTTTGGAGAATCCAGAAGTCGATGGCAATCGTCTCAGATTTTTCTTGTTGAACCAGAATGCCTTAGTTGAGTGTGGCAATCCTATGTGCTAGAGAATTGCTACGTATTTTTGGTGCCAATTGGAAGGATTTTAAGGTAATTCGGATGATCTAAGAATGAAATTTTCCCACATGGGGGCGCACCTCTTCGAACGAGTCCTGGTATATGGGAGAACAAGGCTTCATGTCCAAAATTAGGCCTAATGCGAGATTGCTTGCCACTTGACTATGCTCGGATTCATTCACACACGCAATCGAGGACTTGACTCTTGGAAGTTTATTCTTGAAGCTGGAATTGAACTGAAAGGGATCGTCCTCAAAAGGCTTAAGAATGTTATGGAAGAAGTATGTATGTCATTGTGCCTCGATGTTGTAAAATTGACGGAGGAGTTTTGACACCGTGTTACTTGTCAAAAGGACATCACCATCATCCTCTCTCTCATTCAACTTTGGGTACTACTGCAAAACCTTGTTTGTGCAAGCCATAGCCAAGACCGAAATTCGGTCACTGGATTAATGAGAGCCTCTAACTTGATTATGCTAGGCATTCATACATCCCATCAAGGACTTGATTCCTGGAAATACATTCTTGAAGGGAGCATCCTTACAAGTCTTAGGAATGTTATGTAAGAAGTATGTATATAAGTATGCCTCGATGCTGTAGAAGTAAGGGAGGAATTTTGACACCTTGTACTTGGCTAGAAGACACCATCATCTTCTCTCTGATTTAACTTTGAGTACTACTGAAACCCTTGTTTGTGGAAGCCATAGCCAAGACCGAAATTTGGTCAGAATGTGTCAAGTTTGGCGATTGCTGAGATTTTTGTGACCATTGCCGATTGGAGCATCACTTGACTATTCAACTATCCTCGAAAATCATTCATACATGCAATCAAGGACTTGATTCTTGGAAACTTTTTCTTGAAGCTAAAATTGAATTGAAAGGGATTATCCTTACAGGGCTTAAGAAGTATGCATGTCAGTATCCCTCGATGTTGTAGGATTGAGGGAGGAATTTTGATATCGTGTTACTTGTCTAGAAGACATAACCACCATCTTCTCTCTGATAGAACTTCGGGTGCTACTGAAACCCTTGATTGTGCAAAGCCATAGCTGAGACCGAAATTCAGTGAGAACGTGTTAGATTTGGCGATTGCTGAGCAGTAATTTTGACATGAGGGAAGCATTTATAACATACATTGTTGGGGTACATTGTGTGTGTAGATCATTAAAGGCCACAGCAATTGATGCAGGGCTTCGGTTACATACGTCCGCAACGGTGCACTTCGACTCTGAGCTTCCACACTATGGCACCCGTGATGGCGTCCACAGAGATCCACATGGTAAGAAAGAAAAACACAATCCCATTACTTTTCTGAACTACTTAAGGTGTGTGGTTATAATTCGGTTCAGGTTTCATGTTCTCCAACTTCTACCGATTAAATTTACACAACGAAACTTGTTAATAACATATGAAGACGTAGTCCAATCTCTTTTAAACATGTGTTTTTCTGGTGTTTGTTCTTTGATCTCACCAAACCACACACCAATCAAATATAGAGGTCCAATTAAGAAAAGTAACCTAATAACATCCGCATACCTTATATGGCAAGGCTTGTACTTATATATGGACACCTAAAGGCATGGGATACGATGAGAGTGGACTATGTAGATACCATTTCTAGGTTCAATAGTGAACACAATTGGGAGGGTTTATGTGATCACTTAAAGAAACTGAGAATCTTCACTTTGATCTCTTCTAACTTTCTGCATCTCAACTTTGATTCTGAAACGTGAAATGACATTCTTCACGGTAAAGAAGAACACAATGCAGTCAGTTCTGAACTAGAAACCCTTCGTTTCAAGCATCTGGTATTATGGTGTTCTTTAAATAGCTAGGGCTCTTATGTAAGGTATATGTGGGCCTCACCTAGATTTGAGTGGTAGCAAGGCTTGTTGTTTTGCACAGACACCAAATAGACAAATGTTTATGTTAGAATGAGGTTGGTTCAATAGTTTACACAATTGGGAGGGCCTTTATGACCACTTAAAGAGAGAGGGAACAAATCTTCACTTTGACCTGTTATGACTTTTGCATCTGAACTGCAATTCAGAAACTTGGAATGACAATCTTCGTGATTCATCGCAATTGCGAACTGGATGGGGCAAGTCCAGATCCAACCCATTGGCCAAAATTGCACGTGGAGTTGAAAGTGCCCACAATAGGGCCCCATACCCTAATTTCCCATCCTGCATTGCCAATCTTTCTCCCTACAGCCCTTTCCCAGATCTGAAAGTCGTAGGTTTCTAAGGTCTGTATTCCACCAGTTTACAGAAAACGTAATCAGCTACTTTTTCCCAACAGGCGTACTTCTCGTAGGATATGAAAGACGCAATTAGTACATGATTAGCAAATCCAAATCGAGGCCATAGCCACTTTCCTCTTAATTTTTGGAGCTCATATGAATATCTTCTCCTCTGTCAAAGTGCAGATTCTCATGCTCATTAAGTGGGTCACATAGGTCCCCCAAATTGTTGAACCTAGAATAGTTATCATATTTTGAGCACACTCAGTCTAATCTCTTTAAGTTACATGTTTTTTCGGTATCTGTTCTTGGAGCCATACCAAACCACATACCACTCAAATACAGGTATCCTAATAAGAAAAGCGACCGAATAAGGGTTGTCTACCTTGATTCCTAATGTCTTGATCACCTTCATGCAGTTAAAGGGCGCATTACCGGTCCCGTCCTCATGTGGGTCGAAGCACTCGACCTGGTGCTCACCAAGTTGGCAAAGGCAAATTTCCCTTTCGAAAAAGTATATGCAGTGTCCGGCAGTGGACAACAACACGGAAGTGTTTACTGGGCCAAAAATGCATCAAAGTTACACCTCCAGAAGCTGGACCCTTCCAAGGAATTAGTAATGCAACTCCAAGAGGCATTCTCCATCACTGATTCCCCTGTGTGGATGGACAGCAGCACGTCGTCGCAGTGCCTTGCAATTGAGAAGAGTCTCGGCGGCCCCGAAAATCTGACTACATTGACAGGTGTGCACTCAATCAAATTGCTCTGCATTCCAATGATCATTGTAAAGTAATTCTCTCTAACATCGGCTTTCAAAGTTTTTGGGCCATCCCACATGCTCATCTCACACATAAGGTATGAGGGTGTTATTCGGTTTGTTCTTCATGTTCTCCAACTTCTACCAATTAGATTCACACCACAAAACATGTGTTACATTAGCAAATCTACACTGAAGCATCAGCAAAAATCGGATTGAAAACAAGACTTCCCACGATTTAGTTATGGTTATTAGAAGTGCATATTTGTTGATTCCTCCACTGAATACATAGGTCCTCTCAATTGTGTTCACTATTGAGTGCGAAGTGGTTTAAATTTTTTGAAACGAAACATGTGTGTTTATGATGTTTTGACCCTCACACACCAATCAAATATACGGGTCCAATCAAGAAAAGTAACCTAATAACACCTGCACACCTTAAAGTCCATATATATCATAAATTTTCATAACCCACCAAGCAAATACCCCCTTTCACCGATGATCGAACGAGATGTGTCCTCGAATATAGATTTGTCTGTATTGCAAATCTCTCGTTGTGTGTCCATGTAATGTTTACTGCAGAGTACAATTCCATAATGACATGTTCGGACTAGTGTTGGTCTGGTATATAGGTGAATCCATGGTATGAATAATCAACATCGGTAATGGCATCAAAAATCCTACCTGTGGGTTTTAAAATTATAATACTAGTCAAATGTTGATATTTGGTGGGTATGTCAAGGTGAGACAATCTTTGTATATCTTATTTATTATTTGGGTCACTACTATTCTAATCCATATTGATACTAGGGTGATTTTGCTTAGGTATGAAGGTTCTTGCTTGGTGTATAGTCCCAAATGGTATTGAAACAAAAATGGCATCAAACACCCATACCCTATTCATATCAAAAAATGTGAAATTCTCATTATGGATAACCAAACAGTATCAAAAGAAGATGATACTAAACCAACATTGGTTTGGACCATGTTTGTGCACATGGTGCCATATTCGAGCCCAAGAAAGACAAGTTTCTCCAACCCGTCAATCTCTTATTTTGTATGCCTACAATAAGACTTATTAAAGTACTTAAGACAGATTGGTTTTTGATATTCTTGTTATGACTATTATTATTATTATTCTGGAAACAGGCTCTCGGGCATTTGAAAGGTTCACAGGGCCCCAAATTCGGAAAATCTATGAGGAACAAGAAGGCATATACTGTGCAACTGAAAGAATTTCGCTTGTAAGCTCATTTATGGCCTCGTTACTGGTGGGCAACTATGCCGCCATCGACCACAGTGACGGTGCGGGGATGAACCTTATGGACCTTCATCGCCGTGTTTGGTCCCTGGAAGCTTTGCAAGTAAGTAATCAAAAAATACTTCCATCATTTGCTCCACATCACAAAGTTCTAGAGGAGAAAAAATTAAAAAAATTATAATGTAGATCCAATAAAATGTTGAATTAACATCAGAAAAATCCATGATTCTTGTCATAATAGTAATTGCATGATGTGTTTATTTTCTTCTAATATGTGCCACATTATGTTACCACGAATCAAATACCTAGTTACGTCAGAATAATGCATGTAATATATAAAACTTATAAATACGTCATACAACACAAGGTATAAATGAAACACAAGAACTAATCAAATACACCACCCTTTGAGAGTTTGTGATGCACTTATTTACGAGCTTGAAACATTATTTGAGAATGGCCACACGCATTCGAGAATGTCTCATATTTACGTCACCGTCTTTGAATGATCATAATTGCAACTCTCGTTTTCCCATTCAGAATTTCTCATGAGAATTGGATGATTTGGCTTTTTGTTGACAGGCGACGGCACCTGGACTACAAGAGAAGTTAGGGCCCTTAGCTGCCTCCCATGCGGTTGCAGGAAAGTTGAACTCCTATTTTGTAGAGCGGTGAGTGAAACATCTTGACAAGGCAGTGACTACTATATCTGTTGTTGGCGTGGCTTAAACCCAAGGCCTTAACCTGGATCCCATGTTAACTAAGATTGAGCGGCCTAAGGCCGGAATAGTACTCAGATGGGTGACCTTCCTGAACACTTGATATCCAATGCACCCTACCACTTTAGGTCCACCTATTCATAGTGGGTGTATCCGGAGTGAACTGGATATTTCCAATTAACCATGTGGGAACCTAGGGGCTTGCCCTTAGGGGAGGTGGGCGCCGGCCAGCTTGTCCGCGCCTAGCCGTTCAAGGTATTCACCTTTGAAAGGAGCCTAGTAGTCTTTGGGGGCCTTCTACTTCTCGTAATGCTCGATTTAAGATTACGTTTTAGACTTAGACCCACTTAAAAGTGAAGCACCAACACCATAATTCACGCCAGTGGTAACATCGGAGGCGTCTTACTCTTTCTTTCTTTCTGTTGTTGTCATGGGCTTCATAATCTAACCAACCTAATCATGCAGTAGAACTGTAGTGGCTGAGTGGATGCTCTTGGCAATCTCGAAGTAATGTGTAATTAGAGCTGGGATGCCACTTGTGCAGGTACAAGTTCAGCTCAAATTGTTTGGTGATACAGTGGTCTGGGGACAACCCATGCAGCCTAGCAGGTAGGTTGATCACACCCCACCTTATCCTCTCACTTGACACCAAATTTCTTCCTTCTGTATAAGCACCATTCTTGAAGTCAATATTATGTCCTTGGCGTCAGCTTAGGTAGCTCAAATATTGCTAAGGCTTCGTTACTGAGTGTAAATTACACCAATTTAGTAGTATTTAAGTAAATCTGGACATTCTCAAAATCTGGACTTTTTGGTTGCTTCAAACCAGTGGGCGGATCTGTCAATACACTTCCAATATACTGAAATTTCACGGAAGACATGGGAATCCTCAGTGATTAATTGAATGTTATGAAGTTAGAATATGATGGAAAAAATCAAATATCTATTTTTCGATGTTAAATTTATGTAATTTAATGATAATTAATGAAAATATAATAAAAAATTGCTATGATATTATCATAATGAACTCTGCATATTCTATTGAAGGATCCTACGATAGGATTCCAATAAAATATATGCATGTTGTTAACTGTAGACTTGGACTTAGTCCAGTTTTACTTAAATAGATGAGCCTTATTTCTACTTGATTTATGGCATATGGCTGCAGGTTTGGCATTGAATCGACCTGGTGACATTGCTATCAGCCTTGGCACCAGCGACACAGTGAGCTCCCTTAACCCTGAAAAATGCGACTCATAAGCATTAGCATACTGTCTGTAGTTCCATGGCAGTTTAGGCCAACCATTGTTCAATCAAGTAAAGTCAATAACTAATTGATAAGCATTGTCAAATTTCATTTTGACAAATAAGGTTCTCAAATTTTCTTGACCAAAACGGAGCTTTTTTACAACAAGTAATTTCAAAAATTTCAAGAAACCCCAAAATAATAGAAGAAATGCCGAAACCACCATGGTGTTACGTTACTCTATTTCAATGGGTGTTGTGTATGCATTGTCCCTGTTGAGCTCAGGTTTTTAGATGATTTCTTTGAGGTGAGATAGAAAGTGACCCCCTTCTAATCCTGTGCAAAAATTGCAGGTTTTTGGTGTGACAAAAGACCCGCATCCAGGTCTAGAAGGGCATGTTTTCCCAAATCCTGTTGATCCTGACAGTTACATGGCTATGCTGGTCTACAAAAATGGTTCTCTTACAAGAGAAGGTAAGATTGTGGTTCTAAACTCTTTTGCATCTATCCTGATAGGCACAAGTGGGAAGAGTAATGAGATTTAACGTGTAGCTTAAAATGGTGCGCCCCCCCCCAAAAAACAAATAAAAATAAAGATAATTTTTTGCTCAACCACCCCTGATTCTCAAAAAATTACGGATTCTTCATGTAGAACTAAAGCCATGCTCTCATTTCTTTAGCTTAGAATCATTCTTTGAGTGAAGCATTCATATCAGTTATGGTTGTGTAGGTAAGACATCCTATCAGTTGGAAAAAAAATAAGTAGATGATGCCATAAAACTCTGGATAGCCATACGTAGACAAGCTATCTGAATTCTGCAATGATATCTGGTTATATTAATGACGCTATGAGATCCTTGATATTAACATGATCCCAAAGTATATCTGTTGAAAAAGTAGGCCACAAATGGCTGGCAATAACTAAAACGTTCCAGCATACCCAATCAATTCACATGTAATCCTGCAGTTGGGTCACCTAGAATTTTAGGTGATTTGAATTTTAGGATTGATTGCGTATCTTAACTAAGCAAGAAGCAAGCATGCTGGTTGAATAGATATTCGAAATCGGTGTGCAAATGGCTCGTGGGAAGCATTCAACGACCTTCTCGAAAAGACTTCTCCTTTAAATGGTGAGTCAGATAGTGCTTAAAGAGTGTGGGTATAGATAGATAGATAGATAGATAGATAGATAGATAGATATGTGTGTGTATGTGTATAAGTTCACTGGTACAATGGTGTGTTGAAACGTGGATAATCTCCTTATTAGTTGTTCTAGTCAACAAGGAGTGCAGTTCAGTGTGGTGTAAGAATGAATGTGCCACATGTTTATCGTGCCCCACATTTAAACTCTTAAGATTGATGTGTTTGTCTTGTTACAGATTATTGAAGCCTCTTGTCACAGCAAGAACTAATTTTTTGTTCTGATAACACTGACCTACATTAATCTAAGTTCATGTTGAACCATGTGGCCCCTGATAATAAAAATTGATGAGAAAGAATGTTAACTGGAAAAATCATGTGGCCAACAATAATTAGTCTAATGTCTATTGTCGTGGGTCGATCATGAATAGTGTGGCCCACACTAAATTGTATAATCTTGGTGCTTCTCTGTCACAAGGACTTCTTAATGGATGTAATTGGGGTGCGGATTGTTTGAATGCAGAGGGGAGA
Source organism: Polytrichum commune (assembly GCA_950295325.1). Classification (NCBI taxonomy): domain Eukaryota; kingdom Viridiplantae; phylum Streptophyta; class Polytrichopsida; order Polytrichales; family Polytrichaceae; genus Polytrichum; species Polytrichum commune. The sequence goes on from OX485809.1 coordinate 32,730,336, forward strand.
ATGGGCTTCTATTACAAGGAGTCAGAGATCTTACCTCCTCTATCAGGTTGAGCTTTCACCTTCTTCAGCAGCCCCAAATAAATAAATATTTACTTATTAATTAAGGTAGACGTGCCTAATTTGGTTACTTATCTTAATGGGAGACCTAGATACGAGTGGTATGTGGTATGGTGTGGCTCCAAGAATGAATACCAAAAAGACATGTGTTTAAAAGAGATTGGACTGCATGCACAAGATATGAAAAACTAGGCTCAATAGTCAACAGAGTTGGGGGAACCTATATGTCTTTCTGATGAGCACGAGAATTTACACTTTAATAATGAATAAGATGTTCATGCAAGCTCCAGAAATTCTGAGGAGAGCTGTTACAGCCTAGATTTGGATTTGCTAACAGTCTTGTTTTGATCGTGTGTTTCATATTCTGAGAAGTGGGATAGTCGGAGAAAGTAACCGTTTAAGACTCATCTACCATAAGATGGGTTTGTTTGTCAGCAATATGTAACAGACATTGACACCAGTGTTCGTGTCACTTCAGTTGGCTACCATCGATATATTCTTGGACAAAAGGATGGCAATGGCTATAGCAGTGGGGATGCTCAAAAGGTGGCAGAATTTGACCCTAAGACAGAGGTGAGTACAACGTACTCATAAGCAGTTTTTTGTTTTTCCCATTTACCGGCCTTGTGGATGTTTTTCTTCAAGGTCCAGAGTGGAGTCAGAAACCACCCAACTCAGAGCAGGAAATTGGATCCTCTCTAGGTGCTATTCAAGTGAATACAATGATAGATTTTCTCACTCCAAATAGTGCCTAGTAGCTAAGTCGAGTGAAAAATAAGCAGAGAATGCTTCCAGCTGATAACCAAGTCTTTTACACAAAATCCATAGGATGGTGTAGAATCCATTCATTCTGGAAACTCTTGTGTAGGATCAAAAAACCATTTTGATGTCTGAGTTTGGAAAAATTCTGCCCATCAATTGTTGAATCCCTCTTATCTGCAGCGCCCATGGTCACACCAGTTCTTACATCAACAAGAAATCGAGGAGATTTGTGCATTACTGCGTCATGTACACTGATATGTGCAATTAGGTTGCCCCACACTAATATATTGACAATCCACAATAGTTTGATTCTTTACTATCACGGTTACAAAATACTGTAATTACCGTTCCATTGTGGCTGCTAAATGGACAGATGAACTAAGTTATAAGTTTTCATGATCTGGTTTTGACCTAAGGTAATTTGCATGGGTAAAGAGGCAACCTATTCACAAAGGCAACCTAATTGCATATATTAGTGTAGAGATCCTGGAATGAGCATATGGATATATGAACGGGAAGATCTGACTGCTAGTTAGAAATGAGCTGGTTGAGTTTGAGAAATTAGCTGTTCAAGTTCAAGACTTAAGGCAAATCGCCAATCAGTTTACAAGAACCTATTGAATATGCCTTAAATTGATGAAGGAAATTTGTAAAAAACCAACATGTTCCCAACGGGTGGACTTGGAAACACGTTACTAGGATCTTGACTGATGTTTGCCCAAAACCTCCCCGTCCACTGATGTGGATGTGTTTTCCCTTGTTTTGCAGGTTCGAGCAATTGTGGAAGGTCAATTTCTTTCTATGAGAGCGCATGCAGAACGTATTGGGATGCCCTGCCCACCAGAGCGTGTCATCGCTACCGGAGGAGGTTCTGCTAATCAGCATCTCCTCAATTTGATGGCCTCCATATTTGGTTGCAATGTCTATACAGCGCAGCGCCCAGGTACCCATTCAAAGAAATTCTGGCATTAGTACTGCAGATGCTCATGAAATAAGTAGAGGAAGGTAATTAGGGCATGTTAACACCAAAGGCATTAGGCCACCATGGCTCTTAAATGACCATAATACCCCGCTTTTTGGTTGAGACCATCGAGAAGTCTATGGACTATAGCCCCAAAGCCTTTTGGAGGGCACAAGCCTTTAGTGTAAACCCAAAATTCTTGCCACAAATTTTGTCAGGCCTACCTTCGAGAGACGTCTTGAAAAAATTCCCTACAATTACGGCCAGCATTGTTCATACTTACCGCATGGGATTCCATGTAGACTTTTCGTCCGCTGAAGATGTTATGGGTTGTGGTCCAAACCTACCCTCGTGTAATCCTAAAGCAGGGGCCGGTGACACTCTCAACCATTGAGAGTTTAAGAATTCTCAAGAGCCACGGCCTAAAGGCTTTCGTGTAAACATGCCCTTAGAGTCACTCCCAGGTTTCATGATCTCTTGGCTTTTGTGTTAGATCATGTAAAAATCTTAACACAAAATCATATAGACCATGAAACATTATCTAGTGCATGCCATGTGGGACTCCATGTAGGCTTTTCATTCATTCAAACTTCCTTGGTCCCTTAAAACCCTCAAGCTCTACACTAATATGTGCAATTAGGTTGTCTTCGCAAATGCATTGCCTCTTTCACCCGTGAAAATTACCTGGGTCAAAACTAGATACCAAAAACTTGTAACTTTCTTTATTCAACCGTATAGCATCCCCAATATTTTTTAAATGTAATTACTTGCATTTTGTTACTGTGGTAGCATATATGCAAAATAGTGTTGAATGCTGATATATTACTTGGGGGCAACCTAAGTGCCCATATCAGTGCACTTTATAATAGTGAAGTGAGACAGTCTCTACATTTTCCACTGATGACAGATTTAAGATTTCATTCGTCACAGGCCCTCAAGCTCTAGTGTAAAGTGCCCCTAACCTTCCAAAAGACTACCACCATTCATGGCATTTAGTGGCACTTACCTTGTTATGAGGTCTATCCTAGGTTACATTGATGGCAAACAACTTGACTATTAGTGTAACCACGTGACACTTGGCGTTTGTGTGCTTACTAATATCTTGGAATTAGTATGCTCCACAATATTATGAGGTCTAGGCTACACAATGGTCAACAAGTCAACCATAGTGTAAACACGTACTGCTTGACATAAATATTTTGCAGAATATTATCTTCCTCTTGCATATCAAAACGAAAAACTATCATCTCAAGCACTCCAATGTGCTAAGCTAAATATCACACCTTAAATAAGTATGCACTTGAAGAAGTTACTTATTAACGAATAGTGTCATGTTGGCAATTAGTGGACATGACACTACTAGGCCTCTAGGCATCTGGTTTAGACCGTTCGCCGATGGTGTATGTGACACTAAATACCACAAGCGGTGCAATGGAGTCAAAATTAGAGTCAACTAAACTGGCATGTTTATGGTAGACATGTGTTGTTTGGATATTTTTCTCTCAACACCCACTTTTCACCTGTAGGATATGAAACGTGCAATTAGTGCGCGATGATTAGCAAATCCAAATTGTGCATGGAACCATTTGCCTCGTAAGTTTTAGACGTCATGTGAATTTCTCATTCAATATCAAAGATTCTCGTGCTCATTAAGTGGTCATAATATAGATCCCCCCCAATCATGTTGACTATTGAGTTTAGAAAAGTCAGCCTATTTTGAGCACATAGTCCAATCACTTGAAAACGCTTGTGTTCTTGGTGTCCGTTCTTAGATCCACACCTAACCACATATCCACTCAAACATAGGTGTCCAGAATTGTTGTTGTGTTAGAATCAGGCATGTCTCTCTTACGTGTGAATTTGTTGCTGGACGTGCGTAGATTCGGCATCACTGGGTGCAGCGCTTCGAGCAGCTCATGGATGGGTTTGCCAAGAGAAACAGTTGTTCGTGCCAATGGCTTCAATTCTGGACCTCGCAGTCAAGGTAAATAATGCCTTCGAATGCAGCCTGAGAGCCAAAACCGGTGCAGCTGATCTTCACCACCACTATGGCCGCCTGGCTTCAGTGAGGGCTGAGATTGAACAACGGCTTCTGCACGACAACTAGAAAGTGGACTGCCAGCAACCCTGTGGGTTATAAATCCACACTACTTAGGCAGTCCCTTTACGGACCACCACTTGATGATGCCAAATGTGCATTTAGTGCAGACTTCCCAAAAGTTTCCACATTGTTTGTTAAGTGGCTGTACATACTAGACTACAGCACTCATCATCTGCCCAAGCATTAAATAAAAGCTGGTAAATCATGCAAGTTTCTATTTGTGTTTTATCAACTACAAGTGCCAGAATTGCATCATTAAACACCATCATCAACCTTACAGATGTATTTGAGTACGCCTGTAGGTGTCAATTTCCGCTGTTTGGTTTTGTTCCTTTTCTGCCATTTTGGGTGCTTGGGTCCTGCCATACATCAAGGCTGAGCTCACCAATGTGAAAGTGTACGCTTGGTCCAGTTTTCTTTTTCTTTTTTCTTTTTTTCTTTTTAATGTATTTTTTGGTAGCTGAAGATGCAAGTGATTGCTGTACCATGCAATTCCAACTCCACCACCCCTCAGGTACACCTTATCTCAAAAAGGATAACTATACAGTGCAAGAAACTCTGCAATTATTGTGAACCATAGATGAGGTAGAGATGCCTACTTCCAACCCAACAACAATCTTGACATCTATACTGAGTGGTATGTGGTTAGGTGTGGATCTAAGAACAAACACCAAAAACATATGTGTTTAAAAGAGATTCGATTACGTGCTCAAAATATGCTAACCATTCTAAACTTAATAATTAACATAATTGGGGGGACCTGTATGGTCACTTAATGAGCATGAGAATCTTTAATATTGAATGAGAAATTCATGTGAGGTCTAAAAATTATGAAATAAATGGCTACATGCATGATTTGGATTTGCTAATCATCTTGCACTAACTGCATGTATCTTATCCTACAAGTTAAAAATGGGTGTTGAGAGAAAAACATCCAAATAACACACGTCTACCATAAATATGCTAGTTCAATTGACTAGATTTCACTCCACTACACCACTTGTGGTATTTAGTCACACACACGATTGGCGAACGGTCTAAACTAGATGCCTAGATGACATGCCTTGTAATGTCACGTCCAATAATTGCCAACATGACATTATTTGTTGATAAGTGACTTTTTGAAGTGCATATCCCACTTTGATTATGAATTTAAAAAATTCATAAGAGGTCTAAAAATTGTGAGGCAAATGGCTACATGCACGATTTGGATTTGTTAATCATCTCCCACTATTTGCATGTTTCATATCCTACGAGAAGCAAGTGCAAAGAGAAGAGTATCCAAATAACACATTCATATCTACCTAGTTTAATCCATTTATTCAATGGGACTTTTTGTCATGAGTTGGTCCCCTACTATTTTCCATTGGTTGTTTTACTTGCACTTTCAATAATTTTGAATGAAGGGCAACCTAGTTCAATTCCTTAAGAGCCAAATTCAGCCTAGCACCCCTTGGCATGCCAAACAAGTTCTACCCTCAATGAACCAATAAAAATTTATTCTTTGTTGAAACCTGCACACTACCTCCAAGCATGCACCAATAGCTTACCGAACATCGAAGTCATTGTGTGCAAAAAATCAACCCACTCAGAAGATGACTCTAATCGCAGCACTTCAATTGCAATAAGAGGATTCTGGACTTTGTTTGAAAATATCTTATTGGCACCATTTGCACAGGCAACAGTGCTTTTAAAACACTTCAAGAACTTCTTAGCTCTGTCACAGGGGTAGAGACCACAGCCACTCACTCTTATATTTAAAATACAGATGTGGGCAATGCAGAGTAGATACCAATGAATATAATATTGATACTATGAATGGTAACAAATAGAAACATGACAAGTACAAGGTTCACAGACAAATGTCATCTAACTTGGTCCTCAAAAGCGAGGCTGGAATGCAGAAAGCATCTCCCACAAATACTTGCCGACAAAACAGATCATTATGTCTTAAATATTGCAATTGAGTCTACCAGAACTTTCTGAGCTGGTGGAGATTGGTTTAAACTGAAACTCCAACCTCACATTACAGTCTAAAATGCACACAAGCAGGAGTTTGGGGTGGAAACGGCAATAAGAGATACATTTAGATTGTACCCACACTAGTATATCGACATTCCACATTATTTTGATCATAAACCACTACAGTAACAGAATAAAATAATTAGTAATTTACTGTGGTTGCTCTATGGATGAATAAATAAAGTTATAAGTAATTGTAAACTACACTAAATATGATATTTAGTGTCATACAGTAAGTTCTTGGATGACACTTCTCATGAATAAGTGTACAAATATTGTCATGGACAATGGATGCATTCATGCATTGGCCAAAGCCCTACCTTCTCTTGTCGGGAACTTGTGATGAAATATTGTCATGGACAATTGAAATTTGGATGAAAAATCACTTGGTAAGTGGCAGTAATTGCAATATTGTAAATCTATAATCCCCAAAAACATTTACAAGGAATGACAAATACTGTTGGGCTGACATTTAGTGTTGGTGACACTACACTGCGGTTTACAATAAGTAGTGAGCAAGACAATTAGAATTGGTGCCAATAAATATCATATTTACTGTAGTTTTTGTGCTTTTGACCTGAGGTAATCTGCATGGGTAAAGAGGCAACCTATTCGCAAGGGCAATGGATGCACATATCAGTACAGGTAATGGATGCAAGGAGCCCTACCATGGGCTGTAATAGGCACCCAACCTACCGAGTTGCGGTAGCAAAGAGGTAGGTACTGATGGCAGGGCAACACATGTCCATGACCGAACGTCATGATCAAACTATGACCATTAACTACAGTTATTAATGTGCCTTCTCATATCCAATTAAGAGTACACTAGCTGCATCAACAAATTCGTTTGATGTCACCACTACGACTCATGTTCCTTTCCCAATAAAGGCCAGGGCGGACATTTTTGACTGGGCAGTGACTTCTTCTCAACCACACCCAACGTAAATGTTTACATTACAACCTTCCGATCTTGGAGACATGTAAGCTGAAAATATGTGTAAACAGTCCTAACTTAACAAAGATGCCATCTGTGCTGTCATATATACCATAAGAGGTGTCAATACTCTTTTATAAGCTGCTGAATTGAACTGAACTGTTTTAGGCGATTTTGGGGAGATTTTGCTTCGCTTTTTAGGGGTTTAAGGAAAGCACACAAGACCAGAACCTCTAACCAGAAAACATCATAATATCATAACATCCTCCAACGAGATATTGCATGCTAGAGCTCGATGTCAACTTCCTCATAGAGAAGCGATGCACACAACCCCATGCAGTTCTTTACAAGCAAGCAGGCAGAAAGACCCGACCTTCATTCAAATGCCAAGACATAGGAAACGTCAGTCAGTCTGTTCTTAGGGCTTTAATCCAATCAAGTTCTAAACGGAACTGGCCAGGCCCTTGAACTGCCCCTTCTGGCCCACCGTCTGCTGTAACAGAAATTCCCATTCCAGTAACGCGAGCTGAATTCATTTCACTACTGGTATCTACAATCTTACCTTTCCATGTAGGCAAATACTTGGCTAACGGGATCTTCACAACGCACCATTCATCTGCAGGAGCAAAAACAAATGCCTGCCAGGTATTCGATCCAGATGCTCCCAGGCCACCTATCCAGTTTTCTGTGCGAATGTTTGACACATACACCCGTCCATCACCTTTCACACGTAACACAATGCTGTTAAATGGCTCCAGATCAAGTGTTTCTTCTTCATGCGAAGTTCGCATTCCAGTGAAACCACTGCGTTTTATGCGTGTGTTCGCATCATCTCTTAGATCAGTTGAGAGAGTGCCGGAGAAAACACCACCACTTCCGACATCCTCTTTGTTCAGGGTAAGAGATGCTTTCGACATGCCACCATGTTCAATGTCTGAGTATATCTCCCATGGGCTTAAATCAGCTTGGGCAGCAAACCTGTAACCAAATTTACAAAACAATCAAAAGAAAGGCGGCAAGAAAACACCAGTGTTGGTCTGGTATTGGGAATTTTTATACTATTCAGGTATCTATAGTGAGGGTTTCACAATTTTTGATACCAGTAGGGTATGGATATTTAAAAGGCAGTTTTGTTTTCAATACCATTTTGGTCTATAAACCATGCAAGAATTTTCATACCAAGGCAAAACGGCCCTAGTATCAATTTGGTTTAGGATGGTATTTGACCCAAATAATGACCCGGGTAAACAAAGATTCACTCCACTTGACATACCCCCCAAATATCGAATATCGACTGGTATTACAATTTTGAGTTGATGTGAGTTGATCAAGCTCATTTTGCACAAAGAACATTTGATTGGCTTCTGAAGATGTTAACGATAGTTTTTAAGTATTACTTATGATTGGATGTCACATAATGTGAAAACTGTCAATTAAATTTGTGCTTCTTTCCACAATTTGTTTCTATATAGAGCCTAGCTTTTCAAGAAGCGAAGACACACACATTTATCGAGTGCTGTCCAGAATCGACCACAGATCAGCTGGGACAAAAAATGCGCATTTCTGGAGACAATTGAGAGGGAGTTTGGCTGTCGCCGTCAAAAGTCGAGTACAGAAGCCTGGGAATCGAGAGATAATAGAGCATCAATGAGAGAGTTTTCCATTAGGGCGTGTCCAACAAATTACTGTAAAAACAAGCTTTCAATACTCGAGGCTTTCTAGGGTTTTGGGGAGCAAAGTTGCAACTCTTCCCACCCACAAAGCATGTTATCCAAATCTTTACTGCCCCACCGATGATTGAGAGAGAGCGGCAACCCTCTAAACCCCTACCCACCTTCAAAAATCGAGTGACCAAGGATTTTAGGAGGAGGTTGTTTCTCTCTCGATAATCAGAAGGACTTTAGAGGGTTGTCTATCTCTCTTAACCAATAATCCGTAACCGATGCCGATGAAGATATATGCTATATATGGACTTTATGAGGGGGATGAGCATACCACATTGGCCCCAAAAACTTTGAAAACTAATTACTGAGAGAATCGTCTTACAGTAACCATGGGAATTGTCATTTGTTCACACAGAGATAATGAGCAAGAGCAATTAAAGAAAGCAATTCGTTCTCCGTCCAAACCTGAAAAGAACTTGCTCGGCAGGAGGTGTGATGTCTTTCAAGTTCCACGCTACGGCCCGCCGAGAAGCGGCAACAGACGCTTGCAACAGCGACCGAAACATGGAGATCCACCTCCAAAACCCTAAACACCAAAACCCTAACTTAAACCCTCCTCCGTCCAATATCGATCGTCGTCCAATATCGATCAAAAGATCACTCCCTCTGATTCTAAGCGCATCCTACCATCGCACATTTTGCTGCATCATTCCGAAACAAAACAAAACAAAAAAAATTGAGGACACCATCCAAGCTTCCGGACACCCTCAGATTCCAGACCTAATTTCCTCTCTGATTGCCTTGAGCCCAGACTGTCTGACAATTACGTATAATTTCCGCGGAACGAGAGGAGTCAGTCCCGATCTCGGATGATTGCATTTTGGCAAATTAATGTATAAGAGTGTAAGATTATAAGGGCTTGATTACACTAAAGGCATTAGGCCATCATGGCTCTTAAATGACCATGGTACCCGCTTTTTGGATGAGAGCATAAAGAAGTCCATGGACTATAGTCCAAGAGTCTTTTGGAGGTCACAAGCCCAAACTTTTGCTGCACATTCCACCACGCCTATTTTTCGAGAGCACAATGTGTCTTTTCTACAATCATTGTTGACCATTGGAGGCATTCGTTTTTCTTCACCCTAAAAATGTTATGGCAAATGTACATATGTACGAATTGAACAAATGTACATATCTTTTTCAATTGCAAATGTACATATGTTCAATTCGTACTCTTTGAATTGATGTAAAACTAATAATAATAATACTCTTATTTTATTGTCCAGAACCTCATCATTTTTGGTTTTGGGTTGTGATGATGTACCTAGAGGCTATCTCCCATTTTGAGGTTCAATGTTGGTTGAAGTAACATACTTGATTAATGTTCAAATGCACCCATGATTAAATACATGAAGTTGGTCTCTGGGAGTTGCCCATGGGACAACCTCAGGTAATCGTTTAGGAAGGTTAAACCCTTATCTTACATATGTAGGTATCTTCCATGCAATCTTGCATTGTAATATGTCCACTATGTATTTCTTGTAATTTGTGCGAACCTTGACTCCACTTTGCAATACTTTCGGGATATAGCAACATGTTTATGGTTACTTAGCTTAAGAAGTGGTTCGGAATTTTGTTGCAGTGGATACAAATATGTTTGACAAGAGTTGATAAAGTTTGATCAATCAATGTTTATACAACTTCAAAATATTTTCCAAAATCTCCCTTTACTTCACTATGCAATCCTTTAGAGATATGGTTTCTTATGTTAAGAAGTGGTTCGGGATTCGGCTTCGGAAATTTTGAGTTTGAGATACACTTTAGTTGATGCACATTTAGTTTCAGATTTGATATACACTTACATTTGATGCGCTTTCAAGTGATTTAACATAAACTTGGAGGAAAATAAATCGTTGCATTAGAGATTCATGTTAAGATAAATTCATCCAATGGGCAAAGCCTTACATGCGTAGCACCTTGTTTCCAAAAACTACTCAAATTTTTATTACAATTTTCAACCTTATTCTACACTTAGCCCAAATCTTGACCAACTTTAAGGTAGATTGATGTTAAATGATTACTTTTACCAACAAGGCCACTTCTCCCAGGATATGGAACATGTGATTATTACGAGATGGTTAGCAAACCCAAATTGAGGTCGCAACCACCTTCCTGATAATGCTTGGAAATTACATGAATATCTTATTCATTGTCAAAATGGAGATTCTTGTGCTTGATAAGTGGCCATATAAGTCCTCCCCAATTATGTTGAGCACAGATCCCCTACTGAGCATAGAATGACTATCAAATTTTGAACATGTAAACCAATCTCTCAAAAATACATGTCTTTTTGGTGTCCATTCTTGAAGCCACACCTAACCACATGCCACTCAAATACATGTATCCGATTAAGATAAGTAACCTAATCGGGCATGTGTTGCTCACCATCACATCTACACCACCAACATAAATATGCATTAGCGTGGTGGATCACTTTGACTTGGGGGGTCAAAGGCCTCATCATGGCCTGGAGTAACTTAGTTGTTACATGGAAGGATAGGCCACATATGAGCATTATTTCTTGATTTCCACTCGGGTTGTGTTGGTTCGCCCGGGTTGGTTATATTTTGGGTTCTCTTTGTAATTGAATTTTCAATTTGTGCCAAAGACCATGGCACATCCAGCAATACCCAACTTCAAGCTCCCAATTGTTGTCCACAGTGCCGGGGAACATTTTTAGACATAATTGGTCAAGATCCAAGTGTTTCCAAGTCCAACTGGTTACATGTTGTGATCTGTTGATTTTTTTATAATTTTTTCTTCTCTCTATTGATTTGAGGTATGTTTCTATAGATTCCTCTAAAACGATCGGTAATTTTCCTCAAGTCTTGAACTTTAACCGGTTATTTCTCAAACTCGACCGGCTCATCTGTAACTCACGGTCAGTTCTCCTCGTTCATTAGTTATCCAATTTTTACAAGGTCAGATGATACCAAATTGAGTTGCCGCATTCGTCAATTATACATTGAATAGAAAGGCAAAAAGCAAAGGGGACCGTAGGATGGTTAGTACTTGAGCTTGGTATGCAGTACCAAGGTTCATAATGCAACACACTTTCAAGGTGCATTTACACCAGTGTTGGTCTGATGTAGACTACGTAAATGCATGGTATCAATAACCTGCATTAATACGTATCAAAAGGACCTACCCGTGGGTATCAAGATTGTGCCACTAGTCATTGTATAGAGTCTTTGTATACCCGAGTTATTGTCTGGGTGAATATCATTTTGAACCATAATGATACTAGAATGATTTTACCTAGTTATGAAGATTTCTTTCATGATATACAAATCTAAATCATAGAGAGACGACGCCAACATCTGGTGTTGTCATGAATGAGGGACGCTTCACCTTGATCATAGCTGCTAGCTCATATGTGAACCTAGAGTGGGTTTATTGAGCACAAGGCTATGGGACAAGTGCTATTGCCTCATGCCAGAGGTGGTCCCTATAGTGGTGAATGACACGGGCCACTAAACGTCCAGTTGGGGGAATTATAAGTTGTGTTTGCCAACATTACGTATCTCAAGGGTGGATGTTGCAAGGGCATGTAGTCCTGACTCATTATCACATGTGTTGGGTTTGATTCCCAGTGGGTTCAACTACCCCTCTATCTAAGCTACTTGTGTGGGTTTGTACAACATGTTGTGGGGTGCATTCTTGGGATTTTGTTGTTAGTATTTGTTTACGTGGGAAGTAATAATGGCTAGTGGTTTTCCAATTCTCGTTTGTTGAGGATCTGAATTACATACCCCTCAAATACAGGTGTCCAAATTATTGTTGTGTGTGATTTGAGCACACCTACTTTACACCTTGCGTAGTAGTTGGACAAGTGAAAGTATGTAGTTATGATTGTGGTTGTCATTAATGCACTTTTTCCTTCCTTAGTTTTGGAAAATCAGAACCAATAATAGTAAACCACAACTATCGACCACCGTTTTTGGTGGTTGTGTGTAAATGCAACTTGGGGCTGGTAGCCACACTTATCGTACATTGCCATCCAATACTATCCGTAGCACGATCGACATCACAACCTCACTCCACCCACTTCTTTACCACCAGTTTGTCCTCGTACTATGCCAGCTAGTAAAGTCCTCCCTTGCGTTAAGTTACACTACATCCTCTGCGTTGTAGAAATCATTAAGCTATGCGGGTGTCACTTGCTTCATTTTTCATGTTCTCTAACATCTACCGATTAGATTTACACAACAAAACTCGTGTTGCATTAGCAAATCTACAACGAAACCTCTCCAAAAACCATACTCAAAATCAGATCTCTCCTAATTTAGTCATGAATATGAGAAGTGTATGTTTGTGGATCTCTCAACTAGATACATAGATCCACAAGTTATTAATATTACAAAGCCGTAGTCCAATCTTTTTTAAACACGTATCTTTATGATACCTTCTCTTTAATCCTCACCAAGCCACATAGCAATCAAATATAGGGCTCCGATAAAGAAAACAAGCTACTGGAGACCATCTACCTTAAGTTAAGATAGATACTGCAAACCCACCATAACAGCATGCCATCAGAAAGGTAAAAGTACACATTAAACAAGTTCCGACCTCTGGACATCAAGTTGGCCTAGGGCACTTGGTCTAGTGGTATGATTCCCGCTTCGGGTGCGGGAGGTCGTGAGTTCGATTCTCGCAGTGCCCCAGTTCCCTAACATCCTGGGCCGTGACCGTGGTGTCACTTTTTTTTTTTGCGACGTTTGAATATTGGGAAATGATACGCTATTTGAATTGGATGGGGAGTTCTTTATTAAGTAATACCCTAGGACTTTCATCGGTCAAACAAGACAGGCTTGGGCCCCGGGTTGCAGTATTTTCAGTATACTAATTTTGGGAATCTAGTCCATGACATCGTTCTCAGTTCCCAAAACCCTTGATCTTTCATCGGTCAAGGCAAGCTTGGGCCCCGCATTTTGGTTTTCATTCTACTAATTTTGGGATCTAGCACATGTCGTTCTTTGTGAATGGAACATTGACATGGAATCGTACGCGAGAGCTATGGCTTAAGGTGGTAGAGAATGTATGAGGAAGATTTGAGGTTCACTGGGCCCTTGACCTTATGAAGAAAAATGGCAAACCATGGGACCGATTCTCGATTGTGGATACATTGATCAAATGTCGATAGTCATCCGATGTTGCCAAATACATCTCTCCAAGGGTTGTGATCGTAGGTAAGTAAGCTTGGGCCTACTGGAGAGGTTGTGAGACCATAGGAGGCACCCCATGACCAACCCAACCCAACCCAACCCAACCTTTATTATAAAAATTTAAGAAAAAAACAACAAGCACAACAACAACCACCTAGCACCCATACTTTATTATTCCAATGAGTGTTTTGCACATTCTTGTTCACCAAGCAGGGCAATGAGGTAGAGGGTGCTTAAACCAACATTTTAAGATATTACACATACATATATGTCTATGTGGTTGATATTTGAAAAAATCATAATTATTAGATTTTGGCTAAACATAGGTATAAGAAAGAAAGAAACAATGTTAGCTCGAATTTAATATTTGATGAGTATTCAAAGTCAAACCCACTAGCTTCCTTAAACCAATCCCTAGGTCATGTGTATGACAACCTTGCATATGATGAGGACCCCACCTTCATTGTCTAGAACCAACAATAAATAAAAGTAACGTCAGGGTTTTGTTTATACCCCGACGTGAATGGGAGCCCGTTCTTCTATACCATTAGTCTAGAACCAGCACAACTTAGTTGGGTACTAGACCCAAGCTATATCAAAGCCCAACTAGTATCAATGCACAAAGCCATATGGCCACCTTCATTAGCCCACCTGGTTCGGTTGCAAAACCATCACTTTGCATCATGGGTACCAACCCCCTTTGTGCTTTGTGGCCTACCTCCTTGGCTTTGTGAATAGAATGGCTAGAACCATTCCTCCCCATGACTAGAATGGCTAGAATAGGCACTGACAAGCCACCCTAAAGTCACCTTGACAAAACCCAAGATAGAGTGGAGCATGTTACCTATCCTATATGCAGGTACAATCTAACCTCGTTAATACGACACCCTTGATATTACGACACATTTTTGCAAGATATAACTTCTAGTTCAAAACCCCCTCTTTTATACGACTACGACACTCGATAATGTGACATTTAGAATCTCCGTTTTGTCATATTAAAGAGGTACTTCATGCTAAAATTCCTTTCATCTATGTTATGTACATCTAAAATACGTTCATTTTCACTTGGGAACTTCATGGTAATTAGGGTTAGAGTGGCCTCTTACCTAGTATGTTGCCTTGTACATGGGTGATATATTATCACCAATATCTTGATGCTAAATGTCATGCATCTTGTTGTCTAGTTTCTTATTAGAGAACTCTTTATATTTTGGTGTTAATGAATTATTAGTTTTCAAAATTTAATAGGGAATTTAGATAAGACGATAGTTGCTAACTTGGGTAGGCAACACTAGAGATCTTTGGACTCCTATTTCAAAGAGTTCTTGAGAATATTTGTATTTGTTTGGAGTTATGTTATTATTTCATACCATCTATATTGCTTAAACTCATTGTATGTATTGTTAAGCTCATATTACTTATGTTTTCATATTCCCTCAATAATACAACAACTTTACACCATTTGTCATATCAATGAGAAGATGACACCTCAATAATATGACTTATTTGTGTTTTCCAAACGTGTCGTACTAAAGAGGGAGAATATTAGTGGAGGCCAGTATGTGATGGCACCTAAAACCATCACTATGTGGCAATTGGGAGGCATTTATAGGTGTTGGTTTTGGGTTGGGGGGGGGGGGGGGGAGTGTCGGTTTTAGCACCCTCTACCTTACTACCACTAGATTTGAAGAGTTGTGGCCATTTTGTCTCCCTAGTGTAAAATGACCTCAAAATAACATGTGCACAATATCTTTTGAATCAACTAGAATTTTAGTTGGGAATTGGTTGTTTTGCATATGTACACTACTTTCCATGTTCAATCAATATTTGGTGCATGCTTGGAATTGGTGTGAAGGTTTAATGAAGAATTTCATGTATCAATTCATCAGAGTCAAACTCATTTTGACATGCCAAGAGGTGCTAAAACGAGTTTGACCCTTAGTGGTCCCTTAATGAACTGACATAGAAATTATAAACCTCCATATTGATTCCACGCATGCACCAAAAACTTACCAACACAAGGAAAGTTTTGTACGCAAAATAACCAAGTCTTAATCTCGAGTTTAATGAATATGGGATTCTAGCACCAAAAAGGGTGATGCGCATCTTCCTTCATAGTACTATGGAGAGAGGTGTGCTTCAAGGATGCAACACATTCATGTGGTAGATTGAACATTCCAATCCCCGAGGTCCAAAGTGCAACATAATGCGTTTCATTGCATGCCGAATGTGGGGTGTGAATGGACCCATCACTGACTGTGTTAGTTGTTTGGTGTGAAGAAGGTGTGCTACAAAAATTACGAGTACCCAAATCAAATACAAAAGTAGATTTGGATACCTAAAATCTACCTTAAGAGCTTCAACATTGTGTGTTTCGACAACGTTGCGTCTACCTGGCAAAACCAACTTTTGGGAGAAATCATACAACAACAAAAAAATACTTGCAATACCCACTTGATTGTAACGTCCCCCCCAATAAAATCCACATTTGGAACCTAACAGAATGCAAATATTGAGAGTGTAATAAAATTTCTTTGAGAATCATATCTTTTTACTGTTTGTTTTTAAACAAACACCTAACCACACTCAAATATAGGTGTCTACGATAAGTGACCAAATTAGGTCCACTTGTCATACTGGGTATTGATAGTATATGTTAATAGGTATACAACTTACTGAGTGTTTTCTACACAATGTGAGTATGGACTAGATTACCAGCAAGCTAGCGGAGTGGATGAGTCATCCACCTCCTCGAGCTGCTTTTCATTCATAAGTGATAGGATCATGGACAGAATCCGAGTATTATGGATGATGTTGCACCTCCATGGATACAAAACGGTGACGAGGTATAATAACTCTTCTGCTCTTGGACGAGCGAGCGAGCGATCCGCGATGCGAAGAAAGCGAAGGGAGCTGGTTCGAGAGATACCGGTCCCGTGCCGGAGATGCGGCGCCGAGAAGCTTTGAGGAATCAAAGCGTTCAATCTTTATTACAAATATTAAACAATGCTGATAACTTTCCTATCAGATATAATGTTAGTGAGACCAAAGCAGATTCAAGAGGAATCACCTGCTGCAAGAATTTGCTCCACCTCTTCAAAGCGCAAGTGGGAATTATTCGGAATAGATCATAATGCTGCAGAATCAGTCGAAGCTGAAAAAATGGTCGGATGAATCATCAAAGTTGACGGTCTTTGGGAGCGGCGGATGTCACACTAGTGTACGCCGGCACCGGTACCGGCAATTGGTCGATACAGTCCGTCCAGGGACCGCGGGAAGGCGGAGGAAGCGTCCGGAGAGCTCTCCAAACGGAGCTGTTGCACTTGAATCCGGAGCCAAAGGCGATCTGCCAAACACGGTCGCCTCGTTTAACTCTTCCCTTAGCTTCCGTGTACGCCAATTCATACCACGGGGAGGAACTGGATGTGTTGCCAAACCGGTACAAGGTCATCCGGGAAGGCTCCATGTGCCATTCCGTGAGGTTAAGATTCTTTTCGATCTCGTCCAACACGGCTCGACCTCCAGCGTGGACGCAGAAATGCTCAAATGCGAGAGTGAAGTCAGGGATGTATGGCTTGATCTTCTTCTTGAAGAGCTTGCGCCCGATGAGAGTTGCGAAGAAGAGAAGCTGCTCCGAGATTGGCAGCACGAGTGGGCCTAATGTGGTGATGTTTGCTTTGAGAGCATCTCCAGCAACGGACATTAGATCACGGGAGAGAGAGACGCCTACTGTTCCTGTTGAGTCTTCTTCCTGGTAAACACATCGGAAGCATTTGTCATCGGCTCCCTTGTTTGTGCGCATGGTGTGCACCAGCTGGTATTTGGATCTTCGTCGAGCGCTCTTCTTGTTCGTGAGAAGTATAGCTGCGCCTCCCATCCGGAATACACAATTTGACACGAGCTTTGAGCGGTCGTTACCGAAGTACCAATTCAGGGTGATATTCTCGAAGGAGAGAACTATTGCGTAGGACTTTCGATGCACCTGAAGGAGATCTTTAGCCAAGTCGATAGAAATAACGCCTGCGCTGCATCCCATGCCTGCGAGATTTATACTGCGAATGTTGCCACGCATCTTGTAATGGTTGATTACCATAGCTGAGAGGGATGGTGTAGGATTGAAGAGACTGCAATTGACTACTAGAATCTCGATGTCCTTCGGCTTCACGCCTGTCTTTTCAAAAAGCTCGTCCAAGGCACCAAACATAACCTGCTCGGCCTCTAATCTCGCCTCCTTCATGCAAGGATTAGGAGGGACTGTTAACACTGCACGAGGTAAATATGTTTCTTGTCCCAACCCCGACCGCTCGATAATCCTTCGCTGAAACTCGATGTTCTCTGGAGTGAACACACCTGTCTGTACTGACCGATCTATGAACATCTCTTTGGAGCATTTTCTCTCCTCGTCTGGCTTGTAGCATGCGAAGTCCACGAGGTACACAGGACTGGCCCGCGTCATAAAATACAACGTGGCGCTAAATACGAGAGCGCCTGAGGTTACCAGCACGCTGACCAAGTTGAATTGCAGCTGCGCCCACAGATCACCTACATCATGATGGCTGAGCCGTCCAACCTCCGTGCATATAGTCAAGAAGACGGGAATCATGAGGAGATACATAGCGTGAGTAATGAGATAGTGGTACCCGAGTTTAACATATTTGAGGTTTACGGACTGGAGGAAGTCCGGCAGCTGTGGTCGAACTTTAATGGCTATTATTGGTACCCGAGGCTCCATGATGCCTACACTGATCAATGCAACCTTGCTTTGCTGGCAACCTAATTGAGAAGCTCACCAACAAATCGCATGGCAAAACCTGTCAAGAACCTGTGCCAGACAGTGGATAATTCAATCAGAAAAGCACTATTAACACAACCAAGAAAACCACGTCATGCACTACTTGCTTCGGGATCATCTGCGAGGAATGGAAGTATGGTGTGCCGAGAAATCCAAACGAGACGAAAATTACAACCGTATCTCAGGAAAGCTAACTTGGTTCGGTGAAAGTCGGGAGGGTAGAAGTAATTGCGGTGAATTCCTGTACAGTGACATAAACAGACAGACGCACAACAGGTCCCGTCAATGCTATAGATCAATTTAGCCCTCGCACCGACCGACTAAAACACTGTCTTGTGTCTCAGATGAATTAACTTCAAAAAATTAACATGTCCACGACGTCATAGCAGTTTTCTCGAGAAATTCCCAACTGACATATAATTTCCAAAAACTACAAGCCCACGGCAATTATAAATAGAAAACCAAAGAACAGTCTAGCTTCACATGAAGATCTGCTGGTTGATTACCTTCTCATGTGAAACGAACGTGCATCTCCGCTGCTCCGAAAGGAAAGATAAATTTGGTAGTATATGTCACTCTCCCCCTCTCGTGAGAAAATTCGAGTTCCTAACCACGTTATCCTTACTCTGTACGTAAACCTACTAACCACTTCTCACTGGCCACAAGTGGCTACTGAAAATCAGGTACTCGCTCAGTCATTCGCGGTTAGTAGTGGACGCCAAATATAATTTGGATACTTTCATGAAGCTCGGAAGGAAACAAAGACTAATCTACTGCCAGCTTCCTTCTAAATGTTCGCCACAAGCTACACACGGAGATTGATGCAACAGTAGCTCATGCTGCCCAAAATACTCAGGAAGAAATATGACTTTCGTAAACTCGACAGCCCCATCCTTATTGAAAGATTTGCGAGAAGGTAACCTTGCATAAACGTAACACAGGAGCAGAACAACAAAAGTTGATCATCCTATGCCGGTAGCCTGGCACTCAGAGAGGTCCTAGGAATATGGAGCACCTTTCCAAGATACCAACGGACGTCGCACACATGATTCATGGAACCCCCTAGCTAGCGACGACGGTGCTTTCCAGGACGAAGGTGAAATTTATAACGACTGGGAACTGTGTCTCTAAAAGAAAACTGTTGAGTAGGAACACACTCACCAGAACCTGCGAAAGTGCTATTTTAGCCTTTGGAGCAGCTGTTCCCATTCAGCACACCTGCCTCATGATGACCTCCTGCAGCTTCGCACCAACCGGAAAACCCGCGGCAGGTTTACACCGACTCAAGTTGGGCCGCAACGTGTAAACGGGGTAGAAATATCTGTTCCGCGCTGTTTCATTGAATGTATACCTATCCCCGGAGATTGTACATGTTTCGTGTCTGTTTTCTACATCGCCCGGTCACCTGGGATCCTTGCAATCATAGTACCATCCATCGTCATGATCCACTGTACTCGCTCTCTCACGCTTGAGATACGTTAGCTCACGTCGCAGCCCCGAGGATCGCCACCTCGTGAGCTCAACACCCGCCACCCCTACAGCAGCATGGAGTCCACGCTTCTCGAAGCACAAATCATCACAACAACCAAGACAACCTCGTTGCGCCACCTCCCTCTCCCACCGTCAAACTGCAGCATGCCATCGACAACATGAGCCGCTCGCTCGTATTTATTTACATCAAGCTCGGAAACAGTAATCTATTCATCCGTCGCTGCTTCTAGTGCAAATTCCAAACAAACATACATACGAGCTGCCACCACAATCAACAGTGGTCCCAGCTCCACATTCACCACAAGCCTCGCAAAGAGTTAAAAATTTTTAAAAAAAAGAAAAAAAAGAAGGAAGAATCAGTAGTCTGATCCTGCCGCCGTAATCAGAACTGAACTCCTCACACAAAAAACAGTAGCATCCTGACGCCTGAACGAGAACTCCTTCCAGAGCAATGAAAACTCGGTCAAACAGACACAGGACAGGAGCTGCGGCCACCACCACAACAGCAGCAGTCTCACCTCAACCTTCACCACAAGCCTCGCAAAGAAGACAACTGCAGTCTCATATCACATCCCTGGCACCGCCTTCGTAATCAGTCTAACGGAACTAAACTTCCTCGGACCTTCGGACTGATGATCATCTTACGCTTGAAAGAGCAGTTCTACACACGGACACCGGAGGGCTCGGGACCACCGGCCACTCGAGGAGCATCTTCTTCAAAAAGATTAACAGTTAAGCCTGAGGAAGTAGTTGGCGGCAGCAGCAGCAGCATGTGAAGTGTGTCACGTCACTCAACAACAACACCAACAGTTCTGTCGAATGCAAATAACTCACTGACCTTAATTTTTTGCATGCCGGCAGCTTACGACGTTGTCGTGGGAGGCGTGGCAGGGCAGGGCAGTGAAAGAAGTTTGAAGAAGCTAATAAGCTAGCGAGCGGGATGGATGCTCATCGAGATCATTGCGCCGCGCAGCAGCCTGGTCACGTACCAACCCCGAGTTCTTTAACATTTAATGCTGTGGAGGCAGAGTGTCGCGAGCCGGGAAGCATTCAAGCGCCACCTGTGTAAACTTATTACTGCACCATTGAATATATATAGGTGGTGCCATCATCATCATGCAGCGGCCCACTTACCAGCATTTTCTTCCCTTTTCCTAGCTCCCGTCCCCACGGTAGGTGGGGGGGGGGGTCCTAAATGGTTACTTCTTTTCCACGACTAAGGCAGGCATGCCCTAATTGAGTCCAACATAGCAATCATCTATGTTGGAGGGGGAGTAATGTGGTTAGGTGTGGATCTAAAAACGGACACCAAAAAGACACATGCCGTCAAGAAACATAGGACTACGTGCTCAAACCGATATGCTAACCATTCTAGGTTCAATAGTCGACATGATGGGAGGGATATATATGTTTGACCACTTAGTGAGCACGAGAGTTTTCACTTTTGATGATGAAGGAGATGTTATTCATGTGAACCACAAATTTATGAAGCACCTAGCTACGAGCACAATTTCGATTCTCTGATTACCTATCTTGCACAGTTAGTAGTGTGTTTCATATCCTACGAGAAGTGGTTAGGTCGATTCTTCTATGATATGAAATACTCGATGAGGGCCAGGTGGTGAGCAATTCCAAATTGAGGCCACACATTTACCACTTTTCATACAATTATTATTTTTAGGAGTTCATATGAATATAGGCTTGTTCATTGTCAGAGTAAAGGTTCTCATGCTCATTAAATGGTCACATAGGTCCCCTCCAACCATGTTCACTATTGAGCCTAGAATGGTTATCTGTTCTATTTTGAGCACGTAGTTCAACCTCTTTAAAGTGAATGTCTTTTGGTATTTGTTCTTGGAACCACTTCAAACCACATACCATTGAAATTTAGGTGCCCTGATAACAAAAAGCAACCAAATAAGGGTTGTCTCTCAGGCACGCAACTCCCATATTATATGCAGGGGGCATAGGCATTAAAACAACTTAGATGACGGCTTTTGTAAAAATTATATAAACTCATACATAATTAAAAGGGCCAAAAATTTGGGTGAAGACCAAATTAAATGGAATGAGATGTAAAAAAAGTTGGGTTGCATATTTATTGAACAAAAAAACTCCACAACGTATGTAAAGAATTGAAACACCGATTTTTTAAACCTTTCGAAGTGTTTGATTTTAAAAGATCCACAAGAGTGCTTTCCTCCAATTATAATTAAAAGTCATTGGAAATGCTCAATTATAATTAAAAATAATAAATTTTGATTAAAAAGCCCAAGAAGTTGGGTAACTTGGCCTATGGTACTTGTATTTTAGAAAATACTCGTACAATTAGGTTTTTAATGCAATTATATGCTTCAAGGAATATTTTTTTCCTATATATAATTACATTTTGGATTCCTTGTTAGAAGGGCTAAAAGAGTTTCCTACATTTAAAAATTATATCTCTTCATATTGGACTAAAATGCATTATAAGTGATTATAATCAGGGCCATATAATACAAGAGTTGCCACTCGAGGGTTGTCTACCTCATCAGGTTCATCTTTTTTCCCCTTTGTTTTTCATCTTTCAAGGATTGAATTTGCGTTTTCAAATTTTTGTCGCATTAGCAAATTTATCATGATGTAAAGATCTTCAAAGTCCAAATTGAATATTGAACCTTCCTTGATATATTTATAGTTATCGAAGGAGTTGCAAAGTTTGTTGGGTTTATTTCATTAGTTGATTAAGCTTAGTACATAGGTCCTCCCAGTTGTGTACATTGCCAAGTGTGGTGTAGTTAATGAAAGTCAATGTACTAAGTCCAATCTTGTTTAAACATGTCATTGCCCTTACACTATTTATTCTTTGATGCTTGGCACCTAACCACACACCAATCAATTGTAGGTGCCCGTTTCAAGAGAGTTACTAAATAACAGGTTCACCGCACACCATTTTTCCATGGTTCCCTTCCATACTTTGATATATAGGATAGATGTGCATAATGGACAAGTGTATGTTAAAAAATATTTTAATTTTAATTTATTTCTAAAAAACGCTTATATTTGAGTGGTCCACGTGGTGAGATGTCGATTTAAGCACAAACACCAAAAGAGCACCATGTGTTTAAAAGAGAATAAACTGCATGCTCAAAATTGTTAACCATTCTAAGCTCTGAAATAGTCAACAAAGCGGGTGCATAGAGAGAAAAGTGTATGTTTAAGGCATGTTTATTGTACAATCATTGCAATCCAAGGTAAGCAGTCTTGGAATGGGCACTTAATACAACTGTGCGCCCACTTTGCCTCATATGTAAACATGCAATTAGTGTGAGATGATTACCAATCTCAATTGGGTCCCCAACCATCTACCTTAGAAATTTTAGAGCTCATATAAATATCTTATTCATCATCCAAGTGAATCACATTCCCAAGCTCATTAAATGGCCATATCCCCCCCCCCCCCTCTTCACAATTTAGTACAATGACCATTGAACTTTTAAAGATGGTTAACAATTCAATATGAACACATAGTCCAATCTCTTTTGAACACATGATGCATTTTTAGTGTTGTTCTTGAATCCACACCTAACCATACACCACTCAAACACAAGCGTTCCATGATATCAAGAAAGTGATCATGAAAAGCCCGCATAAAATACTTTTTTAAGGTAGACGTGCCTAATTTGGTTATCTTCGCTTTGAAAATGAATAAGACATTCATATGAGCTCCAAAAACCACAAAGGTAGTGGCTACGGCCTCAATTTGGATATTATGCTAAGCAAGTTATCTTGTATGAATCCCATGTTTCATATTCGACAAAAAGTGGGCTAGTTGGAAAAAGCAACCATTTAAGATCCATCCGCCTTACGATCCTTTTGCAGACAAATTCAGAATCCTCGTTCCTCTGCCCTCTATCCTTCCCCTCGTACTGAGTCCATGACACTTTAACATTGGCATCATGATCCTTGCATTCCATCATCATGATGGAATACCTCTTCCGTTTCTCTTCCATTCCTCTCCTTACATGTTTTAGATGTTATGATACCTTGGCCTTACAAGGTGTGTGGGCCTTATAAGGCCACTCTTCTTAATTTTGACGCTAGTTACATTAGGGGCGGTTTACACTATGGACCAAGAGCCATGACCAAGAAAATTAAATCATTTTCATGGTCACAGCTCTTGGCCAAGAGCCGTGACCATGAAAAATAAAAAATGGATTTTTGAGTGGCTTGGTCACTCTTGTAGTGTAAAGTGGATTTGGACCGGGACAACTTTGGGCTGATTTTTTAAATTTCTATCCCAATGATCTACAGTAATGTCAAAAAAATTCGGGAAAAAAAAATATTAAAAAAAATATTCGGCCAATGGCTGATTTCCAGCCTTACGGCCCCCTTGATTTCCGTTGAGTCGAGCATTTTGCCTCGCCTCAACGGAAAACCCGTTGGACCATGGCACATTATCCAAATGGCTGATTTTAGTAGTTTTTGGGGACCTCAAAGTTAGTGGTCATTCTCCTTTTTTCAAGGTAGTGTAAAGCCAAATGGGACCAAGAGCACTTTACTCTCCAATCACAGATTTTAGAATTTCATGGTCATGGCTCTTGGTCCATAGTGTAAACCGCCCCTTAGAGTGGTGGAAGGTAGAAATATGGAAAACGGTGAAGACAAGTTGATTTGGCTCAAAAGAGTGGCTTGAAATTTGTGCAATATTTTTCAAAGATGGAGCAAAGGAAGATGATGAGGAATGCAAGTTGTTTTATGATTTTATTCGATGTAAGATAATAAGCTACAAATTCTCAAAGAGACAAGTAAGTCAAAACCCCCTACTTGTACAATAGAGTCTCCCTAATTTGAGCATCAAAATATCCTACCATGCATACGAATGCACACACAAGACAATTAACTCAATGGCGCCCAAAGTGATCCTTTTTGGGCCACCCCTTTTAGTATTAGCCAATTTGGGTCCACAAAAGAATCATTCTACTCCTATTCTAGTGCACCTTTTAGTAGTCGTTCGCCATTGTCCGTTTTTCTACCTTATGGCGCGGCTTGTAGTTATAAATGGAGGCCAAACATGGGTCCAAAGACATGAGTTTTAATGCCAAGACTTTGTGCTCACAATCTAGACACCATTCTAGGCTCAATAGTAAACACAAATAGGGGACCTATGTGAATCTTCATTTTTTATTTCCTGTAACCTTTCTTCTGTCACAATCTCCATGATTTGAAATTGTTAAGTAGATGAGACGGTTTCCTAATCCAATCCCCTAGGGTGAACGCTTCATACCACACACAACTAACATGAGTTGGAAAAGGAGTATTATTTGAGGCATTAGCATAGTACATGGCATACATAAGGGGGAGGTATTGTTTTACTCTAGTTTATACAATTAATAGGGTATTGAGAATTCTCAAGAAAAGGTATATGATGAATAAAAGGGGCCCTTAAGGTAAAGAGAGAGAGCTCATAATAGTTGTGCTAGTTTCATCCAATAAACATATTCATCAATTGTTGTCATGTGCTTATTGAGAAGGTCAAGAAAAGTCGATGATGATGTACATCTATAAAGCCTTGACTACCAAGGCTTGGTGTATTGAAAGGGTTTACAAAGAGCACCAATTGTTTTGTATTAGGTGGATAGAATATGGAGAACCTACCGACATGTTGGCATGCCCTATGCATATGGAGATCTAGGGTTATGTGGATGTCAAATGAGAAATGGGATGAAGTGGATTTATGATTATATGGATCATATGATGCTAAATGTAGATGCTATTATTTCCCTAGCTTCAATGATGTATATTTTGAGTTGGGGTTATTATGAGTTACATCTTATGGATGAAAAAATCTTCAATGAGTTTCTCATTGCAGAGTGCAAGTTGATTGTAGATGTAATGTAGGCCTATTTATCACATTGAATTGAATTATCTTCACATAATTACACATTGAGTATATATCTTGCATACCATTAGTATGTATACATTTTTTTCTCTAGATTTATTGTATAAATGAGGTTTTATTTCATGCTTGCCTCATGCATCACATTTAAAATGCACGTCATGAAGAGTCCACCCACCGGGATCCAATCCAATGGCCAAAGATGTTTGTAGAGTTCATAGACTTGCAAGTTGCCTAAAATAGAACCACATGCCTTACCTCTAGATAGCTTGATGATTAACCCAATATTCTTTCCATTTTGAAAATGAGGTTGAGACCACTACTAGAGAGTTATGCAATAGGGCGGGTGAGTAAAGGAGGGTTTAAAGTCCCAGGGACCACCTAGTGAGCACCAAGAGCCGCCCCATCATCTACAATGAAAACTCAGTGAAACCAAAGGTTGGGATTTTGGAATTCATCAAAATCCTATTGCCATTTTGTTCATCTAGGCAGTAATTTGTTGGCAACAAGCGGCGAGTGGGAATCTAGCATGTGAGCGATGAGTTGTGACATGTGAACAATGAGCAACAAATTGATCAATATAAGGATTATTTTTAAAATTATTCCAGTAAATATGGGTATGAATATGTTTGGGGTAATGATTTAAATATGTTTAATTGGGTTACATTTAATTTGATATGGTTATTTATACTATGATTCTTTGGTATATTTGTTCATCAATAAACATGATTTAGTTTTCTTTGTCCCACCCTTGCCAAGATTTGCAATGTGTTGGGATTTCTTTAACGACTGTGGAATTGGACATGGCTTTATATGGGTGGACACTAAATCTCCCACTACGAACTTTCAAGGGAGGTGGATAGGGGAAAGGGCCCACGATCTAGCACCTCGGGGCAACCCCCACAAAACAAATTTGAAGTTTTCAGATCCCAACCAAAAATTGTTGCCCGATCCGCCTGACTTCGAAAAAAAACCATTGCCCTTCCATTATTAAAGGCCACTTGTCCATATAACCCATATCGAGTGCACTTCATCTCAAAGGTCCAAAATTATATATATATATATGTGTGTGTGTGTGTGTGTGTGTGTGTGAATAAGGAATTGATTTGAATTTCATTTTCGAAGTAAAACCGTCAATAATGCATGTAATTAACTCGGAAGTCAAAAAATTATTACAAAACCCTCATTAGCATCAAGGTTATAATTTTTGTGACTAACCATTGAAAGGGTCTTTGTAATTCTCCAATGGAACTAAAACTAGTGTTTCATTTTCAGTATGTTTATATTTTAGTTGATGCTTTCTACTTTCAAAAAGTATTCATACACATTCAAACTAATTAATTGTGATTGAATGCAATTAAGTGTAAATTATAACCGTACTAGAAGGAAATTGAGTACGATGTTGTTGCATTGTGTAACTCCAATTAGTGACACACACTAATTAGGATAATCAGTGTGCCATTCCAATGGAAGGTGGTGGTCATGCACATATGTTTATTTCGTTTTTGTTGGAAGTTGGGTTTAGGGTTTAGAAATTGTTGGGCCTATCTATTGGAAGCTGGTGATTGGTGTGGGAAGACATGCGCTTGATAATGTGCAATTAGGTTGCCCCACACTAACTCAATATCAAAAAAAAAATTGATTGTTTTGTTTAATTGTTTTAAAAAAATAAAATTAATACCATGGTTGCTATATGGATGAATAAAAAGAAAAGGTACTTGTGATCTGGTTTTGACCCAAAGTAATTTGCATGATTAAAGAGGCGGTCTATTCACGAAGGCAACCTAATTGCATAATAGATTTTACAATGTTGCAATAACTGTGACTTAAAAATGTTTTTTCATTCAAATTTCAATCATTCATGACAAGATTCCATTACATAATTGTTAGGATACAAAATATATTAAAAGTGGATGAAGTAGAAGTGTCACTTGAGAAGTTATCCCAATGACATGAAATACTATAGTCTATATGACACTACAACTATTTGCAAATCTCTCAAAGAGGGACGAGACCAATGACCATGGGTATGATCCTTCAAGTTTGAGAAAAGTGTGAGAAATTTTTTTATTGATAGCTTGTCGTGTATCAAAGCTTATTTTGGAAGTTGGGTGAAATTTTTGGGGCCTCCTCTTGTCCACCTCTCAAACTTTGAGAGAATACACTCTAAACTCCATAATATCAACCTCCTTCTCTTATATCCTAAAACCTTAGGGAATGGATGTTTTTAGTTGAAATCTCACTTCTTATTGTCACGTTTCCCTCGCATATATCACATGTTTTGACATTGAAATAAACCGCCAAAGAACTCACACCACACGCTTGCATGCATCACATTATCACCATTTTAAGTATTGTCATCATTGCAATGATGACTTCGTGTTATTCCATAATGTCATGCTCTACACTAATTCTCTTTTATCACGCATCCATGTCAACACTACATAATTCCTTAATATCACATGCATCACGGTTGCCACAAGCATGATATCATGGAGTTTAGTGTGCATTAGGGTCTAAAATAGGATATGCGAACATAATCCATTGTCCTAAATCTTGGATCGGCCTATGCAAGGTTGGCTTGGTCCACCCATCCTAGTAGCACATGCTACAAAGCCGGTTTTTAGTACCCCAACGCCACTCTTTGTGTATGAAAATTTAAGATTTAAGAAAAAATTGGGCGACTTTGTGTTAATTCTCATGAACTCAAGGTTTGGGACTAAACCCATGGTGTCATCTCTTTTACTCACAAATAACTTTACTAAATACAATTTTCAATGTATGTGTACTTAGGGGTTGTTTACACCATGGACCATAAAGTCATCCCAAGGCCTTGTAAAATTTGTGATTGGATGTTCAACTTGTCCCAAGATCACTTCGGTTTACACCAAGGAAAAAATGTTAGAGTGACTATGGAGTTCAAGGTCCCCAAAAGACATATTTTAAGGCCTATATTATCCACTGACATGGTCCAATGGATTTTGCGGTGGGAGAGGGAAAAGAAGTGCTCTAATAAGAAAAAGGCAAGGGCCCATGGTGGACAAATGCTTTTATAATTTATTTGTAATTATTATTTTGGGAAAAAAAGATGAAGACAAAAGAATGGTCATACCTTCTTTTTCTTTTTTTCCCTTCTCAAAATTGCCCTTTTTGGACATAATTTCTTTAAAAATCAACACATTCATTTGTTGAGTGCATGGTCATTCCTCTTTATCCACATTTGGTTTACACCTAGTGAGGGGCCCAAAGGCTTTGTAGATTGATTTATTTTAAGAACTCGGACCATGGAAGTTGGACGGTGAAGTTTGACCATGGGAAAAGGCCATCTTCCATGGTCTAACTTCATGGTCCATGGTGTAAACTATGAACCAAGAAGTCGTCCCAAGGCACTGTAAGAGCGTTGATTGGTTGTTGAACACGTCCTAAGACCACTTCGGTTTACACCAAGGAAAAAATGGCAAAGTGACCATGGAGGTCAAGGTCCCCAAAAGACATATTCCAAGGCCTAGTTGATACACTGACATGGTCCAACGGGTTTTATGGTGAGAGAGGCAAGAGAGGTGGTCTGGTAGGAAAAGGCAAGGGCCCATGACAGAGAAATGCCGTTATAATACTTCTTAAGGAATTTTTTTTTTTTTGGGGGGGGGGGGGCTTTATACAACTCTTCCCACTAGGTAAGGCTCACCAATGCACACTTTTCAACATCTATATGATGCAATGAATCTTGAGAAGCAAGTCCGCCCTCTATGTACCTAGATCATATCATAGCCCATGGGACATACCATTTCTCCCATGCCCTACCCCTTAAACTTGCTCCCACATGTTTCATCAAACAATGTGGGACATCTAGAACTCAAGAATTTGAGTACACATGGTGAAGAAGGTTGCAAAAATTATGATGCTCAATGTACAACACAAGGTACATGTCACATGTAAATTACATTGAACATGTACAAATTAAATCACTTTATTTTATTTTATTTTATTTTATTTTGTAAAAAATTGTTGTGAGAAGATTTGTAAGCCACATCTTTGACACATTTAACAAGAAGTGAAGACAAGTAAAGCCGAAGAGAAGACAAGAGAATGGTCAAACTTGATTTTTTTTCTTCCCCAAATGTCCTTGTTGGGCATTTATTAAAAAGAAAACATCCAACACATTCACTGCTTGCACTGGTGCATGGTCATTCTTCTTGGTCCACATCCGGTTTACACCTAGTGAGGACGGCCCAAGACTTTCAAAACAGATGTCTTAAAAAGTCGGACCATGGAAGTTGGACCATGAACTCGGACCAATAATCAGGGAGATTTTTGGACATAATCGGTTGAGATCCTCCTAGTGTTTGCAAGTCCAAACGGTTACATGTTGACATCCTTCGGTTTTTCCTTTATTAAATCGGGGTGTATTCTATAAATCCCTCCAAAATGATCGGTAATTTTCCTACAGTCTTGAACTTCAACTGGATGTTTCTCAAACTCAACCGGTTCATCTGTAACTAATTGCCAGTTCTCCCCGATCATAGACTCGGACCATTGAAAAAGGCCCTCTTCCATGGTCCATGGTGTAAACCACCGGCCCTTTCTTAGCTAGGTGTGTAGAATTGGGAGCCTCGGCGTTAAATGGCCCTCCGTGCCTCCTTCAATGCATGGATCCTAAGATAAGCTTGTTGTTGCTGGGAGGCCGGTTGTCCCCATGTGGGAGTTCAGTGTGAGGCAGCACCTCCTCCTCCTAACTTAACTTCTTACATGTGAGCTGCCCACTTGGAGCGTGGCGAGTTGTTTGTTGTCATTTAATTACGTTCGACTCTTACGAAACTGCCATAATAAAGATGCCAACGCTTTCTTCCTCCCCCTCCCCTCCCCTTTAGTGTTCAAGATTGAAGCCTTCAATGCCCTTCAAACGCGATTTGGCCTCTTTCAATATTATATACCTCTTTCAAAACAACCCTTCAAAACGCAACCCTGAATTGAAAATGAAGATGTCACTTGGAAGCAGGGCTGATTTTTCACAAAGTTTTTGCCCGTCCACTTCCAAAAACCTTGAATTGAAAGGCAAAAATAATTTGCAACCCGTCATAAAACCGGTCATTTCTAAACCAACCCGTCCCAAAACCGGTTTGAAAATGAAAATACCCGTCCCGCAAGAGGTATAAATAAGTCTCTTACAATGTTGGTAAAAAAAAAATTTAAAAAAAACCCCCCGAAGGGTGTTGACATGTGATTGGTTGCACTTGGAAATTTCAATGCCCATCATTTATCTGTCTTTTTGTTGTCGATTCTCACCTTTCCAGTACACTGCATTCTAATTTCCTCTGCCACCATCATTTCTTTTTATTTCTTGTCCTTCAATCTCTCATTTCTTTCCTCACACTCTATCCTCAAGGTGTTTCCATCACCCGTCATTGCCCGTCCGTCACCACCCGCATTCCCTCCACAAGAGGGGTTTTTCTAAACAAAACCTAATCAAAAGTCATCTACGTACTAGTTTGAAGTTAGAGACTTTAGATGCTTTGATGCACATTTCATGTGCAAATATTCCAGTTGAAAACATCAATTGGAATGCAGTGATGCTTGTTTGGAGAAACATGAAGGATAGGAGAATTCATCCACTTCTTTGAAGGGTAAGTAGCTCTTTATTTTAAAAAAATTAAACATGTTTATATATACTAATTCTTATTCAATTGCTAAGTTTACCTTCAATTATATTCTTTGACATTATTTTTAAAAGGTTCTAAATTTTGTGGTTGATGATTTAATGTATGCAGGTGAATCAAGCACTTCAAGATTGATATTTTGATTGGGTATTAGTGGTTTGATTGCATAATGCTTATATTCACATGACATATATGACATAATGTAACTGATATTTGTACCATTTATTTCTTCAGAAAAAATGATCCAAAAAAATGTTATTTTTAGAACCCGTCCAAAGTGAATATGACACATCCAAAAACCGGTTCATTTTTTAAGAACCCGTCCACTGGAAATGTTTTTTTTTTAATGAACATGTCCCTGGACATGTTAGGGACCTTGTGAAAAATCACCATTGCTTGGAAGTCCTCGATATAATATGCCTGCCACAAAAGCCAACAAACTTAGGGTATTGTCACTACAAGAAGTGGAGTCAGATGGTTGATCCTTAATTCTTCACATCGTACTTGAAACATGTATCTTATGATTCATGCACAAGTTTAATATGAGTTTTGTATTTCATTTCTATATTCTTGGATTGACGTCTTGGATTTGAACCAACCCTTCAATTGAAGGGCTGAATTTGAGAGCCCTTCAAAATGAAACTCATATGAGGGCATCAATCTTGAACATTGTTCCCCTCCCTCTCCTCCCCTCCCCCACTCTTTGTTGCACATTTAACATAAATGTGCATAACACGCACAATTTTGTATTACTCCAAGGACAATGCCCACCACGCAAGGTAGGTGGGTCTTCAATTTTTATTTTTTTCTGACTAGGACGTCGTTTTATTTAAGTAGTGTGGGTTACCACTTGGAGTTAGGCATTGCTATAACATTTTACTGAGAGTATCATTTTTTGACTCAAACAAACAACACAAGTAGTTGGTACGCATGCCGAAGAATATGACATAACTTAGTTGGTAGGAAACGCTCATGTTGGTAAAAAGTTATAGCAACACATAACTCCGAATGGTATCCTACACTAATTGGACAAAGAGGTGTAGCTCGCTTCTTTCATGATACAAAACATGTGATTAAAGGTAGAACAACGGAAAACGGAGAGAATTAGTTGGTTCGGCTAAAAGGAGTGGCTTCATATTTATACAATGTTTTTAAGAGATGCAGTAGAGGAAGTGATGAGGCATGCAAATTGTTTTGTAATGGTTAGTTACATTTTCCCAAAGCGGCAAGTAAGTCAAACCCCCCTACTTGTACACTAGAGTCTCCCTAATTTGAGCATCAAAATATCCTACTTTTTACATACGAATGCACACAAAACAATTAACTCAATGGCACCAAAAAATGATACCAAGTGGTGTGAAATAGGACCCGTCCGGCCTATCACTGCATCCTATTCGGGCCACCACTCTTACAATCAACCATTTTGGGTCCACACAAAAATCATTCTACTCCTCATCGAGTGCACCAGTAGTGGTCATTCACCATTTTTACCTTAGTACGAGATGGTTAGAAAAGCCCAAAACGAGGCCGTAGCCACGTTTCTCATAATTCCGGAGCTCATCATATGAATTCTCTTATTCATTACAAAAATGAAGGCTCTTTACTCATTAAATGATCATACAAGTCTCCCCCCCCCCTCCCACAATTATCTTGACTACCAAGCCTAGAGTGGTTATCATCATCATTTAAGCACATAATCCAATCTCTTTTGAACACATCACACCTTTTGGATATCCGTTATTGCAGCCCCACCAAACAAGTGTCCGGGGAGATTTTTGGGCATAATCGGTCAAAATCCGAGTGTTTCCAAGTCCAACCGGTCACATGTTGTGAACTTTCGTTATATTTCTGTATTAATTCAAAGTATATTCCATAGGATTTTCTCAATCAAGCAGTAATTCTGCTGAAGTGTTGAACTTCTCTCAAACTTAGCCAGTTCACCTTTAACTGGTGGTTGGTTCTCCCCAACCATAGCCATCAAACCAAATACCACTCAAATATATTGTATAGGTGTTTAATTAAGATAAGTAACCGATTTATATCCCCTTCCCGCCTGACTTTACCAAATAACCAAAGTATTTCTTTAGAACCGGGTAAAGCTCTCTTGGTTATAGTGGAGGAGGCATCCAACTATGCCAATGCACCTACAAGAACTTGCTCCAGAGATTGTCGAGTAATTTTCACACATGCTCGTTGTCTTATCTACCAACCAATGAGTGTTGGATAGTTTTTGTCCCATTGCCAAATGCCTTACTACTCATCTATCTTACCATCGGTTTTTGTTGGTGGAGCACCTCGTGCCCTCATAAGTCACGGGGGGATCACACCCCCTTACATTTCATAACCACGTGCGATAAAAGTTTGCTACCCTATATTACATGCCATAGATAATTTTTAAAATTATGATATTTTTTCTACATACACATAACCATTGATAATATCTTTTGTATATTTTTTTGAAATTTTTAGTCATCTTCATTTTTTGTAGTAATTTTTTTAGTTCAATGTTGCGTCATTCTAGTTAGAAACGGAATGTTTTATAAAAAAAAACAAATCATCAAATTTGGTTACCAATTTTTACTATGTAATAGATACTATGTATATCTACTCATGAAAAAAAATCATAAACTTTTGAACCATTTTGGTGATGCTTTTATGTAAAAGTAGATTTTGTTTTATCGCACGTGGTGTTCAACTTGACAATGAAGTGCACCCCCCGTGTCATAAGTAAGAATGCAAGCAACCAATCACAAGGGCGGGAGGCAACACTTTTGAAGGTCCTACGTTCTTGCCTCATGTCTAGGTACCGATGGATGGGGGGGTTAGTGCTTGAGGCTTAAAACCTTCACTTTTGAACCATGCCACATCATTTGCCAATTAGGCTCGGGATTAGATAGTGTCGATGGTGTGAAGGCCGTGTTTTTCATAACCAACTTCTAGGCTTAGCTGAAGTCAAGTGGGAAGGGGGCATTAGGGCCACTTCACACACGAGCCAAGAGCCGTGACCATGAGATTGTGAGAGCCCAAAAGAAAGTGTCCACATGCCATCCCAAGACACCCCCCAAAATCATGTAGTGTGATCACAAACTCCATAATTGTATTGTGAAGTCATATTTGACCGGGCCCTCAACCAAATGCTATTTCGATGAATTTCTATTCACGCGGGTCCTAACGCATGATTAAATAAAACAAAGCAACGACTGTGAGCATTCAGAATGCCATGGTCTCCCGGTTTTATGTTAGGCCTACCTCCAAGAGGCGGTTTTTGAAGATAATCCAAGTGACCATGAAATATGATCCATTCAATGCCATACAAGAATCCATGTAGACTGTACATCCATCTTGCATCCACATACTCCGTTGGTCCCTCAAGCGTAGTGTGAATTGAACTTGGACGGGCTCCGCCTTTTCCACCAATGAGAGTGCTTGAAGTGCAATGATCATGGGCTCTCAGTCTTGTGTGTGAAGTGGCCCTTCGGCACATCTACCTTAACCTGCTTGTTTATAAATTGCAAGCCCCTCCTCCCATCCCCACGTGGGACCCCATTGTGAGCTTTTATTAGGGTTGGTCTTCTAACTTATATGCAAGCCACTTGGAGTTATTGGGTTGTATTTCTTGAAGGTTATACCTGAGCCTCTCCCATCATGCCAATTTTTTAAACGAGAAGGAACTAAATACAAAAAAGAACAAAACAATAAAACAGCAAATCCACGTCGTGTCAAAAGTTATGTGTTTCCTGGCCACATGGTTCCAATGCAAACTTCCAAACAATTGGGATGCCACATAAACATACATATCAATATCCCCCCAACACTCTATAAGTACCAAACAAAACTTACAAACACAAAAAGCTTGCAAGCTACATGATTCTTGTCACTAGAACCACAAGATCGTCGGTCTCTACACAACACCGTCCTTAACCTACCACACCTCACTCTCAAAACCCAAGAAATAGCATCATGATAAAGGCATCCAAACTTCCAAAGCCACCATTCAAATCCACCCACCATTCATGACACATGACCATCATGGCTCCTTTCAACTAGCCATATTGTTACAAAGACTCCTTTAGCTTCGGGAATGATTCTCCTCGCAATCTTGTAGCACACCCCCCCACCTAGCAATTGAAAAGTGAAAGTGGATTTTCTATGTAATAAAGTCTTACATGGATAATTCACTATGTTCAGTTTGTATATGTAGTGGAGGCATTATTACATTATTACATTCATTATATATATATATATATATATATAGTTGAAGTTGTCCATGAAAATGAATGTGTTGGTGGTGAGTGACTTGATGTCTTCTATTGCAAGTAGCAGTGCGTATAACTTTCCTCTTAATATATTCATATTTCTAGGTAATTGTGAGCCCAAAAGGGTGCCCACATTTAGTCTTAGACCCTTGAAACGTTAGTTGATGCACTTTGAAGTAGCATGTTACTTCACAAAAATATAAAAAGAGTGAAATGTTAGTCTTAGAAGTACCATGTTGTAAGAGGCTAGGATGTGAGTTGTTATTGTGTTTTTACCTTCGGAAGGATTTGAGTGAATGAGGATAGGTAAGGAGAACTTGGATTGAGTAGTTAGTGAGTAGGCTAGTACAAATGGATGGAGACAACCAAAGTGACTCAAGAGGCAAGTGCATTCGAATTGGGATGAATGGAGGATCACATGGAGCGCACAAGTGGACCACCTCATCATGGCCACTTAATGGGGGAGGCCCAAGGAAGAATGCAAGGTGGAGGATAAGCAAATTCTCAAAGCACCAATCAAATCACGAGTTAAGCATCGTGGTTTGAATTAAGTGGTGAGCGACGATTTGGGAAAGTAAGGGGAGAAAGTTATGGCGGCGGAAAGCGAAGGAGGCTAAGTTTGGGTTGAAGCATCCCAAGTTTGGTAAAGTGTGGTAGGTAGAAAGCCAAGGCTAGTTAAGCATCCCAAGTTTGGTAAAGTGTGGTAGGTAGAAAGCCAAGGCTAGTTAAATGTTCGAATTAGGATCCTTGTTGATCATTTGAGGGAGGAAGACTTAGAAGATAGGATTGGCGCCTACTAAGTAGGAGGAAATCTCAAGGGCTTATCGTGAGCCTTGAGGGTGCTCACCCCCTCAAGCTTACTATATAATCCCTCATTCTTCCCTCACTCATCCTCTCTTTCCTTTGTGCTCCAAGGCACCCCACGAGTTATAAGTGTGGGTGTGGGAAGCCATATTGGAGCACATGTGTGTGCTTAGTTTTTAGTTTGAGAGCCAAGGCTTGTTAGCCTTGAAGAGGGCTTGACCTCTTGGTAGAATTAGTGTTGACGTGAAGGATTTTAAAGTTAATTCATGATTCCAATTTGTGGTACTTAAAGTTCATGTTTTGAATACACGTGGTTGCAAGTTCCATGTTTAAGAGTTGAGCACTTGATGTTGTGATGAGTGCAAAAATATACTTGTGTGGATTAGTTAGTCTTAGTGAAGTTAGGAAATTCTCTCTCCCCCTCTCCTCTCTAGGATTTTAGGATTTTAGGATTAGAGAAGAATTGTGTGATTAGAAAGGGGTTGTTAGTAGAATTAGGGAAATTAGGTAGGAAGATTAGTTAAGGGCTTGAATAATTAGTGAGGTAGTTGGGGATTACAACTACAAAGTTGTGGGTTCATGAAGGAGCTGGGTTTATGAAGGAGCTGGGTTTGTTTAGTTAGAAAGTAAAGAGCTGGGTTTATGAAGGACCTGGGTTTGTTTAGTTAGAAGCTAAGGAGCTGGGTTTATGAAGGAGCTGGGTTTGTTTAGTTAGAAGCTAAGAAGCTGGGTTTATGAAGGAGCTAGGTTTATGAAGGAGCTAGGTTTATGTAATTAGAAAGTAAAGAGATGGGTTCATGAAGGAGCTTAGTAGATAGCCTACCTAATTAGCTCATAGACAAGTAGTTAGTTACATTATGCTAGTTAGTGTTATGTGTGGCTTTCACAAGTAAATGTATTTGAGATTGACTATAGAGAATAGTGTTTTTTTAAACACTTGCACCCTCTCTTTAAAAATAAACCACGTGCACAACTTAATGGAGAATGTGGAGCACTCTCGCGATGGCAAGACAAAGGAAGCAAAGACCAAAGGTGCGAGGGAGAGATTGACATAAGTCACATAAGTATTTCTTAATACTTAAAGGCTTATGTACGGTATGGAGACACCAAGTGAGACCTCTTATAGTAGCGATACGGAATACACAAGTGATAGTTCAAGTGGTAGTATAGAGTCAACGGCACGGACTCCATTTAGGAGAGGGATATCCTTAAGGGCTTGTGTAGCTAAAACAGCCGGATGGACGTTAGAAGCAAACAAAGACAAAATAGCACCCGAGCATAAGGAGGTTAAAATAACATAGTTAACTTGTGCATTCTCCACATACGTATTGAAATCGTACATTGAGTTGTTAAAAGTGAAATTCCAGTTAAATCCAAGACCACTTGAAGGGTGAACCTTGCACTATGGACTCATCCAAGTCCAAATCCAATACCGCGGAGGAATGTGAGCCCAAACCCACTACTCGGACTACGGACGCTTAAGGGTGGGGGGTTTGGCCTCACAGTAATTACATGGACAAACTCCTCATAGCAGCCGTTATAAATGCCAATAAATCCTCACACAACGTTACCATCAAAGAAGTCAAAGCCTTGACATTGCGGGCAATGATGCAACAAACAAGCTAGACAAGATATGGGCATGAGCTCCTTGAATTGTTGAGACCCTCTTCCATCATACAACAACAAACGCACACCAAAGGCCATTCTAGCCCTCCACGTCAACCCAACATGATGGCTTGGTCATAAATCTAAATAGCTACATACAAAGTCCTCGTGAGTATGGTAAATTATGCACATGAAGTCCTCCATGCATAAGCACTCAAACTCCTGGTATAGCCAACTCAAAGGGTTTGATGCTAAGACTTTACAAACAACTCTAAATGGTGCAATCATGGTAAAGTATACAACTCTTGATCCTTGCAAAGGTTTAATTGAAAGTGATTCAAAACTAGTTACCGATTTAAAATTTTGTGAATTTTTTTTTGCAAACATTCAGAAGACAAATTGATTCACAAAGCCAAGCAATTTAAGTTGACAAATCGTTTCAATAAAAATTTCTACAAAATTTAGAAGACGATGCAAGTGGTGTGCAAGTAGGTGATATTGAGCAAGTAATTATCTAAAATATTCTTAAAATTTCAATAAATTGATGATTTTTCTATACATGTTTTTATGATGCCCTCAAGTTTTTTTTAATGAGATTGAGGAATATTTTAAATTTCCAAGTTCAAATTTATTTAAGGTCATGAAATCTACATCCAGAACCAAGTTTAGCCATTAGCTTTTGAGCATTATATTCTATGATAAGTTTTGAAGGTCTCATTGTGATATTCTATAAATTTTAAGTACTTAACACAATGATAGAGGGCACAATAAACAACATTTTGCAACTACTTTCAAGTGTTTGACCCCCCAAAAATGGTTTAAGTACATTGGAACATATTTTTGGTCTATTTATACCATGCTTGCACCCTAATGCTTTGTGTAATATTATAATTTATTATGTCACTGTTCAACTCCAAATGATAATCCACACTAATCATACATTTTAGTGTAGACATCATGCACAATTTGGACTATTTTTGACATTGAGAATAGATACAAATCTTAGTTTATACTAATTCCACCCAAAGAGACTAGTTAGACTTTGGCCCAAAGCTAGTTAAGTACCATGCTACTTAGGGTTGGTTCACATGGGGTCCCAAATCCTAAGTCCCAAGTTCCAAGTTTCACTCATGTTAACAAGTCCCAACATGGAGGCAAAGTCCCAACTTTTGAGCCTCATGAAAGCAATAAAATATGGTTATTTATCATTAAAGTCGGCTCTTGATTGTTATATGAAAAAAATTTCGCAGGACTTCTGATGAGAATTGAGTCTAGCTTTTTGTCTGACCCAACTCTCAATACAAGTCCCAAGACCCCCTCCAAAAAGTGTTACCATGTAGGCATCCATGTCATACTTGGGGCTCATGACTTGGGACCCATGTGAAGTGGTAAGTCCCAACTTCCATAATCTCAACGGCTAAGATTGCATAGATTGACCTCAAATGACTTGGGACTTGGGACTTGGGACCCGTGTGAAGTGGTAAGTCACAACTTTCATGCTCTCAACGGTTGAGATTGCACAAATTGACCTCAAATGACTTGGGACTTAGGACTTGGAACCTGTGTGAAGTGGTAAGTCCCAACTTCCATGCTCTCAACGGATGAGATTGCACATATTGACCTTAAATGACTTGGGATTCAGGACTTGGGACCTGTGTGAAGTGGTAAGTCCCAACTTCCATACTCTCAACGGCTGAGATTGCACAAATTGACCTCAAATGACTTGGGACTTGGGACTTGGGACTTGAAACCCGTGTGAAGTGGTAAGTCCCAACTTCCACCCTCTCAATAGTTGAGATTGCACGGATTGACCTCAAGTGACTTGGGACTTGGGATTTGGAACCATGTGTGAACTGACCCTTGAACATTGTACCAGTGTGAACACAAGCATTGTTGGGTTCTCCTTGTCCCTACACGAAATTGGAAAGGTTGGTGACGCAATGCGTGTGTATGGGCTATTGTCGCGCACCTCTCCATGAGGATTGCCCGAAACACCATGGGCACAAGGGGGACCCCGGAGTGACACCCGGGACTTGTGGCGCCGTTGGTGAGAGGGCCCAAGTGATCCTAGTGTGGGTAAGGGCCCCGGGCGTTGGGAATGCCTCCCACCCATGGAGAATCGGAGGTGTGAGCTAGGAGATATGGCAATTTGAGTGGGGCGCTGTCCCGGGACAACGCCCTGGTACAACAATGGCCTGGGAGTGGCTGCCGAGACTGCCAAGGTTTGAACATGCATAACTTCATCAAAACTTGTCCGAATGGGGCAAGTGAGGAATCCATTGGCATTTGTGTGAAGCGTAGATGACGATGGAGTGGTCACTTGTTAGCATCAGACATCACGCAAGGAAGTTATGATGTTCTGAAGCTGCTGGGGGCTTCTAGGCCCAGCGGCTAAAGGAAAATGTCTACTTGGCCCCAACTCTTGGTAGAGAGATAAATGGTTTCTTGACGGTGGGGTAGGACCCTGCCAAAAGTTCTAGAGGCTTATATGGGTGAGGTGGTGTGGCCTCACCCACCCGAGGCCGAACGGCACAGCCTCCATGGGCATTGGCCCAATGTGAGGGCATAGTTGCCTAGTATGGTTCGGGTTGTTGTAGTGTTGCTCCGGCAACACGATGATCAACATAAGATTGGACGTTCATGAATGCAAGTCCACATCTAAGAATTGGATACCGATTAAGGGGTGAGTCCGGAAAACAAAGTAGGAGGGTTGGTTCCCCTCCTATAAACTATAAGGTCCGGGGTAGGAGGAGCTAACCATTAGCATGGCAGAATGCGAAGGGTTAGCACTCGTGACCCTTGCTAGAAAATTAATGAAAAATAACTAAGATTGTTAAGGGGGCTAGCAAGGGTTGTGACAACTATGCTTATTTGATGATAAATTAATTAATTAAAAAAAACATCAGAGTTTTACTGTACTGTACTCCGACGTGAATGGGAGCCCGTTCCTCTCTACCACGTTCATGTTTGATCAAGCTTCACCATAGGAGTATTTCCTCCTTCTCGGGAGGTGGGCTCCTGTATTTTCGAAAGGATGTAGTTCCTACCGCCTATTGGGGTAGATGGGCGTATGGGGGGGGGGGCAACTGGATCTAGGAGAGGGGGTCTAGGGGAGGTCTACTGGGTGTTGTTTGTTATCTAACTTTCTTTTGTTTAGTATTAAGTATATGAGGTATTTGATGGCAATTTGGTGTAGGTGTTTTCATAAGTGTTTTTACCTCGGTTTTGGGATTTTTTAATATTTTTTTAGTTCTTTAATTGGTTGTTCATGGATAGCCCCTCTAATGCCTGTTGTAATGGTGATGAGCGGATTGACTTGCCAACCGGTTCTTTTGAGTGTGTTTATGAGTGGGTTATATTTAACGGCTTTTTCATTGCATGCCTTGTGTGGGAATCTATCATGACAGTAGGTGAATTCAATGAATTGTATGGTATGTGATGGGGTATGTCTTAGGGGGGGGGGGGTTGGTTATTTGTGGGAGCACCTAATACGCATAGTATGTCTGTCTTAGCCTAGCTAGGCATGTGCATGGCGTGGTGGGGCATGTGCATTGGAGGAGCCATTGTGGGATTGTGTTATCTTGTGGTCTAGAATTTTGGTGGCATGCATTTATGAGTGTATAGTATCTTGTGTGCTTATTTGATTGAAGTGCGTGTACTATTTGGTGTATTTCTTTATTATGGTGTGCTATTTGTAATCCCTTTATGTGCGGGTTTGAACATGTAGATAGTAGGTGCGGCCATGTGTCTGTGGTGTTGTTGGAGCATAATGTACATCTCAGGTTTGGATAAAAGTTAGGCCATAATATATGTTTATGGTGGTTACCCATGTATTGGGCGTATCGGAATTTTAGAGTTTAACACTATATTCGTTAATTGGAGACTTTGGAAAGTCTCCAAATAAATTGGACCCATAGTTTCGGATGCGAATATTGTGAACATAGGGAACATGGGGAATATGGGGAACAATGGCAACACAATGTTTAGGAGATCCATATGTGACTACTATATATAGATATCTAAATATAGTAATTATTTAGTTGATAATCAAAACTACGCCAACACAATATTCCAATGACAAAAATTCACAATTATTTTGTATTTTCGATTTTGTAGTGAGAAAAATAACGAATCTATAAATAGCCATATGATTTTATATCTATAGACTCTTGGATGTGTATCCCAAACATAAAGGTCTTAGCCAATTGTGGGTGAATTGAACGGCACATCCCAAACGCAACAATATTAAAATAATTTGACAGTGGGTACAAGAAATTGCAAATTAGCATCTACAATATAATTATATAGTTTGGACTCCACATCCGTAAAAACAAACATATAAAAAATATTTGATAGCACATGGGAAGTTGGATTCCACATCCGTAAATCAATACAATCATGCAATATAATTGTAATCTATAACAACTGTAAAAACAAACATATAAAAAACATTTGATAGCCATGGGAAGTTGGATTCCACATCCGTAAATCAATACAATCATGCAATATAATTGTAATCTATAACAACCATAAAAACAAACATATAAAAAACATTTGATAGCGCATGGAAAGTTGGATTCCACATCCATAAATCAATACAATCATGCAATATAATTGTAATCCATAACATTGCTATAAAATGTGTCTAATATAGTATTCGACCCCCATGTCATATATTTCATGAAAAACCAAGACACATTTCAAATAACTTTGGTCCAAACCTACGTCAATATCACTCTCCATCTTCATCCTCAGCTTCATTTCCATTATCGACATCGTTTTCTGCAGCAGCAATACGTGCCAAGTTGTCTTTGGCAAAATCTATATGTTTTTGGGGGATGGTCATTGTCTCTGATTTGGAACCTTTGCGTGGTTTCCAAGCACAAAGTATGGTATTTGTATTTATGCAAATTGGTTCGTATGCTGAGTCCATTGTCCATTTGAAACTTTTTTTTGTGTCCCACCCTAAATATGTGCGGAGCACATTTTGATCTTTGGTGCTTGGACGGCAATATTCCACCTCAATTTGACGAAAATTTGGGCTAGTTGGAACAAAATTTGGTGATGACAATGCTTTTACCAACCAAATCGGTTTAGGGTGCTCCTCATCTCCCGGACGTACGAGGATCATATAACCTTCGTAGCAATCAACAGCCACACGAAATGATGGAGCCGGGCAATTACGAGCTGGGCCAACATAATGGTCGTCCGCAGCGAACTCTTCACGGATGTCCCCATTGTCGAAGAACATGGCCTCAGATTCCACGATTGTCACTCGGCTTTGTGGCCAAAAACCTTGTGTCAAACATGAATGTGTATCGACATCGGGTGCTAGCAATGCTGAGCGAATGCGATCCCAATACGCAATCAATGGTTCGTGGGTATTCCGAACACGCCTTGTGATGTCTTCCTCGCACAATTCTTTCCAATACTCGATGAATCCGGATATACCTTTGATAATTTCAAGTCCATTCCTCATGGGGTTGGGTGTGCAAGGCTTTGGCTCCCCATCAGGTAGCATACATTTGCCCTCTTCGTTTTGGCGCTATACGAGTATCCCTTCCTCTAGACCCCAATTCGGGGAAGTGCACAAAACTTTGAATTGCATGGCCGGCAGACCATCATCACGCATATAGAATCGGAATTGTTGAGCCTTGGTATGGCCCACTAAGCGGTCACCTCCTTTAAGAATGAATGGTTTGATAAACGATTTGAAATCGGATACTTCTTCAATCAAATGCGGGATGACTGGCACATTATCCAAATCCATGTATGATTTCATGAGAAGAGGAATTGTCAGAAAATCCTCCTCGTGCAACTTCATACTCCAACGTCCAAATGAAGCGTCAATGTCATCATGCGTGTGGCCAACCATAAAAAAAAACACAAACACTTCTTTGAAAATGCCCTTGGCTACGAGCAATGACCAAAAACAAAACACGTATCGACATTTGTTGTCTTTGGCACAATTGTCCAGTTGCACGTGTAGAATTGGAGGCAAAGGTTTAGCAAGAACGGGTTGTTCAAGTGGTTCTTGCAGTGAAGATAGACA
This sequence comes from Polytrichum commune, assembly GCA_950295325.1. Taxonomy (NCBI): domain Eukaryota; kingdom Viridiplantae; phylum Streptophyta; class Polytrichopsida; order Polytrichales; family Polytrichaceae; genus Polytrichum; species Polytrichum commune. The sequence goes on from OX485809.1 coordinate 32,774,597, forward strand.
AACTTCCTTCCCCTCTAGCACAACCTCATAAATCGGTGTTGTTCCACATCCAACAAAAAGAGCGCGGGAGGATGATGTTGGCGGACTTTCAAGATCTCGTAGAAGTTTTGCAAAAGACCCTACGGTATGATTGGCGTCGTCTGGATAGAAATCCAAGCCATAATGTGCATATTTGACGTCCATATGGCCATGTGCGATCATACCTGAATTAACACATACAAATGAGAGGTACATTCCAAAATCACCTATGAGAATGAGATTCAATTTTTCCGCAAGCACGCCAAGAAAATGAACAAACACTTACGGACGTGCATCCGTAACTCTTAACGATTAGTATGTGGGTGCGCCAAAAAATGTGAAACCCAACGAACCTGTGACAGATATTGGAAGCTTGAAATATCCATCTGTAGCCTTTATTTTCCGCGCATAACACGGGCACGCAGTCTTTGCATGGTCCATTTTGTCATGAATGATTGTCAAAACCTCATTCGGCCTCATTATCGATAATGCGCGATTCTTGTAGTAGTCTTGACGGTGTGCCTCCTGGTTGTTGACATGCTCAATGTATTTCCGTTGATGTCTATTGTGCGACTCAGTCCCTATTGGATGTGCATCTCGAAGGCCTTTATATTTCTCACAAGCAGAACACCTAGCAAACTTATCCCCAGTCCTCTTTGTAATGTACTTTGCAAATTGTTGACTCTTGATCACATTCAATTTTGACAACGAAATCGGCCCACATCCAGCCTTTTCGCCAACTTCATTAACATCCATAAGTATATTCTTCCATTTTGTCCCAGTAGGCAAAATCATCTAAACAACCTTTTCCCCCGACGGCAAAGTCCGCGTCTTGTGTGACATTGCATCCGCTAATGGCATAATGATGGTTGATAGTGTTGCAGCCGCTTGGAGTGTTGCCTCCCTGGGCTTTTTTGTGCCAGAGTTGCCATGGAACCGAGAACGCCGTCATTGCATCGAGTAGTTCCGGAACCTATAAAAATCTGCCTTTGAAACTGCATGTATAATGTACCATGCCTTGCAACATACCTCTACATTTTCCAAGGTCACAACCTTACGACCTTCGGCATCAAAGTGCACGTTGCGATGAACTTCAAGTTTCTTTGCAGATCGCATACGAAAGTCCGCAAGCCACATCTCTTGTCTCAAAGATTTGATTTTGTCACGGGAAAATAGTTGGCAACACCTCTTTGCACAACAATATTTTGTTGCTACGGACCTAATAGATGTGTCTCCCAATGTTTGATCTCGATGACGTTGCGTGGGTTCACGAGACACGCGAACGGAATCATACTTACGCCGACCTTTTCTAGGACGCATCGTGGCGAACAAAGTTTTTTGTATTTCCTCAAAACGACGGGCACGATTCCACAAGCTGACACCATCATGAAGAACACTTCGCAACGGCCATCGACGAAGAGAAAATCTCCAACCAGGAGGCACTTCCAATGGATGTTTGGAATTCAAAATGCACACCCCAACATCTTCCTCCCCAAGGGGATTTGCATCAATACAGTTTGTAGGATTTGAGTTCCTACAAACACCATCGGCCACGGGGACGCCACATCCATTGACTAGGACAACATCAAGATCAATCCATTGTTCCCGCGAATAACCCTCACATGGTGGAAGGAATTCATCCTCTGCATTGGCAACACCAATTGTAGTTTCCTGTTCCACGACATCTTCAAATTTGCTAGCATAGCTTGACGCTTCCGAAGAGAACTCAAATGCACTATCATTGATGTTGGAATCCATGGCCACTACAAGTGATCCAAACGAAGAGTATGTTAAAATATCCCATTCAATAAATGATATGGATAGGCCTAACGCTTATTGTCAATGAAACACAATGTGAACAATAATGGATTTCATGGCCTGAAAACAAAGGGTTTAGGGTATACGAACGCGCGTTCGTATACCTCCATGTAACAACATTATCAGTGCAAGCACACGCGCATACAAATACATTTATTTGTTCATAGTCTACGGAAAGGTCCAGACAACGCGCATCTGTAAATCTCTTCGTGATCAAAGAGGTCATTATCATGCGCAAATATTTCCGCAAACTATACAACATAGGAATACGGACGCGCGTCCGAAAACATCCAAATGTCAAAAGCCAGTGTTGTCCAAGACACACAGAGGTTTAGGGACCCAAGAGGTCCAGGTGCCACGGACATGTTTATCCAAGCATGACGACTATGAGTTTGAAGAGGTTAACATACGCGCTTCCTAGTGTGTTTTATGAATGTCAAAATATTATACTATGAGACATAGGGTGATGTAAGTTTAGGGTTTAGGGATCTTATGCCTCCATTGACCGTACAGTCTCAATGTAATATTCTACATGGCACAAAACTATGGCACCAGAGGTTTGCAGGTTACGGACGCGCGTCCGTAAACCTATCTGGACCTCAGTACGAGCACAAAGACAATGCTCAAGGCAACAAAGGAACAATGCGCCCGGAGGTTTAAGGTTTATGGACGCGCGTCCGTAAATTTACAGTCTCGATTGCATACTCTAAATGGAAAGTGGTAATGATCCCAGTTCAGGTGCAATACCGAACTATGTCACCACAAGGTACGCAGGTTTGCGGACGCGTGTCCGTAAACCTCAACGTACATGAGTACTAGCTCAAGTACAGTTCTCAGAGCAATAGATAATCAATTAACCAAAAGGTTGAAGGTTTACGGACGCGCGTCCGTAAATTTACAGTCTCGATTGCATACTCTAAAAGGCAAGTGGTAATGATCCCAGTTCAGGTGCAACACCGAACTATGGCACCACAAGGTACGAAGGTTTACGGACGCGCGTCCGTAAACCTCAATGTACATGAGTACTAGATCAAGTACAGTTCTCAGAGCAATAGATAATCAATTAACCAAGAGGTTTAAGGTTTACGGACGCGCGTCCGTAAACCTCCGTGATTTGCGGCGCCATAATAGGAACCTTACACCATGAACAATACCTGCCATAAATAATAATCAATCACACTACAAGGATCCAGATAGTGCAACCCACATAAAAATTGCCTCCACTAATGGGTTTAGGGCTTGGAATTTAGTGTTTAGGGTATAAAAGGTCCATTGCAATAGGATCTGTACCTGCACGAAATAAACATCCAGCACACTACAAGGGTCCAAGCAGCGCAACCCACATCTGAGATGCAAAAAGAGTCCCGAAGTGGGGGGGTGTCCCCTTAAGTATTCATCGTTTTCCCTTGGATCCGTTTTCCAACATAGGATACTCGCCACCAACTACGTCCTATAAATAAAAACCTAACATTACTACATTCCGAGTGCCAGCCTTACAATGGAATGTGTATTCATAGTGGACAACATGCATAGACCATGAGTCCACATAATGACAAAGCAAAAGACATCTATGTATTTATGGTGGACAACAAAGCAAATTGGCTAATAATATATGAACATTGAACATTGTTGAGGTGTGGTTTATAATATTGAAGTACCTAATATTGAGAGGTCATTGTAGAATTAGTAGACAGAACATTATAGTATCGTGTAAAAAATAAACCACAACAACAACAATAGTGCATGGAGTATAAAAATACATGTCATTCAAAATTAAACTAGCATCCATTTTATTGTTTTGCATATAATGTAATGATATTCACTCCAATATCCTGTTATCTCCTCTCATCTTACATTTAATATCGTAATTACATTGGCCACCACCCTAACATTTAACCCGTTTAATTTACCCACCTTTACACACCTATACATAATTGTATTAATACATACACAAACTTTGAGGACATCTAAAGTAGCACATGAAAGTAGCACATCTATTGTCATAGGTACTATGGGTTGCATTAAAATCAATATTGTCAATTTCCTCTCTTAACCTTAGGGCCCCCTTCAATACATCAACATTTATTTCAAAAAAACTAATACTAGCCTTCTTCATGTACTATACGTGAGAAAAAAACATTTTTTAGTACCCCATGTACATTATCTATAGTAATGACTCAAACAATAGCAATTGTTGTTCAAAGTAACATTATAGAGAGAAGGGGAGGGTAGGGTATCCAAATATTATTAAGGCAAGCAATATTAAGTTGGTGACAGAAGGGGGATACTCTCATTAGTTCATACGTGATACCCTAAACCCTAAACCCTATAACCGCCCAACCATAAACAAACACGAGGACATAGTGCAAGCACGGTTAACTGAATAACTTCCAATACATGTCAAGGCTTAAGTGGAAGTAATTCAAAACTATATGACTACCTCTAAATTTTGTAAAATAAAACCATAAACATTTCAAAAGTGAAGCAAATTTATGGGTAACCTTGCCTTTCATTATTTTAAATCTTTCTTTGGCTGGGTAAAATCTACCCCTTAGAGGCAAGTACAAGATTTAGAGGGGACTTGTTATCCTTTCATGTGAGCTAAACATAGCATTATTCAAATCCATAACAATGTTTTGTGGGATTGATAGTATTTTATAAAATATTCCTTGATATTCCCATATTAAGAGTGAATGTGGGAATATCAAGGAATGTTTTGTGGGATACTATCAATCCCACAAAACAATGTTATGGATATGAATAATGTTATGAATGGCAAAATCCACCCTACATTGTTACGATGTCGTTGTTAAATTGTCCAAACATTACATCACATGTATCCATTAATTTTATGTTCTAAACCATATTTTACCATTGGCAATAGGCCCCTGTACTTTTGATGAAAGGTTTTGAAGATCATATATTGGTATTCTATAATCGAGTACTTAACACAACTCACCACCGAAACAAAACTCCAGTATAAACAAGTTGGCTACTACTTATAAGCGATAATACAAGCTCAAGCCTAGGCGTGGATGAATCCCGAATGTTGTGTAATGTACAAGAGGGATCTAAATTCAACAGATACCCATGCGCTTTGTTTTAATACAAGCTTAGACCTATGTGTGGAGGGATTGAATTAATCTGTAAATGTTGCTTAAGATATTATAAGCATATGAATTCAACCCATATCTCGATGTTTGGGTTTTGTTAATTGCGTTTGAACTATGCTTAAATTTAAATATCATGCATAATGATACTCGCATCAAAGCATCCAAAGTGTCCAACTTCAATGAAGTTTGCAAGTGGATGATAGTATAATGTTTCTCAAAATGCCTTATCTTTTTTATTATTGAGGATATTTAAATGTTGACAATGACATAATATACAATGAACAGTTATAACATTCCATAATTCTAAATATTAAGCGATACTACTTACAATATTTAGTGTACTAATAATTTAAAGCCCGCTTACCTTTATATTACAACAACTCCACAAAGAAAATCTTACAATAATTGAGTTACTCAACCTCACATCCTATAATTTCAATACTTCTACGTTTCCTAGAATAATGAATTCTTTCAGAGCTCGTATGAATATTTCACTCATTAATATCAAAAGTGAAGATTCTCATGTTCATGAAATGTTCATATAGGTCCCCGCAATTATGTTGACTATTGAACCGTGATGGTTACCATACTTTTAAAAGACTATTTTGGTATCATTTAGGTGTCACAATTAAGTTTTATTGAAACAAACACATGATTATTTCACTTTATGTAGTGGTAACATTGACAATTAGATTATCAATTAGGGATATAAACTTAAAAAATCTCTATGTATCAATACATGCAATGTTGACAACCACTCGCCTCACTCTAATTACCCAAACAACAATCCGGCAGTGAGTAGGCCATTTACTTACCAAAACCGGGGGCACTTGGGTATAGTCCATACCCTTGCATTTAATTTTATAAAATTAGTGTAACTTGAAATTTACAATGTAGTCAACATTAATCAAAATTGTTGACATTCTTAGATTAATTATGATTTTGAATTAAGTTGTCCTGCTATAGCCTTTTACCCAATCTTGGCCAAAGTAATCAGAAAATTCATGAATTGCGTCAATAAGCTAAACCACATATTGACAATTATCACATGAGAAATCCCTCCTTTGTAACAATTCAATTCTTCTATGAGGCAAACCCTAAACCATGTAAACGCATGTTATTTTTGCAAATCTATTAACGCAAAAATAATGAACTATGTGCTTTTACTTAACTTCATTCTAGACTATTGTTATCTTAATTCTAGTCAATATGTACTAATGATGGCCCATGACACGTTTGGGAACACAAAAAAGTCGTATTATTGAGGTGTCGTCTTCTCATTAATATTACAAATGGTGTAAAGTTGTCATATTATCGAGGGACAACAAAAACATAAGTAATATGAGCTTTAAATACATATACAATGAGTTTAAGTAATATAGATGGTATGAAATAATAACTTATAACTCCAAACAAATATAAATGTTTCAAGACCTCTTGAAATAAGAGTATAAAGACCTCTAGTGTTGCCTACCCAAGTTAGCAATTGTCATCTTATCTAAATTCCCTACTAACTTTTGAATATTAATAAATTCATTAACACCAAAATAGAAAGAGTTCTCTAATAAGAAACTAGACAACAATGATGCATGACGTTTAACAACATACTAAGCAGGAGGCCACTCTAATCCTAACCATGCCCATTTTGCACTAGTAACCCTAATTCTCATTAAGTTCCCAATGGTAAGTGAAGCTCCCAAGTAGTTCCCAAGTGAAAATGAAAGTATTTTAGATGTACATAACGTGGATGAAAGGAATTTTAACATTAACTACCTCTTTAATATAATGAAACGGAGATTCTTAATGTCACAGTATCAAGTGTCGTAGTCGTATAGAAGAGGGAGTTTGAACTAAAAAGTTTGGTCGTGCAAAATTGTGTCGTAATATCGAGGGTGTTGTATAAACGAGTGTCGTATCAACGAGGTTGGGCTGTAATGTCAAATATTTTGTAGCTAATAATATGTCTTGGATTGGGCACATGGCCGAGCTTTGTTGTCCCACACTGACATCTAATTTTAGTCTATGGGGAGGCCGGGGAGCCAGGCGAGCAGCTGTACAACCCAACCTCGGGGAGTTCACTAGACATGTATATATGTATACACGTGCGTGACAAGGGTATTTATTCAAGGGGTATTTAATTATCCATCCTTAATTTTTTGTACCGTATTATTATATAATTTGCTGATTTCTTGTTTTTTAAATGACCCTATAATTATTTTTAAATTTGACGAAGCTCTAATTTTAAGCTAGGTATGTTCATTATAATTATTTGATTTTGCTCCAAAGGGTTTAAGAGCATTCAAAGTACTAAGTCACCAAAATCCAAAGCACAGCAAGGTTTTACATTAAGTGTGTTCATAAACAGTTTCAAACAACAAAATCAGCCCATGTTCCTCAATCAAGTTACACGCACAATTAAACACAACGGTACTGAGTGTAAAAAAAACAATTAAAACACCAACAACAAAGCAAGCAAAAATAGGGTCCATGCAATAATGTAAAAGGGTATAGAGTTAATACTACAACATCTTGCTTGAAGCAGACAGACACAAGACCAACCAAAACTCCTCTAATTTATCTTGAGAAATTGTTTCTAGCATTTAAAAATACTAGCAAAATTGTTCATAGCAAATGAAAGATGTCATGTTCATCTTGCAAACAATACCTAGCTTTTAAGAACACTAGTATATAATCAACAAATAATGCATGCCTTTAATCCTAAACCCAGGAATCCGTCATCCGCCCTCATCAATCTTTCATCCCATTTTTTCAACTGAATCGACGTAGTTTTCATCCAAAATCTTCCCGCCTCTGAACACAAAGGACACCCTATTTCAAAAAAAACCTAGGATCCTTAAATCCTACGGTATATTTTTACAAATATGAGTTATTTGTATCAAGCCTATATTATTTATAATACAAATTTTATCATACATACTCACCTATATTACTTCTAAGAAAATTCTAAGTTTTTCCTCTTGTGAATATAAATTACCCTATATTTTCCTGCACGTTGTTTTCTAATATTATCGCAGTGAACTCCCCGAGAACCCAACAGAAAAGTGGTTGTCGCCAAGGCAAGTCATTGTGCAAGCTACAAAATACAGTGTAAACACATTTTACATTTACCCAATGACAAGGTTGGCCTCAAGGAACCATTAGTTGAGAGCAACACTCATAAAAAACTTGCATTGTTTGGTGGTAAGGTAAGAGGGTTTTTAAAAAACACTTTTCTATTTGCACCCACTTCTTGTAGGATATGAAAAAAGTGGAAAACGTCATTAGTGCGATATGATTAGCAAATCCATTTCGTGCCTATAACAACTTTCTTCATGAAATTCAAAGTTTGTTTAAATATCTCATCCATTGTCGAAATAAATATTCTCTCATCAGTTATCAAAAGATGATACAGGTCTACGCAATTATGTTTGACTATTGCGTCTAGATGGTTAACAATTTTTGAGCATGTACTCCAATCTCTTCTCAACACACACAAACCACAGTGGCTAGGCGAATAGGGTTATGCCACGTGTGGTGAACGTGTGGCGTTTGGGCGCGGGGTGATGCGACGTTTGGGGTCGGGGCGATTGGAGGCCCTCGTTCCTCATTAGGGTTTTAGGGTTTTTAGGAGCTCATTTTCGCCCTCCTCGTTTTCGTTTCTCTTCGCTCTTGTTGTTCTCTTTGTGGTGTTGCTCTTGCTGCTCTATTTGTGTTGTTGCTCTTGCTGGTGTTCATGCTCTCTTCGTTCCTGCTACTTTGTGCTCTTGCTGGGATTCACGTGTGGAGAAAACCTCAACCCATTTACATTCTAGAGAGCATACCACACCTTCCAGTGATAGATAGCGATGAGTGTTTATCTTCTTTTCTTTCTTGCTTGATCTAAATATTTTAGGTTGGTTTCAAGTTGCTCCTTGTTGAAGCTGGATTACATTAACAGTTGGACTGATTTATTGCAGGGAATATATTTACTTGTGTATGGTTTCTTTAGGCTACCCCATGATTTGCCAAAAGTTATTTGGCGCTATCCTTTGATGTACATAGGTTTCCACATATTTGCTCTTCAGGTAAGCTTGTGTTCGCATACTTTTTGTTGCTCTTGCTGCTCTTGCTGATGTTCATGCTGTGATGAACATGCTGGTCTTTTTGTTGCTTTTGCTGGTCTTGCTGGTGTAGAATGACATTGCAATTGCATTCTCCTTTGTCATTCTCATTCTCCTTTGTCATTCTCACTTTGTCATTCTCATTGTTCAATTTCATTGTTTTGGGGATCTTGAAGGCCTTGTTCATTTCTCTTCCTATTGAAATCTTTGCCTCTTCCAAGATCTAAGAAATCACATGTTTTGTTTTGAAAGGACACTTCAATGTGATGTCCATGTTCAATCCAGTTTAATGTTTGTAGTAGGGTTTTTTTTCTGGTTTTGATGCAATTTAGGAATACCATTGCATTACTCGAGGTTTCTAACCTCAATTATATTGTTGATTTGCAGTCGGTTTTACCTGCAGCACGAGCAGGAGTTGTAGTTTAGGAGCAGGAGCAAACATTCTACAAAGGTAACATTTCTATAACATTGCAATTGCATTTTGTATGATTGCACTCTTTGGTTGTTGTGGTTTAGGGCTTAAGGTTAGCTTCAAAGCATGTGAGCTCCAACAACCTTGAGAGCAAGTGAGATTCCACATTCAAGCAATTCTGAATTTGTTTGGTACTTTGCATATCGCCAGACTCTAAGAATCATTTAGTTTTGGACATGTCAGTGTTCTGAAAGGGTATAATTTTCTCAATTTTGCAGTGCAGAGGTTGCTATTGCAGTGCTGTGCCATATTGCATTCTTTGGAGAGCAATACCATATTAGAAGACAAGGTAAAATCCCGAAAAATGCGGGTCATTAATGAAAATAACCTATTCCGCAAATGCTCCAGAATGTTTAATTTACAGTAACCAATAAACCCCTTAAAGTTTACGGACGCGCGTCCGTAAACTTTATGGACCATGTGTGGGTGAGAAAGAAGACCATCACACAATATATATATGCGGAGTTTACAGACGCGCGTTCGTAAACTTTACGGACCTTGTGTGGGTGAGAAAGAAAAACCTCACACAATATATATGCGGAGTTTACGGACGCGCGTCCGTAACTTCTACAGAATTGTAAATAGAATAAATTTTTCCTGAATAAAATATTTGCAAAGTTTACGGACACGCGTCCGTAAACTTACAAAAATAAGTAATAATCCACTGAATAATATATGTGAGTAGTTTACGGACGCACGTCCGTAACATCAAAAGAATTGTAAGTAGCATAAACTTTTCCTGAATAAAATATTTGAAAAGTTTACGGACGCGCGTCCGTAAACTAGGCAAAATAAGTAATAATCCACTGAATAATATATGTCGAGGTTACGGACGCGCGTCCGTAACATGTAGAGAATAGTCAATAGTATAAAATGATTGCAAACTTTACAGATTCACGTTCCTAAACTAGGCATATATGACAGAACTAATTCTGTATAATATATGTGCAGAGTTTACGGACGCACGTCCGTAAACTAGACATATATAAGTAAGCACATCATTTTCTATCATATATGTACAAAGGTCACGGACGCGCATATAATGTACGCGATTGAGCATATAATGTACGCGATTTGCGTATTCACTATAACATTCTTTAAAAGATATAATTGATAGAATATGCAAAACTTTACGAACGCGCGTTCGTAAAGTTAGATCTACATCCATTGACCATAATTCGAACATGTTGTGTATGTGACCATTTGCAGATGGCATCTAAAAATAGACACGCAATTGAGATGTTCGCAGAGGCTCTCATTCCTCCGCTGCCAGAAGATATCAAAGACATCAGCCCCAACGACCACTACAAGCCACAAGATGAAATTGTAGATAATTGGACAGTACTGGTAGAGAAGGACGAGAAAGAAATATTTGTGCTTAGATTTGCATATCAAATTAAGTCGGACATAGATGAAACCGAGAAGTGGATAAAGCTTAAATCCTGGACAGTAGAGTGTGCAGTGGCCCAAGGGGATTATGTAGTTATTGACCTTGAGAAGAAAGAAAATCGGGTCACATTCATTTTGCATGAATCCTACCATCCCTTCAACAAAAATGAGTGTGAAAATGCTAGTACAGATGCGGCTTGCTTCAATCTCCAGACGAAGTTCCAAGGCTATGCATGCAATGCACCTTGGACGGGTAAGCGGCTTGGACGACTCTTGAACAATGTTACAAGAGTGAATGGGGCGTTGCTAGAGGCCAGAAAGGGGAAGGAGAAGAAGAAACAAGTCGTTTCTGAACGACCCAAACGTGTGCCCAAACCTGTGCCAGAAACCTCAAGGCCCTCGCAGAGTGGTGCATCAAGAGGGAGCAGACAGACGAGTAAACGCTCTTACTCGCAGATGGAGTCATCTGGGCTAACAGAGGGTCCGGATGTCAGCTTCACACTAACTGTCGCTCCTCTCCTAAAAAAGGGTCAACGCCCTGACGCCGAACTCTCCACAAAGATCTTCCAAGAATTTGATGAGAAGACAAAGGGTTGTTTCCAAAATTGGGAACATAGCATATTTTTAGTGTTTTCCTTCCTACAAATGTGAAAGCCACATCCTTAAATAGTCTCAAAATCAACAAAAAGTCTCCAATTACCGAATATAGTGTTGTTTGTGTGATTTGGGCACATGTGGTCCCGGAGTTTTTCTAAAATTGGTTTATGATGGTTGTTGTTTGGGTTTTGTTTTTTTGGCTTTTTTTGGGGGAGGATTGTGACATATCTTTGGGTTAGCCATAAAACTTCGGTGGGGTCGTGTATGGGTATTGTTGAGTGGGTTTGTGGTGTTTGTTTGATGAGTGTCTGTAGGAGGTGGGGGGGGGGTCCCTTTGTGTTGTTGTGGTTCATTGTTTTGAAGTCTTTGTAATATGGTGAGGCATCTTGGGTCAAGATGTTTGGAGAGTTGTTCATTGCGTTATTGGGGTATCGGGTTGATAGCTATTATGAAGGCATATATTTGGTAGTGTGGGGGTATCTGGATAGAAGGAGACTATGTTTGTGAAGGTGTGGTAGGGTTGGATGCTGGTTGGTTGGGGTGGGTTGAGCCAAATATGGGGCAAAAAGTTCTTCTAGGTGTTGGTATTGGGGCTTTAGGTTTAAGGTGTTTGCTATGAAGTATTGTTTTTGTCGCTTTGAGTAGCTTTTGGGAGGTTGTTGAGGGTTTGTGTGGTTGGGCCAAGGTTGGGTTGTATGTCACCGCCAAGTAGTATGAGAGTTTGGAGGTCCGTGGTGTATGAGGTGGCTTTGTTCGTGTGCTTGGGATGTGGGCGTTTTATCGTGTAAAAAGTGATTGAGGCGGTGCTTGTGTGATGTATGTGGCCTTTGCCTATATGATATATTTGTGGCGGAAGTGGGGGGTAAAGTAATAGGGGTGTTTGTGGGGGTAGGAGGGGGGAGGGAAGTTTATCCGTGTTGTGGGGGTTCAGTGTTGCATTTTGTGTGAGGGTTGGTTCCACGCATTTTTGGTTTTTACTTAAGGGGTAATTTAGTGTGAGACGTTTGAAGTGTGTGTGTGTGTGTGTGTGTGTGTGTGTTTTTTTTTTTTTTTTTTTTTTTTGTATTCTTTTGGGAGGTTATGAGAGATTTGTGTGAGTGGTCCGGGGTTGGGTTGTATATCACTGCTTAGGAGTATGAGTGCTTGGGGGTTGGTGATGTATGTGGTTATTTTATGTATGTTCAGGTGTCTATGGTGGGGGTGCTTTATTATGTAGAAGGTGATGAGGGTTATAGTGGTTTGATGTGCATGTATGGGTATTTGGTGTTGTCTTTGTGGTTGGTGTGGATGGTGGGGTAGTATGGGTATGTATGGTGTTAGAATATGTGTGGGGGATGCAATGGTGATCTTAATATGTTTGTATGTTGTGGGATGGATGTTGGGTGTGTTGTTTGTGGGGTTTTGGTGTAAGTTTGGTTATGGGGGGTGTGGGGGGAGTGATGGAGGGGGTGTGTTTGGTTGATGGGGGGGGGGGGGGGGGAGGTAGTTTAGCCACATTATGAGTGTGAGGCCTAGTGTTGTTAGTTTGCTTAGGTGGTATTGCGGTTTTGGACGGTGCTTTGATGGTGTGTTTTAGTGTTGGATTTTTGTGGGGTTGTGTGGGTATAATTGGTGGTAGTTAGTGTGAGTGTGTTTGAAGGACAAATAAAATAGCCAAAGCGTGAGTTTGTACTATTTATTATAAGAACAGTAGAGAAAACAACATACAATATATGTGGACCATTGAAGGAAAACTAGTTGGTGACTATCCATTAAATGTGGTAGGTCCTTGATGGTGCATTGGTGGGTTGCCATGGAAGCCTGGGGGTGCTTGAAGTGGGAGCGGTGGGGCAGTTGTGTTGGGTCCTTGTGGCATTGGGGGTGGGATGGACCTTTGGAGGATTTCCGGTGCGGCAACGGAGATGCCATTAACTATCTTTGCATGCGAAAATTAGATCGTTGGAATTCATGGGCAATCATCTTGAATATGGTTTGGAGGTGGGTGGTGTGGTGGACGATTGTGGCCGTGGTTGTTTCGAGTCTTCGGTCGGTGTGAGTGTTGATTGTTGTAGTGAGGGTGCCGATTTTTTCATTGAATTTGTCTTCGAGGTCTTTCATGAATTTGGAAAGGTGTTTTTCGGTGACGAGCGGGTTGGAGTTGGTGGCGTTATTCATTCTTGGACCTTGTCCGCTATTGTGTCTCTTACGGGTGCGTGTACGAGGCGGATTGCCGTGTTGTTGGGGTCTGTGCCATCTATGCTCCTTCAGTGTGGTATAAAGTCTATGCGTCTCCCGAGTATGTATGTTGACTTGTGTAGCCATTCAGTGTATACTGCAGCATTGAGGCATTGGATGTGGCTCCATCCCGCTTGTTTGTCGGTGTGGGGATGGTTGTTGGCACCGAAGCGTACTCCTACTATGTTGTCCGAGCCAAAAACTTGTTTAATGACAAGTATGATGGAAGTTTGAGTTCCGCATTGTGGGAGGTTGTTGGCGACGAGGGTTGTACTAATATGGAGTTTTGATGGGTTGCTGGTGCTATGGTCCCGGGTGATGCTTACTTGGAGTTTTTCGTGGTTAAAGGTAAAGCCGTTCTTGAGTACTAGGTCACGTGCTTATTCCGTGATGAGGGTTATAAATGCGAAGTTCTTGTATAGTTCCGGTTTGGTGAGGCCCATAACTCATATTGTTTCTTGGTGTAGTAGTTCTCTCATACAAGGGCCTCGAAGATGTTTTGTGCATGTTCGTGACGGAGGGATTCACCCTTAAGGTGTAGCCGGAGGTTGCGGATTTTGGTGATAAACTCACATCCTTTCTCGATCTTGTCGATGACCAACTATTCATCTTCCATCTCCATGACGAATGTTTGGCTACTAGGGAGGAGTGCGAGTCTGTCGCGTTGTGGGTGTTGGATGTGTACCTTGATGAATCCCGCGCAATTTTTGATGACGGCATTGAGGCCAATGCCAAGTGGGTTTAAATATATCGTACCGAGGGGGATGTCCATTTGCCGAAGTCTCTCTAGGCAAGCTCCCTTTGCCTCTTGTCTACTAATGCTTTGGAAGCCTTGTTCGAAACAGATGGTGATGTGGAACCTTCAGATAGTCCGGTTGTGGGATCAACCTTTTCTTGACTCGGGACTTGGGTGAAGTGTAGGTGGTTGCCAGGGACCGCATCCGGCCTTTCACTTGGATAGAACATTTGTGGAACTTGCAGGAATGCTTTCCGGAGAGTCTTGAAGTCAATAATTTCTCTTGAGGGGGTCTCGATCCTTGCGAAGTCCTCATTGGAGCGGTGTTCTTGTATGATATCCTTGCATTTTTTGTGACGCTACAACTTCATGGATTGGGAAGCCTAACCACATTTGTGAGATTATATCTATCATTAGGATTGCTTCTTTGGTCTTCATGTTTGGAAATTTGTGCGAGTTGGAGTTGGCCATGAGTTTTCATGCTTCACTTGTCCTTCTCTTAGCACTATGGTTGTCGGTGGTGATCGCATTCTTTGGACTTTTGTGCAATATTGTTGTGGGTGTCAATTCGGCCAAATTGATGGCGTCTAGTCGGGATGTGATGGCTTGGTTAGGGGCGGCGGTGAAGTCCTCATTTGATATTGAAAGTTGGAGGGAACTTCCTCCCATGCTTGGGGGAAACATCCTCCAAATGCATATTAATGTCAAAGTCATGGGAGATGGGGCCTTTCCCTTCATAAGTGATGGTTGTCGTCCCTCCTCCTTCTCCCGCTCCTTGTCTTGGTCTCCGCCCCTCGCTTATCCCCGGCCCCAACAGTGTCGCCTTGCTCACAACCGTTCCTGGTCCTGTCCCCGATCCCTCCCTCGCCGCCTCCTCGCCTGTGCTCGCTGCCGCCTCTTCGCCTGTCTGTTTATGTTGCATGTATGTGCTCGACTCTGTCTCATTTTTGAGCGGCCAAGGCTGCTCCTCTTCATGCCTGGTGTTTGTGACCGCTCCTAATTTTGACACCTGCATTCTTGGCTCCTCTAGTCCTATCTTTGAGATCTATTTAAAGTCTAGGGACTCCTACTACTGGTGACTTGTGAGCTTGCTTTGTGGGGATCTTCATTATCGGAAGCCATGGTGGTTCTAGTTGAGATGTTGGAGAGTTGAATGAGGATCTGGGTGGGGTGTTGGAGTATTTGAAGGTGAGGTTGTGGATTTTTATTTATTTTTTGGTTTATTTGGTGGTGTTTTGGAGTGGTTGAGTGTGTGTGTGGAGGGTGCTGATCTTAGGGTTTGAGGGCTCGGGGGTTTAGGCTTTGTCGTGATTTGTGGGTTTCGACAGTTGGTTGTGTGTCTTATGCATAGATCTACATGAGTTTCGGGGTTTTGGCGTTGTGCACCTTGGATTGGTTAAGATTTGTGGTAGATTGGGGTGAGTGGAGTGGTGGTTTTCTTGTTTTAGGGAGTGTAGGTGTCAAAGTTGGTGGTTTGGATCCGACGTGATTCGGCATGTTTTGAGGTTTTTTCTAGCATTTTGTGTGGTTTTTAATGTGGGTGCGGCGTGGAGCTTGGTTGCACTTTGCCATGTGGAGGGGTGTGGATCGGCGGCCACATGTTTTTGGATGTAAGTTTATAGATAGTTTGTGTTTGATTTTTTTTTTTTTTTTTTTTTTAATAAAATTTATGGGAGTGTTTGCTAGTTGGTGGGTGCAAGTGGTTTTGCTTACCTTTGTGTGTGTGGTGTTGTGGTGTGTGGGTGGCAATGGCGGTTTTATTGGGCGTAGGGCACATTTCGATCTTGAAGGTGGCTTTTGGTGGAGATATGTTGTGATTAGAGAGTGGTAGTTTGTTGGTTGGGTTGTCTTTGATGAGTGGTAGCTTGGTGGATATCTTATTGGGGTTGGTGTTGGGTGGCAACATCTTAGTGGGGAGATTGTGGGTGTTGGAGGGGGAGAGCTTGGGTAGATTGTGGAGGTTAGTATTGATGGATGAGCATTGTGGTGTGTGTGATCACACAAGGCAATGGTGCTTATGAGCACCCATATTATGAATAAGGGTGAAACCCTATTGTTAGTGGTATGTATTGGTGTTGGTGTTGGTGTTCTTTTTCCTCTTTCTTCTCCTAGATCTGACTCCGAGCTTCTACTTCTCGCATCGGTGCTCATTTGTTGTGGCTGGCCTGTGCGATGTCGTTGCTTGGGTGCCTTGTTTTGTTTGGTGTTGGCTACTGTCGTTGCTTCAATGTTCTGCTTCTATTGTGCCAATTCGGGATCTCTATTGGGTATTGGTGGTCTGCTGCCCTCGGCCCTGCCGATACTGGTGGTTAGATCTGTCTGAGTGCTTGCCATATCTGTTGTCTTCCTCGTAGTGCCTTAGTAAGTACTGCTTCCTAGATCTTGAATTCAGATTTGCTAGCCAACTTGAACTAGTTGTGTGTTCCATATCATTGCCCTTCATTGGCGCTTCAGCGACTCCTGTGTCCTAGTGTGCCATGTAGAAACCACATGCCATTGTACCCTTACACAACACTTGATATTGTCAAGGAAAAATCAAAATTTGTACTCAACATTGTTAGTGAAGCGGAACTCCTTTAATTCCTTGTACGTGGGTAGCAATCGTGCAATGTGCCAATGGGAAGATTTTGATGATGAAAATATAGTACCAATGTAGTTTATGGTTGTTTGATTTTGTTGCTAAAAAACTATGTAGCATTGAACGGGGAGAACTAACCGCTAAATAAAGATGAATTGGTTGAGTTTGAGAAATAACTGGTTGAAGTTCAAGACTTAAGAATAGTTACCCATCATTTTAGAGGAGTCTATAAAATATACCTCAAATTGATACAAGAAAACTGAAAGATCGCGACATTTAGAAACCGGTTGGACTTGGAAACACTAGGATCTTTGACCGATTATGTCAAAAAATCTCCCCGGACGCTGCTATATAACTGGTCTAAGTTTGTTTTACACTATGAAGCGTGACCAAGGTTTATAAAGTGTAAGCCATATTTTTCTTGGAATTCCGACCATCATCATGATAAAGATGATGAATTATTATTTTTGGCGGTCAACCGGTCACATGTGCAAAACTACCCTAAGATATGCGGGCATGTGTATGGTCACTCTTCTTAATGGGACATTTGTAATTAATGAGTGGTATTTCAAGGTTTGTAAGGTAAAAACCTGTCATTCGATTGCTTTGTTAATAAGACACATGGGGTTTGATTCCATAGTGACCCATGCACGTCATATAGGTTTTGCAATGATAATTCCACCCCCTTGGCTTCACACCCAACCCCATCCTCGAAGTACAAGTCATAGAGTTCACATACTGCAATGATAAATTCCCCCAAGAAGCCACCACACAAAACTCCAAAAACATAACACCCTCCTACCGCTACTAACCCAACAAGACTGGACGGTTCTACCCCCCTCCCCCCCCCAATCATCACAACATGAATACATGGTACCATCCATACCAATACCATAAAGAACCTCCTTAATCTCGAACATTCTCACAAAATCTCCATCAAATACCTAACACATGTCATTTTAAACAAAAGGAAACGAGAAAAGAACAAACCCCGATCCCTTTGAACTAACTGCATTTTCTCAAAATACCCATATGACTCTAAAGAAACATATAATTAAACAAACATAATAACTAATAAAAGTACAAAAATAGAGGTCCGCCTATTGAATATAGGCACCAAACCACCCTTGCCGGGGGGGGGGGGGCATTGGCGGTATTTTAGGAACGACGTGTGATAAAATACATGGTATTTAATATTCATTCGAGGTAAAATTTTGAAATTTTCTATTTAAAATATAGGGATTAGTTAATGTTGGAAACCTCTTATTAAAAAAATACCATGCAATATAACATTTGATATATAAATAAATAAATAAATATTATAACCTTGAATAAGGGTATCCTAAGTTGAATACTATGTAGGCTCAAATGGGATGAATGAAAATATCTTTTATCTAGTCTAATTCTGTAGATGAATTATGGTTTTAGGGTTTTGGGTGAGCCAAGGGGGTCGGTTGTCTCAACAGTGGTCCAACAATCCCATTGTGAGAATGCCAATTCACAATGCACCCCCCCCCCCGGCTAGAATTGAAGGCTATCAAAAATTTCTAAGAAAAATGAGGTATTCAATATTGAATGCATTTTAAATTTCTAATTACCAATAGTGTATTAAAATTTTAAGCTTAGTATATTTTTCTACTTTAAGGACTCCTAATATTCTAATTCCCAAAGATAATAACCCCCTTTAAAATAAGTGGTTATCGCAGGTGTCTCCAAACATTTACTATGAGTGCCCCCCCCACCTCATGGCCATGTACAAGGGATGGCGAATGAACATTGTGTGTCAATGCAAGCACATTGATTTTCTTTTTTCTTTTTAATAATATGAGGTTTTTTTGATACATGTAGGATACAAGTATAATTTGAGGATGCTTCTGTTAATGTAAAACTATTCGGGTTTATGTCCTATTCAAGAATCTCCAGAGTGCATAACATTATCAAGTTGTGTGTGTTTATTCATGTGAGCCCTGAGAATATAACCATGGGATGCCCTAACCTAGTGCAAGGAGACTCAAATAAAGCTTAGATAGGTTGGGCATCCCATGGTTATATTCTCAGGGTCCACATGAATGAACACACACTACTTAAAAATATTATGTAAGGTGATATTACCCTAATTTGAATATGGTATTGATGGGAAACTCAAGTATGTGAGCGTAGAGCGGAGAGTGGAGAATGGAGAGCGGAAATTTTAAAATTTGTTGGGTTATTTTAGGAGAAACAATGCCTAATTCCGTGGATTTTATAGATAGTATGTCTTCAATTTGGGGGAAAGGCACCCCATTCCCGTGGAGATAATAATCGAACATTGTGAGAGGAACAAACGAAACCTATAGGCGTGGAAGATTGTAGATGTTATCAAACATCTTATAGTCTAGGTTTCAAATATTTTCATATCAAATTAGGGTTGACGTCATCAATTGAAAACAAATCAACATATGATGAACATATGAGGTAAACCTTAACACAAACATTCAAACAATTCAAACCTTAACACAAAGCATTCAAACCTTAACACAAAGCATTCAAACCTTAATACAAAGCATTCAAACCTCAACACAAAGAATTCAACCTTAACACAAACCATTCAAAAACACTCACAACCTTAGGTTATCTCAAGAACAACTAAACTAGGCAACCTTCAAAGAATATTCAACCTGCACACCCGAACATATCAAGAGAATTGAAACCAAATACAAATCTAAACTGAATAAGGGATTACACAAGGTTTGGAAAAGGAACATGAAAATCCAACAAACAAACTTATAAATATTTATAGCAAAAAACAAAACATATGGTAGGGAGGTCCGATACACACGAGGAGTAGTCAACAACTAGGACTACCATGTCTATCACTATCCTCGCCCTCCTCGGCCTCTATGTCTAGATAATCTAATACTAGGTTATTGAAAGGGCGGATGCGAAGAGGAGGTGGGGACGGTGCTTCCGCCAAGAGATTGGCAAGCCCAGCCGCATAGGAAGGGAGCTCGAACGTCGTCGAAGGCAAGGAAAACATGTCGGCGGTAAGGACACGAATCGGGCTAGGAAATGGAGCTTTGTACAAACATGACAAGAAAAAAATTACATTAGACAATGACAACAACTTCAAAACGAGAAGGAAAAAAATGAAAAGAAGAAGTTCGAAGCCAACAACGAACTTACACACACAACAAATCAAAGTTGCGCTTCGCCATTTTGCGGGGGGGAGGAGCAAAAACCGATCCCCGTTGTGGGGCCACGTGTTGTGAGGTGTGTTCTTGCTCTGCCTCACGCATGGGGAGGAGGAGTGACTTGAAGATGTCGATGTCCGACTCTAAAGCCACAATATGGCGTTGAATGGAGCGGCATGCAAGGACGGAACCTCCTAATACAACCAATTGCGGAAATGTAAGGAGACGGGAATGAAAGGAAAATGAAACAAGTAGAAAAAAATTAAAAAATTAAAAAAATTAAAAATGAAAAACAAGGAGATTAAGGATATACCAACGCCATATTGCCAATCTAATATAATGTCGTCCTTGTCCGTGAGTGCGGAGAAAAAAATAGAAAAAAAGTCGGCTCGTTTTTCACGAGCACCTCTCCATGGCACTCCGTCTTTCCTCATAGATTGGTTATTAGTATCAACGAAGCTGTTGAGCCATCCATCTCTCTTAAGATTGTACCCCTTGTCATCAACCTCCGAAGTGCGGACTCTCAAAACTGACTCATTACGAACGAGGACTTTAATGAAAAACTTGCGAGTCTGGAAGAAATCCGAACTTTAGAATTAGGAATTCTGAAAAACAAAAAAAAAACAAAAAAAAAACCCAAATATGAGGAAAGAAAGGAATTACCAATTCGGATGGAGAAGTGGACGACTGAAGGTCGAGGTCATTCATTCCAAACCAGTCTTCGGCGACGTAGAACTCCTCCGTATGTGCCCAGTTATGAATCAACCTAGATACTTCAGGATCTGCGGCGTGTGCGAAGACTAGGACGCCGTCGTCATGCAGGTTAGCACTAGCAAAGGCAAACAAAACCTCGAAGTAAGAAGGAGATCGAGTGTTCCACTTAGGAACCTCTAAAGGGGAGGCATATATGTTAGGGACACGGAGGTTCTCGGGGACATCTGCAAAGAGAAGATCAATCCCTGTGTGAACCTTAGGCTTCGTATTAGGACGAATACGGCCCCCTCCAACCTGCGAGGCAAAAATTGAAAGAAATTAAAAAAAAACATAGATCAAGAAGGTGGATTAAACGAAAAAAACATTGAATGTTACACTGACCTTTGTAATGAATTCCTGGATGCGACGGTAGGCCGGAGGTTGAACCTTAGTTCGCATGAGGTCCTCTATCAGCTCCCCCATGTTGACATTCTCAATCAAAACGAGAGAAGACGACTTCTCTGAAGAAGTTGCGGAGGTATCAGGCGTGACGGCCTTCCTCTTGCGAGGAACGGAGGGGAGGGTCACACCACTATGGGAAGGCGCAGGAACAAGGTCTGGAGCTATGGCAGAAGGAGTTGCAGATGGACTACCGACAACAGTTGTGGTTGGAGCAGCCGTACGCTGAACGGAGGCCTTAGTGTAAGAACGAGTGGACACCTGACTGGAGGCCACCCTCTTAACTTTCCCCTTACCCTTTGCAGACCCAACCTCTTTCACAATGGGGGGAGGAGGAGGAATGGGGTCTTCTTCCGGCTCCTCCTCCAGTTCAATTACCTCCGGGGCAGAGGACACCAAGCTGCTGTAAAGGGATTCCTCTGGTTCGGGAACGAAACCACGTGAACAATCCAAGTACCAGCCACTTGCGACCAAGTGCGGGTGGGGGAATTTGGTAATCTGCATGAGAGTGTATACACACTGACTATACCTCGTATCGAGCCATTCTTGGAGGAATGACGGCAAAGAAGAAGAAGGAAAAGCATTCTTGACGACAAGCTCACGATGAATGTACCTGCATAGTATAGGGTATGAGAATACGAAAAATGAAGCAAAAAAAAGAATGAAATGAAATAAGGTAAAACAAATCAATATAAAAAAATGGATTACCGATAAGCAACGCGCTTGATAGCAATGGGGCCTTCTTCAAATTCCAAGAGATCAAGGCCTTTGACAAATTTTAAATCTCCCTTGTCGTCAAAATAAACCAAAAATGCCTTGTCCCACAAAATCAGCCTCCAATGCTCAACATAATTGGCAAGTTGGAGAATATCCTCCGAGGAACCCCAGTCAATGTCAACATCCGCCTCATTATCAAATGAAGCAATCTCAGCCTCAACCCCCTTCTCCAACTATGAAAAGAATGAAAAATAGTTTAGAAACCAGATTCCAAAAGTCATTAAAGAAATCTAAAACTAGGCATTGAAAATACACATATACCAAGCACATTGAGGTTACTGATTTCCACATATCAGTTCTAGTAAGCTTGAAAACAGATTCTAGGATTGACTTCATAATTCATTAACCAGCCCCCTGAGGTTCCTGATTTGCACATAGTAATTCTAGGAAGCCCGAACCTAGACTCTAGGATTGACTTCATAATTAATGAAACAACCATTGAGGTTCCCGATTTCCACATATTAGTTGTAGTAAGCCTGAAACTAGACTCTAGGATTGACTACATAATCAAATATCAAGCCCCTTGAGGTCCCTTATTTCCACATATTAGTTCTAGTAAGCCTGAAAACAGACTATAGGATTGACTTCATAATTCATTAACCAGCCCCTTGAGGTTCCTGATTTCCACATATTTGTTGTAGTAAGCCCGAAACTAGAGTCTAGGATTGACTTAATTATTCATTAACCAACCACTTGAGTAGCATGATTTCCACATATTAGTTCTAATAATCATGAAACATGACACAAGGCATGACTTCAAAATTCATTAACCAACCACTTGAGTAGCATGATTTCCACATATTAGTTCTAATAAGCATGAAACATGACACAAGGCATGACTTCAAAATTCATTAATCAGCCCCTAGGGGTTCCTGATTTCCCCACCATAGTCCAATATTGGGCCTAGACACCACACATTCTAACACCCTCTCGGAACCGAGAGGGTGGCCAACTATGTATAAACCAGAATCCACATTCTAAAACTCATTCTAAAAATCTAAGACTAGTCCTTCAAAGTCCACATTAACAAGCACATGGAGGTTCCTGATTTACACATATTAGTTCTAGTAAGCATGAAACTAGACTCTAGGAGTGACTTTATAATCAAATATCAAGCCCCTTCAGGTCCCTGATTTCCACATTATTAGCTCTTATAGGCCAGAAACTTTACTCAAGGCTTGAATTCAAAACTCCTAGATCAACCCCTTGGGGTTCCTGATTTCCACATATTAGTTCTAATTGGCCAGAAACTTGACTCAATGCTTGACTTCATAATCAAATATCAAGCCCCTTAAGGTCCCTGATTTCCATATATTAGCTCTTATAGGCAAGAATCTTTACTCAAGGCTTGAATTCAAAACTCCTTGACCAGCCCCTTGGGTTCCTGATTTCCCCACCATTTTCCTATATTGGGCCTAGGCACTTCACTTTTTGGCACCCTCTCGGAACCGAGAGGGTGCCGAGCTATGTCTAAACCTGATACCATATACTAAAGCTCAATCCAGAAATTCAAGACTAGTCCTAAAAAGTCCACATTAGGAAGCACACGGAAGTTACTGATTTCCACATATTAGTTCTAGGAAGCCTGAAACTAGACTCTAGGATTGACTTCATAATCAAATATGAAGCACCTTGAGGTCCCAGATTTCCACATATTAGTTCTAAAAGGCCAGAAACTTGACTCAATACTTGACTTCATAATCAAATATGAAGCTCCTTGAGGCCCCTGATTTCAACAAATTAGTTCTAATTCACCAGAAACTTGACTCAATGCTTGACTTCATAATCAAATATCAAGCCCCTTGAGTTCCAAGATTTCCACATATTAGTTATAGTAAGCCTGAAACTAGACTCTAGGAATGACTTAATCATTCATTAACCAGACACTTGAGTTGCTTGATTCCCACGTATTAGTTCTAATGTCAATCCAGAAATTGAAGACTAGTCCTACAAAGTCCACATTAGGAAGCACACGCAAATTACTGATTTCCACATATTAGGTCTAGTAAGCCTGAAACTAGACTCTATTATGGACTTCATAATCAAATATCAAGACCCTTGAGGTCCTTGATTTCCACACATTAGTTCTTATAGGCCAGAAACTTTACTCAAGGCTTGACTTCTAAACTCATAGACCAGCCCCTTGGGTTCCTGATTTCCCCACCATTTTCCTATATTGGGCCTAGGCACTCCACTTTCTGTCACCCTCTAGGAACCGAGAGGGTGCCGAGCTATGTCTAAACCTGATACCATATTCTAATTATCATTCCAACATTCTTATACTAGTCCTACAAAGTCCACATTTTGACACCCTCTCGGAACCGAGAGGGTGCCCAACTATAGGTAATCCTTATACCATATTCTAAATTTCAATCCAGAAATTCAAGACTAGTCTTTCAAAGTCCACATAAGCAAGCACATGGAGGTTCCTGATTTCCACATATTAGTTCTAGTAAGCCACTAACTAGACTCTAGAATTTACTTAATAATCAAATATAAAGCCCCTTGACATCCATGTTTTCCACATATTATGTCTAGTAAGCATGAAACTAGACTTTAGGAGTGACTTTATAATCAAGTATCAAGCCCCTTGAGGTCCCTGATTTCCACATTATTAGCTCTTATAGGCCATAAACTTTACTCAAGGCTTGAATTCAAAACTCCTAGACCAGCCCCTCGGGGTTCCTCATTTCCAAATACTAGTTCTAATTGGCCAGAAACTTGACTCAATGCTTGACTTCATAATCAAATATCAAGCCCCTTAAGGTCCCTGATTTCCATATATTAGCTCTTATAGGCCAGAGACTTTACTCAAGGCTTAAATTAAAAACTCCTAGACCAGCCCCTTGGGTTCCTGATTTCCCCACCATTTTCCTATATTGGGCCTAGGCACTCCACTTTCTGACACCCTCTCGGAACTGAGAGGGTGCCGAGCTATGTATAAACCTGATACACTTTTCTAAATCTCATTCCAACATTCTTATACTAGTCCTACAAAGTCCACATTTTGACACCCTCTCGAAACCGAGAGGGTGCCCAACTATGGATAATCCTTATACCATATTCTAAATTTCAATCCACAAATTCAATACTAGTCTTTCAAAGTCCACATTTTGACAAGCTCTCGGAACCGAGAGGGTGCCCAACTATGTGTAAACCTGAAACCATATTCTAAAACTCCTTACAGAAATCTAAAATTTGAAATAAAAAACGAAGAACAAACATCATTTCGGAAACCTCAAAAAGAGAAAGGATCAAAGAGAGGAAAAAAAATTGTAGATGCACCTGAGCCCAGAATGAAGCTTTGTTGAGCCAGTTTTCGAGGACTTTCTCCCTAAAAGGGAGAGACGATGGAAATCTATTCTTATCTTTGACATCGGCAGGGGAGTTCCACCAACGAAGCCACTTGGCCTTGAAGTGGGCATCGACATGTGCAGTGGCCACCTTTTGAAGTTTTTCGATTGTCATATCAGTGACGAGGAAGGTGGAGAAATGACGGTCAATCTGCCACATACAACAGTGAAAAGGAAGAAAGAGATATGAAGCACGACAAGATTAATAGGAGAATGAAAGACTAAATGAAAAAACAAAGATAGGAGAGGCACCTCGTTGAAGAAATCATCACCGTTGTCCTTGTGGGCAACGGAAATGAACTTCTCAAAGTTCCGAGAACGAATGCTTTTGATCAACCTATCCTGGGCTTTTGTCATAGCCTCCCAAATATCAGTCGAAGATCTCTGAGCCTCGGGAGTGGCCTCACGGTATAACCTTGCGGCCGTATTAGCCGCGTTTGATATCTCCCTCTGAAACAAAAAGAAAAGCATAAGGAACGCACATAAACATGGGAGAAGCAAACTCAAGGAAAAATCACCCAACATTTACCTTGTATAAAAATATGACGAAGACGTCTAATGTCAAGGGATACCAAGTAGGATTCTTCTCCATCTTGGACTCACACATCTTGTAGTCCGCAACGGAAAGGAGGTCTTTAAACTCCTCTAGCCTCATCTTCCCAAACGTCCGAATACGAAGTAACTTGGCGGGTAGGTTGTCCTTAACATGGTCATGTTCCGTGGACCTAAACAGATAAAATGTTAGAAGATAAAATGCGAAAAAAAAAGATAAGCTTAAGAACATCAAATATCGAACTCACCAGTTGATGTCATTCATAGCATTAATGAAGATGGCTGTGCAATTTCTTGGATCCACCAGAATACAATCAGCAGAGATATGCCAATCTTTGTCCAACGGGTGATGATTGTTGATGTGCCTCCACCAAGCTGTCAACCGATGGTTCCCCTCCCACACGTAGAACATTTTGCCAACAAAGCCAACAAGGTCGGAGTCTCCTTGGAGAATGGCATCAAACTCTGCATTGGCCTCTTGCCATAATGGACTCCAAGAGGCCTTGATGTCATCGGATACATCAAGGCCCTCGTCGAGGTTGTTGTATGGAGAGACGTACATAGCTCGGTCACCATCACGATAACCCATCACGAACTCATTCTCCAAACGAGCAACATCAACGCCGTTGATAGGACGAACAAGAGGAAGACAACGCAAGCGACACGATGGAATAGGGAAACGAGATTTCCCAAGAGGTTTGAATCGAACCCGTTGAATCACGGTGTTGGAATCTTGTTTCTGCGATCTCCGTACCAAAAGCTCTGTCTCATCCGGGTTCGACTCATCTAGAGGTTTTAGGCAGTCGGATACAACCGGAACATCAATCTAAAAGGAAAGAGAAGCACAACATAAGAAGACAACAGAAAAACCAAACATACAAGAAGCCGAATAAAACATTGACACACAAAAGAAAACCTCCAAAAGTTCAACGAATCAAACACCTCTCCCTGTGAGACGTCATCAAGAGCCGCAACGAGAGCCTCAGGAGGCGAAAAATGAACATTGACATCCTCCATTAAATGCACCCGTGATACAGTAAGAGCCAAAGCCTGCGATGCCTGCATGCACAATATACATACCATGAAAATGTGACTAGATCCTAACCTGGAGTACATATATTAATCAACAGCCCATTGGAAGTTGTGATTATCCCACATTAACTCCAAAAACGAGAGGGTGCCAATGTCCCATGGAACTGAATCTAGGACTAGTACTTGAAAGTCCACATTCTGTCACCCTCTCGGTTCCGAGAGGGTGCCCAACTATGTATAAACCAGAATCCATATAATAGAACTCAATCCAGAAATTCAAGACTAGTCCTCCATAGTGGGTGCCCAACTATGTATAAACCTGATACCAGATTATTAATGTCTTTCCAGAAATTCAACACTAGTCCTTCAAAGTCCACATTAGCAAGCACATGGAGGTTCCTGATTTCCACATATTAGTTCTAATAGGCCAGAAACTTGACTCAAGGCTTGACTTCATAATCAAATATCATGCCCCTTGAGGTCCCTGATTTCCACATATTACCTCTTATAGGCCAGAAACTTGACTCAAGGCTTGACTTCAAAACTCATAGACCAGCCCCTTGGGGTTCGTGATTTCCCCACCATATTCCTATATTGTGACTACACACTCCACTTTCTGTCACCCTCTCGGAACCGAGAGGGTGCGGAATATGTCTAAACTTGATACCATATTCTAATTCTCATTCCATAATTCTTATACTAGTCCTTCAAAGTCCACATTTTGACACCCTCTCGGAACCGAGAGGGTGCCAAACTATGTATAAACCAGAATCCATATTATAGAACTCAATCCAGAAATTCAAGACTAGTCCTCCATAGTCCACATTTTGACACGGGTGCCCAACTATGTATAACCCTGATACCATATTCTAAATTTCAATCCAGAAATTCAAGACTAGTCTTTCAAAGTCTACATTTGTAACCAATCCGAACTAGTTGGATACAACCAACCCCTTTCTACACATACAACACTTACACAATTAAGATGAAATTCTGGTCCCTTGGCCAACTTGAAACACCCTATCCTAACTACTCTACAAAATCCAACCCCTACCTACACAAACAATCCTTTCAACATAGGCTCAAAATCTGGTACTTCAAACAACCAAGCCAACTAGTTGGATACAATCAATCCTATCTACATATACAACACTTGCAAGATTAACCTTAGTATCTGGTCCACATAGGCCTTCCCCATGACCCTCTTGGATCCGAGAGGGTCCATTCCTTCCACATTCATAACCAAGCCTAACTAGTCACATATCATATAGTCAAACATTAGGCCTAAAGAGAGGGTGTCCATGTGACTTATTATGTACACAAACACATACTCTCACATATCACATACCCAAAGAAATACCTCGAACATCCTTCAAAGCTAGATCCCAAAGCAAAATATGATGTGGGGATCCCACCCCTCCACCACCCTCTCGGATCCGAGAGGGTCCCTACCAAGAAGCCCCTAGAAACTTCATAGCATCATAACTTTCTCATACATTCTTTGATTTTGACAAATGACCCCTTCATCTTCATCTACATTTCTTGTAGATGCGAATGGACTACTCATTTGCCACATTCAGGCAAGTACTGAGGAAGTTATGCCTATTCAAATCTAGGTCCCAAAGCAAAATCTGATGTGGGGATCCTACACCTCCACCACCCTCTCGGATCCGAGAGGGTGTCTATGTGACTTATCATGTACACAAACTTATACTCTCACATATCATATACCCAAAGAAATACCACACATCCTTCAAAGCTAGATCCCAAAGCAAAATATGATGTGGGGATCCTACACCTCCACCACCCTCTCGGATCTGAGAGGGTGTCTATGTGACATATCATGTACACAAACACATACTCTCACATATCACATACCCAAAGAAATACCTCGAACATCCTTCAAAGCTAGATCCCAAAGCAAAATATGATGTGGGGATCCCACCCCTCCATCACCCTCTCGGATCCGAGAGGGTCCCTACCAAGAAGCCCCTAGAAACTTCAGAGCATCATAACTTTCTCATACATTCTTTGATTTTGACAAATGACCCCTTCATCTTCATCTACATTTCTTGTAGATGCGAATGGACTACTCATTTGCCACATTCAGGCAAGTATTGAGGAAGTTATGCCTATTCAAAGCTAGGTCCCAAAGCAAAATCTGATGTGGGGATCCTACACCTCCACCACCCTCTCGGATCCGAGAGGGTGTCTATGTGACATATCATGTACACAAACACATACTCTCACATATCATATACCCAAAGAAATACCTCACACCTCCTTCAAAGCAAGGTCCCAAAGCAAAATCTGATGTGGGGATCCTACACCTCCACCACCCTCTCGGATCTGAGAGGGTGTCTATGTGACATATCATGTACACAAACACATACTCTCACATATCATATACCCAAAGAAATACCTCACACATCCTTCAAAGCTAGATCCCAAAGCAAAATATGATGTGGGGATCCGACGCATGCACCTCAAGCTTGCCAAACATGGAAGGTTTTATAAGAAACTCCCTACCAAACTCATTTGAATTAAAGGATAACTCTATTACCCTAGTAAAATTTTCCGCCCTATCCCTAATCCCTTCGGCTACTTGCCTAAAATTTAAAAATTGGCTCGGTAAATATCCTAAAATATGATGCCTCAACCGGCTATATTGCCGATATTTTCTCATTTCAACCGGTCGATTTCCGACCTTTCTACTTTTAAGTCAGTACCTCGTCTGAATCATTGCAAACTCATTCGGAAATCTTCAAAAAAATTCAGCTGGCTCGTAACTAAAGTTCGGTACTCCCCATTCATTGTGCCCAACTATGTATTAACCTGAAAGTATATTCTAAAACTCAATCCACAAATTGAAGACTATTCATCCAATGTCCACATTTGGACACCCTCTCGGAACCGAGAGGGTGCCGAACTATGTATAAACCAGAATCCATATTATAGAACTCAAATTCAAGACTAGTCATCCAAAGTCCACATTTTGACACCCTCTCGGAACCGAGAGGGTGCCCAACTATGGATAATCCTTATACCATATTCTAAATATCAGTCCACAAATTCAAAACTAGTCTTTCAAAGTCCACATTTTGACACCCTCTCGGTTCCGAGAGGGTGCCCAACTATGGATATACCTTATACCATATTCTAAATCTGAATCCACAAATTAAATACTAGTCTTTCAAAGTCCACATTTTCACACCCTCTCGGTTCCGAGAGGGTGCCCAAGTATGGTTAAACCTTATACCATATTCTAAATCTCAATTCACAAATTCAAGACTAGTCCTTCAAAGTCCACATTTTCAAGCACATGGAGGTCCCCGATTTTTCACATATTAGTTCTAGTAAGCCTGAAAGTAGACTCTAGGATTGACTTCATAATCAAATATCAAGCTCCTTAAGGTCCCTGATTTCCACATATTTGCTCTTATAGGCCAGAAACTTTACTCAAGGCTTGACTTAAAAACTCCTAGACCAGCCCTTTGGGGTTCCTCATTTCCACATATTAGTTCTAATTGGCCAGAAACTTGACTCAATGCTTGACTTCATAATCAAATATCAAGCCCCTTAAGGTCCCTCATTTCCATATATTAGCTCTTATAGGCCAGAAACTTTACTCAAGGCTTGAATTCAAAACTCCTAGACCAGCTCCTTTGGTTCCTGCTGTCCCCACCATTTTCCTATATTGGGCCTAGGCACTCCACTTTCTATCACCCTCTCGGAACCGAGAGGGTGCAGAGCTATGTCTAAACCTGATACCATTTCCTAAATCTCATTCCAGCATTCTTATACTAGTCCTACAAAGTCCACATTTTGACACCCTCTCGGAACTGAGAGGGTGCCCAACTATGGATAATCCTTATACCATATTCTAAATGTCATTCCAGAAATTCAAGACTAGTCCTTCAAAGTCCACATTAGCAAGCACATGTAGGTTCCTGATTTCCACATATTAGCCTTAGTAAGCCTCTTACTAGACTATAGAATTTACTTAATAATCAAATATGAAGCCCCTTGAAAACCATATTTTCCACATATTATGTCTAGTAAGCATTAAACTAGACTCTAGGAGTGACTTCATAATAAAAAATCAAGCCCCTTAAGGTCCCTGATTTCCCCATATTAGCTCTTATAGGCCAGAAATTTTACTCAAGGCTTGACTTCAGAACTCCTAGACCAGCCCGTTGGGGTTCCTCATTTCCACATATTAGTTCTAATTGGCCAGAAACTTGACTCAAGACTTGACTTCATAATCAAGTATCAAGCCCCTTGAGGTCCCTCATTGCCACATATTGGTTCTAATAGGCCATAAACTTGACTCAAGGCTTTACTTAAAAACTCATAGACCAGCCCCTCTGGGTTCCTGATTTCCCCACTATTTTCCTATATTGGGCCTAGGCACTCCACTTTCTATCACCCTCTCGGAACCGAGAGGGTGCAGAGCTATGTCTAAACCTGATACCATTTCCTAAATCTCATTCCAACATTCTTATACTAGTCCTACAAAGTCCACATTTTGACACCCTCTCGGTTCCGAGAGGGTGCCCAACTATGGATAATCCTTATACCATATTCTAAACTTCAATCCAGAAATTCTATACTAGTCTTTCAAAGTCCACATTAGCAAGCACATGTAGGTTCCTGATTTCCACATATTAGCCTTAGTAAGCCTCTTACTAGACTATAGAATTTACTTAATAATCAAATATGAAGCCCCTTGAAAACCATATTTTCCACATATTATGTCTAGTAAGCATTAAACTAGACTCTAGGAGTGACTTCATAATCTAAAATCAAGCCCCTTAAGGTCCCTGATTTCCCCATATTAGCTCTTATATGCCAGAAATTTTACTCAAGGCTTGACTTCAAAACTCCTAGACCAGCCCGTTGGGGTTCCTCATTTCCACATATTAGTTCTAATTGGCCAGAAACTTGACTCAAGACTTGACTTCATAATCAAGTATCAAGCCCCTTGAGGTCCTTGATTGCCACATATTAGTTCTAATAGGCCAGAAACTTGACTCAAGCCTTGACTTCAAAACTCCTAGACCAACCCCTTGTGGTTCCTGATTTCCCCACCATATTCCTAAGTTGTTCCTAGACACTCCACTTTCTGTCACCCTTTCGGGTGCCGAACTATGTCTACACCTGATACCATCTTCTAAATCTCATTCCAGAAATCTCAAACTCACTTGTTCTTGAGAAGCCTTGGCCTTGGCCTTGGCCTTCGAACATGGGGATGCCTTCCTCCTTGCCTCAGCTGACCCTTCCTCTGAACTGCCGAACTCTCTCCTCCCTCCGACCTACCCTAACTCCCTCCGAACTATCTCCTCCCTCCTACCCTAACTCCCTCCGAACTCTACTAGGTCTGCGGCTAGGGTTTCCTCTCCCACTTGGTCCCCGCCTAGTCGAATGCCGAGAGCCTACTTGCGGAGGACACTATGACATTAACCTACATTTTCTTTGTCCCTCTCGGTTCCGAGAGGGTCCGTTCCTATACTACCCTCTTTCATGATGAACTCATTTAAACAAAATGAGAACTTCCTACAACTACCTGTCTGGTTAACATTCATTTTATGGGTCATTTTCCACATCCAGTCAACATGCACTTCATGAAGATTCACATTACATACCTCAATTTCAACATGTCATTTTCCATATAACCAAAATGTATATCTGACCCTCGTGCATCAAACCCTAAACCCATACTTACATTGCTTATTGTGTCTTCTTTTGTCTCCTCCTCCGATCTGCTCGTGTCGGAATTGCTTCGTTGCTCGCTCTCTCCCATCGATGGTTCGCGTGATTCACTGTGCTCCCGTTCTTCCTCTATCCGTTCCAGCTCCTCGTTCCTGCTATATGTCCCTATCTCGTCCTCTCCGCCCGTCTTGCTCAAATCTGTTGGTGGCTCACTTCCCTGAGTACAAGTTTGCTCCTTCTTCCTAAGTTCTCTCCGTCGCCTCTGTTTAGAATTGCTAAAACTCGTGCCTCCCTTTCTTTTCTTCCTCTTTCTTCCAGGATCGGCAGTGGAGACTTGACTATTTCCTGGTTCCTTCATGTGTGCGTCCCGGTTTCCCAATACTCGTCTCTCTCCTATCCTCTTCTATTAGGGCATCGCACTCACATAATAACTCGTTCCTTTGCTTGTATTGTTCTTTATATTGCCAGTGCTTGAGGGTTAGGGTTTCCCTATTTCAGGCAGCCGTCCCATTTTTTCCCTTTTTGGCATCCTTTCCCTATTCTTTTTATATAAACATTACTTCTACGTCTTCTGTTCCTTCGGTGATGGACATGGTGTCATCACAACGTTTGTCTTCACCATTCTTCCCCTATATAAATCTTTGCATCTTTGTTCATTTACGTTTGTATTTTCTCTGCCTTCATGTCTTCTACCTCAATGGCCGAAATTCGTTCTCATGGCATCGGCGTCCCTATTCTCTTCCCCATTGATGCACAGGGTATTGCTGTTGTCTCGGAGCGTCATCTTTGCATTAGGTTCTCTCTTCAAGCTGATACAGTATGGGTAGAGCGTGAGATCTTCGATCCTGATACTGGATTGCTCGTTCATACCTTCCATGAGTCCTCCAAGCTAACTGACAATGGCAATGTGTGGGAGCTTGGCGCTGGACAGTATAGGGTTGTTGGCTAGCCAGATTCTGAGATGAGAGTGTCAACAGAACTCCTTGCTCCTCTTCAATCTTCCACTGCTGACTTTAGCACACCTCCGGTAATAAGTGTCAAGTCCGAGCCTGACATAGAGAATGTTGTAGACTTGTCTGATTCTTCGACTGAAGATGTATCTGTGAAAAATGTTGCTGTTCATGATTCCCCTTCTTTGTTTCCCTCTGATTCCTTTGTAACGCCTTCTCCTTCTCGCTCTGTGCCTTTATCTCCTTCGGTCCCATCTACCTCTAAACCTCCACCAGTGCATAAGGCTGCTGTTCATGATTCCCCTCCTTTGTTTCCCTCTGATTCCTTTGTAACGCCTTCTCCTTCTCGCTATGCGCCTTTATCTCCTTCGGTACCGTCTACGTCCAAACCTTCACCACCTATTGTTCAATGTCTTCGTCGTCTTGGTTCTATACCCGGTAGTAAAAGTGTCCTCAAGAAAATAGATTACGATAAAATCAAAATCCAAGAGGTTAATCACCTTCCCCCTCGTTTCGATGGTACCCAGTTATTTGTCCTCCCTGCACCAGAAGTCTCTTCATCTCAATCCAGGGCCAAGTCCATGGACGGCATGGACAAGCAATATGATGGCCATGTTTGGACGAGAACGCAAACCACCAACATCACAAACGATGTTGGCCTTGTATTTCGTTCCTCTACCTGTGTTGGCCATCTCCAATGCCAAAACCCTACTTGTGATTACCTTCAACGCGCCCATCGTATCTCTCAGGTCAACGACACGGAATTTGATGGTTTCACTACTCAGCCTTTCCCTCTCTCTGGCATTGTGCCATCCGGATCTACTCTTGTGTGCAGGATCTGCAAACAACCTCCCAAATGCATTGCACTCTGCGAGGCGAAAATTTTCTACGTCCATGGGAAGAATTTCTCCCAAAGAGCCTGCATTCATATCGGAACTCATCAACATCCCGTGAAGGTTGGAGACTGCAGACACAGTCGGAAGCGCATCAATGCTCTTCTCGAGGAGCACGTTGAGCGTACGCCTCAAGCCACGCACAACAAGATCGTCCTTGAAGCCAGCAAGGACATAGTTGGTGAGTTCCTCCTTTCCGAGGATAGTGACATACACCGTCTCCTCTCCCTAAAGGAGCTCGAACCTGTGTTTGAGAGTTGTAGAGAGTTGAATTCCCCAAACCTTCGTTCTAAGGTTACCTCTTTCAAATTTTTGCGGAGGTTCGGTGTTATGGATGGCATCGCTAAGCTCCGAGGAGTTAGCAATTGGGCCTACGTCCAATGGAACCAATTCCCAGGACAAGGTGACGATGCCGACAAGGTGTTCGTCTTCAAGATGTCGGAGGTTGGTCCTAGAAGCGGTGTGGATTTGGTTCGTCGGATGCAACCAAGTGGGGACCTTGAGAACGCCTGGATTATGTCCGATCACGTCAAGCGGGTCAAAGGGTGGACCACCATGGCCGCTCATGTGTATGATGGGACTTATCAACGGGTCATGACCATTTCATGTTGTGATTTCCAATCGGAGGATAAGGATGCCCAAGTGCTCTTTTGGCAGAACCTCAACCACGTCATGGCCCGCCACGGTATCCCGCATCCAACGTTCATTGGCTTCATGGCGGACAGTGCGCAAGCAAATTGGAACGCTGTGCGCATTGTGTATGGTTCAGGAGATCCCAAAATTCCAATGGAGGGCCGTGAGCGTACTTGTTTTTTTCATTGGAAACAGTCGCTCGAGAAACATACGAAATCGTACATAAAGCATGAGTTACAAGACCAACATAGACACCTTTGCCTTCAATATTGCAATGCGTCCTCTATGGCAGAGGCGGAGACTAGGTATCTAGCTATCAAGGCTTGGTGGGCATCATCGAATTGTACAAGTGAGGACGGTCTCAAACACCTCCAACTCTGGCTTGCTTTCTGGCACTTCCGCTACCTTCAATGGGGTGGTTTCATGGAATTGGTACATCCCCTTCATGCTTCATTATTCTTTTTTCCTGGATTTAGTTTCCTCTCTTTGTGCTCCCTCTAATACTCCCTCTGCACTCTCCAATCAGGAAAAGGTTCTGACTCAAGACCAGTTGGCCGAGATGCCGTCGTGCAATCTTGCGGAGTCCGTCCACAACAAGTGGCTTCAGGCATCGGGCAACAAGGGTGGAGATTTATACGTGGCTACGGTGGACGACTACATTCGCGCCTTCCTACAAGTTGTTGCATACTACACATTCCTTAAAGGTGGTATTGGCGGAGATGGTCCAAGCAAAGAAGAACTCAAGCTCAGGGGTGCTCAACGTCGAGCTCAGCGTACTGGCGACCCCACAGTGTTGCAGAAGGTCTTGCTCGACATGCCCGGTGGGGAAGAGTTTTGCACTCGCGATCCCCACCTTGAGGGCGCCGAGGTGTTTGGATCGCAGAAGCGAAGACCAAACACTCCAATTGGTGATGATGGCGAGACCCACCGTCCCGATACCGTGAACTTCTCTCGCCCTCCCCCCGGTAAGCGAGTCACTCGCTCTCAACCTGCATCACTGCCTACTATCATTGAGGAGTCTTCCCCCTCTATACAAGAGGTTCAAGTGCCTTCACCTGCAGGACTTGGTTTCCAGCGTGTCACCGCCGTGCAAGAAACCAAAGTAGATGTCTCTCTTTGGCATATTGCTCGCATACCCTATACTTCTGGGAAGTCTTGTTGGGCTAATCATGCGGGCATGAAAAAACAATGCACCGCAAGAATCGTCACCCATAACAAGAGCGTCCCTGCGCCCACCTACACCGGTATGTGGCATCATTACAAATTCCAATCTATGAAGCGCACGGATTTCGTCTTCTGCCCGGACGACATAGAGCGTTGCGTAAAGGGCCCTCGTCGGAAATGGGTCATGCCGTTCTTTGATGGTAAAGAGAAACCTCCCATTCCCCCAATTTGGCCCGTCAAGATTGGTACCAACCTCACCCGTTCGGAGATCTTCACCCTTGAGAACGCAGGTTTTCAACTCCCACCTAAGGAGCGCATCTCACCGACTCCGCTCCCCCCCTGGATATGTCTGGAATCCGTATTCCGGAATTCCCAGACTTCATCCCTCCGACAAGATTGTCCAAAGTTGTTCGGCGATGCACCAGCGCACCTTCGGCAAAGCAGAGGCAGATGGTTGCCTCTGCTGAAGCTATGCATGGTACTGTTCTGAAGTTAACTATGATCCCTCAACCGGGATTTGGTTGCATTATCTCACTGCAGTCCAAGTCAGAACCCCAACCCCCCATATACCAGGTGACAGTGAGTTCTTATCCAGAGTGCAATTGCGCGAACTTTGTGGATATGATTTCCAAGTTCGGCCGCAAACGCAATTCTTATCTCAATTGTAAGCATTTGTATTACATCTTCATCAAGGTTTCTAATTTAGATCCAGAAGTGAATTTGTTCATTCATGCCCCGACATTTAGCTTCAATGAAGTCAAACTCATCCTCGAAGGGGGTCTCTTGACACAACCTACTTCTTAGAATTCATATTTGTCTACCTATATATTGTGCCCTAATAGATGTACCGATTGTGGACATCATGTATACTCATAAGTGTCTGCTATAATAAAGATGATCTGATGGATTCTTATTTATTCCATTCAAAATGTTTTATTACAATACAAAATTGTCAAGTGACTTCTAGTTCAAATTGGAGGTGCTACCTTTGTCTATCATTTCTACTTCCGTTTTGCAATTCTTCTATATGTATCATCGTCCCTTCTTGATGGAGGTGGGCCCGGCCGAAACAAATCCATGTATGGGACCGTTTTATCCTTTAGTTGATCCTTCAATGGAAGATGATGCGGCTCACTTCCTCTCATCCTTTGCCGAAACGACATAGACTTTGAAGATTCCCCTACTTCAGTCACCTCATCATCCATGTTCGTCGTATTCTCTTCATTCACAACAGCGACTTCATTCACACCAGCGTCCTTCTCCAGCACATCAAAATGCCACCTAACTTTTTTTGTGTTTTGTTTCTGCTCCTCCTGCATCCTCCACCTCCGGGCTTGTGTAGACTGCGAAAATGGAGTGAGGTCGTAATCATCACTACATTGATTTCCAGCACGTATGTCACGTTCCGGCGATGGAATAAAAGGAACATCGGGATCTCCTAGACTTCTAATTTCATTTTCCCATCCTAGGCCAACAAACGTTTTTCTCTCCTCTCCCATTGTGTGCATGCGTCTATACAAGACTCTAACTTATGTCCTAATATATATTGAGTTCGAAGATAATGTCTTCGACCACAAACAATAATTGTTCGACTCACACATAGGACAAAGACAAAAGTAATAGAATAAAATCGGAGCAAGTTGGCTGACCTTTATATTTTTATTGACTCATTCTTCAATTATACAAACTTCGATATGCTTATTTTTGTTTGTTCTTTCCATGGATCATCATTGATGTTAATCATATACTTATACGTTTTATTTTAATGCTATTTCATTTTAGCACTTCCCGGTTCCGAAATGTAATGAGACCATTTCAAATATAGGGCCTTGTGAGTTAGATTTGGACCTATACATTCCACGGAAATAGGTCAATATTTTTTTACTATTTTTAGTATATTCTGGAATATTCGAAGCATATTCCAGTCTTTTAAAAAATCTAAATTTGGTCTAAGAAGTTTGCTAAATTTAATCACTCTCTGCTATCCGCTCTCCACATCACCGCTCTAAGCTCTTCGCTCCCCGCTCTACGCACACATACAAGTGTCGTCCTGGTATTGACCCATATTGTTTGACTTTTTCTCAACTTGTAATACTAGCCTCAACTTGTACCAAACATATGAGTGGCATAGAAATTTTAATATCATTGTTGATAATTTGCATAGATACCAAGAATTTGTGGCATCCATGTAGGTTGAAGGGGGGAGTGCTATCTTGTGAGCGGTGAGCGATGAGCGGTAATTTGTGAGCGGTGAAGAAAACAAAATATTTGGTAATAGGACCCCGAATATCCTATAACCGTGGCCTAAAGAAATAATTTTTTAGGGTTCAATAATAAGAAGATTGGGGAGGACAAATAATATGAATGCTAGATTGCAAGTAGTGAGCAATGAAAAAGACCAATATGTACACGACTCGGGGTTGCTAGTATGTGAGCATGCGAGCGTGAACATGTGAGCCTTCAATTTTTTCCCGGTTATGGTTTGTAAATCCGTTGGGGGCCTATGACTGTGGAATTACATGTAAGGGTCTATAGTCCAAATGAACAACAAATGAGAATGTTGCTATAACAATTTTGTACTAAAAAATGAACTAATATACATTTAATTGTTGAGATAATAATAATGTAATTGGAGACAATGTGTAAGCAAACTCATGTTGAAAACAAGTGTAGCATGTTAGAATGTCTCACTATAATACACATCAATGTAAAATTTATATACATCATAACACCATCATGAGGGTGACATTTACGAAGTCCAAAACATAAAGAACAACAAAAATGGATTGTAGATATAAATCGGGTAGTAGATTAAAATTGTTGAAGTTCTTGGAAATCAAATTTCAAAAATCAAATCATGAATACAAACTTAAATATCGTCGGACTCAGATGCACTGAGTTCAAAATAAGTACATATTCTAGTATCGTAATATCTACGAGGTGAAGGTGAAATTGAAGGTGAAGTAGATGAAGCATTAGCATAAGCTTCAGCTAAAGCCTCAGCATACACATGGAGGCTCTGAGGACTAAGAGAGGGGCTTCTCAATAATCCACGGTGCCGATAAAATGACGAGATTTGTATCGGCGATGGATTCATCCAACTACAAACAACAAACCATGTATTAGAATATGTAACAACAAATTAGAATACAAAATCTAGAATTTGCAATTGAAGTTGTTGAGAAAAAAACAATGAAAAAACTTACTCACATATGTTAAGAAGTGCGGCGTTTTCTATTGGAGTATCATCATCAAAGTCCATACCATCGTATGAGGTATTATTTGTAGGTGTTTGAAGAGGTTTTAGTACCTCATCAAAGAGTTCGGCATCACTTTCTAATGCTAGAATATGACGATTGGATGAATGAGCCGCTCTAATAGAAGAACCTGGATGAAGCAAAACATTAATTAAAAAAAAAACGAATATTGAAGTATGAATTAAAAAACATATGAACGAATAATTGGATACTGTAATATATAATACCTGTAGAAGCAGTCATGTCTGCCACAATACCGCCTACAGGACTCAAACCATGAACAAATAACTTCATTAAAACTTCAGACTTCTCCTTTGCACCCCTCCATGGCTTGCCATCTCTTTGTCTACATAATTGAGTTTCCATAGTAATAGAGTTGAAGAGAACGTCATTTGTGGCTAAATCGACCTCAGGAATTGAAGGATGCATGGTGATCAGAAGTTCTTGAGGTTGCCTCGCAATGGGAATTGAAAATGATCGAACCAATAACAAAGCCTTGAACTTCAAAGTCTGAAAGTCAATATAAAATTAAAATTAAAAAATATACAACACATAAAAACAAATTCAAATATGAACCAATCAAAATGAAATGTCATAATTGCTACTTACATTTTTGGACGGATTCATAGGATTTGCCAAGTGCAAGGAATTAATGATAGTCCACTCATCCTTGAATTTTGAACTTATAGTTCTTGAAGAATCCTGCCACTTCTCTCTTCACGGCAGAACTGTCAGGATAAAACAAAAGGAATGCTTCATCATCATGAAGATAGGTAAGAGCAAATGCCATCAATATGTTGAGAAAACTTGGAATGTTGGCATTCCAAGGGGGAATTTGAGATGGCGGATCCGAGACACCTGGAACCCGAAGACCATCTGGGTAATCCGCAATAATGGGGTCCACAACAGGTTTCTTTTGCAATTGGCCATCAAAAAAAAATTGTCTACCTTCACCAACCTACAAAGATAAAATGTAAATATTACAATTCATGAATAAAGACGACAATTAAAAATAAAAAATGAAATAATGTAACAAAATACGAGTGAAACTTTATAAAACTTGAATAAAGTAAAAACTGTAAAATAAAATGAACTCACCTTTGATAGAAAAGCCACAATGTCGTCATATGGTGCACGAAATGTACCTGTTTGCTTCTTATCCTCGATAATCCTCACAAAAGAATCATTCAAGATTAAATCCGAAGATGTATGATTTGCAGGTAAAGGAGGCAAGATATTCATCATACCTCTAAGCTTGGAAGGCATATCCAAGGTAGGAGAAGGGGTTGTTTTCTGCCGCTTTGAAGTATGAAACGTTGCCTCTAGATTTGAAGAAGGTTCAGTAACTACAAGGTTGTTGAGACTGCTTTGAATTGGAGCATCCTCATCGCTATCATGAATGAGGAGGATTGGTCTTTTAGGCTTAGACTTTCTTTTTTTGGCATTTTGGCTGCATCCTCATCCATTTAGAGGGAACAATTTTAGTTGTACCCTTGAGGGCGGGTTGAATGGAATCTCGAAGGGCAATATCAAAAGTGGGAGGTGATTTAAGAGGACAATCCAAATACCACCCACATTTTTTTAAATGCACAGGATCCCAAGATTTCATGATCCCCTCTGTGAACATGCATTCTTCACTTTCGATATCCAAATAATTAGCCAAAAAAATGGGAGATTTGGAAATGGTTTTCGCAGGAAATAAGACATATTTGAAGTACCTATAAAACACCCTTCGCATGGCCGGATAAAAATTGAGTTGCTTGTCAATGTTATGATTTTTGTGAACTCCCTTATTCACACCGAATTCACGAAAAAATGCAGTATCCCACAATGATATGCGCATTGCTTCCACATAATCAAAAATAGTGGGCAAAGGATCCATACTATTTGGAAGGTAGTTGATGGACACATGCATATCAGCCACAGTAGCATCAAAGAGCTTCTCGGTCTCAATAGCCAACTGCCAAATACAAAATAAAAATTAGAAGAATTAAATGATTGAAAAAATATTAAAAATAAATTAAAAACATAGACCAAAAATAAATGAACCAAACATAATAGAAGGACAAAAATTATCACCTGAGCCCACCAAGTAGCTTTATGAAGCCACTTAGGAAACTCTATATCATTGAATTTTGGTTTTGGAAACTTGAGAGCCTCACGAAGAGCAGGTGAACTGTTCCACCTCTCAAGCCACTTAATCTTCATAGTTGTGTCCATTGCCAAAGTTGCTAACATCCAAAGTTTTTCTTGAGTCATCTTAGGGTTCTTATCGTGAGTTTCATAATGAGACTTCACCTGCTCTAAGAACATAGGAGAATGTTTAGGATTCGCAATGGGAAGTTGTTTCTTCAATTCCGAATGAGAAGTCAATCTCACCCTCTCAATAGCTTTGGAAACAAATTCATCTACTGCACTCGAAGTCCAATGCGCAGGATCAGGATATTTCTCATAAAATTTCCTTTGAGCAGTAGCAGCAGTATCTCCCAACTCTTGCTACACCAACGAAAAAACATATAAGAGTATGAATAATCACACACTACAAAAATAAGATGCAATAGAAAATATAGTTATAGAAATCGAAATAAAAAGAAAACAAGAAAAATATACAAGAAAACAAAAATCGTGAAAAACAAATACTTCAGAAAAAATAACCTGGTATAGAAATCCATTAAGAGCCTCAACAGTCAAAGTAAACCAAGTCCTATGTTTGGATTTTTGTTTCGCATCAGCGGTAGTAAGATCTTCTTTGGAAACAAGTTTCTCAAAATATGAAAGTGGTTGTCCAGCAATGCTTTGAATGCGGAAAAGCTTATGAACAAGATTGGTATAAACATGGGGATTTTGGTTCCTCCTGTCAAAACAAAACATCCAATGATAAGCCAATGAAAAGAGATATACAATAAAAAAAAAACTAAAAAAAAAACCAAATGAACCGAACAAATAAAATGAGAAGAATGAAGTAATTACGAATTGACTTCACGTAAAGCTGCCAACATGGTTGCAATATCTCCTTTGACGTCCAAAATAATACTTTCAACAGCATAATGCCAAACCGGATCATGTGTGTGATCTCGATTAATAATGTGCAACCATGCTTGCAAACGGTGATTTCCGTCCCACACCATGAACATTTTGCCAGAAAAAACTTTGATTTCCTCATCAGCTTGCAATATTTTTTCAAAGGCATCATTAGCCCTCACCCAATTTTCACTCCAAGATTCAATGATACTATCGGTAACATCTACTGTTTTCCCCTCATTGTTTTCCAA
Organism: Polytrichum commune; assembly: GCA_950295325.1. Classification (NCBI taxonomy): domain Eukaryota; kingdom Viridiplantae; phylum Streptophyta; class Polytrichopsida; order Polytrichales; family Polytrichaceae; genus Polytrichum; species Polytrichum commune. The sequence continues at coordinate 32,817,549 of OX485809.1, forward strand.
GGCCACATAAAAAACCCCATTGCCCTCCATATAACCACAAACAATAAAATGTGCAGCCAGGTTCATAACGTCATTTTTAAAAAAAAGCGTTACAACAGGCAATGCAATCATTCGACATAGTGGAATGTTGAGTTTTATTTTGCCCTTGGTTGATACCTCAACCATTCAAGATGGGAAGATGTGTTGACAGTTTCTTTCTTAAAAAATGCATGCAATTGCACCTCCAATTGATCTTCAGAAAGAGGTACAACTTCCAAATCTAAAGCACAAAATATATCACACATTTGATAAACAAAAATAAATCAAAAGAAATATATACATAGGAAAGAAATCACATATGCAAACTAAAACAAAATGAAAAAACATTAAAGAAAGTAAGAGCATACATAAGAGAGAAAACCACATATTCCCCAAAAGTCTAAATTTTGAATATGGGTGGCTGTTAACGGCCACTCTTCTTGGAGAAAAAAAAATGAAGTAAATGAATGCATACACACATGCATGCATACATGTAAAAACAAAATTTGAAATATGAATAAGGGTGGCCGTTAACGGCCACCTTTATTGAAGAAAAAAAAAATGAGAGAAATGGGTGTATACATGTAGAAAGAAACCCTTATGAACAAAAATCTGAAATGAGAATAAAGGTGGCCGTTAACGGCCACCCTTATTGAAGGAAAAAAAAATGAGAGAAATGGGTGTGTATATGTAGAAAGAAACCCTTATGAAAGAAAATCTGAAATGAGAATAAGGATGGCCGTTAACGGCCACCCTTATTGAAGGACACAAAATGAGAGAAATGGGTGTATACATGTAGAAAGAAACCCTTATGAAAAAAAATCTGAAATGAGAATAAGGGTGGCCGTTAACGGCTACCTTTATTGAAGAAAAAAAAAATGAGAGAAATGGGTGTATACATGTAGAAAGAAACCCTTATGAACAAAAATCTGAAATGAGAATAAAGGTGGCCGTTAACGGCCACCCTTATTGAAGGACACAAAATGAGAGAAATGGGTGTGTACATGTAGAAAGAAACCCTTATGAAAAAAAATCTGAAATGAGAATAAGGGTGGCCGTTAACGGCTACCTTTATTGAAGGAAAAAAAAATGAGAGAAATGGGTGTATACATCTAGAAAGAAACCCTTATGAACAAAAATCTGAAATGAGAATAAATGTGGCCGTTAACGGCCACCCTTATTGAAGGACACAAAATGAGAGAAATGGGTGTATACCTGTAGAAAGAAATCCTTATGAATAAAAATCCGAAATGTGAATAAGGGTGGCCGTTAACGACCACCCTTATTGAAGGAAAAAAAAATGAGAGAAATGAGTGTGTATATGTAGAAAGAAACCCTTATGAAAGAAAATCTGAAATGAGAATAAGGATGGCCGCCCTTATTGAAGGACACAAAATGAGAGAAATGGGTGTGTACATGTAGAAAGAAACCCTTATGAAAAAAAATCTGAAATGAGAATAAGGGTGGCCGTTAACGGCGACCTTTATTGAAGGAAAAGAAAATGAGAGAAATGGGTGTAGACATGTAGAAAGAAACCCTTATGAAAGAAAATCTGAAATGAGAATAAGAGTGGCCGTTAACGGCGACCTTTATTGAAGGAAAAAAAAATGAGAGAAATGGGTGTAGACATGTAGAAAGAAACCCTTATGAAAGAAAATCTGAAATGAGAATAAGAGTGGCCATTAACGGCACCCTTATTGAAGGAAAAGTAAAATAAAAAAATTGGTATATACATGTAGAAAGAAACCCTTATGAACAAAAATCCAAAATGTGAATAAGGGTGGCCGTTAACGGCCACCCTTATTGAAGGAAAAAAAAAATGAGAGAAATGGGTGTGTACATGTAGAAAGAAACCCTTATGAACAAAAATCCAAAATGTGAATAAGGGTGGCCGTTAACGGCCACCCTTATTGAAGGAAAAAAAAATTGAGAGAAATGGGTGTGTACATGTAGAAAGAAACCCTTATGAAAAAAACATCCGAAATGTGAATAAGGGTGGCTGTTAACGGCCTTCCTTATTGAAGGACAGAAAATAAGATAAATGAGTGTATACATGTAGAAAGAAACCCTTATGAAAAAAAATCTGAAATGAGAATAAGGGTGGCCGTTAACGGCCACCCTTATTGAACGAAAAGAAAATGAGAGAAATGGGTGTGTACATGTAGAAAGAAACGTTTATGAAAGAAAATCTGAAATGAGAATAAGAGTGGCCATTAACGGCCACCCTTATTGAAGGAAAAAAAAGAAAAAGAAATGGGTATATACATGTAGAAAGAAACCCTTATGAACAAAAATCCAAAATGTGAATAAGGGTGGCCGTTAACGACCACCTTTATTGAAGAAAAAAAAATGAGAGAAATGGGTGTGTACATGTAGAAAGAAACCCTTATGAAAGAAAATCTGAAATGAGAATAAGAGTGGCCGTTAACGGCGACCTTTATTGAAGGAAAAAAAAATGAGAGAAATGGGTGTGTACATGTAGAAAGAAACCCTTATGAAAGAAAATCTGAAATGAGAATAAGAGTGGCCGTTAACGGCGACCTTTATTGAAGGAAAAAAAAATGAGAGAAATGGGTGTGTACATGTAGAAAGAAACCCTTATGAAAAAAAATCTGAAATGAGAATAATAGTGGCCATTAACGGCACCCTTATTGAAGGAAAAAAAAATTAAAAAATGGGTATATACATGTAGAAAGAAACCTTTATGAACAAAAATCCAAAATGTGAATAAGGGTGGCCGTTAACGGCCACCCTTATTGAAGGAAAAAAAAATGAGAGAAATGGGTGTGTACATGTAGAAAGAAACCCTTATGAAAAAAAAATCCGAAATGTGAATAAGGGTGGCTGTTAACGGCCACCCTTATTGAAGGACAGAAAATAAGAGAAATGGGTGTATACATGTAGAAAGAAACCCTTATGAAAAAAAATCTGAAATGAGAATAAGGGTGGCCGTTAACGGCTACCTTTATTGAAGGAAAAAAAAATGAGAGAAATGGGTGTATACATGTAGAAAGAAACCCTTATGAAAAAAAATCTGAAATGAGAATAAGGGTGGCCGTTAACGGCCACCCTTATTGAACAAAAAAAAAATGAGAGAAATGGGTGTGTACATGTAGAAAGAAACCCTTATAAAAGAAAATCTGAAATGAGAATAAGAGTGGCCATTAACGGCCACCCTTATTGAAGGAAAAAAAAGAAAAAGGAATGGGTATATACATGTAGAAAGAAACCCTTATGAACAAAAATCCAAAATGTGAATAAGGGTGGCCGTTAACGACCACCTTTATTGAAGAAAAAAAAATGAGAGAAATGGGTGTGTACATGTAGAAAGAAACCCTTATGAAAAAAAATCTGAAATGAGAATAAGGGTGGCCGTTAACGGCGACATTTATTGAAGGAAAAGAAAATGAGAGAAATGGGTGTAGACATGTAGAAAGAAACCCTTATGAAAGAAAATCTGAAATGAGAATAAGAGTGGCCGTTAACGGCGACCTTTATTGAAGGAAAAAAAAATGAGAGAAATGGGTGTAGACATGTAGAAAGAAACCCTTATGAAAGAAAATCTGAAATGAGAATAAGAGTGGCCATTAACGGCACCCTTATTGAAGGAAAAGTAAAATAAAAAAATTGGTATATACATGTAGAAAGAAACCCTTATGAACAAAAATCCAAAATGTGAATAAGGGTGGCCGTTAACGGCCACCCTTATTGAAGGAAAAAAAAAATGAGAGAAATGGGTGTGTACATGTAGAAAGAAACCCTTATGAACAAAAATCCAAAATGTGAATAAGGGTGGCCGTTAACGGCCACCCTTATTGAAGGAAAAAAAAAATGAGAGAAATGGGTGTGTACATGTAGAAAGAAACCCTTATGAAAAAAAAATCCGAAATGTGAATAAGGGTGGCTGTTAACGGCCTTCCTTATTGAAGGACAGAAAATAAGATAAATGGGTGTATACATGTAGAAAGAAACCCTTATGAAAAAAAATCTGAAATGAGAATAAGGGTGGCCGTTAACGGCCACCCTTATTGAACGAAAAGAAAATGAGAGAAATGGGTGTGTACATGTAGAAAGAAACGTTTATGAAAGAAAATCTGAAATGAGAATAAGAGTGGCCATTAACGGCCACCTTTATTGAAGGAAAAGAAAGAAAAAGAAATGGGTATATACATGTAGAAAGAAACCCTTATGAACAAAAATCCAAAATGTGAATAAGGGTGGCCGTTAACGACCACCTTTATTGAAGAAAAAAAAATGAGAGAAATGGGTGTGTACATGTAGAAAGAAACCCTTATGAAAGAAAATCTGAAATGAGAATAAGAGTGGCCGTTAACGGCGACCTTTATTGAAGGAAAAAAAAATGAGAGAAATGGGTGTGTACATGTAGAAAGAAACCCTTATGAAAGAAAATCTGAAATGAGAATAAGAGTGGCCGTTAACGGCGACCTTTATTGAAGGAAAAAAAAATGAGAGAAATGGGTGTGTACATGTAGAAAGAAACCCTTATGAAAAAAAATCTGAAATGAGAATAATAGTGGCCATTAACGGCACCCTTATTGAAGGAAAAAAAAATTAAAAAATGGGTATATACATGTAGAAAGAAACCTTTATGAACAAAAATCCAAAATGTGAATAAGGGTGGCCGTTAATGGCCACCCTTATTGAAGGAAAAAAAAATGAGAGAAATGGGTGTGTACATGTAGAAAGAAACCCTTATGAAAAAAAATCCGAAATGTGAATAAGGGTGGCTGTTAACGGCCTTCCTTATTGAAGGACAGAAAATAAGAGAAATGGGTGTATACATGTAGAAAGAAACCCTTATGAACAAAAATCCAAAATGAGAATAAGGGTGGCCGTTAACGGCCATCCTTGTTGGAGGAAAAAAAATGAAGCAATTGAGTGCATACACGAAGAAAAAAACACATATGGAGAAGAGTCTGAAATTTCAAGGACAAAAAATTTAAGGAAATGTGTATATATTTGAAGAAGAAACACATATATTCAAAAATATAAGATGCAACAAAGGGTGGCCGTTAAGGGCCACACTTTTAGATGAAACAGACTACAACTCAGAAGTGGGCATCATAGAAAGGGTGGCCGTTATCGGCTACCCATTTGGAAGACAAACACACCTTCATTTGAGTCGCTTTCCGGAGTTGCAGCTTTTTTGTCGCTCTTGCTCGTTTTGTCTATCTGCCCACGTCGCTGCCTGGAACTTGTACCAGCGTCTGCATCCTCCATGGTGTGCGCTCTTGCTGCTTGTGTATGTTGTTGCCGCCGCACTTCGAAAGAGGATGTCTGAAGACATTACGAAGAGTATGGCTTCAAGAGATTAGGGTAAGTCGGACTCTAAAAAAAAAAAAAAAAAATGGTAGATTTCAGTCTATGGAATCTTTACTATAATTTTTTCAAATATCCTAATTAATCTCCACAAAAAATCTAGTGCATAGATTTAAGCCTTGCCATTCATTCAATTTTTTTTTCAAGATTATTGGAGATAATTTCAATTTTACATAAATCGTCAAAGTCTACTAAAACTAATATGGTTAGATTTCCTGCATAAAATCTTCATGTTTTGAAGATTTTAGAAGAATCTAAGATGTTCTAATTGTTTTTTGGCTCTAAAACATGCAAAATAAAATTATTTTGTTCATGCTATATACCGTTGGAATCGCATTTTCGGTGTGCACAATATAGTATACATTATATACCTCTAAATTTATTTTTATTTTAAATTTCTTCTCTTATCATTTCTTTCGTTCAACTTACCTCCAATTCCGCCTCAGAAGATTGTTCTTCTTTTTCGTATTGTGTGGCTTGCTCTTCGTCGATGTCTTTATCATAATCTTCTTCGTCTTCCTCCTCTTGATCTTCTTCATTGCATTCAGAGACGATATATGGTTGAGATTCACATGTAGGAGTTTGGTGTTCGAAGACATCTTCCGTTATCATTTCGCATGCCACAATATCTTTGTACGTCAAATTCCTTGTTGTACATGATAGGTCCACTCCTTTCATTCGAGGAATACGTCTATTCATTCTAGCCCTTAACAATTATCTCTTACTTGAAAAACGAAAGCTATTTTTTCGCCTACTTTTTTTTCTACCCTTCACTGGAGTAACCACTGCTAACATGAATAAATGACGTTCTTTTATATTTAAACGCATTCAGCTACCCTCTGCACTACATTGTTACTCTTAACAACATGCATTTCATGGATGTTAATAATGATTCGGCCACTAAATTTATGAACTCCAAACAGAAGCCACGGTCTCAGCATAGATAGGGAGGCTTCGTGAAGGTGATGGACTTGCTAGAAATTTTGGTTCTTCAAAAGAAGATCGCCAACGTCACATTACTACCACCTGACAACATAGATGTGTTAATACCCATCATAATCCAACTAAATACATACATAATATAATACAAATAAAAATTATACAATCAACCATATGAATATTTCGAACAAGATAAACAAACAACATCTTGTTAAGGAATACATAGCAAAATAATTTCAAATCAAACAATTTCAGAAGCTGACTTACCTTTTTGTTTCTTCTGTTTTGTGAACTCGTCTTCATTTCCGACTCCGAAATACCATCGTCTGCATGCTCTCTGCACCTTCATCGTCCTCCGCCTTCCTATGTCTTCTCTTCTGCCTCACTAGCGTTCTCTCTACATGTTCCACTATCATTGCTGTCTATGATATATCTTCTACCACTTCACTTTCATACATTTATTTAGTGTTTAGAGCTCACTTAAACCTGACGCACATTACGATCATCAGTGTTGCAATTGGCGTCCAATGATTAAGTTGTTTTAACGCGTCTTTCACTATGTTTCTATTTTTATTATATCCGCCAAATTTATCTGATATCCCAACCTACCACATTGACTTTGTTCTATTTATAATGGCCAATCATTTACTTTGCCGGCCAATTTTAATTGTTCCTGCATCTACATCCAGCCTATACAATCGTATTTTAAAACTCTGCCAACTTGTTTATTATTTGACACCGTTTTCTCCATGATATCCGTGCCCGCATTTCTCCCCTGTGATAATCTTATATTAGACAACTCCTTTGTGGGTTCAAGTTTCCTATGGCTTAGTTTCTAAAGGAGATATTTTTTGGGATCTGGTTTAGGATTCTATGTCTTCATTGCAAATATTATCTGTCTACTATTATGATCTGTCTCCTTTTGTATTATTGGATGCTATGGTATCACCTTTTTTTATTTACATCCATTATTATATTCTCCATCATTCAATACAAAAGCGATGTTGATTTAAGATTATTGTCATGTGTTGTTTATCTTTTCCTTCTTCTCCATGGCTACCATTAGAGCTCACGGATCTTTTGTTCCCTTCATTTTGCCACTTCAAGATGATGGTCATGTCAATGTCTCAGAGGATTTGCTTAGTCTGAGATTCAACCTCCAGATAGGAACCATGTATTTAGAGCAGGAGATGTATTCTGCAGATGGAGAGGTGTATGAAACGGTTTTGGTTCAAAAAAACAACACCGAGGTTGGTTTTATGTGGATCTTAGGACCTGGTTCATTTAGGGTAATAGGTCTTTCTGAATCTCAGATGCAAGCTTCAACAATCATCTTGACAAACGAATCCGGTACATCCACCGTTCAAATTTCATATGTCGCACCTGTTAAATTTGAACCCATTGATGACCGTGTGTTTGTGCTATCAAATTCGGAAGATGACATTTCTGCATCTGTTGATATTTCAAACACATCGCCGTTTCCATTTAAAAGTCTTCATTCCACTTCTTCACAGCTTCCTATACATGTAGCCAAATCTCCATGCGGTCCTATGTACAAGAGTTTGGTTCCCAGCTCTCACATTCTCAACGTCCTCCACTACACCCTTCACCTTCATCTATAGGGTTGACTATCGTTGATGCTTTGAAGCTTACAAAGTCTAGAAGAAGATCAAAGTCAAATCTTGCATCCATTGATTTTGATAGTATAGATGTTCATGATGTCAAGTACTTACCATCTTCTTTTAATGGTGATGTTTTGTTTCTCTTATCCCCTGTGACACTTAAAGCTCTAAGTACGTATGGCCGCTCAATGGACGGCATGGACAAGATGTGCGACGGTTACCCTTGGTGCACCACCAAAACCACCAATATCCAAAATGATTTTGGATTGTCCTTCTGGCGCTCCACTTGTGCTGGTCATCTCCAATGTCCTAATGACTACTGTGATTACATGAATCGCAATGGGGGCCTCCGGAACAACACTGAATGGGCCGGTTCAACTCCTCTCCCATTTGTTGTGGGTAATGTTCCTCATTCTAGGTCCACTGTCGAGTGTAAGGTATGTCGTTCCACATCTGTGTGCATTGCTTTATGTCATGTTCGAATCCTATACATCCATTCCACATCTGTTGGAATGTCCAGGGCTTGCATTCATATTGGTGTACATGATCACCCTGTGGCCAATGGCACATGCCGTGAGTCATTGGACATGGCATACCAGTGCGTTGCAAATAAAGTATTGAAAACACCCACAGCCAAAAATTCAGCCATAGTTATGGCAGCAAGCAAACAATTCTTGGCCGATTACCTTCTCAAATCTCCCGCAAATGTCGAAGGCCATCACTTGTTTGGTTCATCCCTAGAGGTCGTCATGGACAAATTCAGCACTTTTGCGTCCCTGAATTGTCGTAACTTTGTATCCGGATCAAAGCGTTTTTTGCGTAGTGGAATGGGAACTATGGATAGTATTATGGCATTCAAAGACCACTCTGCTTTCAAGTTCGTCCATGGTAGTTGGTTTCCAGGGCAGTCAAAGGACAAAGTGTTTGTTTTCAAGATGTCTGTAGACCTTCCAGGTAGTGGTGTGGAGCTTGTGAAGAGGATGCAAGTCGGTGGGGACATGGAGAATTCATGGATTATGTTTGACCATGTCAAACGTTTGAATGACTGGACGACCATGGCTTGCCATGTGTACGACAGTCGATACTATAAAGTGTTGACTATTGCGTGTTGTGACATGCAATCTGAAGATGGTGCAGCACAAATTCTCTTTTGGGAAAATTTGAATAATGTCATGGCAAAAAATGGTGTACCAAACGTAAACTTCAAAGGGTTTATGGCTGATAGTGCTCAAGCTAATTGAAATGCGGTGAGGGCGATTTACGAGGATGGTGATCCAAGTCTACCCATGGTTGCACGTTAGCGTATATGTCTTTTCCATTGGTCTGCGAGCTTGGATAAGGTGATCCAAAAGTATATCAAACCATCCTTGCAGTTTCAACACAAGCAAATATGCAAGGATTACAAAGACGCAAAAACGATGGACGACGCCGAGACTAAGTATCATGTTATTTGTTCTTAGTGGTTGTCATCCGGAGCTGCCTCAGAAGAAGGCATCCTTGGCCTTTTAGAGTGGTTGGGTTTTTGGCACTTTCGTTACAAACAATGGGGTGGTCATATGCTATTTGTAAGTACATATCAAATTTCATTCTTCAATGTCATTCATTTTTCTTCCACTGTTATATATATCTTCTATTTTTCTTATCCTCATATTTGTGTGTTGTTCATAGGATATGACAATAGAAGAACGTGCGGAAATGCCAACATGCAACCTTGCAGAGACTGTACACAACAAATGGCTCCAACAGTCCGGCAACAAGATAACTTGTTTATATGAAGCTACAGTGGACGAGATGATTCGTGCCTTCATGCAAATTGCAAATTACCGGACATGGTTGAAAGGGGGGTCTGATGGTAAAGGTCCTGATCCGGCATCCTTGAAACTCAAAGCGGCTGCCAGGTGTGGAGATCCAGAAATATTGGCCGATGCCATGAAGTCTTATCCAGGGGCAGAAGACGTCAATATGAGAGATTGTGCATTGGAAGGGTCAGAGCTCTTTGGTTCCACCAAACGCAAACTCAACCTACCACCGGGTGCTGATTGTGACTCTCATCGACCCGACAAAGTGAACTATTCCATTCCTCGTCCCAACACCCGAGCAACTCGTCAACGCATAGAAGAATCGTTGAGTTCTGCAATTCATGGTATGGCTCATACTACATCCGTGTTAGAGACTGATTGTCTTGCTTCTAAGTGGCACATTGCAAGATTGCCACCCAACTCAGCCAAACGTTGTTGGGCACTGCAGGCTATTACAGGGACTATGTGCAATGCCAAAGTCGGGACTGGGAAACATGACACACCTGCTCTAACATACAAAGGGCTCAGGAAGGAATTTCGCTCTCCCAACAATGTGGAGTATGAATTTTGGTTTTGTCCTGATGACATCAAACGTTGTGTGAGTGGCAGTAAGAAGAAATATGTGTTGGATTGGCCTATAGTACCCAACACGTGGCCAGTGAAGATAGGTACCAATCTATCGAGAGAGGAGGTTTTGGCACTTGAAGATGCTGGATTTCAACTACAGCAGAGGGAGGCAAGGTCTCCTCGTCGTAGGCTTTCAACAATCGCAACTCTTCCCATTCCTCGCTCGCATTTTTCTATGTCACCAAACCCAGACGCCCACCCTACATTCAGATTTGGGAAGACAGTTTGTTGTAATCCAACAGCATCTCTGGCGGATCACAAAAACAAATGGGAGAGCGCCGGACTCATGGAAGGTTACTATGTGGTTGGGGTCACTGCCATTCCATATCCGAGCTTTGGAGTGATAATCAACATTGTTTCCAAGCAGGATATCACCTACCATGTCACAATTGGCGATATCCCGCATTGCACATGTCCAGATTTCACGAAAATGTCCTCTCATGCATTGGGAAAGAAAGGAAAATGGGTGTATTATAAACATCTTTATTATGTGTTTAGATTTTTGTGCAAGGTGGATTACGAGAGTGATAAGTTCATTTATGCACCTACATATACCTATAATGAGGTCATGCGACTACTTGAACTTGCTGGTATTGTAGAATGTGAGTAGTATTGCAAGTGTTCTATTAAGCAACATATATTTGAATGTCAATAAATGACATGTTTTGGTTTGGATTATTATAATAAAAATTAGCAGTGGACTGAAAGTATTTCAAATGATTCAGTAACTTCATTTTTATTTAGACTGCGACCCAACCATGTGTGGTTTGATTGATTCACATGGATAAATAATAACACGTTTCTAAAAATAATTAATAGTTAAGAAGATTCTACGCACATCCGCGTAGTAACGTCTTCTTGGTATCCGCCTATAGATTATTCCTGCTTTATCACTAGCTCAATTTGGGATAGCACCAGTCAATGTAACCAACCGGATTCGAACCCGGGTTGATCTAGACCTAATACCAGTCTCTTACACAACTTGCATCTACAAGCGGATGTCTCAAAACCTAGTAGCTACCTACATATTCACTATTTCTAATATATAATTTTCTTTCTTTTGTAGATTATGGGCCTTTATTCAACCCGTGAGCAGTTTGAGTGGCTCACAATTATGGCACCGACATATATGTATAATGAGGTTATGCACCTACTTGAATTTGCTGGTGTTGTAGAATGTGAGTAGTTGTACAAGTGCTAGTTGTAGCTACATGTATAAGGATGTCAATATATGACATGTATTGGTTTGAATTATTATAATAAAAATCAGCAATGAATTGAAAGTGTTCTAAATGATCCATGGAAATAGGGCCCTTTCACTTGTGCTTCATTTAAAATATTGGCAATTTATAATTGAAAATATGCAATTAATTTGTCAAAATTTTGGTTGTAAACCCTAAACCCGTGTGTCTTTACTAAATTTGGATTCATTGCTCATATGTTACTGCTCATTGCTCATGTGTTACTGCTCACCGCTCACCGCTCACTGCTCATCGCTCATAAGATAGTTTCCCTCAGGTTGAAGGTAAAATCGTTGGGAACCCATTATAGTTTGGAAGGTTTTTTTTGTAGTGTATTTGACCCCGGATTTGGCATCCAAGACCCGTGATTAAAATCCTATACTTGTTGGGTGGTCACACGATGACATGTCCAATTGTTTGCATGAATATTATCCGCCACATGGCATCATTTAAAGTCTTGGGAGGCTCTTGGAGCTCTCTTCCCAAACAAAATCATCAAGGTCGGCCTGGCAGGGTTAGCTTCTAAATGCATATGGGGTCTTCTATGACTCAAAGGCACATATATGCTGTTGTTTGTGTATTTTACCTAGTATCCAAAAAATTTCAATTCTAAAGTAAAAGTTACATATGCTAATGAAACATCTTCCGTCAATTTTGTTGTTGTTTTCAAGTTAATATATTGAGCGGGTTAAGGACTTTTTACATGTTATTATATGTGGGAAGGGAGTTGCTCTGTCCATTTAGGTCATATGTCCGAGCTGACATTAATTAGCATGCTAACAAATCTCGCAACGACACCTCACCAAACCAATGCGTAGTATGGGCTAAATAGTTTTTAAAGGTTTCACATGTCAACACCTAATTCTACATAGCAAAATATGACCGATTGGGCTGAGATTTGTGTGAGAGCATGTTTGAAAAGCACTCATTGCTGGGATTTCCCAAATCATTTTTCTAAGTGCCCATCCATTTAGTTGAATATTTGAGTTCATTGGAGGCAACTTTGAGGCTTAGGGCATTGCAAGCATTGGAAAGCAATCAAATTTCGAGTAGATTGTTGACATTGTTTTTGAAATGCATTGGTTTTGAGACAATGAAGAGTTTGATCATCGCTTTATGCAAAATTCATTCATTTCATTTGATAGAGAACTTGTCATTTTTGTCATTCCAAATTAAAGTTGCCAATGTTGCTAGTTTCATAGTACATAAAAGTTTATTACCTACGTAAGCATGACATGTGGACATCCACAAAATTTTGTAGACTACAAGATGCTCACAATTGAATTTGATAGTAAACATGTGTTGATCTCCTTCGGAAATTGCTTCAACCCACTTGACTGGATTCTTTTGTTTTCACCTTACTAGATTGCCAAGTGCATTTCAAAGTTCAACTGGGATGATTCCACCATAAAGCTATGGGAGTTAGGTTTTTACTAGAAGATTGTTTTCCCACGAGTCCTAAGCCCATGCATTGATCAAGATAGATAAATTAAAACATCAACTTCCCTTGGAGGAAGTATGAATGAAGAGCCTCTTCACCCGCATGCTATTGCCCCCTTTTAGGGCGAAGCTCTATTGACAATCGCCTATAAAGTAGATGGGCTTGATTCCATCACTCCTCTTCAAAATTGAACACCAAAAATACATGTATTTCAAAGAGAATGAAATACCTGCTCAAAATATGATGATCATTATGGACTCAACAATGAACACATTGGAAGAAGGGAAGGGGAGGGGAGGGGAGGGGAGGGGCTATACGACCCATTTTGATGAGCACGAGAATCCCCAACTTTGATGAACATAGTCAACAAGACACTCATACGAGCTCCAAAAATTATGACGAAAGCGGCCTCGACTTCAATTTGGGGATTTTGCTACACATTTCGTACTTATGACCGCGTGCTTCATATCCTAGGACACGTGGGCTGGTCAGAGGAAAAAAGTAACCATTTAAGACCCATCCACCTTCTACGAATCCCACATTCGTACCAGCAATGCTCCAGCCATTCCATGCTGGCAAAAAGCTGATCGGCATCAATTCCATCCTTCTATGCAGTGGCAGTGAGATCTTGTCGTAAGAAGTTAAGTTCGAGCACAGCAACCCTCGTGAGGTAGCTGGGAATGAAGGGACCGGTCGAATGAATTAGAGCATGGACGCATTGGTGGTCTGAATGTCAGGTAGATGATGCACGACCCTCAACTTAGGACTATGTACTCATCACTCTTGAGCTGCTTGAAAAGCGCCCCAAAAGTGCTCTGATACAATGCATGAACAGGGGAGAACCGGCCGCTTACTTTAGTTTATGGATGAATCGGTTGAAGTTGAAGACTTCAGGGAAAGTTACAGACCGTTTTAGAGGAATCTAGTATAAAGTGTAAGTAAAGAAAAAACCTGAAAGATTGCAACTGGTAATCTGTTGGGCTTGGAAACACTAGGATTTTCGACCGATTATGCCCAAGAATCTCCCTGGAGACTGCTCCAATACTCGAGGTAGATGGGTCATAAGTGGTCGCTCGTTTCTTCTGACTAGCCCACTTCTCTGAGGACATGAAACACACGATTGGTATGAGGTGGTTAGCAAATCCAAGCCGAGGCCACTTTCCTCCATAAATTTTGGAGCTCGTATGAATATCTTATTCACTGTCAAAAGTGCTCATTAATTGGTCGTATGGGTCTCCTCAATTATGTTGAGCTTGAGCCTAGAATGGTTGTCGTATATATTTTGAGCATGCACTTACATCTGTTTTAAACATGTGTGTTTTTGGCTAACCACATGGATGCCAGTTGCAAAAGGGCCCAATTAAGATACATAATCAAATCATGCACATCTACTTAAGTGATCGTGTCCAACAAGACATTTGTCAATCCTCACTCAGTGAGCTCACTAAGTTATGTGTGCACATTGCAATGTAAGATAGACGTGTCCTCCTTAGGGCAATATTTTTCAATATTGAACCCTTATTGTGGGAGATTTTCAACGCTCAGATTTTTTAGTTACTTGCAAATGTGTGGAGGAGATAAAAAATTCAATCCAATACCAGTCCTAGCTTGAAAAATTTGGCCAGCCTAACTTCGTCACCCCACTTAGGAAGGAAATTACAGGCAGAGGGCTGAACTTAAGTCTGTAAGTGAGTGCATGAAGTTCTTCATCTGTTATGAGCTATGTGTTCCAGAAACTTGAGCTGTAATCTACAGTACTTAAAAGCTACCTAGCAGTACATGCCATTTCAATTTCTAATGTGTCAATTTACATGTGATTTAAAATCCTTCACAAGTCGACTACGTGTCAAATTCTAAATTGTGCGTGTCAATGGACATGCATTCCTGTTTGGGCACAATTTTTTGCATGTCAAATGTCGGAAACTTGCAAACAAACTGTCAAAATTTCACTCAGTTTGGAAGTGCCCACAATCAGGGCCTCATGCCTAAATAAGGTAGTTTGTGCATCTAGCAGAAGTGAGCCTTAGCGCTAGTTACACATGAACCGGTTGAGTTTGAAAAATAACCGGTTCCAGTTCAAGACTGTAGGAAAATTACTGATCATCCAAGAGGAATTCGTAGAAACACACTTTGAATTAATGAAGACAAACCAAAAGATGTCAACATTGGACTCAGAAACACTAGGATCTCGATCTGACTATGCCCAAAAAACCTCCCCAGACACTGAAATGTGCAGCAGCCTGCAATTAAGTAAGGTAGTAATATGTTTCCAAGCCTGGTGAAGTTGTTGAAATGCTCCACTAGTTCTGTTACAGCATTGGACTTTTAGCAGCTTTGAAGTGATTTATGTTCGACCCACTGTTGTTGGTCACTCTCCAACCAAATTTTTTAAGTTACAGCTGACTGTACGTAGATATACCCATATTGTTGAGCTGCTCTCTGTGCAACTTGAAAGGCACCATCAGCCCTGCCTAGGACGATCACAATGCCATGAGATTGCACAGAAACGTAATAACTTCTGCACCTTGAAGCTTCATAAACAGTTGCTGCACCAATCATAGGTAGTGTTGTATTCAAGCTGCGTAAGTACTTGGAATGGTTTCCAGCGATGTTATTGGACTCTCACCAGGTTCGAAATGGTTCACGTGTACAAGAACCATGGGTCGTTGCCACCGGCTCTTTGGCATTACAAGGTACACTTTACGTTCACATATTTTAGGAACGATTTAAGTATACGAGGTGCGATCGTGCCATGAGATTGTAGAGAAATGTCAAAGTTGTGGACTTTGAAGTTTCAGAAACGGTTGGTGCGCCAATCATGGGTAGTGTTGTATTCAAGGCTGGGGTAAGTTATTGGAAAGGTTTCCAATAATGTTTATTGGAGGACTCTCGTCAGCGTGGAAATGATCGTCACCGGTTCCTTTTCAACTACAAGGTAGGTTTCAAGTAGCCAATCTTAGAAACGGTATATGTTCACAAGGATCATGCCATGAGATTTGAGAGAAGTGTAATAACTTCTGGAGTTTGAAGTTTCAAAAACGATTGCTGCACCAATCATCCGAGGTAGATTTTAGGTATCCATGCCAAAACTATCCATTTCTAAGATATGGAACCCTAAAAATATATCTTGTCATGACAAAGAACCGGTGGCGACAACCCATGATCCTTGTCGTGTGTATATAATGTCAAAATATGGAATTTGTGCACTATTTCAGTCAATGTGCGTGATTCTCAATGTAGTTGTAGATGATTCTGGTTGGCATTGAGTAGTAGTTTGATTGATGATGTCGCTCTGCATAGCATTACAATAGACAAGCAAATGGCGAGTTGGTTCTCTGTTTAATACCAAGATACAAACTTTTTGTTTACTAATGTAGAGTTACAAATGTTGGCGCAATAAGAGGGAATCAACACGAAGGAGCAGACCTCCCATTCATCCAACATGAAAAGCCTGAAATAGTATGAAGCCCGGAGGCTACTTCTTAAAGTTGATTTGGCACTGGAATTCGTCTTGTACAAGTCATATGGGATGAATTGGCCACAAACCTATAGGGGATTAAGATTTGACGTTGGATAGATGAGAGTTGCTCGTGTAATATGCAATAATTCCCTCTCACTTGCCATAGCTACATGGTCCATCAATCCTATTATGAGAACCATGGCTTAGACACCCGTGCTCTTTGAGTTGGGCCCTCACCAATACTAACTCAAGTAAAGGGGTTCTAGTAAAAACTTAACTCTTATAAAATTATGGTTAATGGTCTGAGATTTAACTTCTTCATTTTGGTACAGGGGCAAAGCGCATCCTAAATGGATCCCTTTAGACTATATTAGGGTTTAGGTGAAAAACTATTATGAAAGAGATATAAGCAAATGAGATAAAGAACCCGGTTCCCTTGGTTCCCATGTTTTAACATCATTTTACATTAAAATTTCTTTTATTCACATTTCATATGTGAAAGTTACATATGGACTTGTTAACTATGGACTTATACATGTGCGGGACCCACCATATTACGCATTTATTATTGCTATAATATGAAATTTTGGGGGTCCAAGAGTGTCGCATTAACAATGTCATAGTCGTATTATAAAGGTAGATTCTAACTAGAAAGTTTAGTTTACACAATTTGTGTCATTATATCAAGGTTGTTGTGTTAAAGCAGTAGGATTGTACATAAACTACCAATTTTAAACACTACACGGTTGTTGACATTGATATTACACCCTAACCTCTGTATTGCCACCCTCCATAATGTCACTCCATCTCTTATATCCTGAAACCCTAAGTAATGGATGTGCTCAATTTCCTTCCCATACAAAACATTACTCTAATGATGAGTTGTGTTCATGGGCCCACAACAGATTCGAGAATATAGCCTCCAGATGCCAGATTCCCAATGCTTCAAACAAAATTTGAAGTCAAAGCAACTAAACATAGCTCATCAGCTGAGTAATGTTTATGTATATCATAGGTTTTGACATTAAAATAATCCACCAATGAATTCAAACCATATGCTCGCACGTACACATCATGTTGTCGTGATCCTTGTAATCATTGCAATAATGACTTTGTTTTATTCCATAATGTCACATGCTACACTAATTCTCTATTATCACACATGCATGTTAACACTACAAACCTCCTTAATATCACATGCACTTTGGTTCCCACAGGGATGATATTAGGGAGATTAGGGTGTACAACGGTGCACAACATTCAATTGACAGATTTGTAACACATGGCAGAGTTACTTCGAAAATAAATTAATGAGTGTCTCTGGCATCGACTCTTCCTTGATGATAAACTTCAAAATTTCAGACTTCAATCAATATTGAAGTAACAGACTTCCTGAAGCAGAAAAAAGTACTTTAACGCTTAAAATCCTGAGAAATTTAGAGTGACACCAAATCCTCCTAGACTAATTCGAGGAATCTTCTATAGGTGACACAATTCACGATGCAATCTGATTTTAAATCCAGATTCCACCTGTCCAATTCTTTGACTATACATCGGATCATTGAAGTCAAGGGAGCTGACAAATGGAGCCATTCTCCTTCACTTAGATGTCGCGAAGAAGGAGAAATTATCAATTGAGTACAGTCGATGAACATACATTTATTCCCTTTCGATTGGACCTTGTACATGTCTTTTGATGGGTTTGTGCAGTTTTGATAGAGTTACAGAATGTTGGATGAGCATCCTGGATAGATACATTGCTGAAGTTGCTTTGAAGTTTGAAGTTTAGATGGATTTGAATTCCGCAACGTGGACAGGCAGCTGATCGATGCAGTCTGCCCATGGCGAAATTTGGGGCCGCTTGATGTTGCGGAGCGATTTCCACACCGCGCTGTTGCATTTGAAGCCGGAGCCAAAAGCAATTTGCCATACGCGGTCTCCTCTTTTCACTCGGCCCTTGGCCTCCAAGTATGCTAGCTCGTACCACAAGGAGCTGCTGGATGTGTTGCCAAATCTGCACAGACAAATTTCTTAATTAGGAAAGGTGTGGGTATCGAGAATTGATTGGATAGGATTAATTTGATAGGGTAAAGGTTGGCAATAATTGTATGTGGATGTGTTAATTGTATGTGGATGTGTTGCCAGACCTATTCAGACAAAGTTTCTAAGAAAAGCTTGTGCCGAGAGTTGATTAGAATTCGATAGGAGAGGATTGACTGGTTGAAGCTTTGCAAGAATTGTATGTGGATGTGTTGGTATATTTGCACAGACAAGGTTTTTTAAAAAGGTTGTATCGAAAATAGAAAGGAAATCAACAGGAGAAATTTGACAGGGTAAAGGTTGGCAATAATCATGTGTGGATATGTTGCTAAATCTGCACAGAGATGCCTCTTAGAGAGGTTTTAGGTGTCGAGAGTTTATTGGAAATCCATAGGAGAAGCTTGACAGGGAAAAAGCTGGCAGATTACGATAGTGTGTTGCATGTCTCTCACCTGTACAGAGTCATCCTTGATGGCTCCATGTGCTCGGGGCTCAAATCCAAATTCTTCTCAAGCTCGTCCAATACAGCTCGCCCGCCCGCGTGGATGCAAAAATGCTCGAAAGCGAGCTTGAAGTCCGGGATGTAGGGTTTTACTTGCATTTTGAACAGTTTCCGGCACACAAGTGTGCCGAAGAAGAGCAGCTGCTCGGAGAGCGGCAGCACCAACGGCCCCAGAGTTGTGATGTTGGCTTTCAATGCCTCACCTGCAATTGCCATGAGATCCTTCGATAGTGAAACTCCAATGTTCCTCTTGTCGTCCTCCTCTTGGAATACGCACCTGCAACATTGCCATGGCCATCAGTCAAAGGACTCAATGGCAAACCTACCTGAACCTCGCAGTTGAATTAGAGCTCGAGTTGAATGCTCGAACTTTGCGGTTTTCGGGAGATTGATATTTCGAATTGACAAACTTTTATTCAAAGCTCAATAGACACGGCCATGCTCAAAGTGAGAGATTCAAGGCCGGAATGATACTAAACAAAGAATCATTATTCATGACAACTCTATGGAGCATTCATGGCAAGCCAAAGAATATTTGAGAGCCCATTGGCTTCGAACCCACAAAAGGAGAGGGAGCTCTCCACAATTTCTAACCCAAGCTACCCAATGGAGGTACTAGGCTTGAGAACTTGAAGTTTTGGTCTTATAGAGATTGAGAGCTTGAATCTTTTGTTACCGGACTTACAATGCTTAGATGGTGCCCCGATGGATCCCACGTGGAATGACGACAAGGTTTCTGTCAAAAACCTAAGCTACCTCCATGAGATAGCTTAGGAATCGTCGAGAGCTTGAGCTCTTGTTTTGTGGGACCCCAAGTCAATGAGCTTTCAAGCGTGTTTTGGCTTGCCATAAATGCTTCTTCGTTACTATTATCCCCCCCTGGATCTCTCACGTTGAGC
Organism: Polytrichum commune; assembly: GCA_950295325.1. Classification (NCBI taxonomy): domain Eukaryota; kingdom Viridiplantae; phylum Streptophyta; class Polytrichopsida; order Polytrichales; family Polytrichaceae; genus Polytrichum; species Polytrichum commune. The sequence goes on from OX485809.1 coordinate 32,837,477, forward strand.
ATGGCCGCTTCACACTTGCTCTTACTTGAACTAATTTGAGCTTGTAAATTGGTCAAGCTCTCAATAACTTGAGCTTTGAATGAAAGCTTGTCAGCTCCAAGTATCAATCTCCCGAAATCGAGATCCAAACTCGAGCTCTAGTGTGAAGGGGGCTTGAGCAGTAAGAGTTTGTGAGTGTCCAACAAATTTGCAGTGAAATTACATTCTGGTGGCCCCACAACAAGTAGGGCTAATCCCGAAGTTGTACCTGAAGCTGCGGTCGTCGGCGCCTTTGTGAGTGCGGACGGTGTGAAGAAGCTGGTATTTGGACCTGCGACGGTCTTTCCTTTTGTTGGAAAGGAGAATTGCAGCGCTACCCATTCGGAAGAGGCAGTTGGGGACAAGCATGGAACGCTCGTTGCCATTGTACCAGTTCAGGGTGATGTTTTCCGTGCTCACAACTATGGCGTAGGAGCTCCTGCACACCTGCACGTCATGGTCGAATCATCCAATTTGGACGTCCACTCTGTTTCTGGTCGCGAGGATCAGATCAAGAAAATGAAACCATTGAAGAAATATAAAAACCATCAAATCAAGACATTCTACGTTCTCCTGTATCAGTTGCGAGCGCTCTTCACCGAAAGAATCAGAGAATTGTCACGTAGATTAGTGCACATTGTTCCCCGTATGTGACGACCATGAACGAGTCATAGCGAGCTTACAAATGCAGGAATTTTTCATTGGTGATGGAAGGGGAAACCGCTAACCTCCTTCTATAATACCCCGCTTAACACCCCCCCCCCCCCCAAATCCCCTGCCACGTATAGCTTGAAATTGTCAATTTTCAAGTCAAATTCGAATTTGAGCTTGAAATTCGATCCAGAAAAGGAGGATCCAAGCTGCACTATCTAATACGTCACATGTAAGGGTCCAAGTTCTTTCACCTTCGGACAACAAACTTGCAAGGTTGAGCTTGAGCTTCTATGTGGCAACCGCACGAGGCACAAAACAATCAGCATTGGAATTGAGTGGAAACAGATAGACACCTGCATGCAAGACACCCTTGCCAAGGAAAGGTCCAAGCAGCTATGGACTCAAGACTGGAAACAATCAAATGCTTCGATGCAAGATATCCTTGGCAAGCAAGGTCCAAGGAGCAATGGAAACAGGCAGACACCTGTATGCAAGAAATGCTTGGCAGGCAAGCTGGTCGTAGGAGATATAGAATTGATCGGAAACAGATCACAAACAGATAGATACCTGCAAGAGATCCTTAGCAAGGTCGATGGCGATGACACCAGCGCTGCACCCCATGCCACCGAGGTTGAGGCTCTTCACATTACCTCGCATCTTGTAGTGGTTGATGATCATGGCGGAGAGACTCGGGGTGGGGTTAAAGAGGCTGCAGTTGACCACCAGCACACCTACGTCCTTAGGCTTCACCCCCGTCTTCCCGAACAGCTCATCCAGGGCACCGAACATCACCATCTCCGCTTCCAGCCTCGCCTCCTTCATACAAGGGTAGGCCGGCAGGGCGATGATGGATGGAGGGAGATACGTCTCTTCTCCAACACCGGACCGCTCCATGATCCTTCGCTGAAACTCTAGAGTTCTCTCCGTGAAATTGCCTGATAGCCGGCTATGGCTCATGAATATCTCGCGTGTCACCTTGAGGTTGTCCGCTGGCTTGAAGCATGCGAAGTCCACGAGGTAAACAGGGCGCTTCCTCGCCATGAACCATGCCGTGGCGAGGAACACCAGCAGGCCGGAGCAGGCCAGGACCAGCATGTGGTTGTATTGCACGTGATGGTGCCATATGTGCACTAGATCGTAGTGGCCGAGCGAGGTGATCTCCGCACTCGCGGCCAGGACCAACACGGGGATGGTGAGCAGGTAGACCGCGTGTGTGATGAGGTAGTGGTAGCCGAGCTTCACGTACTTGAGGTTGACGGAGTGTAGGAAGTCCGGTAACGACTTTCGCACGCGGATGGAGATTGTGAACAGGCCCGTTGTGGAAGTGACACCTTTTGGCAGAATCTCCGTGGACAGCGCTTCCTCCTCCAGCTGCGACATCTTAAACTCCTTCGCAGACTTCCCCAAGTCACTCAGCCTGCCAACTTCGGGGACAGCTCGAGGAAGGGGTGATCTTCGTGTTTACAGAGTCTTCTTCACATTGTAATTTGGTGGAGTTGCATTGATATGTCGAGACGTGACAACAGAAGATGCGGCCAAAGCTCCTCGCTAATAAATTCCTGCCAAACTCGGGGACAGGTCGAGGCTCGGATGATCTTCTCTACAGACTCTCTCCAATGTGTCGAGGTGTGACAAGAAAAGATGCGGCCTAAGCTCTTCGTAAGTATGTAATCAACTCTAACTTCGGGGACGGCTCGAGCTGGAGAGGGTGATCTTCTTGATTACATAGTCTTCTTCAAATATCACTTCGGGTGCAGCCGCAATAATGTGCCGAGGCGTGACAACAAAAGATGCGACCAAAGCTCTTTGCAAGTGCCTGCCAGCTTTCGGGGACACCTCGAGGAGGAGCGGGTGATCTTCTTGTTGACAAATTCTTCTTAAAATTGCAATGAATCGGTGAGTTGCATTGATGTGCCGTGGCGTGACAACAAAAGATGTGTCGTGGCGTGGTCTCTTCAGCTCCGGCTCGACGTCACTGCAAGCTGATTTGAGATTGGCACCGAGCCAACCTAAACCAGAGAGAATGCAATGCACCGACAGAACTAGAAACACTTGGATTATTTATACAGTGAATGGAAACCACAAAGTACAGGACCTCCAAGAACGGCAAAAATCTTCCACCTAGCTGCCGACAGCGCCTCTCCCTCTCACACACACACACACACACACACACAGAGCAGACTGCTCGAACAGTCCGAGGTAACAGCCTTCGTTCCAGAAAGCTCAGCTGAAACTTACAGCTAGCAACAGCAATCCAACAAGTTACTCCCTACGACAAGAAACTCTAAAGAAGCCAATGTCCGCTACCAGATCCCTTGCAAGTGCTCCCATAGAGCAATCGTGCATGCAATACAAGAAAACCTTGACCGATCGATGAGATGATTCAACCTTAAATTCCCGAGCTTCTCGGAACTCTTCAGCCGTCTGAAGCCGAGCCATCTGATGATTATCATCTGCCGCCAGCCAGTCTGTCTGCCTGCTGTGCTCTAAAGAGCAAACATGCAATGCGCCAAAATTACAAAATGTCAAGCAACAGATAATGTTGAGTAAATGAATTACAGAGTCAGGGACAGTGGATTGAGTTGCGCCTCCGAATTAAACAGGATTTGTAAATGCAATTTGTGCATCTGTGAGGTTAGACCACCGGTACAAGCGAAGCTTCCCGGTCGGCTTGCCTCGCCATTCAAAGCTCCTCTGTCCTTCTTTATGGCTTCCCAACAGCACCTTCACTACATTACTGTACCCGCGAACAATAGTAAATGAATGTTATTAAGTAAATAACTTCACGTAAGCAATTCCGCATAAGTGTGGTACATGTGTGATAATGGAGTGATTTAAAAAAAATTGAAAGAAAAAAAAAATTGAAATTTGAAGTTACACTGAATGGTAAGATTCTCTCCCAACCCATATTCACAGCATAGGTTAATTTATTTATGATAATTTAATGACAAAAAAAACTTGAGTATAACGAGTGTTTCTTTTCAAGGAACTCAAAACCGTGTCCCTCTAACTAACCCTCATCACGCTGAACTCCTCAATGATGATAAAGTAACTCCTCTCGCACCTAATCATTACAATAAATATTGCATTTAGTGTCACTTACTATTTGGAATTACGCAATGCTATAACTATTTTATGTATATTTCATTTTTTGCCAATGGAGGTCAAATTGGTTGTTTGGACATTACAGAACATTAACATAGGTACTTGGTCAAAATTACATCGATAGTAAAAAATAAATAGCAAGTGACACTAAATACAATGTTTGGTCTTCCAACATTGGACAAAATTAGAGAATGTCAACTACATGTATGGAACTTCACGGCTTTGGGAGACTCCATAACCACCTTGATCCCAATAAGATTGGGGTGGTTATTAGAAATGAGTTTTGTACCATATGTTATACACATATATATATTAGATGGATCCAAGAATTTTACTCAAGTCCCTTAATGTAGACAACCCTTATTTGGTTACTTTTCTTATTAGGATGAAAGTTACATATATCTAAGTGGTATGTGCTTTGGTGTTGCCCCGCGAACGGATTACGAAAAATGCGTTTCATTTAAGAAATTAGACTGCCTATTAAAAAAATGGTAACCATTCTAGGCTTAGTAGTCAACACAATTGGCAGGGATGAGGGCTTACATAACCGTTTAATGAGCACGATATTTCTCACTTTGGTAATGCGTAAGATATTCCCATGAGCTTCAAAAATTATGAGGAAAAGGGCTACGGCCTCGATTGAGATTCCCTAGCCCATCTTGTACTAATAATGGCATGAACTTCATGTCCTAGGAAAACGAGCTAGGTGGAAAAAGTAACATTTATGACCCACCTACCTTATTCTAACCACAACTTGCTCTTACATTAAAGGTATGCGCGCCTTACTTGGTTCCTTTTCTTAGGGCCGGTTTACACTATGGACCATGAAGTTGTCCCATGATCGGTTGCTGAAGTCGTCCCGGGACAACTTTGGTTTACACTAGAGAAAAAATGGCAGAGGGACCATGGAGGTCGAGGTCCCCAAAATATAAATTTTAAAGCCTAAGAAATGCACTGACATGGTCCAACGGGTTTTGCGGTAAAAGAGGCAAGAGAGGTGGTCTGGTAGGAACAGGCAAGGGCCCATCAAAGAAATGCCATTTCAATAACTTTTTAAATAAATACACCCTCTATGTGCCTTAATTACATTAGAGCCCATGAGACATACCAGCATTGTCTTGCCCTACCCCTTAAACCGGCTCCCACGGGTTTCACCAAACAACGTGGGATATCTAAACTCAAGAATTCAAGTGCACATTTGTTTTAAATTCTTGGTTTACCAACTGCAATGTTTGGAATTCTGGGGCTTGTAATATACCGTTGGAAAGGTCTTGAAAATACCTTTCCAACGGTATATTACACACTCCAAAATGTTTAAAACATATAGTTGAAAAATGAAAAAGAAAAATCTGTAGTCGTTTAGTGACTGTAGATCAGGGTGGTCAAAAGAACCGCAATGGGAAACCTTCTAACACTAATTATCAAAGAATTGAAAATTAGCGTTGAGCAAGGTAGGGTGGTAACATTAAATATAATCAAACACTAAATATCTTATTTAGTGTAGTGACAACACAAGGTACATGTCACATTTAAATTACATTGAACATGTACAAATTAAATCGCTCGTTTTTTTTGTAAAAATTATTGTGAGAAGATTTGCAAGCCACATCTTTGACACATGAAGTCGGACCATGAAGTCGGACCATTGACAAAGGCCATCTTCCATGGTCCGACTTCATGGTCCATAGTGTAAACCGGCCCTTAATCACATTCTTATGTTTGAGTTGTATGTGGATAGATGTGGATCTATGAACGGACATCCAAAAGAGATGTGTTTGAAAGGGGTTGGCTAGGACATAACATTTATGAACATAAAGAGCCGCTTTGCCAACCCGGGCTCTATACAAGGTAACCAAATTAGAGTGGATATTTTGCCCATTTTTGGGATGAGTTCGCATGGCATGTGAGGTGGCGAGTATAAAGGACATGAGGAGGGAGGAGGGATTATATGGCGCTGCAGCGTGCGACCTACACCCAGCCATTGGGGCAAGTGCGAGGCCGCAATGAGGGCCACTTCACACACGAGACTGAGAGCCCATGACCATTACACTTCAAGCACTCTCATTGGTGGAAAAGGCGGAGCCTGTCCAAGTTCGCTTCACACTACGCTCGAGGGAGCAACAGAGTATGTGAATGCAAGATGGATGTAAAGTCGACATGGATTCCTACATGGCATCGAACGGGTCATGTTTCATGGTCACTTGGACTATTTTCAAAAACCACCTCTTGGAGGTAGGTCTAACACAAAAGCGGGAGACCATGACACTGCAAACACTCACAACCGTTGATTTATTTTATTTTATCATGTGTGAGGACCCGCATGAATAGAATTTCGTTGAAATGGCATTTGGTCGAGGCCCCGGTTACATAAGGCTTCACACTACACTTGAGGGTGCGTGACCACACTACATGCTTTTGGAGGTGTGTTGGGACAGCCAAGTGAAACGGCCTCCAGTGCAGATCTTGGTGGTACAGTAGTAGAAAATTTTCAAATGAGAACTTTGAAGACTGACTGAAGTGGAGAAAGGTTCCATGTGAACAGAAATTGGACATCATGGGTCAGTCGATCCTAAGAAAGAGATGGGGCAATCCTGTGTCAATGGTGGTAGTAGCAAATTCCTCAAATGAGAGCTTTGAAGACTGATTGAAGTGGAGAAGGGTTCCATGTGAACAGCAATTGGACTTCATGGGTTCGTCGATCCTAAGTAAGAGATGGGATAGGCAATCCTGTGTCAACGGCGGTAATCGAAAATTTTCAAATGAGAACTTTGAAGACTGATTGAAATGGAGAAAGGTTCCATGTGAACAGCAATTGGACTTCATGGGTTCGTCAATCCTAAGAAAGAGATGGGGCAGGCAATCCTGTGTCAATGGTGGTAGTAGCAAACTTTCAAATGAGAGCTTTAAAGACTGATTGAAGTAGAGAAGGGTTTGTATGTGAACAGCAATTGGACATCATGGGTTCGTCGATCCTAAGAAAGAGATGGGGCAGGCAATCCTGTGTCAACGGCGGTAATCGCAAATTTTCAAATGAGAGCTTTGAAGACTGATTGAAATGGAGAAAGGTTCCATGTGAACAGCAATTGGACATCATGGGTTCGTCGATCCTAAGAAAGAGATGGGGCAGGCAATCCTGTGTCAATGGTGGTAGTAGCAAACTTTCAAATGAGAGCTTTGAAGACTGATTGAAGTAGAGAAGGGTTCCATGTGAACAGCAATTGGACTTCATGGGTTTGTCGATCCTAAGTAAGAGATGGGGCGGGCAATCCTGTGTCAATGGTGGTAGTCGCAAATTCCTCAAATGAGAGCTTTGAAGACTGATTGAAGTAGAGAAGGGTTCCATGTGAACAGCAATTGGACATCATGGGTTTGTCGATCCTAAGAAAGAGATGGGGCAGGCAATCCTGTGTCAATGGTGGTAGTCGCAAATTCCTCAATTAAGAGCTTTGAAGACTGATTGAAGTAGAGAAGGGTTCCATGTGAACAACAATTGGACATCATGGGTTTGTCGATCCTAAGAAAGAGACGGGGCAGGCAATCCTGTGTCAATGGTGGTAGTCGCAAGTTCCTCAATTGAGAGCTTTGAAGACTGATTGAAGTAGAGAAGGGTTCCATGTGAACAGCAATTGGACTTCATGGGTTCGTCGATCCTAAGTAAGAGATGGGGCAGGCAATCCTGTGTCAATGGTGGTAGTCGCAAATTTCTCAATTGAGAGCTTTGAAGACTGATTGAAGTGGAGAAGGGTTCCATGTGAACAGCAATTGGACATCATGGGTTTGTCGATCCTAAGAAAGAGACGGGGCAGGCAATCCTGTGTCAATGGTGGTAGTCGCAAATTCCTCAATTGAGAGCTTTGAAGACTGATTGAAGTGGAGAAGGGTTCCATGTGAACAGCAATTGGACGTCATGGGTTCGTCGATCCTAAGTAAGAGATGGGGCAGGCAATCCTGTGTCAATGGTGGTAGTCGCAAATTCCTCAATTGAGAGCTTTGAAGACTGATTGAAGTGGAGAAGGGTTCCATGTGAACAGCAATTGGACGTCATGGGTTCGTCGATCCTAAGTAAGAGATGGGGCAGGCAATCCTGTGTCAATGGCGCAATGCACATCGAGTATCGAAAAGGGGATCGGATCCACTCGGCAGCGGCCGGTAACGTGGCCAAATCTAGAGGCGCCGGTGAGGGCCCTGGGAAGAGTTATCGTTTCTTATTTTCTTATTAACGGCCCTCCCGCCCTGCAATCGGAGTACCTGGAGATGGGGTCCAGTGGCCGGTAAAGCACTGCACATCTTACGGTGTCCTGGCTGCCCGTGCAAATCTGGAAGAGCAATTACTGATGGAGCCCGGCCGTACTCAGAACCGCATCAGGTCTCCAAGGTGAACAATTGCTACTGTTCTCCCTCTTTAGTATGACACGTGTGGGAAACACACACAAAAAAAAAATCTCGTATTATCAGGGTGTCGTCTTCTCATTAATATGACTAATGGCGTAAGGTTGTTGTACTATTGATGGAATACGAAAACATAAGTAATATGAGCTTAACAATATTATATACGAAGAGTTTAAGCGATACGGATGGTATGAAATAATGACTTATAATTCCAAACAGATACAAATATTCTCAAGAACTCTTGAAATAGGAGTTCAAAAATCTCTGTTGTTGCCTACCCAAGTTAGCAGCTGTCATCCCATTTGACTTTCTTATTAACTTTTGAGAACGAATAATCTCATTAACACCAAAATATAAAGAGTTCTTTAATAAGGAACTATACAACAATGATGCATGACGTTTAGCATCAAGGTATTGGTCATACTATGTCACCCGTGTACAAGGCAACATACTAGGTAGGAGGCCACTCCAACCCTAACCATGTCTATTCTACACTAGTAACCCTGATTCTCATCAAGCTCCCAATGGTAAGTGAAGTTCCCAAGTGAAACTGGATGTATTTCAGATGTACATAACATAGATGAAAGGAATTGTAGCATTAACCTACCTCTTTAATATGACAAAACGAAGATTCTAAACGTCGCGTTATCGAGTGTGGTAGTTGTATGAAAGAGGGAGTTTTGAACGAAAAAGTTTGGTCACGCAACAATGTGTCGTGATATTGAGGGTGTCATATAAACAAGTGTTGTATAAACAAGTGTCGTATAAACAAGTGTCGTATAAACAAGTGTCGTATTAATGAGGCTAGACTGTAGTCCATAGAACAATGTGGGTAAGGGAAGTCGGCAAAACAGCTCCGTGGTCTCGGGGAAAAGGATTGGCTCTGAGGTCGGGCCTAGGGGTTTGCGGCCAGACCCCCTAGGCTGTCGGTGGTCTGCCCGAGCTGCCCGTGACCGGGCTCGGGGAGAACCGGCGGTTAGTACCAGATGAACCGGTTGAGTTTGAGAAATAACCGGTTGAAGTTCGAGACTTCACCTCAAAGGAAAGAAAGCCAAACCGGAAGATGATGTCAACATGTACCCGGTTGGGTTTAGAATCACTCGGATCTTGACCGACCATATATGCCCACAAACTTCCCGGGCACTCGTACGAATGAACAAAGTTATAAGCTTTCTTTCTATTGCTCTATTTATCCACATATATAGGTTTTCATACACCACTTCTCGGGAAGAACCAACGGTTAGTAAAAGATGAACCGGTTGAGTTTGAGAAATAACCGGTTGAAGTTGGAAACTTCAGGAGAATTACCGATCATTTTAGAGGAATCTATGGAAGAATATACCTCAAAGGAATGAAAGCCAAACCGGAAGATGATGTCAACATGTACCCGGTTGGGTTTAGAATCACTCGGATCTTGACCGACTATATATGCCCACAAACTTCCCGGGCACTCGTACGAATGAACAAAGTTATAAGCTTTCTTTCTGTTGCTCTATTTATCCACATATATAGGTTTCATACACCACTTCTCGGGAAGAACCGGCGGTTAGTAAAAGATGAACCGGTTGAGTTTGAGAAATAACCGGTTGAAGTTCGAGACTTCACCTCAAAGGAAAGAAAGCCAAACCAGAAGATGATGTCAACATGTACCCGGTTGGGTTTAGAATCACTCGGATCTTGACCGACCATATATGCCCACAAACTTCCCGGGCACTCGTACGAATGAACAAAGTTATAAGCTTTCTTTCTATTGCTCTATTTATCCACATATATAGGTTTTCATACACCACTTCTCGGGAAGAACCAACGGTTAGTAAAAGATGAACCGGTTGAGTTTGAGAAATAACCGGTTGAAGTTCGAGACTTCACCTCAAAGGAATGAAAGCCAAACCGGAAGATGATGTCAACATGTACCTGGTTGGGTTTAGAATCACTCGGATCTTGACCGACCATATATGCCCACAAACTTCCTGGGCACTGGTCATAATAGCCCGCTTCTCTTGTGGTTGTGACTTTACCTGCTCCCACATGCTACACGGACTTGAACAACATGCTGAGTGGAAATGATCATGGAGAAGAATTTCAACTTTTTCCACTTTTGTATTAAATAAAATAGAATAATGCAAACTTTGCTATAAATATCCATCACTCTTGACATTGCAACTTGAAGGAGTGTGAACCCGAGGGGTTATGAAAAGGTAGAAAATCAGAGAATGGTGAAATAAGTTGATTCGGGCAGAAAGAGTGGCTTGAAACTTTTTTGCAATAATTTTTAGCGATGGAGTAGAGGAAATGATGAGGAATGCAAGTTTTTTAATGTAAATTTTTTATCATGATGTAGATAATTGGTTACATTTTTCTAAAGAGCCAAGTAAGTCAAACCTCTTACTTGAGTAATAGAGTCTCCCTAATTTGAGCATCAAAATATCCTACTTTGCATGTGAGTGCACACAAAGTTGTTAACGTAATGGCACTTAATAGTGATCCCAAGGTGGTGTGAAGCAGAACCTATCCAATCAATCACTAAATCTAGCCTATCATCGCATCATTTTCGGGCCACCACTTTTACATTAGCCATTTGGGTTCCACACAAGAATCCTTCTACTCCTAGTCCGATGCACCAGCAGTGGCCATTCACCATTTTCGATTTTTTCTACCTTATCTCATGGACCATGAAGTTGTCCCATATCAAATGATTTTTTTTTCTTCCCATGGTCACACCTCATGGTCACAACTTCCATGGTTATAATTATGAAAAATGTGATTTTTAAAGCCTTTGGGCCCATCACTAGGTGTCAACGAAATGTGAACCAAGAGGAGCGACTACTATAATATGCACCAAAAATGGATGTGCTAGTTTTTTTGAATATATGCCTAGATAAGGAGTTTTGGATTTATTTCATGGTTTATCTTTCCCCTTCTTTCTCTCTTTCTTTCCTCTTAACTATAGTAATGATTGGCAACAATAAATAAATAAAGAAAGAAAATGACATTTCTCTACCATGGTCCCTTGACTTTTGTAGCTAGAGCACCTCTTTTGCCTACCTCGCCGCAAAACCTATTGCCCATGGCCGTGGATGATGTAGCCCTTAAAATGGGCTTTCTGAAGACCTCACATAGCATTATTGAGATTGTTCTAAGGGCCATGCACATATGATTCTTGCATCTTAGCTTCGGGTCCATAGATTCATGCTCCCTCAATCTAAATGTCAAGGGTGTAGATTGGGTTGAGCCACCTACTACAACACGGGGCTTTCAAACAGTGTTGTCAACAATCACTTGGATGAATGTTAGTGGCCTATGTTCCGCCTATGATATATATGGGCATGCTCTGCCTATGTTTTAACGCAAATTAGAAAAGTGAACAACAATACCCAACTAAAAAATGTTTCACTAGCTTCGTGGTCACTATGACATTTTTTGTCTTGCTGTGAGCCGGAGTGATTGAAGGACGAGTTCAACGGCCAATCACATACTTATTTTAGGAGAGCAAGGAACGTCTTCGTGATCTATGATGTTTGATCCTCTTATCTGTCGAATGGTTGGAGCTTTTGCCGTGACAAAATATGTGTTCAAAAGAGACCAAATCTACTCCTCCTACAATTCCACGGTGGTACACTTAATAGGTACTCTCTCTCTGTCCCAAAACGATTGTCCGTGTTCCTAACTTTAGTGAGATTAAGGCCTGCTAATCATTGACTAAGTAGTTGTAAGTGTCACTCTTAAAATAGAAAACAACAACTACACCGAAACGCCCCCCAAAGTTGTGGTGTCGAAAGACTTCTTGATGATGACAATTTGACATGAAAATATTTGACTTTGAGCCTCAAATTTCTAGCCTCAAATTAGGGGGATAGTACAATCATTTTGGACAAAAGAATTAGAAAAGTAGGACAATCACTTTAGGACGGAGGGAGTGTTAGGTAATAAAGGTGCTAGAATGGATGAAATTCATTGCATGTGAATGATTACCTATTAATTTGGTGAGTAATGTCAATACAAATGGTTCGCAGTCTATGTGTCGGCCTCATGGTCCTGCATGTCCATGCGAATGCCATCTCAACAGTGTCAGGAATCAATTTATTTATGGCCTTCAGGCTTCCCTTATGCTGAAAACCTAAACGTTGCTCCAAATGCTAAGGTATGTGGGTACCTAGTATTTGCTTTGTTTTCCATGTTCTCCAACTCCCACCAATTAGACTTAAACAACAAAACTCACGGTGTTGCATTAGCAAATTTACGATGAAATGTATGCAAAAACCGGACTGAAAATCGGATCTTCCTTGATTTAGTTGTGGTCTTCTTGGAAGTGCATGTTTGTAAGTTTTTAAATTGGATACATAGGTCCTCCCAACTGTGTTCATTATGGATTGTAGAATAATTATTAGTATTTGGAGACGTAGTCCAATCTTTTTTAAACATGCATCTTTATGATGTTTGTTTTTTGATCCTCCCCAAATCACATACCAACCAAATATAGGAGTCCGATTAAGAAAAAGGAGCCACTTGAGACCCATCCACCTTAACCAAACTAAGTTAAGATAGACCTGCCTTAAGTGGATGCTTTCCTCTCCGCACCCCCTTCTCATACTAGGATATGAAACACGCAATTAAAGTGCGATGATTACTGAAACCAAATCGTGCATGTAGGCATTTGGACCATAATTTCAAAGCTTGACATGTGAAATTTGTATCCATTGTCAAAGTGAAGATGTTGCAGCTTCTTGTTCATTTACTGGGTTTTGCCAATCATGTTGACTATTGAGCCTAGAATGGTTAGCATATTTTGAGCACGGAATCTAACGGGTTTAAAACGCATGTATTCTTGGTGCCAATTATTAGATTTACACCTAATCATATATCACTTAAATATAGGTATCCAGATTGTTGTTATGTTCAATTTAGGCACATCTACCTTGGATTACCTTCTTTGTTGTTGGTTTGGAATTGCATAGATGTTTCTCCAATAATTTTTTGCCCCGTCACTCCTACCCACCTTACATGCAACTTCTAGAAGCAGAAGTTAACTAATTTGCTAAGTCGCCAGTTAAACCATAGAAATTGATGAGCCATGTTGTTTTTAATGTTGTTTCTATAATTCTCTGCATGTTGGCTGCATTAGGCACAATGAGAATGTCATATGATATTTTGTTTGTTTCATTTAAAGTGGAAGTTGGCAACAGGCTGCAAATTCTCCTTCAAATTCGGAGCCAGGTCTTAAGGGCGCAGGCGAGACATATAACAGATGTGTTGGCAATGGCATATTAAGGTAGATGTGCCTAAAGTAACCCCAACCTTTAAGCAATACCTAATACATTTCAAAAAGTGTCAAGAAGTGGTGTGATGGTGCATTAAGTAAGCCAAAAGATTTCCAAAACCACTATTCGTATGCGTTATTAAGTATATAATAACATCACATTGGTCTATCATAGTGGTGGTGTAAGAAGGATGTAAGAACTGTTTGAGAAGAGCGCCAACATTGGCCAAACATTATGGCTAATCTACGATCTAACCGCATAACGAGGTAGTGTAAGAAGTGTTGTACGAAGGTGAACAATACCCTCATTCAGCAAGATAGATGAGGCTAATGTGGACACCTCTAGCTTTGTAGAATCATCCAGCCGATGAATTCGAGCATTAGAAGCTTGAGCATGTCAACAATTACAAATCACAACCAAAGAATTTGAAATCGCCGAAATCGGAGTTGAGGAAGGTGTTGATCTAGGCTCCAAAATCATAGATTCTCTACTTCCCAATGCGGTGTTATAGGGGAAGGGGGGGGGGATTCTTTTACCATTCAATGTTGTGTAAGTGGGCAACATCGTAAGCAAATCCTACATGGGTCATTTTCCAATGAAAACCAAGTTTTATGCCAATATTGGTTGTATCATGTCTCTAAAGTGGTCACATGTAAGATACAATGTTGCTGAATTGTTTTTTCATTATCGAATACTCATAATATACAAGTTGGTCGGCACCTCACAACCACATGCCGCCTCCCAATTTGCCCAAGTTGCCGCCTCTTAATTTTCCCATCTCAGACACAAAAATCAAGCGTGTTATAGCTCAGTGGATAGCACTCCTCATTATGGAGGATGGTGGGTGTACTTTGATTTTTGTGAAGGTGACTAACCCATACATCATCATCAAGGTGGTGGTTAAATCACCATGTCTTACTCACCCACTGAACTAAAGCGACTATATTGCCGAATATGAGCCAAAAATAGGTGTTCAATTTAGGAAGCTCACCGAATTAGCCTCATCTACCTTAGACGACTCTTCCATGTTATAAGGTTGATTTTGAGGTAGCCTATACATATTAACAATCCAACATTGATGGACCCCGCTATGTGACATGGCGACACCAAACACCCAATGTTGCATTGCACTTTCATGATTTATGGAGGTCCCAAAAAACTACTATTGAAACATTTTTTTAGTGGGCAAGCATGTTTTTCAAACATTGCTAACCTGGTAGGTTTATTTTCTTGAAATTCTCCAAAATTTGTAAGAAACCCAAAATCAACCCTAAACCCTAAACCTGGAGGCATCACTTCAAGGGCCACTTACAAGTTTCAGCCACATACATGGCATTTGATGCGGAGTTAGTTCAATGTGACATGTCAAGCCATGTCACCTTGTTGGGTTTTTTCCCTACCCTTTTGTCATTTTTTCTAGATGTAATCAGGTTTTTGACGTTAGAATTGTTTTATTGTTTTTGGTGTAATGTGGTCTTATGAAGCCAAATGAACAACACTGATGATCAAGGGATGCTCTTTGCAAACGTGGAGTGATGAGTGTCATGTGAGCGCTTATATGTATTGTTGCATACATTTTAGGGCATTATCAAGACTTCGATGAGAAGCATCAAAATATTTTGAAATTTTGACTCAAGAATCAATTTCATTTCATTCATGTTGAAAACTCGACTGACACCCCCCCCCCCCCAAATGTTTGTGGCCTATTCATCTCCAATGCGATCTCCTAGACCAATTAGGAGTCTATGAAGCTATTTCCAGTGTCAAATCAACTTTAAAAAAATTAACATCTAGACTACATATTATGTCAAGGTGTTTGTTTCTTTTGTTATTTCATGAGAAGCATGTTGGACCCGACTGTGTTTTTGGGGGATACATGTGAATGCTTGGTATCAATTATAATCAACACCAAGGTGGTATCGATCATAAAACATGAATATGAATATCAAAATTGTCATACCAATCAACCGTGAATATCAAAATCGATATTCGCTAGGTATCATGTCAAGATGAGTAAAAACCTTCGTATACCCGAGTTGTTATTTGGGTCAATACTATACTAAAGCACATCTTTCATACTACTAGGACGATTCTTAACCTAGTAGGCAAGGATTCTTGCATGGTAACAGACCCAAATAGGAACGAAAACAGAAACACCGTCAAAAATTTGCATAGTACCCAATTCGATCGTATCGAGAAATTGTGAAATCTTCATCGTATACAAATACCCGGATGGTTTTTAAAAGAAAGCAGACGACAGTACCCACACCACCACTAAGTTAACTGGACCCTCTTGGCGCCACTGTTGAGGCGACGAAATGAATTCCATTCGACAGCTCAAAAACAGTAGAATGCCAGCAGCTGCCTGTGGATGCTGCTGCTGCTGCTGATAGTCAGCACTGGCAAGTTACCTTACCTCGTGACAGTGCCATATTATGGTTGTTTTTTTATTTATTTTTTGTCTCTGTTTCCACAGCATTCATGGTGACAAGAGTGGAGGTCCAATGTGGTCCCTGAACACATTCGCAAGCCTGCCAGCCAGCAGAGGTCCACTGCACCTTGTCGCTTAGTGATCTGTAAGGTTCTCACTCCAGGGGGGGGGGGGGGGGGGGGGGGGCACCATCTCCTCAAGTGTACGTATATAACTTTGTCCGTGTTTCCGCAGCATTCATGGTGACAAGAGTGGAGGCCCAATGTGGTCCATATATCCGCAAGCCTGCCCTGCCAGCAAAGCTCCTTCTTGGCACTTAGTGTATGGTGCAGAGTCCACAGATGATTTTGGGCATCATTGGTGAAGAACCTCATGATTCCACGTCGAACCGGTTACATGTTGACATCTTCCGGCTTCTCGATCGTTATCGATTTGAGGTGTATTCGGTAGATTCCTCGAGAACGATGCGTGATTTTCCAGAGGTCTTGAGCTTCAAGCGGTTCATCGGTAGCTCGAGGGTCTTGGTTCTACCTGTTCATCGGTATGGTGCTCAATGTGAGTGCAACATCTTCTAAAGCAGTACAAGATCGAAATAATGGATCGGAGTATTGATGAACTAAAAATACAGTATTTACAAGGTATGTACATATGTATGTACAAGGTTGTCTGTCATGGTCCGCGATCATGAAGAAATAAATAATACGCAGAAACTGGAACATGGGTCCGTTGATCTGTCAAACTACCAGACTTCAAGGGAAGAGTACTCTTGAAAGGTTCTCAAGTCATCAAAGTGGACACTGTGACTGGCGGCAGCCGGCTTCAATGTTGCCGCAATCTTGTAAGACAAGGAAATTAACAACAGTATCGACTCTTAGTAGTTGTTCGCTGGTCTTTAGAAATCAAGTTGCACAGCACGGCTGCGTCGTTCTCTGATCAATGATGCAGGCATTTGAGCCGACTATCGTCAACATTTCTTTGGATCGGTGACTTACATGTAGAAGCCGACTCGATATTGAAGGTGTGGAAACAAAATAATCATCATTCCAACAAAATTTGAGAAGATCCGCCGGCGGTCGTAACAGTTGAATTTGTGTAGTTGGGGTAGCTAGTGGAAACTTGGATTACATGATGGATGTGGCCCTTGGATATGAACATACATACATGTACAAAGTTGGAAGGAAAAAAAAAAACGTGCCTGAATTTGAATTTTCGAATTTGGAGTTCATATGCCTCTTCTAGAGGTGGTCAAAGTTCAATAACTAGGTGATGGGTGTCGTTCATATTGAACTTGAATGCCATTTTTGGAGCCTGTTTGCTTCGGGGTGTTGCCCAAACCTCTAAAGAGAGCGGAATTTTATAGTGGACAACACCCACACGTATGAAACCTTGTTGCCTCCTTGCTCGAGTCTTTGTGACCTTCTACGAGGATCATATTCACCTTGGAGCATCGTTCTCCTTCATATCAAAGCAAAATCCAATGGGACTTGCACCTATTTAAGAATCACCATGCCACGTGGGAAGCCCAAGTGATGGTGCAAGGTGGCAGTCTAGAATACTCTCATGGCAAGAAATGAGTCCCCCTCAGGTCAACCGGGGGCAATTAAGGGTTAAGGTATGGGGGTGTTAAGTGGCAACTCATTTTTTCTCGTTCTCCTTCTTTTGTTGACCAATGTTTTTTACCTCTTGAAGTTTGTGTTCTGTACTCAAATTTTAACAAAACATCGACAAAAAGCCCGATTTGAAAATCGGACCTCTCTTTATTTAGTTATAATTTTCATTGGAATTGCACGTATGTTGATTTTGTAAGTGATTAGGTACATAGCTTAGGTTTCTAATTGTGTTTTATTGAGTAGTTGTAGAATAGTTAATAAATTTTGAAGATATGGTGCAATCTCTCTTATACATGTGTCTTTATGTGGTGTATGTCCTTAGATTTGTATCTCTACCACACACCATACAAATATAGGTGTTTGTTTAAGAAATTCAACCGAACAACACCTGCATAGTACCTTATGTCCAACATTTAAAGTTTGCTTCAAGATTTAAAATACTTCAACACTTCTCACCAAAGTCATTATAAAATACTAACATGAGTGACATATATGCAACAAGTAAATATGGGTGCAAACATGGTACAGTGGACCAAAAAGTGCTCATGTATCTTAGAACCATAGTGTTTTTTGTCAAACTCCTAAAAGTAATAGCAAAATGTTGTCTAAATTGCACATTTTACATGATGACCTCTATTTTTGTGTTAAGTACTCCAATGTAGAATACCAAGATGAGACCTTTAAAACTTATCATTAAAATTAATTCCCAATAGAAAATGGCCAGTTGTAGTTTTGGATATAAATTTCATGATTTTAACTTATTTTGAACTTGGTTTTTTTAATTTCTTGAATTCATTACACACTTGAGGTTATCATCAAATATTTTGTAAATGCTCATTAATTTAATGTAATGTTTTCTTGTTTTGAACAATTCTTTTATAATTACTTGTTCAATATGACCACTTGCACACCCACTTGCATTGTCTTCTAAAACATGTAGAATTTTTTGAGATTATTTTTATCAACACAAATTGCTTGGCTTTGTAGATCAATATGTTTCTAAAGTTTTTATGGTTCTTTCAAAAAACTCAAAGTTGGTATAATGTTTTGAATCACTTTCACTTGAACATGTGCAAAGGTCAAGAGTTGTTCACTTTACCGTGCTTGCCCCATGTAATTTTCACAAGACACTCATCACTCCACTTTATGCAAAACCATCCTTTGATCATCAACTTCAGTATATTTTTGTTATTTTAAAAAGCACTTGGCTTCATAGGACCACATTGCATTAAAAATAGTAAAGTGGTTTTATTCTTAAGAACCTAATTTAATGTGAAAAACAAGCCAAAAAGGTAGCCAAAAAAAACCCACATGGTGACGTTGCTAACCGGTCACAAACAACTCCACATCAAATGCCACGTATGCGGCCTAAGCTTGTATGTTGCCCTTCAAATGACACCCACTTCATTTTTGCGAATGTTGGGTTTCTAACAATTTTTGGAGAATTTCAAGAAAACATCTTGGGTTAGCAAATGGATTTAAAATGTCCCCATCTAAAAATATTTCAAAAAATAGTCTCTTGGGACCTCTACAAAG
The DNA here is from genome assembly GCA_950295325.1 of Polytrichum commune. Lineage (NCBI taxonomy): Eukaryota > Viridiplantae > Streptophyta > Polytrichopsida > Polytrichales > Polytrichaceae > Polytrichum > Polytrichum commune. Next base: position 32,856,478 of record OX485809.1, read on the forward strand.
CTTGGAAGTATAGTGCAACATTGGATCTTTGGGTGTCACATAGGGGGTTCCATTAATGTTGGATTGTTACATGAAAACCACCTCAAAATCAACCTTATAGCGCATAAGTTTTCTATTAAATGATACCATTGTTTATTTATCTTTTGTATAATACTTCGTACACCCCCTCATTAACCGGGTAGATCCTAGACTAGCCACAATGATTGGCCAATGTTGGTGCTCTTCTAGAATTGTTCTTACATCCTTACAATGTGACTTTGATAGGTCAAAATGGTTTCAATTTGCGGATAACACCATAGATGAATAGTGGGATATATCATTGACTTGCTTAATGCCCCGTCACATTCACTCGATGATACTTTAAGGAAGAATGATAGAGGGGTCGCTTTAAAGTTGGTGTTACTTTTAGACACACCTACCTTTAAAATCATCTTGATGGTCCAATTGGAAGAACTTAACACTTGAGACTACGGCAAGTGTAACCTTGTACTGCCAAGTGTTGTCTAAATGGATGAGAAGTAGACTTACACTTGCATGCAACAATTCTCTCTCCACAAGAGTGAAGCAACATTCAGCTCACAAACTACACTAAATATGATATTTAGTGTGACTTATTATTTGGAATTACGCAATGCTATATCTATTTACTGTACATCTCATATTTTACCAACAAATGTTATAGTGGTAGTTTGGGCATTATAGAACATTGACAACTTTACTTGGTAATAAAATTATTTCAATCGTAAAGAGATATAGCACCGTGTAAATCCAGATAGTAAGTCCCACTAAAAATCATATTTGTTGTACTGCACCACACATCAATATTGCTCATAAATCTCATTGTTACAATGAGTGTTTTTTTTTTTTAATTTTTTTTAAGACAAAAGGCCGACATGCCAACGCCAAAGCACATGAGACGGTTGACCACCTGGCAAATTTTCCGTCAAGCAGAGAGAAAATTTCACAGCTGAGAATCAAACCGAGCTTTAAAGTGAAGATCTAGCATGTGTTTCCTACCCATGATGTTTAAGTTCAAAGGTGCCAAAATCGTCATTTTAGGCACCAAGCTTATGTGTATATACTATCTTCAGACTCTTCTTTGCACCGATCTTCATTAGCAATTGACAGTGAATTCCATTGTACCCTCGGGGGGGGTAGTCATTGGTTGGAGTAGCAATATACGTGCGAACAAATGATAGGGTATTTTAAAAACATGGGGGCTAAAAATTATAAATGGACTTAAGAGTAATATAGGGTATCAAAAATGGCAGTGGACATCTTTAAAGTACTATAGGGTATGGAATAATAGGTAATTTGGAATTATAAGTAATGCAAGCCATTTTTTTATTTACCCAAAGTAGAAATTTACATAATGATAGTATGTGAAAAAAAAAAGAGAATTGAAAGTAATACCCCCCTATAAAATAGTGGTTGTTCGCACCTATATCCTTAACTTTTTAACACACTCCCCCCCCCCCCCGAGATTGTACCAAAGTAGCACTTTTTGAAAGTATATATACAAACATTGTAAATAAGGATTCAACGGTTTATTGATAGATGACGCAAAACTTACATCATGACCCGAACTATGTCCGCGAAGAACCAGCGGTTAGTTGCAGATGAACCAGTTGAGTTTGAGAAATAACCGGTTGAAGTTGGAGACTTCGGGAAAATTACCGATCATTTTAGAGGAATCTATAGAAGAATATACCTCAAATGAATAAAGCAAAACCGGAAGATGTCAACCATGTAACCGGTTGGATTTAGAATCACTAGGATCTTGACCGACTATATATGCCTGAACCCGAACATGAGATGACAATGGTGGACATTCTAAAAACAAATATGTACTTATTGAGGAAGATTCAGGGTGTTGGGTTATTGGGTTTTGGGTGAGGAAATGGTTTGAGCATGCTCTGTTTTAGAGGAACTTAAATATTGACCACCAACACAAAGTTTTCATAAGTAATTATCAAGCTTTATCCCGGAGGGGTCACTTCCATGTTTTAGAAAACTACATGAGAACAAATTAAGGGTCCACTTTAAAGTTGCAGCGTACAAAATATAAAACAAACATTTCTAACAAAGCTCAAGTTATATATTGAACTCCATGATATAAATAAATTAGGGTGTTACAAATTGGTCTTGTTAGAGAAGTTTTAACACTAACATACGATAGGGTTCGGTAGGGTGTGGGGTTAAAATAATATATATAAGGGCTCCACACCATGGATGAGCACCATTGGATGACATCCCATGGATGTCTCTTGGTAGTCATATGTAATTTATTGGGTTGGATGCGGGAAGGGCTCCCAACATATTTGTACATTTTATTTGGCTTTGTGTATTCCCATTTAGGGTTTGCGGGAGCTCTTCAAAGTTTTCTTGTTTGTGCAAACTCCCACCATCTTGCAAACTTGGCAAATGTTTGATGTTTGATTGTTGACGGTCAAGTTAACCCCTTCGGGTGGATTTAAGTCTAGTAGTCCCTGTGAAGCTTTCGGAGAAGGGTAGTCTTGTGTGTAAGCATAGCTTCTTGGTTGAACCCGTCGGATGACCTATTTGGGATTGGGGTCCAATCAAACGGAAATGCCAATTTCGGCTCTTGAAAAGAGTTCCACCACAAGGGCAACACCAATAGGTGTACATGCATAGTTGTACGCCTCATGTGTGCCCATCTCAAGCTTCATCTTTCCTATTTTCAATTTTTTGCTTGCTTGGTATATGAGTAGGGTTTAGGGTCTTGAATTCTTGTTATGATTTCTCACTATTTTTGGGGAATCATTGTCAATGCAGAGGAAGGGGGTGACATCAACATGAGGCATTCGTATGAGCAACACCAACTGCAACTCAAGTTACTCAATTCTAGTGAGGTTGTTGGTCACAAACCAAGTTTACAATGTCTTTGAAATTGAAATTGTTCTCACTTGCTAATGCCTATGCTAGTCCATAACTCATTGGATCTTGCGAGTGTGTTGATGGCAACACATACACAAAATTTAGACCACTACTTGAAGGTATCCATATTGTAGATTGGCCCTTCCAATCCTTTAATATTGAGAGTAGATGCATGATTAACTGCAAGCTTGAGGGGCTCAATAGAGTTTTTTCAAATGTATATGTTCTGCCACTAGCTTAACAAAACCTTGAATCTAGAAAGTGCATGCATGTGGTTGACCTAGATTTTGTTTATGACTCCCAACAAACTCTAGAGTGCATAGCAAAGGAGGTTAAAATCCAAGATCTTACCCCTGTTGATGACTCTGACCAATCATTACCTCCACCTACTGGTTCTAGATCTAATGGTTAAAGCATTAACCATATGGAATTTAATATGAAGTCCACATTGGTGAGTGTTGAGCTTATGGCTAGATACTTGTTGGCCAAAGAAAAGCTTAGGAAATATCTAAAACTAATAACCCCAAAGGATTGCCATTGGCAATTGAGGTCTTTGGGCCAAAATTTTGTGGGTGTAGTAAAGGTATATTGTGTGGAGTGTTGTAAAGAATTTGGATCCACCACTGGAGATCGTTTCAAGAACATGATCCACAACCTCTTTGCCAAAAATACAATTTTATCACCTCATGTCTAACACACATGCTTGAAATTGGTGTTGAAGAAAAGGAGTCTAGTTTGGTGATCATCCCCAATCACAAGCCTCTAAAGGGAAGTCTATTGTCTTGACCGCATCTTACCATCAAGTACAAGTGGTTGAAGGCATTCATATATAAATTGTAATGAATAAAACTAGTGCCAATGATGTAAAAATGACAAAAAATCAATTAAATTCTAAAAAAAATATTCATTTGCTCTAGTTGGAAATCATGAATCAAAGGAACTCACGTCATGTCAGGGATTTGGGAGACAATCAATGAGTATGTAAGCAACCAATATGTGCATAACGTGGGTGGGTTCAAGAAAAATTATTGCTCATCAAAGCGACTCAAGTTTACGGTTGTTATATGAACCATTAGTTCAATCAAGTGTCATTGAGTTGAAGATTCTGCGGGATGCCCTATAAGATTCTTACCATGATGTGGAGGTGAAGTGCAAAATTGTTTTGTTTTAAGGAAATGTAGGATTACAAACCTCTTGATGCTCGTTGAATTGTTTTTGGTAGGATTTTAGGCAGAGGTTGTGGCAATGTTTTGGCATATTATATAATTAAGAGCATTGGGGTTAGGGTTTGGACTTTTTGTCTTAAGCATAAAAAGATGGATGTTGTGTATTGAGTGGTTTGAACCACTTGAAATGAACAATGAAAAAATTTGCTTCATGTCTAAATGTGGAAACCCTAAACAAATTTGTGATTGGTGTGGGTTGGTTGCGTTCTAATGCTGCATGTATGTATGCAATTTTGTTTTTCAACATAAATTTTGGAAGCATTTACACGTGTTTTTAAACACAAGCATTTTATCACCATTTCCATGTGTGTATGTATTGAATGAATAGAGTGCATATTATTAGGTAAATTGTGTACATGTTGTGTTGATGTGTTGATGTGTGAATTATGATCTTGTATGTTTAAGTCTTAGATTTCACATGATATCAAAAAAATCATAATTTATAATTATTATATACCCATGTAAATAAAGAATAAATACCAAGTTAACCGACCCATAGGGTTTAAAAAAATAACGAGTGTTGGAAAATTACACAATAGTAGGGTCCACAATATTTATTTTCTCCATTATTATAACCCCCCTGCAAGTTACTACTATAGGTGACAATCTCACATAGACTTTCAGTCGGAATTGTCAACTCATGCCAACACGGTTGATTGTGCAACAACTGGCATAATTGCAATATGATGTTGTCACGGTATGCGGCGTCGGCGGCCACACCTTATCCGTTGGGTTTCATCCATTTAGATTTGGATGGATGAATCTTAGTTGTGGAGAGGACGGCTCCTAAGTGAGGAGCCTCCTCCTTGGCTTGGCATTCTTACCAAGTCAAGTCTTGTGAGTGAGTGTGTGGAGAAAACTTGTGTGAGGTGAAGATTGCATGTTTTTGCAATAAATCTTGAGTTCTTCTCCCCTTTCTTACACTCTTGGATTTTCCCGTGGTGGAGTGAGAAATACCTTGACTCATTGTGTGCATTTGAAGAGAGAAGTAGAGCTCTTGCAAGGGTTTGACTATCTTTCTTCTCTATCGAGGTGTGTTGTTTATGTGTGAATTTGCTATGGTTTAGTGTTGTTTGTTAGTGGTGGTTGGTACTCGAGCTCCAGTGACACACGATCGTTATTTACACAACAATGTCTTATGAGCACCTCTTATGCACTTGCTTGTAATTCAATGCCAATGATTGCATTACAATTTTGAATTTAAGAATTCTAAATGTACAATGTTAGCTAGGGCACAACATTAGGTGACTCAAGTATCTATAACTTATTGTGTTAAAGTTTAAGCTTAAAATTTTCAAGTCACTTATCCCTAGCTACTTAAAATTCTCCTTAGACCCGCATTTTTTTGGGTTTTAATTTTTAATTTTTTTTAATTTTTAGTATAAAAAACTTTCAAAATCATCCCAACACATGTTCAAAATTGTTTCCATTTTCATTCAAAACCAACTTTGTTTTCTCTCAAAAGCATCGTACCAAAACCAACATTGTACTCAATAAATAAATAAATAAAAATTGTGTCCAATGATTCTTATATGTGGGACTAACTCCAATATGTGTGTGTGTGTATAAAACCCACTTTTAGACTCAATTACATTCTAATACAATTATTTAGACTTAATTACATTCAATCACACTTAATTGGTTCAAATGTGTATGAATACTTTGTGAAAGTAGAAGGTATTAACTAAACTATTATAAAATAAAGACAATAAAAATAAATCATTAATTTAATTTTCATTTTAGAATGACAAAGACATGTATCTACCTCCCCCAAAAAGCTCGTAGGGGGAGGTTTAATGCCTGCCCTATTTCACACTTAATACCGCATACAATAATTTTACTTGATGGCACCATTGCACTCACTCGTTGATGAGTTAAAGATGAAAAATAGGTGTTGTCAAAAGGAAGGTGTTACTTTAAGGCCTCATTACCTTAGCTTAGCTTCATGGAGCACCAAACATGGACATTTTTGAAAGGGGTTAGAATCCGTGTTGCTCCCAATTTAGAATAATAGCATGGAGACCAATTGCAAACCGACATCAACTACACTAACTATCCTAATTAGTGTGTATTTTACATTCTCATTAAACAGGTATAGTGTTGCATAACTCCGAATGGTAACATACACTAATTGGGATAATCATTGTACATTGTTGATGAAAATTTTGCATGCTCCATATAAAAGTGTTGAAACATGCGAACTTGCTTGAAACCCTTTTGAAATTCTAGCTTTTGTGAGTTGGCAACATGCAACGTATCTTTGATATACACACTAATTCATGTTAAGTTATGCGCCTTTATGGTAGAAAGACCCATTTCCAATTACCCCTCCCCCCAAAAAATAAAATAAAATAAAATAAAAAATATATATATATAATCATAATACATAAAGTCTCCTAGAGCTATGAAGTTTCACACATGTAGTCAACATGATGGAACAAGTAAGTTACGAGGGCATGGATTTGGTACCTTTAAAAGGGCCTTGATTGTACTCAAGTTTTTGTCTCCCAATTAGTGGAAATCGGTTGCTAGTATGTTGTTTATGTGGGTTGGGAGAGAATTTTGCCTTTCAAAATTTACAGTAATTTCAAAGCTTGGAAATAAATTATGATTTTTTTGGGTCAATTTTTGTGATATCAATTTCCATTCTAGTGAAAAACCACTCTCGTATCACACCTTACTTCACTTCTGTGAAATTGCTTACGTTGACCAAAATGGGTTTGTCTACCTTACCTGGTGACATGTCATAAACAGGTCTAAGAATCTTGGACTCAACAAAGTTATTTATGAAGTCCCTCCAAGAGGGATGAAACCATGGGAAATATTTATAAGAGTTTGTTAGCTCGTCATGTGTCAGAGCCTATTTTGAAAGTTGGGTGATATTTTTGGGAACTCTTCTAGCAATGTCAAAAACTTTGAGAAAACTTTAGGATTTAAAACAAGATATGTTAATGGAACCCGTTGACTTGAATCCCTAATCAGCCTATGCAAGGCTAGCTTGGTCCACCCATTGTAGTAGGACCCCGGGGGGTGCACCTTTCATAACACATACGAGTATACGTGAGTGCACAATAGGGGTGTTAATTTGAACTTTGGTGTACTACATATACATATGCTACACAAATTGGAACTCGTAGTTATGTACATGTGTGAAGGACCTCTAAAAAACATGCAACATTTCTACTTGTATAATAGTGTCACTAGACTTTATGGGATAAGTATGTGATATTGGATGAAACTAGGATGACTAATTTTCCCATCGCCTTATCTCATCCAGGCATATATGGAAGAGGCAATATTAGGGTTTTGGAAGGGGTAGTTGAGTTGAGAACAAGGCCACTTCTTACTTAGGGCTGCAAGAAACGGGCCATAACATTATTCAAATGATGGTCGTTGTTCAAGCCTGCCAACCCGGTCGGTCGGGAGGGTGGATTCAATCTAAAGCCTCCCGAGTCCCGACAAAACAACTACTTGAAGTTTGAATAATCTTATGGCAACCTCACTTCGATGAGGGTTTCCATAGTTATGCCATTGACCTTGGAGCAAGAGTGGGTTACCTACTCTCTTTATAATAGTCGCCCTCATTAAGTAGTCTTCTGGGTCGCATGTTCTAACCACATGTGGGAGAGTGGTAGTAGTTGAGGATGCAATCAAGGCAATACATTCACACTTCATACCTTATTCTTTTTACATCATTTTCCCTTCATTTAATGATTTCTAATCCATGTTCACATACTCTCTTCATTGTTTATAAGTAGAATAAAAGACATGGGAACATTATTGAAGATAAATAATTGACTTGCAAGAAAAGCACGTGCGTGCATATGACGTTGCATTGTCACCTACTCTTTGTTTTCCCGAATAGTCAACCACTTTCAAAGAGTGGGTCGGGTTGAGCATGGGGGAGCCCCTAAGGTGGGCATGCCTAAATCGAACATAACAATTTTGAGAAGATCTATATGACCACTTAACGAGCACAAGAAGCTCCATTTTTATAATATATAAAATATCCATATGACTTCAAAAATCTTGAGGCAAATGGCTACAAGTACAGTTTGGATGTGCTGATCTTGCACTAATCTCGATTTCATATCCTATGAAGTGGGTGCAAGAGAAAATTATCCATTTGGGGCATGTCTATTTAAAGAGGAACTTTAGGGTGGATGTATAAAACTAGTGTCCAAGATCAAAGGAACTCCAAATACGAGCAATCCCACTAGTTGAGAGCAAAATTTTGGGTCCGTGGAGTTAATATTAGGGTTTGGGTCCAAGGTATGAACAAGTCTAGTGGCCCTAATGTGGCATTGCTTTCTCCACGAAATCTCGGTGCCCCCCACCGGAGAGAGCACTCCTCCCATGTTACAAAACCAATCTTCACACGTGGATCCAATCTTAAGTCTAAAAGTAAGATCCATTTTGGGGTGTTTTGAACCCAAGTTTCTTGAACTTGGGTTCTAAAACCCACCCTTACTTAGAAAATGGTTTATATTTATAAGGATCTCTTCAACAATATGGTTACAAATCTTTTCCTTCACCCAAAGTTTTGATCAGGAGTTGTTTGTTTTGCATATAAAGAAAACCCATGTTCAATAAGTTTTCAGTGCATGCTTGGAGTCGGTGTGGAGGTTTGAACCAACGTTGGACCGGTGTGTAGGTGAATGCGCAAGTGATAAAATTCAATATCAATAACAATATCAAAGAACCTACTACTCTAAATATTGTATCTAGTGTCACTTACTATTTGGAATTACATAATGTTGTATCTATTCACTGTATATCTCATATTTTTCCAACAATTGTCAAATTGGTTGTTTGGACATTATGGAACATTAACAACTATAATGATACAAAGAACATCGATAATAAAAAGATATAGAAATGTGTAACTCCAAATAGTAAGTGAGACTAAATATCATATTTAGTGTAGTGGGTTTAAAGTTGTAATGCTAGTCAAATATTAATATTTGGTGAATGGTATGTCAAGGTGAGAACAATCTATGTATACCCACGTATTATTTGGGTCAACACCATTCTAAATCATGATTAATATTAGGATGATTTTCACCTAGGTATGAAAATTCTTGCATGGTATATCGATGTGAATGGTATTGAACACAAAAATACCGTCAAATACTCATACCCTATTGGTATGAAAAAAAATGTGAAATTTTCATTATAGAGACTCATATGGTATTTTAAAAAAGAGGCAATACTACACCGTTTATGGTGTTTAGTGTCTCATGCCTAATAGTGTCACTTACCCTATTTTGAGGCATATGTTAGGTTATAATGATGATTAACATCTTCACCATAAGTGTCACCTCATGACACTTGGCATTCAAGTGCACTTGTATCTTGGCATGAGTATATTCAATAGTGTTATGAGGTGCATGCCTATGTTACATATGGTCTATGAGTCGACTAAAGTGTGCACAGATGACACTCACCATTAATATGCTCAAGAACACCTTCCTCTTGCATACAACACTGTAAACACATGACAATTGCCATTAAAAGGCCAAAAAATCTCTTCCCCTTGCATACTAAAACTCAAGACTATCATCTGAAGTATCCCAATGTGCTACTCTAAATGTCTTATTGTAGATTTTTTTTCACTCAAAGAAGTTATGTTGACAAATAAAATCATATTGACAAATAATGGGCGTGACACTTTGAGACCTCTAGCATCTAGGTTAGGCCCTTTGCAAATAGTGTACATGTCACTAAATACCCTAAACGGTGTAGTCCAACAATGGTTTGAACCGACCAACCAAAAATTTGGTTGAAGTAAAGGAGAACTTAAGTGTCCTATGCTCGTAACATTACGAAGCCTAGCCCCCTTTTGCAACCTTTCTAAAGGGGGATGGGAAGGCACCAAAACTTTATTCATGGGCCTCCATTCCATGAGAAATTCCGGTCCATGTTAGTGTACAACCAAATGGAGGCGACACCAACTTGGTCATGTAATTTGCCAACCTGCACGGGGCTCCAACTGCCAATAGGGCTGCCAATTCACTTTGCAATGGTGGCCCAACATAAAATTTGAATTTCACTTGAAATTCTAAAGATTTTTGACACTAAGACTGCGACACCCTAGTGCTAAGTAATGTTATGAAATTCTAAGTTTCTAACAGCTTGCTTGAAGATGGCTCCAATATGAATGGAGCCAAACAATTCCTAACTCACGTTAGGTGAACACAAGCATTCGAATCGAGCACCAATCTTAAGGGCTAGGGATTTGTGGTGTCTACATAAATTCAACCATCGCGAAAACAAAAACGTGGTGAACTATATTACAACTTGTAAATGCCTATTTCCAGACGATTTGGCTTTGGAAATAGAGTCAGAGACGCTGAAACAATCTTGCGATGTCGAAGTGGAATGAATTGGCCCTCAATCATGTAGAGGACTTATTTTAGTGGAGCCCTTTCATCCACTATGGATGAGATTACATAGACGGCACGGATCCCAACCCAATCTTGAGATTGAGGTACAATAACTTACGTACGTGCCCTGATTCTTGGGTCAAAGCTAGGTGACAACACATCCTAAACCCTCTCCCCACTTCAATGAAGAAGAATAGAAAAGTATCGCCTGTAGCTAGGTATCGGCGTGAATGTGAGCCTGCATGTTGATCACGGTGTTCCGTGATGCAACGGAAAGTGTTATGCGTCTTAGGAGGTGGGCTCGGGTGTAGTACGTATCTTCCCAATTTATTGGGGGGGGGGGATGGGCGTTTGTTTATTTTCAAGTTTTCTTTTATTTAGGACTAGATATGTGAGATATTTGATGTACATAGACGCCACGGATCCCAATCCAATTTTGTGATTGAGGTACAGTACCTTACGTACGTGCCCCAATTCTTGGGTCAAAGCTAGGCGACAACACATCCTAAACCCTAAACTCTAAACCCTATCCTCACTTCAATGAACATCAAGAACCGATCACTAGTTACAGACGAACCAATTGAAATTCAAGGCTTTAGGAAAATTGCCGATCATTTTGGAGGAATTTGTAGAATACACCTCCAATCCATAAGGAAACCCCAAAGGATGTCAATGTGTTGAACTTGGAAACACTAGGATCTCGACCGATGATGCCTCAAAACCCTCGTGGACACTACCCCACTCACAAGGCAGATGTGCCTGATTCAGTCAGTTCTCTTAATCAAACACATGTATTTGAGTGGTATCTTGATAGATATGACTCTAAAAAATGAATATAAAAAACACATATTCAAAAGAGATCGGAATTAGTAACTATTCTAGATCTAATAGTCAATATAATTGGGGAGACCTATATGACCAATTCGTGAACAATTTGAGAATCTTCATTTTTATCTAATTTGAATACAATACTCAAATGAGCTCCCAAAATTACGACGAAAGTGGCTATGGCCTTGATTTGGATTTCCTACCATCTCGTGCTCATTATGTATTCATATCCTAGGAGAAGTGGATTATTTGGGAAAAGGTACCCATTTAAGGCCCATCTACCTCATCATATGCCATGCTCCAAACTACCTTAGACCTAACTTACATTCTTATGCAACACTTTTGGAACACTCCATACATATGAGGCTCACCTTCTCCCACATGCTTGACAGTCCAAGTACACCCCCCACCCACCTTTTCCTTCCTTACATTGACCCAACTTTTGCGGCACTTTTTTCTTCTTCTTTTTATTTAGTTTTGGTCACACAACGAATGAGATGCTTTGATCCATTGTCCAAATAGTAATGTGTGAGGGTATTCATTGGGTCTACTTTTTTCTAAGTTGTTCTCCACCAAGTTCTATTGACCCAGTTTATGTGTTTAGAAGATTACATAACATTATTCAGATCTATAACAAACTGAATGTTGGAAAAAACCGGGAATGTTCCGTGGAATATTGTCAGTCCCACATAACATTGTTATGGATCTAAATAATGTTATGTATGTTGCCTTAACGAATCTATGATCAAACATCAACAAAAGTCGGATAAAAAATCGGGTTTCCCTTGATTTAGTTGCGATTGTTGGAAGTGCATGTTTGTTGGTTCCTGAAACGAACACATACAATAAGTCCTTCCAACTGTGTTGACTATGAAATGTAAGGATAAGTTAGTAAAGAATGAAGATGGAAATCTGATGTCTTTTAAACACGTGTCTTTTATGGTGTTTGTTCTTAAATTCACCAATAACCATACACGGTTTAAATATAGGTGTCCGGATAAGGAAAAGTAACCACATGACACATGCGTTACCTTACAAGGGCACCGTACCTTGAAACATATATTTGGCAATGCTATTAGTCTCATGTGATGAACAGGGCATAAAATTGACACCCTGGGGGGTGTATTTTGCTTCCTAGAGTGTCCTAGGACACCCAAATCTCAAATAGGTTGTCCCCGAGGACACACAAAAATCCTACAAGGGTGTCCTTTTTACACCCAAAAAAAATTCAGAGTGTCCCCTGTACTTGTAGGGCCTATCAGTGTATATGTTTGACAAAGTTTTTGCAAGTTTTTCTTTTTTGACACGCAAAAACTTGCACCAAAAAAAAATGCACGTCAATTAACACGCACATTCTAGAAATTGACACGTACTGTGACTTGTGAAGAAAAAAATCACACGTCAATTGACACACTAGAAATATAAGGAGTTTGGTGCGGATACCAAATTTGTGGCACAATTTTTGGACATTTCTAGAGGTGGTGAGATCCATTTTCAAGACTCTACAGGAGTGGTGCATTCACATATATTACATTATGCACCATTGCCTCATGCAATTGAGTTTGGTGGTGATGGTACCCTCCATGGGTGCAAGGTGATTGCACATGCCTATGTGGTTAAGGTGATAGAATCATTGCAGCAACGATTTCCTGATTTGAAGCTCTTCAATGCAGCTAAGCTATTTAGCTCTGTCTGTTTTTCAACAGACTTGACACTTCTTCATCGAAATGCTCGTTTATGGCTTCAGAGTTTCATTGACCACTTCTGCACTAATGGGGGGAATCTTTTTGATGAGTGTGGTTTAAAATCAGAGCTTCGAGGTTTTTTGGATACACTTCATATTTCATGTGGTGGTCTTAAAATGCACCAAGCTTGGATGGTTTATTCTTCCAATTTGGACTATGTTGGAAGATATCCTCATATGACAAAGTTGTGGCAAGATGTTCTTGTAATTCCTGCTAGTACAACTTCTTGTGAGAGAGGATTTTCTACTCAAAATCATATTAAATCTACTTTACGGTGTAGTTTGGTATTAGAGACTTTGGAAGCACAAATGAGAGTTGCAATGGCAAAAATCCCCATAGAGGCCATTGACTTTGAACAAGTATGGGTAAAGTGGTGTGCTATGAAAGGCCGCCGCTTGTAGGTTTGATTTGCATTGCAAGTTATGATATGTAGTGATTTTTTTGATTTTTAATTGAAAATTTGAAATGATATTATATATTTTTCAAAATTGTACCTATTTTGACAAAAAAAAAATTTTAAGAGAAATTTATGAGGACACCCAAAAATTGGAGCAGGGTGTCCTTGGGACACTCAAAATTTGGGACAGGGTGTCCCTTGGAAATTTGGCTAGGGTGTCAAATTTATGGCCTGGTGATGAAGTTAAACCCTTCCTTCTCATTGGTCCTGCTAGGTATTCCATAATTGGCACACAAGCCATCTTACGTCTACCCAAACACGATGGCTTCATTTGGAAATCACAAAGAAGGATTGAATTTGAAAAACACGAGCTTACTATGATCTACATGGCAAAGCATCAATGCGAACATGTATATAAAATGGTTAACCAACACATATACACACCATTAATGGGCTAACCGATTTTGAGACTCCTCGTGGTTAACAAACCCCGACGTATAGAACTCTGACAATCCATTATGGCCACTACATGGATAACATGATAAAAAGGAAAAAAAGGAAAGATAAAAAAGAACCCTTGAAACTAAATATACGTCTCTTATGCAAGCTTTGTAACCAATGTCAAAATGACACGTGGACACACTTATTACATACATTGTTGCCCTCATCCACCTTCGCACCAACTATTATAGCCGTCCACACCATTCTTTTCTACACTTAAACCCCATCCACACACACAATGCCATTGCATGTCATGCCATGCATGCATCCAAGCAACATGCCATATGAATAACGTTGTCCCATCATGGTTCCTCCCTTGCTTGTGTTATGCAACTAAATGCACATGTCTTGTACGCCTTTGATCTAATGTACATTCTTTATGTACTTGGCTCCTCACTTGATGCCCAACCCCCATCCTATCTTCATCGAATATCCAATTCGTTGTTCAGTTTATTTTATCAAGTTTACATATTGGAGCTATCGATTGATATCCAGTCGATCATGGATAGTTATGATACATATAAGCCCAATGGGCTTGCATTCACGCTAGTGCTAGACACACATAACTGACGTTTAAGTAGATTTGGACAACCACTCGTCCAAAAATAATAAAGGAGGGATGTGCACTTGTGGGGACAAAAACATCAAATGACGACAACAAAAGTAACCACAACTTTGACTGTTCGTGTTCCGAATTTGTAAACTACCACATTTGTGTAATTTTGCAATCTAGTGTACGTGGTCATATTGATAGTTGAAGTTGTCCAAAATTCATGCATAAATCCAAATATACTTATGGGTTACATGTGTTTCTTTTTTGCCATTTTCTTTACGTACACAAAATGATTGGAAAGTGGCACCACTCATTATTCTCATAGCTTGCATCTGAATGATTCCTCTATTGCATCACTCAATGATCTCCATATGAGAAGACACACATTGAGTGCGTCGTATCCTCTCTTCAATACATCGCCATTATATATATATATATATATCCTTATTCTAAACAAAACAAAAAATTAATGCCCAGTTTATCCTATGTAAACATTTACTTTTCTTTCTCCTTTACTTTTATGACCCACCCATCAGAATAAAGACAATTCCCTCTTTCTTCCCTTAGGACATGGATCCTAACAAAGTTGTTGGCAAATGGGATGTTATCATGTTGATGTATTCAACATCATCTCTTTCTCTCTCTATGCCGTGCAATCTTATAAAAGAACTCTAATTTTAATTTACTTAGCAATAGTCAAAGAATAAAAGAAAGACTTCAAGTTCAATAGAAATCTACATGTACATGGAAAGGTATTACACTTCTTACTTATCATGAAAACAAATACACCACTACGATAGATGAATAGGTAAAATAACCAAGGTCATAGACATAACTCATGTCATTAAATCATGGTTAAAATCTAGGGTTTATGGGAACTTATCACAGTTAAGTTCTCCAATATAAACCCTTAAATTTAAATAAGCCTCAATTTTTTTTATTTTTTTTCCCATGCCAGTGAAGGGAGGTGCTCACATTGTTCATACTTACTGAGGCAGTAGATACATGCTAAACATGGGAGAAGTTAGGGTAAACCACAATAGGAGTATTCTGCTTGGAGTTACCCAATCATGGCAACGGAACATGTTTGAACACTCATTTGTCATTTTGCAATGAGTGAAGTAGTTTGAAATACCACGATGCATTTGAATTTTGTTAATGCTATGTGACATGGATGACAATTGGGTTTTGTTGTTATATACCTTGTGTACACGACTAATCCTCAAATATTTGTTGGCTAGTGGCATAGGCATAGATGAGGCATGCCCTTCACACTTACAACACATACAATGATGTATTGTGCTCAAGAATTTTCATACAATGTTATTGGATGAAGTTACTAAGAACTTGTACCTTAGTAAGTACTCCATAGTTGTTAAGTTAATGTTACATATGTTTTGTGGTGAAGCAAAGGATGTTTGCTTGAACTTCTAACGTATCAGACATTCATACTCAAAACCTTATTGTTGGATATCATTGGAAAAATAGAAACCCTAGGTATGGTATACATTCTTGCAAAGTTTTTAGCCCACTACACAACCTATGAATACCACCATGCACATGCTTAGCTATATTTGTTTCAAATATACTTTACCATGCAAACAAGTACTTTGTTACAAATGTGATTGTTGAAAAAGAAGTTGAAGGAGTCTAGGGAAAATCCCACTCGCCGTTGCATTGCAATGAAGAAGAGTTTGAAGGGTTTGGCCTATGAAAGAAGGAAGTTCAAGCTTTGAAAAGAGTTTTGAAAAATCAACTCTCTCTCTCTCTCTCTCTCTCTCTCTCTCTCTCTCTCTCTCTCTCTCTCTCTAAATTTGAAGGTAGTCGAGCCTAAAACATAGGCTCTCAACATCTTTTTAGATTGTGGATGTTAATATAGAGTTGCGAACATGGATAATGCTTGAAAAAAATTAAAACTTTCAATAACATCTACCCTTTTAAAGCTGTTTGGGATATAGTGTCATAAAGTCATAAAAATTTCATGCCACAATTTTTGGAGATTGACGCTTTAGAATTGGGGGGGGGGGGGGGGTGGGGGGTCACTTGTGAAACTTAAAAAACTACGTGAAAAAAAATACAAGGTCTTCTTTAAAATTTGTAATAAATTTCATTTATTTATTCCAAAAATGAACATAAGTTTTGAATGACATCCTGAAAACACAAATTCATCATCATATATTCATTTTGTAATGTATATATTTTCTTTGACCCAATTTAGAGGTTAGCATGGATAAAAATAGCAATAACAAGCTCTACAGTAGTAATCAACGTACTCAATCTCCCCTTCCCCCATATGGCTCATAACTTAAGTTACTTGCATATAATAATTTTCCGGGTTTACACCCCATTGTCCTTACCAAAACTTGAATCTGATGCAAAACCCAGGTTTTGTCCCAGGTTTTGGGTTTTTACTCCGAACCCTCCTTCTCTTCCTAGATTTGCAAACCCTAACTCTTGGCGGAAGTGGATTCGATCCGAGCTCTCCTCCTTCTTCGTCGTCATCATCGTTGCAGACCCTCATCGACTTTCGCTCATCCATCGGAGTGAGTCGGCAGCCATGGCTCTGGGACCTGTAAGCCACATCCATAATTTCTTCAATAAAATTCCATTCATCTCGTCTTGTCGATTATAGCAGTCAAACAATGGATTACAATGCATGCCAGTAGAAGCTCTGAGTCGCAAGACCAACGAAGTGGACAACCTGCGAAATGAGCAGCGATTGGAAGACGTGTAGGTCTTTTTGAAGGCCGGGTCACTTGCTCTTGTGATGATATTGAACTTCAGTCGGGCGTGTGAAGATGGAAAAGCTTTTTTTAGGTCACCAACGTGTACAAGTTAAGCATGTGTTAAATGGTAACTGCAACCACTTGTCTTAGGTTGCGAAACACGCAACGAGTGTGAGATGATGGCCAATTCCAAATCGCATACGTAGCTGTTTGCCTCATAATTTTTGGAGCTCATATGAATATCTTATTCATTAACAAAGTGTAGATTCTCAGTGACATTAAATGGTCATATAAGTTCCCTCAATTATGTTGATTATAGAGTTTAGAATGGTTAACATATTCTGAGCATGGAATCCAATCTCCTTTAATCACATGATACCTTTTGGTGTTCATTCTGAGATCCGCACCTAACCACACTGCACTCAAATATAGTTGACCAATTAGCAAAAACTGACCATGAAAGGCCTGCTTACCTTACCCAAACATCCAATTGATGCTTGATAACTCTCAAGTATCCTGGTAGCTTAAGGTATATGGGTGTTGTTTGGTTACTCTTCTTAAGTGGAAAGTTATATTTTATTGGTGTGTGGTGAGGTAAGGACCAAGGAGCAAACACGATAATGACACATGTTTAGAAGAGATTGGACTACGTCTTCAAATTTTATCAACTACTCCATTCTCAATAGTGAATACAATTGGGAGGACTATGTATTCAGTTAAGGAATCAACAAACATGCACTTTTGATAACTATAACTAAATCCGATTTCCAATCTGGTTCTATGGTTGATGATTTGCTAATGCAACATGACTTGAAGCCTTAAATCTGATCAATGGAAGATGGAGAACACTAAAAACAAACCAAATAACACCCACATACCTTATTGGTGTCACTGGCACTGAATCGCATCATGGTCAGGATTGGTTCAATTGCATTTACCTGCCTTAGTGAAAGGTAAAATATACAGTTTTTAGTTACAAGAATATAACATGCTGGAAAATATCAATCTCTCAGGAATTCAAGAATGCTGACATGGGTCCTGCACATGCCCACATTGGTATGCAACTATTCGTTGTGGACAGTTTTAAATTCCTGGGAGGAAGTTGGGGATTGTGAACTGTGGATTTGAGCTTGGCACACTTCAATTTCTCACTATGACAGCAACCTTTTTGAGGCTACTGGGTCCTTGATCTCCTAAAAATGGTCAGGTAGCAAATAAGTAGAGAAGAATAGGACAAGTTCATATCAAAGAGATGAGTTTTGTGACTTTTCACTGAGATAATTCATTCAGTGCCCAATGCTGACAATAGTCACTTCCTCTTCTCTATGTCTCTATGGAACAGTTAGATAACCAGGCAAAGGATACAGATAACAGGAATTTTATCAGAGATTTGGTAGTGTTGGGATTCCCAGGACATGTCTAGGCGCTTGCCAGGTTTCTGTCTGCATTTTTTTGATCATGCTCAAGGCGGTATCTGTGAATAACTGTTCTAGTGGCTCAACTTGATAATTTCAACCCTTTTTTCGTGTGTTTGAAGCCCTACTTGGTTAATACGTGACATTTTGTGGCATTGCATGAAAACGCATGATTCCAGATGCTGGTGTACTAGAGGTCTGGATTGTAGTTACCCTGAAGCTACAATTCAGTTATGATGTTTAAGTTTGCAACATAGGTCCTCAGATCACGAGTAATGTTGGACTGGTATAGCCTTTTTTTGATACCAATTGGGTATCTATAATGAGGATTTCACATTTTGATACCAATAGGGTATGGGTATTTGAGAGCATATTTGTTTCCAAAACCATTTGGGTCTATATATACAAGGACCTTCACACCTACGTAAAATTGCCCTAGTATCAATATGGTTTAGAATGGTCTTGGCCCAAATAAGAACTTTGGGTATATAAAGATTTTCTCACCTTGAAATACCCGCCAAATATCAATATTTGATTGGTGTTACAATTTTGAGACCCATGGGTAGGTTCTTTGATACCATTATTGGTGTTGATTATTGATTCCATACATTCACCCATATACCAGTCCAACATTGGTCATGACCTCCCTTTAATCCTAATAAATCTCGAGACTTTCTATTGTTTGTGCAGGGACAAGTTGGGAATCCCATTTACAGCCCAATAGCAGAGTCTTTGTATCCGATCTTGGCGGTGCTTCTGCTCACAATTGGACTCATTTTCACTGCTTCATTCTTCATGTAAGATTTAGAATCCTCTTCTATCTGTTGAACAATTTCTTTTCTTTTTTAATCTGTTGTGGGTCAAGAGTTGATTGATAAACAGAGTGTCTAGCAATGAGTTTAGTGAAAGAACTGAGTTCTAGTAATGGAAGTCATCTGAGTGTGGATCCTTGCGAACAGATATGAGGTGACATCAACAAAACTAAGCCGTAGCTTGGCCCGAGAGTTTGCAACAGGAGGAATGGCGTCCTTATTTTTGGTAAGTTGACATTATTTCAACATTAGCAGAGTGGTGATTTTTTATGTTAAAGCAAATGAGCAAATATTTTGGTGTCATCTCTAAAGCACATCAAGCTGCACTTGGTCTTCACATTAATGGTTATATCCTATTATTGATGCATGAGACTAGCATACAGTCTCCGATGAAGGCTCTATCTACAAGGTATACATTTATTCGATTTATTGCAGAGGAAAATCAGAGCGGACTTTCTCTTGTCATCTATTGGGAGGGTGTGAATATGATGTTCTATTATTAGGAATTATATACAGTATCCTAGAAAAGTTTCTATACAAAGTGTACCTTTATTGGATGTAGGACCAAGTGGAAATCAGAGCGGACCTTCTTGTGTATCAACTTTTTGTGGGTCAACTATTGGTCTCTGATTATAAATGAGGTGCTATTATTGGATTTAGAAGAGCACAAAATGTCATTGAATTCTTCTAGTCCAACTCTTGAATCGGTTTAGTAAGTCATGGAGATCACCATTCCATTTCATGTTGTATGATACGGAAATAACTGTAGAAGTAATATTACTGGCATTCTAATCTCTAAATTTTTCAGTCATCCAACCTTTAATTTTTATGTCCCCAAATTTGTTAACCACATTGTGTTGTCTTGGTTGATCATGCAGGGATTTGGGACGCTTTTCCTGCTGCTATGGACGGGAGTGTATGTATGAGCCTCAATATTTAGCTTTCTGGCTAAACAGATCCGAAGGCATACTCTTAATACAGAAAGGAACAACCTCTTCCATGAGAAACTTCCATGGCCATCAAATTTTTTAAATGAGATTGTAAGGTGACTTTGTAGGTGATAACTTAGTATGTAAGTTATCTGACACTCAGTACATTATATTCGTATACTACCCAGAATTTAATTGAAGACCATTGAAATGCCTGAACATTGCTGAATGAGGTGTTATCAGCTACCATCAGCTTTCTTCCTTTCGTCTGTTTTGTAAAAGTGCATGTGTTTGAGGCTGTTCAGTCTTCAAACCTCATGTTGCAATCCATAAAATGGTTTCAAAATGCCAAACATTGTGTCTGTATGGGGTTCTTTTTCCTGACAAAAATAGAGGAGGTTCAGCTGTGCTTCCCAGACCTTCCTGCTGTTCATGTTTCTTGATTGGAATTAGACAAGGACAGAATCTAAAATATTTTTGTTGAAAGTGGTGGCAGTTGATGGCTTTATAGGTTGACATGTTTGAGATTAGAAGATTGAGAGAGATGACACTGTCTCAAAGTTGTTCAAACAGTGAGGTTCTGGAAGTCATGTGTTTAACATGTACATGTAAGCGTTAGCTCAGACAGATGGCGCCTGGGCTTGGGACAGACAATTCCAACACCAAATGACCTATTAGTATTGAGAAGCACACAATCCCACAGAAACGGAGATATGAAGGATATGGCGTCTAAGGATCTTGCAGGATCTCAAATAGGCAGATCAGTAGCAAGAGATGAGTAAAGATACACTGTTTCCATGTAAAACTGAATCCTCCTTTCATTTTGGTCAATTTGCAACGTACACAAATGTCTCTCATCAGTCATGAATCCCTCCAGATCCTATCAAGAGGTGACTATACTGTCATGTAGGGCTAAATCTCACGACTGGAAGCTGGACCAACCAAAAGATGAGCATGTTTCAGGAGTTATGATGTGTAGTGGGGTTATCAACTGAGCATGCATCCCGAGGTTATCAAATATTCTGTCTTTTCTCCACTCTGCTTGATGAAGCATGATCATTTCAGGAATCCAATGTTTGTATAAAACATGCCTACCCAAGTATTAACTCTATCATTGTTATTATGGGGACTAGATGTTTTGTGCTGAAATCCAGCCTTCACAGCTCAATGTTGAATAGACTGACCTACCTAGATTAGGTAGTCCCCCAACAGACTGCTACTAAACCAAACCTAAACCACAACAGACTGCAGATGCAGTTAAATGATTTGGAGCGATGGGAGGTGGATGAATGAAAAGGAGAAAGAGTAGTGTTCTCAACTTGATTTGTGAGATTGAATTTGCAATGACCAAGGTGAGCAAATTCTATCTTCAGACTCTGGTTACACAATTTCTTCAAAATGTAAGAAATATCAACCTGTTTCTCTTTGACTCATATCAGTGGAAGCAGTACCAAGTTTCCATAAGGTAAGGGGCACGGTTTTTGTGGGTAGCATACTCTGAAAATCCACTCATAGGACAGCCAAGTTTGTGGGGTCCAATCTCAGCACTGTGTAACAAAATTGAGGTAAGGCAGCCTAGAACTCAAAATTTTCACACTTCCCGAGATTACAGCATGGCAGCAGAGTTTCATCTTAACACTGACTTCTTGGCAGATAATAAAGTAAACCAAGCAGGAAATACTGGAGCAATTTGACAAGCTGAACCAACTACTAAGCATTCCATCATGACTCACAAAATCGGCAATGTGCTACTGCTAATCCGAGTTTCAGAGGCAGTGTAGAACAATACTGATTGATCCACTGTGTTGTGATATTGCGTAGACACACATCATGAGCATTTGAGGGTGCAAAATCCACAAACATCTATATGTACGAAGGCAAGTGATTGCAATGCAACAACAAACTTGATCTATTGGAAGGCAACAAATCACGGCTGCCCTGTGTAAACATGTAATGTAAGGATTACAGTTATGAGGAACTGCCTCGGTCATGACAGGAGGGGTAAAAAGGGGGCACAGTTAGCAAGCACGGTTGCAACCGCAGGAATGGTGATGATAGCTTCGAAGCCAGTTTCTGTAACTGTCCTATTCTCACTTTCTTGTACCCTAACTGGTTGCACCGCCAGTTGGAATATCTGCGGTTAGTGATCCATGTGGGTTAGTAAGTAGGCTATCTATCAATCTATCTATCTATCTCTACGTCGAGCTCATTCATCGTTCCAGATATAGGTACAAGTAAGAAAAGAATTCACAAAAGGACTCAACTTTGAAGGTTCAGTTTAGGTTCAATTTCTAGGTCAACTGAACCAATACTCGGCCACTGAAGTCAGGCCCTGCTGAATTTCAATGTTTCCTTGGTCTGGATCACGATACGGTAATGGTGCTGCCGATGTAGTAAAGGCGCCCATAAGCTCTACCCTCTGTGTATGTAAGTGAAGGAATGGGTAACGAAGGAAAGATCAGAACAGTTGGCCTCAACCACAAAGACAAACACAGGAGGTGCATGTAATTAGGAGCGATTCACAGCACATGTTACAACATCATCTTTGGAATTGCATGGAATGAAATGTTACAACACCCCAGATCCTCTCGTGTCACAGGTTCTGTAGGTTCGGGACTCAATATTGGTCTCCTGGTGACTTCCCTTTGCGAATTTGCAGATTTGACATGTCTAATACGAGCACAGTAGGTAGTCAGAGGTTTCCAATAGTTCAGCTGGCTCACCCGAGGTTAGGAGCGGCCGGTCTGGGGCAAATAACTTAATTACGGCCCGGGAGCAACTGCAACTGAGGAATGAGAATAAGGAGGAGGACTCAAACTCAAATTCATCCGTAAATCTGAGGTGGAATGGATTTCTGCCCAGATGGACGAGCTGGATGGTGGTAGGTGCATGTGGCACCCTGAGAGGAAGGTTGGCAGTTGCAAAATGTTGTCTTCATGGTGCGCTCCTTCATGGGCGTAGTAGCTCCTTTATCTTCGGAGGTTAAGTGCCCGTTCAGGATGCGGAAGGGAGAAGAGTCGCACCCCCAGACTCTTCCGAATATTTTGGGCAGCTGCTGCACAGGTTGTAACCAGCCTTGTTAGCCTTCGCCTTTGGTTCGCAGCTGTGGTTGCCCTTGTGCAATCGGAGTTGGGGGGCGGGAGGGGGGGGGGGGGGTTGTCTCCGATGTCACCTTGATTTCGGGAACAGCACAACAAAGCTTTGAAATGCACAACAGCTGCACAGGAAACAAAACCAGACCTTTGGGATGTGGTGGCAGAGTAAATAAGCACTCTCAACAAGCATTAAAGGACTACGACAGAGAAGAGAAGAGAAGAGAAGAGGTGGGAGACTCTGTAGGTGGCCGGAGGTCTCCTCTCTTCCTGGACCCCGGAGTTATACTTTGCTCATAAATGTTTTGCACTGTATCTTTAGGACAGAGAGCAGTTGAGAAATGTTGGCAGCTAAAATATTGAGACAAAACACTAACCACCACTCAGGATGCCTGTATTCCTCTCTCCGAAGTCTTACCCATATGATTCCCTTGGAGTGGGAAACCTCAAGAGAGCAAACGAGGTTGACATGTTGTAATGGTTAAATAGCATAGGTGTGTTGTGGTGCTTGTGCTGTTGGAAGACACAGCTGGGGTTTTTTTGATGTTTTATGTGCTTGGAAAAGGAACATACAGTATTTGCTAACTCCTCTATGGATGATGGCTTCACTTCCTTCTCCTTTTGCCAAGTCCGGTTTGCCTTACATATATGAACATAAGAGATATGCCAGACCTAAAAGGAGGACAGCAATCTGCGAGGCTCTAACTAGGAGGAGATCATCACCCTCCAGACTACAACCCATTTAAAGTAGCAGGTCCAGCTTCATACGAGAGATGTACCACTCTTGATATAAACTGAAGAACATATATAATTTCTCAAATTCCAGGAGACGTTGCAGAGGAAGAAGACTTGTAAGTGGCTTGGCCCAGCTCACGAAGCTTTGGAGGAAACCCTTCGTGTACTTAAAAGGCTGGTCCACCCTTCGTAGATCTGCTGCAGAGACCTGGACAGTAAGAGTCAGGGGTTTACATCATCAGGCCACCAACCGATTGGTCGACTACTATGTCCATATTTACAATGTAAAAATACAAGAAACAGATGCTAAACAACATAATCTCCCAAGGTTGTCATTAAGAAACGGAAGAAGAAGGTCACTGAGCCAGACAGAAACCAGGAGCAGGAATTAATCTGTAAAGAGGCAACCGAAGCTTAAAGGAGCTCCAGCCTTGTGGGATTTCAGCTCCTGTTAATGCAACAAACCTTTCAAATCAGGAGCTACAAATCCAGGACTGCGGAGATAATATCAGACTAACTGAAAACCTGAGAAGAGAAGTAGCAACAAACCTGAAGCAATGGTGGCAGTGTGCGACTCTGGAGGCGGGGGAGGAAAGAGCTCGATGTACAGACTGGTATCTTCAGTGGCATCGGAGGCCATGGGCATAGGGAAAAGCTCAGATGTTCTCACTGTTTTGGGAGGGAAAGCATCATGTCGGAGGAAGTTTGTGTTGAATGTCCACCTCCTGGATGAGCAAGGCAGCTTGGTGTCCCGGGACATGCCCATAGTGGCATCGGTAGCATATGCACATGACCATAGCCCTGTGGTGCGAGATGAGAAGCCATTCCTGGCCGAGCCACCATTGTTCACAACATTCAACGGTGTGGAGTTTCCTGCACAGGATCGGCCAACTCGTATGGTCTCTGGGCGTGCTTCCTTCAAACTGGCCATCTCTCTTCTGTCCTCCAAGTGTGATAACCGCTTGTTTTGCATCTGCTTCAGCCCACAAGTACCCCCGGAGTCCAACTCTATCTGCCAGCCTTGTTACTCAAAACCCATTCGAAGCATCTCACGGAAGAGGACGCAGGGGACATCTTCTGCTTCGGTGGGGCCTGCGTCATTGCAAGTCATCAACAATAATAGGGAAGGGACATCAGCTGGATTGGCACCATCCTCTCCCATGCTCCGAAGCCTGGGAAATTTTGAGAGCCAGCCTCCCAAATCCACTTCTCCTGCCTCCAGCAGTGACAATGAGGCAGCTACCACGCCAGGAAGAATGCAACAAGTGCAAAACTCTTCCCGCTCAAGCTCCGTCACCAGCATGCACTACCTGTCACCGAAAGGCCAGGGACAAAACCAAGGACCTCCTGATGGACAAGGATCTCCAAATTTGCTTCTGTATCAAAACTCCCTAAATCATGGCATAGCCTTGAACAGCCTTAAGAGTCATAAGACAACAACCACAACCAACATGGAAAGGTTTGCAGGTGAAAACGATGAGCACGGCGGGAATGGCAGAGTGTCACTAAACTCGTGCACACAAATGTGTTCGTTGCAGCAATCGAACCTGGGCAAAACTCCAGGCTTTGACAGAAGCACACTGTCGTTGAGGCTGTCTCCTGAATCAGGGAGTCCAACTTCTGGTGCTTTGACGTCGGAGAGCTGTATAGATAACAACAAGGATCCGAGTTCCCGGACGCAAGCTTCTCCCTTGGATGTCAGCACTCCCATGAACAACATTCCCTCTCCTCCAATCAACCGGCCATTTCGTCCCTACGCAAGTGTGGGTGCTTGTAAACTACCCATGACGGATTTCCAACTGGGTGTCAACAGCAGCAGTCTTCCTTTTAAGAGGCATCTGCAGGTGTGCAACAACAATGATTCAGGTCAAAATTCATTCCACACGGCGCTGTTGGAGAGAGTGCAGCAGTTGAGGTCAACATCCCCTGCAGAGACGAAGCAGAAAATTGAACAAATGCTACAGGGCTACTCCATGGGAGGCTCCTGCAGCGAAATTGATCCAAAGTTCAATAATGGTGGTCCTACGGAGCTCAGTTTAGAAGACGAGGAGAAGTCTCTGCAATACATTGAGATAAGCTTGCAAGAGGTGAGCCGTGAAGTTCAGAGAAGGAGAGAAGAGCTTCGTATGAAACGAAGGCGGCTAATGGAAGACGAAGCTCGGATGCACAGCATCATCTTCCAATCTTCGTCGTGGATTGAAAGTCTGAGTAGAGGGTTCAGCCTCTAATCCTGAACCCTGCAGCAGCCTTTGTATGATAATATACTTCTGAAAGCAGCGAGCTAATTACCAGAGTGGGGAAAACTCCAGTTATGGCGCAGTTTTGTATGTACTATCCAAGAGCATGTGTTCCTTTCGGAATACCTCAAGCAGGTGTGAGGCATGGATGAAGAAAAATTGACTAAAGAATGTGATCAACGGCTCAAGGATCACTGAGATGCAGGAATGAAATACAACACAGGGAAACCGAGTCGAGCATAGCATAATCTTTGTCTGAATAGCATAGCAGGTAGTTTAGGAACATCAGAAAACTTACAAGAAATAACGCATTTAAGGTCTCAAGGTGACCTCGATGATGAATGCCAGTCAGGTCCTCATTATTTAAGCGAGAATGAAATAAGGTCTGAATCATAGATTTCACTCACATCACATTGATGTTTTATATAGCACAATAAGGTAGCGCACACTACCATTCAAAGGAAGCAGCAGATGAACATCATCACGGGCTAAGAAGAGTAGTCGGGAAAGCCCAAGTCGTGCTCCAAATTCCTGACATGGTATAGTCAAAAAAGAAGAGAAATTGACAAAAATCTGAAGGGCTTCTGTCATTGATAGTGGATAGCTGTTACAACTTTGCACAGATATCTCCTCGCCATCCAGGGCTGTGATGGACTCTTAGCTAGAGAGGAGAGGTTGGCAGGCATATCCAATGTATTCTGAAATTTATACACAAAATAGCAGGGAACAGAAAACAATTGAGAATACAGTGAAGGTTCAGAAACCTTGCAATTTAGCCAGATGCTTGTATACATACCCCACCTTGCAGTCTATGCTGTTCCGAGGACATGAAGCACAACATATACAAGCTTCTATGCGGCCAAATTTTACTTTGCCCATTCAAATTCAACATTTTACAGCTGTGAAATCAACTCACATTTAAAAGCACATCAATGTGTACCCATTTGAATCACACCTTTAAACTAGCCATGCCAACATAACTGTTATTCAATTTTCTCCACCAGATAGAGTATCAGAGGAAGGCATCTCAAGCTTGATTGGTGCCTGAAAGTCTGAAGACAGTTACAGCCTGATGAACTCAATTATCACATCATAACATATCATATTTGCATACTCCTCATGTGAATCCTAAGTAACACAATGAGTTGTGTTGATTAATGTCTCATACATGCAATATTCTGAGTAAGTGGTCATTACAGCTCATGATTTCCACACAAGCAACCCCTGCCTTTTTATATTAATACTATGCCTACATTCCTAAAACTACCATATATGTATTCAAGTATGTCATACATATACTCCTGTCCATAACAGCAGATAGAGCGTCCCAAACCCCTGCAACAACACCAGATGCATAAAGAAATGTGAGAAGTGGTTTACGCACTGCATCTGTTAGGAAAGACATTTTTGCAAGTCATACAGATCTCTACCAAGATGTTTTTCTTGCTTCTTCTCAAGGGTTCCGATCAAGGATAAACTACAGGCGTTCAGGTTATGTGTTTTGCATGACTCCTGTCTGTAGTGCTAATACTTGGTTTCATTCTGTTCAGCAGAAGCTAGACCAATACAATTGGAAATGTGGTCCAGGTAGTGCATGCTCATTGTTTTCGGAATGTAAATTCTTTGATGCTTTAAAATTGAAGAATCAAAAAAGATCAAGGTAATCTCAAGTAACCTGCAACAGGCATGCAAATGATTATTTCCCAAACTCCTTTAAGTTGCAGTGAAAACTGGCCATCATATAATGGAGAAGTATACTTAGCAGATTTACTCTTGAACTAACAGTGTACAGATGGAACTTACCAGAAAGAGGGATGCACCTCCTCCTGTTGCAAACTCTCGAACCAGGCTGCGGCTGAACTTGGTTGAGGTCACTTCATAGCTGTTCACAAAAACCCACATTGCTAAGATTCTTATGTTGCAGACGTTGAAACATAAAATGAGGGAATTGCAAAAGCAACAAACAATCAACCTTGCGGGTGTTGTAACCTTACATGAAAAATGAAGCAGTGAGAACAAGACCAATGAAGAGGAGTAGCACAGCTAACAGCGGATACAAAGAGCCAGATATCGGGCTGTATAAGGGAACACCCGCCTCTCCCTGCATACCCACCAAAATAGTTCAAGGAATGACATGCCAAGAATTACAACAACCTCAAATCTTTGCAATCTGATTGAGTTCGTACTGTACGTGGCAATAGGCCAATGACTGAACCCAATCCCTCAACCCGTACAAGTCTGTTAAACTTGATTATAAATTGAGGCAAAGCATACAATGTATGTGAATTGAAGTTGTAAAGAACTCAGATTTCAGATGATACAGATTGTGTCCAAGGTTTGTAGTCCAGACTGCTGAAACTAGGCTCACATTGTTGTCTACATGAACAAGCTTGCGCCTCAATAAAATATGCAAATGACTGATGAAGGTTAGAAACTGAGTCAACTAAATCAATGCCTTCGAATTTTGTGATGTGGCATATTCAGGTTGGAATGTAATAAAAACTACAAATGTAGATATTGTAGAAATTTGAGAGCCCACATCCAATTATGATCAGACCCAATACTAAATTTGCAATCCAAGATCCTCGACAGGGCAACAATGCGCTTCAAAGACCTACAGAAAGCGAAAAAACTGTTCTTTTTGCAGGCAGCTGTTCCAGCACAACGAAGGATCAGTCCGGCAATCGGACCTTGATTGGAAATAACCAAAGATGATATGGATCGGCAGCTCGAAGAAACCCTCAATCACTAGATAGAAACCCTAACCCAGAACTCAAAACGTTGTGAACCACCTCCGCCAAACATACTGCATTGTTTCAAGCGAGACAAAGATTTATAAAAGAAGCCTGGGGTGGAAAATGCTAATGCAATGTAATGCATGATGTGAAGAGGGTTTTAAGGGGCGTACCGATCCTAGAGCCATGGCTGCTGGAGGAGCAGATCGAAGGAGGAGCAGCGACAATGAAAACAGAGAGAGAAGCGAAGAAGAAGCTCCTCAGCCCAGTGTTGACCTGCGTGGTCTCCTGTCGACTTGACGGGCTGTGACGGGGCCGCTCTTGGATGAGAACCGCGGAATGTGGATGAACGTATTCATCACATCTTATAGTTTCACGCACCAAAGCTCTAAGTACAGTGGCAGTCTTAATAATGTTAGGGTTCATCGCCTTCTATCTATGACCAGATTCTGACACTCCACGAATTTTCAAGCATCTGCTTCTATTTGCATTTTTTTAAGGAAGAAGCTGGGTATTCTTTGTTTAGGACTTTCTTGCAAAGTAAGGGTAAGAGCACACAGTCAGGATTGAGACACCCAGTTTAAAAGAGCTGAGGTGAGTGAGATCATTCCTTGAACGTCATGAACAACAAAAGGTAGATGTTGAAGTTGTCTTTGTTTTATACGTCAGTATCATTGTTTCCATGTAACAGAACATGAGCTTGGGTGCACTAAACTTGGTTTCAAGCATCTGCTTGTATTTGCATTTGTAAGGAAGAAAGTGGGTATTTTTTTTTTGGTGTTTCAGATTTACTTGCAAAGGAAGGGGGCAAGAGCATGCAGTCAGGATTGAGACAGCCAGTTTAAGAGAGTCGATGAGTGAGAGCTTTGTGTGCCATGAACAAAATAAGGTAGATGTTGCATTTGTCTTTCTTTGTGCTGTGCGGGATAGGTAGGTACCATTGTTTCCATGTGAAGCTGCACCACTAATAGGACATGACCTCGGTTACACTAAACTCCAGTATTGATGGGATGGGTATGCTGAAACTTCTACCATAACAATGGTTTGAATTTGTGTGGCCAGGATGTTTAAGAGATCACTCCCTTCGAATCTATTGTCTATATATCCTGCGGTATCCGAAATCTTGGCCATGGGCAAAGGGCAGGCGACTGAAACACTTTGGGAGGTGTTGTCAACAAATAGGTGATTGACAGGCCCTCCCAAAGTTGTTCAATCGCAAATCCTGGCTTGAAGCACTGTGAAGGACAGGCCCAGAGGCGACCATGCTAACAAATTGCAGCCTCAAGCTCATTATAACACCAGAGTTTCTCAACGCACGACACAACCAAATAGGTATTTCTATGAGCATGTACCTCTAGGAATTGAGTGAGCTGTCTTCTGTTTTTTAGTTAAACCATCCTTCAGATGCATGTCAAGTGTGGGTGCATATAGGAGGCAAGGCAAGTTTATGATAATTTCGCAGAAGGCGACGATTGGAGCAGAAAGTGTTGTGGTGAGGAAGGTCATCAACTTTTCTCCACGTGAACTAGGAAGGTGTAAAACCAGAATCTGCAATTACTTCGACAAGAATCCTGAATGCATCTGTAAGCATAAGGTTGAGGCATCTATAACCGATTCAATCGGAGAGTTTGCATCTGTTTAGGAGGAGTAATAGCAGGGAATTGTTTTTCTTGCGAAGAGAAAGAAATTCTAAGGAGAATGCATTAAAATTTAAAAAATCATGAATATGGAAATTGCTACAAAGTTTGAAGCAATGAAGTTAGGGTATGGCATAGTTGATCTATAGGTTAACCCGTAACTGCTCATCTAAATGCTAATGCTTGGTTATGACAGTTGTCAAAAATATTTCAAGGGTAATGAATCACAAGCCGCCACCACATAAATCTTAACTCCCTTCGCCTAAAAAATATAGATCTCATCCATGTTGGCATTACATGACCCTAGTGAGCGGTTAAATGGATCCGATCAACTATGGATGCCTCAACCTTAGATAGGGACTATGGAGTGAATGAAGGAGATTCAAAACAACATCCTGGGACTAGGACTTGAGTTGGATTTATGTGTCGGCAGTTTCCTTATTCAAATATATCCAAAGAATGATGCTAGACGGATTATTCATAGAATGCAAGAACTTAATATAACATAGCAATTAGAGATTGATGGATTTGCATAGGATGGGTGTTGGCATGAAGCATATGAACTCTTTCTCCAAGGGTGGCTTAAACCCAAGGCCTTAACCTAGATCCCATGGGAACTCTAATGTTAAGAGGTTGGCATAGTGCTCGGATGGGTGACCTTTGTAGCACTTCATTTTTGGTGCACCCTACCACCTATGTTCCACCCAATCATAGTGGAGGTATGTGGGTGAATTAGATATTTTCAACCAACCATGTGGGAACCTAGGGGCTTGCCCTTTGGGGGATAGGTGCCGGCCGGCTTGTCCGTGCTCGTTCAAGGTGTTCACCTTCGAAAGCAGGTAATAGCTTTCAGGGGCCTTCTAAATCTCATAATGCCTATTTTGAGATTACAACTTAGACTCAAACCAACTTGAAAATGAAGCAACACCATGATTCACACTGGTGGCGACATCGGAGTTGTCTTTCTTTACTCTCTCTCCTAATGTAAAGAGAGGGCCAGGTACCAAATGTAGCTACTTTTATGAGTATCTTGAATTTATCTACAAGTGTAGGAGCTTTGCAGTTGCTGAAGGAGGGTCACAGCTAATGTCCTTGAAGCAGGCGAGATTGGCATGTTTAAATTTATGCCTGAGCGTGGCAGTATTGATAATACCTGTCTACTTAACAAAAGGATGAATGTGATGTTATGAACTGGAACTTGACGATTTTGTAGATTTGCGGAACAGGGATGCATGTGAAGGATATAGCCTTTTCCTCCAAATCTAATGGAAAGACTTGAAACCGAATGCATTTACTAATGTGAGCATACTGAATGCATATGTAAGTTCAGGGACTTTAAGAAGTGAGTGAAGAAGGCTCACATCATCACAGCATGCCCTAAAAGTGGGACTTGATTTAGGATTAGGATTGAGTCGGTGTGTGTGCACAGTTGTGCTTGCCCACATGCATGCAAAGAATGGCAATAAGATGATGACAGACGAATTCTCAATAGGATAAGGACCACGATGTAATCACATGGTATGTAGTGATCAGGCTAAGCCGTTTTGCTGAAGTGATTAGACCTAATTGGATACAAGGAGGCATGTGTATCATCTGTAATGGAGGATCATGCCATGGCCTGACCACTACATCTGGTAATGGACACATCTTACCTTGCCATTGGCTGGTTGGATTTAGCACTCGAGACCTAAATTGTGATAAGTTGGGTGCTTACTACAGTCCGTTGGGGGATTCCTTGCATCCATTACCTAGTTCATAGCCATGTCCCGGAAGTGGGATTGGGATCAGCTTTTTGTGTTGGCAATTTGCTTGTTCACATAGTACATCTCTTCCATTTACCCAAAGAGAGGTAGTCTTTCGATGCTTGTATAGTTTAGACAGAAAAGTTTTGTAACAGGCCTTGTTGATAACAGCTGTCTAACTCTTTCTGGTAGTTTCGCAAGATAATGGCATCAAACCTATCATGTTTCATTGCAAGTGCATGGTGAATTTTCTTGTGCAATTTATATGTTGCAGTTGGCAGAGTGGTTGAAGGCGTCATTGGAGCTTCACCTAGAAGTTTAAAATATTTATGCGGGGCTGAATAGATTGACTAAAGAATTGAGGGCTGAAGGTTACCTTTCTCATAACATAACTTAAGCAGCTTCATTCTGTTCCCTCCCTAAATTCAGTGTTGTTTTGTTTAAAAATCGAAGGCTCTTAGGCTGGGCGGCCCTTGGAGGACATGGGTTGCAACATTAAAGAATAATAATTTGATGTGACGATAAGAAAAATTGCAGAAAAAATGCGTATTTTTATTGTCAGGTGATAAACATAAGCAATGTATTTATTATGTTTTGAGTAAAATACATGTTGTGTTTTTACTACACTCTGTAGCATACACAGTGGTTTGCCTTGGTTGTAGCATGGATTTAGGTTCAGTTTCCATGTAAGCCGCTTGTCCATTAGATTCTAGTGGAAATGTAAATTCCACCTTGTGGCAAGGGGAAGATTTGATTGCGGGGGGAAGAATATGTGTCTCAAGAGCATCAACATACATGTGCGGAATAGTGTGGGGGAAAGGGGGCATCCTTGTTCAACACCAATGTCAAACATTACTTCACCATGTGTGTCATTGTTAATTCATAATTTTGCAATAAATTGTAGTATACATGGCTTTTATGGCTTGTTGTTAATGAAGTGGTACACCTCATTGTTGGAGGCGTTCCCAAAGCTTGTCATGTGGAACTATGTCAAAAGCTTTGTTGAAATCAACAAAACATGAATAAAGACATCGACCTGCAAATACTTTTGTTCAATTAAAATGTGAAATGTAAGGATGTAGTCCAAAGTAGATATTATACCTTCCCTAAGACATGCTTGTCCTCTTGCTTTGACCCTTTCCAATTATGCCCATTAACTCTCTTTTTCCTTCTAAAATGGAACCATAGAGCTTGCCAAATACTATGCCTAGAATTATGGTCCTATGGTTCCCCACGGAGGTTCATTCACCATATTAAAGATCATTTAAATAACGTTGGTAGTCCATAAGACTAGGAAACCCATCTAACCACTTAGTTTAATAGTTTGTATTTGGCTCACGTAGCTCATTTAAATCCCATTTTGGAAATTTAAGTTTTAACCCATGAATATCACATGCTTGTGATTTCCTAAAATTTTCATAGTGGCCCATATCTCCCCTTATGTAAAAACATCTAGAAGCTAAGTGTTCAAAATATGATAATCACTGATACTATAGCATGAGGTGTATAATGTTGTGCAATAATCTACAACTTTTTGTAGCATAAATGCGGGGCCAACATTTGACTATGCATATTCTTCCAATAATATTATAGCCAAATGCTATATGCTTGAGTTTTCTTACTATTGTGAATAGGAGCTAGTAGAATATATGGCATGCGTACTCTCACGGTTAGGAGTTACCCTTATGGGATTTGTGTGTAGGCAAGAACATAACATTATCTAGCATTGTGTGTTCATTTATGTGGGTTTTAAGAATATAACCATGAGGTACCCCAACCATGGGATTGAGTTTAAATTTGCACTGGGTTGGGGCATCCCATGGTTATATTCTCAAGGCCCACATGAACAAACACACATTGCTTAATAATGTTATGAACTTTTACAAGGAAGGCAAAAGTAATAAACTATTCTCAAAAGTTGAGCAAGGGTTGACTACCTAGGGGTAGGTAGAACGAATTTTGTGGAAGGGGACAGGGTGAAGGAAAATGAAGAACCTACCCAAGGGAATACAAAACATTACTCATCCATAGGGATGAGTTTAGTATTATATTTAGCATCTATAAGGGCCTCCGCCATCTTACCTTCATGGGAAGCAACTTAGGGCCAGTTCACACAAGGTCCCAAGTCTTAAGTCCCATGTCACTTGAGGCCAATCCGTGCAATCTTAATTGTTGATAGCATGGAATTTGGGACTTATCACTTCACAATACCAAGTCCCAAGTCCCAAATCCCAAGTATGGCATGGATGCCTACATCGCAAACTCTTTGGAGGTGAGACTTGGGGCTTGTGTTGAGAGTTGGGTTCAGCAAAACCTCTCAACACAAGTCCCAAATTTTTTTTGCATAAAATAACTAAGATCTTACTTTAATGAATCTAAACCATATTTTATGGTTCCATGAGGTTCAAAAGTTGGAACTTGGGACCCCATGTGAACCGGTCCTTAGATAATAGGTAGAAATTGAGACATGTATGATAATGTTGGCATGAACTTTGTTTACTATGGATTGTGTTAGGAGCATAACTCCACCCAAATTGTCAAGTGTCAACTTGTGTGCAAGAACGATTGCCGAATATTACTACAAAGACAAATCAAATTGTTTAAAGAATTGTTTATAGAATTGCTTTCTGAACATTGAGTTATGGGGCACAAGCAAGGGTGATTTCTTCAAATGAGATCTTATGAAGTGTCATTTCAATTTTGGCGATAGTAACTAGGATGTTAAATTTCCCAACAAGCAATTATGATTTTGAGAAGAATTCTTCTATACAACCTAACAAATTTCATTGATCTAAGATCCAATCCTTGATGACTAATTCGGAAAAGCACTACTCGGAGGAGACGTCACATAGAGCTCTCAACTTGTATCGACAACTGGATTGAAAATCAGACCCCATTGATTTTTTTCCGACAATTATTGTTCTATAAATCCTATTCATCTGAAGTCCTGGAATTGTTGCTTCTGTGGTGATTTCGTGACAAAGTTAGGTCAAATACAGAGTATTGGATATTTTATTTGTGACGATTATAGATGTGGGTGAAAATGTGGTGTTATCTACTTAACTCTACATCTCCTTTGATAGATTATTGAAAGTATGATGGTGGTCTCATATGCATGAAAGTATGATGATAGTCTCTTATCTATGACTTTGGGGTTTAGAGGGGTTGGGAATTCTTGGCCCCAACCGGTGGGGGGATTTGCCAGGTTCATCCCATAACAAGGATATTGGAATTTTTTTTGAAATGTTAGGTTTATTTATTATTATTATTATTATCATTATTAATTTTTTCCCTAACTGGATGATAAAAACAAAAATCCGATTTTCTAACCATTCAATTTTCATGGGGTCCAGTTTTTAACTAAGAGGGGTAAACAATTTACGAAAATGAACCAAATTTGTTTTGGATGACTAGGCTCCAACCCACCACCGTGCCTCCTCAATTAACTCAAGCCATGTAAGGGGTTCTTAAATGGTTGCACTCAAATTTCTCCCCGCTGACTGTATTGGTGGTATTTATCCATCCCCCTCACAAGGAGACAACAAATAAAGAAATACAAATCGAAAAGGAGATAACTGCCAACAACTGTCACGTGGTGTCAACGGCTTGTACTAAACCAAGAATTCACTGTAACCCTAGGATAGCTCTGCGGATTAGAACATGCTTTGTGCACTTGTTCTCAAGCACTTGCTCTGAATAGACCCCTTGAAACAAGATTTTTGTCACTCGCCTCGAGATAACCTCGAAGATGGCCTCCATCTAGCTTTTATTACTGCAATCTCAATGTTAGGTGTCACACAACTTTACCCATAATTAATGAGGGATAAAAAATTCCGCACTCATCATCAACCTCCTAATTATCCATTTGATCCGGTGAACAACCCAACATTGGAATAACCTGTGGATAAAACAAATTAGATAAAAATGTCTTTGTTGTCATGGGAGATATTAATTCAACGTTGTCAACATAATGCTTCTTCCCTCTCATAATCTTGTTTTTATCTCAAGGAATATCTTGGGTTTAGAGAAATGCAGACGGTGCTCAACAAGTCCTTGAGGTTAGTCCAACACTATCCTCAATGTTAGTCTTGCTCATTATCATCACTTTAAATACAGTTCATCTTCAACAATATGAGATCTGGGTCACTTAATCACACTTAGATGACTTCAGAAGGCTGGAGAAACAAAATGAGACACTTCTGATCATCGAAATCTGAATTCTTTTGGAAACCATTATGAAAAAGAAGAAATTCCAAGGATGTTCGACCTACAGATCTGCATGAAGAAGGCTTGAGGAACCACAATGCACAATTGTGGCCCACACTACACTCCCATATGGGAATACCCTGGTCAAATGTTGCATGTACAGATCTCCTGGGCACAACAGTGCAGACATTGCTGCAGCAATATGTGCTCATAGACCAAGTCACTCAATGGCAAAATAAAAAAAAGTAACTCTGAAGAGCCATTTATACTACATGAATGTGATCCAGTCCAACCCGCTCACGATCCCGACAAGCTAACAAGCCCGAGGTATACAGCAGCTAGTAGAAAGATGAAAGAGATAAAACCCCTGCACAGAAACAGATGCAGCATTATTAGAATCAAACTTTGCAAGTTCTAATGATGCTCTTTACACTACAGCTCAGAGCTCATCCGAAGCTCAACCATTCAAAGCTTGACCAGCCTTCAAGCTCCCAGTAGTTTCAGCAAATTTACACTGGCCATGCTCAAAGGGAGATATGAAGGGGGCAAAGATACTTAAAAAAACAGAGCAATACTCATGACAAGCCAAAGAATGTTTGGAAGCCCACTTGCTTGGGGCCTACAAAAAATGAGCTTGAGCTCTCGACATTCCTAAGCTACCTCATAGAGGTAGATTAGGATTCTGACTGATTTTATCATAGTTGTTCTACGTGGGATCCATCAAGGCACCATCCAAGTGTTGTAAGCCCAGAAAAAAGTTCAAGCTCTCAGTTGAAAGCTCGAGTGTAAAGTAAACTTAAGTAAACAAGCATACGTAAGAGGATTCCCCGCTAGTGAGAAGGCTCCGATCTTCAAGCTCTGAACCTCTCTAGTGAAAAGGGGCCCTAAATAATTCACAGGTTTCAAGAGAGGCTAAATGAATACAAACCAGATCACACCCCAGGCGACACCATTGCAGGGACATGGGCAGATTTCAGCAAACTTCTCAGCATCACTGGAGTTTACACGTCTTGAGATGAGATCGTCATAGATGTCTGGAAGATTCAAAGAATCCATGCAACCAAAAAATCAGATCCACAATTGGTACATATCACTGATAATGGAATGAGTAAAGGTATTGAAAGCAAGTGAGACTTTACCGTAGACAGAGAACAACCCATTCATGACACCTGCCAGTAAATAAAAAGAACGTGTTAGGCTCTGTCAGGCAGCACCTTGCACAAATTCAAAACACCACAAAAATTAAAATCATCGATACAAAAAAGAGAGCAGAATAATTTGTACCCATGAACAGAATCACGTATCGAAGAATCTTGACAACGGTAAGTTCTTGCAAGACCCAAATGAGGATCAAAAAGGCCAGAAAACCTGCCAACAACCACTTGACATAATTTAGCAAGCTGCTCAGGGGTATTTCCATCGACTGTCAAGGATGAAACCCTGGGAGATCTAGCAACTGCACAGATTCACCTGTAAGAATAGATAATAGTGTAGTGACCTTACCAAGGCACAGGAACCGAAGAAACCACTGGATTTGGAGAAGATCGTGAACAGATTAACACAAACCAAGAAAGTTAGATATGTTTCTCCTGTCTATAAATAGCTTTCACTGTACAAAAAAGAAGAGTGTTGCTAACGATTTGTGTTCCTGGTATGCCACAATTTTGCAATCAGCTTACATTTTTGGCTATCACCAAAACCACCACAAGCGCAACAATGAGAAGGCCAGCAGCGATTCGGAGTGTAACACCATTTGTTGAGGCAACCACCAAAACCATGCCCCAAAATGATGATCCAAGATCTGTATTCATAACATGCACAAGAATCAATCAGAGAGGCTAGCAGATTCAGCCATGTGATGGAGACCTAGAGTATTTGATAGATTTCCTTAAAAGCATTATATCAAATTGTCAGAATTCTAATTTATAATTGAGTGATGTTAATTTTGGAAGATGCAGGTGCAGGTGCAAGGGTTGTGGTTACACACAGCCTGCAGGTAAGATGAACCACTGGAATCCACCCCGTGTGTGTGTTACACCTCCTTCATTTACATTTACTTCCATGCCTTCAACCTGATCCCACACAATCTCAAATAGCCAGAACAATTAAAAGAATAAAAATAACATTTGCATTAATCCTGTACAAATGAAATAAACTATGCAGTTTTGCTGTGTATACAACAAGATGTTAATAGAGCTATAAAGGACAAAGATACAGGTTGGCTCAGAGTCTAGGTATAATTGTGTGTAAATCCTCATACTTGAGTTCTATGTTTGTAAACAGATGTCAAAAGATGGAAACATCTATTACATATGATGTTCGATGAGAAAGTAAAAGCACATCCCTTGCCTCCAGAGACATCCAAGGGACAGAATTCAAGTTGAGTACTACTGCATCAATATCTCACAGGTCCCATGGTGCAAGTTTGCACCTCCATAAATCAAAGTAACAACAGAAACACCACCAA
Organism: Polytrichum commune; assembly: GCA_950295325.1. Lineage (NCBI taxonomy): Eukaryota > Viridiplantae > Streptophyta > Polytrichopsida > Polytrichales > Polytrichaceae > Polytrichum > Polytrichum commune. Next base: position 32,895,745 of record OX485809.1, read on the forward strand.
AAGGCAAGTCTCATGAAGGATACATAGGACACATCAAAAGGATATAGTATATCCTGTCCATGAGTAATGTTAAAGCCTTCCATGTGATCACATTCATGAAGTGAACTACACAGCAGTTAGGTTCCAGATCAAGATGCTATGTGATCATGGATGGATTTCAACAGAGTAACAGATATACTGACTTCATGCATGAAAAGTCATGAAGGTGACAAGTTTTGTTAAATTTAGGAAAAGAGCGAGACCACAACCATAACTACTAGAGGTTCAGAAAGAGAATATAGAGTTCAACTGTGAACGCACATGCATAATATGTGCGATGTTTCTTGCATTGTAAGACATCATTTTGCAGGTTGCCTACTCTAGAGATAGCATGTGAATGATGACTGTGCTTTTGATCACATATGTCTTTTTCTTACACTTCATGAACCTGGTGGAATACATACAGGAGTTTTCAAAAAGCACAAAGAAAGTATGGTGACTCAGATGGTCTCTAGATAATCTCAAAGAAGACGTATTCAGATAGACAATACCATGTGAAGTTATTGTGCTAAAATAAATAGACCACATTGTGTTCATATTTGCAGAAAGACAGAAAACCAGGTAAGATGTGACAGAATGGCCGTTGCACTAAGTAGGTATATCATCAATCACTTGGGTGTCAAAAGTGAAATATTGGAAATCTGAGATAAGACAAGACACAGTGTAAGAGTTTCATGCAGCGCACCTTGCCACAGGTGAGCTTGCAAGCCGTCGCATGACTTGCCTCGTGCAGAAAAACTGTGATAAGCTTGAATGGTAGAAGAACAGGTGTCCTCCATAACTATGTAACATTTGCACAGATAAGGTTAAATTTCAGTAAACAGCCCTCGACCTTGCACTCTTCAATTCCACGTTATTCAAGTATTCAGCATACCTAATATGATTCTAAAAATGCCAGGGCACAAAAGTCTGAATATCTCAAAATCCACAGGTCCCAAATCAAAACCAAATAATGGCAAACAGAGATGTTTAATTCCTTCAAACCGTTACACCATGTTTTCTGCCAGATGTAGGGTTTAATCCCAGCAAGCAGCCCTCAACCTTGCATTCTTCGGTTTCACATATAAATTCGGCATCCCTCACATGCTTCTAGAATGCCAGGGCACAACAGTCAAATATCTCAAAATGTACAGGTCCCGAACGAAAACCAAACAATGACAAACAGAGCTGTTTAATTCCTTCAAACCATTACACCATACTTTCTGCCAGATGTAGGGTTAAATCTCAATAAGCATCCCTCCAACTTACATTCTTCATTTTCACCTTATATATTCGGCATCCCTCATATGCTTTTAAAAAGCCAGGGCAAGAAAAGTCAACGATCTCAATATCTACAGGTCCCAAATGAAAACCAAACAATGACAACCAGGTGTTCTATGCCAGATGATGAGATTCTGGGAAAAAAAAAACCAACAACAACTAAACCAAAAATCTCTCTAGGGCACGACAGAGACATGTAGATCTCGCATGTTACCGACATATCGATCACTTAAACTCCACTTCTGATTTCTTGGTTACCTAAAATACCTACATCCACCAAACCACAAAACACATGCAACCTTGCAATCCACCTCATGCTTGCCCTGCCTTCCCCCAAACACCACACCCCAAATGCAAGTGATCACGGGAGACTTACAGCAAGGATGATGAAGAAGAAAGCACCGATGGTAGCAATGAAGGCGATTTGACTGTGGCCACAACACGATTGCAGCTGCCAATCCGCCATTGCTGGTGATTCTGCTTCTGCCTCTCCTCTCCTCTCCTCTCCTCTCCCGCCAAGCCCCCGAAGAAACCCAAAATAAATAAAAATTTAAAATCAATCAACCATTGAAGGCGTCAGAACATAGCGGATAACAATGTAATGTTTGAGGAAAATGTTGAGAGGTCTAAGTAGGTAGGCTTTGGGCTGAGTTGTTGTGGGTATTGTTTTTTTGTGTGTGTGATCATCAGTGGCGCGAGAAAGCGAGCGAGGGCTGGCCGGGCAGAGAGAAGCCGGAGACGAACACGGAATGGTGTGTGCGGCGAGTGCAGCGGAGACTCGTCGGGCCGAAGGGGATCGACGGAAGCTTCAAGATGGGCCGGGTCCCCCATTCTCCCATTGCGCATTGCGCCCGGCCCGCGACGCGCCCCCGGCCGGGCGGCCAGGCTCGCCACTCGCCAGTGTGGTTTGATTTAAGTTAGAGAGAGCTTGGATTTGGGACTTCCTGAATCAACTTCAAAGAGAAACCTGTAGTCTGTAAGGGCCAGGGCTAGACATAGAGAGAGGAGAGAGAGGAGAGAGAATTAGGGTAAGTCTCCATTTAGGTTGCTCGCCCAAATGTAGATGGAATCTGGTGGGGTACAGTTCATGTGTGCCAACTACACTAAGGGCCGCTTTACACCTAGAGGCTGGGCCAATTTCCCTTGAGGCCGATTGCACAAAATTTCAGCCTTTTTTGGGTTGGAGGCCGGCCTCTACTACACATTATAATAAGATTATACCGGGGGCCAATTTTCCCATATGTAAAGGCCTTCGGGCCAAGAAGCCAAGCTGATTCAAAAAAAGTAGCCTAATCCAACGGATGTAGCATAATCTAAGATAGAGCCTTTAGATTCCACATAATCCAATGGATCTAGTTCACTTTAAAAAATTATACTTTATTTAAGAAGATTTTTTTAGTGGAATATGACATTGGCCTCTAGGCCAAGAATTGGCCTTCCATTTTGGGTGCACCCAATTCAACGAGCTCGGGCCGTGTCATAACATACATTTTTTAATTTAAAAAATCATACCACCAAATCGGCCCGGCCTCTAGATGTAAAGGGGTTGGGGCCGATTTGAGCCTTTTGACCAATCACAAATGAGGATTTCAAGCCTCTTACACAACGAATTGGCCCGGCCTCTAAGTGTAAAGCGGCCCTAAATAAGGTAGAAATACCCTAAACCGTGAACTACCCTCTACCCGTGCAGTAGGCTTCCGTCAAAATAGTGAAGTGTCGTTTGTGAAACTGATAGTTGCGAGGGTTGGCAGCTTGAAATGTGTGTACAATCAATTTTGCCAAATCTAGTCACGTTTGACTACCATCAATCACAGTTCAATGTGTTTGGTTCTTGGAGTTGGGTAGCCACCGTTCTTACCCAAGGTGGAAACATAATTGACTATGTGGAAACATGTGAATTGTTGTTTAGTTGCTTCTACAATTGATTTAGCATTGAAAACCACGGTTGGGATGAATTAACCACGCATCTACACGGTGACAAGGTTCTACTAAGGTAGAAATACCATAAACTGTGAACTACCCTCTACCGGTGCAGTAGACTTCTATCATAATAGTGAAGTGCCATTTTTGAAACCGATAATTGCGAGGGATAGCAGCTTGAAATGCATGTACAGTCAGTTTAGCCAAATTTAGTTGTGTTTGACTACCATCAATCATAGTTTAATGTGTTTGGTTCTTGGAGTTGGGTAGCCACCGTTCTTACCCAATGTGAAAACATAATTGACTATGTGGAAACACATGAATTGTTGTTTAGTTGCTTTGGTACTTTATTTAGCATTGGAAACCACGGTTGGGACAAATTAACCGTGCATTTACACGGTGACGAGGTTCTACTGAGGTAGAAATACCATAAACCGTGAACTACCCTCTACCAGTGCAGTAGACTTCCGTCATAATAGTGAAGTGCCATTTCTGAAACCAATAATTACGAGGCTAATAGCTTGATATGCGTGTACAATCAATCTAGCCAAATTTAGTCATGTTTGACTATCATCAATCATAGTTTAATGTATGCATAAGTTAACTAGTTTAGGTGATGTTTATGTGTTGAAATGAGCATTACCGTGTTCGATTTAAGGAGAATCTAGTGAATGAGTAGGGGGTTTAACAAACTTTCCACTTTGAAAATTTGTAGAATTTTTTCTACATAAAATAAAAATCTGAAACAACTTGCATTCTTCATGAATCCTTCTCTTCTATCTTGAAAATTATCTCGTGATTTTAAGACCATATCTTCAATGCAAATCACCTTATTTTCACGGTTTATGGTATTTCTACCTTAACCCTCCTCCACCATGATTCGATTGATGTGGGCTCAACTCAAAGGGCAAGACATGTGGCTGAGTGTCATCTTCATTGATAGTATCTTTTTAAAAAGATACTATCAATGGTTATTTATATGTATAAATTATAAAATTATCTATGACATGTAATATAGGGGTAGCAAACTTTGTTCGCATGTGGTGTTCAACTTGACAATGGAGTGACCTCCCCGTGCATGTTGACCAATCTAACTAGCCTCAGGCTTGTGACAATAGTGTGAGTCAAATGGGAAGGGTCTCAATCCATTCATTCCCATAATAATATAACTTAAGCAATCTTGTTCAAAAGTAAACTTAATAAGTTGCATGTGTTTTATCAATGATTATCTCACTACACTAAAAAGGATATTTAGTGTTTGATTATATTTAATGTTGTTACCATGTGTTTCATGTCACCCATACAAGGCAGCATATATACTAGGCAGAGGCCACTCTAACCCTAACCATATCCGATCTACACTAATAACCTTAATTATCATTAAGTTCCCAATGACAAGTAAAGTTCCCAAGTATTTCCCAAGTGAAAATGGATGTACTTTAGATGTACATAACATAGATGGAAGGAATTTTAGCATTAACTACCTCTTTAATATGACAAAACAGAGATTCTAAATGTCACATTATCGAGTGTCATGGTCGTATACAAGAGGGAGTTGTGAACTCAAAAGTTTGGTTTCGCAAAAATGTATCATAATATCAAGGGTGTCATATAAACGAGTGTCGAATTAATGAGGTTAGATCACGGGGAGGTCACTCCATTGTAAAGTTGAAGAACCACGTGCGAACACTTTACATGTAAAAAATCCTACTTTTTACATAAAGCATCACCAAAATGGGTCAAAATTTGATCATTTTTTTTTCATGAGTAGATATACAAAGTACCTATGACATAGTAAAAAGTGATAACTAAATTTGATGATTTGTTTTTTTCATAAAACATACCGTTTCTAACTAGAATGACACATAATTGAACTAAAACAATTACTAAAAAAATAAAGATGACTAAAATTTTCAAATATATATATATAAAAGATACTATCAATGGTTATGTATATGTAGAAAAAATATCATGAATTTTAAAATTATATATGGCATGTAATATAGGGGTAGCAAACTTTATTCGCACGTGGTGTCAACTTGATAATGGAGTGACCTCCCCGTGGGTTAGATTGTACATGATGGAATATGGTTTTTAGCTAGGTGTTAGAGCACACAAGCACAAAACATGTTCACAAATGTCATGTAAGCATAACACATGTAAAAAATACAAAAATACAAAAGAAGAAGAAGAAGAAGAAGAAGAAGAAGAAGAAGTTGTTATTTTGACCCATAAATACTTCATGAAGGTCATCTTATGTTATTTGTAACATAATTATATAATTCATTTATGAGTTTATTGGACCCTATGTTTTATTACACCTCTTTTAGAATATATTGAAAGTGTGGTTCCTGAGCCCATATCAGGGGGGACTATGAAACCGCTTTAATGCTGGAATAATCCTAAGATGGGTGACCTCCCAAGCACTTCATTCCAAAGTATGATATTTCCAATGCATCATGCTACTACAGTTCACGCAATCATATCGGGATTGTATGGAAAAACTACATATATTTTCAACCAACCATGTAATTGGCCTTTGAGGGAGATGGTGCATATCGGCTTGTATATGCCAACACAACACATTCACCTTTGATAGAAGGCTTGAATATTTCTTTGAGTTGCCTTTGATTATCATGAAACACGTTTCACTTACTTATAGATGAAGCAACATCATAAGAGTTATCAACTTTCTCTCTTTTTGCATTTTGTTTGTAGATGTCCTCTCATATCCATTCTAAATTGTTCTAATCGCATCTAGTCCCTCTTTAGTGGATATGAAGGACATTGGTGGAGTCATGTGTATGACTCCCCAAAATGTTGGATGATGATGAGGTTGACGAATTAGCCTTTATATTCTAGAGTGTATATTAATGTTTCATTTTTTGGGGTCGGATATTGTCACTCAAGTCTCGATCATGGCAAGAATGTGAATATTATGAGTTGGATGTTGGAAGGAGTCCGAGCTTTGCAATTTTGACATTATATATGTACATTGAAAATTGTAGGAAGTAGAATCTAGCTTGCATGCTGACATGTAGAAGTCCCCCACTCTTAAAAAGTAAATCAATGGTAGTTTCTTTTCCCCATTTATTCATATCGTAGACTTAGCCTACTTCCAAAATTTTAAAGGAGATTGTAGGGTCTCACTATGGTAGATGGGTTTAAATGATTATTTATTTATTTCTTTCTTTTCTTTTCTTTTCCAAATTTGCCACTTCTCTTAGGATATGAAACATGCGATTAGTACAACATGGTTAGCAAATCCGAATCAAGACTGTAATCACTTCCTCATGATAATTTTAACTCATATGAATATTTTATTTGTGGTCATATAGGTCTCCCAAATTATGTTGATTATTGAGCCTAGACCGGTTATCATATTTTGAGCACTTAATCCAATCTCTTTTAAACAAGTGTCTTTTTATATCCGTTTTTGGAATCTCACCTAGCCACAAACCACTCAAATACAAGTTTTCACTTAAGGTCAATATCCAAATTAGATATGTCTACCTTATAGTCAAATGCTTACTGATAGATCTTGCCAAAACACAATCTTCTGTCATCAAAGTCCCTTATTGAACAATGTATATATTAAGGGGATTGTTAAATTGACCACACACTGGTTCAAACAACTGCAAAGACTTGTAATTAAGCTTATGCAAGTGGACTAGGCTCTAACTTGTCATTCATGTTGGCTAAGTTTATTATAGTAAAGGCACCTATTCCCGATGAAGACCCCATCATTAATCTATAGGGTGCCAAAATTTCGATTAGGCTAGAAATAAATTTCAATTAGGCAGGATCAAATATTGCCATAACACATGTCTTGGTTTTGAGTGCTAAAGTGAAGAGGAACGAGTGATCTAAAATAAGCAGTTATGGCAAGCTTTAGACATCGGTGACATGTTCATGGCTTCAAGAGTTCATTTTTTTTCAATTTAAGGAATAAAATTATTGAAAATTTTGGAGTCCTCTTGATTTCTATCTTCCTACACGGGGACATTTCCCACCTCCTTATACTTCTCCAAATCTAGTGCAAAATCTCTTGAGTGATCAGTTATGGGTGCCTCTACGCTAGTTCTAACACATAGCTAATACCTTGCTCCTCTTTGTATGTGCGATGAAAAATCAAATATTGACATGTCATGTGGTTGTGCGACGCATCTCTGTGGTCGTTTTAACAAACTACGTGGTTGATGCAACAATTTCCTATATTAACTACTTAGTAGCACTACTCGGGGAGAACCGGCGGTTAGTTACAGATAAACCAATTGAGTTTGAGAAATAACCAGTTGAAGTTGGAGACTTTAGGAGAATTACTGATCATTTTAGAGGAATCTATACAAGAATATACCTCAAATGAATAAAGAAAAACCCGAAGATGTCAACATGTAACCGGTTGGATTTAGAATCACTATGATCTTGACCGACTCTATATATGCCCAAAAACTTCCCGGACACTGCTTAGTAGTGCACGAGTGATGCTTTGACTTGAAGTTTGTTAAGGAGGGTGTTGTAAGTCAACACCTTCCAGGCCGTTGACCACAGGTCCAAGTCCATTTGGTATAAACATACAAAGCAATGAATTGGGAAGAACTGACCACTAGTTACAGATGAACCGGTTGAGTTTGAGAAATAACCGGTTGAAGTTCATCAAGACTTTAGGAAAATTACCCATCTCATTTGGAGAAAAACTAAAAGATGTTGGACTTGAAAACATTAGGATCTCGGCCGATTATGCATTCATGTTAACACTATGGAACTCCGTAATATCACGTGCACTTTGGTTGTCACAGGTATGATATTATGGAGTTTAGGGTGTATCTCTGAAACTATCTCCGGATATTCTTACAAGGCAATAAAACCCCGATTATGCATTCATGTTAACACTATGGAACTCCGTAATATCACGTGCACTTTGGTTGTCACAGGTATGATATTATGGAGTTTAGGGTGTATCTCTGAAACTATCTCCGGATATTCTTACAAGGCAATAAAACCCTTAACCCTTGAAGGTCGAAGGGTATTTCTTTGAAAACTGAGTTGACTTGAATTAAAAGGTTCGTCAATGCTCGAACGTTGATTGTTTACAATGAAAGAAAAGTTGTTACAATTTACTTGAAGATGATGAATCTTAAAGTCAACGACTTGACAACTCCAAAGACCATGTATGAGACCTTAATTACAAATATTCGTAGATATTTTACAGCAAGATATTAAATGAAAACATATTCCAATGCTCAAAACTAATAGAGGTTTAAAAAAGAACATATCAAAATAGTCTAGTAGTGGTGGTTGAGATATTAGATATTGCATAGGATTGTATGTTGAATTCTTCACATACTACTAGACCCTATTTGCATCCTAATTTCAATGTATTTCTTCAATTGGAGAGCCTTGTTTGAATTATGCAGCAATTTCAGCAAGGGGGTTATATTTCTGAAGGAATGGCATAGCATGAAGTCATCAACAATAAAAATTAATAAAAACAATTTAAGTCTCCAAAGCCCTGATGGGGCTTGTTCAACGTTTACAGGTTAAGGGACTGTCTACCTTGGACTTCTCCTTGCTCTAAGTTTGTTCCAAAGACGCTACCAAATTGGATGCACCCTTTTGCCAGATTTGTCAAACATTGATAGTGTTGAAATTGCATAGAATACCTACACTGCAGCTCCAACTTCAATTGCACCTCCCAAACACAAAGCAACTACATTGTTTTCCCCTCTTAAACCTAAAAACCTCAAACAACAGTTTGCGACACATGGTGCATGGAGCAAGTATATTAGGTGACAACCCATTTCAGGATGCATGAGCGATTAAGGGTTAGGGTGAACACAAGTAAATTCATATGCACTGCTAATCTGTTAAATAGAACAGGAGGCGAAATAGTATCAACTTTGCTGGTGCTTCTACAACCATCAAAGTTAATAGGTATTTCAAATTTATTCTTGCATGGGAGAGGCAACATTCGCTCTCAACAAATCAAGAGAACGGGAAATTGCAAGTGAAGAAGCTGGCACTCTCTCTATGCTTTGCAATTCAACTAACCTATCCTCTAAAGACTTTGCAAGGGGCTCTGAAAACCCTGATGTCTGGTTGGCTACCTCTATTATCTCTCCTAATCTTTCGAGTGCCGCATTGTGAACTTGAGCAATCTTGACAGTGCTAACACAGTCAAGTATTGGTAAAATTAAGGTTTCCAGAGTGGGGGTCCACTTCTTACCCTCTTTCACCTTCTCCAGTAGCACTTTAGCTGCAGAAAGTGATGCATTTTTCACCTGCCATGTGTGACCGACTCCTAGGGTTGAAACCAAGGCTGCGGTAACTTCCTTCATGTATTTGACAGTCGTAGCAGGTGAAGTAGAGGTGAGGGTCGCGACAAGGCACCCTAGCACTTTCTCAAAAGGAACTGACGGACCATCCTCCTTTGTATCGTTGCCTTCTAGATTAGCAAGGGGATTATCCTTACGGGCAGGGGGTTGACAGCATGCACCAAGAAGAAGTGCTTGGACTTGCTCAAAAGTATCCTGGTCCTCGAAGGCGGTAAGAACTTGCTCAAGACAACTGAATGCAGCATCTCGGAAAATCTTTTTCTTCCTGTCACAAGCGGCAACAACTGCAGAAAGAATAGCATCGGGGCCAAGCGTTTGCGGCTTCTCAGGGGCCAATAAAGTCTTGTTACAGCCCTTACAAAGGGCACCCAAAGCCTCAAGAACCACCTCCTTTCCTTCCCAAAGCCGACCGGGAAGTTCAGCTAAAAGAGCTCCTAGGAGGTCTTGTACGTAGGGAGAAACACGTTCACCTGCACTTTCAGCTAATTTTGATAATGCTCTAGCAGTCTTCTGTTTTTGAGTCCATGAGGATGATCCGATTCCCTCTTTGAGAAGTTTCACAATTTCAGGCATGTACATAGTAAGTGTAACACTGGCACTGCTTGTATTGTCCTCCCAAACCTCCTCAAAAATTGCAGCTATGTCCTTCTCTTCATCAAAACGTGCCACAAAAGTCATTGGAATAATGAGGGTATAATTTCCCTTGAACACATCGCTTGCTTGCTTTGAAAGTTCCTTCAGAATCAACGCACTAACTAGGCGCTGGTCACGGTCATTCTCAGAACTGTACAGTGCAACAGCATCAAGCAGTATTTTCCGGACCTGAGCCTCCGATGCATACTTTGCAACACTACCCAAAGCAACTGCAAATGCTTTTCTCGTCGCCATACTTCGTTCCGACTTCACAGCAAGAAACAACGCCCGAAGAAGTGTAACTGTGTGTGGTTTCATATCGGGTCCTGAGTTTTGGGCCAACATGCTTATGAACTTCGCCACTCCTACCCGAGTATTCAAGCCTACTCCTGATTGAATCAACTGAATCAAGCGAGGGACCAGCTTCTCAAGAGTTGAGCTGTTCACCTGCCGTAAACAAAGATCCAGGGTGTCCCACATGGGAGAGTCTTTAGCCACAGCAATTCGAACACTTTCAAGCTTCTCCTGACTAATTCCAACCCTTTCTGCATGCAATTCTGCATAATTCAATCTTTGGTCCTCCAAGCTTGAGAGGCTTTCTAACATACAGCCCACCAAGTCGGGCATTTGCGGACGTATTGTTGCACCTGCACCCTTCACAAGCTTCATTACTGTGTTGATGGAAAGCCGGCGGACGTCTGAAACGGTGCTCATGATTCCCTTGGTCAGCAGGAAAGGTAAAACTATGGCCATGGTGGCCCGTGCATCATCCTCTGGTGACAGAGTTGTGTCACTTAGTCGTACACTGAGGGAACTAATGGACCTGCATGATGCAAAACTTGTGAGCACACCATACCATAGATGAAGCTAGAGACATATTCCACAAACACAGAAACATACAAGTCAGAGTACTTGTAATCCAAACCTAGATAGGTTTGGTAGATGTGTACATTAGTGCCTAACACAGTTCCTAGGTCTATCTGAACCTGTGACTTTACAGACTCATGAACTGGCAGACACCATCTATATTCTCATCTCCATTGACAGGAAGTATGCACCAATTCAACCTCAAACAAGGTTAAGTGCAACAAGAACACTTTCAGTTTCCACTACTCTTCCTTAAGAATCCAGTACATGCACATGCCAAGACTAGAGGCCAATGCTCAAATAGTAACAAAGTTGTCCAGCCCCATGAAAATATGTGGAATAAAATGATCATGGAACTTGAAAATACGGCATGTAGGGAATTTATGGTCCTTTTTTGTGGATCCAGCTAATTCTACTATGACTGTGTCAACATACATTGCACATAAGCAAAGCACAAAATCATGAACAACTCACCTGCAGAGGGTGTCACCGGCTGTCCTGACCGTCTCTTTAATATCATCCACAGCACGAAATGCAACATTCCAAACCTTCTCAAGGTACTTTCCTACTTCAGCAAATCTCCGACCTTGTATAAGGTCAGCAAGAGCTGAACAAGAGCTCTCTCTTGATCTCCAAAGGCGAGATCCAGCTTGCGACAACAAATCCTCCATGATTTCTTCATAATACTCGTCAATGGCTTTTTTTGGTTCTGCTACCAAAGATCTCCAGATATGGCCCATAGCATCCTGTATGGCCTTGTTGGGATCATATTGGTACCGGACTAGCTTGGGTACAAGCACCCTTAAGTGGGGTTTCAAAGCATCACCGGCTTGCTTGGCAATCCTTGCAAAGCCAAAAGCAGCACCCCGTTTTGAGTTCAATGAGGCCTGATGGTTGGCTAAATCCATGAACTTGTAAATCAAGTCGGGTTGCCCCATCTCATTTGCAATGTTGCAGAGCTCCTTGTATGTTGAGATGTTCCCTCCACCAGGAGTCTCACCAAGGGTATTTTCTTCAAAAACCACGGTATCCTCCATGACCTTCACAACTCGTTTCTTCTTTGCTGTACCTGTTAGATTTGAAACTAGGGCTTTGACTAGCTCATCTTTGGTAGCAGCATCACCCAAGTCATAGACAATACTCATCCCTCGGGATGCCATTTCCTGTGTGAGTTCATTCTGTTCACCAAGAAGTTGTGAAAATGCCTCCTGAATTTGGGGGAGCATTAATTGGACCCTGGGATGATGGCCACAATAACTGATAATTGACAAGAGCCATACAGCACCTGAGCATCGCTCCTCTTTGTAGCCACTGAAGAGGAGATCATCAAACAACTTCTTGACGATCTTTTCTCTTGCAGGCTCTGACTGCCCATCATGGACGATCCCGTCAGCCTCAGTCATCTCAACATCTCTACTGTGAGATGCATCCCCAGCAAGAAAGTTTGAAGATGCTGACATCGATATGTAATTTGTCTTGAGAATCTTATCAGCTGTAACAGGTACACCTCCCCATATAAATGCCAAAGATTCACCTGTTGCAAAGCAATAACATGTTGATGTGAGGATGCTCTACAATCACTATGATCAGATTGAACTAGATTGAGACCTTGGACTTTGACATCACAGATTAAGAGAGTTCTCACAAAAGACAGTTGAATAGCTAGTAGGTACCCAAACTTCCTCAAAGAGTTGTCAGAGATTGAGATCTTGTAACAGTACATCCTGAGGCCACAAGAGCATTTGAGAAAGCTTTCAATAAAATTCCCAAGTTAATTCTTTCATATCCACATTTCAAGATGATCACCTAAGATTTAAAAGAACATCTGCATCCCAGTTGCACAGTAGCAGCACAGTAAGAGTGTGTGGCTTCTTACCTACTGAAAACAGAACATCTTCGGCTTTAGACCTGCTCAAAGAGAATAGTGCAGTTAGAGCAGCACTGGAAAGCTCAGGGTTCTTATCTCCAAAGCAGAGATGCCCAAGTGCAAGTGCAGCCTTCTGAATGACTTTAACATCTTTGTTCGCAAGGAGGATTCCCAATTGCTTCACAAGAGTAGACAAAGACAACTCCTCTTTCTCCTCTGAAACTTTGATAATATGAACACTCTCCTCCTTTGCACCTGCCGGCTGTGTCCCTGATCCTCCAGTGCTTGCATTGTTGCCTGTGGTACTGGATGTGGCGTCCCCAGAAGCTGGTTTCTCCTTTTTTGTTGATAACACAACAGAACTCAAATCTCCAGTAGGTACTGGTAATGGTTTCCTCAATCCTGCATGACCTATTGCCTCAGCAGCAGATCCTGCTAAAGAAGGATTGGCATTCTTAGTCTCCACAAACAATGCCTCAAGGGCACTACTTAATAGAGGATCTGGTACAGCAGGATTTTTGGTCATGCACTGTGCAAGAACATAGCCGGTTGAGCAAATACTACCATGCAAATCTTCAAAACGAGCTTTCTGTACATTGTGGAAGGAAGACACAAGTTCTTCAAGCAATGTAGCCCCTTGTGGCGAAGACAGACCAGAGACAGCAATGCCTAGTAGACGGGCTATAGCTTCCCTTGTAACTGAGTCAATATGTCCTATAAATTGTTTCAACCATTGTATACGTGATGCAAAGAGCTCTGAAAACTTTGCAGTATTCACTGATGCCAGATTAAGTAACCCAGTGCTAGCCAACCCTTGCAAGTCTGCAGTTCCATCAATCGCCATCCCATGCTCCAATAACAACTGTAGAGCCTCCTCAGGGACAGTAGTCCCCAATACATCAGCCTCAGATACTTCTTTGCCCTTCAATTTTGCTTTGTTCGTAACTTGTTCGTTTTCATGGCAATGCTGGACAAAAGTAATCATTGCTGCATAAGCTTTAGGTGGGAAAAGCATAGTGCGTTCTCCAAGTGGTGACTTTGACAGCACTAAAGGTTGCTGTTCACAGATGTATGCCATCATGGGCTTTAAAGCAGGATAATCAGCTGCAATTACTGATCCCTCTGCTGCTTCCTTTTCATTCTTTGGGACAGTTAATCCTTGCTGGGCCATTTCCCGAATGTCAAGTTTTGTATCCCCAGCGCCCAGCATGCATAGAAACCGGCTTGGGGCATGTGAAAATGGGTACAGTCGTGTTGCCCATAGTACAGCACAGAACCTTGCTTCGCTCTCTGAAGCCTTTACATTCTTTAAAAGAAGACCTTCTATCTCCTTTGCGACATCAGAACTGCTTGCTTTGTACGCAGTAGCTAAGGAAGAGAGAGCTTCCTGAACTGTGGTCCTGATTGAGTCAGGCTCACTCCTCAAAGCATTGAACATTCGTTCCACCATATCTGTGTTCTTGTTGAAAAGATGAGGGGCTCTTAAGGAAAGTTGACCTATTGCTTGATAGGTAAATGCTCGAAGCTGTTTCGAGGATGAGTCTGTGTCACCTGGGTTTTGTCCATCAAGAAGCTTTACCAGACCACTGAGAATAATTTGAGCCATGGGTTTTAGCTGGTCATCTGATGCATGCTTGAATATCCAAACAGCAAATTCCATACCAGCATGCTTTAGCTTCATTGTAGTACCAGTCCCATAGATGCAGTCGAACACACACTGCAATGTTGATGGAAATGCATTGGCAGCAACAATAGAGCGTGTAAAAACAGACATCAGCTTTGCCTTCAGAGTTGGCCCTGCTGGAGCCACTCTCTGATCAGCTGTTCCACCTGCTCTTGTCGTACCTGAGAACCGCTTTCTTTTGCATTAGTGCAGAACAGTGTAATTTTTTCTAGCTCAGTCTGTTATTGTGGATTGACTGTGGTGCCATCACTCAAGGAGACTGAAGAGCTGTACTGCTTTCACAAGCTGGAACTGGTACGACGAGGTCACTAGCAATCTTTCCTTCCAATTATTAACAGCCTTTGGATCCAACACTTTCAAGTAGAAGGTTACCTGCATAATCTAATATTACTATGTCAACTGATAATAGGATGACCAAGTATGTATGCGTGTTCCATTCAAAATAATCATCATTGTGAGTATAAATCAAATTGAACACAACCACTAAAGGTTATGTTTAATGCATCTCACTAACTTCATATAGTTTCAACAGAGAATGTAGCTGCAGGTTCCAAGATGTGGTTTTGATTTTGCAGTACCTTGAAACAATGCAAAGAGTTGTTTGATCAGGGCAAGGTCTTCTAAGTTAGCACTGCTCGCCTTCCGTTTTAGCAACTCCTCGCCTCTACGTGAAACCCGTTCATTACCATCTGAAGCAGCCACAAGGTAAAGTGGATAGACACTATCTGCTGGCAACTCAAGCTCTCCTAAGTAATTCAGAACACCTAACTTTCGTACATTGAGAACTTCCCCTTTGAGAACCTGTTTCCCTTGAACTTGCTTAGCTTGTTCAAGTGACAGCCCTGGCGGAGGCACTATGGTTCCATCAGGAGAAGTCATTGGTGGTTGAAAGAGGAGTATCTGTAAGCAGTAAGCTAGAAAAATTTCACAATTGGCAGCATCTTTCATGAATGTTCCAGCCATGCCCTTTCCAGTATTATGGCCTGCAAATTGATCCAAGCCCTTTGCTGCAAGGCGCAGAATTACTTCCTGATGTTGCGCAGGTGCTTTGGCTAAAGTTGAAAGGAGTGCATCAAGAACGTCCTTCTGTTCATCCCATGGCGCGCGATCAATAGCCATTTCTATGTAAACAAGGGCAAAATTCTTCACCATGGACACCAACTCTGGTGACTGGTAGAGGGCTAGAAGCTCCTTTAGGGGTAATTTGATTGAAGCTTGGTCTTTCACTCGCTTGTTAATATGGGATAGCATCTCCATAACCTGCCATATCAATCCAAAGACAGGTAGAGGTAGTGACGTAAGAACAGATTATATGAGACATTACATGAGACATATCATTCACCGCAACATTCACTTTGCCCGAAGACCCTAAGACAGCCCCCACGACCACAATACCTTCCAAAATTGCAATGACAAAGTGATAGTGGAGCTCACAAATCAGACTAGTCAATTCTAGCGCCACACTTCACAGAATCCTGGTTGCAAGTTACGTATTCAAAATAAAAACTTGTTCTTGCTCATTCAATAGCCTCACTCGCTGTTTCCTGACTACAAGAAACATCTGATTTAGTGTGGCCCAAACTATTCCAAATTGACCCACATAGATTGATTGTCTCGAACTCACTGGGTGGCAACTAGAAAATATCACATGACACTTGATGCTACAAGGCAAGTGACAGAGACCATTCCAATTAACACGGCGCACCAATTTCAATGCCACACTACTAAATCAGATGTTTCCCGACTACTGAGAAATGGCGAGATTTGCATGATATCGATCATCATCAAAACCATAAAATGGCTTTCTGAAAGATGAATTGCAATTAGGGTTTGAGGTCATTTGGTCCCATTAAGCAACTGAGATTAGACTCTATTGCAACCACTAGCATCTTGCACTTTCACATTCGCCACAATGCATTTGAGCCCCTCCCTTCCACCACAGGTATTTTGCATAATTAGAAGGCAAATTCCCCAGTCATAATCAGCTGAGGCTTGATACTGCAGGTGAGTGAGTAGGAGCACGAATGAATACATAACATTCTCAAGCCTCATAACCCCTCAGCCACACCCATGCTGAATAAAAGAGATGTCATGTTCCATGGGACCGCGGAATTTAGTCGCTAAGACTAAAGCAATCATATTTTGAGAATCGCATCCTGTTCATTCCCGGCCCTTGGCCGAATTGTCCTCGTGCCTTGAGGTAAGTGGCAGGTGGAGCTTAGAAGTGTTATGTAACTCCAGATTTGTTTTCATGTGGATTGGATGGATAAAAACATCATCACAACAGGATACCACTGCCCTCCTCCTCCTCCTCCTCCTCCTTCTTGATAATGGCTTGATAATGGGACAACATGAGGTGGAAGTGACGCGGCTTTTCTGACCTTCATCTTAGTGGGGTGATGTGCAGAGCCCAATCGAGAGACGGCAAGTGGCAAGAGCTTCGATAACACTTTCTCCAACTGAGTCTCTTCTGTGAGCGCCAGCCGGGTGAGCATCCGATCCAGAAAGGCCTCTTCCGTCGCCCCATCGGAGGCCGCCATGTCTCCGAACGCTCTCGCTCTCTCTCCCTCTCTCTCTCTCTCTACTCCAAATTTCGCTTCAATTTCACTCCTCTAGACCTTGTCCACCTTGACCGATCAACTCTGCCCGCACACATAAGTGTCCAGATGCGCAACCAATCACCTGCCAGCCAATCAATCAATCCTGTTCCCCCTGATCAATCAAATGCACACTATATATACATAACAAACCCCTCCCACTCTCCACTGTTTGCTTCTACGTATGCACTCACTAAGCTTGCATACCAAGAAAGCCTCCCAGTGGCCTCAAACCCTAACCCTGCTTTCCAACAAATAACAGCATCTGAGGCTCACACGCACGACATTGAAACTGAAATTCAAATTGAAATTGTGCAGCAGCCGCACCGTCAGGAGAGTGTGTTGAGTTGATGCCGGTTGGGCTGCTTTTGTGCGGATGGAATTGAGTGGCATGCCAAGCAAGGAAGCAAGGAAGCAAGGAAGGAAGGAACGGAGCTTCTTCCGCTGCTTCCCCTGTTTCTCCGTCCACAGCTCTGGGAGAATGTGGGAAGAAGGTTTAAGGAAGAAAAACGGAAAAATGGCGAAATGACCACTCCATGCTGCTGCACTACACTAGACTAGGAGTAGAATGATTCTTGGGTGGACCCAAAACGGCTAATTGTAAAAGTAGTAGCCCCAAAAAGGACGCAGTGGTAGGCAGGATGCAGTGATGGGCTAAATGGGTCTGTTTCACATCATTTGGGATCACTTTTGGGTGTCCTTGAGTTAACCGTTTTGTGTGCATTTGTGTGTAGAGTGGGATAATTTGATGCTCAAATTAGGGAGACTCTACTGGGTGCAAGCATGTTTAAGTGGACCAAAAAAATACTCCGGTTTATTAAAACCATGATTCTTTTGGTCCAAGGCCTAAAAGTAGTAGCAAAACATTGTTTAAATTGTATTTCTTTTCATGATGACCTTTGTTGTTGTGTTGAATACTCAAATGTAGAAAATGAAGTTGAGATCTTCAATACTTATCATTAGAAATGATGCTCAAAAAGCAAATTATTGAGTCTAGTTTTGGACGTAGATTTCATGACCTTAACTATTTTAAAGTTGGATTTTTATTTTCATATTCCTTGAATTCATTGTCTTCTTGAGGGCATCGTCATAAAACTTTGTGGAAAACCATCAATTTAATGTAATTTTATCGTACCATAAACAAAATTTAGACAATCGCTTGTTCAATACCGTGCTTGCACCCTACTGTACAAGTAGGGGGGTTTGACTTATTTGCCTCTTTCAAAAAATGTCATCAATAAATAACAAGGAAGAAAATTACGAAACAACTTGCAATGATCATTTCTTCTACTCCATCTCGGAAAAATATTGCACTAATTTCAAACCACCCGTTTTGGACAAATCAACTTATTGTCACCATTTTCCAAGTTTCTACCTTAACTTACATGCTTACTTACATTTCTAATTCAATACCTTGTGGAGTCACCATTGGTCCATTCACTTATGGTATGCGGGGTGGGTGTTATTCAGTTTACTTTTCTTACTTTGACACCTATATTTGATTGATTGATGTGTGGTTAGGTGAGCATCAAAGAACAAAACACTATAAAGACCAGTTTCAAAGAGATTGGCATAATACTTTTAAATTTATTGACTACTCTACACTCATAGTTACCACAACTAGGAGTTCCTATGTGTTCAGTTATGGAATCAACAAACATGTACTTCCGATAACCATAACCAAAGCAAGGGAGGTACATTCCTCAATTTGATTTTTGTTGATGCTTCATTGTAGATCTGCTAATGGTCCAACACAAGTTTTATTGTGTAAATATGATTGGTAGAAGTTGATAACATGAAAGACAAACAATAACACCCACATACGTTAGGCCACGCATGCAAACTATGTGCTCACATTTCCCATTCAATTTCATGTGGAGTGACCATTGGTCCTTTCACTTAGGTATCGGTCATTGGTATAAAATGGAGATGACTTGGTTTGGGAAAATATTTGGTAGTTACGTTATGACATATTTGTATAGTAACCCCCACTATATTTCAAAAGACCATCTTGAAGTAGAACTCAAACGCTACCCCTAGATAATATTGTCTTTACTAAATGGGTATTGTATAGATGCTAAGGGGGTTGGAGCAACCACAATGGGGTATCTTTGGACATCAAGGGTTAAGGGTGGGTTTGCATTAAAGTTCAAGTCCAACAACACAGTTGGGGTCCAAATCACCTCTTCGTGGACCTTGCTTTTGGACTTGAGATTAGATCTAGATGGGTAGCATAAACAAAGGACCATATGTTACCATAAGTAATGGATTATAAATATATTATAACCTATAAAGATTCAAATAGTTTGAGTCATATGGCTTCCAAATCTACTTTGAAAGACTAATGCAAATCTTGGACAGTTGACCAACTAGCATCACCTAGCTAAATTTCTTGGGCCCCTTTTTGTCACTTAGCTTTAGCTAGCTAGGTTCACCAAACCTATGATTCTTACTTAGCTTAAGCTAGCTAATTTTTCCGGAACTCTCATTTTCACTCAACTTCAACTAACTAAAAAGTTGTGTGACATGCATATTCATTCTAAACCAAAGAGCAAATCCATTCAAACAAAACCAAATAATATATAATTGATTGTATTTCTCTCGGTTGGCTCTACATTTTCATGTTGTTGCACAAGAAAATTGAAAGGCTTAAAATTAGCATGTATAGTTGGCTTCCTCACTTTTGACTGACATTGGTGATAGATCATCGTCATCATCACCATCTTCTTCATTTTCATTATCATCGGAATCATCAATGTCATCTGGCAATTTAAGACAAGATGGAATCAAGGTGTTCCAAATTGAAGATTCGGCGACATTTGTTGTATGATTAGGAATCAAGCTCTTATTCAGTTTCAAAAACATCCATCCTTCAACGAGTCCAAGGATATTTAGTGTATATTATAGATTTTAGCTAGCTATTAGCTAGCTAACTCTTCTCGCCCGGATTATGGCACTTAGTTTTAGCTTTCTATTATGTTGAGGCACTGAATTTCTACGTAGCTTTAGCTAGTTGGAGCTTTTAGCTAGCTAAATAGCTGCCCACTTAGTTAGTTGTCCAAGGTTTGGACTAATGCAACGAGATAACCAACACATAAACCAACTCACCAAACTATCAAGAAGAAGTGCCACAACATAAAAAATTAGTTTCACATTGTTGTGCCAAGGCAAGTGTCGTGTTATTTAGTACATCGAAAAGTTACACAAATCAAGGGTATTGGGATTGACAAATTATCTACAACATTGTTAAACTTTGAATGGTAATTTTCCAATTTGCAAGACACTACAGTAGTTTGGGCCCGTGCCATTTTAGTTTGCACTCATGTATATGCATGAATGTCACGCCCATCATGTACCATTTGCTCAACATGTCATTGTCAATGGCTAGTCATTTTGAATCTTTGGAACATCGAGCGGTGAACATCCATGCGTTCTCATTGTTTAAAGTTTTCAAATGTAAATTGGATTGGAATTTCTTTGTCTTTTAAAAGGGGATCGTCCATTCTACTATTCTTAACATATCACTTGAAAAGGTGGCATCACCCAATTCGTTTGTGACCATGGCATATTTAAGTAGATTTGGACATATTTACAAAATCTAGACTTTAAAGTTGTGTCAATTCTAATGATAGATGTTCGATACAATTATGATATACTATAATTTTTATGTGAATACATAGTGATCACTTGGATGTCATGCTTTCATCTTATGGTAGATCAAAATAAAATATTGAATTTATATATTGAATCTTGATAAGTAAATGTTGAATGTTGAAACACAATCAAAACAATTGCTATGATATTATTGCAAATAACTTTGCATATTCTATCAAATGATCTTACTATACAATCCTATTGTAGGATCCTATGATAAAACTCAACATGTTATTGTTATGGACTTAAACTTAGTCTAGGTATTAGTTGACTTTGTTCCAACTCCTGTTTGTCTGATCCCAAATGAGCAAATACGTATTTGAGAAGGTAGCATCACCCAAGTCGTTAGTGACCCTATTCCAACTCCTATGTTTGACGTAGAATGAACAATTACAAATTTGAAAATGAACACTAGAAACCAAAAGCACAACTTATTGGTTAGAAGCAAGAGACAAACTTGTTGGCTATCAAATATTTGTATTTGAAGGTTGAAGGTTAATTTAAATTCAAAATATATGGAGAGAGAGATTATCACCCATACAAGAATATCCACTCGACCAAGTCCAAACAAATGTACTAAAAACTGTGGCTACAAAGGAAACTTAGGAAAGAACATAAGCCTGGAGGTAAGTTGATTCTTCATTCTGAGATACATGTGCAGCTCATCCACGAAAGTTTTGAGCAATGTGAAAAACGAAAAATTTACACAAGTGCTCGAGTCTAGTCCATGCCTCATTAAATTAGGCGTTCTATAATAGACACATAAAATGCATAAAATAATTAGAGTGGCGCGCATAAATTAAGAAAAATAAATTTCAAAAATGCTCAGGACGTGTCTTGATGACGAGTCCGCGTAATTCGCACTCCTGCCAATCGTCTTCGCTTATCAAAGCCTTCTCACTATCAACGCAATAAAACATGCCACACACAACGCCATATGAAACACACTTCATTTGTCCAATTCCAAGCACGTTCCAATCGCTTCTTGAAAAATGCCTATTTTAGGTATCCCGGGGGCACGACACACATAAATTAAGCTAATATATTTAATTTATGCAAACGCCTAATTTTATGAGGCATGGTCTAGTCACCAAGGAGAATAGATCCCAATCTCCACGATATTTGCCAGTTGGCATGGAGCTCATCAACTTCGGAGTGAGGGAACTGTTGTATATGAGTGTGCCTCCCATACATCCAACATAAAAACTTGACCCCCTATAGGTTTGTTATTGATTCATCTCAATGACCTCAGGTAGACCAATTGTAGGTCTATCAATAGTAATCTCCAAGTTGTCTATTATTTCAGGGCAGGGTTTTTATGTTGGATGGATGAGAGATATGGTTGGGCATGATAATTCTTTCTCTCCATCAAGTTCACACTCCCGATTTGTGCATTGTGACCAAAAGTAGAGTATTAAAGCACCTTTCTTTCACACCACTCCCACCATATTCGCCACACTATGCATATGATTTAGTTTGGCCCACACTAGGTATTAATCATCAGCATCTCACACGCAGTCAATGATGTTGCAACCTTTGGGTGACAATTCATGTAGGTGGCATGGGACATAATTGCTTCTACAAGACAAGTCAAGATGACCAATATTCACCTATTGTACATGCCTCTCCTAACTTGGTTGATGAAGGTGGTTTTTTTTCAAAAATTACACCATATTCTCCACACCATGCATTTGATTTAGTTCATCCCACACTCTTCATTATCAACCCACACGTCAGTAAACTTGCACTCCTTAGGTGACAATCACCATAGGTGGCATGGGACACATTTGCTTGTACATGACAAGTCGCGATGACATGTTATCCACCTATCGTAATGCCTCTCCTAATTTGATTGATGAAGGTGATTGTTTTGCCAAACATGACACCATATTCTCCACACCATGCATTTGATTTAGTTCATCCCACACTCTTCATTATCAACCCACATGTCAGTAAACTTGCACTCCTTAGGTGACAATCACCATAGGTGGCATGGGATACATTTGCTTGTACATGACAAGTCGCGATGACATGTTATCCACCTATCGTAATGCCTCTCCTAATGTGATTGATGAAGGTGATTGTTTTGCCAAACATGACACCATATTCGCCACACTATACATTTGATTTGGTTCAGCCCACATTATTCATTATCAACCCATATGTGGTTAATGGTGTTGCAATCTTTGGGTGACAACCAAAGTAGGTACATGGGACATAACTGCTTCTACATGACAAATTGTGATGACCAATACTCCACCTATCTTACAAGCCAATAATCTCTCCTAAATCTTGATGACATGCATGGTTGAGTTGACTACTTTGTTGGTTTCTTGAGTAGGGCAAGTACATTACATAATCCTATTAGTGTGGGTGAAAAATCAACTTGAAAATAATCAACATGAACCATGCTAAGTCTCTAGTCAAGGTGAAATCAACACAAGTCCAAAACCCCGTGTCTTCCTCTAAGTCTTCACGATGACTGTATAGTTAGTAATGGGCGGTTTGGTTGAGTTTAGGGTTAATCACAACCGATTTAGTCTTTGAAAGATGTTGTCACCGCACTTCAAGTTAGCGAGTTCAATCGCTCGGACATCAGGCACCTATCACCTAATTTATTTTGGAAATTTGATTATGGAAAATATAGTTGGACTTTGTCTTGCCATGGAGGCAGATACTGATACACTTATACCCCCTAACCCTTGAACCTTGGAATACTAATTAGTAATGGGTGGATTGAGTTCAGTTCACCCTTAAGGTTTGGAGTGGGATTGGTGAGTGGAAAGGGGTAAGAAGCAATGCACGGGAAGAACCGGTATTAGTGTGAGATCAGACGATTGAACTTGGCAAAAAACCAGATGAAAATTGAATATATATGGTAAAATAGAGAGTATAAAACAATGACTAGCCCAATATGAAAAAAATGACAGTAATTAGATGTTTGATATCAAGAGAAGGAGGAAATCGATTGGACCCCCAAGGGTATAGGCAACATCATTGACCACATATGATCAACTGGGTAATGATCTCGACTGGGTGTCCCGAGGGTATGGTTGGTTATTTTGTAGGATCATATTTTGAACTCAGTTCTCAACCTAGTAAGTTACGTCTAGGGTTTGGTGTTCAGTTCCTCGCTGTGCTCATGCCCTGATCACACCAAAGTTTCCGTCCGGTTCTAGCCGTGAAATACTTGGGTATTATGTTGAGAAATAGATCTTGGCCCATAAGTCTTCACATTGTTACAGCCGGAGATGCCGACAGATGGTGTGATCATCCCCTCATGCCTCGATTCAATGTTCAAGTTTGAAGTGTGCACATGCATTTCAATGTGAAGGGCTTCAAAATAATCACGCTTCACTCAAACTTTCAAACTTTTTTGCAACGCTTCCAAAAAAACTTGATATTGGTTGTTTTGTAATGAATATGAAAATAACATGATTTCTCACTATATTAAAGAAGTACATGCAATAAAATGATGCACTAAAATTATTTAGATTCCCTACATAATGCACTTAATCATCATCCAACTCCAAAGGCAAAGCCATCCGGTTTTTGGTCGGTTTCCAAGTGTCAAAAATTCTAGCCCAATCCATACTTTCCATTGGAAGACCGCATAATAACACTCACATCAATGCATCCAATGTTTCAAGTTTCAATCGACTTATGTGATCACTCTTCACCCAATTTTGTTTGGAAAATCCACGTTCACATATAGATGTGCTTACCAAGCCGAAGTTGCAGAGTCAAAATTGCAGGAGTTATTGGAATTTGGAAGTGTCTACTAGAGTGCCAAAATTGGAGTCCAACTATGTTTTTATTTGCAAATTGTAGCCACTGTATTTTGTGACATGCATTTTGGAGAGGCCTTCACTATGACTAGTGGGAACTTTGCAAAACACATTTTTGTAAAGTGCCCAAAAAAAAATTAAAAAAACTTCTTTGACAGCCAAAATGACATTTGACAGTTGTTGAAGACTTCAATATTGAATATTGCCTCGATTACACCAAAGTCTTTGTTTAATTCCAGCCATGAAATTGTCGAGAATTGTGTTGGGAAATAGATGTTGGCCCACCTCTTTTCACACTATTACAACCAGAGATGATGACGGATGGTGCTAATAGTGGCTGGTGTGATGAGCCCTCAGTGCTCACTCACTTTTTGGCTCCCCTGCCTCGCTCCGCTTACTCGCTTCCTGCCTCTCCACTTGCTTCTTTCTTTGCATATTTTTCTCCCTCCAATTCTATGTAAGGCTTCAACTTGTGCCATAGCTTTTCAAAATGGATTTTGTAGAAACCTAAGCAAAACTCACTGTTTGGAACAAATTATTTCATCTCGGAGAGGGGAAGCACATGTATTTATACCGGCAATCTTTGACCTAATAACAAAGGTAACCCTAAAGTAAAAGATTAGTTTACCCTGAGATAAACATACAACAAACTTCATGTATATGCATAAGGTTTCAACACCCCCTCTTGCACACAAAGTCCTTTGTCTTTCAGAGACAGTGATGGCAATGGATCTGAAACTAAAAGAGATAACACTGATAAGATTGTTATCTTTATTGTTATGTACATTCCTGATGATACTCAAGCAAGGCATCTCATTACTGATAGAGGTTATTAAATGCCACGTCTTTGAGAGAACTGAGTAAGCTCTGAGTGTTCTTGCGTGAAGAATAGTCGTCGACGGAGCAACGTTGTTGCCCCCTCTGAGTGACGAGTTAGTGTTTTCCCAAATTTGGCTTCGCTTTCATCGGAGAGTGCATATTTCACTTTTGTGGAGGCTTTAGCTAGAGAATCGTGCTTGGAAAGAAGGTGTAGGTACAACACTAGAATGGGCAGCTTTGGACATGGTTCGGGTAGACACTCCAAGTTTTGTCCGGTATCTTGTGGAGCATCGTGAACGTTGCCCTCCACTGCAAGATTGTGTTGAGAGTGAATTGGAGTCATTTAAATTACTCTTTGCATAGCGCCTAACACATTTCAAAATTGAGTTGGAGGCTAGCAGACAAAAAATCGGGCAATTGAATTATTTTGCGAGTAGTGGGAACGATCTTATGAGGTGGAAGGAAGGGTCTAGAAAACAATTGTGTGCCGGAGAGATAGACTATTCGGATCCTGGGTATTCTCTAGACTACTATCAAAGTGACATAGTTCGGGAATAAGAGGAAGGATTTGATGAGGCAGATACTTCGTGTTCCGAAGGTTCGATGATAGCTTACTTTCCTTGTCATTTTATAGAGCCCAGATGACTGAGATGATAGGTGTTGCGAAGGTGGAGTTTTCTTCTGCATTCCTCAAACTTAGTCATGTAGATCGTTGTAGTTTGAGGCCGTTGTCTTCGCATTGCTGTTGATAATGCTCATGATTTGTTGTTGTGTCATTTTTTCCTCTTCACTCATGATCTTACTTGGAGGTGTGAGACATCATGAACGTCGCCCTCCATTGCGAAATCGTGTTGAGAGTGAATTGAAGTTATTTAAATTACTCTTCGCATAGCGCCTAGAAAATTTCAAGATTCAGTTGGAGGCTAGAAGACAAGAAATCGGACAATTGAATTCTTCTGTGAGTAGTGAGAACAATCTTAAGAGGTAGAAGGAAGGGTCTAGGAATCAATTGTGTGCCGGAGAGATAGACTATTCGGATCATGGATATTCTCTAGACTACTACCAGAGTGACACAGTTCGGGAAGAAGAGGAAGGATTTGATGAGGCAGATACTTCGTGTTCCGAAGGTTCGATGATAACTTACTTTTCTTGTCATTTTATAGAGCCCTGATGACTGAGAGGATAGGTGTTGCAAAGGTGGAGTTTTCTTCTGCAATCCTCAAACTTAGTCTTCCCTAGTGATTTTGTAAGAAGATATGTTGGTTGTTCTTGAGAGGAGATCTATTTTACTTTTATAATGTTATCTTCTATATTATGACGGGTGAAGTGGTAATCTATTTTAAAGCATTATGATTTTTCATGGAAAACAAGATTGTAGCCGAATTTGATGTTACTTTGATTGTCACAATAGAGATTGGTTGGTTTGTTGTCCAAAATTTTGAGTTCTTGTAACAACTTTCTAATCCAGATAGCTTCACACGAACATTGAGCTAGGGCTTTGTACTCGGATTCACAGGAGGAACTGGAGGTGCTAGATTGTTTTTTTGGAGTTTTAGGAGATAGGGGTTTCTCCTAGGAAGAAGATGTATGCTCCTACCGAGATCTTGTCAACTACGTCTTGGCCATAGTGTGCGTCGGTATATCCATGCAGACGGTTTTCTTCCATTGGTTTGAAGAACAAGCCCAAGTTTGGATACGGTCACACATAACGCATGGTATGTTTTGCAGCTTGTAAATGTGTTTCTTGGGGATTTTGCATGAATTTACTAACTACATTGACAACATGTGTGATACCGCCACACACACCACAACGCAATGGCGTGGCCGAACCCCAAAACCGATCACTACTTGACATCACCCGGTGCCTCATGTTGGATAAGGCTATTCTAGGCCATGTCTGGGGAGATGCGATTGAAGCTGCCAACATCATACTAAATCTTTGATCAACTAAACGGCATCCTTACAAAACACTGAACGAATTTTTTGGAGGTAAACAACCTTTTATAACCCAATTACGTGTTTTTGGTTCCCCAACCTTCACACACATTCCAAAACCCTCTAGAACCAAACTCGAACCTCGTTCCGAAAGTTGTGTATTACTCAGTTTTGACAAGGGTGCCAAAACATACAGATGCTACCAACCATCCACCATGAAGGTTTTTATCTCCCGAGACATCTATATCGAAGAAGATTACTCGTCACCTACAACAACAAAATTTGACCAAAAACCCTATCGAAAGAAACTCCACATTCGACAACACTCCCGCGCCAACGAGGAATGAGGAAAAACTGACTTTCTCAACCCTACATGAGCCATTGCTTCCCACCCGGGAGCTGCCCTGCCCCACCCCAAACACTCAACATAGCCCACAGTCCTTGCCCACCCAGACGAGGATATTGCCAACTTCCCACCTCTGCCAACCCCCTCTGCTAAAATGCCCCCTTCACCGACCTCCCAACGATTCCCACTCCTGACCATCCTCGCAGGTCCAAATGGATACGCCGCTTCCCGCGGCATCTCTAGGACTTTGTTGCTCACCTTCATTTGGAACAGCATGACTCCTTCTTCGAAAACCAGACCGGCCTCCTTACATTCCATTTCTTGAGTGTTCTTGAGTGTCGAGATCTATTTGGAAGGTTTGCACCATGACCTTGTCTACTGGGACAACCTAAATCAATCTGCTCTCTGCATGGTTTCTTATTGTGAGCTAAGGCGAGTCCCTTATCCTTGTCTTTGGAGAAATGGGTTGCATGCCATTTGTATACTTCATGTATAACTGGGATGAAGAGTTCATATTCCTGACCTGGAGCTTTCAAACGGTTTAGAAGCCAATTAGTGCTTTCACTCAGTTACTTGTTTCTAAGTGAAATAGGAGGTTAGTGGGTAGTAGTTTTTGTAGAGCTTCTCGAGATTTATCTGGAAGGTATTCATCACGCCCTTATCTACGGGGTTAACCCGAAATACTGCCAATTGCTTTCTGGATGGTTTTGGTTGTTAGCTATGGTGAGTCACTTGTCTTTTTTTTTTGAGGGTTGGGTTCCTTACATTGAATTTACATTACTGACCTGGAGCTTACAAGCGGTCTAGGAGTCGATCAACAATATCCTCATTAATTGAATGGAAGTTTTTTGTCTGCAAGTAGAATAAGTTCTCTTGCATGGATTCTATCCATGATTTGTGGCAGGCACTGGGTTAAGCAGAATTGCACTTGAGAACTTGGTGCCTTCTTGAAGGAAGGGATAACTTCCAGGATTAAGTTTCGTGAATCTATCCCTGCCAGAATCATGAAGGGCATGGCCTAGTGTTTGAGATTTGGCAACTCTAAAAGCATGGGTGCAGTTCAATCTACTGTTGCAGTCTATATTTCTCCTGATTAAGTGCCTCTTGCATTTTAATCTCGCACTGTACATCCATTCCATTACATTGCGTAAATCCCATTTTTGGTTCAGAACAGGCACTGAGTTGAGCAGAATTGCATTTTAGAACCATGCATGATCTTTGCGGAAATAGATAAAGCCCAAGATAAAGTTTGACGAATCTGTCACTGCCAATAACTATGAAGGGGATGGTTTGAGATATGGCAAGTCTGAAAACCTGCGTGCAGTTCAATTCGTTGTCTGGATTTCTTTTGGAGAAAGACATTTTGCTTTTAAACACTGCATTGTTCTTTTACTCCACTATGTCTGGAAGTAGGATACGTTTGATATTATGAATCCTATGCATGACTGGGAACAGACACTGAGTTGAGTAGATTTGTATCTTAGAATCTGGAGGGAATTCGAAGGATAAAGCCCAGGATACAGTTTCAGGAATCTATCACGGCCAGGATGATGAAGAGCATGGGTTTGATAGTTAGAGAGCTGGTAACTTCAAAATTCTTGAGTGCAGTTCAAGTCATTCTTGTAGTTTGGGTTTCTCCTGGATTGATGCATCTTGCATTGTGATACTCCCACAAGCAGAGTGGAGATTTATGCGAACAATTCGTAAGTCACAGCTGCATGTTGTTGAGAGATTCACTTGGGGATTTGTTATACAAATTTCTTTGGAACTCTGCAGGCATTCTTCACCAAGGTACCAATCAAGGTCCAGGTTGCGCACCATCCTATGCTATATCTTGGTTGTGATTTACTTCAACATTATTTAGCTTCGATGCCATTTTCTGTGAAAATTTTCTCGCCGTGAATATTTGTAATGTGAGATACCTTGTGTGTTTACTGTTTGGAATATAAAATCTATTCTTTGGTGTGAAATTAAAGTGTTTTTTTTTTGGTACTTGTCTTTTTTCCGTTTTTTCAATATTTTGTTTAATTTTAAAAAATGAATCAAAATGGCTAAGAGGCAAAGGACGATGAGAGTTATGTTCTTGAGGGGAGGGAAAGAGAGGTGGATGTAGTTGAGACACATGCCCTCCACCGTCATCTTAACATGCCTCTCAACAAGTAGATAGGGTCCAATTGCCCAAATTAGCTTGGAAAGACTCTTGGTATAATGATTTGTAATGGATCCAATTTAACACAAACTGAGGAAAGGTTTTTGTAAATTATGTAAAGCAAAAAAAAATTCTTCTAATGGAAGATTATTAAATATTAAATGTTTAGCATTTGTAGATCAAAGTAATTCGGTTGAACATAGATCTATAGTGTGGGCACTGTAAAAAGGAGAGAAAGTAATGGAAAATTTTATCAAAGTGGCAACTAAAACTTATGATGAAGCATTACTAATATTATTCAGAGCAACTTTTTTTTTTTGGGTAAGGAGACAAATCCACATTCCAAACTTTTTACCTTGCGCAATTTACTTCAAGCATGTAACTCATCCATAACATAATCATTGTACCATGATGAAAAGTCATATGTTGAAATGTTGTTTGTATTTCAAACGTGTTGCATAAAAAATGGTGTTAGAAGATCCAATTCACAATTTTGACCACATCTTGGTGGAGGCAATTAAATTATGGAGGAATTTAGCAAAATGGAGGTATTATATTCTCATTATGAGAAGTATCTTGGTCACACTTATGAAAATACCTAAGATTTAATTCCCCACATCTACATTTAAAAATTCTTGATATTTGTGCTTTAATTTTAAATTTTAAATTTAGATGTGGAGAATTAAATTTCCATATTTGTGCTTTAATTTTTTTACAAAATTTGTAAAATGGAACTTTAAATATATCTTGATTCATTAAAGTACTTGAGAGTTAGGAATCCTTGGCCTTCAAGAGGTGAAGGGCTAGACTAGTTTCAAATCATGCCAAAGATGTTACTTATGTGCATTACAATGTCTATTTAGTGTTATTTTGTTGTTTTACAATGATTTTTAGTGTTTTACAATGCTTCTTCTAGTTTGAAGATCCAGACGTTCAAACAATAAAATTCAAATAAGAAGTGATTATTTCAATATTGATTGGGAGCAAATGAAAATTCTCAAGACTTATAATCGAATGATTTGACAAACTTTAGGGTTATAACTATAAACCAACAAAAACCTAGGCTTTCAACTAAAAAAAAACAAGGTTCAACTATAACCAAATGGCTTTTGAAATTACCATATGACTTTTCAAAATATGGGCTAAAACTTATTTGAGATTATAAACTCCTTGTTTAGTGATAAGAAGCCCAAAAACACCATTGAGGGCACCTTTGTGCTTGGAGCAATGACACAGTTAATGAGGTGAAACCAAGATGCATCAGTTGTTGGTTGAAAAGTATTTTCAACCTCCCTATGATGCTTGGAAAGGCACCTCATTATTTTTGCAAGGTTTGCCATGGGCTTAGACCTCACAATCAATCTTAAAATTACATCTTGTTGTCACAAAGAATGGCTATCTTTTTGTTATGTTGAGTATGCTCACCAGAAACAACATAGTTATCTTTGAATTCTTTCAAAAAATGATCTTTTGTTAAGGATTTCCTCAATTTTTGACATTTATAATGTTCAAAAATGACTCAAGTGGTGCCGGAACCCCTAACTTTGGTGAATGAAAGAGGAGGTGTTTGACTTTGGCCAAAATATGGCTGTATAAAATCGGATTTAATGGGAAACATATGAAGACACCTCAAATGGTCCGCTTGAAAATTTGACAAGTAGTTCACAATTATAGAGTTGTCTTTTGGCCTTGTCAAATGACTTTGCTTACATTTCACTAAAATGAAGAGTTCCAACACCACTTGAAGATTGATTAAACATTATAAAATGTCAAAAGTGGGGAGGAATTCCAGACCCAAACATGAATGTTTGAGAGACTTTTAGGTTAACTCTAATATTGAGTAATTAAAGTATTTTGGGACATGCATGCAATGAGTGTGTTTATTATTCATTGATTTTGGGGGGGAATCATTGATTTTGAACATATTTGGATGTGTTGTTAGTTTCATATGTGTGAAGATATTGTGGCCATTTTGATGTTAGATTATATTGCATGGTGTTTGGTGGTAATGTGATGGTTGTATGCATGTTTTTTGTATTTTTACACCACCGCAAACAATACAAGATTATAAAGCATCATGTCAAGGCATCGAGTGGGACTTGATACTATGTCAAGGCATCAATTCACATAATTCAACATAGTAACTACATACAATGGGACTTCAAAGAGGTTGACAATTCTTGCATACTCTTATGAAAATCTCTCTTCGAGTTTCCACATTCCATCATACAAACAAATCACATTTAGAAATGCAGATCATGCTTTGACCAACAAGTAGTTGTTCAAACATTGATATATTTTGATGAAGTTGAAGATTGGGTTGAATTCACTCCTATAACGTTGCAAGTGAGGTTGAGAGTCGGAAAGGGGTAAATTGACATTGAAACATTGATGGAGGTACATTTGTGCTTGAGGCAATGACGTGGTTAATGAGTTGAAATCGAAATGCATCACTTGTTGGTTGAAAACTATAACTTGAACCCGTGCCATTCTGTCATGTTCCACCTGTGCATATGGATTAATATCCAAGATGAACCCAACCCCATGCACTTGTGCATGTACATGTCCATGCATGTGTGTACTCACCATATGCATGGATACCCATGCCCATGTTCACTTTCCCCTACACCCTACCACCATGCCCCCATAAAAACACTTTTTAAAAAGGAGTCTTATTTTCTATTGATTAAATTAGGCTACTTTTTCTTATTGCACATGCCATGTCACCACCTTAGCTCCATGCCCGCCACCTCACCCTAGTTTCGTCCACCATGCCTACCTTTTGCACTTGTAGTCCCCCACCATTTCCACGTTGGTTTCCTCTTACATCACATGTTTGTTTTGAAGAAACATTTATGGCATGTGGCTCTTTTGCTATGGAGAACTAGTTGGACATGTGTCCATCTTTCATAGATTCCCACCACCCTGTTATTCGTTGTATATAGATTTCCAACCACCATGTGGTGCTTGCCAAGGCACCGCAAAATACTTGAAAGGTTTCCCTAGGCTCAGACCTTCCAATCAATCTTGGAATTGCATGTCGTCGAAAATACAAAAATCATGGCTACTGAGCATGGTAAGGTAAGTAGGTCCTAAATGGTTACTTTATTTAGTTAGCCCACTTCTCTTAGGATATGAAACACTTGATTAGTACAAGATGGTTAGCAAACCCAAATTGAGGGTGTAGCCACTTTCCATGTGATTTTTGAAGCTTGTAGTGAAAGATTCAAAGTGAAGATTCACATGCTCATTAAGTGGTCATATAGATTTCAACCAATTATGTTGACTATGAACCTAAAATTATTACATTTTGAGCACATAGTCTAAATACATGTCTTTTTAGTATCCATTTTTGGAGCCACACATAATTTACATATGACTCAAACATGGGTGTCCAACAAACCCTTAAAGGACATGGGTCTAAATATATGACTATATACAAGCTTCACCAAATTCATAAAGCATATTATAAAATATACGTGTTTGAAACTTTATTATATTCATTGTCTTATGTTAAGTATAAAACAAAAAAATATATTTAATAGACATTGATGATCAAAATACAATATATGTATTTGCATCTAAGGACACCCATGATACGTATTTGAACATAAATCTTCAGTAAAATTAAAGTGTTTAACTTATTCAAATGATGCTCTTGAAGAACAAATTGGTTTTAGATAGGGTCTGAGAGAGAATGAGAGAGAAAGACAATGCCAACCATTGGTGTTGGAGTGAATGAGGGATGCTTCACCTTGATCGTAGCCACAAGCTCATATGCGAACCCAAAGCGGATTCATTAGGCAAGGCTATGGGGACAAGTACTATTGCCTTGTGTCGGAGGTGGTCCCTATAGTGGCAAATGACAAGGTCACTATAGGCCCATTTGAAAGGGGGGGGGGGGGTATATAACTTTTGCTTGTCATTGTTGTGTATCCCAATGATGGGTGTTACAAGGGCATGTAGTCTTGGCTCATTTCAACATGTGTCGGGTTCGATTTCTAGAGATGATTCAAGGGGGGTTGTCTATCCTTGTTTATGAGCTATTTGAGTGAGTTTGGGCAACATGTTGTAAGGTTCATACTTGGTATTGTGTTTGTTTGTATATGTTTAGGTGGGAATTATGGTGGTTGATTTGTGAGCATGAGCAGTATGATATATTTGATAGCTATTAGGTGGATTTGTTGCATGCATGCATGTATGTATGGGCATTGTTAGAAGAGGTTGGTGATGTTGTTTGTGTGTATGCTGCCTCTAATGCTTGTTGTGAGGATAGTGAGTGTTACATACCATCCGACCTCTTCTAGTGTGTTTATTAGAGGTTGGTGCTTTAGTTATTTTTTATGGTGGGTTGTGGGGGTGGGACCTTGATGTTGGCAACTATTTCACTCTAGAAATGTAAAAAAAAACATGTAGTAGACTCCATTGAGTATTGGGGTTTGAATGGAATGATTTGGTCCTCACCCTTTTAGGAGGATTGTTTCTATTGAGCTTAGAGACCCTTCATCCCAAATGAGAAAATTTTACATAGACACCACAAACCTCAAGCCCATAGGGTTAGAGCAACAACACTATATAGTATGGCAATTTCATCCAATTCAAGGTTGGATTGTGCTTATGGTAGGGTTATGCGTAAAGCCTTGGTTTAACTCCCGTCAAGTTGACTAAAACATTAGCTCAAGAACATAACCATAAAGTCCCCCAAGCTTTCTTAAGAGTTGGATTTAACATGTTCAAAGAGTATTGTCAGACTATTAAGAACCAAATTTATAACTGATCATACTAAGATGGTGTGAAGTGAATTTACTGGATTTCTAAACTCCTAAACAACACCCCCCCTCCCAAAAAAGAGGTTTCGAGAAGAGTTACTTGAGACTGAATGTGGGAAATATCCCACGGGGGGGGGGGGTAGTCATTGGTTGGAGTAGCAATATACGTGCGAACAAATGATAGGGTATTTTAAAAACATGGGGGTTAAAAATTATAAATGGACTTAAGAGTAATATAGGGTATCAAAAATGGCACTGGACATCTTTAAAGTACTATAGGGTATGGAATAATCGGTAATTTGGAATTATAAGTAATGCAAGCCATTTTTCTATTAACCCAAAGTAGAAATTTACATAATGATAGCATGTGAAAAAAGAAGAATTGAAAGTAATACCCCCCTATAAAATAGTGGTTGTTCGCACCTATATCCTTAACTTTTAACACACTGCCCCCCCCCCCGAGAAATATCCAGGATTATTCTGTGGAATACTCACAATCCCACATAACATTGTTATGGATCCGAATAATGTTATGTTTTATCGATTGCTCCACACTCAATACTCAACACAATTGGGATAACCTAGACATTCAGTCATAAATTCAACAAACATGCACTCCTACTAATGGTAACTAGATCAAGGGAATGCTGATTTTCAATCCGATTATTATTGATACTTCATCGTAGATTTGCTAATGTCACACGCCTTCCATTGTGTGAATATAATCGGTAGAAGTTGGAGAACATAAAAAAACACAATGAACAACACCCACGTACCTTAGAGGCACGTGGCTGGTTCACAAAGAAGGTGGGTTCAATGGCATTCCCAATCCCTTTATGAAGATGCCCATTTGGAGTGGGGCTTAGTTGAAGTATGTGTGCCGGTGTGGGGTAGTGTCCGGGGAGACTTTTGGGCATCTTCACTCAAAATCGTATTCTTTCCATGTCCAACCAACTAAAAGTTTTGATCTTTCGGGTTTGTTTTTTTTTAAACGATTCAAGGTGTAATTTATAGATTCCTTCTAAATGATCGACGATTCAAATGATGAGAATTAGCGTGAGTTCTATAAACTTATTGTGGCCCATAATAAACGGATTATTTAGTGTAGCGGTCGGTTCTCCATGTTCGCCAGCGCGGGGCAAAGAGAAAGAGTCATGTAATCTCATCCAGGCAAGTGGAAGTGAACTTCACGCTCAACTTTTTACATGT
Organism: Polytrichum commune; assembly: GCA_950295325.1. Classification (NCBI taxonomy): domain Eukaryota; kingdom Viridiplantae; phylum Streptophyta; class Polytrichopsida; order Polytrichales; family Polytrichaceae; genus Polytrichum; species Polytrichum commune. The sequence continues at coordinate 32,931,616 of OX485809.1, forward strand.
AACAACTTAGCATGTCCACACTTACTGGTGCGGGTGACCAACGAACGGCTCCTACCAGCAAGGGTCACTTTTAACTCCAATTTGACCAATGATATGCACTGGATGTAACCCATACTAGTAGGAAACCAGCTGAAAACCATTCATTGGTGGCCCGTGCCATGTAAGCGTGGGTGGGCTATTAATTTATTTGCAAGAAGCTTGAGTCAGCGGCCGATACGGCTTGTCAGGCCTCCTCCCTTTTAGAATGTGACAATGTGGCCATCCAGGTCAACATGGCAAGGAGCCTCAATCGTCCACATAATACGTTAAAAGAAGACCCGCTTCTTTTGACTTCCTCCTTGCACACGAAAGCGGCTTCACATGTAAAGTGTGAAAACATTAAATATTGCAAGGCACGATCCATGGGGGCTTGGGTGCTTTCCCATTTCATGGCCGGAGTGGAATGGTTCCTCATAATTAAGGTGAGGCCCATGTGGTGTCCAAAATCCCATTCCTTCCGAGTCCCACCGGTTATATGTGGTGGTCTTCCGGGATTTTATTTCATGATTTTCGGTGTATTTTATAGATCCCTTTCAAATGATGGGTAAGGGCCACTTCACACACGAGCCAAGAGCCGTGACCATGAAATTGTGAGAGCCCAAAAGAAAAGTGTCCAATGGTCGTTGTCCCAACACATCTCCAACATCATCTAGGGTGGTCGTGGACCCTTGAGTGTAGTGTGAAGTCATATGTGACCGGGCCCTTAACCAAATGCTATTTCAATGACTTTATATTCATGCGGGTCCTAACACGTGATAAAATAGAATGTATCAACGGTTGTGAGTGTTTGGAGTGTCGTGGTCTCCTACCGGTTTTGTGTTAGGCCTACCTCCAAGAGGTGGTTTTTGAAAATGGTCCAAGTGACCATGTAACATGATCCATTTGATGCCATATAAGAATCCATGTAGACTTTACATCCATCTTGCATTCACATACTCCGTTGGTCCCTCAAGCGTAGTGTGAAGCGAACGTGGACCGGCTCCGCCTTTTCCACCAATGAGAGTGCTTGAAGTGCTATGGTCACGGGCTCTCAATCTCGTGTATGAAATGGCCCTAATTTTTTCGAAGTTTTGAATTTCAGCTAGTTATTTCTTGAACTCAACCAATTCATCTATAACTACATTAAAAAGGATATTTAGTGTTTGATTTTATTTAATGTTGTTACCACCCTACCTTGCTCAACACCAATTTTCAATTCCTTGACAATTAGTGTTAGACATAAATGTGTTGCTACCTTCCTGACTACCACCTCCCTTATTATATATATTTTTTCATATCCTTACTAACACTAAATTCAAACATATTACCATAGTTGGTAGTTAGTGTTTGAGTTTACATTTACTGTTACTTACTTTCATAGGGTTATTGACATTTAGTGTATGCATTTGTATATAGTGTATCACTCACTAAAAATATATTTTAGTGTAGTGGTCAGTTCTCCCCATTCATTGGGCTAATGTGGTCCTAACTTGGTATGTAGGTGTTAATTGGCTCATTTTTTATGTTCTGCAACTTTTATTGATTGGGTTCACATAGTGAAATTTGTGTGGCACCAAAAACACTATTATGAAGCATCAACAAAAATCGTACTTCCCATGAATTAATCATGGTTATCAAAAGTGCATGTCTGTTGGTTTTTATTTTATTGAATATTTATGTCCTCCCAATCGTGTTCATTATTGAGGGTGGAATATTTAATAAAATATCTTTTGAACATGTGTCTGTATGGTATTTGGTCTTTGATCCTCACCAAACCACACACCAATCATTTATAGGGGTCCAATTAAAAAAGTTAAATCATATGCCATCCACATACCTTACTTATCAACACTTTCGACTTAGTTTCATTATTCGACTGAATCAATGCTTATCCCATCCGATTAGCATTTGCAAATCACGAAGATTGTCATTTCAAGTTTCATATAGAAATTATAAAAAATCACTAGTGTATTCTTATATCATTCGAATGTAGGTGTCAAATGTATAACAATGACCGGATAAGGTTCACATACCTTATCGTGTTCTTACACCATGCTAGGGGTGCAATTTTGACATTACTAAGCATCTACTTGATGTTCTCTTCACAAGGAAAGAGGATGTGATAAAAGTATTTAAAAAAACATAAAAAAACATATTAGATATAGTTGTTTGTCGGAAAGTTCACAGTACATACCTAATTGCTCCCCATAAATGAGGTACCCTACAGTTAAAAGGATAATTGTGGCCATCTGATACATGGTCCCATGAAATGCATCCAATGTGATGTGTAATGTTATGGACTTTGAGCCACATAACATTATTAAGCTACATGGTTGTGGCCCATTATGTATTTAGCATATGACATGGGCTTCCACTACCTTACGTCCATGGGAAGAAACTTAGAAAATAGGAAAAATTTGACACCAGTACGAACAATGAATAGTGATGGTATGAATATTGTGAATAGTGTCGTTAATTTCAATAATAATGTTGCTATGAATAGTATATTTAGTGAATAATACCGGGATGAATAGGGATTAATGTGAATAATACCATAAATATAATCCCACTCAAATTTCCAAAGGTTAGCATGAATGTATGCATAGTGGGAGAATATTCTTACTTTGTTTGAAGACCCCACATAATACAATTGACATATTCCATAGTCACGGAACCGATCCACACGACTAAATAATATTATACAAGATGTGTTTTTTCTTTGAATTGTTTGGAATGGAGTTCATATTATATGAAACCCTTTTTTGGTCAAGTGAATATGTCCATGCACTTTTAATGCCACGATAAGTTCCAACACAACTAAAACATCTCAAAACCAAAGTATGCGAATCGCATCATTCATGACCCGAGTGTCCATGAGGCCATAGCACCTTGTCAATTTCAACACTTTTTATGCCAATTTGGAAGTTTTTTGAAAGCTTATGTGCCACATCCACGTCTCAATCTTTTCCAAATTAAGTCAATGATTTTGTGAAACGTGAACTTAACTCTCACTTCAAGAATGAATTGATCAAATGCTTTCGAAGTTGCCGTAGTACTACGTAGGTATGGTACTCTTGAGTCCAACTTTGTCTGCAACATGGGAAGTTTCAAAGACCATTTCGCAACTAAAGCACCAGAGTGAGCTTGAATCATGGCATCTGTTGTGTATTTTATTGCGATAAGAGTATTTAACCCTTAAAGGATCCATCGAACCAAAGTGGATTCCGTATGTTTTCGGAATTATCTTTAGAGGTGTTCCAAAACAATAGTGTAACATTGTGCTAGGTAGCGGACTCTTTTTTGTTAACTTACTAAGAATAGTCAATGTTTTTGTCATTGGGCACTCTTCAAATTGATTGCCTTAGCAATGATTAAATGAATGTGTCACTACTGAAATTGTTTGTCTTAGTGGAGTGAAAATCTTCCAATTCTTGAAGGAAAGGTTGTTCACAAGGAAAGGAAATCTTCACAATCCACATTCACTTGCAAAGTTCACTTGTAGAGTGACTTACATGACACTTCCAATGGAACTTTTGTTGATCAATGCCTCCCTTTACTCTTGGAGGTGGTATGCATGAAGAGTTTAATGTGAGAGTATGATAATGTGAGTGGGTTGCACCAAAGCTGGATCACTTTTAGAATACTGCCAAAATTACACACAAGTAAATGTTTAAATGTAAGACACGCATATAAGTTACAATCATGAATTATTGTAGTATTGTAGCTTGTTCAAAAAGGATTTGGTTAGACTTATATTATTTTGCAAAGTTCCACAAAACACACAATATAACAATACTCAACATTTCTCAAGTGGTTCATTTATGGTCTAGTAATATCCGTAAGAAGATGCCAACATCCCATGTACTAAATTTGGGAATTTGGGAGTGAATTTCTGCCAATTTGAAGTTGAGTAGGAAAAATAATGTGAAAGAGGCTTAGTTTCAACTATAATCAAGTTGACATGTGCAAATTAAGGTCATGGTCTAACAATTTGAAACGGAGAAGATACGAGGAGACTATGATCTGATTGGAGAGGGCGTAGCCTTAGGAGTTGGCACACGCTCTTTTGTGAGTATATAGTCCACGTCGTGTTTTAGAGAAAAGAGACAAACTTTGTTTTTACCTCGAACCCATGCTGGTTTGTGTGGTCAATCATCTTGGAAGTTGAATTGACAAAGGAACAAGGATTGATCCTTGTGAATTAGACTTACTCCGACTTAAGAATGTTGGTAGAGTACTTAAGTTTTGGGTTGAGGAGTGATTCCTCATACCATTATCTATGTATTAAATTGAACTTTATTGGCTCGTATTACCTTTGATTGAATCATGTTATGTTTGTGAATCAAAACATACAAACAAAGGCAATAGTCTTTGAACTCTTCTTTGAATTCATATAATCTTAGTCTCAAGAGAGTGAGATAACGTATGCATGTAACTATATATTGAACGAATGTACTTGAGAAATATACCATGTCAAGATCACCACCGTATGAGAATTGATTAAACGAGAAATAGCCAGAGGGATTGCACTCATTGGTGAATGATTCACCATGATAACGAGTAATAGCACTTCCTCATGTAACCGTGTCCAACCAATACCTTCAATGATGGAATGTATAAGCATTTGGAGAATGGATTACCCGTGCAATCGATTATGGCATTGAATGTGAGGGTTTAAGACAATGGTGATTGGTTGTTATGGTTTCGGTTAAATTAGCCAAAAATCCATTGCCTCAAGTTTAGAGGAATATAAAATTCCTTTCACTACACCATTCATGGTATTTAGTGTCACATGTGAAATAGCATCACTTACCCTATTTTGAAGCATATGTTAGGTTACATTGATGATTACCAACTTCACCATAAGTGTTGTCTCACAAAATTAGCGTTCGAGTGCGCAAACTGATATCTTGGCATGAGTAAGTTCAATAATGTTATAAGGTGGATGTCTAACATGTTCCACAATGGGCTACAAGTTGACTAGAGTGTACACAAAGAGTGTCTATTTTGAAGCGTATGCTAGGTTACATTGATGATTACCAACTTCACCGTAAGTGTTGTCTCACGACACTTGGCGTTTGAGTGTGCTCACTGATATCTTGGCATGAGTAAGTTCAATAGTGTTATGAGGTGGATGTCTAATATGTTCCACGATGGTCTACAAGTTGACTAGAGTGTACACAAAGCACACTTGCCTTTAGTATGCTCAAGAGTATTTTCCTCTTGCATGCTAAGATGTGAACGCATGACCCTTGCCATTAGTAAGCTCATGGATATCTTCCTCTTGCATATTAAATTATAAACACATGACACTTGCCATTAGTAAGCTTAGACATATCTTCCCCTTGCATACTAAAACGCAAGACTATCATCTAACACATCCCATTGTGCTACTCTAAATGTCATAACGAAGATATTTTCAGTTAAAGAAGTTACTTATGTTGACAAATGGAATCATATCGGCTATTAGCAGGCATGACAATTTGAGACCTCTAGGCACCTAGTTTAGGCCCCTCTCAAATAGTGTACGTGACATTAAATACCATAAATGGTATAGTTTTGTATAATGATGTTCATGTGAATTTGTGCTAGAGTAAACTAATTTGATTGACTAATATGAGTGGATGGGAAGGACAATAGCATTCAATTTGGATCAAAGATTTTAAGCTCACTCACCTATGAGAATGATGAAGACCAAGTCATTCAATAGTTAGGTTAATGGAAGAAAAGGGGAGTTAAATGAGGACCGTAGTCTTTAAGCAACTAGAAAACAATGCTCCATCTAGAGATTATTATAACGTGAGGAAGAAGTGTCATTGTAGTATATAACGGGTCCTTTGAAGTGCATAAATAGAAGACCTCGAGGGCAATAAAATCCTATAATTTGAAGAAACTATAGATCTTTCGAAGTATACATACCTAAATTGTTTTATGTGAGATTTGGCATGACTAGGGCCGAAAGGAAAACCATGGAAGACTATTTATTGAAATTTGGATGTGGCAGCTTGAGAAGACCATGGTTTGAAGGGGAAGCAAAGTTTTGGATTCTAAAAAGGGCAAAGTGTTTAAGGGTTGATGCACGAACCTTTGAGTTATATAGATTTATTTGTGTTTGTTTATTGGTACCCTTGGGCTCAACAAATTCTTTTATTTCATACAAGGAAGTAAGTGTTGAAGTCAATACTTTATACATTCGGAAATGAATTGAACACTCAAAGGGTTTGCATTATTGAATAAAGAGGAATAGTTAATAGATTGTGCTTAAATTTATGAGGGATATATTAGATAATCTAATTAAAATTTTCTAACCTTGGTGGTGTATGGGATTGTAGAGATGATTGGCAATGGATGTAAATGTGATGGCTACAACTCAACAAAAGACTATAGTTTGATATTAAATTCACAATAAAAGGATTAATGAAGGACCCTTGTTAACCCCAAGTGGGAATTGTACATACATTTCAAGTTACATTAAAATTTATTAATTAACATGAGACATTGGACTAAGTGATAATGACATTCTACTTGTGGATGAACGTACTTGGAGAGAACACAACACAAAAGAATACAACATTGGACACTCAAATGCCACAATGTAATTCATAAGTGTTTTGGCAAAACTCTAAAACTATAGTTTTATAACATTGGAGTAATGTTCTATGGACCTACACATTTTGCTCACACAAGGAGGATGTAATGATGTCTAATAATAGAATGACATGTGGGAACTAGCGTTGGTACAATACATATAACAACTCATGCTTGGAACTTCCTAAACACAACAATTCTAACTAATATTGCCTTTAGTTTTGTGCTTAACCCTAATCACACACCCCCCCCCATCCTATTTCCCTTGCAGTTTAACATAAATTTGAAATAACTATTGGCGGGAGTTTGATTGTAGCATGTTTGCGAAATATTCTCTCTCTCTCTCTCTCTCTCTCTCTCTCTCTCTCTCTCTCTCTCCCTCCCCCCCCCCGGCGCTACATGATACATTGGCCTTGTCACTTATGTATCATACAACATGGCCATTGTCCATCCATCATGGACCCCCATTCCATAGTGCATTGCCTTGCAAAATATTGGTACAACGTTGTGGTTTGATACACTAGCCTTAACCCGCCTCAAGTGAATTGGGCCCCAATAACCCATGTTGACCGGCTAAGTCAGTCACTCCTAGCATATGCAATGTCCAATGCATGACATGCCTACTGATAGCTTAAGCGTTAAAGACAAACATGGTAAACTATGCATGGGCATGGCATGTTCTCAAGATGCAAAGGACATGCTTGGTAGGCTTAATAATGTTATGAACCTTTGCTTTAAAGCATTAATGTCAAAATGTACATTGAAATTTATATATTAGCCAAATTCTTTCATAGAGGTAAATAAATATTCAATAACTCATGGTCAAGTCATCAAAGTGATGGGGAATCTTTTAAAATGGTGGCCTAATATGAATCAAGACACACACTTGTAATTCCAAACATAATTGATGGATATGCATATATTTTAAGCCATGTATGCAAGATCACCTTGAGATGCATTTGAAAACCATGGTCCAATTGACAATGGATGTGAAGAGTCATGCATATTGAACTCATGGCATTAGATTGCAAGATATGGCCTTCTCGTCTAAGCAAAACAAATAATATTGTTACAATCACATGCATTTAGAATGTTGTTTTTGGACATGTCTCAAGAAACCTTCGATGGAGATCAATGCTTCACAAGAGGGAATGCATTTAATTTGTTGCTTCATCACACCATTCAATGTTTGTTTTGGACCTTCAAGCTCCTTTGCCATTATTCTTCATAGTACTTCCATTACAATGAAGGGATTCATTTAGGAAGTCCATGCTCAATTTCGACTTGAAGTTCATTTTAATTCAAGGTATGGCCTTCATGTAACTTCGTATATGGCTTTGTTTCCAATATTTTTGAGGGTGGAACTATATCCAAGACAAGTTGTCGGAAGTTGCATTGCCGTTGAATAATAAATAGATGTTTATTGGTACGTTTAATTACGTTAATGCTTGCTAACATCCATGGTTGTTCTTTGCATTGGTCAAGTAAACTCATCCAGTTGGAAAGGTCAAACAACTTAAATTTAAATTCAACCTTTAAAATCACAACATTATTGGAACATGCACCACAAGTGTCATGGGCATGGTTTAAAACTAAGAATTATGCAAGCATTATTCCTTTGTTTGTCCTCCCCTGCCAACATTCAATGTTGAAGTTAGGAGAGTCAATGAGAATTAGGACCATAGTTATTTGTCATTGTATTGAGTGAGTAAAAACATGTAATCATAGTATGCTAACGCCACGGTGTTTTAATATTGAGCGAGGTTGTCAAGCTAGGTTTATTGGCCAAAATTAGGTGGTCATATTCAATATGTGATGGTAGCTAACATGAATCACTTGTCATCACGAAACCCATACCTAAAGCCTCATAGCATGAGGATCACCAGTGGTCACCAATGTGACATGGTGGGGCCTATGTTGTTTTGTATTTGAATACTCTCAATACTTGTTTGCTAAGAAAAAGTTTTTTATGCTCTAAGTAATGTTTGACAGCAAGAAATACCTCAAATATCTTAATTTACTAGAACCCACTTGAAATGAATCAACCACAAATATGAAACGAGATGTATTTTTGCTAACTTAGAGTGCTTACATATACAATTGATACATTTACATGGCTAGTGGAAAAGCTCGTGACTTTATGAAGTCAATGTACATGTCCATTACTTAACATTGACGTTGTAATAGTATCGGGACATGCCCACTTCTATATCAATTGACTTTACGACCAAATAAGGATTGACTTGGATCAATTCAATACTTTGTAATAATGAAAGGAAAGGGAAAAAAAAACAAAAGTTCTAAAACCGACACAAGGGTTAATTGAAAGTAAATATTATATCATGAATGTACTTCAATGACACAACCTCTTTTGGACCAATTTGTGAGGTTCGCATCCAAAGGAGGGTGATTTAGAAAAATTTAAAGGCTTTGGGCCTTTATGAACACGTCCACACCCAAGGAGCCAAAATAGTATTTTGGACCAAGATGCTCCCGTTCGCTCCATGGAAAACTTTATTTCTCATGCATCTTTTTCAACAAACTTTTGGTTGCACGTTGAAGATCCCACTCACTCCCTATCTTGACCTTTCCAAGTCACTACATGTGTAAAGGCCCGTTCCCACCTCTACTTAGATCCAACATTTTATTTGGGAGTGAATCGGTCATAGTTTCAAGTTGTTGTTCACACCAACACACCTAATGGTTGATTCATATCGAGTCCCAAGTTTCAAGCCAAGTCCCACTCATGCTAGCAAGTCTCAACACGGAGGCAAAGTCCCAACTTCTGAGCCTTAGGACACCATTAAAATATGGTTTTATGTTCATTAAAGTCGGATATTGATTATTTTATGTTAAATATGACACGACTTGTGTTGAGAGTTGGATCTAGCTTTTTGCTCCACCCAGCTCTCAACACAAGTCCCAAACTTCACCTCCAAAAAGTGTTCCCATATAGGCATCCATGCCATACATGAGATTCAGGGCTTGAGACCTATGTGAACTGATAAGTGCTAACCTCAATGCTCTCAATGCTTGAGATTGCATGGGGTGACCTCAAGTGTCTTGCGGGTGAGGTGGCAAGGTTGAAGATTGAAATGTAGCAATAGTAGAACATGATGTTGAATACAATACACCGATTCTTTTGTAGGGTCACTAGGATAACACCGTTTGGAGCACGTGATTGGTTGGCCACCCTCAAGTCAAAGTTTTACCGAATGTTGCCCCTTATGCTTCATTAACTAATAGTGGTGTTGCTACCTATGGGAGAAGGTACACTAAGGGTCGCTTTAGACGACAGTGAAGAAGTGCACATGCCAAAAATTTAAGGAAATGTAGCAATATGATTGGTTACAAAATGGGTTCCTCATCGGCTGGGGTTTACACCAAGATTGAGGCATTTATAACCGATGAAATAAGAGAGATTGCATTTGTTTAGGAGGAGTAAAAGTCGGAAATCAATTTTTTTGCGAAGATAAACACATTCTAAGGAGAATGCAACTTTTTACTTTTTCTTTCACGAATATGGAAACTGCTACACATTTTGAAATGGTGAAGTTTAGAGGAACACATAGTCAATCTATAGGTTAACCCATGACTGCTCATATGAGTGCTACTTCTTGGCTACAACAATTGTCAAAACTCTTATGAGGGTAATCAATCACAAGCCACCGCCACATGTACCCTAACTTTGTTTGCCTAAAGAATATAGATCTCATCCATGTCGGCATTACATGTTCCGATGAGTTGTTAAATGGACCCGGTTGACTATGGATGCCTCGATTTACAACCAAGACTTCACCAGTGAAGAACTTTCAAGCATAGTTGTAAAAATGACATGGTTGCCAACATGGACACACTTTTTTCTAGGGCAGTTCTTTAGAGCTCAAGTTTCTTGGGCAACCTCAAACCCTTAGACGAGAAACTTGACCTCCTAAGAAGTCCAACTCAAAGCATTTCTTTGTTCTTGTTTTTTTCCATCTTGTCCACCATACCAATTGTTGCCTCAAATAACGTTGTCTTGAGCTACATTCTTGACCGACCGGTGCATTTCTTCACCAGAGTCTAAACCAACAAAGTGTGGATTTTGATATACTTTACTATAAACCAAAGGTGATATGTGTGTCTGTATAGACACAACCAACATGTGTAAAGATGAACTAGAGCATGCAAGAGGAGCAACGAGCTTGCCAAAGGAGGAAAATGTGAAGGTCTCGGGAGAGAGTGAGAGAGAGAGAGAGAGAGAGAGATCCTTTCTATTGGGGAGACCATGGGAATGCAACTAGCCACAAGAATGCCCATGAGACCACGAGATGATGTTAAACATCGGGAATGCTTGTGAGACCATGGGAACGCAACTAGACATCATGAAGGCCCGTGAGACCATGACAACGCAACACAAGGCTCATGATCTCAAGAGGCATGTAAATAAGGATTGAGAATAGGTGGATAGGAATAACATTTTGAGTAATTTTGATTCGGGAGTTTAGAATTAAGCTTTTAGATTTAGGCTCTAGTTAAATACAATGTTATTTGTAGCCACAATAAATATTTCTAAAAATATGGAAAATACCTAGATGTCAACACTATATAAGAAGGCCAAGCTAAGGGCCCTACAACACTTCATTTGGCCCCAAAATTTTTACATGAGTGTCAATTGCTACCTTGAGAATGCTACCTTATTACCTTGGAAATATTACCTTGTTACCTTGGAAATTGGCATCCGCATTGCATTAACATTTAATTGGCATTTGTGATATACTAACTTAGAATTGGCACTCATGGTGCACCAACTTTATTTAGCACCCGGGGTGTATAAAGTTGGTAGTGACAAAGGATTTGAATGCACATGCTCATCATTAAGAATCAAGGAGGAAGAGGTCACATTCAAATTCACCAAATACTCGAGGTCGTTGAATTAGAAAATTTACACGAGAATTCGGCTCAAGTTGTGGTCAAACAAAAAATATAAAATAATTAGGAAGTTAAAAAAAAAAAGGAATACTTCATAAAATTGAAGGTAAAAGGACTAAGACAATACACCTACTACAAAACATGTCTCGAGGAGATTTTGACGTCTTAGGCCTCGTCAACAAAACATACTTGGAGAATGACATAGCAAATCTTATCGGAGTAAGCGGAAGCCATCATTGGAAAAGAGAATTTGAGGGTTGGAGGTGATTCGTGCAAGGTTGTCAAGTATGCCAAATCAATCATCACCTCATCCACAAGTTCTACACTAAGATTTCACATCATGAAAGTTCTCAATCAATCAAATTTAGTCAAGTGTTAGTAAATAAAAATATAGACCCACAATTATACTTGGTAACTTGTGAAGAAAATTTAAAGGAACTTTTGGATAAATTAATTGGAAAGGAAATAGGAGGATCTTTTCCATACAAGTTGCAAAGAGAGGAGAAATCACTTAACCTTAATATTACACTTGGAAATAATATTGGAAGGCATAATCCTAGTTCTATCCTAAAGACACCTAACCTTGACATTAGGGTCTTAAAAGAACATGAGTTTGCAAAATCTTGAGCACCGAATCCTAGGGCATATTTCAAAGTCTCGTAGATTAATTTAACTAAGAGAGAAACTTACATCTTGCAATTCATTCAAGATATCAAGGAGGTTCCAAAAACTAATTTGATTAACCAGGGATGAATAATTAGTGTAGAATATTGAGTGTTCTTATTAGAGGATAGTTGAACAATTGAAATTATACCTAGAAGATGATACTTTTCCTCACCCTTAGAACCAAAGGGAAATTAGGTTATGATACTAGCATACTAATTTCCACCTTCACATCACTTAGGCCCTTAGGATTGTTTCAAGGTTTAATTCATATAAGAATGATGTTCATATAATTGGTCAATAATAAGTTACACCGTTTAAGGATGAGAGTTGAAGGTGACCACAACAATCCACAATAAGCTGATAGGAAGTTGTTGCAATTGAACAATGATTCATACAATGGATCATGTATTTTAAATGCATAAATAATCTTAGCAGATGTAGGGTCCATTAGGAGAGGTTAAGGAAACAAAATTGTACCTCCACCCTCAATCATTTTCATGGATTTCCTTGGTATTATTGTGTTTGATTGCCTACCTCTAGCTTTACTAGAAAGCCCACAAAGTTTGCAAAGACCCTTTTCATCTTCAACCTTCACCACATCAATTGTCATACTCTTGGCAACACCCAACAATACAACATCATGGATTGACTTAAAATTAAGACCACTCTCCGAAAGACTCTTATGAGCAACACTCTTGCGTAATGCAATGACTTCATTCTCCCCTTTCTTTTCATTGACCACTTTTTCAATCCTTATGTGATCCAAATTTTTTGAGGCAATTGCATGTTCAACCCAATTGACCTTTTTGCCACTATATTCCGTTGTGAGCCCTCTAGCAAAATTTAGTGTTAACTATTTGTTGGTGACATCACTGGCATAATCCTTTTGTAAGATGACTTCACAAAAGTGCAAACTCAATTCATGAAGGTTCCAAGCTAGTTCACGAATCTTCCAACCAAAGTTACCTAAGTATTCTAACAATTTCATGAGCCTATTAAATTAGTTTATGGTTCTTCTATACCGACTTGACATGTGGCACATCTCAAGTTCATGATAGTGGATTTTTACCTCTAGCAACTTCAAGAATCTTCCATACCAATCCCATAACTATTTTTGCACTCTATGGTTTCCTTATTCTCAACTTCTCAACTTCTCACCTCCTAGTTTTGCATTCTTTGCCTTTTTGTTGTTCATTTGGCCCTTTTTGTTGTGTGTTTACTTGGAAGCCTCTAGCCTTGATGGCAATTTTCTTCGGTCTTTGATTATAGTGCCTTGAAGCTAGAAGCAAGCAATATCGTTTCTCATTTGGTCTTTAATTATTGTACATCAAAGCAAGCAACACAAACCCATTGTAGTTAAAGTGCTCAATCTCGTGGACTTGAGAGTGTAGTGTGGTTGTGGATTTGATTGTGGGAAGAGTGTCGGTCATGTGAGTAGAGCATAGAATGTGTTTGGAGTGTGATGTCTTAGTTTTGCGGTTGAATAAGAGAGGTCAATCAAAATTTTGGGAGAGCTAGTGGTGGGGAGCGATTAGGAGAATCTTATACATGATGTATTGTTCTTTGTGAAATAAAGTTATATAAGTCATGAAACTGATTATGTGAAGTTGTGAGTATAAGTACCAAACCGTGAAATTGTTCACAACATGTAGTGAAGTTGGTTGAAAGTTCAAGTTGAATTGGTTGTGTATACAATGAATTTGGTTCATGATTCCAATGAAATTGGTAGAACCTATTGCTAAGTTGGTTTGTAGAATCATGAAATTAAGTTTACATTAATGTGAATTCATCTTACTAAAGGAGTAATAAACTCTACACCTCCAAGCCTTAATTTGTGCAGCTGCTATTAGATCAACATACTACTCATATTTCCAACCATATTTTGTTTGTTTTGGCCCACAATAGGAGTCAATGATGCTCAAAGGGGCACCGGGCTTCTAACAACTAGAGAAACCAAACTTCAACCTTGGATCCCAAGTTTTTCAAACTCTAACCCTAAGGATGGGTTTACAATAGGGACCAAAACCAAAGAAACTCCGAAATCAAGTGACCTCATTAGTCAAGAACAAGAATTTGAACCCAAGAAGTTCATAATAGTGTCCGAGTCTCAAGTGTGAAAAATTGAAGCGGTACTAATGTGACATTACTTTGTCACCAAATCTTGCTTGTCCCAACGCATGAAAATACTCCTAGTTTTGAGAAACTGATCTTCAACCTTGGGTCTAATCTTGAGTCCATAAATAATGTCCCTTAGAGTACATATATGGAAAATGGTGAAAATAAGTTGATTCGGCTAGAAAAAATGGCTTGAAAGTTGTGCAATATTTTTCAGAGACGGAGTAGAGAAAATGATGAATGCAAGTTGTTTCATAATTTTATTTTGTGAAAATGATTAGTTACATTTTGTCAAAGGGGCAAGTAAGTCAAACTCCCCTACTTGTATAATAAAGTCTTCCTAATTTGTGCATCAAATATCCTACTTTGCACACACGTGCACACAAAATGGCTAACTCAATGGCACCCAAAAGTGATCTTAGGTGGTGTGAAACAACACTTATGTGGCCAATCACTGCATCCCACCTGTCACTGCATCCTTTTCAAACCACCACTTTTAGAGTTAGTCATTTTGGGTCCACACAATAATCATTTCACCCCTAGTCTAGTGCACCATTACACCATTTATGGTATTTAGTGTCACATGCCAAATAACGTCGCTTACCATATTTTGAAGCGTACGATAGGTTACATTGATGAGTACCAACTTCACCATAAGTGTCGTCTCATGCCACTTGGCGTTCAAGTGCGCTTACTAATACCTTGGCACTAGTCTATTCAATAGTTGTTATGAGGTGGATGTCTATGTTCCACAATGATCTACAAGTTGACTAAAGTGCACACAAATGGCACTTGCCATTAATAAGTTCAACAATATCTTCCCCTTGCATATTGAAACGCAAGACTCTCATCTAACGTATCCTAACGTGATACTCTAAATGTCATACTGAAAACATTTTTTCACTTGAAAAAGTTACTCATGATGACGAATAGAATCATATCAGCAATTAGTGGGCATGACACTTTGAGACCTGTAGGCATCTAGTTTAGGCCCATTTACAAATAATGTTTGTGACATTAAATACCATAAACGGTGTGTGGAGTGGTCATTCACCATGTTTGGTTTTTCTACCTTAATGAGGTGTTTTGGACCCATGTTTATTCAACCTAGACCCTTAACTTATGTAAACCCACCCCAAGTGAAGTAAGTTAAATCCAAGCACCCTGAACGTCCAAGTGGAGGAGAGACAAGAGCAGCACAGTGAAATGTGCCACGTGGCCGTCCAAGGTGTCAACATTCATTCAGAAGAAACATATTCATCCGTTTGTTCGAAAGTTCATCCATCTGTTGATCTGGAGAGCCTTCAAACTACTCCCTGGCTTGGTTGTGACTTTAACTCGGGGGAGGCCACCCACGTTCAAAAGCGCCGGTTTAGGAATGGAGTTCAGTGAGCCAAGGTAAAAGAATTTTGACCTTTAACACGTGCCTAACGTTCATGAGCTCGGTTTCAAGGTTGATTTAAAAAAATTAAAATAAAATCGTGATTTCTTTATGGTTTTGTTTTGTTTTGTTTTTGTTTGTGTGGTGAGAACTGTATGTTTTCAGCTTCGATTGGAAACGGAGGAATTAAGCCTTACAAAATCGCCTTCTTGGATTGAAGATGAAAATGGACGATTCTATTCAATAAAAGAGGGACCAACGTTGAAACCGATCTCCTCAAGATTTAGGTACATGTCAAGGTCGGAATCCTTGTATCTTGGCTTACCGATCTCTGTTTTGAAACTAACATTTCCAAACATGTGTGGCTTCCACATGCGTGTTGCCAACATGTCAAGTCGAAATCTCCACATAGGAAGAGTAATGAAAGGGTGGGTTTAGGAATCGAACGCCCCCTTAGACAAGCCTGCTTTTTCGACTCGAGATTGGCCAAAGCTTAAAAGCATGTTTCTCAAACTAAGAGGAGTATATTCTCTTAAACGAGGACCTATAATTTTTTTAAGGAAAAATTCAACCTCATCGCGTTTACTGTGATCTTGATTGGGGCCATCCAATCATGTAGTACGAAGCCCTAACAATTTTATTATTATTATATCTTCGACCTAGACCCTAGTGTAAACTCCTTGAGTCCAAAAAGTTTGCTCCCAACAAATAGGATCACTTGATTTCGGAGTTCCTTTGGTCCTGGACCCTAAAGTCTCAAGTGAATCAAGTTAAGAAATGGGAACAGTACATTGAGTAAGGTGCCACATGCCCAGGTGTATGGTGGCAACATTCGTTCAGTGGACAGAAGACATCCATCCATCCATCCTTCCTTCCATTGATCTCGAGCTTTCTTCACGCTCCGAGAGCACTGCCTGGCTGGGGGGCCACGCTGCTGCCGCCAAGCAGGAGAGTCGGAATCTCCACAAAGCAGCAAGACCGCTGCGAAAGCACGACTAGAAGCTTGCGAGAAACTTCGATCAAAGTGGAGAGTAAGCTTATGAATTTGTGGGCGGTGGAGATCCGCGCCCAGATATACAGCGGGAGAAAGTTACACGAATCCGTTTCCGTTACGGTTCTAGACCTCGGGAGGAACTTGTAAATATGCGACAGCCAGGATTCTCGGCTAACAGCAACGTCGATCTTCTCGCGAGCTTGCAAGGAGTGGAGCGAAGGGGAGCGGGGGAGCGAGAGAGCGAGAGAGTATGTGTGTTTCTGAGAGCGTTTAATGAGAGAGCGTGGCGTTCGTTGTGTTTTTAGAGGCCGGGGGAAATGCGATAGACGTGGATTGTCAGTCGGGAACGGGAAGTTGTGTTCTTTGTGTTCAACTTGGACGGAGTGAAGTGAAGTGACGCCGGAGTATTCACGAGCAGGGGATGAGTGTGAGGCTTTGAAGTGCGGCGAAGGCTGTGCGTCCGTTGCAATTTTTAGAGGCTGGCAGAAATATGATAACGTGGATCTCGATTGGCAACGGAGTTTGTGTGTTTTTGTTCATCTTGCAAGGAGCGAAGCGGGAGCAATAGGGAGCAGGAGAGTAGTGTGAGGCTTTGATGTGCGTGCGTTGTGTTGTTTTTCAAATCTTTGAAGAGGCTGGGCAGAACACGGCGACGGGAATTTTATTATCTTGGGAAAGAGTTTGTGTTTTAGTGTGTTCAACTTTGAAGGAGTGAGGCGGGAGCGAGCATCACGAGGAGGAACGCGCGGTAATTTGAACTTGCGTCCGTTGTGGTTTTATAGGCTGGGAGGAATACGACGAAGTCCATCTTGTTTTTTTCTGTGAACTTTGGAGAAGAGGAGTGGAGTGGAGAGCAATCACGAGCAGGAGATAATTGTGATACTTCCAAGTACGCCGAAGACTGTGCGGGAATGACCTCGGAGTTGTGGAGAAGTGAAAGTTCTGAATGGAAGGAAGAAATAAAGTGGTAGCGAAACGGGGAGAGTTGCAGAAGAGCTAGTCCTTGTGAATGATTAGCGAGTCTAGTGATTGAAGAAGCTGGATTGGTGCTGGTATCCTATAAATTCTGGAAGGGAGCTGTGAGAAGAAAGCGGAATGACAGTGAAGAGGTGAGTAAATTCTCAATTAGATATGTGGTTCTAATGAGGTGCACGAATGCGCGTTGTCTAGAGTTGCAAGGTTGTGGAGTTCCGTTGAAAGTCGCAAGTGATCGGGTGGCCATAGCCAAGTAGCAGAAAATTGAAACATGTTGTCGTCGATGTGAGCACGTGCAAAAACCCAAGTAAACTTCCCGCTGTAATTTCCTGTAAACTCTTGTACGTACTCTTAATTTTCATTGCTGAAACTTTTCCTCCTCGGTACCCTTGATACTCTCACCTTCGGAAACAGCACGAGGTGAGAATATTACCAGTGCTACCGCAAATTCATAAAAGATTAAGTAGCCTTCCAGCCAAAAATTGAGATCTAATCCATGGCCACGGACGGATCACGAGAATGCTGCTGAATTTTCTCAGGGCAGCTGGAATTGGTATCGATCCTGCCGTTGAACCTCGCTTTTATTCATGTGGAAAAAAGCGTTACTTAGAACTTGTACAATCGTGCGTGCTAAGGATTGTTTCTGTACTTTTGATTAAGATGATAATAATCATCATTCTTTACGATGAGCTAGGGCCAGAAATCAAGCGCTTCTTCGAAATTGAGTGTAGGGAAAAAATTGCCATTCAGGACCTCTTTAAACATCCATCTCGGAGTGGTCTATCCTCAGACATCTGAGTCTTGCGCATGATGAAGTTTTATGGAAAGACTTAAGTTAGCTCCGTGTGTGGAAATTCGTAAGATGTTCGTTCAGGTTCCAGCAAGTACCCTAAGTATGCCTCTCGCTTTTAAAATGTGTTTATAGAGATTCATGAGTCTTCTATAAAGGCTGTCCACTGTAAGATAGAATCGAAGGTGAATGATAAATAATCGAGTGCCTCACCAGATAGCTAGGTATTGACTTTCTTTAGTCACGAGAGAGAATATTTTTAGCAGATTTTGAATTCTTCTGGTCGTGTTTGAACTGTGTACAAAGGAGCCACTTCCTCCTGGTCTGTGATGGTAAACTCAACTTATTTTCCACTTATTTTCTTTCCGCTCTCTTCGAAACTTCTCAATCTGGACTACGTATTTGCTTCTAAGTGTCCCTGGAGTTTCGTATTTTGACCTGTTCCTTGGTTGCAATTTGTCATCAGTTCTCTGCAGTCTCAGCATTTTTTTTGACACCATTGCAGGTACAAGCAACTGACAGAAATCTGAAGGAAAGGACAAAAACCAGTTTAAATGGATACAGAAAGGATAGTACACAGCAATTTGTGTACGCTGTTGCTTTTGTCCGTCCTGCTCTGTGTCAACGGCATTCGATCTCCAAAAGTCCCACTGAGTAAGGTTTACGACTTGAGTCCGGGGACGAGTCCTCACTTTCCACAAGGCCAAGCTGAACGTCTCATAAAATCATTGGGTCTCTTACCTGGAGCAGCAGAAGAAGGTTCAGGACCAGCAAATGGACCGGGTCTATTTGAGAGAAGGATATATCTTAACATAGAAGGAGATTCGGGGGCTACAGTTGGAACAGACGAGCTTGGTCAGCATGCAGGTTATTTCAAGCTCAAACGCACCCATGATGCTAAGTAAGTATTTACTGCTGGTTTCTATGTTGTCACTATTATAATTGCTGCCATGTTTAGCAGGTCTTTCATTTTTGAGCTCTGGCCAGATGGAGAAGACATCAACGTTCCATGTTTGGGATCATATGATGAAGCTCGCCCTTATGATCATGTGCTAGTATTACTCTTGGCATGTAAGTCGGATTTCTAGACTCGCGTTAATTGGTCTTCCATCTGCTGAGTGCAGCATGTTCTATTTTTTCTTCGAGTCTCGAAGCAACAAAGAAACAGATCCGTTGCTTCTTTGGATGACTGGAGGCCCAGGGTGTGCCAGTGAATTGGCACTTTTTTACGAGAATGGTCCATTTCAAATCATTGACAACATAGATAACCTCACCCTTGCTTGGAACGACTATGGATGGGACAAGGTAGAGCTCCTGACTGTATATCCAGTTCTGATGACCGTCTCTACATTTATATGCATAGTTTCCCAGGACAAGTAAACACATAAGAGAAAAGTCTCTACATTCAGAGGAAGCTAAAGCGAAGTGAATAATGAGTTTAGAGTTGATGTTTAGCGAGGTTATCATTTGACAATAGTTTGATCAGATGTGTCTGTATATGAGTGATCTGTCGTCTTAAATCCAAAAGATACAGTTCAGAGTTTTGAATACAATTACGATCTTCATTGTGCATAAGTAATCTGGAATTGTAATGTTGACTCAATTGGTTACTTCAAGGGTATCAACCTGTCGAAAGCGTGTAGGATTTGTGATGGTCTGATATTTTGGAATTGCTGTATTGGGTTGGTAGGAGGCGAGTATTATATTTGTGGATCAGCCCGTAGGGACGGGCTACAGTTACAGCACAGATTCTCGAGACATACGTCATGATGAGGAGGGAGTTGGCGAAGACATGTACGACTTCTTCCAGGTTAGGGCTTCCTACACGCCAACACTTAGATACATGAGGTTCACTTCTCAATCCAAGTTTAGAGCTCCACATCAACACTTTGTAATCTGCTGGGCGTTCTCAGTAGAATTTTCCATGTCGTTCTCCGGCCAGACCTGGAGTAATTTACTTCGTAGATAAAGAGTGCAAACGAACAACTGACAATTTATGAAGTGGAGGTTAAGATCTAGTCAGTACCAGAGTTTACAGGAGAATGGACGAAAATTCTGTTCATGGAACTTGGTTTCAAAATAAGGCCCTGAAAATGTTTATTTTTGGGTTGCACAGGCTTTCTTTGCAGCACATCCTGAGTATGCAAAGAACGACTTCTTTGTGACTGGAGAGTCCTACGGCGGCCACTATGTTCCTGCTGTTACTGCTCGATTGCATGAAGCCAATAAAAAGAGAGAGGGACTACCAATCAATTTGAAGGTCAGTAATTTATGTACCGACGTGCAGCCTAACTGATACTTTTGATCTCCTAAACCTGATTATTAGCTGACGGTGGCTGTGAAGGGTGGGGTACCTTGTAGATGGGCATTTCTGTCAAAATGACAATATAACAAGACACACATTGATGCAGAGCTTCATTTTATTTTATTTTTTGTTCTATCTATATTCTTGGTTAGCGTTTCCAGTGATTTTATTGCTTTGTGCTTCTAGTTGCACCTGTCACTAAATAAGATTTTGAATAATTTCCACTTGTTCTAATCCTTGTACATATTTTTCGATTGCCTTGAGCAGGGATTTGCAATTGGAAACGGTCTTACTCAACCAAACATCCAGTACGAAGCATATGCTGATTATGCTGTTGACACAGGTCTAATAGATCACCGTGATCACAAGAGGCTCAGCAGATTGTTTCCAGCTTGTGCTGCATCCATCAAAATGTGTGGTAAGTGAATCTCATCACCTCTAGTGTGTTGAAGCGTGCAATATGCAGTTGTTCATCCAGTGTACAAATTGTGTTCATACGTAGTGGTCTCGACATGGATGGAGTAGGAACAAGGACCTTGTCTAGGTCTCCATGCTCATTCCTCACAGTTAGTAAATATTCCCATGTTCTCCCAGTTTGTGTTCGTATGTATGGATAGAGACTTGTAACAAAGGTCAGTGTCTTCATCAAGCCATTCACAGATGTAGCAACTTCTGTTACCATCAAATTTGTGGCTCATTTTATACGGTAAACTTGTGATTGCACTGCAGGAACCAAGGGAACAGTTACTTGTGTCGCCGCATACCTCGTTTGTCAAAGCATCTTCAACTCCATCCTTTCCATTGCCGGCAACATCAATGTGAGTACCTCTGAGCTAATTTGGGAATTTTAATTCCTCTACACATTGTGAGTTGTAAAATACAAGAGTTGAAATGCTAGGGCTTTGTGCTGGTGTGTTTCGTGGTGTGTAGAGTCATATGTATACATCAGTCGTTTTCACTACCAGAAGTTTTCCACCTAGGGGTATTGAACGGCCTGGAAACCCGCATTGGGTATTCTGTACGCAATCTGAGAGGTGTGATTGGATGTTGTTCTGCACAGTATTATGATGTACGAAAGGAGTGCAATGGGGACCTGTGTTATGACTTCTCCAACTTGGAGATGTACTTAAGCTATCCTGAAGTTCGAGAGGCTTTGGGAGTAGGTGACCGCAAGTTTCTATCTTGTAGTCCACTGGTTTATGAAGCAATGATCATGGACTGGATGAAGAATCCCGAGATGGGCATCCCTGCACTTTTGGAGGATGGTATTCAGATGCTTGTATATGCTGGAGAGTACGATCTTATGTGCAACTGGCTTGGTAAGTTTGAACGATCTCTTATGCTGGAGAAATCAGTTATTGAAGGATATTCTGATGTCTTTGTCATGTGAACCCTGTAGAGCTCTCTGCATAGAATACTCAACATTTTGGTTTTCAATGTGGATGCAACATTCATGAGTAGGTTTTGTATTGTGACTGAAGCTGTTGTACTGATTTTAGAACACACTTAGAATACCATAACCTTCTGTTTCGAACAAGTCCCATTTATTTGCCTTGTCAAGTTTCTTGCCGAATCTGGTGGACATATCACTGTAAACAGTGAGAGACGTGGTTGAAGTCGTCTCTGAGAAGAATAGGCTTGCTCTCCATGCAGGTAACTCGAGATGGGTGACGGCCATGGACTGGTCAGGCCAGATAGAGTATGCTAAGGCACCTTGGAGAGTATTTGAAGTGGATGGCAAAGAAGCTGGCTTGGTGACAGGATACCAGAATGTCAACTTTGTAAAGGTATGCTACGATTTCAGTGGGAAAACTCTCTTTGAGAGGTTCTCGAAGAATGGATAGTGGCGACGAGTGCTTCAAAATCTGAAATTCTTCACATTCTCCTAAATAACCTTGATGACTTTCTCTCATTTCCATTTCCACCTCTTTGGATGCATCTCTTACCTTGAATAAATACGCGTAGCTGCCCAGCTTACAAATAGTGAAAATAAGCTCACGATTCAAATACGTAAGTTGAGGCCCATCAAACACGAATGGCTGTGATGGATGTCTCCATGACAGTTCACAGTTATCACTTCCTTGACAGTTCTATTTCATCTGTGCAGGTCAAGGATGCAGGGCACATGGTTCCAATGGACCAGCCAAGGAATGCTTTAGAAATGATCCGGCGGTGGACAAGAGGCATCTCATTAGGAACTCAGATTTCAAAAACAATACCCGAGTTAAAAACTCTCCAACCCAGCAGTGTGTTCTCAAGCAGCTGATTAATGCTGCAGCTTCTTGTGCATTACTCTGCCCCTCAATCCCAAGGCCCTCTATGCGGGCCCTGTAGAGAACCTCACTCAAAAACCAAAGCCCATACCATACTACATTTGCGCCTGTTACCCAAATTATGCTTGACGCAAAGTGGACTCCATGTCTGTCGTCAATGCAGCAGCATGTCCCGATCCACTACCAACACAAAAGAAAGAAGACCTTGCAGAGAATTGCATATGGATAACCAACTTGTAACATTACAATACTGTGTCGAAGCCGTAGTTCCAAGGACTATGACTCAATGCAAAGTTCAGGCATGAAAGTACTGCTACTGGTGGCACCTGACTCGCCAATTAATTGATATTCTTCGTACTCATCTGAGCTTGTCTGTAGTCCGTGAGCTCTGCATGGGCAGTGTCCAAAAATCAAAGTAATAAATCTCCTGGCATCTCAACAGAGTCCACTAACTTATGCGTACATTCGGCTGTTTTTCGGAGGTGTCCTTTGGGGAAGGATCCTTTTCTCACAAATCGTGGTGTTATGAGGATAAGTTGAGGTAAGAGGAGAGATATCCGCAGTAGCTTTGTAACTTTGTGATCACCCAGGTGGCCAGTCCCTCGCTTGTGGGCTGGTGGGCAACGGTGAATTGACTTCATGAATTTCTCATCGCATATCGTGCAGATTAATAATGTTGGAGCTTTAACCATTCCCTGGTCAACTGAAAAAAGGTCAGTTGGTCTTGTGGCCTGACCGTGATGGGTTTCGAACTAAATTATGAGGCAAGCCAAGTGCACCTGTTATGGATACTCTTGGGATTTCAGTACATGAAGAGGTGTGGTAAACAATATAATGAGCATATCAGCAAATCCCAACGAGGAACATGAGAGTGGAGCTTGCTTCGTTGAAGTCAAGATGAGTATCTTGTAAATTGTTAAAATGAAAGCCATAGGTGCCCTATAATGGGTTTCAGTGCGGATATATGGACATTTCAGACAGAAGAATCTATTATAGGTCGTGGTTCATGGTAGTCGTGAAATGAAATAGTGGAATTTGGACAGAAGGTGGTGCCAGGCACTTCAAAGGCGTGAGTGACGAGAGTGTGTTCTCGATGCATAGCAGTCGAGGTGCCAGAAGGGCAGGGAGGAAGAAGTTGCTCAAGGCTGACTTTCCATTGCTTCTGACTTTCATAGTTCATAGTTCTTTTGACCAAATCGAATACCGAAATTGGTCAAAATTTTCCAGAAGATTCGAGGGAGCGGAAGTTCGTATATTTACATGTATTCTTTCTTGCACTTCAGCCCTAGTGAATCTAGTAAGATGATGTCCTAATCCAAGTGAGGTGCAGTGAGGTTGAGGGAATTGTTGCGTAACTTACGACTAGGTTTGAAACTTGCCGTTGGATCATTTACCTAAATCGTGTTTTCACTAGACTAATTCCTGGGTCTTTGAAGCTAACTCCAGCATCAAATCAACAAAGAGAAGGAACATTTGTTAATTCGTGAAGTTTTGATGGAAGAATGAGAGCTACTGTGCACTCAAATGCAATGATTCCCTTTTGCTAAGAGGTCTCGTGGGTATTACTTCTAATATACTACTTAGTCCAAGGATCCAATACGAAATGGATTGGTTGTTTGAGAGAAACAATGGTTGACTTCAAACACTATACACTTTTTTATTCTTTTCTTTTGCACGCGTGGGGTGGGGGGGGGGGGGTTGTGGTGCTTATACAACCACCTTAGATTGCAAAGCGAGCCTTGACTTTCATTAGGTTCTCATATTTGATTCACAAGACAATAGAAGTCATGATCTCTCTTGCACTGAACAAGGGAGAAATTTCAGCTAACTTAGTTGCTATCCTTACTTCTTTACTACACCCTAACCTTCATAATGTCACCCTCTGTAATGTCATTTCCTCTCTTATATATCGAAACCTTTCGGAATGGATGTGCTCAGTTTAAATCTCCCTCCTTGTGGTCACATTTCCCTCGTGTATATGATGGGTTTTGACATTAAAATAATCCACCAAAGAATCCAAACTATACGCTTGCACGCATCACATTGTCATCATTGTCATTATTGCAATGTCGACATTTTTGTTAATCCATAATGTTACAGGCTACACTAATTCTCTATTATCATGTATCCATGTTAACACTGCAAACCTCCATAACATCAAGTGCTTTGGTTGCCACATGCATGATATTAAGGAGGTTAGAATATATCAACCGGTTATGAATTGAAATGTTTTGATTTTTGTATTTTTACTTTGAATAGTGATTTATTTAAAATAAGTTTTGATTTGGACTTGCAATTTGGCAGACGAACCGGTTCATCTGTAAGTCGCTTCTTCATTAACCTCCTAGATTTGTTAATTTTGAATACTCCATGATATGTTTTGAGCAGAATATACATGAATGTACCCTTTCATCCTTTTTTTCTTTTTCTTTTTCTTTTTCTTTTTCGGTATAGAGTATCCATGCCATTTTTCTTTCTTTCAACTTCCCTCATTGTTTGATGTCTTTCTTCCAGATAATGAAATCATCCCATGTGCATAGAAGTTGGAACATAAAGTGGCATCTTTGTTAAGAAAATTTGGGATTTACATGATCATGACAAGTTTATTCTAGAACATCCAAGGAACACTATTCCTCAACAAGAGTGAATTGTACAATGGTTGAAGAATGTCATGTAAGGGGTCTTCATGTGCTCAAAGTGTCCATTCAAGTTAGATTGTAAATCCAAAATTTCAAAGCAGTGAACATCATCATCTCAAAGTCCAAAGCCCGTTTTCCAAGCCCTTTTTACATGTCGATTCCACTTGGGATGGAAATTTTGGGCAGTCTACGATGAAGCTTGCTGTGAAGGTTGTGTTGGTCCAAGATGACCCTAAATTACCGGGTGATAGTGGAGAGGTACCCATTTCCAATGGAGTGGTTGGCGGTTCGATTCCCGTTGTGAAATCTTCTCTCTACTTTACGAAGAAAAAAAACAAGCTAGGTAGGTAAAAAGCCAAGAGCCCACCCACCGCAAGGCAGGCAGTAAACCCCACCCTACACCAAGAGGATTCTTGAACATGATAGGACCAACGGGCTGAAATTCACGTTGGATTGCCCGATGTTGGTTATTTACTTATTTATGAAGGTTGTGTAGAAAATTTGTGTAGAAAATTAAAGTATCACCACAAAAACTTATCCAAATATTACGTCACATCCACAAGGATGTAAAAGTTGTATTTGGACCGGCTTCATCATCCAAGTGCTGATCCACTTGAAGCCGTTGGGGAGAATAGTAGAGATTGAGATGACGACATATTCCAAAATGTACCCAAAAATTGGAAACAAAGAAAAAAAAGCAAGCATGATTGCAAGTCCTTGAAGGTCAAACACACTTGGGTGGCGTGTCCTTGCATGGTCTTCACATGCCAAATGTGCCACCCTCCGGTTGGCGCAACTTTCCTTTTTCAACATCTAACTTAAGATGCCAAAAAGTGGTTGCATTTTTCAAATATGTTGTTCTCAAGGCAAACTTATTACTACACTAATGCCCCCTTCCCACATGACTTTATCAAATAACCAAAGTATTTTTTTAAAACCAGGTAAAGCTCCCTCGGTAAAAGAGGAGGCATCCGGCTATCCCAATGCACCTACAAGAACTTGCTCCAGAGATTTTCAAGTAGGTTTTAGTTAAGTAGCTTTCACACAAGTTTATTGTTTTACTTACCAAGCAATGAATGTTGGGTAGTTTTTGTCCCGCCCCCAAATGCCTTACTACTTAGTACTCACCTATCTTACCATCGGTTTTTGTTGACGAAATTCCTCATGCCCTCATAGCTAAGACTAAAAGCAACCAATCACAAGGGCAGGAGGCGACACTTTACAAGGTCTTACATTCTTGCCTCATCTTTGGGTACTGATGGGAGGGTCAATGCTTGAGGCTTCAAACCTCCACTTTTAAGCCATGCCACATCATTTGCCAACTAGGCTTGGGACTAGATAGTGTCGATGGTGTGGGGGCCGGGTTGTTAGAACCAACTTTTAGTCTTAGCTAAAGTCAGGTGGGAAGGGGGCATAAGTTAAATATTGCATTTAGTGTCACCAACAAAAAAAATATGGTGTAGTTTCATATTTGTACATGAACCTCAATGTAAGATTCTATATAGCATATTCAGTAGTTTATTAGATGTAATATGCCGTGTGGAATAAATTGTTTTCATGTTGATATTGGAGCATTTGTGTATTGGTTGTGCCATTGAGTGTGTAATGGCAACATTTATGAAACTGTAGTTCTGGAAAGTTAGAGTTTATGATCATCAATACAAGAGCAACTGTCATTTGGAACTCAACATTTGTTGGTGTCATTCCTTGATAACTTAGTCTTTGTTTTGGCAATCAAACTGTTAGAAATATATATGTCTTTAATCCTTGGCTTTCACTCTTCTAATTTGCTTCAATTTGTTAAAATAAAGGGGGCTGAAAGTATAACTCCCTTCACAATTTGTAAATAATTATATTCACCCTTAGAACACCATGAATTAGATAATTTGGTAATTGAATGATCCATTTAACTAGTCTGGGCCATCAAAATACCCCTCAGTTGCACGTGATATACGACCCCCCCCCCCCTCCCTGGTCACCAATTCTATTTGTCTTGCTCAATATTGATTGTAAACTACCCGTTTATTGTCACCAACGCTAGTTGTAAACCTCACACGATTCGTCAATATTTGGGCATTGGAGATTTACAATGTGGCAATTACTGTCACTTAATGTGTGATTTCTCATCCAATTTGCATTCATCCATGACATATATTTCATTACAGAAGTACTAAGATGCAGAATATACTAAACGTTGTTTCATTAATTGGCATTTAGATGAACTAAAAGGAACTTGGGATGTCTCCACTTGTAAACTTATTTCATAAGAAATGTCATTAGGAAAGTTACCCAAGTTACATAAAATACCATATGACACTACATACAATATTTAGTGTATTTTTTGAATTCTTTGAACTAATAAAGTTTTACCATATGTACACCAAATTGATTGGAATAATCTACTAACAACTTTAAGATCTGGAGCTTGAGGTAGTTGGAACTCTCGATTGTTTTGTTGTTACAAAATTTACTATTTGTGGAAAGTAACAAGGTCAAAGACATTAAGTTTTTTGTTTTTACTTCTTCCACCAATCATAAAACTCACAATTTTAGCCCATCATATTAAAAAAAAGTTGATTTTGACATTTAAGAGGAGATTTTATATTTTCTAAATTTAAAGGCTTTTTAAAAATGATCGGTTGGAGACCAAGAATTACGATCCTCAATGAAACTATATGGATATGGTCTCTTCACTCTCCACAATTCTCCTTTTGTAAGCTAACTCCAAATAAGGTTTGTAAATCATATCCTATAATACATCTTTGATTCAAGCCTGAAACCTCGTGGATTTTAGGGGTTAACTTGTTGAGCCAAAGTGTAACCTCATCTTAGGTAATCAGACACCTATGTTAGATTGTGTGTGGTTAGGTGTGAGTCATGTGGTTAAAAGAGATTGGACTATGTGCTCAAAATCTAATATTGTAGCTATTGTAGGACTAGGGGGCTTATATGATATAATGATTTGCTATGAAGAAATATTCACTTTGATAATAAAGAGGATATCATATATACTCACAAAACCATTAAAGTAGTATGGATCCTTATGCTTGAGGGAATTATTTTTGCATCATTTTCCTCACATACCCATCCTATCCATGCGCCTTCAACGGAAACTATATTATTCCACAATGAAAAAAAGAGGGAATTTCATTATGTTAGTGGTGTAACAAGGAAGTTTATGGGAAGATGGCAATTGTCAATTTTGTTCCAAAGCGTATATCTATGGGTTTCACTTAAAGAATTTCAAAAACTCCCTTTGACTCTCAAAACAAGCTCAACTTTCACATATTTGATATTGAATGATCAAATTCCTACATATGTTGAATGCTAAACATGACCACATTAGGTGGTCTATGTGGCCACAACCATGGTAAGGTAAAAATGCCTTAAACATCATCACGTTGGATGTAAAACACGCAATTAGTTTGAGATGATTAGCAAATCCAAATCATGCATCTAACCATTTTTCTTCTTAAGTTTCAGAGCCCAATACAGACACATCTAAGTCATGGTTGAAGTGAAGGCTCTATTCTCATTTAATGGTCACTTAAGCCCCCCCCCCCCCCCCCCCAACCCAAAATTGACTATTCAGTCTACAACAATCAACAAACTTTGAGCATGTAGTCCAATGTTTATTAAACGCATATCTTTATGTTGTCCATTCTTAGATCCACACCTAATCACACATCACTCAAACATATGTGTATGTTTACATAATCCAACCGGCTTCGACTTGCTTGATTCAATATAGAAATCAAAACCCACCCCATGAATTGATCGAATAACAAACTCAACAGAAACCAACTACAGTGATGTGCACAATGAGGTTGCCCCATGCTAACTTATCAACATGCCACACTACTTTAAATACTTGTTACCATGGTAACAAAACACCTAACATCAATTTTTACTATGTTTGCCATACATATTGATTAACAAAGTTACAAGTTTTTGTGATATGGTCATGATGCAAGGTTAATTTACATGGGCAGAGAGGCAACCTATTTGCAAAGACAACCTAACTTGCACATAGCAGTGTAACTCAGTGTCCAAGGAGACTTTTGGACATAATTGACCAGAATCCTAGTTTTTCTTTTTCTTTTTCTTCTTCTTCTTCCAAATCCAACTGGTTACATGTTGCGATCTTTCAATTTTTCTTTACCAATTTGAGGTATATTCCATAGATTCCTCTACAATGATCGGTAATCCTCCTAGATGAACTTCAACCGGTTCACTTGTAAGTAGGGGGACGGTTCCCCCTCATAGGTGTAATTGCTAAGGAAGTACCCTAATTCGGTTTCATCAAGTGTGCTAGTACATTAAGGCAAACAAGGTGGGAACGCGGATACAGACAAAGTAGATCACTATTATCGGGTTTCACACTTGACATTAAGATGGCCTGGTTAGCCAGACTGTCTGCTCCGTTCTGTTCACACTTGACTGATTTTGAGGATATTTGGGTAGTCCCACAGCCGCAGTGACAATGAATGTAGGGTAATATAGGATAATAATCAATGAATGGCCGCTAGTTATTACACATGAACCGGTTGAGTTTGAGAAATAACCGACCGGTTGAAGGAGTTCAAGACTTTGTGTAGGAATATGGCCAACCATTTAACGAGGAGTCTATACAATATACCTCAAATTAATAAAGAAAATCCGAAAGAGCACAACATGTAACCGGTTGGACTTGGAAACACTCTTCGGATTTCGACCGGTGGTTATGATGCCCGAAAATCTCCCCGGATACTTAAGGCTATCATTTTTCCTTTATGAGACATTTAAGGAAAAGTAAAATTGGCCCATGAGGACAATCAAGAGGAGCCCTGAAGTGGCTCTCGGCTCATGAATGAATGAATGAACACACCTACTAATTCTGTCCATTTTAATGAGCACATATTTGAAATTTCAAAGACAATCAAAGTGGCCTAACTTAGCTGTGTTCTAGGGAGAGAGGTAATTATCGTATACAAGCGTACTTCTATTCATCCAACATAAAAGCCCTGAAATAGCATGTAGTTGTTCCCATAGGTTACTTTTTGAAGTGCATTTGATACCATAATTAACTTTAAAGACCCGTAATTAGTTTACTCGAGGTCATTTGAGATGAATCAACAATAAATTTATAGGAAATCATGTTGGATGGGATGTGAGTTACGTTCGTGTATGATCTCTCTCTCTCTCTCTCTCTCTCTCTCTCTCTCTCTCTCTCTCTCTCTCTCTCTCTTTGGTTGGTCAAAGGGTCTCCTATTGCAAACTTGATACGTTAATGTAAGTGGGTGTTATTCGGTCTGTATTCCATGTTCTTCAACTACCATTGATCAAACTCACACAATGAAACTTGTGTTACATTAGGAAATATACCATGAAGCGTGAGGATATATCATATTGAAAATTTGACCTCCCCCAATTTACTTATGGTTATGGGAAGTGCATGTATGTTAATTTCTCCCGGGGGGTGGACTCTTCATTGAAAACCTTTTATGATGTGTGTGGATCATTATGAGATTAAACCTCCCTTATACGAGAATTTTACAAAGAAAAACAAAGGTATACATACGAAGAAAATGGACTCATGTATCAATACTAAGCTTTTCAATTTGAATTTGAAAGTTGCCTCCACTACATATAGAAAAATATAAGTCACAAATCAAATAGACTTGTATTACATACAAAATCCACTCTCACTTTCCAATGAAAAAGTCATTGTATGTTTTTCATTCGTAGCATGTAAGTCAACGATTATATAATTAAACAAACCCCGTGTAGTGTCACCAACATTCAAAGTAAATGTAACATTATCTATCATTCCTTGTAAAATGTTTTGGGCACCATAGACTCACAATGTGGCAATTATTGTCACTTATTAAGTGATTTTTTCCATCCAAATTTTTTCCATCCATGACAATATTTCATTTCAGAGTTGTTAGAATGCAAAATATACCAAATTTTGTTTCAATAATTGGCCATTGGATGAGCTAAAAGCAAGTTGGGATGACAGTTGTTTATAAACTCATTCATAAGAAGTGTCATTAGAAAAGTTACCATAGTGACATAAAATACTATTTGACACTAAATACAATAATTAGGGTAGTTAAGCAGTTAAGGCATCACTAGTGCTGCAAGCCCCTGAATTTGACCACCCACACCAATTCCAATCAAATTGAAATTTTAAACTTGCAATTTTTGGGAGTTGGATACTTGGAGATGGCCACCTACTTGGGTTCGGCCCCCACCAATATCACCCAACATGAAACCGTGAAAACACATTCAATTGTATTATAGCATATATATGAAATCAACATTTAGAGGACATGTATTAGTCTAGGAGGTTCCACTAAGATGACTTAACCAAAAACTTTTGGAGCTCAGTTGTATTCTAGATCTTCTTTAGGTCTAGCCTCACCACCCAATTTATAGAGTTGGCTAACTTACAAGTTTAGCGAGGGTTAGCTAACTTAAATCATGGTTGCATCACCTAGCTGGGAGAATATAGCTAACAATGTGAGTTAGTGGAATCAACTATTGTAGAGGGTTGTCTATTCCAACTCAAAATACTTATTCCCCCCTCAAATGTTGCCATGTGTCATGCTCACATTCATCATGACCCACTTGTATCCCATCTGGAAACTACGTTCCAACACATGTAAAGATGAAATAGGGAGCCCTCTATGGGAACTCATATGTAGTGCTCCTTTTTGATGGGTCCACCTTCATTTCATTTGACGGGTTACTTTGTTTTTTGCCTTTCAAATGTGCCAGACGACATCAAAAATTACCTTTCAAATGATGGGTTGAGAAAATCTTAATTTTTCACACAAAATTGAAGATCGGGTCATATTCTTTCGAATATAAATGTAGAGAAGTGTTGACTTCTTACAATATTTAGTCCAAACTAAGAACTCATCAATGCGTCATGTTGCACCATAGGTCAAATGCTACCCTCCAATCCGTATTCCCTGCCTCTATCACGCATAATGATACTCACATCAAAGCATTCAAACTTCAGTGAAGCTCGCAAGTGGCTCTTGATAGCATTTTGTTTTGGAAATCCCCTTTCACAAATTGCAATACTTGAGGGAATGACAAGTATTTTTTTTTCTCCAAAGTTTTATGAGATGTGGCCAATTGGTACACCACTCATTGATGTCCCCACAAAATTGCCATGCCTCATACAATGATTTGTTTTCACATTCATGCCTCAAAGTTTCTACAAACTCAAGCAACTCGGCTTTACTTGTATCCCTTTCAACTGCCGTAAATCCAAATTTTATGATCAATCTCTCGAAGCATTGCTTTGACATAGTTATAGAAATCTCTTTACCACTTGAACACTACTTTGGCCTGCAAAGTTTTGATGTGTTGAAAACAAGTAAATCATGAAACATTTTGGAGTTGTAGGGTGCTACTGACCTTTTAGTTGGTCCTGCTAGGCTTTGCCCATGCTAATTGCTTCTAATTAATCATCTCATAGCAAACTATCAATGAATGGGGAGAACCAAGTCCTAGTTACAAATAAGTCATTTGACTTTGAGGAAGAACATATTGAAGTTCAAGACTTCAAGGAAAACCCCCAATTTAGTATAGAAAAACCTACATACCACAATATGTAACTAGATGGACTTGGAAACACTAGGCTTTTGACCGATTATGCCCAAAATTTCCTTGGATACTACAAACTATAACTCCGACTTGGACGATATTCACAATTACTCCTTTAAAAATCTTGTAATTTAGTTTTCTACATACATATTATCTCTCATCACTGTCATAATCATATTGAAAACTCAACACAAACTGAAATCGGGTTTAGTCAGGTGTCACTTACAAGTGTAGAAGTTGACTTGATGTCCTAAGTCACTATGAAATCAAAGCAGGGCTTATATATTACGGGATGCAACATTGTTTGCCCATTGTCATGGGATATGGTTGACGGATATTGGTTGAGGAGACCTTTCTTTTGACAAGTTGCTTTTTCTTTTCTTTCCATTCCATGTGACATGCATTTTTTTCATTTTCGCTCGATGGGCTAGATTAATTTCAGGCTTTATATGCCTTTCTTTTGACTCGTGACAAGTGCAAAAAAAGACATTGCTCATACGCGAGCTACCCGATCACACGACTACACATCCTAGTTACCACTCACCAAAGGGTGACCCTTTTAAGAGAGGAGTGCAGGTGGACCAACCCAAACTTTAGCTCAACTTGCCCAAGTTTTGAACATGACACTCATACACCTAGCCTTGGCTGACGATCTACAACACCAAAAAGAAAGAGGGAACTCAGTCATCAGTAGAGTTCTTGAAATGACTAGTCTACTCCAAAGACTACACCTATACATACTAGAAGGTGTGTGCCCCTATTGTGGGCACTTCCAAATCCATAGACCAATATGACCGTTGGATAAGGAAGTTGAAAAATAGTCTTGCTTTCACTAGCGTGTCCGGGTGATGAAGAGTGTCGTAATAAGAGACCGTATGCTCCTAGGATCTCCAGTCAAAGTGTAGATTCCATGCTTTGTAAAGTGGGACATGTAGGGGAGGCATTTTGAGACCCGGTAGCCAAATAAGACACGTGACCACATCATCTCAATACTCTAGTTTGTTCTTTGCGGGAATATTGTCATAATGTTCAATACTTTGAATATTTTTGAGACTTCCTTCCAGAAGGCCCGACAATGCTCCCAAGTACGTAAGTGTCTGTAGCTAGTGGCCACTTTGAAGGTCGATAGAAAGTCTTGTTCACTTGGTCCGACTCACCCCCCTCCTTGGGCTATGCGTGCGAAGCTATCCTTTGCGCTTTGGGTTTTAGGTCTCCTACCCGTTTGGGAGAATGCGAAAAGCGCTCTCGAGGGCCATATTCGTTATGGGGATGGCATGATCTTACACTCGTTCTTGGCCACTACCTACGTGGTTATATGATTTATGAATGTTGGTTTGAAGATCTGCATAAAACCCTCCAGTGGCGGGAATGAGTGAGTGGGAAGACCTCTTCGTTCATGTACTACATTCTATGATATTCCGTGTCACGTACACTACTGACGAACAGTCTGACCTAGATGTCTAGATGCCTAACATTGTCACGTCCGCTAACAATAAGGAACTAACAATGAGTGGACTTACGATCTTACCGATCATTTGGTGGTAGATTCAAAAACAATAATTGCAATAGCTTCTACGATAATTATTGTAAGACTCGGATGCTTGTGAGTTACACTAGGAGATGAAAAAGCCTTAGTTGATGAATGCTAGAGGTTTATGTTAAACATATGATAGGGGTTCATTATTATTCAAAAGTACATTTGTGTACTTGTATTCAAGACTATATATGAATGTAGTTTTTTTCTACATATACATATGGTCACTTGTATTTATACCATTAAAATTGTACATATATTGCTTGATTTTACAAATAATAACCAACTTGTATATAGAGGTTTTTGAGAGTATGTTTCGAACGCACGTGATTCTTGGTGTTTAATGAAAGGTGCCACCCCCGGGGTCACCGGCCTTCAGTCTCGTGTGTGAAGTGGTCCTTAGTTGTATGCAAGAAGAGATGAAGAATTTGTGCATTCAACAGTTGACGAAAAGGAAATAACATGGATATGATTCAATTACGAAAATATAAATGGGACTAACTCACAACATCTTGTACAGTATAGTGATTGAAAAACATTTTCACAATGATGCAGTAATTTACCGTCCAAATCATCATCATCATCATCATCATCCTCGTAACACTAACAACATTAAAAAAATGTGCTCATTACAGGAAGAAAGAAAGAAAAAGAAAACAGGGCCATGAAACATGACACTATATATAGACCACGAGTTGAAAATATGGGCAGAATTGATTTGACTGCCATTTGCGTTGATGTTTGTCAACAGGAGGATGATGATGATAACTTACAAAGCAAAGTCTTCGAGCCGATATATATATATATATAGAGAGAGAGAGAGAGAGAGAGAGAGAGAGAGAGAGAGAGAGAGAGAGAGAGAGAGAGCTACTCTGCACCAACAGTTGAGAATATTTCCTACACTACTATATTGCCAACTCCCCAGCCTATCTTCACTAGCTCGGAACTTTATAGCCCACCACCCACACTTACTGGTGCGGGCCACCAGAGAACGGTTCCTATCAGCAGGGGATCACTTTTAGAGTTGGTTTAGCCAGTGAGAGTCACTGAATGCAACCAATGTTGGTACTCACCATGCATCAGAGCCCAACATTTTCCTTTCTAATTGCACCCATACCCAGACCATGCCCATCAGCAGCGACCTATGCCCACCCATGCCCACCCATAGCATGACATGTGCGCACCCATGCCCACCCATGCCCACACATAGCATGACATGTGCCCACCCATGCCCACCCATGATATTCAAATTGCGCCCATGTATTCAAAAATTATGTAATGTGTATTGTGTAATTGTGTAATTGTGCCCCACCCATGCCCACCCATGAACAATAATAGCGCAGCCATGCCCAGCCATGCCTGCCCATGAACAATAATATTGCACCCATGCCCACCCAAAACCCATGGGCATGGGTGGGTATGGGCATGGGTATGGGCATGGGCATGGGTATGGGCATGGGCATGGGTATGGGCGCCCAATGTAGGGCTTTGCCATGCATTGGTGGCCCGCACCAGTAAGTGTGTGTGGGTTATTAAAAATTGGGGGTGATGTGTCGAGGTGTCAATATGTGGTTCAATTGTCTTGTTTGTAATCATATTATTGGATGCAATGAAGATTCGTTTTCGTTTACAAA
The DNA here is from genome assembly GCA_950295325.1 of Polytrichum commune. Taxonomy (NCBI): domain Eukaryota; kingdom Viridiplantae; phylum Streptophyta; class Polytrichopsida; order Polytrichales; family Polytrichaceae; genus Polytrichum; species Polytrichum commune. The sequence goes on from OX485809.1 coordinate 32,968,041, forward strand.
ATGATTACCAATTTTTTATTTTTTATTTTAGATAATTAAATTAAATTTCAACTTGTAATGGCCATAATGTTGATGGAGGTGTGAATAGTTTGAATTGGTAGCTTTCCGATGAATCACCATATTAGACACCCATTTTCACTACACTGCTATCTAGGCACACCGCTCATTACCACTATAATACACGAAGTATACCGGGCTAAAACAAGAATGTCCATACGTAAAGTTTGTGCCCACGCTCGGGTAGTAGGCAATGAAATAGCTGACACACTAGCGAACGATAGATCAACTGAAGTCAAAAGAAACTCCTACTCCACACATGCACACCACTCACACCATACCATTTCGTTTGACTGGCCGAAATCTACACGCGTGAGGGAGCCACCTGAAATTTCCACACATTTATTAATTGAGAACATAGGAAACACAAGACCACTGTGGCCAAATACAACTTCACCTATGGGATTAAATGGCTATCTAGTGAACAACTAAACCATAACTATCAAAACAAAAACAAAAAAATTGGAAAGCACTCGAGATGCAAAGATCACCCAAACACTCAAATTTAGATATGCACAATACATGGGAAAGCGACCTTACAAAACATTTCTTTTGGTTACTCACCCACATTGATCCCAATTGCACCTTATGTTCCAATAATGACAGGGTCACATGGCCTCACCTAGTATCCACATGTGCCAATCAACTCATTATATGACAAAGAATTGCCAAACACAACAAAGTTGTGCACCTTATTGGCCAAACACCATAGGCCAATAAAAATGCATCAAACTCTTCACACTTGCAAACGTAGGTGCTACTTCAAATTGCCAAACTCAACCATACCATAGGGGTTACTCCCATGCACTTGCACCAATAGACCATGCCAATGCATGGCTAGACTAAGCCCCGACATCCTTTGCCTCATCAGAGTCCCCAACTAAAATCACTCTTTGATTACACCATCCTCTACAAACACAATCCAAATTATAAAATTTACATGTTGTCATGATTGATATCCCAAAAAATCTATTGAAAACAAACATATAAAAATATGACTCATCAATAGACCATCCTTAAACAAAAGAAAAGGTTGGAGATTCAATCCCCTTGTGACGGGCTTGTAAGTCACATATGTACGAAAAAAAACAAGAGAATATCAAACCAAAGACATTCATTCACGACTCACCCCCCTCCCCTCCCTACATTTACATTCACCATTGGCGTAAGTACACCACATCTCTGGAGCCCACTTTTTGAAAGAAAGGCATTTAAACCTACCATGCATCACGACATGTGGTGATCAATGTATGGTGAATGGGCTCTCATTTACATCAGTGTAAAAACATTGATGTTTATTTTCTTTGTCTTTTCATTTTAAGCATAATAGTCAAATGAGTGGACCAATTTCCATGAACTAATAGTTTTTAAGACTTTTCTCAATTTCAACATAGCATTCTTTTGTCTTTATGGACTTTTTAGTGCGCCTTGAAACTTGGTAGCAATATTCTTGAAATGTTTTCATTTGATAGTGCATCACAACTTATCAATTGTGATAATTCTTAACAAAATGATTAGTCTTAAAGAAAAAGGTTGGGGAGGGGGGTGGCCTCCCTTGACAAGTTCAAAACCACGTGCAATAAATTACAAATAAAACTTTATAGTTTACATCTCGAAATTGGTCCACACATCATACCCAAAAAAAAAATTCATGACTAAAGAGACATGGCATCTATTACATAGCCAAAGATGGTGACCATATTTGGTGATTTCTTTTTGATGCCAAACCTACCTTTCCAAACTACAACTCAAGAATCAACTAAAAACACTCTTCAATATTCTTGATAGATGGAAACTATCAAAAGAAAAAAAGAAAAAAAGAAAAACATACTATGTTGTTAATGGATATATAGCTCTAGTGAAAAAATCACAATTTCTTCATTTATTTAGATGATTGTCAAATTAACCACGTAGTTTGTTAAAACAAACACAAAGACACATTGCGTGGTCATTTGACCTATCCATTTATTATTTTTCATTACACACGTGAAGAGGAGCTAGGTATAAGTTGTGCTTCCGCTTTCTTTAAATCTTAGCTTATACCTAGAATCATTCAAATTTTGACAAATCATATGACTGCGTGACATGTCCATGTGGTTGTTTTAACCAATGTGTGGTCGATTCAACAATCCCCTTTACTTATTACATATATAATGCATGAGTAGCAAACGTTTTTCGCACATATATTTCTAATACGGGAGGAGTGACACCCCACCCTCGTGATATTCCGGAAAGACATCATAGAGGGTAGAAAACTTCTTACCCAACACACCTCAAAGGGTTTTTAGGGTTTAGGATCTAGGGTTGGAAAATGATGTGGACCATACATGCAGGTTGTTGAGTGGATGGGTTCAATGAGATTTTATTGGATACCATAGTACCTTAACAATTTCGGGAAGCCAAAGAAATATATTAATAATAATTTCGTGAGTGCAAGTGCTATAATTGATGGAGTGGTTGGTTAAGGTGTGTGGAAAAAAGGTTGATGTGACCATGAAATGGAACAAGGTCCGAGATGACCCTAAATGACCAGATGATAGTGATTGGTGGTTCGATTCTTGGCTTTGAAATCGTCTCTCTACTTGACGAAAACTATCTAGGTGGTGGTCAAGCGCCTCCTATGTTCCCAAAAGAAAAAAAGAAAAGAGAACCAAAGACAATGAATGGAAGAATCGCCCACTAGTTGAAGATGAACTACAGATGAGTATGAGAAATAACCGGTTCACATTCAAGACTTCAGGAAATTACCAATCATTTGAGAGGGAATCTAGAGAATATACCTCAAACTAATAAAGAAAACCCATAAATGCCTAATTTAATGAGGTGGTATGGGTACACCGCGTATGGTATTTAGTGTCACGTACACTATTTGCGAAGGGCTTAAACTAGAATGCCTAGTGGTCTCAAAGTGTCACGTACGTTTATTGCCAATATGATATTATTCGTCACCATAAGCAACTTTTTTTAGAGTGAAAATATATTTACATTATGATATTCAGCACAACCAAACCATATACCAATCAAATCTAGGGGCCTGATTAAGAAAACGAGCCACTAAAGACCCATCTACCTTATCCAACCCCCACAAATTCCAAGTTCAAGCTCTCAACTAAAGATCCAGTGTACAATGAACTGGGTGAGATTGAGAAATAACATGTTAAGGTTCAAAACTTCGGGAAAATTACCATCACTTTAGAGGAATCTATGAGGTTTACCTCAAATCAATAAAGAAAAATTGAATGATCACGACATGTAATTGGTTGGGCTTGGATCAAAGAGCGAACATCATAAAGGCACATGTTCAAAAGAGATTGGACTATGTCCTTCAAATATTGATAACTAATGTCAAATGCATATATATATATATATATATATATATATATATATATATAGGATTGTACATTTCTAGCCAACATTTTTTCTTCTAGATTTTTTTTCTTTTAAGGTTTATATTTTATTTTTCATTTTCCTAAAATTGCTATGTCTTGGTATAAATTGCTTTACACTATGTCTTGTGACTAAGGTTTTAAAAAAATGATGTGGACATCTCTTGGTCATGTTCTTTGAATTGCAGACCATGACCACGAGAAATATAAACTATGTAAAATTATGTAGAAGTTTTTTTTTCTCCTAGTCCTTGATCACGTGTGTAAAACGTCCATGAGATTCCAAGGGTAAACGATACTAAATAAGTGGCAACTCATGACAAGTCAAAGTTGAATGCACGAAAGCCATTAGGTTTAGGGCCCACAAAACAAGAGCTAGAATATTTGACATTCCTAAGTGTCCTTCATAAGGTAGTATATAGGATTTTGACTAGATCCTTGTCCTAGACATCCCACATGGGATCCATCAAGGCAATGTCCAAGCATTGGACGAAGCCTTGTATAAAGTTCAAGCCCTCAAGTTGAAAATTCAAGTGGAAAGTGGACTAATGTGAACACTCTAAGGCATTTCCCAGAGTGAGAAGGATCCTTTCTTCAAGTTCTCAATTGCCTCTCTAGGGGGGGGGGCTAAAGTTGGGTTTTCAATAACGTCATGGGTCCAAGCAACTTAGGTCCAAAACACTATTATTGGACCTTGCTTTTGGACTCAATATGGGACCCGAATTTGAAGATTTGTTTCTCAAACTAGGAAAGACATTTTCTTGAGTGGGTTTTACCAAGAATTGACAGGAAAGTGATGGCATATTAACGCACCTTCAAATCTTTTATACCTTGGACCTAGACCCTAGTGTAAACTTCTTGGATCCAAATGTTGTTCTCGACCAAATGGATCACTCAATTTTGAGGATTTAAAAAAATAAAATTGGACCCTTGTGTAAACCCACTCTAACTTTTATGCATTGTGAGTGCACCAAACATGATGCTTAAATGGTTTTCGGCTCACGTATAGGTAGAGCTAGATTTTTTTTTTAGTATGGGTAGGTTATAGTAGATAGTGCACATGTCATTGATCATTGAATTGACCTTCATTTCATAAACCATCTTAACGTAAGGTAGATGGGTCTCGAATGGCTCACTTCTCCTAGGATACGAAACACACGATGAAAATGAGATGGTTAGCAAACCTAAACCGTGTCCGTAACCATGTTCCTCATAATTTTTGAAGCTCCTACAAATTTATTATTTGATATCAAAGTGAACTATCTCATGCTCATTAAATGGTCATATAGGTGTCTCCAATTATGTTCACTTTTAAACTTAAGATGATTATCATATTTGAGCACGCAATCCAGTCTCTTTCAAACACATGTCTACTTGGTATCGGTTCTTGGAGCCGCACCAAATCACATACACACTAACCTCCTTAATATCATGCATGTGGCAACCAAAGTGCACGTGATATTAAGGAGGTATGCAGTGTTAACATGGATGCATGATAGTAGAGAATTAGTGTAGCATGTGACATCCTGGAATAACACAAAGTCAACATTGCAATGATGACAACATAATGCTTGCAAGCATGTGGTTTGCTACTTTGGTGGATTGTTTTAATGCCAAAACATGTGACATATGAGAAGGAAATGTAGCAACAAGGAGGGAGATTTAAATTGAGCACGTCCGTTCTCTAGAGCTGTGGGATATAAAAGAGGGGGTGACATTACGGAGGTCAGGGTGTACCACTCAAATATAGCTGTCCAATTTGCATAGGTAACCAAATTAGGCATGTCTACTTTAATTTATACTTACCTATGTACTAACTTACCAAAGAAAGATGGATTTTGAGAAAATGGTGGTGTGGCCCCACTGTAGGTGAGGTGTGATGAAATTTATAAGGTAGGCAAACCCACTTCCGATAACCACCCCAATCTTAATACATAGAGTCCCCTAGAGCCGCAAAGTTCCACACACATATAAGGATATAGCAACTATTAAATTTATGTAACTTTCACATTATGCAGTTTGGATAAAAGAAAATTTAATGTAAAATGATGTTAAAGCATGTGAATCAAGGGAACTAGGTTCTTTGTCTCAAAACGTAATCAAGAGACTCATTAACTTTTGTCTCTTTTGCAACAAATTTTCACCTAAACCTTAAACCAAGGTGCACAATTTGTTTTCAAGCAATTTAAACTCAATAATTTATCAAGTTTCTTTTGTATGCATATTGTTGGAAAGCTCTTGAAATTTGCTTGTTTTGGTGGTAGTTTTGTCCAATTCCGAGTTGTATTGGTAGAGTTATGAGCATTTGAAGGCAAATCAAGTTTATGCAATTGATATCTAGACAACAATCCAATTATGATCCGATCTTCTTTTCTACACATTGTTGAAAAGCTATTGAGATTTCGCTTCTTTTGGTAGTAGGTTTTCTCATATTATTTGTATTGGGAGAGTTATGATTACTGGAAGGTTGGTTGAGTTTAGAAACTAGGGGCCAATCTGAGGAAGCGTTTGAGCTCCTTCAAAAGGGCATTGATAGTAAGGTAGATGGGTCTTAAGCGGCTCGTTTTCTTAAACACCCCTAGATGTGCTTGGTATGTGGTTTGATGAGTGTCCAAGAGCAAACATCATAAGGACACATGTTTAGAAGAGATTGGACTACATCTTCAATTTTTTAAAACTAAACTACACTCATTAGTGAACACAATTGGGGAGGGCCTATGTAGCCAATTAAGAAATCAACAAACATGCACTTCTGATAACCATGACTATATTAGGGGAGGTCCAATTTTTGCAAACGTTTCATTATAGACTTGTTGATGCAACACGAGTTTTATTTTATTTTTTATTTTTTTGTTGGTGAACTAATTGCTAGAAGTTGGAGAACATGAAAAACGAACCAAATACCATCCACATACCTTACTCAAGTTTCCGTCTCCCAATTATCAGAAATAAGTCGACTTGTGTTGTGCATATGGGTTGGAATAGAATCTTGCCCTTGAAAATTTACAGTAATTCAAAACTTGAAAACAATTTATGATATATTGTTGTGGAATGTTGGGATACCAATTTCTAGAGTTGTGAAAAATCACTCTAGTATCACACTTGTACTACACCTATGCGAAATTTCTTACAAGTAACGGAAATGGGTCCATCTGTCTTATAGCATGTGATGAATTTCAACCTTACGTCCACAGTCATGATTTGGACCTATGGTAGTTGCCCACTTCTTTGCGTCATCATAAGTCCAAGTTAGGTCCAAAGGAAGGGTTTGACACTACATGGAGAGGTCAAACTCATTTGAGCCTTTGTGTGGACACTTGTGGCAATTGTGGCATGGTTGTGACGTTGTTGTCCTTGAGCTCACATAACGGTTTGGTTTCCTAACACCTACCAAGGTGGTGATTGTAAAAACTCAACTCCTATAGGTTGGTTACTTAACTTAAGTTCACTAGATTAATCCAGGGTCATTGATCATGATTTAGGGCTAATTTAACCAAAACTACATTAAATAATTTTAATTATTATGGGTCATTGTTATTTTTAGATCCCATGTTAATCCTCATGATGATAATTAATGTGGGCTACATTAATTCTGAATACAAGGTAACTTTGTAATAGAAAATTAATGTGGGTGATTGTTTTATTTTGTGTTATTTTTGTACTATGAGTAATATTCAGTCTATTGGTTGGAAATCTTCATGAAGGCTCCCTACGATCTTGGACCCGCGCTAATTCTACCTTGACTTGAAAATTAATGCGGTCCATGCTAATTTCCATCCACACTAATAGGAATATTTAGTGTACCATCAATGTTGAGATTTGCACCCGTGATATATATGTCAAATGTCCATCACACCTGTCGAATATGCACCATGTATACATTTGAGGTTGTGATTTGGAATGAACTAACAACAAACTTGGGACTTGGGAAACTGCACACGCAACACCACATCGTCTAAAAGTGATGTGATGGAATCTAAAATTTGAGTAAGCCCAAAGTGTGTTACATATCCAAGGGTAACAACCTTGATGGCTTACAATTTCCAACGCCTTTGTCATGCCGCGGGGACTCCTCCAAAGCATGCCGAATTCGGTCGCTTGGTTACATCAAACATTTGTATTTGAACTTGGTGTGTGGTTACTAGGTGTGGATATACATAAGGACGGACATGCAAAATGAATGTGTTTAAAATAGATAAAAATATGTGTTCAAAATTTGTTTGCCATTCTAGAGGGACCAATCAATGCAACGAGGAGGGCTTCTATGATCGTTTAAGGAGAATCTGCATTTTGTCAATCAACAATATGGTCATACTAGTTTTTTAATCATAAGAAAATTGGCTATGGCTTCTATGGAGACAAGCTACTTTGAGCTTCACTATAAGAACCGCTCCTTCTATCCGAGCAATGCGTTACAAACAAAGACCTCCACAATCTTGCGGGAGGTGATAATTTTTTATCAAACTTCAGCAGTTAAAAAGAGATGCCGGTTGTAGTTTACTTTCTTTGACTTTATTTTCGTGAAAAAGACAAATAGAATGCTACCCACAACCACAACCGCAACTATCTTCGTGCCCCATCAACTCCACTACTTTGTTTGGTTAACCATGCTTAGGGTGGTTGTTCATGCTGCTCATGTGGCACCCTCAAAGAGTTTCAAGGCCAAGGTCCGGGACCAAAAAATGAGAAAGTAACCACTTTAACACTACAATCCAAGGCCAACAAAGTTAGTACTCAGTTTAGTTGCATCTTGAGTCCAAGATCCAAGGCAATGATAGATCGCGATTCAAAAGACCGACCCCACCATCAACCACAACCACAAGGATTTGCATAATATAACGTGACTAAAAAAAATTGAAGTTGTGATTGTTTCTTTTTATGAACCACAACTACCACCAACACAATGATGATGATATAAAATGGCGTCTTGTTTGACAACATGAATGGAGTCCATCCGTCCAAGCTTTGTCCATTTGCGTTCCCAATTGGACCAAGGCATGGGTTTGAGTGCTTACTTATGGTAGGCTACAACCACAACCACAACCAATTTGTAGCGTGAACAAACCCTTCACTCCTCCATTTTCTAATCACCCACGGATAGAGGGAATTATGGTATACGAGCGTACCTCTCATTCATCCAACATAAACACCTTGAAATAGTATGCAACCCAAAGATTGCTTCTTTAGGTTTATTTGCGACCTTAATTAGCTTTCAAGACCCCAAATATTAGTCTTCTCAAGATCATTTGAGATGAATCGGCAACAAACCTATAGGGGGTCAAGTTCTTCAGACCTTGGACAATCAACCAACTAATTCAACTATTAGTTAACAAGTTGCCTTTCGTAACTATAGTTGTTTGTAATTTGACTTACCAAAAATATGTAGTTATCTATAGTTGTTTAAAATCTAGTCTACTGAAGAATCTAGTTAACTAAAGTTATATCTAGTTAACTAAGTTGAGTGCAACATGTTCATGGAATTATGTTGTAGTGTTGCACTATCACTAGTGTGTTATTCGTGTTGGTGGTGTACATGGAGATTGTTTCGGAGCTCAACACTGTGAGTGATCATATAAAGGTGTTTCTTGACGATCCTCAATGGCATGAGCGTATTAAAAACCCTCAACTGAAGCAAATCAAGAGGCGAACTTCCTCGAACATATAACAATACTTGGAATTTTTCTAATTAACTATAGTTGTTCCCCAAAATGTATTGAAAATAAATTTAGTCAACTATAATTATTTTGGCAATTGTCCAAGATCTGAAAGTTCTTACATTAGATGGATGAGAGATACTTAGCCTCCTCTAAGTTTGTTGCCAAATTATCTGAAATGATCATGGGAAGACTAATTCAAGGTCTTTAAAACTATTTCAAATCTTAAAGTAACTTTGAAAAAGTAACCTTTGGGTTGCACACTATTTCGAGGTGTTTGTGTTGGATGGATGAGAGGTACGTTCATACACAATGATTTCATTCTCTCTCTCCACAACTATCATCCACAACGAGACCGCAAAACACATGACCGGAAAATTCTTCCGGATTCGGGCTGTCACAAGATTCGGGTGCCTTACTTCCGTCCTCGAATCCTTCTTCCCGCACTCATCATGCCTTGTCCTCCCTCGAATTTTCAAGTGCAGTCAAACCGGTGCTCCTTTGTTGTGATCATAACAAGTACTCACCCGTACACATGAGGAGAAGATTTGGGCCTCAAGGATTTGATAGTTTGGTAAGGGCGGACTTTCTTCGTGGCTAAGGATTTCATGGTGTCTACGTAAATCCATCCATTGCGAACGTGAATACATAGTGACTCGTATTGTAACTTGGAAAAAGATTGTTTTTAGATGGTTTGACATTGGAGATAGAGTCAAAAGACCCGAATTGGTCCAATGCAATCCAGTTGGAATGGACTGGCCCTCAACCTTGTACGGGACTTTTTTGAACAGAGCCTTTTCAACCACGATGGACGAGTTTATGAAGACGTCACGAATCCCAAGCCCTTCTTCTCCAGAAGCTCATACCAATGTTGTGTGGGTATATGGTCCAATGTCGGTATCAATAAAGGCATGTGTATGTGTACAAAATACCCAAGGCAAGCCAAGCCGAGCCAAGCCAAGGATTTGTGCCACTCAAGTAAGTTGAAGGTGCAAAACTAGGAACATTTTATAGTATAGGTTTTGAAATTGAAATAAGACACCAATTTGACCCTGGAATTAATATAAGAGATCTTCAATTGGAATGTTGTAATGGTATTAACTTGGGATGAATAAAACCATAAATATATAACTTAGGGGGCGTATATATAAAGGACTCCCATACTTGAGTGGCACAAATCCTAAGCCCCCAAATGCTAACACAACCTTCAAATCCAATGTGGATACCCACTTGATATTTGTACATTCAAAAATCACAAATATCACCTATACACCCTTGGTAATTTTATATATTTCACAAAAAAATTGTAATTTATTAGAGTTATTTGTAAAGTAAAGCAAATGAAACTATGGGTTTAGTCCCAAACCTTGTGTTAATGAGAATTAACACAAAGTCACCCAAGTTTCCTTAATGCTTTAAATCATCAATGATCATGCATAAAGAATGGTGTCATGCTATTAAAAACCGGGTTTCTAGCTTATACTAAGATGGATGGGCCAAAATAGCCTTCCACATGCTGATCCAGGATTCAGGGCAACGGGTCCCATGGGCATACCCTATTTTAGATCCTAAAATTCTTTGAATGTTTAAGAGGTGGAAAAAAGAGGTCCCAAAAACTTCACCCAACTTTCAAAAACGACTCTAATAATCGACGAACTAACGAGCTCTTAATAGAAAATTTTATGAAAAGAAGAAGATCAAACCCACGGTTCCTTCTCTCTTTGAGGGACTTTACATATAACTCTATTGGATTTCAAATCAAATTTAAACAAACCAGAAAAAGAAAAAAGAAAAAAGAAAAGCTAAATGAGTGAGAATGATCAGTTGACTAAAGACAATGTCATGTTCAAATATGCTTGCAAATCAAAAGATACAAAATGATCCGCTTGTTGCATAATGAAACAAAGTTGTTCTAAAACTTCATAAAGCCAAAACTCTTATAAAACTAGAAATACATCAAGGTGGAGTCAAAAGTGCTACAATGTGACAATGACATTTCTGCTTTATCACCAAGTTTAAGAGCCTGAAGTAAGGTATGGGGGCTTTGACCTATGTTGCATCACGGAATACCGTGATCAGCACTAGGCCAACGGGCTCACCTTCATGCCGGTATTTACGTATTGGCGTAATTTTTCTTTTCTTTTCTTTTATGAAGGCTTTGCTAAAGTCTATATAACTCGTCTAAAGCACCCACTTCTCCTAGTGAACACACTAAGTTTAAGATGATTAGAATTCTCATATCAAGGCCGCAACCATTTTTCTCATTCGTTTTGGAGCTTGTATGAACATCTATTTTATTATTATAATGAAGTCTCTCTCTCTGCTTAATTACTTATATAATGCCCCCACCAATTATGTTAACTTAGAATATTTAACCAATTTTGAGCATGTGATCAAATCTCTGTGAAACACACATCTTTTTTCTTTCTTTTTTCTTTTCTTTGTTCTATTCACACTTACCCACACACCACTCAAATCTAGATGTTTGATTAAAGCAAGCAATCAAATTGACATATTCACCTTATCTGGTCACTCTTCTTAACCTTTTAGTGGTCCAAGGGGCCCCATATGGGCTTGAAGACATCGTATAGTGATTTTTAAGGTTACTTGTTCTTATGCTTAACAAAACAAATTGCAAAAAAGCAATCCATTAGAACAAAGTCCTTTACTTCCATTCTTCTAATCGATGAATAAATATATGTTTGGAAAAAACAAGACACAAACACAAACAAACTAACAATACTTGAAACTTAGAGCTCGAATAATTGCCCTAAAATTTAAATGCATATAACATTCATCTTAGGGTTGCTTCGCACTATGGCCGAAGGTCGAGAGGCCGTTGTTTTCCACCAATCAGATTGCAAGAAACCAAGAATTCGGCCTCTTGACCTTTCGCACTAGAGGCCAAAGTCCAAAGGCCGTTGAAATTTAAAATGCCTACATGGCAATACTTTTTGACCAAGGCGATGGACTCTCGAAGGAAGTTTTGGTCGGATAGGAATGGAAACTTGAACTATAGTCGAGAGACCGTTGGATTTTTTTTTCATATCGAAATAAAATTGACAAGATCTTGGCCGTTAGATTGGAGGGGTTGTTTTCATGGTCGGAGCTAGGACTTTGACCCAGGGGGGCTGACCTCAGAATTTGGAAATATCCAATGTATGTTTTATCTTCAAATTTCAATAGGTGGCCGAATTTGATTATTTCTTGAGAGATTTGGACTCATCAAGCTGACATCCCCATCAAAAATTTGATAATGTCATTAATATCCAAAGCTTTGGCAATGGTCTTTTTGATATAGATGATCATAAGATCGATCATCCAATCATCACCAATAAACATCGCCAATAGTAAGCAGATGCCCGACTTACCTTCAAAGCACTCATAGAAAACATTGCAAAAAAGAATCGTTGTTGCTTTCCCATTGCAATTCTTTTGACCAGTCTGCTTTGCAATTGCTAAACAACAACAAATTTTTTTCGTTTGACCAACTGAACATTAGGAATTTGGGGGCTTGTAATAAAATGTTGGCAAGGTCTTGAAAACACCTTTCCAAAGGTGTATTACACATCCCAAAATGTTTAACATTGTAGTTGCAAAAAAAGAAAAAAAAAATCATTTTGGCATAGTTTTCTACTACTGATGTCAGGGGGGTTGAGCCCGCCCCCCCCCCCCCCCCCCCCCCGGCGCTCTACCCTTGGTTGTTATGGGCACGTAATAAAGTGGGATGCTTCTTCTTCTTTGGACTTTGGGCTTGGCTTTTGGAGGCTTCACACTATGGCGTCCAAGTTGAGAGGCTGTGGGAGTTCATGGCCAAAGGTTTGGACTTTGGGCTTGGCCTTTGGAAGCCTCACACTATGCCCAGCCAAAGGCTCCAATTCCTATATTTTATTAGTTATTTTAGCCCATTTCTCTGGACTCTCAACAAAGTTTGGCCATTCAATCCCTCGTCCTCTCGACTTGGACGGCCATAGTGTAAAGCAACCCTTATTACCATTGTTACATATGACTATAATCCCATTCCACTATGTGGGAGGAAGTGTTGAATAGATACTTCAATCTCATGGACCAAGTGGCTAAAATTTTGACTTATTTTCTTGCTAGGGGGTCCGTGTTAACTATTTCATACACCATAGAACATATACCAATGGCTTTATTGCCTAAGTGGACACCTATATCTAAGTGGTATATGACATAAGTTGTTGTTTAAAATACACACCAATGGGTATTGCTCTAGGTTCAATAGTGACCACATTTGAAAATGTCTTGACATATGATTGTTCAAAAGCCTTGTAAGAGCATCTTCACTTTCGACTCTAATGACGTGCATCTGCACTCCAATTTTGAAACTTGAAATGACAATCCTCGTGAACCATAAATGCAGAACAAATGATTCGATTCCCGACCCGATCCAACGGTCAAAAACATGTGTGGAGTCGGACATGCTCACAATATATACTAGGGCCAAATCCCATGGTGTACCACAAATACTGTTGACAAAAGTAAGCTTTTTCTTATGCATGAGAGACCTTTGGAGACAAATAAAAAAAAAAGAGGTTGACTTTAGCACCAATGATAATGGTTTAAAGCTCATCGGGGTGGACTTGACACTCTAAATGTATAGTTGAAGTTATAAAGCTTGTTGCCAGTACATACCACCATGCATTGTTTGGAACAATTATTGCCACTCCATGTTCCTTGACCTTCTCACTTTAATACCCATTTTTCTAGTAGTGATGGTGCTTGCATATACTTCCAAATCCCTCCGCATTAAGGTACACATGTTGTATTCAACAAACCAACTTTTGGGTGCAAAACGGTTCAATATTCTCCTAAATCGAACATTTTTAGTATCATCTTAAGGATTAATGTGAAGGTTCACTGGTTGAGATAGTCAAAAAGTCAACACTCAACACATGTTTGACACAACTCACTTTAGGCCGCGCCCACAAAGATCACCACTTAAGAAGATCACATCAGATAGATTTTTCTAATTTGGTTACTTGTCTTAACCATACACATATTTCTAAATGTATGTGATTACGTGTGGCTCCAAAGAACAGATTTGCATCTGCTAGACCATTGGATATTGCATAGAAGGTGGGTCAAGAACACTTTGTGAGCAACCATAGGAGCTTTACAAAATTCCTTGTTGGTTATCTGCTAGTGAAGTCTATCATAATTAACTAAGACATTTGAAACAAATTGATAGACTTTTTGGGTGGGCCACCTGACTTGAGTGAAGACAAGTCTCATGCCTTGATCACACCAAACTTTCCGTCCGGTTCTAGCCGTGAAATTTGCTAGGAAATATGTTGAGAAATAAATGTTGACCCACCACTTTTCACATTATTATAGCCAGAGATGCTGACGAATGATGCCAGAAGTAGCTAGTGTGATCAATCTCTCTCTCTCTCTCTCTCTCTCTCTCTCTCTCTCTCTCTCTCTCTCTCTCTCTCTCGTGTCCAAGGAATAAAATCACTGAAATACAACCATATCCAATTAAATTTCCTTAAATCCTTAGCAAAACTCCTATCAAAGAGGCATTGCATCAAGTTGAAAGATTTACATTGCCTTGTTGAGAGACTTGAGCATGGAGCTTCAAAATGATGTGGGATGTGGAGTGAAAGTCCATAAACAAGAATTGGAGGCCTTTTGCCAACGTAAGGGAAAACTATGACAACCTCCCTAGCACTTCCTAAAAGGTTATCACAAGAGTTTTCACTCATGGGATGCACCATGGTCACTTATACAAAGGTCAACACCAAACATGAAGGATTTGCTTGGGATATATTCACATGTGCCATCTAGTGCGTTAGATGAGGATGGTGTTCACTAGTGGAGACGAGATTGTTGAGCTAATTTACCATAGAGCTTGGGATGATACCATCCATGCACATGTGTTGAATTTTGACGCTTGGTGAACTTAGAATGTTGAAAACCAAGTGTAACTTAGAATCAAGTTTGTTAACATTTGGCACACTAGTGAAATGTTTTGTAAGCTACCCCCTCCTTTTATCACCATCCATCATGATTATAACACTACTCAACCATTAGTTATTTTCGCTTTTCAAATCATAAGTGCCTTCCTTGTAACTACATGAACCCATGACTAGATTTAAACCGAACACAATAGGCCAGCCGGTTTGCAACCGTGCCATGGTACTTGGAAACACTTATATCTTGACCGATTATGCCCAAAATCTCCTTGGACACTACAACTGTGTCAATGAAACAAAATTGATTTCTAAGTCCGGGTAGCTAAGAATTTAATGGGACTGAAAGTACATCAAGAAGGTTTCAAACTTTCAAACCAAGTAAATTTTCTTGAGTGGCGGCGTGCGGTAGCCTCCATGAGCTAGAGGCTAATGTCTACTTGATGGTCCAATTAAAGGACTTGAGGCTCTCTAGAACTACATTCTCAAATAATGATGGAAACCTATCTCTTATGATATCAAAATTTCAATACCCTATAGATTGCCAATGGGGTCTTGATGGGGAACATGTTTGATTGGGAACATGTGCCTCTACTATAGATGTGTGTTATTCAAATACTTTTCTCTTTGCACCCACTTCTCAGATGATACGGAACATGCAATTAGTGCAAGGTGATTAGCAATTTGAAACCGTGCTTACATCCATTTGATTCATAATTTTTGGAGCTCATGTGAGTATCATATTTGTTATCAAAGTGAAGGGTCTCATGCTCATTAAGTTCTCATGTAGGTCCCCCCAATCATGTTGACTACTAGACCTAGAATGATTAGCAAATTTAAAGCACATAGTCTAATCTCTTTCCAAGATATATCTTTTTTAGTGTCCATTATTAGATCCACACCTGATCACATACAACTCAAATAGAGGTGTCCATATTCTTGCCATATTCTTTGAATAAGGTAAGTCCACCTCCCTTGCAAGATGCACCAAACCCAAGCTGCTGTTGTAACCTTGCTGGGCTCCGAACTTTCCACTTCCAAGTTCTCGTGGATGATGATCTTAGGTATGTGGGTGTGTTTATTTTCTAGTGTTTAGTTTATATATATATATATATAATTTTTTTGGGGGGGTTCTCCATCTTCACAACAATATTTAAATGACTTAGGCACTTCTAGGCCAAATGCCTAGAAGTGCATTTTTTCACTGGACGTGAAATGCCGGTGAGTAACAACGTTGTTGCCTGGTAATTGAAAGCCTAACTCCACGAGGAGTGGTATATGTTGCAAACATGTTGGCGACAGTCACATGTGCGGGGCCTGAGGGTTTGGCACCCACCCCTCTAGTTAAAGGTACAAGATTTAAAATGCATGTCGGGTTGACATTGTGCCTCTCTCCCGGTGAAAAAGAGGGAGATCCTAGAACAAAGCATTCTAGATTTCTAGCCCACCCAAGTTTGTAAGTTGTTTGATTAATGTTAAGTTCTAGTGATCATATATATGGACTAAATAGCTAGCAAGTCATCCACTTGCTCGAGTTACTTATTGGACATAACCGACTAGCTCGCAGACAAAATCTTGGAATTATGGATGACACCGTGCCTTCATGGATGAGAAATTATGATGAGTTTTGATAACCATCGTGCTCTTGGATGAGCGATTGGTGATGTCTTGAAATGTGTGTTGCATGGACAAATCTATGATGAAACACCAACAAAAAGTAAGGTAGGTGGGCGTTATTTGGCATTTTTCTTCTTCCAATTAGACTTTAATATGTTGAATGGTGTGTGGATCTAATGACAAACACTATAAAGACACATGCTCAAAAGAGATTGGACTTTCGTTAACCCACATTGGGTTTTACAGAGCATGCAATTTTGATCAGGGTGTAACGTTTCTCAATCTTGCCAATGTTAGGTTGGTGTCATCTTATCTGCATTATGCATTATGAGCTTTCAACTCGAGAGCTTGTACTTCAAACCAAACTTCTAATACTTAAATGACACCTTGATGGATCCCATGTGAAACAACCATGGCAAGTTCTTGTTTCTTGGTCAAAATCTTCATAAAGGTACTTGCTTAGGAATGTCAACAATTCAAGCTCTCGTTCTTTCTGTGGCTTTCAACCATGTTTTGGCTTGTTTATTAAGAACTCTCATTTATTTCATGAAATACCCTGCACTTTGAACGTGGTCACTTGCTCAAACTATCGAAAGCGTAAGGATGATAGGAAAGTTCGTCAACTCCAAGTGTCAAACTTCTCAAAATTGCAAAGTTCAAACCCTCAACTCGAGCTCTCACAGTACATTAGTGTAGATGGCCTTTAGTATAACCGGGGTACAAGTTCCAATCTCCGTCCATGCTTTCTTTTGGTCAATGAACAGGGAGAACTGCTCGCTAGTTGCACATGAATTGGTTGAGTTTGAGAAATAACCGGTTCAAATTCAAGACTTTGGAAAAATCGTTGTTCCATTTTGAGGAACTTACAAAAAATTCTTCAATTTAATAAAGAAAAAAACCCTAAAGATGTCAAGATGTAACTGGTTGGTCTTGAAAATTGTAGGATCTTGACCTAAGGTAAGAGCACCTTAAACCAAGACAACACCCAAAATCAACACCCTTGAGATTTTGCATAATAAACACATGTTGATTTAAGAATGTTCACCATGTGAACATGAAGGTTCCCTAACAAGTTTTGGGGTGCCAACGCATTTTTTACTTCAAAAATTTGTATTCATTTCAATATTGAGGAGGGAATTTAAAAAAAAATTGCAATACACTTGATCTTCTTTTTCCTTTTTTTCCTTTTTTCCTTTTTTCCTAACTAGGAATTGTTTGGGGTTCATATGGTTGCCAATGTATGCCAAATACCTTAACTTCTTGGTTTAAGATGCTCCTACCTTATCATGTCCAAAAACCTCCTTGGACACTGCTTTTGGTATTTGATTTCTTACTGAAAGGTTTGGAGTTTAGACAAACCACATGGTGCCACACAAGGACGGGGGAGAACCGCCCACTGCTTTACACATAAACCGGTTACACTCGAGAAAGTAACTGGTTAAAGTACAAGACTTTAGGAAATTTACTAATCATTTTTGAGAAATGTAGAGGATATTCCTAAAATTAGTACAGAAAAACCGAAAGATGTCAACATGTACACTAACAGGTTGGATTTAGAAACACTAGGGTCTTGACCGATTAAGTCCCAAAATCTCCCCCAGACATTGGTGCCACAGTTAAGTCAATGCTTTGTATTTTAAAAGAAAATGAAGTTGCTACACATCACACTACAGTAGTAATGACCTTAGTTTCATGCATAGAGATTCTCATGACTCTACAGGGGATCGATCAATGGTGCCAGTGAAGTTAGTATTAAATTTTCAATCACACCTTCAGTTAGTCAATGAAATTTACGGCTGTGATCATCTCATATTATAAGTATGTTCATATAGTCACCCTTACAATATGTTATATGTTATTTTTGTCACTTAGGTTTGACGCTGCCCTAGAGGACGGTGTAGGTCGTAGGGCCGCTTCACACTATGGCCGCCCAAGTTGAGAGGCCGTGGGATTGAATGGCCAAACTTTGTTGAGAGTCCAAAGAACTGGGCTGAAAATACAATAGCCAATATAATATAGGCATTGGAGCCTTCGGCTGGGCACAATGTGAAGCCTCCAAAGGCCAAGCCCAAAGTCCAAACCGTTGGCCATGAACTCCCACGGCCTCTTGACTTGGACGGCCATAGCGTGAAGCCTCCAAAGGACAAGCCCAAAGTCCAAAGGAAGAAGGAGCATCCCACTTTATTCCCTGCCCAAAACACCCCCTCCAATCTAACGGCCAAGATCTTGTTAGTTTTTAATTTATTCTTTTATGACAAAAAATCGACGGCCTCTCAACCATAGTGTGGGCTTCCATTCCTATCCGACCCAAACTTCCTTCGAGAGTCCTTTGCCTTGGTCAAAAAGTACTGCCATGTAGGCATTTTAAATTTCAATGGCCTTTGGACTTTGGCCTCTAGTGTGAAGGGTTGAGAGGCCGAGTTCTTGGTTTCTTGCAAGATGATTGGTGGAAAACAACGGCGCTCTCAACCTCCAATTATAGTGTGAAGCGGCCCTTATTCAATTGTAGACTCGACCCCCAAATACAAAATTTGACATTTCGAAACTGTTGAGCCGGTCGTCGCGATCACAATGTGTCAGGTGAATGTTCACCACACCTACTGAGGGGGAGGGTGAACTGGGTGAGGGAAGGGTCAATTACTATTGTAGTGCCCGGTATTATGTTTAACCCCTAAACTCCCATGCTCAATTTCCCTCAAATCCGCCTAGAGAATGTGACCTCAATTTCAGCAACCATGGGGAAAGATTTAAGGTTTTTATTTTCCACAAATGCAACCATATAGATGTTTGCAAGTTTGAGGTGATTACTTATAGTCCAAATTTCAAACGTTGAAGTTCTATTATGTATGAAATTATACTAGTAATTTCAATAGTGGTCTTGAGAGGCAACAATTTATATTAAATTGGGGTTGGTTTTTTGATCGAACCTTCACTCAAAACATCTCCAAATGACAAAATGCCTCTCTCATCCACAAGAAGGGCAATATACATACTCAAATCACCTCACAAATCTTGAAACCATTCTTTTGTGATTTCTTGGGAAGCTTGGCAATTTGAGGCAGCAATGCCGCAATTGCACACCTTCCACATGGATTTACACCCACCAACACATGTCCAACTAAAATACCAATAATAGATGTTTAGGATATGTTGCGCTTGAGTGTCATGCAAATTTTCAGATCAATTGGGAATCATTTGCACATAGGGATCAACAAAAAAAAAATGTTTAGGATATGTTGCCCCTGAACCATGGAGGTGACTAGTGTTAAGCATGCATTCATGGATTGGTTCCACTATAAACCAATTGAGAGCACACTCCCATATTTGAATTAATCCAAAACCAATTAACCTTGTTGAATCAAAACTATCCATGTGATAGGACAAAGCAGATGTCACCATGAACATGAGGAGTAGTTCTTGGAGGACCATGATTAATCCCCAAAGCCCGAAGTGAAATCTACACAAAAATCGCATTGAAAAGCTCATTCCACTTCAATAGCTAGTATATCTCTTGGTGGATCTAACCGTACATGTTGTATCGGTGCAAAGTTACGAATGTTCCCAAGGGTGGACTCTTCCTATCACATATGAACTGCGACGAGTGTAGGAAGGGGCATTGTTTGAGGCACTAACGTACATAGTGTACATAAGGGAGAGGTATTAATTTTCTCTAGTGTGTACATTTAGAAAAGCCATTAATTCTTCTGAAGTACATGTAGATGTACAAAAGGGGGCCCTAAGGTTTAGAGAATTTTCAGACCATAGATGTGTTAGTATCATCTAATTCACATTTTCATTCATTATTGTCATATGGAAATAGTCCTCAATGACTCCCTTGCCTATTCTTGTTAGGGTTCAGATTTGGGTTATAGGACAAGTTGGAGACTCATAGGCTCACTCGAATTTTGCTATGTGAATTATGTCTAGGTTATTATGCTCTTGTCTTTGTTTGTTTGATGTAATCGTTGAGTTACATGCTATGGATGGAAAAATGTTCAATGACTTTCTCATTAGAAAGTGACCATGGATTTTACATGTGATAAAGCCCTATTTAATTAATGATTTATATTTTGCAGATGTAGTGGAGGCATTTATCACATTAGATTGAAAACCTTAGTATAAATACAAGAGTCCATTTTCTAGCTTGTTGTTTGTAAGTATACATTTTGTTTTCTCTATAAAATTTGCATATACAGGGGGTTTAATTTCATAGTGACCCACGCACGTCATTTAGGTTTCTAACGAAGAGTCCACCCCCATGTGCACGTTCACACAAATGCTCAATTATTTTTGTATCCCAAATCAAAAGGCTTTGACGTAAACATGTACATTGGGATGATTGGGCAGACATGGCAACACAAATTAAGACATCTTTTTCTCAACTTTGAGGGGATAACTTAATCAAGACAATGTAACTATGAAATTGTTATCATATTTTTGCTAATTTTGTATCATATCCCAGGTACGTGGACTTTACATTTGAACTTAAAATTGGTTTCTCAAACTAGGAAGTAGTATTTTCTTAAGTTGGAAATAAACAAGATTTGACGGGAAAGTGATTAATAACTTGTATTTTAATAGCCCGAGTTTTTATCTGTTGCCGGGCTATTAAAAACCGGCTTTCTAGCTTGTCCTACTAGGATGGGTAGGCAAAGCTAGCCTTGCATAGTCCAATGCATGATTTAGGACAGTGGATTTGATGTACATACCCTATTATAGATCCTAACATTCTCTCAAAGTTTGACAAGTGGAAAGAGGAGGTCCCAAAAGTTTCACCCAACTTTCAAAGTAGGCTCCAGTGTATGACGAGCTAACAAGCTCTTAATAGGAAAGTTTGAGAAGTGGAAAGAGGAGGTCCCAAAAGTTTCACCCAACTTTCAAAGTAGGCTCCAGTGTATGACAAGCTAACAAGCTCTTAATAGGAAGTTTGCTCTAAGAAGGATCAAACCCACGGTTTCATCCTTCTTTGAGGGACTTTACAGATAACTCTAATAACAACACTTCAAGAAGGGAGAAAAAAAATGCATACTTTGGACTCAAACCCTAATGCAAACTCCCTCGCTATGTTTCTTGATACTATCAAGCACTAAGGTCACTTCAATTTGGAGTTTCTTTGGTCTTGAACCCTAGTGTAAACCCACCCTTAAGTGGGCCTCAAGTCCGCAACTTATGAGCAAATTTGAAGACTAGTTTACTTGCAGTCAAGGCCCAATACTTGCAAACAAAAGCCACATGCATACGCAACATTCAACACCTAGAAT
The DNA here is from genome assembly GCA_950295325.1 of Polytrichum commune. Taxonomy (NCBI): domain Eukaryota; kingdom Viridiplantae; phylum Streptophyta; class Polytrichopsida; order Polytrichales; family Polytrichaceae; genus Polytrichum; species Polytrichum commune. The sequence continues at coordinate 32,989,952 of OX485809.1, forward strand.
GAGAGTCTTGAGCAGGGTAGAGCCAATGGGCTCAAGTTCACGTCAGATTGCCCGACGTTGGTTTTTCTTTGCTTTTCTTTTCTTTAGAATGAGAGTTCTTTGGAAAGGATTATAGAACCTTTCATGAGACTATTGTCTATCCACTCATCATGGCTATGTACACACACATCATTAGGACCATTTGAAAACAATGAATTTAGAAGGATCCACCACCACACTAGTCGTACGCAAAGAATGTTTTCAAAGTGCACCATAGAACTTTGAAAAGGGCCACAACCTCCCATTTGTGTTCCTTCTTGATGCACTTGGACCCAAATGGACACATTGAAATAGGTGGGCTCCATTAAAGTAAGCTTTACTCATATCATATGTGCATGTGCTCGCTTCTCCCATTATTTGTGGGCCCAATATAATATACACTACCCCCGTACGACCAACAACTACTATGTGTGTCTCTCCCTCTCTTTGTGAGAAGACTTGATTGGTCATTTCACCGTTTTGGAGATCATCAAGCATCGTGGCCATGAGGTGTGTTTGTGTGTCACCAAGTGAGGAATTCGTACATTGTTCTCATTCAAGGCCCATGTTGGTCCTTGATCAAGATAAGACTTTGCGTGACATTACTATAATGTATATGCACCTATTGTATGCATTGAACTTGAGATGGACATAATCTAGGATTGATTTTCATTGCAGTATTTAGATTCTAGGAGCATCATAGATTGTGTCCATTTTAAACGAACTGTCCATAATAGGTGCACATACCTTAGGTCTACTATACAAGGTTTGTGTTCTAATAAGTTTGCCAAACCTAACATCAATATCAAACATACAATTGTTCAAATTAAACATGTGCGAGGGAAAAAAAAAGTGGGCGGGATAGTTCTTCATTTTAGATTACAACCTTTGATAGTTTCATGTAGAGAGGGGACAAGATGACATCATATGTTGGAACTTACAACACAAAATATGCAAACGGAGCTGGGCCATAATATCACTAACTAAGGAGTATTTTGGAGTACCTTGATCTTCGTGTATGTGACGTCCACTAGTCTTCACTAATCAACATGTGGACATAATTCTAGCATAAAACATTTAACAAGCTTCAACCCAAATCTATGTTAACTTGGTTTATGAGGAATTTATTGAACTCTAAACCCAAGAGGATGTTTATGTGAAATTTGCCAAGTTCTTTGAGGACACGGGGAGGACACTAACTAAACCAACAAGTTTATTTCACAAAGTTCTTATCTTTTAGAAGCCCTTAAACCCTAAAGTCCTATGCAACCATAATTTGGTCATGAACAATTTACTCTCTTGACACTAGTTCGGATGGTTTCTGGACTATTTCAATTACTCCTCTTGTTTATGGTCAGGTCTACTATGTCCTACCATATGGATACTTTTGATACATGTCAACAAAGTTAGATGTTATTTGATTAATTCAAATATGGGAGTGTGCTCTCAACCGGTTTATAGTGGAACCAATCCATAAATGTCTACTTGACATTTGTCACCTCCGCCGTTTAGGAACATCATATCCTAAACATGTTCTTTTGTTGATCCCTATGTATAAATGATTCCCAATTGATCTAAAAATTTGCATGACACTCAAGCGCAACATATCCTAAACATTTATTGCTAGAAATCTTAGTTGGACATGTTTTGATGGGTGTAAAGCCATGTGGAAATTGCGTGGTTGTGGCACTGCTACCTCAAATTACAAAGCTTCCCAAAAAATCGCAAAAGAACAGTTTTAATGCCTGATTTGAGTACGTATATTGCCCTTCTTTTGAATGAGGGTAGCATTTTCTCATTTGGAGATGTTTTGAGTGCAAGTATGATCAAAGAACGCACCCCAATATAATTTTTAAATTGTTGCCCCTCAAGACCACTATTGACATTCCTATTATAATTTCCCACATAATAGATTTTTAACATTTATAATTTGGATTGTGAGTAGTCACTTCTAATCCGCAAACATCTATATGGGTTGGATTTGTCAAAAAACTTAAGATCTTTAACTACAGTCGCTGAAATTGAGGTCACGTTTTTTGAGCATATTTGAGGGAAATTGGGCATAGGAAGTTCAAGGGTTAAGTTTAAGGATTGAACATGAATTCAACCCTTATTTATATAGAATAAATAAGACTTGATAAGTTAAGTTCCATGAACATAACATCACTTAGCTGATGAGATGCGTTCATGGCCCATGCGGTAAGTTCGAGAATAAAGCCTCTGGATGCCGAAATCCCAGTGCTTCAAACCGAATTTGAAGTCATGAATGGTAGTTGAACACATTGTAACAACTGAGTAATGATATGGATCATGTCCTGAATGGCCAATCCCCATGGAAGATTTTGAGCATAATCGGTCAAAATCTTAGTGCTTCTAAGTCCAACCGGTTACATGTTGTGATCTTTTGGGTTTCCTTTATTGATTTGATAGATATATATATTCCATAGATTCCTCTAAAATCATTGGTAATTTGCCTAAAGTGTTGAACCTCAACCGGTTACTTCTCAAACTCAACCAGTTCATCTGTAAGTAGCTGTTGGTTCTCCCCCCATTCATTGCGAGAGACTCCATCCTTGTATTTTGACGGAATCAAAGTTCATGGTCAATTCATGGATATATATATATATATGTATATTGTGAAATTTGATATCTGAGTCAACTTTCCGGGCAACATACAATTTGACATCTTGGACCATCTTAAAATAGGCATTGAATTGTGGCTTCAATTGAAAGAGAGAAATGAGAGAAGCTCCACCGAAGGTGGGTCGGTCAAAGGGAGTTCAATGCCTGGACCTAATTTCCTTTCCCCTCTCCAATTTACCTTCCACTTCCCATTTCTTTCGGGCATGCTTTTGGCTCCTAAGGTAGGCGTGTCTAATTTGATTATCTAACTTAATTGGACATCTAGATTTGAGTGGTGTGTGGTTTGGTGTGGCTCCAGTAACGTATACCCAAAAGACACGTGTTTGAAAGAGATTGGATTTTGTGTTCAAAATATGATAACCATTCTAGGTTTAATAGAATCTTCATTTCGATACATTCTAAACTCTGTAATATCACTCTTGTGGCAACCAAAGTGCAAGTGATATTAAGAAGTTATGTAGCGTTAAAAGAGAATTAGTATAGCATGTGACATCATGGAATAACACAAAGTGAACATTGCAATATGGACTATAACTACAATGATGGCAACATGATGTGTGTGAGTGCGTGGTTTGAATTCTTTAGGGTTTCGGAATATAAGAGAAGAATTGACATTAAGGAGGTTGATTTACAAAGTTTAGAGTGTAATGAATAAGATATTCATGTGAGCTTCAAAAATATGAGGAAAGTGGTTATGGGCTTGGATTCAAATTTGCTAACCATCTCATACTAAACGCGTATTTCAAATCCTAGGAGAAGTGGGCTAGTTGGATATAAGTAACCATTTGAGACCCATCTGCCTTAGAGTTTTCCATATTGAAGGGGTTGACTCTAGCATGGCACAAGAAAACACGATAAAGAAAAGTTATACATTTGTATAAACTTAAGCTCCTCCTAACATTACTTAGCAAATGTGGGCCCTCAAATATAAATATAACATGATGTTGGGGAGCTCAGTTTGAATTTGAGTCTCCTTGCGCAACTTTTTGAGCATCTAGCTGTTATATTCTAAGACCCACTAAACGAGAGCTAAACGTTGAGTAATGTTATGCTATTATTTCATGATGATATATTGAATCATAAAAATTGCTCATATTTCATTATGAAGTTCTATGGGCTTGAGAGTCTTTGACGACATGAGTTATGGACATGGTTATGGATAATGATAGTTGATTTGCAAGGACGTTATATTTGGAGTCAAATACGGTGATTCCTCCCTGGATGGACCTACCACATGTGAGTCCTTGTTACACTTTAAAACCATGACCACATAACGTTATTAAGCAGTGTGTGTTCCTCCATGTGATTATTGGTTTGGACTTAGGGCCGCTTTACACTTAGAGGCCGGGCCAATTCGTTGTGTAAGAGGCTTGAAATCCTCATTTGTGATTGGTCAAAAGGCTCAAATCGGCCCAAACCCCTTTACATCTAGAGGCCGGGCCGATTTGGTGGTATGATTTTTAAAATTAAAAAATGTATGTTATGACACGGGCCGAGCTCGTTGAATTGGGTGCACCCAAAATGGAAGGCCAATTCTTGGCCTAGAGGCCAATGTCATATTCCACTAAAAAAATCTTGTTAAATAAAGTATAATTTTTTAAAGTGAACTAGATCCATTGGATTATGTGGAATCTAAAGGCTCTATCTTAGATTATGCTACATCCGTTGGATTAGGCTAATTTTTTTGAATCAGCTTGGCTTCTTGGCCCGAGGGCCTTTACATATGGGAAAATTGGCCCCCGGTATAATGTTATTATAATGTGTAGTAGAGGCCGGCCTCCAACCCAAAAAAGGCTGAAATTTTGTGCAATCGGCCTCAAGGGAAATTGGCCCGGCCTCTAGGTGTAAAGCGGCCCTTAATGTGAGTCAATCTACACTAGGTTGGGGCATCCCATGGTTATATTCTTAGGGCCCACATGAATGAATGCACATTGCATGGGCAATAATGCTAAGATTTGCAACACATGAATTCCCAAAACAACTTAGTTCTAGCCAAGGATGGTTGAAGACGAAGTTGTAGGCCACATGTCTTTAGCCCTTGGAAGCTCGGCCGTTGCCATTATGCGTGCCCAACCACCGTATTCCAATTAAACCGAGATACCCGGGTCATGCCGTCGCTTACTTGTTTTAAGAAACATAACATACATTTGAGGTTCAATAATGTTATTGTTAGCACTTCATAATATCATTACTCAATCGTCCAAGAACATGCTCTTTATATCATCAAATGAGGTTGCAAGTCAAGAGCCCGTGAACCCATATTCAGTCCAAGTTTATAAATCCCCACCTTTTGATACAGAAGAATCACTTCTTGAATCATAGGAAATAAGACAATTGAAACTTCCTAAATACTAATATTATATTTATTAAATATTTATTATAATTTTATCTGTATAAACGATTAAGTGCCACAGTGCTAGCATATATAGGAGACTATTGACCTATAATAAATAAATAAATAAATAAGAGTGTTTTTGAATGATTTTCATCTGCCGATTCTTTTAAGTGAGCCTGCTAATGTTGGATAAAAAGATCTCATGGGACTAGGTAAGCACTTTGAGTCTAGTGCACTTCCGGTGTTAAGATGAGGTGGATTGAGAAATCCAATAAAGTTAATGTGGATCTTAAACAAGAACATGCACATGGAGTACATTTCCTCCGTCCTTAGTGAACTTCTAGTTGCACTTCTACTTCATATGGTTCATAAAACTACTAGAGGGTTTCATGGGGGTTATTTTGGATCTCTTTCTTGGTGTACTTCTACATAGTGCATCTCTAATTCAATCCTCACCGGATAGGTCGACGCATTACTAGATTGATGGATGCAAAGCGTGACTAAGTAAGTAATATTATCACTACTAATGAACCCCCAATATGTGCAGCTCCGTATTGACGAGTCTTTCTTGCTCCCCTCCACATAAAATTCTAGCAAAGTTTTTTTCTTCTATGAAATGAGGTCAAGTAGATAGTCTTCCACCTTTGGTCCAATGACACAAGATGCACACGAGTGCTTTATGGATGACTCTCATGAATAACAAAGTCCTCCAAAGAGAGGCACCATGCTCCCATTTTCATTTATTTTTGAAGGACTTTGCGGATAATTCTATTGTCGAGGATACATTACAGTCTGTAATGAAGTCATACCCTATTCTATATGTTGAATTCAAAACACAAAAAATTAAATTTAAATGTTTCAAAATTAGGCTCAGACAAAAGACACTCTCATGGGGCAAGGGGTAGGTGCCCGACTCTTTGATTTGGGTTCCATAACTAAATATGCATCCAAGGTGAAAACACAATCAATTAGGTTATACCACTAAATATTTTCTTAAGACTTACTGTTTTCAACTCAAAATTAGCGTCATAGACCCCGATCTATTCTAGAGGGATCCACCTACGATGAATTTGTGGGGTTCAAGCTTTGCATTAGACCCCTTTGCCTTGGTGATAGTGGTGGAGCTTGACTCAAAGAGGTGGCCACGGTGCAGTCGAGTCCGACAAAGAGTCTTGCAAAGAGGCACCAAACTCATGCTTATTTAGTAAGGTAGATGTGCCTATCTCAATTACTTATGTTAATTGGACACCTATATATGAGTGGTATGTGGCTTGGTGTGGCTCCAAGAATGAATTACCACATGACATGTGTTTAAAAGAGATTGATGACATACTCAAAATATGATAACCATTCTAGAGTCAACAGTCAACATAATTGGGGGAGGGGGGGACCATATATATGACCAGTGAATGAGCACAAGAATCTTCACTTTGATAATGAATAAGAGATTCACGTGAGCTCCGAAAATCATGAGGAAAGTGGCAACGGCCTCGACTTGGATTTGGTGGGCTAGTTGGATAGAAGTAACCATTTAAGGTCCATCTCTACCTTGGTCCTTCTTTGACTCATCAGAGACACTTTGGGATAACTCTATTGGAAAATGGCCTATATAATAATAATAATATTACAAAAATGAAAAATAACAGAACTGGCTGCCACCTCCCAGACTTCTCACCAACTGCATGTGGATCCCGCTATCACGAGATCCGTCCGAGTCTTTCTCTTTTCGTCCACAGGTTTCGTCCACGTTCGTCGTCGTCCGTCGTCTCCCCCCCTTCCTCTTCGTGGTCTTCTCCGGTGCTTGTGCCGGTCGTCTTCTCCGCCGTGTAGAGCCAGCGTTGAAGAGCTCTCCCAGCCAGCCTAGGAGTCGATGTTGCAGCGTTGGCTTCAGCTTAATCTGAACACCGTGACGATTGACCCCGGGCTCCCCACAATTCAGGCACATGCTGACATCTACGACTTTCTCCTCCCTCTTTCTTTCTTACTTGCTTTCTGTCTTTTTGCGGTGGGTTTCCACCCCCTTTCTGACTCAACTTATTTGCAGCCTTGGACTCCTAGAACCACCTCAAAACGCCAGTCTCATTGATTGCGAGCGCTGGCTGCTTGAAGGAGACTTAAAATAACTTACGACCACCGGCCTCCCGACAGTCGCAACGTTTTTTCTACGACTTCGGGATTGTTTTATGTGAATTGTCAATTCGGTGGATGGAAAGGTTGGCAGAGTCGGCAGGTTTGGTGGAGAAGTGCAATTCGGAGATTGAAGCTCCCATTTTCCAGGTTTTGGGTAGTTAAAATGATGTTTTTCCTCGAGTGTTTCGAAGGCCTCGGGTGCTTTGATTCTTTTTTGAGGTGAAGAACTCGAGCGTTAAACGTCACCCTGACGTTTTGGTCTTCATTCTGCGGGCGTTGCAGATTGAACCTTTGTTTCTTTTCTCCAGTTGCGATGTCTGGCTTCTTGGGTTGCCTCGACTTCGCTTTGTGCAGAGTTGAGTTGAGGTAGTCTGAGAATGCATGGAAGAGTGAGCGAGATTTTCGATTGGGAGTTATCATTACGGCGCGCTTGCAGTGGTTTACAGGAATTCCAGACATTTGCGAGGATTGTGCTACTAGTTCCACAACTAAGTCGCGTTCTTACTTACTGGCTAACTTAGCTGAGGCATTGTGCCTTCTTTGTGAGCTACCGAAATCGGATACAAGAATGAACCACTGTGCATTTATTTTGCCGAACCTGGCGGAGACTCTCAAGCGAGGTGGTATTATTATTGGCAAACCATAAACTCCTCCACCTGAATTAATTGGAAACTCCAAGGAGTCAAGCGAACTAGAGCAATCACAACCACGATCTAGTCAGTGATGGTTTGAAGTTTAAAGCTTTGGAAGACTGTTGCGTGCGTGCTGCGTTGTATTTTTAGAGGCTGGGAGGCAATGCGACAACGAAGGTATTTCTTTGCAACGGATTCCTTATTCTTGTGATGGACTTTGAAGCAGTGGAGTGAAGAACAATCACCAACAGGAGTCTTAGTGTCTTGATACTTTGAGCTCAGAAGAGCTAGTTTTCATCGTACTCGGCTGGCGTTGTGAATGGTTGGCGAGTCTAGCGATCGAAGGAGCTGGATTGGTGCTGGCATTCTATTCATCCTGGAAGGGAGTTGTGAGAAGAAAGCCAAACGATGGTGGAGAGGTAAGAGAATTTTTTTTAATGTACCTTGGTTCGGGGTGTTCAGTGAATGTCAATCGATGCAATGAGTGGCACTTGAGGCGATTAAGTGTTTCGAGGCTGCAGACTTGTTTGAAAGTTGTAGTGAACACTCAGGAAGAGCGCCATAGCCAAGGATCAGAAGATTGAGAAATTGAAGGGGACGGGTTACAAAGGGGACCTACGTATGCCTCTCGCTGTTACATTTTGACGCAAAGTAGACTTATAAGATGTAAGAAACAATCTTGCAAACACTAGTAAGTAGACATATAATATATAAGAAACAATCTTCAAACACTAGTGGTGCGCAGCGACGTAAATTTTTGGAGCAAGAACAGTGGAATGTTCCGTTTGGACAACAGAAGGGGAAGACTGAAGTCATAAACCATGAAATCAATTAAGAGGAGAGGAGGAACTGTATGATGCTAGGCTGTCGATATATTGCAGAAGTTCGAAAATCTTCCTGTCGTGTTTGCGTTCAGTTACTACTATGGAAACACTCCCCTTAGTTTCTTCGTTTTTGCTCGTACGCAACTGTTTTCTCGAATTGCTTTCCTTTCTTCTCTCTTCGTCACTTGTCGCCGTGTGTCTCAAGTACGACTTTGCTTGGTTCACAGGAATTCCAAACAGCTGTAAAAGGATTAATCATTTCCTACAAGCGTTCTTGCTGGCTGAGGCATCGTGACATCTTCGAGGGCCAAGTAACGGAATTGGTGTGCGAGAAAAGAGGTCTGGCTGGACATTTATTTTGCCGAATTCGGCGGAGACTTTAAAGGGAGGTGACAAGTTCTACCGACTAACGAATCACCTTAAACTTGTGATCAGGAGCAGCTGTGTTCGCACCCTAACCAGAAAACTGCAAACTAGTCGCAGCTATTTGCGGTCGGAAATTTTGTGATACAAGAATTGAGTGATGGCTGCTTATTAGGTGGTGGAAGGAAGAAGGCGTAATAGTATTGAATGCAGGAATCAGAAGAGGAGGAAGAAGCATCATCATCATGGCGCTTACTACTCTCTCTTGTTATCTCCAAGTCAAAAAGTCTTCGGTATTGCCGTTTCTTCTCTTTGTAAGCTGCGCTTTAATGCTCGCAGCGCGATTCAGCTGTGCACAGGTTACTGTGGATAGAAACTTTGAGATTGAAGACAATTCGCAGGTGGACTATAGAGAAGCCTCCAGCAGGAGAGTAATCGCACAAACTGCGGTGAGTTTTCTTGCGCTTGTAAAACAACCTGTGAATCACGGAAGAAAAAGGGTCATCTCTACTGTTTGTATCCGCCCCGGCGCCAGTGAATTTCCCTTGCGAAACCCAGCTATAGAGATTCTTCCTCATAAACTTAACGCGGGGTAACGTGTACTGTGTTCCAGATTCACGGAATCCTGCATGTGTTACTCGATTGGAATGCCCTGAAAGCAATCCCTGGGTTTCGTAATGAAAGATTGCTCTAGATGTGAGTGCCGAGAAATTTGTACATGATTAGAATTCGTCATGTTCATAGCACCCAGATCTGCTTAGAACGAATGCTGGTCATAACAATTCTGCTCATTGCATATTTCGGACATATCCTCCATTGGCCACATCGGGTAATTTCATAGCTGCTTAAAATACCAGCTTGTGTCGAATGGAAAGTGCGTTCTAGAAACTATCCAATTCTTAGAGATAAAAGATTATGTCATTTTGTTCTTATAATGTGGTTGGAAATGAACAGTAAACCCGTTTTGGGTTCACATATGAGCTTGAAGCTATGGTCAAGAGTGAAGTGTCCCTCATACATGCCAACCCTAAGTTGATATTCTCTCTTTGTCTGGTTGAAAGTGAGGCACACTTTTGTGTTGAAATGTCCCCTCTACAAAGATAGGTTTCTTTTTCTATTTCAAAAAAATATATACATTAATTAACTTATCAAGTCTTTTTATCAACTGATTCATCAAGTTAGTATTAGCCGTCATGTCACAAACTCATTGCATTCCGTTACACCAAGAAACTACAGCCTTTTTGACCCCACCTTGATATGTATTTTGAATCCCATACCCCTTTTGACTTCATGTATTTTGAAAATCAAATTCATTTTATTACATAGCCTTCTTCAAAGTCAACACTAGTCAAAAAGATGGTTGCAAAACGCACTTCCCATTTGACATGGACGGCCGTTAACACACGACCCGATGTGATTGACAATAGTCGAGCTAAATCTATGATGGTTGGAGACTGGATTCTAATATTGTCAATAGGGTCGTATTCTAACGATCTCCTGTTTCAAGGGGGAAGTGCGTTTTAGGGCCATGGAGTTTCCTACTACCTAGTGCAGAGAGACAGATTCTTTATAGAATTCAGCACGTTGCCGTATTTTGATGAATCTTTTCCTGCAATTGTTTCTGCACAGGGAACAAATTCGACGCAAAGCTTGCTGGAGGATTCCCAGGCGCTGCTCCTGGTGAAAGCGGCGATTACAAAGGACCCCTACAATGTCACGAGATACTGGAAACGTCAAGGGAAGAGGCAAGTGCTCAATGCATGCAGATGGCTGGGGATCACGTGCACGAAGAGAAGAGTGACGGGAGTCAACATTTCAGGTCACGCGCTGGAGGGCTCTATAAGTGCAGATTTAGGTCGTCTCGCACATTTGACCACCCTCGACATGTCAACAAATTTTCTCTCGGGTTCGATTCCCGCGGAGCTAAGCGGGGCTACGTGGCTGAAATCTCTGAATCTCGGGAGCAACCGCCTCACAGGTTCAATACCCTCCTCCCTGGGCGGTTTGGAGAACCTCACTTCCCTTGTGCTAGCGAATAATAAACTTGACGGAGCGTTTCCATCGTCGATTGTGAACATGACAAGCCTTACAACGCTCAACATTTCCAGCAACAACTTCACGGGGGCGATTCCATCCGGATTGCAAAATTTGAAAAACCTAACGGTTCTGGATGTGAGTAACAATAATCTCAACGGTGGGTTACCTTCGACGTTGGGCGCTTGGATGTCTCTTGTAAAGCTGGACTTCTCGAATAATCCTCTGTATGGGAGCATACCTACTACCATTGGCGATCTGACGGTTTTGGAAGGTCTGTGGCTTTCTGGTTGTTCTCTAACTGGGGAAATTCCTAAGCAGATCACCGGATGCACGAAACTCATTGAAATTGATCTAAGTAATAATGGTCTTCGGGGCAGCATTCCCTTTCAGAGCTTGGGAAACTTGACTTCCCTGCACTTGCAGAACAATCTCCTGGAGGGCAACTTCGTCACGAATCTGGGTATGTTTCCGAAATTGGAAGACATCGACCTGGCGAACAACCGCCTGAATGGGAGTATTTCTCAGCAGATTGGTAACCTTCCTCTGAAGTATAACCTGTCTCTTGCTCACAACAACCTCACTGGGAGCATCCCTGATGGTGTGGGTGGATTGACCCATGTGCAAAGCATCAATCTCTCCTCGAACGGATTTTCGGGAATTATCCCCAGTGCTATTGGCAATTGCACCAACCTTGCCGAGCTTGATGTTTCCAGCAACACACTTACAGGGAGCCTTCCACAATCGCTGGATTCTCTCACCAGCTTGACCGGTTTGAATGTCTCCCATAACATGCTCAGCGGCTCCCTCCCTACATTCGACAATTTAACTAACCTCAGGGTGTTGGATGCATCCTTCAACAATTTCTCAGGGAAAGTCTCGGCTACTTTCGTCAATTTTTCTTCTCTTCTGTTCCTCAACGTATCTTACAACGAGCTTTCAGGTGAAATGCCAGTTTTCACTGCTCACGACAATGTCACAGCGGATAGTTTTCGCAACAATCACCTTTGCGGTTCAATTCTCAACATTGTATGCGGTGGGGGGTCATCCGACAAGTTGTCAACCAAGACCATCATCTACATAGTAATAGGGAGCGTGGCAGGGTTCATTGTCGCACTTGGGATCCTGTACTTTTGTGTGGCATGCTGGAAGGCACGGAAGAGTAAAGGTAGCAAACATTCCTCACAGGTTTCTGCGGAGCTTCAGTTGCAGCTCTCGTCCGAGGATATCCTGACAGCCACAAAAGGCTTCGATGATGGACACCGCATTGGTATTGGGAAGTTGAGCACTGTACATAGAGGGGTACTCCCAGACGAGACTGTTGTGGCTGTCAAGAGACTTGCCATCACCAAGAGTGCACCAGGTAAAGAACTGGAGAATGCGCCTTCTCTAGACGAAGAGCTTGAAACCTTGGGACATATCCGTCACCGGAGTTTGGTGAAAGTTTTGGGATACTGCTCCACCGAGCAGATCAAAGCACTTGTCCTTGAGTACATGCCCAATGGAACATTGGATGGCCTACTCTATCCCCCGCGAGAGGCTGAGGTTGTGAAAGCTGTTGACTGGAACCTCCGCTTCAACTCCGCCATAGCCATTGCGGAAGGGTTGAAGTTCCTTCACCATGATTGCCGACGTCCTATTGTGCATGGTGACATTAAGCCCAGCAACATTCTTTTTGATGCAAAAATGGAGGCCAAGGTTGCTGACTATGGAGTGGCCCGAATTCTGGCCGACCAAGGGTTTGGCCCCAGCGCATCACCTTCTGCGTCGCCTTCTGGTTCTGCTTATGGTTACACTTCTCCAGGTAAAACACCATTGCAACATTTGTGCGTATTTTTCCACGCAACCTCGGGAGTTAGTTCCCTGTGGTTTTCCTTTGGCTGTCTCGCATACAATACCAATAATCTCTTTCCACTTTTGGTGCATGCTCGGAGGTAGTGTTTGGATTTAAATGAAGAGCAACCTATTTCGTGAGATCATTGACGGCCAAACTCGTTTTAGCACCTCTTGGCATGCCGAATGTGTTTGACCCTCAATTAATTACCGATATAGAATGTTCTTCGTTTAAAACCTACACATGACTACCTCCAGGCATGCACCGAAAACTTACCGATCATGGAAGGTGTTGTATGCAAAACTTCCAACTCCAGACCAGAAGTCATGTTGAGTTGAAGGATAACTCTAATGTCGTCATACAATTTCACAATGTGTCACGAAGCCTTACCAGAGTTTGATGATTGTCTTGATTTGCAGAGGTTGCAGCTTCGGGGATTCCAACGCTCAAGGGCGATGTTTACAGCTACGGTATATTGGTACTGGAGATGATCACCGGGCGTCACCCTTACAGTCTGGAATTAGGTCAAACCTTGCCACAATGGGTCCGCTCAACAATCTCAAACTCCAAGACATTGCAGAATGTGCTCGACCCCATCCTCATGAACGATGTTCAGGCTCACCAACAGAAAATGGCGATGGTGCTGGGAGTGGCGCTCCTTTGCACACGAGACAATCCTCAAGAACGGCCTCAAATGGACGACGTTCTCAAAATGTTGATCCACATCAAAACAAGGCCGGCTAGCGGCAGCCGGCGCCGATTCAGCATTTCCAGCCGGCAAAACTCAAGCACCCTCCGGAGAACGACGAGCGAGATTCAACGGCCCACTCAACCACCCATGGTCCAGCCGTTCCCGCACAATCCCTCCCTCTCCGATTGGACTCCAACACCGGACGAAATTGTATAACGAACCCTAACCCCCGGATCACATCCTCAAACCTCAATAATTCGAATGCCGCTCCGACTAACCTCTAAGGTGAGCATTTCAGATCTACAAACCTTCTCTTCTTCCGCAATTTGGGACAATGTTGTATCCGTTCTTCACCTTTTGCGTTGAGAATGCACATTAGCACTCTAAGTAGTAAGTTATTCATCTCCATGTATAGCAACATCCTGTTTGTCTCAAGATTCAATCTGAACACAACAATGCACACTCCTTAGAGTACACAAATTGCTTGAGTAGCTCGGTGACGAATACATACGCATGTCAACCTTGAAACATGAAGACAACTGTCTGACTTGGAAAACAAGCTTCTCAAGTCTGAGCTCTTTTCTTTTTGCAGGTAGTGGGAATGCTTGATCAGGCTCGATTGATCTTGAGCAGAGCTTAATAAAAGAAGACCTGCAATTGCGGTCATAACTTGTACATGATTTTTCCTGGGTGGACGAAGTTTTGCAGCGGTTGTAGAGTAGATTCAGTAACATAGAGCAGTACAAAGTAATTGTAAGCTTGTGATGTGCATTCACTCCGATTCCATCAGTCCTTGGCTAGGAATTTGTTCACTAGACACAAGACTCCACCCAAATCATCTTACCGCTTGAAAACAACATTGTATTTGTACCGATTCATGATACACATTAATTGATGCAGGCTCCTGCAATCCTTAACCTGCAGCAAAAACATGCGCTTCTGTCTCTCCAATCTGCTTTTCTCGCCACTTCCATTTGTCTTGTCCTTGACTTTCTCATATTTGGATTGGACCTCCGAAGTTAGGAGGGCATGTGTGATCATTCAAAGAGAAAGAATATCTTCCCTTTGACTTGTTATACATTTTGCATCTCAATTGCAGTGTTAAAACTTGAGATGATAATCTTTGTGATTCACAATTGCTAACTGGATCAGACAATTCCCAAGCTCATCCAACAACCATAAATTACGGTGGAGTTGGGAGTGCCCCAATAGGACCCCCACAACTAGCACAATATGCGTCACTGTCACATTGTGTGCAATTGAACTGAATTTTTCAAATCTATTGTCCTTTAATGATTGCAAACCGTGATCCTCTAGTGAGTGCGCATGTTACTTAGATGTGCCGAAATCAAACACAAAAATAATTTGGACACCTCTATATTTGAGCGGTATGTGGTTAGGTTTGGATTTAGGAAATAGCACCAACAAGACACGTGTTGAAAGAAGATTGAACTACATGCTTAAAACTTTTCTAATCATTCTAGGCTCAATAGTCAACATGATTGGGGACCTATATGACCACCTAATAGCAAGAGAATCTTGACTTTATTCATATGAGCTCCTGAAATTATGAGGCAAATGGCTATGAGCACAATTTGGATTTGCTAATCATTCTACACTAATTGCGTATTTCCATATCTTACAAGAAGTGGGTTTATAGAAGAAAAAAAGTATCCTTGTAAGGCACGTCTTCCTTAAGACAACACCGGTAGGGCTACATGTTATGTAGATGGGTCTTAAGTGGATCGTTTTCTTAATTGAACCCCATTTTATTTGATTGGTATGTGGTTCGGTGAGGATCAAAGAGCAAACATCATAAAGACACATGTTTAAAAGTGATTGGACTATGTCTCCAAATATTAATATCTACTCTACACTCAATAGCGAACACAATTGGGAGGACCTAGGTATCCAACTAAGAAATCAACAATCATGTACTTCCAAAAATCATAACTAGATTAGGGGAGGTCCAATTTTCAATCCGGTTGTTACAAACGCTTCATCGTAGATTTGCTAATACAACACGAGTTATGTTGTGTAAATCTAATCATTAGAAGTTCGAGAACATGAAAAATGAACCAAATAACACCCACCCACCTTTGATATTGGAGAAACATAGTGATCAAACAACAGAATTACTTGACAGCCATATAAGTTGCTGAGGGATCATAGCAGCTCATGAAATGGATAACAGGAACTTATAATAATTGCAAACTTACACTATAATAGCGGACCTTTCAGATTTCTGTACAACTACATGGTTAAGCCATGTGTGCAGAACAACAGCATGGAAGACCCCTTCAGGCCCCGATCACACCAAACTTTCCATCCAGTTCTAGGTCTGAAATTGTTGGGGATTATGTTGAGAAATAGATGTTGGTCCACCACTTTTCACACTATTACAACCAGTGATGTTGACGAATGTTGCCAGAAGTGGCCAGTGTGATCAGCCCCTCAACAAAGAAACAAACAGAAGCCATAAGGTTGGTGTCTCTAAAAGTGACACTTCTAGAAACTTACTTTTGCACTTTTAGGCAAGTTACACAACTCACAGGAAAAATATATATATATATATATCCTGTAGATTTGTAAAACTATGAAGAGTGTCCAAAAAACAATGAATAAATGAATAAGTAAATTCAGATGCAACTTACAAAGATTCGCAAAGAAATTTTAGGGTTTTTTTAATAAATTTTTTTATTGTCGAGTAGGGGGGTCCACAATTGTTGGATTCTTAGGTGAAGACGGTCACAATATCGATGTTACAACAAGTGAGAGCCTTCTATTAAAGAAGGTCATTGTTCACCTTTTGTGGAATACTTCTTATATTGTCTTGTTGATTAGGTTTATCTAGATTAATCAGTGTGATTGGCCAAAGTTGATGCTCTACTTGAATTGTTCTTGCATCCTTCTTACGCTGCCAATATGATGGACCAAACTGGTGGTATTTTATACTCAATGTCACATATAATTAGTTGATTTTAGCTTTGACTTCCTTAAGGCTCAAAATCTAGTGGCGGCATTAATCAACATACAATTTAAGGCACACATACCTTACCAAGTTCATGGAGCTGGCAATGTTGGACTACATATTGCATATGACATTAGAGTTATCCATAGAGTTGCTCAAAGGACAAAACTGTGGGTTTGATTATTTTGGGGAAAAACTTTCTATTAAGAGCTCATTAGGTCGTAGTGCGTTGGAGCCTATTTTGGAAGTTGGGTGAAACTTTTGGGACCTTCTTTTTTCACTTCAAAAACTTTGAGAGAATTTAAATTAGGATCTAAATTAGGGTATGCGCATGGGACCCATTGTCCCAAATCTTGCATAAGCCTTTGCAAACCTAGCTTGGCCCATCCTTCCTAGTAGGACAAGCTAGAAAGCCGATTTTTAATAAGCCGACACTACTCTTTGTATATGGCAATTTAACCATTTAGGAAAACTTGGGTAACTTTGTGTTAATTCTCATAAAGTCGGGGAGGTCACTCCCTCTTATATTATGCATACACGTGCGCTCAGGACCTATTATTGGGGGGCTATTTACCTTGCAAAAAAGATTATAAGGTATGATACTTTACAATAAAAAGGTAAATGCTTGTATTATAATACACCCTATTAGTAATTATAAATTTTGGAGGGAATCATTTTAAAATACCCAATTTTACTTATACTGCCAAAGAAAATTGGAAATAAAATTGCAATTCAAACAATGCGCCGAAATTTTCCCTTCTAGCACGTAGGTAGAGAATATTAACTCCACATTGGATGCATTGGTTCAGTAACGTTCAAGCCGACCAGTCTGCGAAGTCATCCATCCAAGTTTTTTCAACAAAAAATTACCTCTTTTCATTCACTAGCACAAACCTTACCCTAGACCTGCTACCCCTAGTAATTATTCCCACATTATTTTACATGTACTAACTAGATAAAAGAGGCCATTATATGTGATGGTATTTTACATGTAAACATGTCTCGCTATTTTAAAACCCCCTATATTATATGTACATTTTTTGCAAAATTTATCTACAATGAATGTATTAGACCCTATTTTTTTTTGTCACACATGGTTTTTACGATTTTTGCCAGTGACCTCCCCGAGCTCATAAACTCAATGTTTGGGACAAAACCCACAGTGTCATCTATGAAACATGATTTCATTTAGCATCTACAAATAACTCTATTGTATAGAGCGAGATTGCCCCATGACCATAGAGTCTCAGCAATATCACGAAATGAGGTGGGAGACAGTATGTGTCTAAATGGGATCGCTTGGTTAAACATGAACATGGTATAGAGAAACGGACTCCCATTCACGTCGGTGTATAAATCAACCCCCAATGTTAATTTTACTTAATTTATTTATGTCAAAATGGGATTGGACAGAGGCAACCTCTATGCCATGTGGAATGGCCGTGACTAGTTGGCAGGCAAAGTGGTATTGTTTGACAAAATGAAGCTTGAGTATGTTGAAGCCAACGTAGAGTCCAAAGGCTTCTATAAATTGGGCAAGGTACAGTAAGGTAAGTATACCTAAAACTAACAGAATAAGCGCCGAGCACAGTTTATATTACCATGATATGGAAGTTTACATGATTCCTTGTTTGCAAGGTCAAAAGGATTCCGACGCATCAAAGAATGCATTGTTTGAATATTATATGCAAAAGTTATAAGGGTTTGAAGTTTCATTTGTAGGAGATCCTAAACCAACACCTATAGTAGTTGCTTCAGATGTTGCACATTTTCATAATCGTTGTATTTCTATTCACAAGATTTTCATGTTGGATTTAAGTCAAGTGTTGGGTTTCAGTATACTTATCTTAATGGATGTGAGGAACCATGCCATGGGCTATAGTAGGTGCCCAACCTAGTGCTGAGTTGCACTAAGGGCGACAAATATGATGAATTGGGGTGCCTATGGAGTATCTACTAAAGTTGATGGCATGCCACATGTGTCCATTTTGGGTTGCAATGGTCAAATTCAGGGGTAAATCAACCTAATAGCCCAAAGTGGACCGAAATAAAGTTGAATTGGCCTTTGAGAGTCACATAGGACATGTTTAAATCAATGGTTACCTTTTCCGACTAGCCCACTTCCCCTAGGATATGAAACAAACGATGAGTACAAGATGGTTAGCAAATTTGAATCAAGGCCATAGCCACTATTCTCAAAAAAAATCGAGCTCGTATGAATATCTTATTTATTATCAAAGTGAAGATTTTTATGCTTATCAAATGGTCATACAAGTCCCCCCCCCCTAAATTATGTTCACTATTGACTTTAGAATGGTTATCATATTTTGAGCATGTAATCCAATCTCTTTTAAACATGTGTCTTTTTGGTATCCGTTCTTGGAGCCACACCGGTCCACATATCACTCAACTATAGGTTTCCTAATAAGAAAAATAATAAAATGAGTGGTCAAAAGTGGATCGGAGTCTAGGTCCCTTGTGGCATTTACATGAGCAAGATCATGTACTCTTGAAATTCCCATGAAGGTAATTTGGCGTTACTTGGTTAATTAGTTTTTCTTGTTCTCAATCTCCTATTGAGCATATGTTAGTCTTGAATTAATGTTTTTACATTAGCACATCTAGGATGAAATATCAACAAAAATCGGATTGAATATTAGACCTCCACTTATTTAGTTATGATTATTAGGGATATATGTGTGTGATATTCCTTGATTGAATACATATATAGGTCCCCTCAATCAATAACCATTACACGAGTAATTGAGGGCCCCTTCGGACACAAGACTGAAGGCATGTGACCATTGCATTTTAAAATCTCTCAATGGTTAAAAAAGGCCAAGACCAGCCAAGTTCACTTCACACTAGAAGGTGAAGGCCTAAGGACCCAAAGAAATGATCATCAATGAAAAGTGTACATGGATTCCCTACATGACAAAGTATAACTAATGTTACATGGTTTGTCAATAATTGTGTTAGGCCCACCTCCAAGAGGTTGGATCATCAATGAAAAGTGTACATGGATTCCCTACATGACAAAGTATAACTAATGTTACATGGCTTGTCAATAATTGTGTTAGGCCCACCTCCAAGAGGTTGGATCATCAATGAAAAGTGTACATGGATTCCCTACATGACAAAGTATAACTAATGTTACATGGCTTGTCAATAATTGGGTACTGGTTCTATCTGTTACTGGTTACTTGTGACTATAGTGTCTACTCTCGAAAGGGGGAAGTAGTTCTATACCTCTATTCCTTTGCCCAGTGGGCTTAGGTCTAGGGGTGGAACGAACAGACACTTCATTCACGTCGGCCTCCTAACGGAGACCGAAGTTTCTCTTCTTCTGGCTTGTCAATAATTGTGTTAGGCCCACCTCCAAGAGGTTGGCCTGATGCAAAATCCGGCAGGCCATGTCAGTTGTACGGTCTTCGGATGAGAATCAAGGGTCCTCACAACTACATGGTCACGGCCCTTGGCTTGTGTGTGAAGTGGCCTTGAGGAGGCCTACAACTACAAGGAAAGTATGGTTCCACCGTGTCCACCCCAAAGTTGTCAGTCCCTTGCATTGTTTTGGGTCTTGATGATTTTGTTTGCTTTTGACGATGAAATGAATGTTATTTTTCTTGTTATTTGTTTAAAAGAAGAGAAAGAATATCTCAACAATCATATTTTCTAGCGATATTGTTTCTTGAAAATTGGATGGAGGTAGGTCAAAGAAACTCTAGTAGAACATACATATATGAAGTCTTTCTAATTACATTTCTAAGTCTCATGTTCCCTCGCCCATTCTAAATGAAAGAGATGTCGTGTATCATGGGGACCTTGTTATGACATTAGGACCAAAGCCGTTATTTTTTTAGAATCACAACATGTTTTTTCTCAACCCTTCGCTGATTATTCGCATGCCTAGTGTTACGGCCACTTCACACACGAGCCAAGAGCCATGACCATGAAATTGTGGGAGCCCAAAAGAAAGTGTCCATAGGCCGTCCCAACACACCTCCAAAATCATGTAGTGTGGTCACGGGCCCTCAAGTGTCATGTGAAGCCATATGTGACCGGGCCCTCGACCAAATGCTATGTCAATGAATTTCTATTCATGCGGGTCCTCACACATGGTAATATAGAATAATTCAACGGTTGTGAGCATTCAGATTGCCATAGTCTCCCAATTTTGTGTTAGGCCTACCTCCAAGAGGTGGTTTTTGAAAATAGTCCAAATGACTATGAAACATGATCCATTTGATGCCATGTAGGAATCCACGTAGATTTTACATCCATCTTGCATTCACTTACTCCGTTGGTCCCTCAAGTGTAGTGTGAAGCAAACTTGGACTGGCTCCGCCTTTATCACCAATGAGAGTGCTTGAAGTATAATGGTTATGGGCTCTCAGTCTCATGTGTGAAGTGGCCCTTAGTGGCGGGTGGAGTTTCACAATTTTATGTCGATACTACACATTTACAGTGGGTGTGAATCTTTGAAGTTGTTGTCCTAAACAATTGAAGGACTGCTATCATATACATAACATTACTCAGATCCATAATATTGTTACGTGGGACCGTCAATATTCCACAACATATTCCCCACATGCAAACATATCGTGGGACTATTCAAGAATATTCCATGGAATACAGTCAGTCCCACAGAACATTGTTATGGATATGAATAATGTTATGTATCCTAGGTTTCATATCCCATGAATGGGGGATAATTTTGAGTGACTTTTTGAACACTTGCATAGAATGGCTTGCAGCACAATATTAGAATAGTAAATTACTAAATGTGTATATCCTGCTATGTGGATGTTTGAACTTTCTTGGAATTTGACCAAGGTAATATTAACTTGAGCATGCTCATGTGAGACCCCTTGGCAATAGATTTCATAGGGATGACCCCTAAGTACCGGGGGTCAAAGGGTTTTGCATAGAGTTGCCTTAGATAAAAATCAGAGGTTGCTACACATGAAACATACCAATAAAATTGAACAACCTTTTCCCAATGTACAAGAGTCAAATTACGTAACCTACTTGCATGTAGGTATGCATTCTTGAGCAATATTTGTTTAAGGTAGGCGGTGTTATAACCATCATTTTAAGCGTTGAGTATATATACTAATATTTATATTGATATAGTTAAAAAATCAATAGCAAATGAAAGGGGATTGCAAAACTTCAAAGTGTGTTTTTGTTTGGATTATGTATGCAAAAGTTGTAAGGGTTCAAAGTTTTGTTGGTAGATTGGAGAAGCCTAATGTTAGGGCGGTGGACATTCTCATAATCAATATGTAAACATCATTATTGAACATTTTTGAATAAGTCACCTTTGGTTCAGAAAGGCCTTAGTTAGTTACTAAGTTAGTGAGTGTCCAAAAACATTTGAATGAGTTACAATGGAGTTAGTAAGTAAGTACACTACTTATCCCAATTAGTGAGTGAGGGGAAATATGTGAGGATAATACTGAATTTCTTTAGACTACGAAATTAGTGCCACCAAAAGATCTAAAAAGCATTGTTCATCCCCACACTATCACTAAAAGTACTCTTCGTATCAACATTATTCACTAAAAGTATCAGCAATATTCATCCTAGCATTGTTCAATTTTACATTCATTTTTTTTTATCATCACTCTACAAACACTGTAAAGCTCGCACTCATTGTCTTGAAATGTATGATAAATACCATGTATTCATGAATTTAGGATCTCTTGGTAAAATATTCAATCCACACTAATTTTGAGAGTTGGAAAAATAATACGTGTTTTGGGAATTAGTACCACTCGCACAAATTGGGATAATCGGTGCAATTAACATCTTATAGAATTTTGACTACCTTTTACTTATTTGAAAAGATGCAGTATGGAGTTAGCATCTTAATAAATTTTGAGTGTCATTTGTTGATGTGCATCTTAAACATCTTTTAGTTGAGCATTGATAAGTTCTTAATGCTCCAAAAAGGAAAGATATGCTTCCCATAAAGATAGGTGAGTGAAATGGATGAACATAGTGTGACAAAAGAGGATGAAGTGCATCCACGTTTCATCTAAAAGATGTCACATGTTAAAGCATAAGACACCTATGGTTAAGCATAGGACTTCTCTAATTTGGCATAGAATGACCTATGATGTGGCATAGGGGACCTACGCTTTAGCATAGATGACCTATAGTTTTAGCATATGTAACCTAGGGTGAAGCACATGAAAGTTTCACATCCTAGTGGTGAGGATCAATGACATTTCAGTGGTGAAATATATTAGCCAAAAACCAAGAAAACAAAAAATTTAATTTGTTCTTAAGGAAATTCATGCCTAATTCATAAAATTGAAATAAATTATTTTTAAAAAAAATCCACCAAAAAATCATCCATGTGGACCATTTTCAATTGATTCCAACAAAGTTTCATCCCGGGTACGCAACTCCCGTATTATATGGTCCTGATTATAATCACTTATAATGCGTTTTAGTCCAATATTGAGTGATACAATTTGTTTTAATGTAGGAAACCCTTGTAGCCCTTTTAACAAGGAATCCAAAAATGTAATTATATATAGGAAATGAATATATTTTGAAGCATATAATTGCATTAAAACCTAATTATATGATTTTTTTAATACATGTACCATAGGTCAAACTATCCAACCACTACAAGAAAAAACGGTTCCGTTCCAACAGAGTTCCAACAGAATTCTGTTGATTCTACCTGTTGATTCGGAACTCTTGATTCGGAACAATTTTAACACATATCTCTTGATTAAGGCATTGGTTAAATGTCCAAGTTATACTAGTAAAAATGATATAAATTAGTAATTCCGCTCCTCACATCCCGGGCCTACACACCTACTACCAAGGACCCTTGCCTAGCCTAGGCTAAAGGACCTAGCCACCTACCTAATCTAGGCTAGGCCCAAGGGTGAAGGCCAAGCGTATCAATCCTTGAACCTCTTGCCTACCGCGAGGAGGCCTTAGCCACTAAGCCACCACTCATCACATGCTATAGAACGAGTATGTAAGAGATTTGTATAAAGAGGCCGTAAAATTCATAAAATTTTGTAAAATTTATAATTACATAGATTACATAATTACATAATTACATAATTATAGTAATTACAGAAATTTGTAATTACTGTAATTACTGTAATTTTTTATTACTATAATTACTGTAATTTCTGTAATTACTTTAATTAGCAATTGCTGTAATTACTATAATTACTATAATTACTATAATTACTATAATTACTATAATTACTATAATTACTATAATTAGTATAATTACTATAATTAGTATAATTAGTATAATTAGTATTTGCTGTAATTATTATTTTCTGTAATTAGTAATTAGTAATTACTTTAATTACTTTAATGAGTAAGTACAATAATTAGAGTAATTGCTAATTAGTAATTAAAGCTACTATAAATAGAAAAAATTACAATCATTCACAATTTACTATAATTGTAAATTTAAGTAATTTAAGTAATTAAATATTGCAAATTAATCAAACTATTTAATTATTGTAAATTATAGGAATCATAGTAATTGATTACTTTAACATAATTAGTGTTATTTAAAAATTAAAATACAATAATTAAAATTCCTCTTCTGAAATCAACAGATAAATGATCTTCCTCTCTTGAAATCAACAGATAAATGTTCCCTCTGTTGATTTGTATCGCACAATGGATCCATTTCAACATTGTTTTTCCCAAATCTGTTGAAATCAACAAAAATTAGTTGATTTTATGTTGATTCGGACCGCGATTTCTTGTAGTGAACTTTTTGGACTTTTTAATAAAGTTTTAACATTGTGAATGACTTATAATTTTAATGGGAGGCAACTATTCGTGGCTTATAATTATAATTGGAGGCAAATATTCGTGTGGATTTTTTAAAATTATGTATAGGCAACTTACTGGTCTAATTGTTGGGATAGAAAACTAATGATTTGTGTTAGGATACAGTTGAGGTATGTATTTTTAAGACCATATACATCATATGGTGCCCCGACTACTCAAGGGTATCATGGGGTATTTTAAAATATCATGGGTTCCCGGTTTAGGCTTAGGGCTTAGGGTTTGAGGCTTCTATATATTCGCTTTGAATCTTTTGTGTTCGGTTTTGGAGCCTTTGTGTCTTTGCTTTGGAGTGTGCGGCTTTGCTTTGGAGCCTTTGTGTTGTCGCTTTGGAGTGTGCTTGTGCTCATTTGGGAGGGTCATCCTTGGCTTAAACAAACACATGGATTGTGAGATGAAGCATAAAGGCTCATGTAGTGGAAGTAGAGATAGGGAGAAGGAATATGTTACACCTGTAATTGCCACAACTCCTTCCAAAAGAGGGAGACCTCGAAAGGACCCTCTATCATTTGTGAATACTAATCTGACATCTACATTGAATACCTCTCTTAGATGCTCTACAAGGTTAAAAAACTAGGTGTTTCAATTGTTTATATACATTGGAGTTTTTTTTTAATAAATATGCAACCCAAATTTTTTTTCATCTCATTTTAATTTGATATAATTTGATATAATTTTTACAAAAGCCGTCCTCTAAGCCGTTTTTAATACGATGCCCCCTGCGTATAATATGGGAGTTGCGTACCCGGGAGTTTCATCATGTTATAATCATTAAATTCAAAACCTGGATGAAATTGCTACATTTTATTTATTTATCTCATTCATCAATGCCGTTTGAGTGATAAAATAAAACAAATTGTAGAATAAAGACTGAAGAGCATGTGAAACTTGCAAAGCACGCACCTATTGTACTTCATATTGATTTGGGCGAACCAACCCATACACTCATTCCTTGTTGCATGCCTAAACCCTTGCTTCCAAGGAACCAGAGTACGGGTTGGTTCACCCCAGCCCTCCATACCCATCATCACTTCCTGTCCTAGTAACTTAGCAATATTGCACCCAGGGCTCGGGGAGAACCGGCAGTTAGTTACGGATGAACTGGTCGAGTTTGAGAAATAACCAGTTGAAGTTCCAGACTTCAACATAATTACTGATCATTATGGAGGAATCTATAGAAGAATATACCTCAATTTAATAAAGCCAAACCAGAAGATGTCAACATGTAACCGGTTGGATTTAGAATCACTAGGATCTTGTCCGACTATGCCCAAAAACTTCCCGGGCATTGATTGCATCATTAGAGCATGACCAACCATTGGCCGTCAAGTTGGCCGCAATGGAATGGTTCCGTTTTTAGGCCGCAACCTTTACAATATAGTTACCACGTAAGATCGTGTCCTAGTCAAGTCAAATCCAATTGACTTTGTCACATAAAGAGACTTATGAGGCAATTACCCGGTCACAAATTTAATGTAATAACACTTAATAACACTTCAGGCTCCATTAAATCCGCATCAACCTACGGCGGACGTTAAACCTCCCCTTCCGAGCTTTTTGGGGAGGTAGATATGGGCAGGGGCAGCCTCCCCCATAAAGAAATGGACATTTTATGGACCCAACCAAAAACTTTTGCCCGCCCTGCCCTACCCGACTTTGAAAAAACCATTGTCCTTGCATTCTTGAAGGTCACTTATTCAAAAATCCCATATTGAGGGCATTTCATGTTCAAGGTCCAAAATTCAATATATATGTTCACTTTCATAGAGTAGATAAGCACTTTGAGTGGGATTTCATTTTTGAAGTGAAACTGTCAATATAGCATGTACTTAACTTGGAAGTCAAATTTATTACAAAACCCTCATTAGTATTGAGGTTGTAATTTTTCTGACTTACCATTGAAAGGGTCTTTGTCATTCTAAATTGGAACTAAAATTAGTGTTTTATTTTTAGTATGTTTATTTTTCAATAGTTTACTTAATACCTTCTACTTTCACAAAGTATTCATAAAATTTTAAACTAATTAAGTGTGATTGAATGTAATTAAGTCTAAATAACCGTATTAGAAGGTAATTGAGCGCAAGGCCTAGTAGGTTTTTACAAGTATTCATACACATTCAAACTAATTAAGCCCGATTCAGTGCAAGTAAGTGCATTTAGCCTAATTAAATGTAATGAAGCGTAAACAAGTGTAATTAAGCACACCATTCCTCATATCTGAATTAAATCATGATTAATTCCAGTACGTGTATTTTATAATCAATTAGGATTAATTAAATTGGTAAGCATATTTTCTGATTGAATTGGGCTTAATTAGGATTAATTATTATTAATTACATTCAATCACACTTAATTAGTTTAAATATCTATGAGTACTTTGTGAAAGTAGAAGGTATTAACTAAAAATATTAAAAATAAAAATATTAAAAATAAAAAACTAGTTTTAGTGGCATTTTAGAATCACAAAGACCCTTTCAATGGTAAGTCACAAAAATTACAACCTCAATGTTAATGAGGGTTTTGTAATACTTTTGACTTCCAAGTTAATTACACTTTTTGATAGTTTCACTTCAAAAATGAAATCCCAATGAAAGTGCTTCATTACTCTATGAAAGTGAACATATATATTGGATTTTGAACTTTGAAGGTGAAATGCACTCAATATGGAATGTGTTTATTAGTGGCCTTAAAAAATACAAGGACAATGGTTTTTTTGAAGTCGGGCAGGACGGGCAGTCGGTCAGGTTTAGAAAATCTGGATTTCTTTCTGGGGAGCTGCCCCTGGCCGTGTCTACCTCCCCGAAAAGCTCGTAACGTACGCCTTGACCTACTCTCTCAACTCCAACTCGGGAAGCTGCCAGTGACTGCAAAGCTGCTGCAAATCTTCAAAGTCGGTTATCTGAAGGTTCTTAGAAAGATATACACACACACATAAAGACGGACTCTCGATCAGTTGGACCAAGCACCTTATGTGGAGGTTCTTTGTGTAATGTGTCGGTAGAGGCTTTGTTGGTCGAGAATTGTTGTAATTCGGAGACAACAACAAATACTAGTAGGTGAACACGGTTGTGGAGTGGTGTTTGGTCAGTCCGTTTCTTAGAGTGGCAGTAGTCCTCCTCTTCCAAGTTATGCTTGCATTCCTATCTCATGTGTTGCATATCTTATATAGACGATCTTGGTGTCCTCTATCGGTAGAATTTTTGTTGGTCGAGGATTGGGATTCGGAGACATCAACAACCAGTTGAGTAAGATTGAGTGCTGCTTATCGTATGCGGAGGATCTTGGTGTCATGTGTCGGTAGAAATTCTGTTGGTTGAGAACTGGGATTCGGAGACGACGACGACAACAACAAGAACAAAAACTAGTTGTGCCGAGGTGGAGTACTGCATATCTTATGTGGAGGATCTTGGTGCCCTATGTCGGTAGAACAGTTGTTCGTTGAATATTGGGATTCGGAGACGATGACAACAAAAGCAACTAGTTGAGGAAGGCTAAGTACTGCATAACTTATGTGGAGGACCTTGGTTTCCTGTACCGGTAGAACTTTTGTTGGTTAAGAAGAATCGGGATTCGGAGACATCATCAACAACTTGTTGAGCAAGGTTGACGATCAATTTGGGGGCAACGGTCATGTCTACAGTTCCATCAATGTCAGAGAAGGTGGTGCAGCCGCGGATGTTGATAGCAGAGAATATGGCAGAGATGGAGCTGAAGGAGATTGTGCAGGAGTCATACAGTTTGATGAAAAAGTGCAAGCGCCAGTTCCTCCCCTTCGTTCTCTGTATTTACATTCCGGTGGCCGTCATGTACACATTTCTTGCCCGCTTACACCATGATCGGGTGGAAAACACGTTCCAAGCCTTCATCATAGCCTGGAAGCAGCAGCAACAGCACCAGGTGCAGCTTACATCTCTTCTCCCTGTGTTTCTAGTTGGTTTTGAAGTGAGCTTTTAGAAAAGCCAAAATTTGTTGAACGATTGAACGCGAAGCTCTATAACTGCGCTCATAGGGTGACAGTGTCCGGGGAGATTTTTGGGCATAATCGGTCCAAATCCTAGTGTTTCCAAGTCCAACCGGTTACATGTTGTGATCTTTCGGGTTGTTCTGTGTTAATTTGAGGTATATTCTTTAGATTCCTCTAAAACGATCGGTAATTCTCCTGAAGTCTTGATGAACTTCAACCCGTTATTTCTCAAACTCAATCGGTTCATCTGTAACCAGCGGTCGATCCTCCCCGTTCATGGTAGGGTGAGATGGGATGTGTTTTTAAAAAAAAAAAAAAGGAGACACTAATAGAAGTCTATGACACTAAAATGATACGCTCGGTAAAATGCTGTAGCAATGCGTAGGTCCGAATGGTAACCCACGCTAATTAGACAAAGTAGTGTAGTTGTGGGTCAGAATTTGAACCAACTTGTGGATAGGTGATCGTAGCCAGCAGGTGAGGGAAGCCAGCCAAACATTTGTGAATTGTTTAATGTTGAACTCTATATCTGGGTGCTCATACGGCTCATAGGGATCATATCCAGGTGTTTTTTGGCGACCTTAGGTGACCATGATAATTTTGGTGAATTTCTCAAGGCAGCTGAAATTGGCTTCAATCTTGTCACTGGACCTCACTTATATCCATGTGACATTCATATTTTGGATATGAATTTAGGAGCCTCAGCAGTTCGGTGTGGCTAAAGTGAGTCATCGTCAGTCACACAAAGACATTCAAATGTTTCACATCTAAAAGAGAAATTAGAAGGTAAAGAAGGGTAATGTGTTATTCTGAACATTGTACAATTGAGAAATGTTTCCTCAGATATGCTTGATCATCATCCTATGTCGTTTGATGATATTTTCTTGAGGAATAGCCGTGACAAGAAACCCAGCAAATAATTCTTCCAAGATTAAATGTAGCGCAATGCTTCACAGGATTAGGACCATTTCATACGACTGTCCAAGATGACCGATAGTATTGGGCAAAGCACTTCCATAAGGTGGCATGATTTGTGGCATAAAAAATAACCATTTCTAATAGGATTTTGAGCCTAATTCTTGGTCGTAATTCTTTGTGCCAAGCACTTCCATAAGGTGGCCATTATTTGTGGCGTAAAAAATAACCATCTCTAGTAATATGAGCCGTGACAATCTGTACATGCGATCGTCACCTAGTATGCCAACACGTTCATTCATAGCATTCTCAAGTGATGTAGTTGTTGTTCACCCCTAGATAAGCATCTTGGGAGATTATACACTTGGTAAGATTCCTTTTGGCTAGTTCTTTAAGTTGAATCTTGGTAGATGGGAGACTTAGGCTTTGTCCAAAGATAGCTAGCAATGAGGGTTTAGGGTTTAATGACAGCTTGCTACTTGACAATGCTTGGCATTCATGAGCATGTACTCAAGATCCTTGATTCTTCGATTTCTTCTTGAAGCTAGAATGATAGGAAGAGAGCTCCCTAGCTACACATCATGCTCACCATGCTGTATTTAAATGAATTGTTATAAACGGCTTGCAGTTTGCAGAACCAACGTCGCCGGCGCCTATTAAACCAGTAGTCTCCAATACCCAGCTTTTGCTTGAAACCATCCTCCTTGTGACCTTCATGATCGGTTACTACCACATGATCACCTCTACCATCCTCACACTTTCCGCACTTTACCAATCTGCGAAGAACCGCGCAGATCGCTCGCCGGAGGATCAGGATCAGTCGGGTGAACCATTTTCTGCAAAGAAGATTGTTGCAATGCTTCCCAGCCGCACATGGAGAGTCTTCGTGACCCACGTCGTCTGCATCATCGCCTACATGGGCATCATTCTCCTCATGCTGCTGGCCACACTCGTATTGGTGGGGCTCGCAAAGACGGTGTTGGATTTCGAAGTCGCGTACATTTCCCTACTTCTGGAGCTCTACCTGTTCGCGGTCGGCATAATCTACTTCGTCCTCAACATCAGCCTCGTCGAGCAGGTGTCGACGGTCGAGCGCGTTTGGGGGTGGGCGGCCATCAAACGATCCGCCACTCTTCTCCGCGGGAAGAAGATGACGGCCATTTCGGTCTTGGTTTTCCACACCGTGTGCGTCTACAGCATCTACATTGTCCAAGTCACACTCATGCTCGGCCCCCCATGGACACTACCCATCGCCATCGCCCTCAACGTCGGCCTCGCGAGCCTCATGTTTTGGTTTGTAATCACCACGACCACCGTCTTGTACTTCTCGTGTAAAGCCACCCACAATGAGCGGGGACTCGCGCTTCCCATGCTTGGTGGGAAGAGCGGGCATGGAGTTGTTTACGAGCCTCTCTCTTCTGCATAGCAAAAATCTGAAAACAAACATCGATGCTTAGCACCGACGTGAATTTGACGTGATCCTTGATCGTTTGGCGTCTAACTTCGTGTTGGTTGAGGACGAGGTACGTGAGATACATTTATGGCTATTTAGTGTATGTTTTGCATGGATTTTTGGACTGAGGGCTTGAATTTATGGTGGCTCTCGAGCTCTTCGAGACTGTTTGTATGCATGTATGGCGCCTCTAACTCATGCGCTTACTGCTTTGAGAGGATTGACTTTGCGTCCTTGTGCTAGGATTGCTTCTATTTGGATCTCTTGTACATAAGTTAGCAATGAATCAGTAAAGAAATACTAGCAATGATTCTTGAGTTGTTTGTTTAGCGACTCAGTCGTCAAAACTATGTCGCAAGTAAATCAAGACTTATGCATGAATTTCGGATGGAAAGAAATCAAAGAAAGATTGATATAAACGATTGCTTGTGACCCCGGAGGTGGACTCTTCATTGGAAACCTACATGACGTGTTTGGGTCACTATGAAATAAAATCCTTCTATATATGAGAAGTTCATAGAGTAAATCGAATGTAGAGTAGAGGCGTCCATAGCTGATCACTTAAGAGATTTCGCCCCAAATCTGGAGAAGTATAAGGCGGTGCAAACTCTTCCCGTGTCGGAAGATAGAAATCAGGAGGATTGCAATTATTCAATGATTTTATTCTTTAAATTGAAATTACTATGGATTTTTTAAGCCAAAAGTTGGTCCAAACATATGACCAATGTTTAGAGTTTGCCATAACCACTCATTTTAACCGTTCATTCTCCCCGCTTTAAAACTCAAACTAGGGGCATGTGTCATGGCACTATTGGTTCCAACATGGTCGAAATTTAGTCTTAGTCTGATCAAAATTATGGCACCCTATAGATTCTCTATCGGGTCCTCATCGGAAATAGGTGGTTCAACTATGTACGTACTAATTACATGCTAGAAAAATGGACTCATGTATTTTTTATTAAGCTTTTCATTTTAATGTGATGAATGCCTCCCGAAGGGTGCACCTTTTATTTAAATACAAGAACCA
Organism: Polytrichum commune; assembly: GCA_950295325.1. Classification (NCBI taxonomy): domain Eukaryota; kingdom Viridiplantae; phylum Streptophyta; class Polytrichopsida; order Polytrichales; family Polytrichaceae; genus Polytrichum; species Polytrichum commune. The sequence continues at coordinate 33,021,634 of OX485809.1, forward strand.
CGTGCAATAGCAACATACTCTAAGACCCCCTATATACAAGTTATTTTTTGTAAAATCAAGCAATCCACATACAATTTCAATGATAAACATACACATGACAATATGTAAACTAAAAAAAAATACATTCATATATAATCATTAACATAAGTATTCAAATATACTTTTCAATAGTGTTGAACCCCTATCATATGTATAATTATAAAACCCTATCATTCAATAATAAAGTTGTTGAAGACTTTTTCATCCCCCAAGTGTAACTAATAAGCATTTAAGTCTACTATATTTGTCATAGAAGCTAATGCAATTATTGTTTCTAAATCTACCATCAAATGATCCGTAAAATCATAAGTTCATTTATTGTTGGTTCCTCTTCAATACCAACATACCCAAGCGGTGGACTCTTCATATCATGTATAAATCAACGTGAGTGTAAGAAGGGGTATTATTTGAGGCATTAGCGTACATAGTATACATGAGGAACAGGTATTGTTTTTCACTAGTGTGTACATTTTAAAAGGCTACTAAGATTATTGAAGTAAAGGTACATGTACAAAAAGGGGCCTTAGGGTTTAGAGAAAAAATTGACAATAGAAGTGCTAGTTCCATCCAATTCACGTTTCATCCATTGTTGTCATATGGTCAGAGTCCTTAATGACTACCTTGTTCATTTTTTTTTGGAGTTTGCATTTGGGTTCTAGGTTTTTACAAGTTGGAGGCTCATGAAGCACTTATGGGCTCCCTTCAATTTTGCTCTTTGGATTGTGGGTGCAAGCACAATAAAGTGGACAGCTCCTGATCCTTGCCTAGTGTTCAGTGAAAGTGATTCATAACAATACACTAACTTTGAATCATGTGAAGAAAAAAATCACAAACATTTAAAAAAACATGTTGATCTACAAAGCCAAGCAGATTATGATGACAAAATAAATTCCAAGAAAAATCTACATATTTTAGAAGACGATACAAGTGGTGTGCAAGTAGGTGATATTGAACAAGTGATTGTCTAAATTTTGTTTAAAGAACCATAAAATTACATAAAATTGATGGTTTGCCACAAAGTTTTGTGATGATGCCCTCAAGTAGATAATGAATTCAAGGAATATGAAAGAAACTTCCAACTTCAAAATAGTTAAGGCCATGAGATCTACATCCAAAACCAAACTCAACCATTTGCTTTTGAGCATCACTTTTAATAATAAGTATTGAAGATCTCAACTTGATTTTCTACATTTGAGTATTCAACACAACAACAAAGGTCATCATGAAAAGAAATCCAATTTAAACAACGCTTTGCTACTACTTTTAGGCCTTTGACCAAAAGAATGATGGTTTTAGTCAATTGGAGCATTTTTTTGGTCCACTTTACCATGCTTGCACCCGTGTGGCTAAGTTATAATGTACATGTCTTTATTTGCTTGATGCAATCGTTGAGTTATGTGCTATGAATGAAAAAATGTCCAATGACTTTCTTATTGGAAAGTGAAAGTGAATTTTATATTTAATACATGTTTATTTAAGTTGAGATCTACATTTTATTTATATAGTGAAGACATTTAATACATTACATTGATAAGCTTAATATAAATATATGAGTCCATTTTCTAGCATGCCGTTAATATGTATACACTTGGTTTTTTTTTAAATTTAAACTTCTCGTGGATAGGGGGTTTAATTTCAATTTCATAGTTACCTACGCACATCATTTAGGTTTCTAATGAAGAGTCTACCCCTTGGGCCAACATGATCCAATCTTCATGTTTGATAGACGGTCCATCAAATCAATTGGATCCCTATACTCCACCCAATAATTACCAAATTTTCTACGCATTCTAGACAACACTCCCATCAAATCACACCTTGATTGGAGCTATATTTTTCTTGGTCTGTCATGGTTTTTTACAATTCTAGCTTCAAGTGTGTTCCAAAAATACACTTCACAATCACAACCAAGTTTCAACAAAGTATCATGATTTGTAGTGGTAAGGAGTTTATGTTTCATATATAATATGCCAGCATTAATCCGAGTCAATAGATCTTTAGATAAAGTTGGATTGCCACTCAATTAACCAACAAGTGTTCTTTTCAATATTCTAGACTCCCCTACCTCTACATAAGCCCCCATGGACTTGAGTTTACACTAGATTGAGAGAGCATTTCAACATTTTCATGTTCATCTAATAGAACATCCAAGGTATGTTAAAGCTCACCTTGCAACTCCGCATCTTTCTATAAATCATTTTCAACCTACGTCTACATCAATTCCATCTCCATGAAACATCCTTGCACATGTTTGAATTGTCTTCTTCAACTCTACAATTTTCTTTGTCACCACCTTGTGCACTAGAATCATCAATCAATGCATGATCATAATCACACTCCTCATCCTCCTCCATACTTCCAAATAAATGAGCCTCAATAAGTGACCATACTATACAAGTACAAATGTTGTATATTTCTCTAGAGGTCCTCCACATATGTACATAACTATGAGTATAATTTGTGTAGCATATGTATACTTAGTATGGAAAAGTTCAACTTAATACCCCTTTTGTGCACTCAAGTATACTCATACGTGTTATGCAAAGTGCACTATAAGAAGAAACGTTGACCATGTGATCAGCGTGATTAGAATGCCCGTTCGACCCACCCTTGGCATTAAACCCTCAAGGCATAATACCAATGGTGCAGGACTACTAACCCCTCTCGGGGTGGGCACTATAGTGACACACTATACTAGTTCCTAGCTAGCCACTAGTGCCTTGAGGATACAGGACATGGAATCCCCCCAAAGGGCTTTGAGGTACCCATACAACAAGGTCCAAGGACCCCCCACCATAGTTGGGTGGACTAAGGTGGTGAGCACCACGCCGGCATGGGGAATAGAACCCACAACCTCCTCATTGGGGGCCATGGGTCCTAACCACCAAGCCAAGGCCCGTGGTGCTTTTGTGCACTATAACATTAAGCAACACGCCCGGAATGACCTTCTCAAAAGAGCATCAAACTAGTGCGTACCGGTTTGATGCTCTTTTGAGAGCAAAGGTGGCATTACGTTTGAGTTCTTAGGCTATTCTTCATCTACTTGGGTAGTTACTTTCACTACTAAGAAATAATCATGTCAGTTTCTAGGACAAAACTAACGCCAAGTGGCAGTAAAGGTTCTAATGTAGGCTAATTTAGAATCTAAACAAATCTAAACAACTATAAAGCAATGGGAATAGTTAGCGGGGTCAAAAAAATAGTTGAACTTTTATGAATAGTTTTATGAAACCTACATTGGAAACCTTTTCGACGCTACTATTTATTATTGATTGCCCATTCATTCACCCTTGCTTTGCAAGTTTTTTCCTTCTTGTTGAGGTAATTTTGTGAATACTTAAAGGGTACCCCCCCCCCAGCGTTCCACTTAATGTTATGACTCCCCAGGAAATGCCTCCACTACATATATAAGATATAATTAATGAAACCAAAATGTGACATCTATTTTTACTTTCCCATAAGAAAACATTGAATGGGTGCAAGCATGGTAAAGTGGGCAACTCCTGATCCATGTCTAGAGTTAGGTGAAAGTGATTCAATTTTATATACTAACTTTAAATTTTATGAAGAAAAAAATCAGACATTTTAAGAACATACTGATCTTCAAAGCCAATCAATTTATGACAACAAAATAAATTCCAAGACAAATCTACATATTTTAGAAGATGGTGCAAGTAGGTGAAATTAAACAAGTGATTGTCTTAAAAAAAATTTGAATAAGAAAAATAAATAAATTGATGGTTTTCTACAAGTTTTGTGATGATGCCCTCATGTAAATAATGAATTCAAATAATATGAAGATTTTTTTTAAAAAAAAAAAAATCCAACTTCAAAATAGTTAAGGTCATGAAATTATCTACGTCAAAAATCATACTCAACCATTTGCTTTTGAGCATCACTGTTAATGATAAGTGTTGCAGATCTCAACGTGATATTTTACATTTGAGTATTTAACACAACAATAAAGGTCATCATGAAAGAAAAAATTATGGTTTTTAGCATACTAGAGCATTTTTTTGGTCCACTTTACCATGCTTGCACCCGAACATATTTTATCCATAGCATGTAACTCCATGACAACATCAAACAAATAAAGGCAAAAGGGTTCATTCACGATTGGAGTACTACTTTTGGGACAAAGGAACCAAAGAATTGTCGGCTTGGATCTCAACGTTTCATTATGATTTACTATTATTTAATTAATAAAATTTAAATAGATAAGAAGATAGGTCATAGGAATTATCAATAAATATATTATTTATTATTAAATAATAACCAATAATAAATAAATATTTTATGAAATAAGTTGATAGGTCATAGGACTTGTTTGGGCCACATCAATAACAATTTCGTTATTAAAGTATACATCGGAGGTGAATTATTTCCTATTTCCCGTATTGGTACCTTGGTGTAAGTGTCATGTGTCCATAAATATATTTTAATATATCCAATTCTATTTATAAACGTTCCTTTTTCATGTAGCCATGTTATTGTGTAATATGGCCATGTTTGGTGTCATACGCAAAGCTATATAATTGGTATGCAATACATCTTTAGATCTATTGATACATAATTGAATGATAAGTGTGAGGAAGAAATTGGGATCAATTCAATTAGTTGTTGTTGCCCTTTTCATTCTTTAATCTTAAGGTCAACAATTCTGACCATAGATAATAGTTAAGGAATCAAAATGATATCTTAGATAACCCTAATCCTTGTAAATTAACTTTGTCGTTGTATTAATTATGGAATATTAAATGTAGGTATGATCCAAAATATGCTTCACAATACAAATCTAAGCACATCAACTATGTAAAGTTTTCTACTGTAGTCCTTTTTCCGTTAGACACTCATTCTTGGCACCCCAATCGTGAATGGCCCCAAAAGCACACTAACTTAGTCACAATATGGAGAGCAAAACTCAAGGGAGCCCATGAGCACTTCAAGAGCTTCTAGTTTGTAGCCACCTAGAACCCAAAATGCAAACCCTAACAAGAATGGACAAGGTAGCCATTAAGGACTACTACCATATGACAATAGTGGATGACAATGTGAATTGGATGAAACTAACACATCTATTGTCAAGATTTTTCTAAACCTTAGGGCCCCTTTTGTACATCTACCTTTACTTCAAATTTCTCAGTAGCCCTTTTAGATGTACACCCTAGAGAAAAAATAATACCTTCCCTTATGTATACCATGTAGACTAATGCCTCAATTAATACCCTTTCTTACACTCACGTTAGTTCATACATGGTATGAAGAGTCCACACCCCCCTCCCCCCAACATGCTCTAATGGAGCAAGCATGAATTTTAGACAACATAATGAAATTGTAAATGTGCATTTCCATCAATAGACTCTATGATAGAAATGCGATGGCTAGTCTTAGATGTGGACTACATCTCTTGATGTAGATGTTGATGTCATGTTTGAGTTCCATGCACATGGTGTTATTTGTGAAAATTATGTAGATTTAGAGTGATTAGTTGACCACATTGCTCCTCAAAATATGTTTGAAATCTCAAAGTCTCCATCATATTCTTCTAGTTTATTCCCACAAACAAATTATTTTACAATGTGCATTTCTCAATAACGTCAAAAATGCTCTCAAATGCATTATCATTCTTGGAAAAGTATTTTCTCCATATATACTTAAATCGTACAATATTTGTTGGCAACATCACCAACACAACAATGAAATTGGTATCGACAACTTCCTAAGCGTGATGGAGGGAGGGAATCATTGTGTACTAGCGCCTCTCATTCATCCAACATAGAAGCCTTGAAATAGTATACAACCCAAAATTTCTTATTTTAAGTTAAATTATACCAAAATTGACTTTAAAGGCACATAATTATTGTAGTCCAAGTCATTTGAGATGATGTGGCCACAAACATACAAGGTCAAGTTTTTACGTTGGATGGAATCGATGGATGTGAGGACTGATCATATGCAATAATTTATTTTCTCCGAGCTGACTCTAAAGTGTTAGTGGCATGCCCATGGCCTTGCCTTGCACATGCTTAGCACCCTTGGTGAAGGGGGATGGGCACATGGAACCACCCTTTTCTCACCCGCCCACCCATTTATTTTTATAAAAAATGGACCAGAACCGGTACATGGAACCTCACCCTTAGTACATGACGTTGTTAGATAGGATGTTATTAGTGGGTTGCTCCAAATTAGGATCATGACTCTTGGCGTTATGGACTGCGGGCTAAGGCTTTACTTGTAGTCTTTATATATGGACGCCACTTTGTATATATTAAAATTGAACACTCATCCAAGAGCAAAAGGGTTATCAAAATTTGTCACATTGTTTCATCTATGTCAAGTGACATTTTCATTCATAATTTTCAAATTTATGTCCATGAGCTGATCGGTTATGATTGATACTCAACTCGAGTAGAAGATGACTCGTCGCTCCCGTAGCTCGTCATCCACTCTCCTCTCGTTGATCACTATATTCGGTAATCGAAGACTTTTTGATGATTTTGAGACTTTTTAAGGACGTGATTTTCAAATGTGGACCAATAATGACAACATAAAAATCCCATATATATATAATTTTGGATACAATTATCAAACATAAATGCATGAAAGTGAAAAAAAAAACATGACGCATACATGAAAACATTTGCGTATGAAATGAGAAATCGATGCCGATGGAAGGGAATATGAGGAGAACGATTGCAAATTGAATCTATTCAATGGGCTTGAAATACAAATATAATGGAAATACCATCAATGTCTTGAAGACCTTCAAATATAATAGATAACCAAACACTACGTTCTACCCCTACACTCATTTACGTATCAAGTAGATGTTTCTAGTCCCACTATTTTTTTTCGTGGCTATGTCCTTATTTTTGGCAGCCTCCATGGCTCTGAAAATCTCCGGCCCATGGTTGTATCCATGTTTGTTGACTAGACCAGAATATATGTCGTTCTTCCATATATCCAGGCACGCTCCCGAATTATACGAGGTGGTATTGTAAGTGGAATACGAGGGCGTTTGCGAGAGGGAACGTCTTGAACTTCTCTAGAGGGCCGGACAACGATCGGACTCGGAAGATGCGGCCTTGAGGGCGTGCCTATCCAATGAAGAATTCGAGGAGGGCCGGCCACCAAGCGAGCGGGGGCCACCTGCGAAACAATGCCATAGGAAGATAAGAATAAGAATGGAGTGGGAAAAATAATGAGGGCAGTTTGGGATGGGCGCTCATAAAGTTTCTGGCATGCAGAGACAAGAGGAAAACAACGGTGAAAAAAGGTTTAGGGGACAAAGAAGGGCACCTTGGCTTTGGTGACGTCGATCTTGGGGACGATGGGCATGGCGAGGGCGTCGACGGGAGCATCCGGAGTTGATTGAACTGTGGCACTTTTGAGTAATTTGGCGGAATCAAGGCATGAAGGGCTGACGATTGCAGATGAGTTTGCGGGAGGAGGAACAGAATCGACGGGGGAGGGGTCGCACCAGGGAGTTTCCATGCGAAGACACCGGCTCGGCCCACAACGAGCGACGGCGTCGTCCCTTGAGGGCGACACATGTCCCAACCGAACGAGCGTTCTTTTCTCCTTGGAGAGGGGAGAGGGCGACAGGGCGTACACACGGGCGACAACTCTAGGGGGCGGGCTATTCACAACACCATCGTCGATGCCGACGTCCCGGGAGTAATCCACGGCCGAGGCTGCATCCACTGCTGAGAATTGGTAGAGGGAGGGGATCTGGGAATCCGTCACGTCGCGGGAAGGGGAGCCAGGGGACGAGGGGGGACAGGAAAGGCCGTCGAGGAGAGGGGTGTCAGATAGGGGGGCAAACTATGCGCAACAAAAAAAACACCCAAGTATGGAGCAATCATTAGATATGTGAACCACATGGACACAACCACATGCACGTAGATATTTCAATCAATCTATTGAATTTTGCAAGCCTCATGATGCTTTTATATACATTTTCGCGGGGGCTGAGTGCCGCATTGCCGATGGGGTTGGACCTAACAAAATCGGGGATGCTCCCATGGTGGAGCACAAGCTTTCTAAGGTAGGGTGCTAGCCTATGGACCAAAAATGTGTCGTTCCTATTGCCGGTCCACGGGTCGGGGAAGATGACGTTGCCCCCAGGGGGTTCAAAACGCTCTTGGTGGGGTTGTCGTCAATGAGGAGGGTGTTTTCCGGAGTTGGCCACCACCTGTGGGGTACCCCCTCTAGTAAGGGACGCCTCGCCACAGTTTGGATGTGAGGACCTTGAGGAATTGTTGTCCTCCGCCCCAACCACCGAACTTGGGCACCGGCAAACCCTTTTCGTCGAGTAGCTCATCGCATGCCTCTGGCCGAGGATGAGGCAAGGGTTTGGGAGATCACGGAATAGGAAGTCGATGATGGACTCCGTGTTCTCCATGACCACGGAGCTCCACACAACAACATGAGCAAAGTCGAGCACCTCGCGAAGGAAGTCTCGCAAACCGGGATGGGCGCGGACAACCTTGTGGTTTATAAGGGTGTCAATCTCGCCGTCATAGTCCCTCTTGTCGGGGTGACGAAAGGGACGCGTGGGGACCTTGGGGATGTGTTTGGTGTGACACAACACCCCGTTGAGGACAAAAACTATGAACGGTTTGTTTTAGGTCTCAAGTCCACTGGCCGAGGGGTTGCGATCTATCTCCGGGGGGTCCTGTGATTAACAATTTGACTAGTTTAATGCTACGATCCATTAAAGAATTTTGCGTCAAAAATGAAGACGATGCATTATGGAAAAAGACGAAGAGACAAAACAAGATTGTAAGGAAAATGTGTTGAAGGGTACATTTGCGAACGCTCGTTCGTAAATGAAGGCCAACAATGGCGAGGCGCATCATTCGCAAACACTCATTCGTGAGCGCGCCTTAGTAAACATTTACAAATAGTCGTTCGTGGAAGTGGACGCGGGGTCACACCCTTTTATAAGCGTTCGTTCGTGAACGAGGTAGAATTGCACAAGCAAGTGAACCTACATGAACATACACAATACAAGGAATGCGAGATGATACAAAGTATGGGCAATCCGATGCAAAGCTCATTTGATCATATATTAAATTGGTGAAAATGTACAGTTTGTCTTAGGTGATAATCTATCACACAAGTTCCTAAGGCAAGAGGATGTAGTGTCCTACAAAACCGATCAACCTAAGGGAGTACGCAAAAAAAAACTCTCGTAGGTTTTGGATGTCGATGAAGAGAATGCGCCAAAAACACAATGCAGTTGGTTAGAGATGTTACGAACGCGTGTACGTCAATGCATGTGGTATTCTGTCACCAAAAATTCCCCACCCTTCGATTTTGTCCTAGCCCGAGTGGAAAAGTTATAATGACACGTAGAAAATCCTCCCTCGGTAATTCAATAAACATCATAAATCAAAAACATCATAAGTAAAAAACTATAAGAGTGTGTCACTATTTTTTTTTGGAAGTTTGGACATAGTCTCGGTTTTTTGGCTCTCAAAAATTCATATGAAGTCCAAAAAATGAGTTCTTGGTATCCATGGATAGGTAATAAAGTCCTCTACATGAATATGCAATAATATTTCTACTGCCACAAAGTATATGGTCGTAATTCTACGCTATTCCCTTTGAATCTGCATTTTTTCACTAGTTTTAGGAAGTTTGGGCGTAGTCTCGGTTTTTTGGCTCTCAAAAATTCATATGAAGTCAAAAAAATGAGTTCTTGATATCCATGGATAGGTAATGAAGTCCTCTACATGAATATGCAATAATATTTCTACTGCCACAAAGTATATGGTCGTAATTCTACACTGTTTCCTTCGAATCTATATTTTTTCACTAGTTTTTGGAAGTTTGGACATAGTCTCGGTTTTTTGGCTCTCAAAAATTCATATGAAGTCCAACAAAACTAAATGCTCTAATAAGAGACTTTGCACATCCGCATAAGTATAAGACTAATCAATGTAAATCCAAGTATTCAAACAAAGCCATAAATTGAACTTTAAATTATTCACGCCCAACTATTACTAACAAGAGGTCAAGCCCTCTTCAAGGCCAACTAGCCTTGGTTTCTAACCTTACATCCATGCACACACACGTGCTCATATCTTGCTTCCCACGCACGCACACTTATAACACGTGGGGTGCCAAGGAGCACGAAGGAAAGAGATGATGAGTGAGGGAAGAACGAGGTCTTAAATAGTGAGTTGAGAGGGAGTAAATGAGCACCCTCGAGATAAGCCTTCGTAATCTCTACCTACTTTGTAGACTCTCATCTTATCTCCTAAGCCTTCCTTCCTCAAACGATCAACAAAGATCCTAATTCAAATATTTAACTATCCTTGGTTTTCTACCTACCACACTTTCCACCAAGGTCATGTCCTCACACTACTAAACTTATTCAATCTACTTCACACAAGCTTAATGCTTAAACTTAGTTTTCTTCAAGCTTCACTTTTTTATATTTTTGTGAATAGCCCAAAATGGTGCCCACATGTGGTGATTAATTCTTCGAAACCAATTTTAGTTTGACTTTGATGTGTTATGATTATTCACAAAACATAAAAAGAGTGAAGTGTGGTTTGGATTTAAGTTTAGGCTTTAGAATGTGTTGGGTGGTTATTTCAAGGGGTAAGTTCAATAGGATAATGCCTTGATTATGTGAGTAGGGGGTAAGGTGAGGCAAGGTGAGCTCCACGGGTTAAATGCCCACTTTTGGATCCACCTTGGTAGTTTAGGAAGAAAGAAGCTTGGTGGAAGGGGATTAGTCCCCACTTTGAAGGTGAGGGTTAAGGGATTGTGATTGGAGGTGTTAATCCTCTCACCCTATCCTCACCTCTCTCTCCCTCTCTCCCTCTTTGCTACTTAAGGTGTTTTCTCTCTCATTTTCCTCTCTCTCCATCAAGCGCTCTCAAGGGAGCAAGTCCTTAAGAGCTTGAGTCACGTGTGTAGGTTATTAGTTTTAGTGGAGTTAATTAGTTAAGCTCTCTCTCTCATTGTTTCTAAAGGGGGTGAGCTCTTAGAACTTGAGACAAGGTGTGTGAAGTAAGTAGCTCTTAGAGTAGTGTGTGTAGATTAGTTTAGTTCATTAGCGGTGTAGGTTAGCTCATTTAGCCAAAGTGCAAGGAAGAAGGAATTAATGGATGGTTGATTAGCACTTAAGGTGGTGTCATTTAAGGGGGGCAGCTAGCTGACTTGCTACCAGATACAACTCTACTGGCCGAAGCCCAACTGGGCAGCTAGCTGACTTGCTACCAAATACAACTCTGCTGGCCGAAGCCCAACTGGGGCAGCTATCTTACTTGCTACCAGATACAACTCTGCTGGCCGAAGCCCAACTGGGCAGCTAGCTGACTGGGCTACCAGATACAACTCTGCTGGCCGAAGCCCAACTGGGGCAGCTAGCTTACTTGCTACCAGATACAACTCTGCTGGCCGTAGCCCAACTGGGGCAGCTAGCTTACTTGCTACCAGATACAACTCTGCTGGCCGAAGCCCAACTGGGCAGCTAGCTGACTGGGCTACCAGATACAACTCTGCTGGCCGAAGCCCAACTGGGCAGCTAGCTTACTTGCTACCAGATACAACTCTGCTGGCCGAAGCCCAACTGGGGCAGCTAGCTTACTTGCTACTAGATACAACTCTGCTGGCCGAAGCCCAACTGGGGCAACTAGCTAACTCTACTGGGCCGGGGCAAATCTTGGATTAAGCTCGGGCTAAGCCTTGTTGGGCCTTCACTTAACGAATCAATACATAGTAACCTTAGCGGCCTCACCACAAATTAACCTTAGACCACAATAGATTATTTTAGAATATCTTAGGCCTTAGGTAAGTATTGGATTCATTAGGTTAGGTAGGGCATGTGTGATTTTTGAATGTATTGGTGCTTGAACCATTGATAAGAGTGTTTTTCAACACTTGAACCTATTGGTCAAAATAAATCACTTGGATTACTAATGGAGAAGGTGGAGGACATCCGCAGTGGCGAGACGAAGGAGGTTAGGCCGATGGAGAAAGTGGAAGACTCTAGCAATGAAAAAGTGAAGGAGAGGATAATCAAAGGCCAAGGGGGAATATCTTTGAGAGCTTGTGTTGCCAAGGCCGCCGGTTGGACCCTTGAGAAGGCCAATTCGGCCATAAGTCAAGAGGCTACCATTAATAAACAAAGTGATTCAAAATGACATAAATGCCTTGGGGTGTGAAGGGAGCATTTTCAATACACAAACAATACATGTGATTCTCAAAACCATCACCCGGACTAGGACGCTTAAGGGTGGTGGGTTTGGCCTCACATTAGACCAAATTTAGATGTTGTTGGAAAAATATTTGAATATACTTGATATATTTTAGATTCTTCCCAAAATAGTAAAAATTTATGACCTATTTCCGTGGAATGTATAGGTCCAAAAATAAATAAAGGTGCCTTGAATTTGAAATGGTCTCATGAAATTTGGAAACCGGGAAATGCTAAAATGATAGAAAAATTATAATACAATAGATAAGTTTATGATTAAAACCGAAGATGATCTCAAGAAAGAATAAATGAAAATAATTTTTTTGATATTAGTATAATTGAAGAATGAGTCAATCATAATACAAAGGGCGACCAACTTGCTTCGTTTTTATTCCGTCACTTTAGTCTTTGTCTTATCTATAAATCAACTCTAGAGCTTGGACTCCAACAATTATTGTTTGTGATAAAAGAAATTATCTTGAGCTGAATATATATGAGGACGCAATTTAGATTAATACCCAATGTAAATGTAGATGCGTATGCAAACAATGGGAGAGAAGAGAGACATGTTCGCTGGCCTAAGATGGGAGAAGGAGATTAGAAGTCTATGAAATTCCCATATTCCCTTTAATTCATTGCCGGAACATGACATAGGTGTTGCAAATCGATATAGTAATAACTACGAGATGACTTCATTTTTGCAGTCCACATAAATATGGAGGTGGAGGGTGGAGGAGAAAAAACCATATGCAAAAATAATAAAAGACGATCGGATGTGCTAGAGAAGGACGCCACAAGGTGCATGAATGATGAGACAGATGATGCGGTTGATTTGAATGAAGACAAGTTGATTGACACGAAAGATGAGGTTAAGGTGGTAGGTGATCTTCGAGGTCTTTGTCGTTTCGAGAGAAGTTGAAAAAATCATTACCGCATCGTCATTTATTAAAGGACCAGATGAAGGATAAAACGGTTTTCTACGTTAATTTGCTTCGACCGGGTCCACCTCCATCAAGAACAAACGATGAAATGAAGCCCCAAACATCTAGGAGGTTGGCAAACTGGAAGTAAAGTTCATAAAAAAAAGCCATGTTAGATTAAATATGTTCAATGGTGGGATAAATATATGACATAGTTGAGTATTGTAATGCAACATTTTGAAGTCAATAAAAATAACTTATGAAATTATATTTATTATGGAAAACAATTGTGAGCACACATGAGGTCCACAAATTGTCACATCCATTAAGGCACAATATAGTACTAGGCCAGAAGGAATTCTAGGAAGTAAAATGTGTCTAGAGGCCCCCCTCGAGGATGAGTTTGACCTTATTGAAACTAAATATCGGGGTATAAATGAATAAGTCAACGTTAGGGTCTAAATTAGAGACCTTGTTCTTGTTCGTTGGGTTATATCGCATTTTCACGCTACGTCCCTCGCGCCCTGCGCAAAGCTAACAATTCACCTACACAAGCCACTTGTCTAGGTGAGTCCATACCCTCATTACTTTAGGATCTAACAATTCTAACACTCGTGGGGTCTTCATTACTCACCCATAGGCAACCCTGGCCCTCCTCTTTAGCGCCAAGGTTCAGACTTTTCCACACGTCCCGCATGTGTTTCGAGTCCGTCAAGTTCTCATCCTTTAGTCATCGCGGCTAAGCCCTTCGTGCACCCCGCACGGGTTACTCTACCCCGCATGTCACCAAAAAGCCTCCACCCTTCAATTTCGTCCTAGCCCGAATTGAGAAGTTTATAATGACATGTAGAGATTTCTCTCTTTGTAACACAATGTATGATTCCAATCTATCGTTGGAATATACGCAACTTAGCCAAGTCTATACTATGTCTTCTTACACTCCTTAATCTCGAAGTTTGGAAGTTTGGACATAGTCTCGGTTTTTTGGCTTTCAAAAATTCATATGAAGTCCAAAAAATGAGTTCTTGGTATCCATGGATAGGTAATGAAGTCCTCTACATGAATATGCAATAATATTTCTACTACCACAAAGTATATGGTCGTAATTCTACACTGTTTCCTTCGAATCTACATTTTTTCACTAGTTTTTGGAAGTTTAGACATAGTCTCGGTTTTTTGGCTCTCAAAAATTCATATGAAGTCCAACGAAACTAAATGCTCCAATAAGAGACTTTGCACATCCGCATAAGTATAAGACTAATCAATGTAAATCCAAGTATTCAAACAAAGTCATAAATTGAACTTTAAATTATTCACGCCCAACTATTACTAACAAGAGGTCAAACCCTCTTCAAGGCCAACTAGCCTTGGTTTCTAACCTTACATCCATGCACACACACGTGCTCATATCTTGCTTCCCACGCACCCACACTTATAACACGTGGGGTGCCAAGGAGCACGAAGGAAAGAGATGATGAGAGAGAAGAATGAGGGATTATATAGTGAGTTTGAGGGGGTGAGCACCCTCAAGGCTCACGATAAGCCCTCGAGATTTCTTCCTACTTTGTAGGCTCTTATCCTATCTCCTAAGCCTTCCTCCCTCAAATGATCAACAAAGATCCTAATTCAAACATTTAACTAACCTTGGTTTTCTACCTACCACACTTTACCAAGGTTTGTCCTTCTTCTACTTAAATCCACTCCACAAAAGCCTAATGATTCAAACTAAGCTTTATTCAAGCTTCACTCTTTTTATATTTTTGTGAATAATCATAAATCACCAAAACACCACTTGTAATGTTTTACAAGTGTTAACAACCAATGTGGGCATCAATTTTGGGCTCACACCGCACTTAGTCTTCCCGCCTAAATATGGATTCCCAACCGGGTTCAACCCAACACACTAAGGAGTGCGGCTAACCTTTTATCTTGTTTTTCAGGTGGTACAATTGTCGTAGAGTCCCACTCTATCTTTCCGCCTCCGCCGCCGCCCTACCAATATTCCCTCGCCATGTGGTCCGCCTTACCGCATTTGAAGTATAATATTTTCTTCATTGCATTTTTAAAGTCGACCCGCTTTGGCCGTTTGACGTAATTTTTTGGAGTAACCGGCTTACCGCTAGATCCCCCCTTGGATTCTTCTTTCGCCTCGTATTTCCGATTTGGAAATTTGTGTTTATTGCCTCCGAAGGACTTTTCGAATGGCCTCTTCTTGCTTGACGTATCGGGGCAGCCCACTTCTCTTGCGTTCTTTTAAAAAATCATCACATCGAACAACTCCATCATTGTGGTGGAGAGATTTTTTCGCTCCCACACCTTGCGTCAAAAAGATTCATGTAGGCTCGCAAGAAACGCCCCCAACATGTCCAATTGCGAATTATTCTCACAATCAAATTGTAAGTATTTCGCCTTATATTCTTCGGCGTACCTCGAAAGATTTTGATCGTTCCGCCACTTCATGGCGCCTAAGGCCATGACGTCGAGTAGATGTTGGTGCGGTTTGCGCCACGTCTCGATCACCCACTCCTTTACTACCTTCCACGACAAGTGTTCGGCTCGCGAGCCTTGTCATGCCGCAAAGGCTATGGATGTGCCATCCTTTGGAAACAATCCGAAAATTTATATTTTCACCTCATCGTCATTATAGCCTTAGACGTCGCAATACGTCTCGTATTCGGTGAGAAACGCTTCAATATTTTTTTTATATTTAGTGTCCCATGTTATTGGTGTCGGAACATTCTTCATATACGTGGGTCTGGTGGCGACCGACGACGAACTCCTCCCGCTCTTAATTATCTCAACCAACAGTTGGTTTTGGTCCATTAAGGTGGATATTGTCAACCTCATCTCGCGGACTTCATCCTTGAGCTTCGTTATGGGCGTCTCACATCGTTGGGCCTCTTTTCGATTCGAGTCACTTTCAAATCCTTCAGAGCTAACCTCATCACCTTCCCTAAACAGTTCGTTGGGTTATTCTTGTTTCTTTCACGCTAAGAAGTAGGGTAAGAGTTTGGATTGGGTTGAACGTCCATACCGGAGAGGTTGAGTGAAGGAGTGAATGTGTTAAAGATACGAGTAGGAGTGATGTGTTCTTTCTGGGGGGTCAAAAGCCGGCATTATCAAGTTTAAGGATCTCTAGATGAATGAAGTTAGTACCAAATTTGACAGGCGACACGGGCGGGATTGGAGGCCTTTCTTGGTCATGAGTAAATTTGTCGACCCATTTGCAACAAGAGTCCTTAACATAACGCTCAATGTCGTATTGGCAAAACAAGAACTTCTCAACTTTAGGTATTATAAATTTGTATTAGTTCCAAATTCCAAGGTATGTCGGGGCCATGATGCTTTTGTCATTGGTGACTGCATGCACAGCTGAACATGCCTTTAAAGAATTATAAGGAACGCAAGCAATATGCCAAAGTTTCTCGTCCACTTTGAATTCTTGTACAGCAGTGATGTGGAAAAAATCAAGACCGGTATGTAGGAGTGGTAGAACCTCTAGCACTGACGTAGAGGACTCCTGGACGATGGTAGGCAAAGGTGATGCATGAGATCGTGTGGTTCTCTGAGCGACACGAGGACGAGAAAAATTGATGATGTCGGGGTAGTGGGTTTTTTCATCGGCTCCAATGGGGGGTGTCGGGCTTGCTTTTCTGCAATCCAAACACATCGGCATCCTTGAGGTGGGGATTACGAGTGCAAAATTCTTCCCTGCCGGACATGTCGAGAAGAACCTTTTGTAGCACAACAGGGTCACCGGTTTGTTGAGCATGACGCTGAGTGCATCGGAGCTTGAGTTCTTATTTGCTAGGGCCATCACCCCCAACACCACCTTTAGAAATTGATAATATGTCACGACTTGAAGGAACGCTTGAATATGGTCATCCACAGTGGCCACATACAAATCGTCACCCTTGTTTCCAACCGCTTGAAGCTTTTGGTGTGAATGGATTTTGCAAGGTTGCAATTAGGCATTTGTGCAAACTCCTTGGCGATCATGATTTTTTCCTGTGTAATGGAGTGGCAATGTAAGAAATTTGCAAAGACAAAGGCAAAGGCAAAAAAACTAAAAAAACTAAAGACGCACCAGTTCCATGAAACCACCCCATTGTTGATAGCGGAAATGCCAGAATGCTAGCCAGAGTTGAAGGTGTTTCAGACCGTCCTTAGAGGTGCAGTTGGACGATGCCCACCAAGCCTTGATAGCAAGGTACCTCGTCTCTGCCTCCAGCATAGAAGAGGCGTTGCGGTACTAGAGGCAGAGATGCTTGTGTTGGTTTTGCAAATCGTGCTTAATATAGGGTTTGGTGTGTTTTTCCAATGATTGGGTCCAATGGAAGTAATAGGTTCACTTGCGCCCTTGGATCGGAACCTTGGGATCTCCGGAGCCATAGACGATCCTCACAGCGTTCCAATTGGCTTGTGCATTGTCCGCCATGAAGCCTTTGAAGTGTGGCTTCGAGATTCCATGCCGAGCCATGACGTGGTTGAGGTTATGCCAGAAAAGCACTTGACCAACCTTGTCCTCGGATTGGAAGTCGCAGCAATCGATGGTCATAATGCATTGGTAGATCCCGTCATATACGTGGCAAGCCATGGTGGTCCACTTGGCCACGCGCTTGACATGGTCGGACATGATCCAAGCATGCTCGAGATCCCCGCCATGCTACATGCGCCTAACCAAGTCAACCCCACTGTTGGGGCCAACCTCAGACATTTTGAAGACGAAGACTTTGTCCGTCTCGTCACCCTGGCCCAGGAATTGGTTCCACTGGACATAAGCCCAGGTGTTGATACCTCTAAGCTTAGCGATGCCATCCATAACTCCTAACCTATGCAAGTATTTGAACGTTATAACCTTGTTATGGAGGTGGGGGGAATTTTGTTCATTGTAGCGATCAAAGACGGGCTCAAGTTCTTCCAATGAAAGCAAGTGATGAGGATCACTATCATTGCGGAGGAGGAACTCATCCACAAGGTCCTTGCTGGCTTCTAAAACGATTTTGTTGTGAGTGGCTTCGGGCTTGCGCTCGACATGCTCCTCGATGAGGGCGTCGATACGCTTGCGGCTATCCCTGGAATTGCCGACCTTGACTGGGTGACTATGGTTGCCAAAATGAATGCACACCCGCTGAGTGCTATTGTTGTCATGGACGTAGAAGATTTTGGCAACGCATGTTGCAATGCACTTGGGAGGCTCCTTGCAGATCTTGCACACTAGAGTGGAGAAGGCATGCACAGGACCACCAACGGGAAAAGGGCTCCTTGGTGAAGCCATCGAATTTAGTATCATTGACCGAGGAGGTACGATGAGCACGTTGGAGGTAGTCGCAATGAGGATTATGGCACTCGAAGTGGCCAACGCAGGTGGAGGAGCGAAAAACAAGGCCTAAGTCATTGTTGATGTTGATGGTTTGGGTTTTGATCCAGACATGGCCATCGTAGCATTTGTCCATGCCGTCCATGGATTTGGCCTTCGTATGAGAGGATGAGAGGCCAACGAAGGGAAGGACAAACATCTGATTACCGTCAAAACGAGGTGGGAGGAAATTCACCTTCTTGATTTGCAAAGTGTCATAATCTAGCTTCTTGAGGATGATTTTCCTACCAGGCATAGAAGCTAAAGTATGTACACATTGAAGAATGGAAATGTAGGGTTTGGGAGGGGGTGCAGCAAGAGGAGACAAATGTTCAAGGCGTATAAGAGGGGGATCACAAAGGGGGAACTTAGGGAGGAAAGAGATGGTTTGAGAATGGGAGTGGATACAAGGGGCTTATCACCATCGGATGAATCAGAAAGATGTATGACAGTATGTATACTAGGTTCAATCTTAATTTTGACCGTGGGAGGAGTGTTTAAAGTGGAAGCGGACGAATGGGGAGGGGTACGGATTTCAATGGATACATTTGTCCGAGATTCAGGGAGGTTATACACCTTGTATTTACCAGCGCAAAGTTCCCACACTGATGATCATTTGTCGGCAAGCCTAGAATTCTCACGCATGGTCAAAGACAACAAAGATGTAGCACTATCATAAATCTCGCGTTTGACCCATATTGTATTATCTTGCAACGAGAACCTCATACTAAGGTGAAGGGAAGAGACAGATGCCCCTACGTGTTCGGACAATCTAGACAAATGATCAACTTGCAAATGCATCCTTCCCATTTTGTATTCTACCGTGTAATCGAATTCCTCCAACAACAACACCCACATGGCTAGCCTGCCGCTAAGTTCAGGTTTGTTCACCAATAATTTGATTGCCATGTGATCCACAAAAAAGACCCACCGGGTTGCACATCAGGTAATGACGGAACTTCACCGAAAAAACCATGGCCAAACACTTCCTCTCTATTGTAGAGTAATTACGCTCCGTTGTTGTCAGATGCCTACTAGCATACGTCATTGGTTGGTCCTTACCCTTCTCTCCATAAGGCTAGCACAATGCACTTCCTACGGCCATCGAGCTAGCATCACAAAACACATGAAAAATGTCTGGATGGCTAATTTTTGGAGAAGGCAACATGCAACGACACAACCGTATGTGTTCCCTCTACATGTTCAACAAGTTTTCTTTTATGACGATGAGGAAGAGGTTGGTCGGAAGGTCGTGTTGCAATCTGACTGCCGAAGCATCCAAACCGTGTTGGGAGATGGAGAATTGAATTTGGGTGCCAACCCTAGTATTGATGCTCTAGATGCACCTCGCAATGTTGCACCTGCAATAGCAAATGAAGCCACAGTGGGTGATGTTGTCAAACCTGTTGGAGTTGGAGTAATTGGTAGACTTCCACGGGCACAAAGAGGTGGGGTTGTATGGGAAGGGGATTGGTCCTTTGGGGACAGTGATTGAGCCACATATCATGATTGTGATGCGGAGGAAGATCCTTGGTGGGCCGAACTAGAGGAGAATAGTGTGAGGGGGGAGGTAGCATTAAACACTCACAATTGGCTTATTTGTAGGTAATTGGATGACCATGTCATGTAGGTAGTGCATTTGCGTTTGTAGCATGTTGATATGCAAGTGCAAAGGGTTTAGAAAGTGCAGACGGTCAGATGACGCCACTGTAGTCGAGCTTTCATATGCACATCAAAATATACATCATATTATAATACAATATTTTACATGTACACGAAATTTGGTTGTGCACACCTGTATTTTGTATAATATCGAGTACGATGGGAGTACATGTATTGTTCTTGCAAGTAGTTAGTGACTGTTACAATGGAATTAATGGTTTTGGTATGTGGACTTAGGGAAAGCATTCACAACATATTTGCATTAGTCGTGTAGCATGATGTTTGTGTTGTCGGCCTTGAGTCATAGTCATGGAATTGAAAGACAATATGTCTTGGTAACTAGGATTTGCATATGCAACTGATTTCATTATTTACATGACTCATTATGAGCCCAAAATGGTTGCTCATATTTGTTTTATGCTTAGGATCTACTTAGAATTGCAATTGGAGTGTTATTGAAACAATTAAAAGTATAAAAAAAGTGAGGCTTGGTGTGGATTTATGTTTAGGCCTTAAGCTTATTTTGTGTAGTCAATTAGAAGCTTAGCGACATTAGGGAGTGTTTTGGTTGAGTGAGTAGTGTTTGATGAAGCAAGGGGAAGGGCCTTGGCTTAAATGTTTGAATTAGAACATGTTCTTGTTGGTTTAGGGGGTGAGGGTTTAGTGGATAGGATAAGGTCCTACTAAGTAGGAGAAGGCTAAAGAGGTTGTGGTTTGGATGCCCTCCCTCCTTCCTTCCTCCTCTCTCTCATTCTCTCTCTCTCTCTCTTGTGGTGTGTGTGGGTGTGTGTGTGTGGGTGTGTGTGTGTGGTGTAGTGTGGTAGAGAATGTAGTTGATTAGGGGGAGCTTAGAAAGTTTAGTTGATTAGGGGGAGCTTAGAAAGTTTAGTTGATTAGAGGGAGCTTAGAAAATTTAGTTGATTAGAGGGAGCTTAGACAATTCAGTTGATTAGAGGGAGCTTAGAAAATTAGTTTATTAAGGGGACTAAGGCAGCAACTAGGACGAAGGTTAGCTGTGGCAACACTGGGACGAATGTTAGCTGTGGCAGCACTGGGATGAAGGTTAGCTGTGGCAGCAACTGGGATGAAGGTTAGCTGTGGCAGCAGTTGGGACTAAGGTTAGTTGTGGCAACAACTGGGACGAAGGTTAGTTGTGGCAGCAGTTGGGACTAAGGTAGCTGAGAGAGCAGCTGGGACGAAGGTTAGCCGAGACAGCAACTATACTACGGAGCAGCTGGACTAAGGGGTAGTTAGAATGATGGGTTAGCTAGGTAGTTAGCTATCCGCGTAATCGGTGGTGTAATCGTGTGGGAAAGTTGATAGAGGGTGAGAGGATAGTACCAATAGAGAAAAGCGTTTATCAACGCTTGTACTCATAATATGGAATAAATTGGTGTGACCCAAGTTATGTGTGATGTCATGGGAATGAATGACGGAGGAAAAGTAAACAAGGATGAATATGAATGTGATCGCCATACCCTCACCCGGACTAGGACGCTTAAGGGTGGGCGGATTGGCCTCACACTCATGGAACTTGAAATTACTCCACTCTAACCAATGTCACTCGCATGCTAAATTTTTGTAAACCTTGCACGTCCAGCAGTGACGTAGGACATGGAAGTGACGTAGTTCATGGGTGCTAGTAGTGCAAGAATCGCCCATTTTGAGTAGTGTGTGGAAGTAACTTTGAAACATTTTGGTTCATTTCTGGATTAAGTGGGATTAGAGACTTTATTTATCTTGTTAATTATCTAAATGGGTTAATGGGAATAGGCTATTGACTCGGGAGAGTAGAAACAGTAAATAGTAAGGTCAATAGTCTATGGCGGTTGAGGAAGTTACCAGGACTCGGATGATCCTCGGACTTCATGAGGGGGGTGCAGAGTTCATTCTCTCTCTCGAGGAGCAGGCTGGGAGAGCCGAGAGAGACTGAGTTAGATATGTTTTCTCATTGATGTTATCTTTCATGCATTTATCTTGCTGATTTGCACAGAACGATCTCATGTTGTCAGTTGTATTTTGAATTGCTCGAGTGTTTCTGTGGGATTTTCAGGGTTGTAAGAACTGTTGTAATTGAGGGCCTGTTTGTAAGCTATTGTCTAATAATACTTAAATTATATCTTATGTCGATTGTCTCGAGTCTTTTGGTGGATCTGATAACCAAGTCTGGGCAATAGTGCGACTAGAATTGCTGTGCGAGGATATTATTATTGTCTTGTGTAGCAATTGTGGTATTAATTTGTCTGAAGATAGATGACCGGCGTATAAGGTACTTTGATTTGCTTCAGTATGATTTGGACGGCTGGTTTGCCCCTGTTTTTTAACTGCGATTCCCTACATCTATCCTGGTAGCATTTTCCGAATACAGTTGAGGCTACAGTATAGGCACTGAAATTGCAGTGAAACCCGAGTAAAGGGAATGTTGACTCATTAAGGCGGTCACTGTGATTCAATCGGGAGGGATTCCTGAAATTTATCGTGTAATGTATTTTGAAGCTACAACCAATGATTGGGGAGAGCCGGCAGTTAGTTACGGATGCACAGGTTGAGTTCGAGAAATAACTGGTTGAAGTTCAGGACTGCAGAAAAATTACGGATTATTTCAGAGGAATTTATAGAATATGTCCCAATTTGAAAAAGGAAAACCGGAGGATGTCAACATGTAACCGGTTGCGCTTGCAAACACTAGGACCTCAACCGATGATGCTCAAAAATCTCCCCGATCACTGATTATAACCCGTAATGACGATAGACTTAATTACTTCATTCGATGCTTCAATTAATGTTTTGGGTTATTGTCTATGTGGATACTAAATCAATTTGTTGATGGTACTCTTTTGACAATTATCTTAGGTTTTGAGTATCTTCTTTCTGTAGTTTATAGAGTGTGGTCGGAGAGAGAGGCCCGATTAATCCGGGGCAGTCTATAATCTGTCATTATCCTCATTGATCTTTGTTGTAGATGGGTAAGGATACTTCATTAAGGCTATGTTCTAGTTCAAACATGTTTTCTCCTCATTCTGCACAACATCTTACTCGGGGCTATGGTAGAATAATAATCTCAGGGTATAATCGAGTAATTTGATATCCTTGGAATTTACTTGCGAGTAATGGTAGGGACAGATGCGGGATCAGGGACTATCGTCTAAGTGGTGATCTAATTAGGGAGAACAACCTTGGATATGGTTATTGAGTATCGAGCATGAAATCAGATTATCCGTGCAGTTAGTTCTGTGGTCCAAGGTAGTGTCTACATACTTATTATATGTTGGTTGTCTGCTCAAAAAGTTACCATGCGATAAGTGTTACCTTGTCGAGGCCATTGACTGAGGCGAGTCAGTTGATATCAAGGAAGACCAATGTACGTGTTGTTCTCGTGGTAAGTATATTTGACTTACACCTTGATTTCGTAAAGTAAGGAAGACTAATGGAGCGTTTGGTTAATCTTGAGAATTGAATCACTCCTTAACATAATAATAATCAGAGACATAACTTGAGGACTGAACTGTATGATGTCTGAATATATGCATTCGAAACATTAATGGAAATAAATGAGCTTAAGAATGTTGTGAGTATATGTTGACCACGCATGTGTGATATGGACTATGGTCTTGAGGAAAATGATTACGCTATCTTGATATGAAGCAGGTAAAAAGACTATGGTCGGACTGCGTAATTAAACTCCAATTTAATCAATGAATACGGACGATCCTGCATGGATTACGGACAGACATTTCAAGTTCCACTAAACATGATTAATTAAGGAAAGATTATGGTCTATTCCAAAGTGCCCGCGGCTTTGGTAAAGAGACATAAATGGGTTACTATCGCAAGACTATTGACTATGGCTGTGCCTATGATTTTGCACCGCACTTGGTCCAATTAAAATGAACTCACTGCCAGACCATTGCCTGGGAAATTAGAGTGAGAAGAGAGACTGTCACTTTTGCATGCACTGCTGTGGAGTGATCTTTCAGATGTTTTTATTCCCTACCCGTAAACCAATTGTCATACCTAACTTGAAATGAAGTATTATACCCTTATGTTTTTCCTAATAAACCTTATCTAAGACACCTAGATGATATAGAAATCACCTTTTAAGTCTTCCCTGAGTGTTTCCCTGGGTTTTGTCTGTAACCAAAAAGCTAACTACATAGTGCCCTCTACAAGTTTAGTGGGTTAAGGGTTAGTTTCCATGCACGCTGCTTGCACACCATATTCTAGTGGAAATGTGGATTCCATGTGGTGGCATCTATATTCCCACTAGAATTTGGTGGGAGAGTTGCTTGCATAAAAACTAACCATTAAAGGGTTTTACTATATATACAACACAAAGAATATTTTTTGTCAGGTTTTATACATTAGTCCATCTTATTTATGGGAAAAAATAATTATTCAACAACGTTGGCCCTCAAAATATAAGAATGGGATGTTGGAAATTCAGTCTGATATCTAAATCTAAATCTAAATCTAAATCTCCCTACACAACTTTTCAAGCATCCGACTATTATATTATGAGGACCCATAGATCAAGAGTTGAACTCTAAGTAATTTTATGGATGAGAAAAACATGTATATGCACTAATAGAAAATTATGTCAAAAACAACTGTAATCCAAATCAATTATGGTTGTTTTGACCAGCTAGATCTGTAGTTGCTAAGAAAATGCATTTTTATTTTCTTCGTTTAGTGACTAAAATTTTAGGAATTTGGGGACGTGTAATATACCGCCAAAAGGGTCTTGAAAATTCCTTTCCAATTGTATATCACATGCCCCAAAATTCCTAAAAATGCAGGTGCAAAATTAAAAAAGAATAATATGTAGTCGTTTAGTGACTAAAGATTAGGCTGGTCAAAACAACCGCAGCAAATTTTTCTTTTTCATTTATGACTATAAATTTAGGAATTTTGGGGCGTATAAAATACTATTGGAAAGGTACTTTGAAGACCGTTCCAACGGTATATTACATGCCCCTAAATTCCTAAAATTGCAATCTCTAAACAAAAACAAAACATCTACAGTCGTTAAACCGCAACTGATTACAACTACTACTTTTTTGGGCATGTTTTTCTACTAGTGATATAAAAGAAATATGAAAGAGAGGTTGGGTTCTTGCACATGGAGTACAATTCCTTTGTGTGTATGTCTGTTTGTCCTTTCAACCAACCACATATTCAGGACAAACTTGTGATGGCCATGTAACTTGAAGGTGAAATTTATTTGGGAATCCCTCATAGCTCAAACATTATAAAATTAGCTTGTAAGACTCCATAATTAGGATGCCCTAAACTACTCTAATGAGATGAAGTTGGGATGAATTGATCACAAACCTAAAGAAGGGTAGGTTTTATTAAGCCCAATCATGGGCCCTTTCAATTGCTCTACTACCATGTTGAAATCAACAAAGGGATGTTGATGTATATCTTGTTTTTTTTACAATCATATGAGCAACAACTCTCAATTTACATACATTTGTAGGAGGTCTTGGTCAAGCTTGGTGGACCAGCCATAGATGAAATCACAAAGGATGCTTGGCAAGTTAATTAAGGAGGATGCAAGTGGTACATAACTAAGCTTAATCCTAGACGATCGAGTCACACCTCAGAGACTCTGAAGTGGAGTAGGATTCCATGTAGGTGAATTTACACTAAGAGAGGTGAGTTGGAATTCAAGTATGCCCTAATGAAGAGAAGAGAAGAGAGAAGGAGAACATAACTTAGTGTGCAAATACCAAGATGAACCGGTTGAGTTTGAGAAATAAGCAGTTTAAGTTCAAGACCCAAGGCGTGGACTCTTCATTAGAAACCTAAATGACGTGCATGGGTCACTATGAAATCAAATCCCCCATATACGAGAAGTTTATAAAGAAAAACAAAGGTATACATACTAACGACAAGTTAGAAAATGGACTCGTGTATTTATATTGATTTTTTCAAATAAATGTGATAAATGTCTCCACTACATATACAAAATATAAATCATGAATTCATCATGCCTTTATTACATGTAAACTCCATGTTCACTTTCTAATGAGAAAGTCATTGAACATTTCTTTTCATTCATAGTATGTACATCAATGATTGCATCATATAAACAAAGACAAGAGCACGATAACTTGGCCACAATTTAGAGAGCAAAACTCAAGGGAGCCCATGAGCACTCCAAGAGCCTCTATTTGTCCTAGAACCCAAATGCAAACCCTAAGAAGAATGGACAAAGGAGCCATTGGGGACTTTTTACATATGACAACAATAAATGAATGTAAATTGGATGAAACCAACACATCTATTGCCCAAAAAAATCTCTAAATCTTAGGGGCCCCTTTTGTACATCCACCTTTATTTGAAAAAAATTAAGAATCGTTTTGAAAACACACACCAGAGAAAAATAACACCTCTCCCTTGTGTATACTATATATGCTTATGCCTCAAGTAATACCCCTTCTTACACTCACGTTACTTCATACATGGCATGAAGACTCCAACCCCCATGATTCAAGACTTTCAAAAAATGACCAATCATTTTAGAGGATCCATGGAATATACCTTGATATAGTAAAGAAAACCCGAAAGATCACAACATGTAACCAGTTGGACTTGGAAACACTACGACATTTGACCGATTATGCCCAAAAACTCCCCAGACATGGGTTTGGGGGACTGGGGCGAACCAACCCATACATTGGTTCCTTGAAGGCAAGGGTTTAGGCATCCAACAATAAACGAGTGTATGGATTGGTTCGCCCAAATCGGTTTGGGGGTGGGTGGCCATCAAGAGGTCCAGCGCTCTTCTTAAAGGGAAGAAGATGCTTGCATTTCAAATCACTTGCACATAAGATACGTTATTTACATTGTTTGAAGCCACACTCTTGCTCGGCCCCTTGTGGACATGGCCCCTCCCCTCGGCCTCACCTTTGGCATCCTCGAGAGCCTCGTGTCCTTGTGGTTCACCACCATAACCCCCGTGTTGTGCCACCCATGTTGTGCCACCCATGTTGTGGTTCTCCATTAATGGGGAGAATAGTTACTTAATGGTTTTACGAGCCTCTCCCGCTCACATTTCCCATTGAAAAAAACGTAGTCTAAGGTAGGTGGAGTCTTAAATGGTTGTTTTTTTCAACCAGCCCATTTCTTCTACAATATGAAACATGTGATTTAGTACAAGATAGTCAACAATTCCAAATCGTGCCCATAGCCATTTGCCTCGAATAGCCTTGTCTTAGGTAGACATTCTTGACTGACCAGTGCACTTCTTCACCATATTCTAAACCAAACCTAAAGTGAGGTGGTTTAGAGATCCTTTCATCATCTCATAGGGACCATTCATGGTTGGGGTACTACTTTTGGGACAAAGGACTTAAGGACTTTGTCGCATTGATCTTGGTTTTTATCATGATTTACTATTATTTGATCAATAAATTTTACATAAATAAGTAGATAGTTCATAAGCTTTATCAAGAAATATTATTATTATTATTATTTAATAATCACCCTAAACCCTAGGCCACATCAATGGCATTTTTTTTGCTATTTAGGTGTGCATTGGTGGTCAATTATTTCCTATTATGTATATTGGTACCTTGGTAAAAGTGTCATGTGTCCATTCATATAAAAAAAATTGTCCAATTCTAATACTAGACGTTCCTTTTACGTGTGGCCGTGAGTATATGTATATTTGGACATGTTTGATGCCACATGTAAAGTTGGACAATTGCTATTCAATACATATTTGGTTCTATTGGTACACACTTGAACGATGAGTGTGAGGAAATTTTTTGGGATCGTTTCAATTGATTCTTGTTGTCCTTTTCATTCCTTGATCCTAAGGTGAACAATTAAGACAACACTCCTGAATGTCCTTTAAGGAATCAAAAGGATATCTTAGATGACCCTATTCCTTCTAAATTAACTTTGTCAGTGTACTCGATATGGAGTATGAAATGTAGGTATGATCCAAAATATGCTTCACAATA
This sequence comes from Polytrichum commune, assembly GCA_950295325.1. NCBI lineage: Eukaryota > Viridiplantae > Streptophyta > Polytrichopsida > Polytrichales > Polytrichaceae > Polytrichum > Polytrichum commune. Next base: position 33,049,804 of record OX485809.1, read on the forward strand.
CAAATCTAAGCATACCAAGCATGTGAAGTTATCCAAAAAAATCCGTTTTCCGTTAGACGGCCAAAAGTAGTACCCCAACCGTGAATGGCCCCCATAAGCATGGGAGAAACGGTTACTACACTTTTAAACAGTTTCATAATGACATCACATTTGTAAGAACAAATTGTGTATTCTCATTTTCTTTTACTTCTACCTACGCAAAACTTTGCACTGAATCCCCAAGATAAAGCGCTAGGCATTCAATAATTTAGATTCAAGCCGTATATTCATCTTTTTCATCATATTTTGGATAGGGTGAACACCAATCCATGTCTCTTTGCCAAAGGGGGATGACACACTCAACTAAAAAATTTAATTCATCTTGGAAAGTTTTACAAACATACACTCTATTCACTCCAGCCTCCTCCGGAAACCAAACTTCTTCTTCTTATGTTATTTCATCTCGCTATATACATTTATTGCTCGACATTGTTACCAATAGCTTTGATTGGATTGGAAGCTAATGAGAATGTCTCTATTTATCAAGGGCAATATACAAAGTAATTGCCTTTTATGTGGCACATATGATTTAAAAGAATAGTGAAATTATCAAGACATTATTTATGGAATTATGATGTCATGTCAATAACATATAACTCAAAAACCATTTAACATCCGGATGTTTTTTATTTTGTTTTCTAAGTACACATTCTCTAAAGGTAATATGACATTTATAACATGAAACATTATCATTGAAAGAGTGGCTCAAGTACTTTGAGGCCAAATTGACCGTATCAATGAGAGAGACTTGAGTGTGTTGTCCATCATAACATAGCGTACAATTTGAACCTACCCGTGCTCCGTGACTTACACTTGGGGCTTATCCATCCCCTTGGAAAAAAATAAAAACAAACAAACATAAAAAACCAAAACAAAAAAAATTCAACATCCATGACAAAATCGTTCTATTGATGGGCCAATAAAGCTATTGATGGGTTTCTCCATCTTCGTGAGCCTCGATATTTTGGTAGAGTCTCCTAACATTTGAAAGTAACATGTGTGCTCACTTGATTGCTCATTAGGTGAAATGGGGACGAGTTTTAAGCTGCTTTGACCGTTTTGGAAATTTTGTTCGTGTGCATCATAATAAACACTAGAATGTAAAGCAAGAAACGTGATACATATTAGCTGGAGTTTCAATAGTTACCCTCTAGATCATTAGTTCTTGGGTTCTTTACAAAGTATCTTCCCAATTTTTGCTTATATATCCAGTTTCGGTTCTGCATGAATTGGACAGGAAGTTATAATCCCATGATCATAATTCTTCCTCAAATTATAATCTTTCGGTTACTAATCTTAATTGGACACCTCGAATCAAGTTGTGTGTGGTTAGATGAGGCTCCGAGAACATATACCAAAAAGACATGTATGAAATCTATTTGGTATATGCTCTCGGAGACGTGCATAAGATTCTAGTATATCTTCAGTTTTTCATGAGTCAGATATCCATATGAGCTCTAGAAAGTATGAGGAAAGTGGCTATGGCCTCACTTTGGATTTGCTAAGCATCTTGTACTCATCGCAAGTTTCATCCTCCCTCTGTCCCAAAACGATTGTCCCATCCCCTAGAGTCTTTTATTCCAAAATGTTTGTCGGACAAACATCTTGGACAAACATTTTGGGACGGGGGGAGTAACTTACAAGAAGTGGGCTAGTTGGAAAAAAAATAACCATTTAAGACCCATCTACCTTTAAACCTTAAATGCATGGGCATGTGCTCAAAAAGTCAAAGCAATGCATACGAGTAATTTATGTATACTTAAAGGAGTGCAATTCTAAAAGAAGAATCCTACATAAGTAGGCAAATGTATTTTGAAGCCATGACCAAAACTTTGACATGTTTGAACCATGTTTGGATGAGTTATGATTCTTGGCATGTATAAACCATCAGATTGAAAGAAGTATATTCTAAGCATAAAATCTCACCCAAAAAAGTTCATTTGTGGTAGAGATATTATGTATTCATTAGTAGGTAAGAAGTTGCAAAGGAAAAAACTACAAGAAACACATGATTGAAACATCCCTAGAACTCAGTTTGCATTCCTGACACTCAAGTTTCAATTTTCTCAAACACTATTGCATCTACAAAATGAGGTCCTTCACTCAATCCAAACAAACGCAACGTCACCTAACTTAAACATCTGTTGGAAAACAATATCCCCAATAGAGGCTTGGAAACCGATGATTTGGCCCTTTGACCACAAATCAACCGCTTTGTGCCATCGTGCCATCATTGCATAACTTAGTTGGAGGCTAGCCGGCTCCCCAATTTCCTCAACGCTTTTTTTTTAAGTGGTTATTTTTTTCCCGGTACATCAAAGGTACAAGACTAAAGTGTACGTTGAGGTTGGCCACTCGGCCTTTCCAAAACCACCTCTCATCTTATACGTGCACTTTTAATGCTCGAAAGTTGGCGTGGCCAAGGTACGCGTGTTGTGGTCTCAACTAAAGAGTACAAACAAATGTTCAATGAGTTTCAACTTCCAAGCATTGTTGGCAAAGTCGTCGTACTTGTACTAAGGGGCTCCATCATTTGTGTGGGGAAAGCCTCCCCCACACGCTTGGTGACTTGGTGAGGGGGTCTAGGTAACAACTATATTTGTATATCTTGCCGTACGGATGTGATCCTTTGATGGTGCTTCACATGTTAAAGGTGGAGATAGTTTTAATTGGACATTTTTCTCTCTACACGGGCACTTATTGTAGAATACGAAACACGCAATTAGTGCGAGATGGTTAGCAAATCCAATTATTACCGTGGTCACTTTTCTTATTATTCATGGAGCTCATTATTTATTTTCATAACGAAGATTCTCTAAGTTGTTAAATGATCATATAGGTCTATCTTAAGTACTGTGTTTGAAATGGTCAACACAATTTGAGCAAAAGGTCCAATCATTTCAATACATGTCTATTTGGAGTCAGTTCTTAGATTTACACCCTACCATACTAGCTCCAATAAACGTGTCCATTAAAGAGCATATGTTGGATTAGGCACGTCTATCTTATCTTCTTCTTCTTCTTTATTATTTCTAAAGTACCCTTAGAGAATGTTGTTGTTTTATAACAAATCTTAAGATATCAAGGCTTTAAAGTAACACCATCCTTTTTGGCGACACCTAATTTTATTATCCTCAAGACATCAACAAGTGAGTGCAACGATGCCATCAAGTAAGTCATTGTTAATGCCCTTAATCTATGCGGCATCAAGTACAATATAGCAACACTTTGGCCAAGCATAGTCACAACATTATTCATATGAGTTTGTACTCTGGGTGGGGATGAGAATTAGCTATATTCTATTCAAGAATTATCTCATGTTTATTGTCACAATAGAGCACTTCACTAGCATATTTGGGTTGAAAAACTTGGGTGAAGAAGTATATTGATTAAGAGTGGAATGGATGATAAAAGCTAAATAATGTTATGCTAGCGGTGCAAGAAGAATGCAAAATTGCTTTTAGAAGAGCACCAACTATTGCCAGTCATAATGGCCTAGCGGGGACTTATCCACTCAACAAGGCGGTGTAAGAAGTGACCCACAAAAGAGAGACAACACCTTCATTCAATAAGAGATCCTCACCAGTAATAAGGTTGATATTGTGATGATTTTCACCTAGCAATCCAACATCAATAGAGAACCCTTCCCCACCCACCCACACACACTTAGTGGACAATAAAAGGCTCATTTCTTCAAACGACTTTGCAAATTTATGTAGGTTACATATGAATGTATTACATTTTCCAAATAAATTTCTAACCTATGTCTAGATTTGCTAGTCTATGGAATTTGTTTGAAAATCTTCCAAGCTATTTAAGCTGCCTGAAATAGAAAAAAGAATCTTCAGGTGTGGCTTTAAGGCCTCAATCACTTTAGACGGAAAGCATTTCACTCTTCGTGTTTTTTGGGATAAACACAGGCTCCACCTGTCTTTCCAAGTGTGTGAGCACAATTAAGTATATCATAATGTATTCTTTAGGCCCTAATCATGCTTAAAAACATGCTAATTTGGTTTTGGGGTGCCATGTAAGATTGGCCCAATTGTGGATTGTGGTACCTATTATAGAAAAACTTCACCAATAGGAAAAGCACGGAATGGGTAGAATTTAACACTCCTTGAAATTTATCTCCATGCAATGGACTTTGTTGCCCTTGTTAGGTAAGTTTAGTACACCGATTATGGTATTGAGTGTCACTTCCTATTTGGAATTATGTGATGCTAATAAGTTGTATGGACAATATACAACATAAATGACTTTACTTGGTAGAAACTACCATTCTTAGTAAATAGTTAGAGCAATGTATAACCCCAAATAGCAAGTGACACTAAATACCTTGAACGGGGTACTAGATTTCTTGTGCACATTCACAACATGGTGCTTTTGAAAATCGAGATCTCTGAAGATGAAAGACTTTCAATGCTAAGTCAACATGTTATGAACCACTCAAAGATTACATCCGCACCATTTGAAAGCTAAATTTAATCGGTTAAAAGGCAGAAATCCATGTTTAAGATTTATGTTGTATGTATTAAACTAGATATCATGGCAAGGCATTATCCAACAAAATCGTATCCCAATGTTCAAGACCAACTCATGTATAACACAACTTGAAACAACTAAAGTATATTTATATGTAGAAATGGTAGCTAAATATACTCCCTCGGTCCTAAAATGATTGTCCTACTTCCTGGATTTTTTGGTGCCAAAATGATTGTCCGGTTTATCTACCCAACTAGAAATTTAATGCTCAAAGTCAAATATTTTCGCGCCAAACTTTCAATATCAAGAAGTGTTTCAACACCGCAACTTCAGGGGACGTTTCGGAGTAGTTGTTGTTTTCTACTTTAAGAGTCATACTTACAACTGCTCGGTCAATGATCAGCATGCCTTAATCTCGCCAAAGTTAGAAACACGGACAAACATTTTGGGACATAAGGAGTATAAGATATTCCCTATAATTGTAATATGATGAAATCATATACATATCTCACCATATTATTCACATCCTTGTTCTCAAACTTATTTCTTCAATCATAGAAACTCATTTTGTCCAAAGGAATAGAACCATCTAAAATTGGGTTACTTTTCAAAGACACGATTAACAAGAAGTGAACGTACCAACAACAACATTTCATTTTTCTTGGCTTCCAAAGCACCGTCCTGACTTTTTTGACATTTAAGGATGAAGAAGTGACTCCAAAATTCCTCGTAGCTTGAAAGACGGGCATGATCAAAGAGTGGTCAAACTGAAAGTGTCATAAAACCGGATAGCAAGTTATTAAAACATTGAGGGAATAATTGCATTCAAGTGTACCCCTCATCCATCCAACCTAAAAACTTGATCCCCTATAGATGTGTGGTCAATTCATCTCATATGACTTGGACTAGATTAATTTGAGCTATTTCCGGTGTCATATCACACACAAATAAGAAGCTCCATGTTGCATATTAATTCAAGGTGTTGGGTTGGATGAATGAGAGGTATGCCCATATGCGATAATTCCTTCTCTCCCACACAACACTTGTAAGTTTTAAGATTCATCGTGTATAAATCTACACTGATTATCCCACTTAGTGCGTGTTACTATTCGGAGTTATGCAACGCTATAACTATTCAATGAGGATATAATTTCTTGCCAAGACAAGTGATTTATGTTCTATGTTGTCCAAACAACCTATTGAATTGTTGTTAGTAAAAAATGAAATCTTGAGTAAGACGCTATTATGTAACGCTCAATAGCAACACGTACTTGTTGGGATGATAAGTGTAGTAGCCACAATGATACCTATGTGCATAAATCCGACGCCTATCACCAGGCCTCCTTATTTTTGGGAAATGCGTGGCGGATTCTCAAAACTAACGAAATTAACTTTCATAAATTCCCGAGACTAGAGTATCATATTGCAATGTGTCCGGCATTTTTTGCAAGTTTGTCATGCGTTGTTGTAACCTGATTACTAGTCTTTGCAACCATAATATTGGTAGGATGCCTCCAAAAGTCAAGAACCACTTTTCATAGCGAAATATCAACATCATCAATTCAGGCTCGGCATCAAAGCCCATCATGCTACCACTACAAAGGTCACCAATGTTGCTTGTCGTATCCGCATTACTTTCAAGAAAAAGAAAAAGAAAAGAAAAACCCACAACAGAAAGGCAACATCCAATGTGAAGTATATTGGAAATCAATGGATTAGAGATAAGATTGCACAAGCATATACACGTACACAAAGGCATGTGAATAATGCTTGAAGTGAGATGGTCTCATGCTCTCCTTGTTTTACCTTTTATTGTTTTTCTTCTTTTCATTGGTTCATACAAACAATATGGGATAACTCTTATCCCTTTTTGGATTAGCATTGTAGCCTTATTCTAACCTTATTATTTCTCATACCTCTTCCATTACATTTCTATTGGCTACGAGCAATCTAATGCTCTACCTTCTACAAAGTATTGTTAATCTTTCCATACCGACAACTACCTCTCTCATCTTCAAGGGCGACACCCTTTAAAGTTAATGAACTCAACCAACAATTTGTTATGTTCATGTGAGCATATCATGAAAAACGTGCTTTTAAGGATGCAATCGAGCAGGGTGATAAAATCAAGACCGACTTCAAAGAGGCTTGGTCCTTGACCAACGGGCTTTCTTATGTGGGCATTGTTATGTGGAGGATTTGCCTCTACTTTTCCAAACACCGCTATAGTGAAATTTGACTTCTCTTTGTTGGGATATGAGAAAAATGATCCAAGGAAGTGCCCAACTAATTTATCTTTAGATGATACTCTCTACTGTAAGCAATGGATAAATCTGAATAATCTTTCTCTACCTCGTTAGGCCAATCAATACACCGATTTGACTCAAAATCATGCATTTCCGAATATAACGAAAACAATGGTAACAGATGTCCCGAAATTATCTTATATTCGGTATATTCATAAATTTCCAAAAATAAGTAGGCTTGCCTATCACCCATAACATTCTTTAGTTGCATGGTTATGTTCCATCCTATATTTAGCATATGACACAGGCATACACTATCTTACCTTCATGAAAAGAAACTTAAAAAATAAGAAAAAACTGACACCGGTACGCATAATGAAGAATGTCAGTTTGAATAGTGAGACTATTGTGAATAGTGTCCGCATTTCAATGACAATAAGTCTATTAATAGACAATTAATGAAATAATAATGGACTAAACGATGTTCATGTGGATATTCTTGGGATGAACAATAATTCTTGCGCATAATGCTGGGAGTATAACTCCACCCAAATGATAAAGTTCAACCTAAATGTATGAATAGTAAACAAACATTCCCAACTTGTTCGAAAGGCCCACGAAATAAAAATTAACATACTCCAGGTTCACGGAACCGGCCCACATGATTGAACAATGTTACAGCATTACTAACTAACAATCTATGAACAATAAGGTCGGTGTGTGTTCGTTGACGTACTGAAACTTAGCACGTTGGGGTTTGAATATTTGTATGTGTTACAAAGGTCATGGCCACGGTTCAAAGGCTCATGTCTTGCTCATACAAACAAAAAATCCTTCTAGGCCTGTAGGGTTAAGTGGGGCCATGAACTCTTGTGTATCTTTATTAGGTGAAAATGCAGTCAACTTTCGGAAGGTCATGTTTCCTAGCTAGTTCTTCTTTTTTATGGCAAATGAAAATTCAATGTGGGACATGTGTGGGTTGAAGCAACATAAGACCCATCACGTGTAAACAAATCAAGCTTGGTATAAGGTAGAGGGTGCTTAAACCAACACTTTAAGCTATTGCACATACATATGGCTACGTGGTTGATATAAAAAAAAAATATTCATATTAGCCTTTGGGCTAAACATAGGTATGAAGAAAGAAAAAATATTTTTAGTCTCAATTGAATATTTGATGAATATTCAAAGTCAAAACTACTAGCTTCCTTGAACCAATCCGTAGGCCCCTTGTATGGCAACCTTGGATATGATGAGGACCCCCACCTTTATTGCCTAGAACCAACACAACATAGTTGGGTACTAGACCCAAACTACATCAAAGCCCAAGTAGTAATAGTATGCAATGATGGCTACCTCCATGATCCCACCCAGTTCGCTTGCAAAACCATCACCTTGCATCCCGGGAACCGACCCTCTTGCATCCTGGGAAATGACCCTTTTGTGCTTTGTGGGCCTACCTCCTTGGCGTTGTGAATAGAATGGTTAAAATAGGCATGGACAAGCCACCTTAATCCCACCTTGAACCAACATGAGACAGAGTGGAACCCGTTACCTACCCGACATGGAGGTAATGGAGGCCACTATGAAGTGGCACCACTAATGGCACCTAAAACCGTCAGTCCGTGGGCCCAGACACTCCTACACCGCCGGGTACGGTTCAAGGTTATAGAGTGTTGGCAATTGGGAGGCGCTTATAGATGTTGGTTTTGGATGGGGTGTTGGTTTTAGCACCCTCTACCTTAGTTATTCACCGGTTTTGTCCTATAGCAAAGGCATTGGTTTCTTCTTCGTATTTCTCGGCCGCTAGTTCCTTCATGAATCAATGTATGCGGGTGAATGTGGAAACTACATTGGTTATCCCAATTAGTGTGTGTGGTGCTAGTTCCTTAAACACATATTATTTTTGCCAAATCTCAAAATTAGTGAGGGCTAGATTTTTCATTAAGTGATACTAAATTCACGAATACATGCTAATTTACCATACATTTCAAGAAAACTTGTGTGCACTCTAAAATGTTTGTAGAGTGATAAATCAAAATTATATGCAAAAGTGTATAGTGTTGGTATGAATAGTATAATCAATGAGTAATGTTGGGATGAACAATGCTTCCTAGATCTTTTAGTGACATTAGTTAGATAAATTGAGTATCACCTTCACTAATTTCCCACACTCACAAGTCACTATTAACTCTCCATGACTAATTGGGACAATCCATGTAGATAACTCAGTTGTGAATGTAATTAGGTTAATACAGAAAACTAGGAATCCATGTAGGGTTAAGAAGCTAGATTGAGCTAGTTAAAGCCTATGTTTACTCGTGCTCTTAAGTTAAGGCATGGGGGGAGCTACAGATGAGGGGAGAGGTCAATTTAAATCAATATTCTTAATTTTTAATGTAAATATGATTTTTTGTATTGTAGCACCCACTATATCTCATTATGAAATCAAAGTCTATATATGAGATTCATGAAATTCGTGAAGAATAGCATCTCGTTGGAAGTTGAAACATGAACCACTCTACCATTTATCTCAACACAAGAAAACAATCGTTTCATTAGAAATCATTTTTTATGTAGTATATTGAGGCAAATGAACCTAATTCAGTTGCTTATCTTAGATGATCACCTATATTTTGAGTGGTGTGTGGTTAGGAGAGGATTGAAGAATGGACATGTGATTAAAAAAACAACGACCTACATGCTCAAAATTTGTTGACCATTCTAGGCTCACATTTCAATCTAATTGGGGGGGGAGGGGTGGTGTCGACAAATCATTTGATGATAAAGAGAACCTTGATTTTGACGACAAATACCATGTCCACATGAGCTCCAAACATAATGAAGAAACGCCAACAACCCTCGTTTGGATTTGTTAATCATCTCACGTCAATGATGTGTTCCGTATCCTAGGCGAAAGTGTGCGCATAGATACAAGTGTCCATTTTAGACCTGTCTTAGAAACCTCAAAATACAATAAAAAAATAAAATCAACTAGGATGAATGAACAACTACAAACCTACGAAGCACAAGTTCCGCTTTACCTTGTTAGGATATTTGGGGACTCGTCTTCAAGAGCAAGACATCTAGCCCTACCCCAAAAGTTCGTGTGCACATAGGCATCTATAAGTTGCACAAAGAAGACTTTGGAACCCAGTGGCATATGTCAAGCAAGGAGTGGTAGGCTTGCCATTAGATATGGGATAGGGCTAGACACCCACCTCTTTGAGTTGGGTCCTTACCACTAACTTATTATCCAAGGTGAAATGCAATTCAATATATTATAGCACATATATTTCTCTTCCAACCTGAAGTCATCCCAAATCAACATCAAATACCCCGATTAAATTAAGTTAGATGAAGCATTATTCAGAATGTAGCTCTTCTTATGTGGGCTCGCATAAGGGGAGGTTTACACTATGGACCATGAAGTTGGACCAGGGCTCTGCAAGGCAGCTGATTGGCTCTTGAAGTTGTCCCGGGACAACTTCGGTTTACACTAAGGAAAAAATGGCAGAGGGACCATGAAGGTTGAGGTCCCCAAAATATAATTTTTAAGGCCTAATAAATGCATTGACATGGTCCAACGGGTTTTGCGGTGAGAGAGGCAAGAGAGGTGGTCTGATAGGAAAAGGCAAGGGCCCATGTCAGAGAAATGCCATTTCAAGAATGTTTTAATGAATCTACCTTTTATGTGCCTTAATTATATTATAGCCCATGAGACATACGGCAGACGCTAAAGGGACCCCAACGAGCTCTGTTCGGCGTGACAGATGTTGGTGGGGCCCACCATCGCCTCTGCCCCCCGAAACTTTTCGCATCCCTACCCACGCGGTTCGGGCAACGCTGCCCGACATCTCTTCCCAAATGCTTTTCTTCCTTGATGTCTGCCACTTCACTAAAATAGCAATTGCCTTTTAGCAAAAAAAATTCAATACTATGGTGTTGTCCTTCACTACGATTGTCCTTCAATAGGATTGAAGGCCGCTTCTCCATATAACCCATATTGAATGCACTTCATCTTCAAAGTCCAAAATCCAATATATATGTTCACTTCCATTGAGTAAATAAGCGATTGACTGGGATTTCATTTTCAAAATGAAATCGCCAATAAAGCATGTAAATAACTAGGAAGTCAAAAATATTATAAAACCCTCATTAGCACCGAGGTTATGATTTTTGTGACTTGCCATTGCAAGGGTCTTTGTCATTCTAAAATGGAAATAAAATTAGTGGTTTTATTTTTAGTATGTTCAGTATTATAATCTCTTAGTTAATACCTTCTACTTTCACAAAGTTTCCATACACATTTAAACTAATTAAGTGTGATTCAATGTAATTAAGTCTAGTTAATTCTAGCATAACACATTTGTAGATATGGATTGAGCGCATAACACTTTTTCAAAATGTGGATCTAGTGCATGACACATTCGCAGACCTAGATCCAAATTTACAAACGTGTCATGCACCAGATCCATATTTATAAATATGTCATGCATCATATTCATATTTACAAATGTGTCATGTGTCATATTTCATTTTATTTCCATTTTAGAATGACAAAGACCCTTGCAATGGCAAGTCACAAAAATCATAACCTCGGTGCTAATGAGGGTTTTATAATATTTTTGACTTCCTAGTTATTTACATGCTTTATTGGCGATTTCATTTTGAAAATGAAATCCCAGTCAATCGCTTATTTACTCAATGGAAGTGAACATATATATTGGATTTTGGACTTTGAAGATGAAGTGCATTCAATATGGGTTATATGGAGAAGCGGCCTTCAATCCTATTGAAGGACAATCGTAGTGAAGGACAACACCATAGTATTGAATTTTTTTTGCTAAAAGGCAATTGCTATTTTAGTGAAGTGGCAGACATCAAGGAAGAAAAGCATTTGGGAAGAGATGTCGGGCAGCGTTGCCCGAACCGCGTGGGTAGGGATGCGAAAAGTTTCGGGGGGCAGAGGCGATGGTGGGCCCCACCAACATCTGTCACGCCGAACAAAGCTCGTTGGGGTCCCTTTAGCGTCTGCCAAGACATACCAGCACTACCTTGCCCTACCCCTTAAACCGGCTTACACGTGTTTCATCAAATAACGCGGGACATCTAGAACTCATGAATTCAAGTGCAGATTTGTTTTTTTGGTCTACCAGCTGCAATGTTTGGAATTTGGGGGTGTGTAATATACCGTTGGAAAGGTCTTGAAAATACCTTTCCAACGGTATATTACACGCCCCAAAATGTTTAGAAACTACAGTTGCAAAACAAAAAAGAAAAATACGTAGTCGTTTAGTGACTGTAGATCAGGGTGGTCAAAAGAAGCACAATGGGAAATCTTCTAACATTAATTATCAAAGAATTGAAATTCAGTGTTGAGCAAGGTTGGGTGGTAACAACATTAGATATAATCAAACACTAAATATCCTATTTAGTGTAGTGACAACACAAGGTACATGTCACATGTAAGTTACATTGAACATGTACAAATTAAATCGCTCATTCTTTTTTGTAAAAATTGTTGTGAGAAGATTTGCAAGCCACATCTTCGACACATTTAACAAGAAGTGAAGACAGTTGAAGCCCAAGAGATGACAAGAGAATGATCAAACTTTAAGGCGAAAAGAAGAAAAAACTAAGTGACAAGATAAGTGAAGGCATGTGTAGGCAAGTGAAGGCAAATTGAAGTCAACAAAATGGTCAAACTTCATTTTTTCCCAAAACTGCCCTTTTTGGGCTTACATTAAAAAAATCAGCACATCCATTTCTTGCCGCATGGTCATTCCTCTTGGTCCACATTCGGTTTACACCTAGTGAGGGGCCTAACGGCTTTGTAAATCAATTTTTTAAGAACTCGGACCATGAAATGTAGACCATGAACTCGTACCGCGGAATAAGGCATCTTCCGTGGGACAAGTTCATGCTCTATGGTGTAAACCGCCCCTAATATAACAATGGGATGTTCAAAAAGTTGCGCACGGAAACTCAGATTCATATTGAGCTTCTAGCATTACATTGTTATATTTTGAGAGTCCACGTCGATGAGTGATGTTGTAGAGACCCACTTGTGATGAAATAACTGTGAACATATATAGGTCATGTTCTTATTAGACCCCCTTCAATGGTGGGGACCACCTCAAGAGGTCGGGTTGGATGGCCATGGATTAATTTGTCTTATTAGAAAATAGCTTTCCAAACCGCCAACCACACACACCAATGTCTTGTAATACCATACCGTTCCCCAAGTATTGGGGGAGTGGGGCCCTATATATGTTTGCCCATTCCATGCATATTCTTCATTACCTTATATAGCACGCGTGTGGTTGAGATCCCTTCACCAATATAAACATAGGCTTATTCCCTCCATGCCTTTTCATGTATAATAGAGATATATGTAACGTAAAGCAGATGAAACCATGGGTCCACACCGTTTATGGTATTTAGTGTCTCTTCCTATTTGAAATTACGCAATGCAATAACTTCTTTACAATGGAGTCAAGTTTTTACTAACAAAGGTTGTATAGGTTGTTCATATATCATAGAATATATATGACTTTGTCTACTAGAATAGTACATTCTCAATAAATGGTTAGAGCATTTTGTAACTTTAAATATTAAGTGATACTAAACATCATTAATGGTGTAGTCCCAAACCATGAGTTCATGAGAATGAACACAAAGTCATCCAAGTTTTCTTCATGCTAAAACTACCACACGCAAAGAGTGGTGGTGGGCTATTAAAGATTGGGTTTCTAGCTTGTCCTACTAGAATGGGTGGGCCAAGCTAGCCTTGCATAACTTGATATGGGATTTAGGACGGTTGGTCCCATGTGCATACTCTATTGTAGATCAAAAAATTCTCTCAAAGTTTGAGAGGTGGAGAAAAGAGGTCCCAAAAGTTTCACCCAACTTTCAAAATAGGCTCCAAGGAATGATGAGCTAATGACTTTTTAGTAGAAAGTGTTTTCAAAGAAGGATCAAACCCACAATTTTGTCCCTCTTTGAGGATAACTCTAATAACCAATGAGGATGGGATGGAGAGTGATCCTTGATATTCCATCCTTGTGAACCACTCTTATAAACTTAAGGTAGGCATGCCTAATTCCAACACAAAAATATGTTGGACATGAAAGAGCAATACGTGCGAGATAATTAGCAAATTCAATATGTGGGAAACACACAAGATAACAATACATTGGACACTTCTTATATCTATGTTGTCATAAAATCTCTCTCTCTCTCTCTCTCTCTCTCTCTCTCTCGCTCTTGTTTAAAGCCATATGTTCAGTTTAAACTTGTATTCCTTTACTTTATACCTATCATGTACACATGGATGAAAAATATAGTTACTATATGGACTAAGTTTTCATAAGCATAGATGAATGGTACAAGGAGACTAGGGTTAAGGATGTAGAACACATCCCTAACACGTGGTAAAATTAGGGTACATAACTTACCTTGGGTAAGATCTCCTATATAAACCCGTAAACCCTAAAAGAGGCTCTTTTTTACCATTCGCACAAGGGCTTGGTGAGGTAACTTAGAGCACACTTACTGGGATACTAGATACGTGTGCTAAGTGAAGTAGAGGATACTAAGGCTATTCACCAAGGAGAGCATTCTACTTGTGGTGATACAATCATGGCTAAAGAACAGGTTTGAACACCCATTTGACATTTTGTAATGAGTGTTACTATTAGAAATACTACTATGCATGTAATGTAAGTTTAATGTGTGTGACATGGATAACAACTGGGTCCTGCTGTTATTTACCTCGTGTACGTAACTAATCCTCAATTATTTGTTGGTTGGTTGCATGGGCACAGGTGAGGCAGGCCCTTCACACTCTCAATACTACGAAGTATTGTGAATATGACATTTTATGCATTTCTTTTGGTTGATACTACTAGGCATATCTCCTGGTATGTTTTCCATATATATAATAGCTAGGGTACATCCTTGTTGGAGCAATGCATGAAGATAGGTAATTAGATCTACAAAGGTATGATGGGGTCAGCCACAATTTGTTTTTGGGTACTTAGGAACCATGTATGAGTACTGAAACCCTAAGTATGATACAAATACTTATGAAAGTACAGTATATCGTATTATTACATGTTTGTATTGTTTACATACAATTAGACATGAGCATTTGCAATGAGCATTGAGCATACTTAGCCTTAAAACGATATGATGAGAAGGTTAGATTTGAGATAATGAGGGTTATGAAAAAGTTCCCACCCACCCACCCTTGCATTGCAATGAAGAAGACATTGAAGGATTAGGCCTCTGAAAAGAGGAAGTTCAAGCTTTGCAAAAAGCATTGAAAAGTCAGCTCTCTCTGTATATATATATATATGTATGTATGTATGGAAATTATTAAAAATGGTCATATAGGCATGTCATGTGGTCACATGACCTATCAAAATTTGAGTTTTCATCGAACTCATGAAGAGGAGCAAGGTATAACCTTTGTGTTAAAATTCATAAACTTGACGAACTTGGATGACAAGTCATAGCATGGTTGACAACTTACATATATGAAAATGGTTGTTTTAATCAATGTGTGGTTGATTTACTATAACAATCCCTTATTTGTAAAATATTGCTCACGGCTAAAATCCAGGTGAACTCTCTCTCACACACGCACACAAACATAGTCATAATTAATACTCCTTACGTGCACCACGTGCTACAAGTATGGAACTCCAATGCACCCCGGGAAAGACCCATACAACTTCAAGCAAGGCCATGAATGGGTGGATTGTGATTCTACGGGATTCTAATTTCTTGTAGAGAATCTTTGTTGGTCTAGTCAAACACTAGTTGGACTTTGTGTAAAAGGAGCGTGAAGTGTGCAATGAAGTGACAAACGGGAAACCTTTTAAGTTACTCGACTTAGATTCATGTGCAGTACCCACATAGAGTGTTTCATGCGACACTATATTGTATTTAATAGTCGGTTCCATCTTTGCATTCCCTCAATAGTATCTTATGTACTCTCAATCTAATTTACTAATTTCTGTGTTGCCTTGAGCTTGAAAACTATGCTAAATATGATATTTAGCGTTTAATTATAGTTAGTGTTGTTACCACCCTACCATGCTCAACACTAATTTTCAATTCCTTGACAATTAGTGTTAGACATAAATGTGCTGCTACCTTCCCTACTACCACCTCCCTTATCATATCCTTCTTTTAATATCCTTACTAACACTAAATTCAAACGTGTAACTTCCACATATTACCATAGCTGATATTTAGTGTTTGAGTTTACATTCAATGTTACTTACTTCCATAGGGTTATTGATATTTAGTGTATGCGTTTGTATTTAGTGCATCAAACACTAAATTTCCTATTTAGTGCAGTGAATGGGAAACCATGTTTATTTCACTCATAATAAATCTAGTTGGTTGCCTTTGATTCTAGAATACATGTGCAAGATGTAGAATCTTAATTCAATTTAAGCTTGAATCTAAAGTGAATGTGTGTGAGGGATGCCTACAGGTGGGGACACTTCTTAACACGTTACAAGCATCACAAGACTTACTTTGACTTTTGTGTTCAAATCCTTTCGAAGTTTCTCAATCCTAAAACTCGAAACATGCATACTCTTGAAATTTAGTTGAATCGATGCCCAACAGGGGCTCCATAGCTTCGGACTTCGAAGTGATACGTTTTGGCAAACATTGCAAGAAACTTATGAATTTGCTTTCAATAAACTTCCGCAAGTTGTTGTTGTTTGCCTCAATTCTCAAACATTTTGACTAAGAAATTCTAGGTCACTGTAATTTCTCCTTGACATGTTGCATGTCAAGAAATCCCTTTTGTAATGTTAGTTTTGGAAGTAGCTATAGAGTTAGACCAACTTGATGTATGTGGGTTTCTATGGCCGGCTAAAGCTAATTGATCAAATGCGGGCATCTTAGCCACCAATGTAGAGAAATTTGCAAAATAAAAAGAGAAGGTATTGGCCATCAAGAAGGGGGGGGGGGTAGAATGGTGTATTCTTTGTACTTGTGTGGCTTACTTGTAAGTCACCTACCGTTATGCATTGTGTGTGCGTGTCATTTGGAAAGTTTACCTATGTATTTACGGTTAACCATCCCTAATGGTACTAAAGTACCTTAATCTGATGCCAGTCCTCCCCATTTCCCCCTTGCCCGTAGTCTTTTTTTTCCTTGTGATCCTCTTTTGTTGCTAGGGCGTTGCCATTCTTTATGGTGTATGGGTTGTGAGAGAAACTTTGGAGGATTGTGGAGCATGTGTGCCGCAAGCTGCAAATTTCTTTTGTCATTCAATTTTATATTCCAAAATCAAATCCTCCTCCTCTAATGAGTTTAAGTTGGGATGGATTAGCAACAAACCTATAATAAACAAGTTTTTATTATTATTTCCCCTCCATCAGTAGGTGTTGTGAATCAAAATCTATCCATGAACTAAGTTGCCCTTAGTGTCCACATGTGTCACACATGTCATGCCATGTCACATCCAATTGAAATTTGGACGTGGATCATTGATAACAAATATCATTATGCTACACCGTTCACCTTATATAGTGTGGGTGTATTAGTAATGTGTGTCAAAATGAAGTGGACCACATTACTAGGGTTTTGGAACTAAATTGAAGATGACCCATGTTGAGGGACTAGGGTTCAACCTAGCCAAGACCTAGTTGTCACCTTTGTTTTCGTCTCCTTATGTGCCAATGTACTCACATCGATCCTCGACAACTCTCTGACCCTTCTTTATTTCAAGCATTAGTCTTTTGCAATCTCATTACATGCTCAGTGATGTCGTGTTTTGAATTAATAAATTTCTTACAATGGAGGCACCTAGAGTTGCAAGGAGGAGTTTACAAGGAGCGAGTACCTTGAGTGCACGCTTGAGTGTCTACCAACAAGTTGAGAATTGGATGATAATTAATTCGGAGGCTAATGATGAGCAATTGTTGCCATCAAGGGTGGTGAAGGCATTTCCATAACATTTTGGAGAGAATAACAAGGCAAACATTCAAGAAAGGCTATGTGGTGGTGAGTAGCTCAATTTGAGGTTTTGTGAATGGGTAATACACTTGATTTGTCTTATAAACATTTGTCTATACCACAAATTGGTGTTGTAGTTCAACCTCTCATAAAAATGAAGAGAGGGAGGGGTTGAAAGCGCTAAGTTTGGGCTTCTTGGTTGTATGCACAATTATTAGAGAGTTTTGAGAGATTGGGAGCAGTGGGTGTGAAATTGTTGTTATCAATTTTGCAAGAGTTTTTAGCCAAGTTTTTGATTATACAATAACATACATAGAGATCCTAGAAATGAATTTAAAATAAATCATAAACAAGACTAGCTCTTGATGGATTCAAGCGTTCATGGATGTGAGTGATATTGTTTTGTGACAACAAACTAGTAATTTCCAATGCAACCCTCAAAAAAGTTGCATGTAGAAAGGATTGTTTCTTTTCAATTGGGAGTCTTGAGAAAAGAGTTTGCAACAAGGATTTTCCATGAAGATCATATGGAGAATGTTGATGAGACCCATTTCGTCATCAACTGTGACAATGGAAAAAACATCGGGGTTTTGAGGTCAAGACGAGGTCGTATGCCAATGTGGTATCGAAAGGAGAGAAAATCACCATGATAGTGAGAACTACATGCAATCATTCAACAATAATAACGGCTCCAATGATGATCTTTACGAGCAGGAGACGTGGATTTGGGCGAACCGACCCAAACACTCGTTCCTTGTTGGATGCCTTAATCCTTGCCTCCAAAGAACCAATGTACAAGTTGTTTTGCCCCAGCCAAGAGACGTGTGTATCCCATTCGAGGTGTGGAAAATAATTTTCATAAAGTTTGTTACCGTACAAAACCAAGAGGATGGATTAATTTGGAGTTGCTACCATAATGGTTCTTTGAGCCAAGAGCCTACCAACTTGAAGTACATGGGAGAATGAAGCATGTATGGATGGACATTTGCTCAACCTATACCCTAACTCCTCAATTATCTTGGCCGGTTGCGGATGACGTTCTCATATCTTGTCTCCTAATGCAACTCACTTGGTTCACCTAGTGGATACATTTACAATCTTGTATAGATTAACGATGATTTGCAATGAAGGATGAAAGGGAAATTAAATTGATGGAAGCCAGTGAATGGCAAAATGATGTTGGATATGGAGGAGGGTGGTCTAGCAAGATACGAAAACTTGGAAAGAAATATCTCACCTTATTTCTAACTACAAGAAATAAAGTGAGTGAAAATTGAAGTGGACTATTTTATATCATGTTTATACGAATTAATGTAGATTTTTCTGAAATAGGGTGGTCCACACTATACAAAGTGAATGGTGTAACCCAACAATAGTTGGGACCGGTCACCAAGCTTGCAAGATTGTTCATATTGTCGCTAGCCATAGCATAAGATAAACTAAACTTTAGAACCACGCGGAGTTGTCCACATGCCATTGTGGATTTCCCCCTTTTTTTTTTTCCTCTCTCACTCAAGTTATTGTTGCAAATCCAAATCCTCATCCTCTAATTGTTAATTTATCCCAATTTTATAATTCCCCCTCTCTTGGTAGGTGTTGTGAAATGTAAGCCATTAGTAGACTACTACCCTCCCCACACCTATTGGTGGGCACAATCAACAGACAACTCCCACTACACTATTTATGATATTTAGTGTTTGATACACTAAAAATCATTAACCCTATGAAAGTAAGTAACATTAAATGTGAACTCAAACACCAAATATCAACTATAGTAATACGTGGAAGTTACATGCACGAATAAGAAAAATTCGTGTTAGTAAGGGCAAGCCCAGTGACCCTGCACCTGCATCTGCATCTGCGCTTTCTCATCCGCGATGCGGATGCAGATGCAAGATACTGGCCCAGTCACCTTGCTATACCCTAAAATTGGATGTAAAGTAATACAAGAAGTGCAAAACTCCTTGCATTTCGGCGAGATATGCAGGGAGCCTGCTATCAGCTAAGGACAAACAACTTCATGGCGACTTTTAACTAAAGACAACTCAATAAGGTAGGGCCGCAGAAAACTACAAATCATTTTAGAGGAATTTTTTTGGTAGTAAGGTGGAATGAGTGGCAGTTTTGCCTGGGGATGCATCTGCATTCTGGGTGGAGGCCACTTTTCATTCCTGGATGTAGATGCAGATCCAGGAACGACTGGGCTTCCTCTAAGTATATGAGAAAAATTCCCATCGGATCCACCTCATCACAACTCAACGACGTCCCACTAAAAACCTCACTTCTAAGTTAACCCCCACCATTGCTCCACACCTTTCACCAACTACAACATAAACTTCCCTCCCATGCCTCCTCTTCTCAACCACAAAACCATCTCCAACTCTTCAATTCCATGTGCAGACAGACATACACACCAACACACGTCATCAACACTCCCGCTACTATTAGCCTTTGAAAGACTGCGATGAGACGATTTAAATCTACGCGCATTGCATGCACATCTAAGAATCAAGGAGAATGTGGAAAGAAGTTGAAGAACAGACACAGAATACAAAGCAGCATCCCCCGAAGGTCGACTGCTTGAATGTCGAAACTTTCGGTGTGCATTGGACGCGAAGGCTGAAGCCCAATCTTAGCGACTATGTTCGGCAGATGTCTCTCGATGTCACTCGGCTCAGATAATGTGCAAAACTAACAGAAATTCGAAGCTTTGAACGTGATGTCTCCATACGATCAACCTCCCAGCCCAAGCATGAGCGTTTCTTCCAGATTCGCTATATAAGTCTCCAGGAACTGAGGATAATCCACTGTATATGTGCTCGCTTGTAATTCATGTAAATAAAGAGACATTCAAGGAGTAACGTACATGCTATGACTCTGTACAAACGAGGCACCTACCTTCAAGCGAATTCGTCTTGCCACCTCACAAATTTACCGGTTCAGTAGCAAGATAGCACCCGAGCTAGCGAGCGAAGGTGGCGTTGCGATGGTGATCCTTGAGGAAGATTGCGAGGGTTTTGGTTGAATGGAAGCGGAGAGAGAGAGAGATTCTTGAAGCGATCGAAGAAGAGTGTCTCACAGGGTGGGAGGTGGCAGTAGTGTCAAAGAATTGAGGGTGGCAATAATGTCAAAGAATTGAAGATTAGTGTTGAGCAGGGTAGGATGGTAACAACACTGAATACAATCAAACACTAATAACTATCATATTTAGTGTTAGTATGGAGGACTTTACCGGTTGCTTTTAGGCAATGAACGGTTGAAACTTGCGTACATTACATTACATTCAGTCACTGGCTAAAAGTGACGGGGAAAAATCCTCCATAATGGTGGGAGCCGTCCGTCGACTGTTACCACCGGTAGGCGTGGGGAGGATGTAAGTTGCCCTTATTATTAGTGTCCACCATGTGTAACACATATCAAGTCATGCCATGTCACACAGGCCACAGAGGTGGATCATTAATAATGAAGATCATTCTGCCAGCCTGGCAAGTGGTTGGGCTTGGTCACCGAGCCTGCGAGGCCGGTCACCGTGCCGCGATCTTATAAGCTAGAGCGCAAGACGTCGGCCTTAACCTTAAACTCACGCGGAGTCGTCCACGTGCCACGTCTGCGGATTCCTCCTTTTCCTCCTCTCACTCAAGTTCCTGAATCCTGTTTCGGAATCCGGATCCTCCTCCTCATCAAAAATTAGAATCCCCACGCACGCACCCCTTGTTGAAGAATTAATCTCTCTCTCTCTCTCTCTCTCTCTCTCTCTCTCTGGCGCTCTGTGTGTCGCTTTGTCTCGCTTTTAAGTTAACTTATGTGCGCAGTCTCTGCAACCCGACCCGACCCGACCCAACGTACTTCATAACATGAGAAAGACGAAGAGACAGGTGCCATTAGCACTCTCGTCGCTCATTGCATGTCGGTGGCTGTTGCATCTCCGTCCTTCTACCTGCCTTGCTCCCCACTCTTATTATTATTGTTGTTACTTTCCAGGTGTTGCAAGCCTGTGATGTATGATTTGGAGCCCGTTCTGTTGTTTGGATTGTGATGTGGTGGTGGCTGCAGTCATCCTATGCGAGCATATGTGAGGGAAATTTTGGAAATAAGTCATGCATGTACAGCAGCCTGAGAGGTGGGATTGAGATTCTTGCGTTCTTCTAGCGATTTTTTTCGGGTGTTGGAAGGATTTGATGTAGTTTTTGGAGGCGTTTTGGTGGCGTTTTGGTGATGTGATATGATGGTAGGTGCAGTAATGGTATGTGAGCGTTTGTAAGGGGGGTCTCGAAATATGCATTTGTACCAGAGGTGGGATTGAGTTTCTTGCGTTTCTTTAGGGGATTTTCAGGGATTGGGAATGTTTTTTGGGGATTTTGGTTTGGAGGTGGCGGTTTTATTTTGGAAGAAGTGAGAAGTGAGGGAACATTCTGCCTCTGTAGCAGAGAGGCAGGGGAGCTTGTCCCCTGGATCTTGGTTCTCGAGGTTTTGTGGGCATTGGTGACGTTTGACATTCATGTTCATTGTGTTATCTCTGTGGTGGGTTGGCTTGTGGTGCCAATTTTAAGGTACGGGGGTAAGAATTTGTGAGGTTTTCTTTGGTAGTGCTCGGTGACTTGTTGTGATGGGTTGTCCATGCAAGAAGCGAGCACTAATGAAACTCCGCATTTGCAGCAGAGGTTGGAGCTCCTCTGAATCTTTGTTGAGTTTTCTGTCCGGGCTATGTGGTATTTGGCCTTGCGAGTTTCTGATTTTGGGGTGTGAGTGAACTTTTGTGGCTGTTTTCCCCACATGATCTGGCACTGGGCGTTTGCTCTCTGGATCTTGTTTTTGAGGTTATGTTATGGGTAGTAGATGGAACTGAGCGAGGGGCAATATTATGTGAGGTTCAATATTCGTGCTGTTTGGCATTCCACCTTGTGCCTTCTGGATTTTGTGGGTCTCTTGTTTGCGAGGGAATTTCCTCTTCTTTAAGGTTCCTCGTGTGCCTATCCTGTGGAATTTTACTGAGAGACATCTATACTTCTTCTTAGTCGTTTCTACTCACCTTTTACGCAACTTCGGGGATCACAATTCCTCAGAATTTGGTCTGAGTTATCTTCTTCCCCCTTCTTGCTGAGCTTGAGTGTTTCTTCGTTGTTCTTGTGAAGCCTATCTGGTCGTCTTGTAAATACCAAATTCCAATTCCAGGCTCACAGAATTGATCCTCCTGATAATGCATTTGTGTCGACATTGCGAGTTTAGAGCTTTTTGAGAGCTTTGTATAAGGATTTGCAACATCCCAGCGAATGATCACTTGTGGTTGCCTGATTATCAACCCATGCAAACATCCTGTAGTGCAGGAGAACCAAAATTCCACCATAAAGGCATGTGCACAATTGTTAACGCAGGGAAGGGAAGGGTTTGATTGGGTCTTCATTTTGAGCCAATTTGCTGACAGTGCCATCATGCCCTGCAGGTACCAGGAGTCCAAGGAATTCAATAACGCTGTGGATTTTCTTACACAAACACAACCATAATCTTCTTAAGTGTGCTCAAGTCTGAGCTTCGAGAGAGGACAGCTTGACAGCAGGCCTTTCTTAGCCCATAGTGACCTTGTTTCAGGTGAGCTAGGTAATGGTCAGATTCCTGCTTCGATACTAGAGCTATCCTTGAACTCAATGGGACTTCTTTGTCCGGAGTTGGTCCCCTATGATTTTTCATTGGGCATTTTGCGCACAATATCATTAATTTCTTCGCACGAGTGGTGCATGCTTGGATGTATCGTTTGAATTTGAATGAAGAGCAACCTATTTGGTTCATTGAGGGCTAACCTCATTTCGGCATCTCTTGACATGCCAAA
The DNA here is from genome assembly GCA_950295325.1 of Polytrichum commune. Classification (NCBI taxonomy): domain Eukaryota; kingdom Viridiplantae; phylum Streptophyta; class Polytrichopsida; order Polytrichales; family Polytrichaceae; genus Polytrichum; species Polytrichum commune. The sequence goes on from OX485809.1 coordinate 33,073,384, forward strand.
ATGAGTTTGACCCTCATGAACTGATATAGGTTGTGCTTTCTCAAACCTCCACACTACCTCCAAGCACGCACGCACCGCAAACTTACTGAGCATGGAAGGTGTTCTATGCAAAACCACTAACTCCAGACCAAAAGTCATGTTGAGTTACAGAATGACCCTACGATGGGCTTGTTTTTCCCTTCGAAGAAATTGAATTTCTATATTTGGATGTTGGGAGTGTGTTTGTTTCCATCATTGAAGTGTGTTTCTGTCCCTGTTTGTTTGCCAGTACGCAGGTTTGGAAAACTTTAATCGTCCCATACTCATTGGGATCGGTGATGGAAGTCTCCACCATGCAAGACATCACAAAGCCTCTGGACCACATGCCTTTGAAAAGGGTAAAGTCGAAGGAAGAAGTTGAATACGAAAGCACTGTTTCCACTCTTGACCGCCTTCTTTCAATTGAGCTACCAGAATCAGCATACAGTGTTCTTCACAATTTGGCAGGAAGATGGACCGACATCTTAGACCCCAAGGATCTCACGTTGAAACGGCTGAGTGGGGCTATGACCAACTTTGTATATGAATGTCACTGGGAGAGAGACAACGGCCACCGGCCTCGCAAAGTCATTGTACGAGTTTATGGGGAAGGCTCCAAGTATTTCTTTGACCGAAATGATGAAATCCTTACGTTTGAGCGCATGTCGCAGAGGCATCAGGGTCCACATTTACTTGGCAGATTTCCCAATGGCCGTGTCGAAGAATTCCTACGAGCCCGGGTAGGTTCAGACTGTTCTGTTTCTGTTGTTTCCTTTTGTTTACAGGTCAATTGGTATTCTGGGCTCTGAGTGTATGAAATCAGGTGCATTTGTGCATCTGGACATCGATGGCTTCTCATACCTCTTACATCTTCCAATTTTGTCAACCTCTTGTATTCTGTACTTGCCTGTTGAAATTGTGCATGTTCAGATTCTGAGCTTGAAGTTAGGCTTAGTGGTATCAAATTAAATGCTATTTATTCTTCTTCTTTTTTGCCATTGCAGACATTGTCAAAGGATGACATACGCAACCCGGAGATTTCCAAGAAGATTGCTGTTAAACTAGTGGAGTTCCATACGCTTGACATGCCAGGGTCTCGCATGCCAAAGTTGTGGGAGAGATTAAGGTTAGTTATTATTTTTCCTTTCTGACTGTAGTTCATTCGAGTAGTGCATTATATATATATATATCCTGTCTGCTTGATGAAATATTTGAAATTTGTGTCTTACACGCATTTTCTTTGTAGCATGTGTATTTGGCATTATAGTCTAGGAAAGAGAAATGGATTTGCAGATCTGTAGGTTCTCAATGAGTTTTTTCCAGTTCCAGGGATTGGTTGAACAAGGTCTTGAAGCAAGGTGACCCTAGTATAGTGAAGGAGTTTTCATTGGAGCGGCTGGATGAGGAGATTGGTGACCTTCAGCGGTTATTGACTACACCAGATCAAAGAATTGGTTTCTGTCATAACGACCTGCAGTATGGCAACATTATGATATCAGAGAAGGATGATTCCGTCACCATCATTGTAGGTCTTGCCACAACAGTCTACATTATGTTTCTTTGTTACTATTCTGGTTCAGATCCATATGGGAGTTAGTTCCGTATGTTTTTCCATGGATTTGTTTGCATACAATATCAATAGTTTCTTTCCACTTTTGGAAAGCGCCTGGAGATAGTGTTTGAATTTGAATGACGAGCAAAGTATTTTGGTTTATTGAGGGCCAAACTCGTTTTAGAAACTCTTGGTATGCCCAAATGAGTTTGACCCCAATGAACTGATTGAATTTTGTTTGTTCAAACCTCCACACTACCTCCAAGCATGCACCAAAAACTTACTGAACATGAGAGTTGTTCTATGTGAAACAACCAACTCCCGACTGAGTCATGCTGAGTTAGTGGTTAACTGTATTGTAACATTGTCACAAGTGGGATGCTTTATATGCCATGCTTTGAATCTGGTTTCTAATATCTTGGATGTATTTTGGAAGAAAACATTTGGTCCTGCTTGTGCTTCGTTTTCCTGGAACTAAATAGTAGACAGAAGAACTAATATAATTGTAATATGTGAATCAGGACTACGAGTATGCCAGTTACAACCCTGTTGCATTTGATATTGCCAACCACTTTTGTGAGATGACAGCTGATTATCATTCAGAGCAGCCACACCTCCTGAATTTCGAATTATATCCTGGTATGTTTGCAAAACTCGACAATTGCAGGCTTCCTGGATGATGAGTATAAGCACTTCAAACCTTAGTATACTTTTCATGCTACCACTTCATTGCATTACAGTCAATAGACAGAATTTGACATTTTTAAGTGCCCTGCAGATCATGAGGAACGCAGCAGATTTTTGAGAGATTATTTGGAAGCCACAGGTAATTTTCTTGTAGTGAACTTGTTTCACATGGTGTCATATACATTGTCCATTCTTAACAACATGCACAACATGTATAGGGTATATTTCATTCAGATGCAGTACATTTTGTGGTTATTTTGAGACCAACCTTTAGGGGAGAGAGCAGACTCCGATATATCCACCATAATGCCTCACCTTCAAATTAGTATAATTATATATGTAACTTTGAAATGGACATTCTCTACTAAGAGCAAGCCCCTAGGTAACCACATGGTTGGTTGAATTTTTTTGGTTCAGCTGGATACTCCAACTATGATTGGGTGTACCATAGTGTCAGGGTGCACTGGAAATCAAATGCTCAGGAGGGTGACCCATCTGAGCACTATTCTGGCCTTAAGGGGCTCAACCTTTGAGTTCGCATGGGATCCTTGGTTTAAGCCACCCTGGTCATTGTATTTGTCTCAAATTATCGGTGGTGGTATGTTAATCTACCAAGGAGCATAACCATGTGGTGTTGACTTTACAGGAGAGCTGGTAACAGAAGCTGACGTGGAGAAGCTTGTGAATGAGGTGGAGCAGTTTGTTCTTGCAAGTCATCTACACTGGGCTCTTTGGGGCTTGTTATCAGTAAGAAACCTGATAATCTGTTTCTCAAATCTAGCAATTCAAATAGGAGTCAAGTATGTACCCATCGCTCTTTAGATGATATCTCAAACTCATTAGATTCTGACCAAAAAGGAGCATTCTACATCCAGTCAAGGTCATTGACTGGAAAACCCATGAAGAGGGTGATGTTTTGGACCCATGATGTAGGCCTACTCTGAAGGAGCTTGAGGTGAGAAATAAAGTCTTGTTTTGGGAATTTTGGTATGTAGATTTTCAATAGAAAATGAATACTATTTCAAGGGTCAACAAATCCTCAGAAGGCTTAGCCTGTCCAATTGGATAGTAATGATTTCTTCTGCAATTTTTTTTTAAATTTGAACAGAAGTTACCTGTTTGACATGAATCCTTGGTTGTATTGTGATAACAGGCAGCAGTCTCTGATGTCGAGTTTGACTTCCTGGGGTATGCAAGGCAGCGGTTAGTCAAGTATTTTGAATTGAAGAAGCAGCTCTTTGGACAAAGTTAGGTTTGTAGGCGGCCTGCAACATTTTCATCAATTTCGGTTTATCCCTTGCCTCCCACTTACAGGGGATTGAACATTGTGTAGTACAGAGCTACAGTTGTACAGATACATATGATATACTGGTAGGGAGCCAGAAGATTTATGTCATTTAGGGTTGACTTTATAATGATCAACACTTGTTAATTGCTTTGTCATATTTCCTACTTACATTCTCAGATTCCACAAGTCAAATGATGCAGCGTACTAGTAGGGTAACCTACACTTATCTATCTTGAAGTACATGCTGTAGATGGAGTATTGCACACCTCCTGCGATAGCTTCAGCCATCTGGATGTTTGCAGTGCAAGTTACTGTTACAATGACTTAACTGCATCTTTGAAATTTCCTTTCCTCTTTTGCTTCCTGGAGTGCACTGAGCTAGCCATGTTAAGCAATTGTTGTGTAGCCAGCTCTGTGTCAAAGTGTGAAATTGTTTCTCAGCAATTGCTGGTGCCCATGGTGGCAGACATATAAGGTAAGCGGGCCTAATTTGGTTACATATCTTGATCAGAATATGTATTTGAGTGGTGTTAGGTGTATTTTTGAGCACAATTGGCTGATATCCTAGTGTTTCCAAGTCCAACCAGTTACATGTTGACATCTTTCACTTCTTCTTTATTAAGTTGGGGTATATTCTCTAAATTCCTCTGAGATGATCAGTAATTTTCTTAAAGTCTTTGAACTTCAACTGATTATTTCTCAAACTCAACTTGTTCATCTGTAACTAGCAGCCAGTTTCTCCCCGTTCATTTCTTGGGTTTTGGCCTGCAACTCAAAGAAATTCAAGTAACGTATACATGCGGCCTAAATCCAACATAGACACCTATATTTGATGTCTCAATAAATGGTTCAGTTGTCCATGTCTAAACTACATGCTCAAAATATGCATACCATATTAGGTTCAAAAATCGACATGATCAGGGAGGATTTCTATGACAACTTCATGAACACAACAATTTTCACTTTAATAACGAATAAAGATATTCATATGAGCTCTGAAGATTATGAAGCAAATGGTTACATGCACAGTTTGAATTTTCTAATTATCTCGCACTGATTGCATGCTTCATAGCCTATGAGAAGTGGTTGCAGAGAGAAAAGTACTCAAATTACACAAATCTACCGTGACCGTAGTCAATATGATAGTGGTTTGGTGTCTCAAAATGAGGTTGGGCACCTACTACAATCCAAGCAAGGCTCTTCAACCCAGTCACAAATTTCACAATCTAAGGACCAGCAAGGGTATATATAGTTTTCCTCAAGAAGTTTGTAGTCTGATCAGATGAAACTTTGTGCAGGCTCATAAGCTGCATTCCCTCTGCTTCCCACAGCAATGTCTTTGATCAGGGTCTCTTTTGACAACATATTTGCTTGAAAGTGCCACTCAGGTGGTTCAGTAGTTGATATTTCGCATTTGAAACGCAGTGTGTCTTATGTGTCAGTTTTGTTTTGACAACAATAATTATTAGATACACATGAACTTACCCAATGAAATTGCATAGTGACATGTGTAAATCAGAACTCTCGACTGGATACAGTAAAAGAGTTTTGACTACAAATCCCTCTTATGTCAAGTGCCTGATTCTTACATAAAATGTATTCAACGTTGGCAATGATCCTATCAGGTATGTGCACACGAATTGGCCAGCTAAAGTAGTGATGAGTGCATCTACTCCTGCCACTCCAATTAATAGTCGGTGATTAATCAGTGGCAGCTGAATCCTTATTGTTGGTGTAGACTCCACCCTGAGACTGGAAGTAAAGAAATTTGGAGCTCGAAAGAGGTATGCCATACCTGATAGCGCGTGATTATAGTGACTCTTTGTTAGGCAGTTGGATTGTGTTGAATAGGTAGCGGTTTAATTTCATACTTGTACTCTAAGGCCCACTTTACACCTAGAGGCCGGGCCAATTCGTTGTGTGAGAGGCTTGAAATCCTCACTTGTGATTGGTCAAAAGGTTGAAATCAGCCCCAACCCCTTTACACCTAGAGGCTGGGCCAATTTGATGGTATGATTTTTTTAATCAAAAAATGCATGGTATGACACATCCCGAACTCATTGAATTGGGTGCATCCAAAATGGAAGGCCAATTCTTGGCCTCAGGGCCAATGTCACATTGCAATTAAGAAAAAATTTCTTTAATAAAATGTGATTTTTCAACAAACTATATCCATTGGATCATGTGGAAATATGAACGGCTCTATGCTAGATTATGCTAGATCCGTTGGATTATGCTAGATTTATTGAATCAGTCTAGCTTCTTGGCCCTAAGGCCTTTGCATATGGAAAAATTGGCCCCCATTATAATCTTATTATAATGTGTAGTTGAGGCCGGCCTCCAACCCAAAAGGGACTGAAATTTCATGCAATAGGCCTCAAGGGGAATTGGCCCGGCCTCTAGGTGTAAAGCGGCCCTTAGCATAACCTAGCATTACTCAAAACTCTACTCCCCAACAGAAATGACTAGATTTGCAAAACCCTAAATAACATGTTTCAAAGTTTGATCCACATTGCGCATTTCTGTCAATTTCAGAACACCAACACAAACTTATGACCACTCAAATTGAAGGAGGGGGTGCTTCATTGTAAATGCAAATTGCAAGCCTAAGACCTCCAAGAATCTTTCATTTATGAGATCATACAATTCCGAAGTTGCATCCTTCAACATTACGTACGTTATGTATACAATATCCTTATCATCATCATCATCTTGTTCCCGTTGTTCTCCTCTTCGTCTTCTTCATGTGCAGATTCCTATACCTCCTCTTCAGGCTCTGGGAGGCTCTGGGATTCCTAGATTCTTCCGCTCCTTGTCCCGCCTCTCCCAACTGTAATCTACCCCCGGGATATCCTTCAAGGTGTACTCTAACCCTCGAATATCACTTTCATGCTTTATGACATACATACTATTTCGAGGTTGTACCCTTCACCATACCCTAATTTTAAGTGTACAGGATACTCATCCTCATCAGGGTTCCTCTTCTTGTTCCTGTTCCTCCTCCACTTGGTCTTCATTTTCTTGTGCAGAATCCTCTTCCTCTGCCTCTTCCTCCTCAGACTCTGGGATTCCTAGCTTCTCCCGCTCTTCCCTTTCCTTCTGCTCCTTCTTCCGCTTCTCCCAAGTCTCCCAACTATAATCTACCCCCGGAATATCCTTCAAGGTGTACCCTAACCCTCGAATATCACATTCCTGCAAAATACTGCACGCACCGAACGGAATGTCCACTTTCTCCCAACCTTTTGTGTCCAAGTTCCCCATCACAAATCTCTCTGCCAAGCCTTCCTCCAGGAGCCAAGAGAACACCACAAAATGCTCACCGCAGAAGCTGGTGCGAAACTGCACGTCGTTTATGTGTACAGGCGGGTCAGGGTCATCCTCATACGATAGCCATGCAAACAGATCCTCCGGCATAAACATCACCGCAGACCACTTCTGGTCAGAGTGATCAAGAAGCTCCCACGCTGCGATGGTTCGCTCGTCCAGTGCAACTGTGACATCAAAAAGCCTGCCCTGCATTGCTGCGATGGTGCGAAGATAGTCATCACAGTCTCCAGGTGGAGCATCCACGTATCCCCAATCGCCATTCCCAAGGTCATATGTCACCACTCCGTCGATTTCTGTCCTAAGGTACATGTAGCCATTTGCTTCAGCGCAAGTGGACTGTCCCGGTGCCATCTCGGGCCGTTGCCCATCCTTAATCGTCCAGGAACCGGTCCTGGAGTCGTAAACCTGAGTTGGAATCCCAGGGCTTGAGTATACAACTTGAAATGCGTATGGGAAGACCGATGTGTCAACACGGAGAGCAACAAATGGATCCTGGGCTGTGGACTCCAGAACGGTAGGGAGCTTATGCCAAACCCTAGTGTGAAGGTCAAACACATGGTGAATGGTGGCATAGTAATCCTCGGTGGCGAATCCATACATCAATCCCTTGACCTCAAGAAATCTTCTCCGATTTGGCATCGAAGGCAACCGTGTCCAGTTCCATCGTTTCCTTAACGCATCATATGATAACAACCCCTCCAACTCCTCGCTCCAAGATCCCCCGGTCACCACGAAATAGGGCTTCGCGAGAGGCCGAGTGAAACTGCTCTCGAGAAACCCTCGGTCTACCGCAGCTCGGTTCCATTCCTTGCACACTAAACGTAGCTGGAAAAACTCGCGCAAGGGAAGCTTCGCAAAAATATGCTTCAGATCGATATGGTTCTGCAGTGTGCCCCACACGTTTGGGTCCATCATACCATCGCTTTCTTTTTCGCCATCGCTCATCGCCATAGCCACCAAATTCTCCACACCGTAATCCAAATCCCTCTGATGTAGATCTAATATACTCAAATTCTATCATGCCCTTTACGGCATCATTGGAGAAGCTCCTAATTGAACCCCATTCGTTGGCCATCATGAGCAAGCTTTCAACCTCTTCTGATCTGATGCCAGGGCCAAATCTCCAAATGACAGATGACGATCGAAAAATCTCAGCTTGAGCGTGCATCCCTGCGCAAGAATCGCGAGGAAGCATCACGAGAGATGCATGAGTGCGGGCCGCAACCGGACTTAGCTCAAAGGAAGCCCTGGTGCGTAGGAATGATGACACGTGTCAATCACTTGTCGTCGCTTATTTACTATACTGCTATTAAGCGTCTAATGCACACTCCGACAACAAGGCTGTATGATTTGTTCACATGTGGGGTTGGCACATGAGGTTAATGAGGCCTTAAAAGTGTCACTTTTGGTTGGTAAAATAGATTCGAATTTATTTTTTAAATTCCATAGATTAGCAAATCTATACATAGTCTACATAAAAAAAATTTGGTAAAAATGATAAATTCATATGCAACCTACATAAATTTGCAAAGTTGTTTTAAAGAAATGAGCCTTGTACTCTCCACTACACAAAATATGATATTTAGTGTGACTTACTGTTCGGAGTTACATGTTCCTATATCTTTTTACTATTAATGTATTTTTTTACCAAGTAAAGATGTTAATGTTCTATAGTGTGCAAACAACCAAATTGACCATGGTTGGTAAAAAAAAAGATACACAGTAGACAATTATAGCATTGCGTAATTCCAAATAGTAAGTCACACTAAATATCATATTTTGTGTAGTGATGTTCATTGACGTTGGATTGCTAGGTGAGAATCACCACAAAAACAACCTTATTGTAGGTAGGAGACTAGGAGTCTTCTATTAGATGATGGTGTTGTCCTCCTTCTGTGGATCACTTCTTACACCGCCTCGATGAGCAGACAGAGCCCCGATTAGCCATCATGATTGGGCAAAGTTGGCGCTCTTCTTAAAGCGTCCTTGCACCCTTCTTACACCGCCACTGTGAATGGCCAATGTGGTGTTGTTTTATACTTAATGTCTCATGTGATTAATTGCTTTCAACAAAAGGGGGGCTTACTTGATGCCATCATTGCACTCACTTGTTGACAACTTTAGGATGAAAAAATAAGTGTCACCAAAAGGAAGGTGTTCCCACTACACAGTTTATGGTATTTAGTGTCACTTACTATTTGGAATTACAACATGTAGTGACTTCTTAATTGGGGGTTCAATTTTTACTAGAAAAAGTTGATTAAGTTGTTTGGACATTATAGAACATAAATGACTTTTTGGCAACCCCTTTCAGTTATTTTCAAGTCCAAAAAAAAAGTTTCCATTGTTGTTAGGGTTGGTGTTTAGGATGTACCATATTGCACAACTTGCTATGGATGGGGTTGAATTCGCGTTTCACGGGATATCTAAAGTATCTACATATTAGGAGCCTAGGGCGCTAGCCTAGGAGAAATGGTAGCCAATGGGATATGGACCCAACACCTCATGGATCCCAAAGCAAGTCCTTGGCCATCAAGTGCACTCACACCATCCTAGCATTAAACAGTTTTCTTAGGCATCAACATTCGCTCACATCATGGTATATGTGGCACCACACTTGTTGTCAAGTTCTCAACATGGTGGGATGGTAGAATAGTTCAATGACGATCGCCTCACTTTTCACATGTTGTTGCCATGTTCTAGCCATGGCCATCTCGCTCGTTGAAATCTTGTGTGTCACTTTCCTTTATAAATCTCTTGGTTTTGTTTTTGGCTTTGAAATATTAAAACATTGAAAACCTAAATGTCATAACTATCAAGTCAAGTGATCCAAGACGACCGTTGAGTACACATTAAGACATCCTAAATTCATAATTATCAAGTTAAGTGTTTCCAATGTGATTACTGAGCACATACGAAAACATGAAAACCTTAAATTTATAATTATCAAGTTAAGCTATCCAAGATGATTGATGAACACCTTTTTCCAAATGACCTCAACATCAATTGTTTGTGATGGTTTGCAGCGGTTTCATCGAGTGAAGTCATTCAAGATGACCGTTGAACACCTTTCACAAATGGTCTCAACCTCAACATCCACGGTTTGCAATGGTTTTTGTTAAGAGAAGTTATCCAAGTTGACCACTAAATAACTTTCCCAAACAACCTCAACCTCAACACTGATGGTTCACAACATTCCTTGGCCTCATCAACTTGCCATAGATTTGCCTTAGCCTTACCTTTAGCCACCCCCATTCATATAAAGATGATATGCACACAACCAAAAGATAATGAACATAATTGAGTAATGGGGTTATTTTATGTAGTTATTGCACATAGTTACTACACAAAGTTATTATATATAATTAAGGGTAGTAAATATAAAGTGATAGTAAATATTATTGGAGAATAAAAGGCTCATTTCTTGAAACAATTGTGAAATTTTGTAGGTTGCATATGAATTTATTATTTTTTGAACAAAAAAGTTGTAGACTCTTTGTAGTTGTTTAGATTATGGAATGCTCTTGAAACTTGTCCGAGCTACTCAATTTTCTCAAACCACTTAGTTCCTAAAAATACTTTGGGAATCTATGTAGGTTGCATACAAATTTATTATTTCTTGATAAAAAAATATGTAGAAATTTTTATTGGTTTCTAAATCTATGAAAGTTTGCTGAAATTTATCCAAGCTATTTAAGCTACCTAGAAGGCCCACCTTTTGGAAAGAAAACCTTTGGGAATTTTTGTAAGTTGCATATATATATATATATATAGAATGCTTATAGATTTTTAGATCTATGCAATTATTGTGAACCTTTTCCAAGTAATTGAACATGCCCGACAATCTATCTCATGCTTTTAGTTTCCATTACTATCTTAGGCTTTGCATATTTGACAAGGTTGTGGGGTTAAACAACTAGGCTTACAAAGTGGCCATATGCTCAAAGTGACCACATGTTCAAAGTGACACAAACTAGTCAAAAAGACCGTGGCCTTGAGTCATGTCACTAGGGTGTAAAAATGATCACCCAAATAGTCCTTTCAAACGAGGAATGCTATTTCATGAGCATGCTCATGTGAGCATACTCACAAAATCGGGGTTGTTTATATGTGATCCTAGACCCCCCATGGTCTTTTTCTTTTCTTCCCCTTCCTTTCATCTACGAGCAATTTATTTATTTATGTGTATGGATATTTGGGCAACCCATAATTTTTTTTGAAGGTTGTGGAACTTGAATATTTCCTATGATAACCCACTTCCTATCATTTCAATACGATTTTGGTTTTTTTTTGGGGGGGGTCTCTCTCTCCATGTTTGTAATTTTCTCCTTGAAAACAATGTTGCTATAATAAATTACATACTACATTACTAACCAATTAGATCCATACATTACTTGTGCACATGCACATCCCACACGATAAACGTCATTATCCCACACGATAACACGATTTCTTAGCCATGTGTTTTTAAGGGACCCTATATTGATTATAAGGTTTTGAAACGATTTCTCTACATTGTCCAACAATAATGCAATCAAATATAAAGCATTATGTTGGTGGAAAAATGATTTTGAGCATGTCAACGCTCTTTACCACTGTGCACCTCCTACATATTCACTCCTTTCAATAGTGATGACAAAGATAATGCCCTTGATCGAAGCAAAACTCGTATAATTTAGTCATCTAGAAATACATTAAAGTGACACGAGAGTCATAGCTTCATTGAAAGAAGAAGAGCACACAAGTTCTAAGCTCTTGTTTACCTCTTGCCAAATGCCAATGCATATGTGACTTGCTCTTGCAACCCAATTCATAGTGTCCGTAGTTGTTCACAACCTCAAGGGTGTGATAAAATTATGAATCCTAATTAAAACCTTCAAAGTTCCAAACCTTCCCTCACCAAAAAATTGAAATCCCCAATTGTCCAAGATATATTCATGTTTCAACACAAATATAACGTATTTTCATCAAGCCATTGAACCTGCTATACAAAAATTAGAATATTCTATGCACATACTACATTTGAAAAAATATAATCTAACAACATGAAATTTGTAGAATTGTATATTAATTGATATAGCATCCTAACTTTAAAGCTACTAATTGATACTATGTAACTTCAACTCGAAATATGATAATTATTTTAAAGGAATGAACTGCACCCTACATTTTAACTTGGATTTTTTTGTTCTAATTTACCTCAAATGGAATCCCCGGGCTAGTCGTGTGATTGGAATTGTCTTTCAATGCACGTATGAGTTTTATGCAACAATTTGCTTCATTTCACTATACTATGGTGCATAATAGAAAGAGACGAGAAAGTCTTATGATTATCATACAAAATTAAATATTTGTATGATGCTATTTCAACATTTTATTATCCTGACATTATAAATTTGCATCTAGAAAGTGTGTGATGTCACTAAAATTACAATGTCGTTGGTCCTATGTGGACAATTTATATGAACAACATGCTTTACAACTATTATTTTGGATTTATTCCCCTCGTTAATTCCGTACTTTAAATCTTTATCTAATGGATCCCTTGCCAAGACTTGCAGAAGGAACCCATACATAAAACCTACACTATCTTTGTCGATGCTCCACGAATTCCAAGAAAAGGTTCACCAAGGTGGAACGTGTTATCTCCACATGGATAAGTGCAAACCTCAACATAGATCATGTTGTCCAATCGGAATTTGCATCTACATTCACAAGCTTCACAAATTAAAATGCAATATCTAGACAAGGATTTATAAAAGTCCGAAAATCGGAAAATGACCAATTAACAAGTAAAGAAATTTTCAATATTGGGTGATTTTGAAGTTTCTTCATGTCAAAGAATGTTGAAAGAAATTTTGCAAAGCCCATGAAATGTTTGATCCATCTCACGCCAAAGTTTGATGGGTTTTGCTCTTCACCTCTCATGGTGAACTTTTGCACCAAAAAAGAAGTTGGCTTTGCCCATAAAAAAACATTGTATGTAACCACTTTCAATGAAAGCCTTCCAATTGAGCGTTGTTGTTGTTGTTGTTGTTGTTGTTGATATCGATTGCTAAAATGTGGAAACAATGTTATGCTTTGTGAATGTCGAGCACCTTTTTCCTCGAGTGGGTTGCGAAAAAAATTACAAAAATTACCTTTTCTTTGTTTTTTCTCCCCGGTGGTACAACAAATTCGCAATCACAATGATGGGAGTATTCTTCCATACAAAATCAAAGTCTTGCAAATATGGTTTGACCTTCTTGTGAGGAGAGAGTTGGAGAAAACATTATTTGCATGTAGATAGTTCCAATGATGGAGTGGAGAGTTGAGAAAAGGCGTGAGGCAATGTATATTGCTTTGTTTTGTTCATGAGTAGATGAGATATGCAAATACTTGCAAAGTTTTGTGGGTAGACCATGAAGGAGTTGAGAGTTACATACATGGAATGGATGCATTAGATGCACAATCAACATCCATTCAATATAAAATGCCTTGTCTTCATATGGCTATGCTAAGTGCCTTTATTGACCCCCTCTACAATATACACATTTGTATGTAAAAAATCTTGCAAAGAAAATGTAGTTATACTTACACAAAGCTCAAAGAGGTTGCATTTTTTGAATCAACTTCTGATTGTGTTCAATAGTACCACACAATATCCTTACATCCATTGGATTCCGGATCCAATAATTAAGGATGTACATGATGCATCCACCTACCAAAGGCCTATGGTATCTCTTACAAGCCTATTTACTAACATATTTGGAAAGGGGGGACAAGAAGGCCAAGCCAACCTCCAATATCTCCTTCCACATTTTACAACTAGTTACTCAAGCAAGTTCTAGGATGTCAAATTAATCCATGCATTGTGTATCTTGTATAGGCCATTACTATCAAGTGCAACACGTCAAAAATGTCAATATACCAAAGGCCTCTAGTATCTACTTTAGGCCATTCCAATCAAATAAATCCAACAAGGTCAAGGAAGTTGAGTTCCACAATGTCCCTTGAACCTCACTTGAGCCTTTACACACATTTAAATATAAAGATATCAAGGAGGTTAAATTATCCCAAAGCCTCATAAATATATTCTAAGCCTTGACATCTACGTAAGTTGACTCTAGTCCGAAAGATCATGTTGCCCACTTCCTCTAACATTTCTCTTCAGCTAATACCTAACGCCTTACATTTTCAAGCCTACACAACCATATATTTTCATCGAGAACACTGAAGCCAAGACATCAATTTTCGACAGAATTGACTCAAACGTTTGCCCATGGATAACTTCACCTCTTTGACCTCCCTTGTCCCGCAAATATCAATTTCCTCCAACATTGTCACAAAGGACTTATCGACAGGCTTTGGTATCTCCTTCAAGCCTTGACACCCATTTAAGTTGAGGGAGGTCAAGGAGGTCAAGTTACCCAACGCCTCCGGTATCTCCTTCAAGCCTTCACACCAACTTAAGTCGAGGGAGGTCAAGGAGGTCAAGTTACCCAACGCCTCCGGTATCTCCGTCAAGCCTTCACACCATCTTAAGTCCAAGGAGATCAAGGAGGTCAAGTTACCCAACGCCTCCGGTATCTCCTTCAAGCCTTTACACCCACTTAAGTTGAGGGTGGTCAAGGAGGTCAAGTTACCCAACGCCTCCGGTATCTCCTTCAAGCCTTCACACCAACTTAAGTCAAGGGAGGTCAAGGAGGTCAAGTTACCCAACGCCTCCGGTATCTCCGTCAAGCCTTCACACCATCTTAAGTCCAAGGAGATCAAGGAGGTCAAGTTACCCAACGCCTCCGGTATCTCCTTCAAGCCTTTACACCCACTTAAGTTGAGGGTGGTCAAGGAGGTCAAGTTACCCAACGCCTCCGGTATCTCCTTCAAGCCTTCACACCAACTTAAGTCGAGGGAGGTCAAGGAGGTCAAGTTACCCAACGCCTCCGGTATCTCCGTCAAGCCTTCACACCATCTTAAGTCCAAGGAGATCAAGGAGGTCAAGTTACCCAACGCCTCCGGTATCTCCTTCAAGCCTTCACACCAACTTAAGTCGAGGGAGGTCAAGGAGGTCAAGTTACCCAACGCCTCCAGTATCTCCGTCAAGCCTTCACACCATCTTAAGTCCAAGGAGATCAAGGAGGTCAAGTTACCCAACGCCTCCGGTATCTCCGTCAAGCCTTCACACCATCTTAAGTCCAAGGAGATCAAGGAGGTCAAGTTACCCAACGCCTCCGGTATCTCCTTCAAGCCTTTACACCATCTTAAGTTGAGGGAGGTCAAGGAGGTCAAGTTACCCAACGCCTCCGGTATCTCCTTCAAGCTTCCACACCCACATAAGTGGAGGTAGGTCAAGGAGGTCAAGTTACCCAACGCCTCCGGTATCTCCTTCAAGCCTTCACACCAACTTAAGTTGAGGGACGTCAAGGAGGTCAAGTTACCCAACGCCTCCGGTATCTCCTTCAAGCCTTCACACCCACTTAAGTCGAGGGAGGTTAAGGAGGTCAAATTACCCAACGCCTCCGGTATCTCCTTCAAGCCTTTACACTTCCATAAATCAAGGGAGGTCAAGGAGGTCAAGTTACCCAACGCCTCTGGTATCTCCTTCAAGCCTTCACACCCACTTAAGTCGAGGGAGGTTAAGGAGGTTAAATTACCCAACGCCTCCGGTATCTCCTTCAAGCCTTTACACTTCCATAAATCAAGGGAGGTCAAGGAGGTCAAGTTACCCAACGCCTCCGGTATCTCCTTCAAGCCTTCACACCCATTTAAGTCGAGGGAGGTTAAGGAGGTCAAATTACCCAACGCCTCCGGTATCTCCTTCAAGCCTTTACACTTCCATAAATCAAGGGAGGTCAAGGAGGTCAAGTTACCCAACGCCTCTGGTATCTCCTTCAAGCCTTCACACCCACTTAAGTCGAGGGAGGTTAAGGAGGTCAAATTACCCAACGCCTCCGGTATCTCCTTCAAGCCTTCACACTTCCATAAATCAAGGGAGGTCAAGGAGGTCAAGTTACCCAACGCCTCGGGTATCTCCTTCAAGCCTTCACACCCACTTAAGTTGAGGGAGGTCAAGGAGGTCAAGTTACCCAACGCCTCTGGTATCTCCTTCAAGCCTTCACACCCACTTAAGTCGAGGGAGGTTAAGGAGGTCAAATTACCCAACGCCTCCGGTATCTCCTTCAAGCCTTCACACTTCCATAAATCAAGGGAGGTCAAGGAGGTCAAGTTACCCAACGCCTCGGGTATCTCCTTCAAGCCTTCACACCCACTTAAGTTGAGGGAGGTCAAGGAGGTCAAGTTACCCAACGCCTCCGGTATCTTCTTCAAGCCTTTACACTCACTTAACTCAAAATAAGTCAACATGTTTAAGTTGCCTATGGTGCTTGGTAGGGATCGCAAATTTTTGCAACTTCTTATTCTCATTTTGTATAAGAATTTCAATTGTCCAATACTATCACTAATATCATATAGAGTAGATACGCCTTCAATCACCAAAATTTGCAAATTTATGTGATTGTCCCATTTGAACATAAATGGATTTGAGGTCATTTCAAAATGAGGATTTGATTGGCAAATCACCATTAAACAGTGGAGATTTTTGGATTGATTCAAAAAAATTTCAAATGACATTGAACCCTCAAAACCTTGAAATCCAAAAAATCGAAGCGAAAACAAAGGTATTTCCACGTCAAAGTGTTTTTGAAACTCCTTCGTTGGTTCATTGAAAGAAAGACATTCAATACGCTCCATAACGTTTCGTGTTTTCCCACTCCATGTTGCTTTTTGTATTTTCCACCATCGAGTACCAATATACATGGGGTTTGTTTCCACAATCATACGTCCCATATCTCGTAATTGTTCATGGACCTCATAGATTCCATCTTTGTCAATCTTAACCAAAGATTTATCTTCCAGACGTTTCAAAGACTCTTCAGCATTTTTGTTGACATTTCTCCATAAACATGATGAGCTCACAATTTCTAATGTATCCATTGGGACCAAATCTTTGCTGAAATAACAACATAGGTCCAAGAACAAATTCTTTTCTTCTTGGGTAAGGTCATCGAAGCTTATCCGTAGACAATGCCAAACCTCATTGTTATTTTCCAATCCCAAGGCTCTTGCCCTTTGTAGTCTTTGCAAAGCTCGCACCCAAATGCGTAGTCTCTTGAATCCATACAATGTTCCACCCACAACCTTCAAGCTCAAAGACAACCCTTTACATGCATCTACAATATTCTCGACGATGTCCACCATATGAGATGGTGTTTCATATCCTTGATCACCAAAAGCATGCCTCGAGAATAATTTCATAGCTTCCCCTTTGATGAGTTCATCCAAATCTACACGACCAACATCTCCGAGGTGTTCCACAAGGTGCCAATCACGAGTTGTGATGATCATTTTGTTAGTGCGCTTGGCTTTAAAGATTTCAACATCCATCAATTCATGAATTTGTGTACTACTGCCAATGTCATCAAGAACAATGAGAGTTCTTTTATTTGTGATTGTTTCACAAAGATGGGTCTTTGCTTCTACAATGTTTTTCACATCATCAACATTTGCCCCCAAGTTGTTCAAAATTTCTTTGAATATCTCGATATTGCCACAATTTTCGTTCTTCATGAAAGTAAAGCTAAAAGCTTCAAAACAACCACACATGCACTCCATCACAGTTTTGGCCAATGTAGTTTTGCCCATTCCACCCACCCCTATAATGGCCACTATAGAGTGTTTCTCCAATGCCTTCATGACCCCTGGGATTCTTTCTTGGGAACCAACAAACTCGTTTCTTTGCATTTGCGTCCCCATTGTGCTCCATAGTATCTATTGTTGGTAGAATATTCTCACTAGTTTCTTGAGTTTGAGGCATGCTGGACTTGTCAATCTTCACAACATGGTTCATATTGATTGAAGCATTCAAATGAAGTTAATGCTTAATTTGGCAAAGCCTCGAACAAATATCTTGAAAGGTTGGCCTTTCTAATGGTTCAAAAGACCAACAGTCTTTGATCAAAGATGTTAATGACTCGGGACAATCGGGAGGCAACCTTGGCCTCTCTCCAGCTTGCATCCTTTCTTTGACCTTGGATCTCTCACCTTGCGAGAATGGAGTCACCTTCGTGAGAATGTAAGAACACACCATGGCAAAGCTAAATACGTCACTTTTGAAAGCATTCACATGAAGTTTCAATAGATCATCAAATCTTGAAAATGTCTCTGGTGCCCTAAACCCGGTCGTACCTAGATTATGGGATGTTGGCTCTTCGTATGCATCTTGTGCTTCAATTTTTGAAATTCCAAAGTCCACCAATTTAACTTTCATGTAGCCTATGGAATCCAATATGGAATCATTCAAGGAGCTCACAAGTATATTATTGGGCTTCAAGTCACGGTGTGCAACATTCATGTCATGGAGATAGAGCATTCCGCTTGCAATTTGGAACATGACATCAACGACAACAAGATTAGATCGTTGCAAATCAACGTTCTTCTTGTCTACAACTGCAAGATTTCTCTCCATCTTCTCCATCACTATATATCGCCATTTGCCATCATGGTCATATCCTTCACCACAACATATGAACTTAACAATGTTTGGATGACTCAACCCTGCTAAGATACCCGCTTCTTTCTTGAAGTTTTCATACGCTTTATCATCATAACGAATGTCAACCGCTTTAAGAAACTTCATTGCCAATTCCAAGCCGAAGCAATTTGTTTTGTATACTTGTCCACAAGCACCGCCTCCCAACCGAGTTGATCGTTCAAGAATCTGGTTGTATGTTGGAAATGTTCCATAATTCAACTCAACGCCTTCTCCTTGCATTAGACAAACCAACCGGTCGTAAGCATACTTTGCAACTTCCTCATCCTTCAAGGACTTTGTTGCATCAATATGTTTCAACAATTGTATGACCAATGCCTTTCGGTCTTTCTCCACTTCTGTAATATTGATCGGATTGAAATCTATGGACTTTCGAAGGCCCATGGTCATTATCCCCAATGTTTGGAATTGCTCACACAATGTATTGAAAACATAATTGAGCTCTTCAAGCAATTCACGAAACTCCTCTTCATTATTCATCTGCCACAATGATGCATGGATCCAATCGTCCCTGCCGCAATCTTGGATTAATGCCTTGATTTTACAGACAACTCGATATAAATCCTCCATATTTGGTCCAAGCTCCAGTTTGTGATGAGCTTGTCGAACCAAAGTCTTGAAATATTCTACAACAAGATTCGATATGATTTCTAAATGCAAACATTGTTTTGCATTCAATAAAATTTTCTTTTGATCCAATTGCTCCAATTTTTTTGAGCACTCCATAAATAACAAGGAGTTGTCCATGATGCAATACTTGCCACACGCCCCTCAAATATATCTACTTTATAAAACCTTGATTCCAAAGGAATTTGTATTACAAAGGAAGTTTGAAGGATCATATAATCATCTGCACATCCAAGCCAAAAGTCAAAAATAATAATGCACCTCCATGTACTACACACTTGTATCAACTTATTGTATGCAACATATATTACATTCGTCAAAATCAAATCTAGGATTTAAGAATAAAATGATGTATTCTTAAAGATCCTCCTTACTAGTTCCAACGCTATATAGTCTACCAGGGAACATACACAGCTTAATCACTTCATGTGATAAACATGTTTGTAACATAATCTAGGACGTTAAATGATCTTGGGCAACCTAGATTTTCTACATTTATAGAAGATATTAAGGTGTTAAGAAACCTTCATAAACCATTCATACAATATAATCCACTTTTACATCTTATGACACTTACAATAAATCGGTCACAACAAATTACAGGAAAGTAAAGTAATTTCTTGAGCGAAGGGAAATTTAGATCACTTTTTACACCACAATGTTCTCATGGGAACTACATGGTGACAATCACATCAACAGCATCCGTTGCAGGATAAACAAGTGTAGCAGAAAGACTTGAATGGTTACAAACATTAATCAAGTAGAGCATGGTTGAGAATCTGAAGGTTAAATGAAGAGAAGCATCAAGCACAAAATGCAGGAAGCAATTATACCTCTGAAGAATAGAGTCAGGTAACATCGGAAGGGATTTGTCACTTGACCTGCATTCTGACCTCGAAGGTACCATCACAAAGATGTACTTGAGAAAGCAGTGGCTCCAGAAAAGTTGAATTTAGATTCTTTATAAGTTTCTATGCCTCATGGCCCTTACAACCTTGGAACCATTCTGTTGGAGGAAAATACACAATGGAGGTGAAGCACTCCAGTCTTCAAAAAAATCTAAACCACTCGCATCTCCAAATCTGTGAGGTGATTGTCATTGGTATATTACAGGAGTGTATCTTATATATTTCCCTTTGCTCCTGTCACTTTCGATGATACAGCTGCAAATAGAATAGAGCACAGTGATTAGAAATCCAGCATATTCATTCATGCAGCCAGCTCCCCATGCCCAGATATCCAGTAAAAACACCTTCACTATAGTATTATGCATTACACTAGGAACACACAAGGGAAAAGAATACGGCATTCCTATTGGGGAATGCCTTGGAGAATGCATATAGGACCATTGTGAGAGAGTACCTGTAACGCTTCATCAATGAACGATACGCTGGTAGGAGCACCTCGGCAACTGCCGGCCTTGCGGCCTCCCTAAGCTGTGTCTGCTATTGTCCACTGTGTTTGCCGCTTATACAGTTCCTCAAGAAGTAAACTGAAGTTTTTGAATCTGGACAGAGAAAGACAATAAATTGCAGTCACTCATTTTAGAGATAGTTGCAGGTCCTAGTCAAATATGATGACTGCTTGCAATAATAAGAAACCTGTAAATTTCCAAAATACTTCAATTGGTTCACAATTAAATATGCCAAACATACTGCTCTTTGATAGCAGATTTTGAAATGCCACTGTTGTTATCAGAACCACCACTAAGCTGTCCACTACAACAAGCAGAACCACTGAGATAAAATAGAGCCAAGATAAGATCAGAAAGACAATCAATCTTGACTGTTACGCATGTACAGAGAAAATATGCTTGAATGCAAGACTATCTAATATGCTACACACAAGCCTTGCAGTAGGTATACATGTTTATCATGTGAAACAACGAAAAAGAGTAAAACTGTCAAAAGCTACTCACCTTGGCCCAAGCAGCACGCTGATATGCATTAGCATGCTGCTGCACAATACGCCATTGCCTTTGGACCCAATCATCCCCCAACAGATCCTTGGGTTCTCATCTGCCACATCATGGATGCAATCATGTAAGCAGACAAAATCTCAAACTTAACCATTTGTTTCTCCAGCTTAGGTTTTGTATAAATAGAAACAGAAGCGATGGATGCCAGTAACTGAGTGACAGCCTCTGTAAATTGGTTGATAAGGAATATCAATGGCATGTACATGATGTAAAGATTAAAATAATCTGTGTAATAGCCATCAGAAACAGGATCCTTGAGCACACCCAAGTCTGGAAGAGGTCCCACCTATGTGAAACTTACATACATATGAAATGAGTGGCGAATGCAATGGTTATGTATATGAGTTGATATTTGCTTACTTTCTGACAGATCGGACCATGTGATGAATGTTGTTCATGAGGAACAGCTCAGTGAGAGCTGGATCCCTACATAATTTTCACTTTCCATCCAAGTTTGTTTGAAGAGCAGACATGATGCACATAGTAGCTGCTGCCAAGTGAGATGGGGAATCATTTGATTGACCTTGCGCACCGCCAAAGAGATGATTCAAAGTGTTTTCATAGCTGCCATCATCACCCACCAACAAGAGGGAGACCTCCTCACCATTAACTCAAATGAGAGTATAACCAGACATGTCTGCAGAAATAAAGTAATGGCATAACACAAGACGGTTCAATGGGATGAACCATGCATGAGGTAGAACTTACGCAAATAGGAATTTCTTCACATTGTTGATAACATAACTTGTGAGTGGATGCGCTGTCCCATCCAAGACTGGTGTTTTCGTACCATCTGTTGCTACAGCATCCTCAAAATCACCGAAAGTCTCCTTGGCAGTTTGTGCTGGTCGCTGCATCTAACCTTGAGCAGCTTGCCTCATGCCATTTGCTGATGACAAGGAAAAGACAACCTCTATCTGCAAGCCTCCAAATCGACGTCATATGTCACTAATCTACTCCAGACAATTGTTGGATCTTATAAGAATATTGCCATCAATTCCCCTCGTGCAATAAAGCTAGATGACGGTGCACCTGCACCGAAACATCAACCCTCCAATTATCTAATCACAACCATTTTACAGATAAAGGAGTCCCTATGCATTCCTACAGGTGGGTACATAAGCTTCAAACCAAACCAAAACAAAACAAAAAGTAGCACCGACAGGTGCTGCTGACCATGTAGATGGACCACAAATATTTCTACTTAAACATCCACTACCAATTACATCATAAGATCATTCCATCAGATGGGAAGGTGGCAGGTCAAAACCTCGGGAATTAGCTCATGCATTGTTTCATACATATCAAGCAATACAAAGAGTTTGTCTCATGACTTCTTGCTCTTTGCAACAGCTTCTCCAAAGCTATGGAGCATGTGCAAACTCCAGTCTGTCACATCTGCAAAGCATTTCTCCCTGTGTGAATCTAAGTGGTACCAGATCTGGTCACACAACGTGCGCTCAGCAGCAAATAAGAGCTTCGCCTGAACCCACCAACCACCAACAAAGAATATGAGATTCAACAAAATCCAATGATGTACTGCTTCCTTGGAGGATAGATGAGACAATAATAATATTTACAGAAAATATACTCTGCATTTGCCACCCATCATCACTTGGATGTCACTTAATGCATTGCAGGAAAAAAAAGACAATGTCCTTCTGATTCTCAATCCAAGAAAAACATGCCAAACACTAAACAAGCTCAAGAGATTTTTTAAAAGCAGGTAAAAAGCAACTTACAGCTATATGCATGTACTGGTTCCACCTGACAATCTTGCCCTCTAGAGCCTCCCATTGCATCTTCTGCACATCCTCCTTACTCAGCCTCTCAATTCCAAGCTTTCTTAAACTCTGCTCCAGTGTTGAAGCCCGTGCATCTCTGTATCAAGCACAACCAACCATGGTTCACATCCACACTTGCGACAAAAATGTTGGAACAGAATCCTCCAAACTCCTTCAGAATCCATCGTACAAGACTTCATAATCTTTTCTTTCTAATTCGAACTTCACTGAAAGAAGTCAAATTCTTGAAGAATCTTGCAGAATTATTATCCCTACTCCATTTATGCAATTTCAGAGAAGCGGTTCCAGATAATTGTTCTGATTGTACTTGAGGAAACTTCACGACTTACAATATACTTCTGCTCAATCAGACATTGCTAAGAACTCAATCAGACATTGCTAAGAATCAGGCTTCAGATTACAGACCATTTTGTCGGCAAACTTGGAGATCATGTCCAGCTGTAAGATAATCGAGATAGACATGGAGACAATTGTTGTTTATCAAAGTTACACAATCGTAATTGTGGCTTCACAGCTAACACGAATATTCATAGTTCACATTTTCTTATCCTTCATCCTCCCCCTTCCTTAGGCAATATATTCACTTTGTATCGGTGTTAATATTGCACTAAGATTGCCTTCACCACAGACTGTTGTCTTGGTTAAAACACATGTTGCTGATAGTCAGCGTTCAGTTTAGAGAGGAAGACTATTAATCTTAAGATCGATTCACTTAGGCCGATAAACCCGGAGAGAAGATAACCTGCTGTGAAGTTTATCAACCAAGATATACATTACAGTACATCATTATCCCCGTGTATTCATGTCTGAAACCTCTAAGAAATTAGTGAACGTTATACAAGTGATACGACATTAAAACAAGCATAAGAGAATTGTCTGCAATGAAATCGAGAACCGGTTCGCAAGCCGGCACTCAAACTAATTTGGTTCAAGTTTTGGCAATGTGAGCCTTGGACATCCACTCCACTCTTGAAAGTTCAGTAGGACAAGGAGCAAGTGCAATTGCGCAGACACGTCCGCCTTTGCCCGCATCAAGATTGACGTTCAAGAAATTATTGCGCAATCGGAGTGGTTCCGCAAAAATAATTCTCTAGATACCGATGTTCAATAATCGTGGCTGATATGAGAATTGGCCAAAGAAGTACTTGAGTAGGACGCATTGCAGATTCGAGCATAGAGAGACGGTGGTCAAGGAAGCCGAGGATGGAGATCATCGACTCCGTCGCGCTCTGGCTCTTGCCGAGGCTCTCCCGCATCAACTGCGCACGCGCTTGCAGCATCTCAACCTCACTGGAGGCCCCCTTATTGCTGCTGCTCTCACTTTCTCTGTTTCTTTCCTCCTCCACTCCTCTTCACTTCAACCTTGTCACAAATCGCCGCAATGCATCTCCGTATTCTCATGTCCAATTACATCATTCCTCCCACACGCTCCCAAGCCTTAGTGATGTGCGCATGTTGCAATCTTCCTCTTATTCCGCCTCCATCTCGGCCCAAATACCCTGTTCTCTACAATGCTCTTCTTTCCCCTTACACAGAAACTTCAGCTACAATGTTTTGCTTCCCAACAACACTCCTCAAGCATTACCAAGGTGATCTTCGTCTTACTCCGCCACAAATGCATCTCCGTCTTTTAATTTCCAATCATTCCACAACATGCATAACCTAACACAGCGTTGTTGCATCTCATACGCTCCCAAGCCTTAGCGATGTGCGCATCTTGAAATCTTCCTCGTCCTCCACCTTGAATCTCGGTCCAATCCAAATCCCCTGTCCTCTACAACTGTAACCGTAAAACACAGCAACTTCAGCTACTTCCATGTTTTCCGTCCGAACAACACTCCTCGCGCATTAACAAGATCTTCTTCGTCTTGCTCCGCCACAAATGTCGCATCACTTCAAACATCCTCAATGTATGTACACTGCACCTCGAAGAGAAGCTTAGGTTGAGCAGAATGTTTAGGCTCTCCGAACAAGAGGTCTCCTATCTCAACCGTCGCCACACCCGCCGTTTTTCACCATCTCCCCCTCAAATCTGACACGGTCACTACAGATCGTTCCAACCTCTCTCCATTCCACTTCCACTTGTACTTACCTCCCCCCTAATGCATGCCCTCACTGTTTCGCTATGGCCGATCTATTGAGTAATCCCTCGGGCATCCTCTCTGCTCTGCGTGCTCGTTTCTTACTCACAGGGCCATTTTGGCTACCGTTTGCACAGCTGTGCACCGATTCGGGTCATCCGGCCATCGCTAGGGAGCCCTCGGCGACGGGAATCCCGTCCTCGCAAACACTGCGCCTTGGCGGACGTTCAGTTGCCCCCCCTCGGCACTAGGCGCTCCTCGTTTGTGAGGAGTTGCCGCTGCCCGGCTGCCCGAGACTCTGTCGGCTGCCCTCGACTTTGCCCGGCCCAAAAGTCCCTATTATCTTTCCATGAGCTTAATTAACTAACAATTTGAAACAAGTTTAAACCCTTCAAAGTTTAGACTTTGAACTTGTTTCAAATTGTTAGTTAATTAAGCTCATGGAAAGATAATAGGGACTTTTGGGCCGGGCAAAGTCGAGGGCAGCCGACAGAGTCGGGCAGCAGACAGAGTCTCGGGGGCAGCAGAGTCTCGGGCAGCCGGGCAGCGGCAACTCCTCACAAACGAGGAGCGCCTAGTGCCGAGGGTTGCCCCCACGAACTCTTCGGGGGAGGCATATTCGGGCAGGGGCAGCCACCCGATAGATTTTCTGGACCCGACCGAAAACTGCTGCCCGCCTGCTCGACTTCGAAAAAATTATTGTCCTTGTATTCTTGAAGGCCAGTTATCCACAAATTCCATATTGAGTGCACTTCATTTTCAAGGTCCCAAATCCAATATATATATGTTCACTTCCATTGAGTAAATAAGCGATTGATTGGATTTCATTCACAAAGTGAAACCGCCAATAAAGCATGTAATTAACTTGGAAGTTAAAAATATTACAAAATCCTCATTAGCACTGAGGTTATAATTTTTGTGACTTACCATTGAAAGGGTCTTTGTCATTCTAAAATGAAACTAAAATTAATGATTTATTTTTTATATGTTGAAAATTATAGTCTAGTTAATAACTTCTACTTTCACAAAGTATTCATATGCATTTAAATTAATTAAATGTGATTGAAATTAACTAATTCTAATTAATTTTGATTAATCCTAATGAAGCCAAATTAAATCAGAAAATATGCTTACCAGAATAATTAATCCTAATTAATTATAAATTATATTTACTGGAGTTAATTCTATTCAATTGTGTTTAATTTTAGTAAGTATATTTTATAATTAATTAGGCTTAATTATTTTGGTTAGCACTCTTTCTGATCTAATTGGGCCTAATTAGAATTAATCAGGATTAATCAGAATTTATTAGACTTAGTTGCATTCAGTCACACTTTGTGCATATGAATACTTTGTGATAATAGTAGGTATTAACTATGAAATATAAAATATAAAAATAAATCATTAATTTTAGTTTCATTTTAGAATGACATAAACCCTTTCAATGGTAAGTCACGAAAATTATAACCTCAGTGCTAATGAGGATTTCGTAATATTTTTAACTTCCAAGTTAATTACATGCTTTATTGGCGGTTTCACTTTGTGAATGAAATCCAATCAATCGCTTATTTACTCAATGGAAGTGAACATATAATATTGGATTTGGGACCTTGAAAATGAAGTGCACTCAATATGGGATTTGTGGATAAGTGGCCTTCAAGAATACAATGACAATAGTTTTTTCGAAGTCGGGCGGGCGGGCAACAGTTTTCGGTCGGGTCCAGAAAATATGTCGGACAGCTGCCCCTGCCCAAATATGCCTCCCCCGAAAAGTTCGTGGGGGGGAACTTAACATCCACCCTGCGCCATCGGCAGCACATCCCCGATGTCATTCCTTGTATGTAAATACAAATGTTGCGCCACAATCTTCCCGAGATCTGAATCAATAGAGCAGGATTGGCCAAATGACATGGCGGGCCCCACTCACACTACTCACCCTGCCCCCGCCCCACGTCCCCATCGAGGTCCTTAGACGCTGGGTCTCAACCAACTTTAGGACCCTGCTTGAGATCTCGATGAGGACGTGGGGTTCTGGGGCCATCATCTCCTCGTTTCTTCATCCAATTTTTCGAGATTCATTCCCTGGTTATGATCCGGATACGTTTAATAGTAGTGAGGTTGGGGAGGATGAATAACTCATCCTTTTGTAGTTTGTCATCCATCCCCTTCCATGATAAGTTAGTGCATATTGTGGCAAGGCGACATGTATATGATTTCGAACGTAGCATTCACCATATTGTGAGGTCGTTTGCTACTTTCTATATATGTTGTGCTCGTGTCCAATGAAGAGAGGACACATCAACAAGATTGAGGTGGTGAGCGTTGTGGTATGTATTTGTTGTTTGAAAATAGCAATCCCAAGGTCTTCGCATTAACGCTCTAAGAAACTCCATTTGTGCATTCGTTGAGGTGTTAAGACCCCCTCAAGCCCCACATGGGTATTATTGCAAAGTAAAAGTTGTGTCATTTTGCCAAGTTCCATTGGTCCGATTTTTGCTTGAATTCATTAAGGTAGTCATAATCATGTTGTGTTTGCTAACATGGTTGAGGAGGACGAATGGCTCACAACTTCCATAGTTTGTCACCCATTTCTTCTCCACGATTATATATACATAGTGCATAGCATATACTTGTTGTGTTTGATGTGTTACAAATTTGAACATGATAACCTTAGTCATGGAGTGATTTAGAATCTCCATACTATTTAATTTATTTTAGCAACAAAATATGCATCATCTCTAACCTTGTTCTCCTCCTAACACATCAATGAGATAGAACATTACCAATTTCATATGAAAGCTTAAGAAAACATATAATTTAAAAAAAACACTAACCCTACAAATTAATTTTTTCCTTTAGAGACTACTTATAACCAAAAAAAAATGCAACCACTTCTGGGCCTCTAAGATTTTTTAAGAGCGTGATCTCTAAAATAAATAACCAAATAATTCCCACACCGATTCCACCCACAATGTTAATGTTTGAGAATGAAATCGGGATGAAACCCTCAATGCTTACCAAATGAACACCAATGTATTTACCAGTTTGAATTTACCTAGTGTTATTGGTTGAAATCATATTGTCCAAATTGACCATGAGCCCATCATACATTGATAGTGGTCTTTGCAAAATGTGGAGGACGTTGCATCTGGTTTGGTGAATTTATTATTTAGTTTACAACATACACTTGGTCACTAGTATTGGCTCACACTACAATAGCTCTAACAAATTGATGACCAATCATTAGGCTTGAATCAAAAATATACAAGGTACTATGCTATGGACATGTTCATCTACTGCATGTGTAAAGTTGAACACTTGTTCAACTTCGGAGTGTCGAAGTATCCATTGCCACATTGAATTATGGAGACATTGCATAATGATTTGAATACTTTGTCGCAGTGCCTTCCGGCCCCGCCTTTCGTCATATAACAAAAATTGAGGAATGCTTTAAACACTTTCTCAAAGTACCAAGTCTTTGTCCTATCAACTTTGTTCACTTATGAGTTTATGCAGACAAAATACATTTGAATATCCAACTGCCTCTCACGCTATCACTGTAGAGGGCATTTTCACAACATTTAGGCTTGTTGCATACAAAGGAACTTAGACAACCACGCAATTTACACATACCTCCGAATGGTTGCATGTGGACCGTGAGGTCCAAAACAAACGATTTGTTTCATGAATTCTTTTGTCATCGAGCGAGTCTTCTTCGATCCCTCCAAGTTCTCATCGTACATGGCCGGTTGTTCCTTGTCATCCCATGTGCTCTTAGCGAGAGGGGTAAAAGTCGACACATACTAGTTTAAAGGAGCCAATGTGCATAACCATGTGCGACTCTGAATGTGGAGAATATTCCACAGATATAATGTCAGTCCCACATAAAACTGTTATGGATCTGAATAATGTTATGATGCTACCCTCCGGCTTAGTTTTGTTTAAAACAAAACCTTTTAAGCCTTTCATGTAGCTTACCTCTCTCAAAAGGGAACGTCCACCTAGTTTGGACAGGCATGTAGAGGCAGGTGCATTTGTAATTACGAGAATAGAAGGTGGACATTCTTTCTCCAAGCTACATATGATGGTTTCAGCTATGTCCTCTACCGTTGCTAGGCATCTACATCCACCACTTTTGAACCTTTTATTTTCTTTTTCTTTTTTTGGAACAGCCGACTCACCCTTATCACTGGCCCGACGACGTTTGCGTTTCCAACGCTCTTCAAGCACATTGGAAGAACCTGATGAAGAAGAACACGAAATTCACGAGTTTTTAGTCCTCGAAGTTTGCCATCTTGAACCTTTGTTGAAAGCGAACCAACGTAGTTCGAGGGAGATTCTAAATCGACGTAAACCCCTAACATTACCCAACCCAATACTCTTAACTCCGGCGCGGAGTTCGATGCGGCTCCGGGGAGGTTCGGATGCCAGCTCCGGTGGGTCCATTTTTCTGGCCCTCCCCGTTTTGGCCCCTTGATGACTTTTTTTGTTTTTTTTGCTAAATTTGGGTTCTACGGCCCCAAATTACTCTAGGAGGCCCCTTATGAGATCAAGTAAGGCCCCACCCAATCAAAAAAATAGGGGGCAATTTTTGCCCCAACCCACCCGAACCCACCGGAGCCGCATCGGAGCCGCATCGAACTCCGCGCCGGAGTTAAGAGTATTGGGTTGGGTAATGTTATCCGACGTAAACTCTTCCCTCTCTTTCCATGGTCAACCCCCACGGTGCATTTGGGCATAAATGTTTCAGACCTTGCACAACTAACCAACTAATTCAACTATTAGTTAACTGGTTGCCTTTCGTAACTATCGTTGTCCGTGATTTGAGCTGCCAAAAAATGTAGTTAACTATGGTTGTTTTCATTTTGGTCTACCAATAAATCTAGTTAACTATAGTTAAGTTATATGTAGTTAACTAAAGTTGAGCGCAACATGTAGTATGGTACCATGACAATTTAGAGCATCTATATCTTTTCCTTTTCTTTTATTCAAAATTTAAAATTTGGGACTTGATTCCATTTGTGACTCGGACTCAATCAACACCCAATGAGCATGACTTCATTATCTATAAGTAACTTAGAGTGTAATGGGTTCATTTACCACAAGGAACAATAATAATGGGTATAACTTAGAGCATAATGGCTTCTATTCCTTCTTGGGATGGGCCGGCATGGGTGACAAGCATTGATTCTTACGTAAGGTCTCTTGAAAAAGTTATTGTAATATATATTCATTTCATTTTTTGAGATAAACGAAAGAACTTGCCGGCTGGCTCCTTACAAATTTTGGGACTCTCAAGTTATAGTTGTCTAAAATTTTTCTAGTTAACTGTAGTTGTTTTTGAATTTGGTCTTGAAATTTTTTAGTCAACTATAGTTGTTTTTCAAATTGGTTTGAAAATTTTATAGCTAACTATAGTTTTTCCCTAAAATGTATTGAAAAAAATCTAATTAACTATAATTATTTTGACAATTCTCCAAGCTTTGAAATATTTGTCGCCATTTCCAAGTGGACGAAGGTGCAAGTGCTTTGTTCTCACGTGAGTTAATTCTCACAATGCATAGCATCCAACACATGCCACACTAGAAGCTTCTGTTGCAGAATTACTTACACATCAATATTTAATTTCCAAACACATGTAAAAATGACCCTACAACAACATATCGGCTAGAAATTTCAAATACAAAAGAAAACCACATTGCGCCAAAGAATGAGTGTGGGACCCACGGGCCAATAACTCACTTCCCAATATGGCAACTGAATTGAACTTTCCTTTGTCAAAATTGAACTCATGAGTGAGCCGTTATTGCATTGCGGAACTCTGAATAGTAACACGCACTAATTGGGATAACCAGTGTACTTGTATCTCTAGATCCATATATAAGTGCGGGAGAATGTTTGAGTAAGAACAATTTGTCATCGGTAATGTTGACTATTTTAAAACAAAATAGTTCCGTCTCTTACCAAGAGCGGTGCGGGAAGGTAACTATCCCGCCCATATTTTTGGTACACTAAATAGGATATTTAGTGCTTGATTATATATTAGTGTTGATACCACCCTACCCTGATCAACACTAATTTTCAATTCTTTGACAATTAGTGTTAGACATAAACGTGTTGCTACCTTCCCTACGGCCACCTCTCTTATTATATCATTTTTGTTCATATCCTTATTAACACTAAATTCAAACATGTAACTTCCACATAATACCATGGTTGATATTTAGTGTTTGAGTTTACATTTAATGTTACTCACTTTCGTAGGGTTATTGATATTTAGTGTATGCGTTCGTATTTAGTGTATCGAGCACTAAATATTCTCTTTAGTGTAGTGAGTTTTGACGATGGCAACATGTTGACTTTTAAATCCATCGCATAGAAGGCATCCGCACAAGTAACTTGGAATACCTTGTCTAATCTCTAGAGCTTGCTCAGGGCCGGTTTACACTATGCACCATGAAGTCACACCATGGAAGAGGGCCTTTTTCAATGGTATAAGTTCATGGTCCAATTTCCATGGTTTGACTTCTTGAGAAATTAGTTTTGAAAGCTTTGGGCCCCTCACTAGATGTAAACTGAATGTGGACCAAGAAGAATGACCATGCACCAAAAAGTGAAAGTGCGGATTTTTTTTTAATACATCCCCCAAAAGGGTAGTTTTGAAAAAAAAAAATCAAGTTTGACCATTCTCTTGTCTTCTCTTGGGCTTCACTCGTCTTCACTTCTTGTTAAATGTGTCGAAGATGTGGCTTGCAAATCTTCTCACAACAATTTTTACAAAAAAAATGAGCGATAAAATATGTACATGTTCAATGTAATTTACATGTGACATTTACCTTGTGTTGTCACTACACTAAATAAGATATATAGTGTTTGATTATATCTAAAGTTATTATCACCGTACCTTGCTCAACACTAATTTTCAATTTTTTGATAATTGGTGTTACAAGATTTGCTAGAAAATATGTTGGAATTCTCCTTTTATCATTGTTATAATTTTTTTACCAACACTAAATTAAAACAAGTAACTTCCACATACTATCATAGTTGAAATTTAGTGTTTGAGTTTACATTTAATGTTACTTACTTTCATAGGGTTATAGATATTTAGTGCATGCGTTTTTATTTAGTGTATCAAACACTAAATATCCTATTTAGTATAGTAAAAAACTATGCGAAAAAAAACCTCAATCATTTTCCCATTGCGGTTCTTTTGACCACCTTGATCTATAGTTGCTAAACGACTAAAAAATTTTATTTTTTAATTTGCAACTGTAGTTCTTAAAATTTTTGGGGCATGTAATATTACAAGCCCCCAATTTCCAAAAAATATAGTTGGTAGACCAGAAAAACAAATATGCACTCAAGTTTTTGAATTCTAGATGTCCCACATTATTTGATGAAACATGTGGGAGCAAGTTTAAGGGATAGGGCATGGAAGAACTTGCTTCTCAAAATTCATTACATCACATAGATGTCGAAAAGTGTGCCTCGTGAGCCTTACCTAGTGGGAAGAGATGTATATAAACCCCCAAACATGTATCATTAAAAAGTATTATAACGGCATTTCTTTGGCACGGCCCCCCTGCCTTTCCCTACCATAGCACCTCTCTTGCCTCTCTCACTGCAAAATGCGTTGAACCATGTCAGTGCGTTTATTAGACCTTGAAAATTTATATTTTGGGCACCTCAAACTCCATGGTCCCTCTACCATTTTGTCCTTAGTGTAAACCAAAGTGGTCCCAGGACGAGTTCAACATCCAATCGGCGCTCTTACAACGCCCTGGTCCGACTTCATGGTCCATAGTGTAAACCGACCCTCAATATGGTAAGCTCGCATTGTCACGACACCTCCAAGCACGTATTCATTCCAAAAACTTTAGCAACCTCATCCCGGCACAAGGTTTGTTGAAATCAATCTAGACAAGGGATATCTCTATATTAAACTTAATGACATAGAGGGGGGGGGGGTGATTACATGAAGTAAATGAGATTAGTTTATGAACTTCCTATGTGTAACAGTAACTAATGAATGGAAATCAGTCCAAATACTTCTATCATAGGAACCTGGGAGGCATTCCAAGCCCCCTACATAGTGCACATCCTAGGACCCTCTGCGTACACAAAGGAAAGGGGGTCGATTTTTGGGATTTCCTTTGATCCTATAACACATTTGGAACTTTGTCCGATCCTATATAACCTCTAACCTTCTGCATAAATAAAGGGAAATGAACGTGACACCTGACTTAGGATGTGCAAATGTGTCCAAGCAATTGACTCGGATTTCATTTTCAAAGTGAAACCGCCATGAAGATACGGGCGTTATTTTTTCTTTTCTTTTCTTTTCTTTCTGCAATTGTGTCCACGATAATAGTTAAAGAGATCAACTTCGTGCAAACTGCTATTGCTGGAGCGAAACGGTGCAACGGCACTGCAAATTCAACTTTGCCGTGAGTCCCAAGAACTGGGAAAAGGATCGTCTAACAACAGTACGAGCCTTCACATGTGAATTGCGAGACCTTGTTTCTTCTCCGACAGTAATGTCGTGATCTCTTCAAAATGTACGTAATGTTTATATGAGCTCTTTATAAACAATCGATCTTGATCACAACATTACAAGTAAAACCGGTGTTGTGGACGACCTTTTAAGGGGGGAAATTTTTATTGTAAGTTGTTACACTCTGCAGTTGAACCTTGGAATCTTCTGTTAGTAATCAGCTTCGTGCAAAATGCTTTCGCTCTGGCTCATTTCTATGATATTTCGCTTATGTTGCTAAAGACTCCCTCTACATAGATGGCAATGACTCCCTCCAAAGAAGAGAGAAGAAGAGAAAAGAAGAAACGTTGACCCTACGATCAGCGTGATTGGAATGCCCGTTCGACCCACCCTTGGTATTATGTCCTCATGACATAATACCAGTGGTGTAGGACTACCGGACTCCCTCCACATCAAAGGACACAATTCGACAAGTTGACAAAGACAACCTTGGAGCTCTTCTATAAGTACATTAGTTTGCAAATTTGGTTTTTTGGAGTAGTAGGCACTCCATCCTTTAATTTCTTCCCAAAAACCTGGAGAGGCTACAACCAACCTTGAAAGGGGTATGACAACAAAAATGTAGTAACAAATGCCATGGAAGTGAGGCTCAAAGAAAGATGGACTCGTATCCTAAATAACTTGGGAGAGAGTGCCTAACAATCGGTCTCGGTTTATTTTGAGTCGTCCTCCATGTCCTTGACTTTTCCACAAAATCTTCAAAGTCTTTGTTAAATGCTAGACTTTACACACGTCAATATATAATGTACTAAAACCTAGTCACCTAATTAGATAATCTTGGACAAGGTAAACTTTCAATAGGATAGTGTTTTTATTACATAGGACAAAAATACCTTTGAATAGCATATCAATGCATGTGTCTTTGCATGTCTTATTGGCTCAAAAGAGGACACACTCCTTCTATGTAGCCTTTGACTCTTGATGGGGTTGATCTATGTCAATAGACACATACATGTACCATTATCTATATTTGTATGAGTATATGTATTGTGTTGCTTAAATTATACATACATTTCTACACTCCCTTTGTATTTTATAATTTAGCTACTCACTATTCCTCCTTTGTACTTGTAACTCCACGCTTAAGTTTACATAACTTGTGTTTAGGTTGAGGTACACCTTTTGTAAAGAAATCCACATATTGCTCTTTTGTGTTGCAATATTTGATTTCCACTTCTTCACTAAGCATTTTTTTCGCGTGCTAAGTGATGATGAATTTTCACATGATTATTTCTATTATGGAACTTAGGATTTCGAGTTAAAATGATACAACATGGTTGTCAAAAAAAATGTTTGTCGGTTTAACTTGGTGAAAACCAATATCCTTACAAAGTTGTTGAAGCCATATAGCTTCTTTCGTTGCATTTGTGGAAGCCATATTATATGCCTTTGTACTTGAAAGGGCTACCATTGGTAGTTTTTTACCATTCCAATTGTTGGCCCCTTGGCCTAGTTAAAAACAATACCCAGTTGTTGATTTACAGCCATCCAATTCACCCACCCAATCAGAATCGCAATATCCGACCACTTGAGTGTCTCCATTTGTGTTTGGACCATAATATACTCCATGAGTAGCGGTACCATGTAGGTACCTCGTAATTTGTTTGATGATGCTCCAGTGTTGGACACCTAGGTCCTCTACATATTGGCTTACAATACCAACCAAAAATGCAATATCTGGCCGGGTACATATCATGGCGTATACCAAATATCCTACCACTCTTCGATATGGAATGTTGGCCATGGATTTCTTTTCTTTGGATGTTTTGGGGGTCATGTCTTTTGACTAGATAACATTGGCCTCCATAAGTGTAAATGAAGGTTTACAAATTTTTATATTAAACCACTCAAGTACATTTTCTAAATATTTTAATTGACTCTAGTGAATGGTCCTATTTTCTCTATCGCATATGACTTGTAAACCCAAATAACAATGCACCTCACCAAAATATTTCATTTCAAATTGTTGAAATAAGACATTTTTGTGTGCTTTGACAAATCTATATTGTTGCTAAATAGAA
The DNA here is from genome assembly GCA_950295325.1 of Polytrichum commune. Lineage (NCBI taxonomy): Eukaryota > Viridiplantae > Streptophyta > Polytrichopsida > Polytrichales > Polytrichaceae > Polytrichum > Polytrichum commune. The sequence goes on from OX485809.1 coordinate 33,108,912, forward strand.
TGTCATCATGTCTACATAAAGCCAAAATGACATATGCTCTCTTTCTCTCTCTCTCTCCCTCTTAATGTAGGTGTTGCTATCGGACATGACTTTGAATTTATTTTTTATCTTGGGTAGGGGAGGAGTTTATCTTTTTATGCCATGCTCATTGATATCGTCGAAGACCATATAAGCCTTTAGCTAATAAACACACAAAATATTCATTACCCTTAACGACATATCCTTTTGGTTGGTCCATATAGATAATTTCTATGAAGTCCCCATTAAGGAAAACCGTTATGACATCCATTTGGTGGATGTCTAAATTGAACACAACCACTCTGGCCAAAAGGACGTGAAGGTAGTAATTTTGACTATGGGTGATAAATATCATGGTAGTGTATCCCTTTGACTTGAGAATAACCCTTTGCAACAAGTCTAGCTTTATAGTGGTCATTTTTTCCATTAGCTTTACATTTGATTTTAAAGATTCACTTACAACCAACCATTTTACGCCCGGGAGGTGATTGAATAAGGGTCCATGTTTCATTCATTTAATAAAGCTTGATACTCGGCATCAACGGCCTTTCGCCATTCATGGGCATTGGGACCACTTAATGCCTCTTTGACGGTTTGGGATTATGTACCTTGGATTAAATATAATTCTTCAATAAGGTCCAAAGAATCAATCAATCTTTGAGATGGGCGCCGTTCTCTTGTGGATCATCGTAATGAGGAGGTTGATGCTTGATGGTCATCTTGTGGAACTTCTTCGGAATGGACAATTTTATTTTGGAATAGTAATATTTTGAATTATCATAATCCGAGTCTTGATTTGAAATGGATGCAAGGACAACCCTTATGTTGGGGCATTTTCTTGTGTGTTGGCCATGTGGGGGGGGGGGGGGTTGCCCATCTTGCTTTATAGTCTAGTCTTCTTCAAGAATAAAGATTGCAAATTAATGAATATATAATTTTCTGGTAGTTGTGCTCCCCCTTGGTGTTGGATGTCTTCCTTAAATGCTACATTACAACTAATGATGACAAATTTTGTATAAAGGTCGTACAAATAGTATATATTTAACATTCTCATTGTAACTGACGAAGATGCACTCAAGCGTTTTTGAGTTTGATTTCTTCCTTTTTCTTTGGGATGTAAGAATATGTTTTATTCCCCAAAACATGTAGGTGGGCTATATTAGGTTCTCTACCCATCCACACTTCTTTAGGGGTTTCATTTTTAAGGGCGGAGGTCCATAATCTATTTTATAGGTATACGGTTGTGAACACGGCTTTAGCCCAAAATATATTTTTTGGTGAGTTGGCATTTGTCAACATGCTACACACTCCATCATGGTACGATTTTTACACTCGGCTACACCATTTTGTTAAGGGGTATAAGGAATAGTTGTATGGTGAACTATACCACAGTCTAAACAAAAAAAATTTGAATGTTGTAGACAAGTACTCCCCACCATTGTCAGTCCTTCAAACTTTTAATTCATTTTTTCCGTTTGTAGCTCTGACATTGTTTTGTAAGACTTAGAAGTCTCTAAACCCTCTCCTTTAGTCTTTAAAACGTGACTCCACATTTCTAGGAGAAAGCATTTATAAATGTGACAAAATATTTCAAACCTTGGACAACTACCAAAATAACTATTGTTAACTAGATTTTTTTAGTACATTTAAAGAAACAACTATAGTTATGAAAAAATTAAAATTAGATTCAATAACAACTATAGTTATTAATCCAAGTATTATTATATATTTGATTTGCCTTTTGATTTGCTTCAGTTGAGGGTCTTTATTATGCTCAAGCCACTGAGGATCATCAAGAAACATTTTTATACGATCACTCACAATGTTGGTCTTCGGAATACCCTCCACAAATAAAATAAAAATAACGTTGGGGTTTAGTCTATACACTGACATGAATGAAGCATGTTCTTTCATACCGCTTTCAAACAACCTCCATGATCATATATTTAGTTCACTAGATATAACTATAGATAATTAGAGTTTTTTGGCTGACCATCTTAGAACAACTATAGTTAACTACAATTTTTGGCGAAAGGCGACTAGTTAACTAATAGTTGAATTAGTTGGTCAGTTGTCCAAGATCTTAAATATCTCGCACCCCCATAAGAATATGTTTGATTGGGACTACATATCTCGGATTTGACTATTTCTAAGAGTTTTGTAGCTCGCTGCCCTCCTGTGAGGCCAAACCACCCACCCTTAAGCATCCTAGTCCGAGTGAGGGAATGGATATCACATTCATGTTTCCATAACTCCATCTTACCAAATTCGTGAGAATCCATTACATTTCCCATCAAATCTTACACACCAATTTATTCCATAATACGAGTACAAGCATTGAAAAATGCTCTTTCCCATTTATCCCTTCACTTCTACACTAACTTACAACCCCACAATCCAATCCCTACTAAGACGTAGTCCCTAATGCCCTTCCTTATTCATGGGGAACTAAATTCCCCTAGCGTCGTAAGCCCGTGGCCCTTTGACCTTGCCACGTCTACTCGAGCTCGCAACCGGCCCTTCCAACTAACAACCAGCTGCCCTGGTATTCGAACCGGCACCTGCCCCAATATTTCACCAGAAACTCTCCTCGTATTCGAACCAGAACATGCCCCAATATTTCAACCAGAAACTCTCCTCGTATTGCACCAGAACCTGCCCCAGTATTTCAACCAGAAACTCTCCTCGTATTGCACCAGACTCTGCCCCAGTATTTCACCAGAAACTCTCCTCGTATTGAACCAGACTTTGCCCCAGTATTTCACCAGAAACTCTCCTCGTATTGAACCAGACCTGCCCCAGTTTTTCAACCAAAAACTCTCCTCGTATTGAACCAGACATGCCCCAGTATTTAACCAGAAACTCTCCTTGTATTGCACCAGATTCTGCCCTAGTATTTCACCAGAAACTCTCCTCGTATTGAACCAGACCTGCCCCAGTATTTCAACCAGAAACTCTCCTCGTATTGCACCAGATTCTGCCCCAGTATTTCAACTAGAAACACTATATTCATAATTCTATCAAGCCCCTACCTAATTACCCTAACCAAACCCACTAATTCCACTAAGCTCTTACTTAATTCCTACTTAATTCCACTATTCTTTTAGTTCTAAGACTCCAAATCCTAGAGAAGAGAGAGAGAGAGAGAAAAAAAAAGGAGAGGAAAGAAGAGAGGGAGGAAGAAGGAGGAGAGGGCATCCAAGACCACAAACCCCTTAACCTTCTCCTACTTAGTAGGACCTTATCCTATCCACTAAACCCTCACCCCTTAAACCAACAAGAACATGTTCTAAATCAAACATTAAAGTCCAAGGCCCTTCCCCTTGCTTCATCAAACACTACTCACTTAACCAAAACACTCCCTAATGCCACTAAGCTTCTACTTCACCACACAAAATAGGCTTAAGGCCTAAAACATAAACCACATCAAGCCTCACTCTTTTTATACTTTTGATTGTTTCAATAACACTCCAAATGCAATTCTAAATAAATTCTAAACATAAAACAAATATGAGCAACCATTTTGGGCTCATACCTCCCCACACTAGAAGAAATCTTGTCCATTCTAACCATGGAATCAATGATTGTGCGTCCTAAAACACTCATTTAATGACTCAGTCGTGCGCCACATTGAACTCCGCTGACGTGTAAAAACGCTTAGTCATTTATCAGTCACGGTTGTCATTCTTGGATGAAATGTGTTTGAGGGGACTTGTGAGGCCAAACCCACCACCCTTAAGCGTCCTAGTCCGGGTGATGGTTTTGAGAATCACATGTATTGTTTGTGTATTGAAAATGCTCCCTTCACACCCCAAGGCATTTATGTCATTTTGAATCACTTTGTTTATTAACGGTAGCCTCTTGACTTATGGCCGAATTGGCCTTCTCAAGGGTCCAACCGGCGGCCTTGGCAACACAAGCTCTCAAAGATATTCCTCTTTGGCCTTTGATTATCCTCTCCTTCACTTTTCCATTGCTAGAGTCTTCCACTTTCTCCATCGGCCTAACCTCCTTTGTCTCGCCACCGCAGATGTCCTCCACCTTCTCCATTAGTAATCCAAATGATTTATTTTGACCAATGGGTTCAAGTGTTGAAAAACACTTTTATCAATGGTTCAAGCACCAATGCATTCAAAAATCACACATGCCCTACCTAGCCTAATGGATCCAACACTTACCTAAGAGCTAAGATAGTCTAAAATAATCTAGTATGATCTAGGTTAATTTTTGGCGAGGCAACTAAAGTTGCTAGGGCTTGATTGGTTAATTGCAGTCCTGCAAGGGCTTAGCCCGGTTGCTCCAGTGTTGGTTTTGGTCCAGCAGACTTAGCCGGTTGCTCCAGTGTTGGTTTCGGTCCAGCAGACTTAGCCGTTGCTCCAGTGTTGGTTTCGGTCCAGCAGACTTAGCCGTTGCTCCAGCGTTGGCTTCGGTCCAGCAGGCTTAGCCGGTTGCTCCAGTGGTGGCGTTGGTCCAGCAGGCTTAGCCCGGTTGCTCCAGTGTTGGCTTCGGTCCAACAGACTTAGCCCGGTTGCTCCAGTGGTGGCTTTGGTCCAGCAGGCTTAGCCCGGTTGCTCCAGTGTTGGCTTCGGTCCAGCAGACTTAGCCCGGTTGCTCCAGTGGTGGCTTTGGTCCAACAGACTTAGTTATGGAGCTGCCCTTTAATAAGGCAACCTTAGGTGCTAATCAAGCATCTCCCTAACTCCCTTCTTCTTGTACTTTGGCTAAATGTACTAACTTACCCCGCTAATGAACTAATCTAACACACAACTACTCTAAGAGCTACTTAATCCACACACCTTGTCTCAAGCTCTAAGAGCTCCCTCCCTTGAGAGATAATGAGAGAGAGAGCTTAACTAATTAACTCCACTAAAACTAATAACCTACACACGTGGCTCAAGCTCTTAAGGACTTGCTCCCTTGAGAGCGCTTGATGAAGAGAGAGGAAAATGAAAGAGAAAACACCTTAAGTAGCAAAGAGGGAGAAAGGGAGAGAGGGAGAAAGGGAGAGAGAGGTGAGGATAGGGTGAGAGGATTAGCACCTCCAATCACAATCCCTTAACCTTCACCTTCAAAGTAGGGACTAATCCCCTTCCACCAAGCTTCCTTCTTCCTAAACTACCAAGGTGGATTCAAAAGTGGGCATTTAACCCGCGGAGCTCACCTTGCTTCACCTTACCCCCTACTCACATTATCAAGGCATACTCTTATTGAATTCAACCTTGAAATAATCACACAACACATTCTAAAGCCTAAACTTAAATCCAAACCACACTTCACTCTTTTTATGTTTTGTGAATAATCATAACACATCAAAGTCAAACTAAAATTGGTTTCGAAGAATTAATCACCACCTGTGGGCACCATTTTGGGCTCACAGGACCCCAAACATCCGTTTATCTGTGAGGTGTGCCTTTCAATTCATCCACTGCTTGGGTATGCGCGAAGACAAATGCCTATGTGGCAATTGTGCAGTCATTTACGTGTTGGCCCTGACTGGGACATGCTATATCACTACTATACAATAATTCATAACGAATATTAGGCCCTGTGAGCCCAAAATGGTGCCCACATGTGGTGATTAACTCTTCGAAACCAATTTTAGTTTGACTTTGATGTGTTATGATTATTCACAAAACATAAAAAGAGTGAAGTGTGGTTTGGATTTAAGTTTAGACTTTAGAATGTGTTGGGTGGTTATTTCAAGGTTTAAGTTCAATAGGATAATGCCTTGATTATGTGAGTAGGGGGTAAGGTGAGGCAAGGTGAGCTCCACAGGTTAAATGCCCACTTTTGGATCCACCTTGGTAGTTTAGGAAGAAGGAAGCTTGGTGGAAGGGGATTAGTCCCTACTTTGAAGGTGAGGGTTAATGGATTGTGATTGGAGGTGCTAATCCTCTCACCCTATCCTCACCTCTCTCTCCCTCTCTCCCTCTCTCCCTCTCTCCCTCTCTCCCTCTTTGCTACTTAAGGTGGTTTCTCTCTCATTTTCCTCTCTCTCCATCAAGCGCTCTCAAGAGAGCAAGCTCTTAAAGAGCTTGAGCCACGTGTGTGAGACATTAGTTCTTAGTGAAGTTAATTAATTAAGCTCTCTCTCTCAATGCCTCCCAATTGAGGGAGCTCTTAGAGTTTAAAGTTGCACGTGTTGATTAGTTAGTAGTTAGTGGAATTAGTGTGTTAGATTAGTTTATTATTTAGGAGCAAGGAAAAAGAAAGAAGAAGAAAAACTTAGAAAACATGTGATTAGGGAAGGAGAGAGTTTGGATTAGGGTGCAACTAGTGGTTGGGATACCCATTCGGGTATTATAACTTCATATACTGAAATCAGAAGGCAGTTGGGCTTGGAGGTTAGACCACCCGGGACTGGAACAGAAGGCAGTTGGGCTTGGTAAGTTAGGCCACACCGCGACTGGAATCAAAGGCAGTTGGGCTTGGTAAGTAAGACCACCCGGGACTGGAACAGAAGGCAGCTGGGCTCGGTAAGTTAGGCCACACTGCGACTGTAATTAGAAGGCAGCTGGGCTTGGAGGTTAGACCACCCGGGACTGGAACAGAAGGCAGCTGGGCTCGGTAAGTTAGGCCACACCGCGACTGTAATCAAAAGGCAGCTGGGCTTGGAGGTTAGACCACCCGGGATTGGAACAGAAGGCAGCTGGGCTCGGTAAGTTAGGCCACACCGCGACTGTAATCAAAAGGCAGCTGGGCTTGGTAAGTTAGGCCACACCGCGGCTGTAATCAGAAGGCAGCTGGGCTTGGAGGTTAGACCACACCCGGGACTGGAATCAGAAGGCAGCTGGGTTGCCTAGCAACAATTCATTTAGACTATCTAGGGGTTAGCAAGGCTAGCTCAAGTAGTAAGTATTAGCACATAAAAAACTAGATCACATTAGGCCATCTTTAGTGGTAGCTAAGAAGTTATATTCATTTAGGCTAGTTGGTGCCACGTGTGGGTTGTATGAGTGTGTTTAATCATTGAGAAAAGTGTTTTTCAACACTTGCACCTCTTGGTCAAAATAACTCACTTGCATTATTAATGGAGAATGTGGAAGATTCTTGCAATGGCAAGAAAAAGGAAGTGAAGATTAAACGAGCGAGGGGAATGTCCTTAAGGGCGTGTGTGGCTAAAGCCACGGGTTGGACGCTTGAGAAAGCCAACTCTACCACAAGCCAAGAGGCTAACATTAATAAAGTACAATGAGTGGAAACAATATATGTTCTTTTGGACATAAAAATTACTTTGCACATGGTTCAAGTTTGTAAGAGATACATGTGACTCGCAAAGCCATCACCCGGACTAGGACACTTAAGGGTGGTGGATTTGGCCTCACAGGCCCATGTGTATATTGAGTGACGTGTCACACAAAAATTGATGAGCTGTAGGACCATCATGGTGGTGATGACGAGTCACCGTAACGACTCAAAACACAACCGATAATGACTAGACATTTTTCAGAGAATGAGGTGGCACGCCACTTCATTGTTGGTGTTAACAATTAACATGTATTCATTGATATGCAAGACATCCATAGACAAATTGCATGCATACATGTCATCACTGTTATGCTCGAACATCAAATTCAGTGGCTTGCAATGTGGCCAGCTTAGCACGAAGAGTACAACGCCATGTACACAATGACATCCACCGGCAAGTCATATTCCACTCATACTCCAGTCATATTATAAATGCCCATGCTTGAATGTATTTTCCTCCAAACTCAGTGTTCAACATGTTTCCACCTATATCTAGTGAACTCTACCATGTGTCCATGTACAAATCACAGCAGATATAATCCCCCCTACATTGCCAACAACCGCCCCCACTTTCCACGAACTGATTTTGCCTCAACTCAACCATAAATGCGATCATATGTTCTCACACGCACCTAAAAACTCGCTAGTGCCAATAAATTCTCGGAATCAGAAAGTTCTATGGCTCCCACTAGGGATACGGTGGTGTGCGATGGATGCGGACGGTCTACAATGTCCATTCCATCTATTTGTGTGCTTGTAGTAATGAACACATATGTTGTGCATTGTTCATGTCTTCTTGCGCGGGCCTCTTTTGCCAACACAACTCTCCATCCCGGTCTGCCCACTTCCTCTGACCAAAAGACTTGTGTTGCTTGGCTAGGAAAAATAAACGGATCCGACATCTTCGGTACTTTGTGGCGGAAATTAACGACCATGAATCCAGCATCGTCTCTTACATAAGTAGGATTCCCCCAATTGTCACATTGTTTCATCCACTCGCACCTGAACACTATAATAGGGGTACAGAGCGGGCCATAGTTCAATTTTAGTATATCCTTTAGCACTCCCACATAGTTCAATGTTGTTGATCCCGACTCCGTGGAGGACATGTGAAACACGGAGGCCACACTACTGTCATAAGTTTGAAGCAAGGCGGATTGTTGGTCCTCCACCCGAAAGTGGTTTCCATATGCCTTCATCCTCGTGTATCTTGTTGCTAGTTGTGATGGTCTACTGCACAACAACACTAGGTCCATGTCATCCGCATTGTGAGGGTCCACATGGTGCCTATGCACTGCATCTCTAATCCATTTCTTGAAAACATGGATGTCGGGGTTTGCTCCCTTCTCTTCTTGCCATTGCCTACACATGCACAACTGCCACATTTAGTGCATGCATTACAAACTCTGCCAGACAACCAACACTGCTTGAGCTTCATAATCAGTGAATGATGGCAGTTGGGTGTCCTATTGGGCAATCGACAACAACGTCATTTCTGTGTCTTTGTGTTTTTAGTTGTAGGGGTCCAGAATGACTGCTGTTGAGTCTGTTATTGTGTACTACTTGTATCGAACTCACAGTCGTTGTCTGGTTTCAGAGAGCAAAGAATGACTCACCTATGCCAAGGCTCCATCAGAGACAAATTGGACAGTGCATATTGGTGGGCAAGATCTCTCAGCGTTGCTGTCATCATGTACTTCGCTCCTGCCCCTTCTACCACCTCCTTTGCATCTCCATATTCTTCATCCGCGTCCCAAACTCGGCGGTCAACAACCTCAAATCTATGTAAATACTCTGTTATGAAACCAAGGCATTCGTCCCTCACATATCCCTCCGCCATGCTCGCCTCCGGTCTTGCCGGATTCCTAACATAATGCTTCAATGTCTTCATGTATCTCTCAATAGGATACATCCACCTCGATGAAACATGTCCACACACGTCCAATTCATCGACAAGGTGGTAGACTAAATGTGTCATAACATCAAAAAATGAAGGTGGGAAGTGAATCTCCAGAAGTGCCATGCTCCGTGCCACGTCCGCTTGTAGAGCTTGAATATCCGTGGGATTCCACACGCTGCTGCATATTTTCCGAAACACCCCACAAATTCTCATTACCGCCATTCTTGGTCCACGTTGTAAAAGACCGCGTAGGGCTAAAGGCATGACTTGTTGCATAAGCACATGGTAGTCATGTGACTTCAAGCCGCCAAATTTTTTCTTCTGTATGTACTGTGCCATGTTGGAAACTAGGCCTGTTGGTGGCTTCAAGGACTCAATAGTGTTTGCAAAGGCGTCAAATTCATCATTAGTCAACACATACGGGGCAGCAGGTTTAAGCATTCTGCCATTCTTTTTGGGATGGGGAGTAAGCCATAAATGTCTCCGAATGCCTCTACGTTGGAGGTCACGCCTAACCTTCACCATGTCCTTCAGGCCGGTCACGGTCTTTAGGATATTCTTGGCAACATTCTGCTCGCAATGCATAATATCCAGCGTGTATCTTATGAGGAGGTCCTGCATATCCAAAAATTTGAGATTATGATAGACACACACAAGCACCACTGCAAGAAAATCCACAAACAACGACTCTGTTTATGATTGTTCTTTCAGTACTGAGCAGTAGTAACTCGGTCATATAGTGAGTACTTAAGGACACCCAGTCTTTAATGCCATGTTCACTATGGTTCACTTTTCTTCTGCTGCACGTATGCTTCATCTACATTCTCGACGTGAAAAACAAGCGATGCCAGCATAGACTCACAACCTCAGGGAAATCGTATAGGGGTTACACAGAGCATTATATTAAGAAAGGACACATCGCCTTCGATTTCCACAATCAATATGTAAATGCAATTCAGTCATGTATCTTATGATGAGGTCCAGCATATCTAAAAATTCAAGATTATGTTCTACACACACGAACACCACTGCAAGAAAATCGACAAACAACAACTCTGTTTATGACTGTGATTTCAGTACTAGAGAGTAGTTAATCAGTCATTAAGTGAGTACTTAAGGACACCCACTCCTTAATTCCATGTTCAATATGGTCCAGTTTTCTTCTCCAGCACGTACGCTTCATCTTCATTTTTGACGTGAAAATCAGGCGTTGCAAGCTGTAGATAGGTTTTTTGATTGGGTTCCAATTAAGAAAACCACACAGGGAAGACCAAATGAGTGTCAGGTGTTGCATCTAGGGATCACCATTGAGTTAATTAATAGATTACAAGGGAATTAAGATGTATTTAGGACAACAAACACAGGGAAAAAAACTTCTAGAGTGAGTTTTAGGATTAATTTAATTAAGGTTGAGGGTCACTCACAGCAGTACATGCAATTGATCAGTCACTCCCTCACAACCCACTCTCATCAGTAACATCACTCTTATAATGTGTTTTGCAATTCAGGGAGTCACAACTCAGCCATAGACATTTGAGTACACCATAGTCTTAGAAACCCAAGGCAAGAACTCCTTGAGGTGACCATAGTCTCTTCAAATAAGTAACCAAGAACCATAAGCCATGCCACAGGTTAGGAATCATCACACTTAAGCATGACTATCCTGCTTCCAAGTAAATTAATTCATTGATTTACTTTAATACCTCAAGGTTAGTTTAATGTTTAGTCATTCTAGATTTATCAAAATCAAATAGAATTTCAATACATTAAAATTAATTGTGATGACATGCAAAAGTCTAGTTACAAGTGACGGGTACCGAGTCTAAGCGAACCGAACCGGGACCGAGAGCGTCTAAATCGCAGGACTATAGTCTAACACGGCACGACCATAGTCTGAGTATCCATCCATAGTCTTAAGAACCACTCACTAGTTCCAAGTAACGAGTCTTGAGGCAAGTCCATAGTCTTAGTAACAGTAGCCAGTAACCAGTAAGCGTCTTGTTCTCGAACACTTACATGGCACCTTTCCCTTATATGCTGACTCTTGGCAGCTTTCCCAATCGATATGGGATAAAGGGACTACGCCTCCTTACACGCGACTCCTTCTATGTCTCAACGTTCCGCCTTCTTAGCTAGCAACAGATTTGTTTCCTCGGCGTGCTTTCGCTCCAATGGACTGATACTCCTACTTATAACTGTGGGATGTAATCACTACACTAACTCTACACTTCAGACAAAGTGCTCCGACAGAACGATCATTGCATTCTCTTCGGTCGCAAACACATTCGTTTGTCTTGAAATTCTTTTCAGCAAAAGAACTCTTCCCCCAACTGCATCCATTTTTCCTGTGAGAAAATCACTTTCGCCTACGCAGCTTGAACATCACAGATTTCCCTCTCACAACACCAAACACGAAGGGAAAAATTACAGTTTGCTTTCCTCTTTCGAATCAGACCACAGTGTATCTAATAATTTCTGGTTGACTTCCCGAGTTCTCGGGAAATCCCTTGATTGAATTTCTCGAAGATGGAACAGGAGCTGTCCCTTATGGGGATTTTACATCTCACTCGCACTTACAACCCATAATCCGAATGTGCAGAAGGGGACCTTTCAACTCCTTAATTCCACAGGGGTAACACAGATATCTATCCACGTGGGAATTTCACATTCCCCGTTCAGCTTAAGAACACGAATAAGAATATAGAGTTTGGGACACTCAAACTGCTTCACTCAATTTCACAGGGCAAGTTTACACCATTCAAGACATATTCTTCGAATTCAAACTTTATTGTCTCACGATAGATTAACTTCTCAAATAGAATTTCCAGTTCAATCTCGGGTTTCACACCCCTTCCCAGAAGATTGTCTCACTCTGATCGGGAAAGTTATACATAGAAAAAATTAGCCCTTTCACAGGGTTAATGTGTCATAGATAGAAAACCATTACCCTCTTCACAAGAGCAAAGGTATATCACAATCCTTCCTGGATCCTTCTCGGACCTAATTACAATTGTCTTAGACTTAATTTACTCACTACGGACACCACTTTCAGCGATTTGACTCATACACTGACAACAGGGAGAATAGCTTCACGATTATATATTATATAAGATTCAAGATACATCAAAGGGTTTCACACCCGGAATTCCAAGAGCCTATAGTCTTACTGTTCACCCAAAATGAACGACAAAACTACCCTCTTCACGAGTGGTAGAGATGATAATGGTCCCCTTTCTCTCGACTATAGTCCTTATCAGTTCCCTCTGCCACACAAAAATAACTACCTGGTCAACCATTGCATCTGTTCGCAACCAGATTCCTAAGTACTTCCTGTTTCTCCTCAAGACTATAGTCCTTATCTTCTGACCCTTCAGCTCTCGTCTATGGTCATGCCAGTTGAAAATGGTCATTTCCACTACATTCTTCCTATCTACCTCTTTTCTCACTAAGGTAGTCTTATGAACTGATTTCTGATTTGAAAACACACTAATTTTCAGAAATCAATCCTACTGACCAAAAAATTTGGCTGACACAAGCATCGACTTACAGCCCCAGGGAAATCGGATAAGGGTCACGAGCAGCATAATATTCAGAAAGGGCACTCAGACCTTCGAATCCTACTATCAAAATGTAAATGCAATTCAGTCATTACCTTCCAATAGGGCAAGTTGTGTAGAATACTCCTCCTTTTTACACTATGTACTTTCGAAGGATCTCCTACACCCCCTTCTTTGTTGCCCTCATCTAGCCAATTCTAGTACTCACTAGCTCGATGCACTTGCTCCTCCGTAGTGACTACATTGGGCTTCCCTCGTTCTTCTTCGCGGCCATTAAAGTGGTCCTTCATGGACGTGGACCTCCATGGGTCGTCATGTGGTAGCCACCTCCTTGTGTCCGTGTACGTTTGCTTTCCAAGTTCAACTGAGTGTTCACCTTTGAAATGCGGTCCACAAACCGGACACGCAGCATAGCCTTGATGGGCAACGCCTGCAACCGTTCCATATCCTGGGAAATCGTGGATCGTCCAAAGCAGGACAACTCGTAGCTTGAATGATCGGGAGCCGAGATCCTTCAACACGTCATAGGCATTCACACCCTTCCAAAGTTGCACCAACTCCTCAACCAATGGCTCCAGGTACACATCAAAAAATTCCGAGGTCACGGACTGTTTACCAAAAATCAACAAGGCTAGCATAATGAAAAATTTCTTTATGCTCAACCATGGTGGAATGTTGTAATTCAACAACATTACCGGCCACGTGCGCCAATTGCAACGCTGCAATTTGAAGGGGTTCACGCCATCCGCTGCCAATGCTAGGTGGATGTTACGGTTGTCATTGCCAAAAGTGCAATCGACAACTTCGTGTACATGCCTCCATGTCTTGGAGTCACATGGGTGTCTTACTAATCCATCTATACTTTTATTCTTTGCATGCCACGACATAAGCTCGGATATTGCCGGCGTACGAAACATGCGTTTAAGCCTGGGAATCAAGGGGAAGTGTCTAAGGACATTCCATGGTCTTCGTTTTTTGCCCTCGTCTTTGTACCGCGGTTTCTTACACTTTGGACAACATGTGGCATCTTCATATTGCCCCCTAAACAACACACATCCTGTTTGACATGCATGAATTGTGTTGTAATTCAATCCCAATTTCTGAATCAATGCTTTGGCGGCATAATAGTTTTTGGGCAATTGATTCTCACTTGGAAGAAGGTGTTCGCGGAATAGAGTGAAGAGTTGATCCGCAAATTTGTTGCTCACGCCATGTATCGTGCACAAAGTCATTATCAAAATGGTGGCTGCCAATACAAACGACCTTGCTCCATGGTACAGCTCCTCCATGGCCTCCTCCAAAGCTCGCGGGTTGTCATGGTTCTCTCTTCATGAATGCTACGGGCATTGTCCCCCATAGGTTCGTCGTCTGCCCCGTCATCGGATTCATCATCAAGAACATTTTCCAATTCGTCCACAATGTTGAATGCATCCATGACGATGTCCCCAAGTTGAGATTCCAATGGATGCACTGGGACATGAGGATCATCACGTTGTTGGAATGCGTCCTCAACCATTGTATGCATATCCAACCCTACATCAAACTATCCATCATGTGTTGATGAAGGCCTCCTGAACTCTTGTTCCCATTCGTCATCGGACGAATCCCTCGCTCCCGGGCCCCTCCAAACTCGGAATGCAGGTTCTCTTCCATTGTTTATAAGGTGATCCTTTACTTTTGCCAGAGAGCACTGAACTCGGCCTTTGCATCTACGGCATGGGCAATGGACTCGTTTTAATTTGTATGATGTTGCCCTCTCAAGCTCCCTCCGCCAAAGACGATCGTCGCGATGTTGTTGGCGTCTTCTGTCTTCGAGAGGGAAGCTTCCTCCATCCATTGAAGTTGCAACACCATTGTGACACCGACTGGAAAACCACTGTAAAACAACTGCAATACTGGCTGGAGTCCTAATTTTGGGTTTAGGGAGACTACGTCACTGAATGTCATGGTTGGATGTTATGGCCAGCTGTAACTCAATTTGGTCCCATCCGCACGTATGAACAAATCGTGCACAAATGTGGCAGAGAGAGAGAGAGAGAGAGAGAGAGAGAGAGAGAGTAGTGAAAATATACTTTTAGCCTTCGGTCCATTCACAATAGGGTTGTGCTCAATGTGGTCTGCCTCCTCCACAGAGACGGACTTGGACATACAGTGCATATAGCATCATTATCCATAAAATGGAATATATGTTATGATCAATGTCTTTCCTTTACTCTTTTGGGTATGTGTTCTAGGAGCCACAACTGCCCACATACCACTCAGATGTCCATGTCTTCTTAAGAGAGGGTCAACAATTAAGTGTGATGAATCTCAATGTAACAAATTGTAAATGGGGAAGGGGTGGCCTAATATTGAATGCATGTTTGAATGGAGGTGAAGAAAAGGACGGGTATAAATAAGAACATATATAAGGATAGTGATTAGATCCACACAATGGATGGTTGAATCAACGTCGTTGCGTACTGACAAAGGAATTCCAAGTACTTGAATATATACATTGAGGTAGTGAAACCACATGTTTGCACTCATGCCATGTGGCCGAGGAATACTATGCAAATACGTAATTTTTTTGGTTTTTAGTTTGGCAATTAGGCAAAGGTGTGAGGGTGAAGAATTCCTGAAAGCGGTGTCCCATTGAGACAACTTCAGTGGCTTTACATGTGCTTGCTGAACAACCAAAAGATAGAATGCTTATGCCCCTTTGGTACTAACCCGATTGAGGTCAGAATCTAGGAAAGGTGTACCCTGAATAAGTTCAACACTATGCTTATAGTGCACCAGCAGGGTCTTCAGCTCAAACCTGACAATACAAGTTGACAACAAAGTGGTAGATTTTAAGTCACGGAAGGTGTTCACCTGACTTTTCCACCTATTGAGGTATGTACCTATGTACCTAAGTGGAAAGTGAGGCCACCTATTGAGGTATGTACCTATGTACCTAAGTGGACATGAGCATTCATTGCTTTCGGCTTTCAATTATTCCTACAAAATTATTGCACTCAATCTATTTCAGTCCACTTCTCCTTCAAAGTGAACGATTAGCTCTATGATTAGCTATTACATGTTTATGTTGATGTCTGTGTCCACAACAGTCTAGACAAATGCAGTTGGTTGTTATAAAAAACCATTGAGTAAGAGTGAACTTACGATGGTTTGAAAGGAGCCATGATTACTACTCGCAAGGGAAGTGTTGACATGGCCCTGGCATTTAGTCTTAAGGTGGTCGTATGTTGCCTCAACTACTAGTCGTTAATGCTAAAAATCCGTCCATTTAGTCTTAATGTAGTCATATACTAGTCAACACCCTAGTTATATACAGGGCATTGCAGCCACTTACCATATAGTCCGCTCCACATGTGACTCTGGACGAGGAACCCCTGCCACCTCGGCAGTGTGGCGTGACGTCCCCAACACGCCGCGAATTGTAGCCGTTGAGGGGCCTCCTCAAAATAGCACGAACTACATAAACATGGCGTTTTGCATGTCTTCGCGTGAGAATGGGGCTGCAAGGTTCAAGACAAAGTGGGATTCTTGTCAGTGGATTGCGAACCTGCTACCTTCTGATCGCAATGACTACATTGTAAAGCTGGCACAAGCAGCGACGACAATTGAGAATATATCCTGGTAGTGTATGCAGGTAAATCGCCGAGGTGAATGTACGCTAGCGATACATGGCATCCGAACAGCCACGTGGAGCAGAGCTCTCCTACGCGGGAAAAGCGCCGAGCTCCGCACGGACCTGCAACGACGAAGATGCGGACAGATGTTCCTACGAGGAGCGACGTGACAAGAGGGTGGCAAAGGTGAGGGAAATGATGAAGCCGGTTTTGCAGGCAAGCAAAAACTGGTAAGAGGAACTTACCTTTCAATTACATGTTGTGAACAGTTCCCTGCTTTGTCGCGGCGTGCTTGCAAGTAGTCCGAGCTCCTCCCGCACGCATGCTCGGAGATGCCGGGTTCGAAAACCCTGTGGCGTCGAATAGGGTTTAAGGCCATGGAGTCGCAATTTGGTCATACAGTGGCCATGTGGGTGTAGATGGTGCGTCCACATGGACGGCCACAATTCCATCCACCCCACCTCCATCGTCCCGGTCTCTCTCACCATAGTCCAACTCTGTGTCGTGCCACCTTTTTTCACGCTCCCGCCTGGTCTGTGCGTCCCCGCCACTGTCTATGCTTGCGTGCTTGCAAACGAAAGTGCACCCAAACTGTGTGCGGGAAAGGTCTGTGCTTGCAAGCTTTGTGCTTGCTAAGCATGTTTTTATGCTTTGCTTGAAGCCCCAACTGCCGAGACCCTAAACCCAGCCCTCATGTCGTTTTTGTGCTCTGAACCCGCCTTCCGAGGCGGCATTGTCACACTCCCCACACAATACTGAGGTGAAGGGGCCGCACTCTAGCGCGCTTCCTACCCCCATATATAAACACTGCCCTAAAAATGAATGCATTTGATGTGTTTCAGATTTGATGTTTTTTATGGAAGGTGGCCGGTCTAAGGGTTTCTTTTGGTGCAGGCGTAACAACATTTTGGGATCACATCAGCAGGCAAGCTGCACTCTTGTGGCACCCGCACCTGTGGTAGTGTGCCGCAGTCGTAGACTGGCAAGGTCGATGACAAGGTTGGGAGATTTCGAAGATCCCAAGGAGATGGAGGGAGAGGAGGAGTCGGCCGAGATGAAAACTGAAGACGAATACAGTCCAGGTGAGTTTCGCGAACCTCAATCTTTTCACCAGATCTAGGCTTTACTTATGTTTCAGTGCTTATGTTGTCATTTTCCTTGATCAACACAGTGTTGGATGGTGCTCAACCTGAAATGAAGTCCATTCAGGAGGTGGTGATTTCTTCCACTACTTGCTGTGAGTTTCATCATCTGTGCATGAGGCGGTAGATCATCTTTGGTACTCTGCCTTGACTGCCTTGACTTTCATACTATGGTCTTTTGTCTGTGATCCCTCATTTGATGTGCATATTCAGGGTTTAGGGTAGGAACAAGGAAACGAGTTTGGAAACTGGTTGATTACATTGAATACAGATATCTCTTCGAGTGTAAAACTAAATTTATTGATTAATATAGATTGTCTATGCTTGCAATGCGATAAATGTTTATGTTGTTACTACGAATTTTTCAATGTCTGAGAACAGGCACTTTGCTCTTTGCAAAGTAAGACTTTGATGTGTTTCAGGTTGAATAATGTGACTGGGGTATATAATGTGATTGGGGTATATATGTGGCCTAATAATGACCTAATTCTATTGCTTCAGACAAAGATTCATTCAGAGTCTGACATTGTATAATTGTTCAATAGCGCAAACTTGCAATGTTGACATTTATAGTTGTTGTTTAGTTTCAGTGCAGTCCTTGTGAGTTTCCAAATCTGCATATTAGCATAGGTATTATTCCTACTTGAGGTCGTTACAAGCAATGTCTAAACCTTCATAGAGCATGAGGAATGTCAAATTCAAGATGAAGATGAAGAGTGCCTTGTCGAATTGTTGAGAACTGTTAAGCTTAACGTGTCCATTTAACAACCTACTTACCTTAGTTGAGAGTCTATTGTGCCAATTTTGGAGTTGAATCGTTGAAAAACGAAAGTTTCTTAGATTATCAAGATTTTCACCTTTCTTTTTGGGATGAGCTTACCTACTTAGGCACCATGAATCCTTTGCCCTACCTGGTGAATGTATCTGATGTCAAATAAACCACATGCTCAGGTCACAATTAAACAAAATTTTATGGTCCTTATGTGGATGGCAAGTCGATTAATAAGTTTGGGGTGTGAATTAGACTTGTCACTTCATCCTCTCTTAATTACAGCTGAACGATAATTCAGAAAGTCTCATGGATACGTGGGAGAGAGGGAATTATTGTATACAAGAGGGAATCATTCATCCAACATAAAACCCTTAAAATACTATGCAACCTGGAATTAATTTTGTAGACCCCATAATTAGTCTACATGAAGTTGTTTGAGACAGTGTCCAGGGAGTTTTTTTGGGAATAATCAGTCAAGACCCTAGTGTTTCCAAGCCCAACAGATTACTTGTTATAGTATATTTTATAGATTCTTCTAATATGATTGGTATTATAGTTTTCCTAAACCAGTTCAGCCGTAACTAGTGGTCAGTTCTCCCTGTTCATTGATTCAAGAGGAATCGCCAACAAACTTATAAGGGTTGAAGGTTCAATATATGTTGGATGGATGAGAGGTATCCTTGTAAAGGATAATTTCCTCTTTCTTTACATGTGTGTCTATACTACTTAACCTACGTACTAACTGTGGGTCACTTTGAATGCGAACAGCCTAGAGGATGTTGAAACCGACCAATATAATGCGTTGGAAGTGTGAGTCGGAACATAGGTAGCCTTTGTGCATGCAGTAGGGGGGAGAAATACACTAAATATTGTTTTGACCTATGTTGGCAAAAAATGAGATATACTGTTAAAAACTCCTCTGGAAACTAGTTATAACGTTGTGTAATTCCAATAGTAAGTGACAATAAATACATAATTTACAGTACACTGTTTATGGCATTTAAGGTCACTCACCAGACTCATTGTTTTAAGAAATAAGGATGTGAGTTGATTTTATGTATTGAAGCACGAGTAATTTGAAGACCACTCTATTATTCTGTACGCCCTAGTAGGACAGTAATGGGTAGTTGATTCTAGGATGCAAAATTCTCATGTTGTAGAGGAAGTTGGGTCTCTGGTCAGATTCAGGAGATATTTGCGCACTGTTCATGTATTATTACAATGGTAGCTCCCCTTGGTGGTGTCCTAATGTGTTGTGATGATCACATTTTAATGAACTTATGTGGCAGTCCAGATAGAGGTGGTTTTGTTGGCTTTGTTTTTTGAATCAATGCTCATTCAGTGACTGGAAAACCACTGTAATTGAACTGCCATGTAACATGGCAGTGTAATATCTATGTAGACTTCGCGATTATACCTATTCAATCCTACATAGATTGACATTTCAGACATGCAATCCCAGTGTACCATCCTCTATATCACACATATAAATTAGTTGTTTGGCTAATTTGGCAATTGCAGATGAGGAGGAGGATGAAGATGTCCTGTCAATGCAGGAAGGCACTGTGGAGCTGCCCCGGTCGAGTGCCACCAAGAGGAAGCCTAGGCAAGTTTTTAAGTCCCCACCGAAGAAGAGGATGACAAAGCCAAGTGTTTCCCCGGCTCAACCCACCAATGTTGCTCCATGGATGCAACCACCATGGCATCCGGGGGCATCCACTCAACAACAACAATGGATGATGGGCCAAGCTGGGCCCGTGGATGATGGGTCAACAATTCCCCGGCTCGTGGTTGCAGCCACAACAAGCCCCCGCACCGCAGCAAAGCGAAGGTCCAACGACAAAAGCGGAGAGTTGAAGCGAGGGCAGCAAGGAGAGCAATTAGGAAGGAAATGGAGGAGCGAGTGGATGCAAGACTTCATCAAGGGCAGAAACCCCACCGCGTGAGGGTGAAGGCAAGTGGAGGCATAGATGGTGGATGCGAGGGCAAGAACGAGTTTGATGAGGCTCTCAGGAGCTTAGTCCCTCGGATCATGGATGTGAGTTGCGTGAAGTGGAGTGACCAACCCCCACATAGTGTGGAGAAGCTGAGGAGTGCCATAGACAACGAGTTTGAATATGTGGGGAGTCACATGTCGGAGAAGGGCTTCAAGAATGCGGTATAGCGGCAGATGAAGACAGAGAGGTCAAAAATGAAGGGGTGATTCTTGAGCGGGAAGAAGGACTGTCTGATTTCCATTGAGCCCGATCAATGGGCAAGGTTGTGCGAGTACTGGTCCAAACCTGAGATGGAGGAGAAGGCACAAAGAATGGCCAATGCGCACAAACAAGTGAAGAGAATTTCAAATGTCGGGCGGGCAGGCAAAGCTGGAAAGGACGCACAGTTGGTACGGAATCCTTGTATTTTTCCCCGCATACCACTGAATTTATGATTTATGATGGAGAATTGTGTGCATCTTTGGTCTGCATATATTGGAATACACCATATCTTGGGGCGTTGAAGATGCTTGATATTCAAAATCTGCCCCTTGAGTAGTGTCTCTACTCATGTCCTAGGAGTCTTAAGAGCTGATGTGTGATGCTTGGCTCTTAAAGTGAGTTTACCATATAGTCAACTTGATTTCGTTGGAGGTACAGTAATGCATGCATAATACAGACTTACCAATAAATACATCATTCATCAATACAAGCCTAATCTAAGAGTCTGTGGTAGGATCAACAATTTATCACATTTGTCATGTTACAACACTAACAATGAGGTTATGTAATATGACACAATTGAAGTGGTTGTTGGCAGATGTGACTCAACCTCCACATGTACCGTGCAAAAGAACCTTGACCATGTACTGGCAACTGATGGCGTTGCGAATCACAACCTCTCAGTTACAGCATGATTTACAATGTTTTGGCTATTTAGCACTGCACATTACTGAGACCCTGAAGTTCTATGAACCCCTCATAATCCAAGTCATGTCCTAGTCATTTGACACTCATAACCATAGTCATATCCCAGTCATTCTATTAGCCTCTCATAACCCAAGTCATAATCCTAGTTATATCACTGATGTTACAAATTCCCATGTCAAATCCCAGTTTCGCCCAGGTACAGTAATGGCTAATCCTCCATAACTCCATGTACATCAACAGATACTATCGTGTTCATCTCCATAACTCTATCGTCTTGCGAATCTACGAAGCCCATATGAAGCTTTTGGGTGTCTTCTCCTAGACAGCTAACCCTCCAATCTCACTGTAGATGACTGTTGTGTGTTGATTATGGCAGAGAAAGAAAAGACAGAGGAGTCCCGGGATCACAGAAATTGCCGAGGACTTCCAAGAGTCGGAGCAAACATGAGCCTGCACTTCTGTAAGACTGGGATTTCTACGCTGAAATTGAAATTCCATAGTTGTTTATTGGTTGCAGATAGTCACATATTTCAGTTGCATTTGAGTAGTTGATGTGTCATTGTGTACTTCTAAATGCACAACAACTCTCCTTCAGTCATGGAAGCTGGCTTGGTTGTAATTGTGTAAGTAGAGTAAGGCTAACCAACTAGTCATTTAGTAAGTAGAGTAAGGCTAACCAACTAGTTATTTAGTAAGTAGAGTAAGGGTAACCAACTAGTTATATAATAAGTAGGCCTAGCCACTGGGCCCGCCTAGCCACTAGGCCCGACACCACCCTAAATCCGGCCTCCCCAAAAAAGACATGAGGCCCACGGCCCCACCCCGCCTTGGTGGCAAGCACCACCCCCGCCCCCCACCCCACCGCCACCTAGGATCATTGAGGCCCTTGGATGGGCCTTGGTGGATCAACGGTCCGGATGCACCATGAAGAATCTCATATATAGCGCCTCAGTGACACGGCAACCGAACCGGCAAAAAGGTGTGAATCTAGCCAAAAAAGGTGTGGAAATAGCAATCCCCAAAATTAATAGTCATTGTTGTCCTATACAACAAAAAACACAGTCCTAAACATAGTTGTTATTTGCCGATTTTCTTCTAGTGCCACTTAGGATTTTCTTTTCGACTTTGTTTTCCTTCTAAACAACTTGTATGTAAAGGAATTTAAAAAAATTGGGAGATGTATTTAAAGTTTGGGTATTGATCCGTCTTCATACATTCTTTTTTAGCTTATGTAAACTGGGATGACCCATCCTTCAGTGCCATAACTCTACGTTGGTAGAAATTAAGTCACTTACAACATGTGACAAGCTATGAGTATGGGTATGGGAGGTCTTTAGTTCATATAGAGTTACCTACCCTTATTCCCGAGGTAATTAATATTTTACCCTCTTGGTCCTTTATAAGGCATGAATCTGTTGTGAACTCTACTCGGTAGCCCACATCCGTAACTTTACTAATGGAAATTAAAATTCTCCTTAAAAGCCAATATATGTAGGACATTCCGAGTTCTTGTAGTTTCTTCACTATCTCGTCTTTCAAATATCATTGCTTGAGTTGTCCCCCAAGTATACTTTATCATTTATCAAGTTCTTGATGTAGAACACAAAGGACTCAAAGTGTGTCGTTATGTGTTGTGTTGCTATGGAATCTAAGTATCACTTGTCACTCGATGTGTCATCTACAACCAAGGCCACCATAAATAATTTAGTGTTCAAAACACCATTGGCTTGGTGACCGAATTTTGCCTTATCCTCTCAAAGGGAAATTGTATAATATTTGATATTGTGGTTGGCCTTCATAACATTATTCAAATCCGTAATAGTGTTATGCGGGACTGACAGTAATCAAGGGAATATTCCCCACACTCAAACTAGATTTAAAATATAGGGAATATTCTCTATAATACAATTAGTCCCACATAACACTATTATGGATCTGAATAATGTTATGTTGCCACAATGAAAATAAATTCCCTTCTTTATCAAATGAAGGGTTTAGTTAATAGTTTCAAATTATCTTTTTAGAAATACCAAATTTTCTTTAAATCATTTTTTCTTAAAGTATAAGGCTTGAGGTTTATCCTCAATATCTCTCCCTTTGGAATTTAACCTTATCTCTTATGCTAACAAGAGATTTGTAACACCTTCTAGTATGAATTTGGATTGACCACTTATGGAAACCACTAATCCTTTGTAGAATTTAGGCAAAGAGCCCAAAACTGCAGTGGCACTATCATTATCAATCATATTGGTCCCCATACTTGCTAAATTATCAATGAGAGTATGGAATGTATTTACGTGATTTGCTATTGTATCATCTTCCGACATTTCCAATGTATACAATTGTTTGTTGTAGTACACTTTTGTTTGAGCATGAGAAGTTTCATATATCTTTGTTTGTGTATCCCAAACTTCCTTTGCCATTTTGCATTTCTTTACATGTGAAAGTTGAACATCCTTTAAACGAAATAATATATTTGCTCTTACCTTTACTATCATTTTAATCCCATGTTGGTTGGTTTGTCGGGGTTGTTGGTTGCACTTCTGAGCCATCTGCATGTTTAGACAAATATTTGTGCAACAACATCATCTCCATCAAATTTTCTATGTATGAAAATTTATGCCATCAAATTGATTGATTTGGCGCAAATCTAGAGATGAAGATGTCATGTTGTTCTACCTTTTGTAGGATGAAATAAGTGATTCTAAGAGAGCATCACACACTTGCAATAATCATGCTTTATTTTTATGATCTCTCTTTGATATCATGTTAAATCTTAGACTCTACACATGCCAATACATATTGTAATGAGACCTAGTCACCTAATTAGATACTCTTGGACAAGGTCAAATCTTTCCATATGATAATGCTTTCATTACATAGGTAACAATCCCTTTATATAGCACATCAGTGGACATGTCTTTACAAGTCTTATTGGCTCATAAAAGGTCACACTCCTCCATAGCCTTCAATCCTTGGGGGGGTTGACCGATAGACACATACATGTACTATTATTTTATAGTTGTATGTGTATTTGTATCATGTAGCTGGCCGGGGATTCATGGCACTCACTAAAAATCATCCGTGCGGATGAAAAAACACAGGAATCATCTAAATGGCTATTTTTGGGCAATTTGATTCCGGAAATAGAGTCAAAGGCCCCGAATTAGTCTAGTGATGTCACATTTGAATGAATTGGCCCTCAACCATAGGGGGGGGGGGGGTTTTATTGGAGCCACTTCATCCACGATATCTTAGATGGATGATTTTTAGTGAGTGCCACGAATCCCCAGCCCATGTAGCTTAACTTATACACTACATTTCTACAATCTTTCAGAAGAGTCTATTTCTTATTACGTTTAATAGCATGCACATGTCTTAACTCTTTTATCTGTAGTGTTCCATTGTCTTAAATCCTAGGAATAGAATAGACTGAATGAACTAAGAGTTTGAATAGCACCATTGTTTGTGATCATCATGGTGAGAAACCATTATTTTGTGAGCCATTAATCCTTATAAGTATTGGATTATTTTGAGAGTACATTTGATGTCTTCTCTCTAAATTGGCCAGTGCCTTGTTGAAATTGATTGAGGTAATGTACCTTGGGTGGAGAGAAGTAGAGAGAAGTGAAACATTTTGTCAATCGCCAAAATTGGAAGTCTCGCTATTGTCAAAAAGTTGTAATAGAGAAAAAAAATGGTTCGGGTGAATAACTTTGGAATTGAGGAGATTAAGTTCAAAGTAGATGTTGCATTGTCTTGAGTAGATTACATTTGTCTAAGTGACTATCCAATATGCCAACTATCAAAGGGGAAAAAAATAAATATTGATATAAAGTGAAATTATGTAAGGCCATAGCTTAAAGAATGACGCAAAGTATAAAATTCTTTGTTTTGCGCTATGGTTGAAAGGAGAAATCCATAGTCAGAAATTTAACCGTGTAATCAAATAACATTATGGTTATAGTTGAAGAAATTAATATTTGAGACCACTTGTTGACATAACTATGAGAAAGGCCATAAATTTGAGACGGATCGCCAACAAAGTTCAGAAGCAAGAGCAATCGCGTTTCAATTGCCCCTTGGAAAATAAAGAAGCAATGCAAGATGTGCTTGTGTTGATG
Source organism: Polytrichum commune (assembly GCA_950295325.1). Lineage (NCBI taxonomy): Eukaryota > Viridiplantae > Streptophyta > Polytrichopsida > Polytrichales > Polytrichaceae > Polytrichum > Polytrichum commune. Next base: position 33,134,196 of record OX485809.1, read on the forward strand.
CGCGGCAGAGTCACACGCCGTTGCTCAAGTGCAATTGTGAATATTGCGACCAACTGCACTTTGATCCAACAAAGTACCAAACAAAAATTGAGACCATGTTACACAATAATAACAAGGCCACCATAATTTATTGTTACATGCCACTCTAGTGGAGACCAAATGAGGTTCCCAAAACCCGTTGTATATTGGCAAGATTTCCTACATTTTATCTATATTGATCTATTTCACACCAATCTATAGCTTTAGAGGATAAGAAGGAGCCCACAATACATCAATTTCATTGAGAACGTGGGCCTCACATAATAAAGTATAAGGATTACATTTTAATATTTTGAAAGCCCAATTTGCAAGGGGAGAGGGGGAGGCCAAGGGAGTAGGAAGGTGGGATGGGGTGCATGAAAGGGAGGCCAAAATGGGATTGCCATCCACGGTAGTCCCATTTTGGTGCCCAAATCAACACTCCAAGGCCCTAGAAAGGCCACAAAATGCTATAAATAATAATATTTTTGAAAGTTTTTGAAATTTTTGTAAAGGTGATTGTATCAATGAGCACTCCAAATGCTCAAATCAAAAAGACTTTTTTTTTTGAAAGCAAGAGAATTGTGTAGACAATCACTACTCACATGATGATCAAAGCCCGATTCCAGAGGGGTGAGAGAGGGAGGCCAAAGGGCGTGGGAAGTTGGGATGGAGAGCATGAAAGAGATGCTAAAATGGGATTGCCGTCTCCAATAGTCCCATTTTGGGGCCCAAATTGACACTCCACAACCCCGAAAAGGCAACAAAACACTACAAATAAAATCATTTTTTTTAAATTTTGGAAATGATTTCTAGGTGATTTTGGCTTTGAGCACTCCAAAATGTGCAAATTAAAAATACAAATAAAAATTGAAAGCTAGTGAATTGTTTACACAATCATTGCTCATGTGATGTTCAAAGCCAAATTTGTGAGGGGAGAGAGGGAGGCAGAGGGCATGGGAAGGTGAGATGGGAAGCATGAAAGGGAGGCCTTAATGGGATTGTTGTTCCCGACAATCCATTTTGGGGCCCGAATTGACACTCCAAGGTCTTGGAAAGGCTATAAAATGCTACAAATAACATTATTTTTGAAAAGAATTAAAATGTTTCAAAGGGATTGTAATGATGGGCACTCCAAAATGTGCACATCAAAAAGATGATATTTATTTTTGAAAGTAGGAGAATTGTTTACATGGTCATTGCTCACGTGATGCTCAAAGCTTGATTTGCAAGGGGAGAGAGGAAGGCCAAGGGAGTGAGAAGCTAGGATGGGGAGCATGAAAGGGAGGCTAACATGGGATTGTCGTCCCTGGCAATCCCATATCGGGGCCTCAATTGACACTCCAAGGCCTCGGAAAGGCGAGAAAACACGACAAATTTTGGATTTAAAAAATAAAAAATTAAAAAATAGGAGTTTTTTTGGCATTGTTGGTAGTCACATGTCGTAGAGAGCCCAATTTACAAGCGGAGAGGGTGAGGCCAAAGGAGTAAGAAGGTGGGATGGGGAGCATGAAAGGGAGGCCAAATTGGGACTGTTGTTACCGGCAAATCCATTTTGGGGCCCAAAACAACACTTCAAGTCTAATGGATAGGCAAGTAAACGCCATATGTATTTATTTTAATTCAAAATTTTAGGTTTAAGCTTGAGGTTTAATCTTGTTAAATTCCTTCATCAATATTCTACTACCACCTTTTAGAGCTACAAATACTAATTTAAATCAAACATGAAGAAATGGCTATCCTTTTGACCCATAATAGATTCATGTGAGAGCATTGCAACCTTATTCACCACCTTCATGGGCCGCAATTATTATTTAAGATTCAATTTGTTTATAAAGATATTGTTGATTTTTGTGAACCTATGGACCTGTAATTTATAATTATAGATTCAAATAATGTAAGTTCCAATAATGCTCACCATTTTTGCAGGCAATTTCTAGTAACTTGAGAAGTGTTCTACAATATTCTAGCAATAGAGATTTTCTAGTTTGATTATGATCTATAAAATACTCAAAGCCTCATTATTATTCCACAATTCTATAGACCTTAAGATTTTGGATCTCCACTTAGCATTACAATACGTCTTCATGCACTCTCTAAGTGGTTCCCATATTCATCAAACAATTGAAGTTTATTTATTCATGTAATATAATACCTAAACAATTTAAACTTGATTCCAACACTCACACGCACATGCACCAAGTTCACAAGTTCTTCATAATGTTCTACGAAAGCCAATGACTACTTTGTAAACATAAGGGATTTGCTTGTCTTTTGGTAGGCAACTTTTTGCTAACTTGAAGGCTAGCTCATTAATAGAACTGACACAACATTCTTGAGCACATTCAAATGAAGCTTTCTATTTATCATTACAGTGGAGTATTAGATAATTATTGGAGCCGCCCTAAAGAATTATCAGGCAACTCCAAAAGTAAAATCTTTTGCGGGCAACCTCCAAAAATAGAATAAATTTCTTGGGCATACTAAAAACTTTCTTCGCGTAGTTGTGAAGTATTTTTCGGGTTGCCCCAAAATGAGGGTAGGCCATTGTATAGACTTATAAATCCACAAAAATAGGCTTGGAGGGTCCACTCACATGAGCAAGCTCATGAATTAGTGTTACTCCTTTCAAATGACACAAAGTTGGTTTGTGTCAAAGCCAAGTGTGTTGGAGACACCACAATCCTAGTTGTGTGCACATAGGCAAAAGCTCCAAAAACTCATGTCAGTTCACCTTGATATAATAGAATTATCTCTACTTAGTTCATGTCACTTATTCATGTTTGCATACGAAGAGTTAAGCAAGAGGAAGAAGGCCTATTTGGTTCCACCTTACCCTCTTGGTTCCTTTTTTCACCCTCCTCTATTATGGGAGACTCTAAATTTTATCTTGTCCCCTCCTGATTCCCCTTCATTTAGCTTATTATTTGACATCTAAGTCCAAAATGACCCAAAACTTCCGAATGATAGTCGAGAGGTACCCAAACCAAATGGAAGGGTTGGCAGTTCGAATCGTGACCGTGAGATCTTCTCTCTCCTTGACGGGAAAACTAGCTAGGTGGCCATGTGCCTCCTTGTGTTCCCAAAAAACAAAGAAGGAAAAAAGAAACTTGAGTTTACAACGACTCAGCTTGAACAGTTTCTGATTCTCTTCCTGAGAATGCATGAACCTGACGTTGGCGATGACCATTTCAGTCACGTATGTGCACAGGAACTTAGTATGGCCAGCTTACAAACTTAATGAACTTCAATCATGAGCGGAGAGTGCAATATCTAGCTCAATCAAATGTGGGGAATGAAATCAGAGTGGCAGCTTAGTATTCCGATCTATGTTGGTGAGGACTCCATCTGGGAGTTGCTGAGACTGGATAAAAGGATTTTGGGGTTACTAAATGGTATGCCATCCCTGATAGTGTGTGATTATTGCAACGCTCCTTGTTGGTTCAGGACAGATTAATTTCTGGTTTTCCACTTACTCAAAATCTTTAAAATTGAGAAGTATCTTGGAAGAGGTTGACTTGTGTTGATGAAATAGTGGGTTTCAAACTGGCACTCTTCGCCTCACAACCTCTAGCATTGCTCTTGAAGCTGCGCTCCCTAACATAGGTTAATAGTAGAGTTGCAAAACCCTGAACACGTGATGTTTCAAAGTTGTGATCTACATGATTCAAGCAATTCTGTCAATTTCGGAACCTGGAAGTGAGCAGAAAACAGGGAGTTTGAGGTCTTCAGGTTTTGATGCTGAAACCCTTTCTAGGGACAGAGTACATAATGCTCCTAGTGGTACATTGCAATTTCAATGAGTTCTTACATTTTGTAGTGTTTGAAGTTTACGTGAATTCACTAAACCGCCCAGCACTTGCTTCTCACCAGTTCACATTCTTTCAATTATTATGCTTTGTTCTAGTTAGACAACAGCTTTTACCGAGTAGGTTATTCCGTTTTCTTCACTTTTGTGTATTTGACATTGTGCTTCAAATACTCACAAATTCCCTTCACTCGATGAGGCCAGGTTTAGTAAGGCTAATATTATGTTTTTAATTGGTTGTCAGCTTACTATGCTTGTGCAGAAATATAGTAAGCACACAACTCGACTGTAGCTTGAAAAGATCTTGAGTTGCATCTGCACTATTTTAAATGCCCAAATGGCATCAGATCCGCACGATGTGCCAAGACGCAAGATCAGTGCTCAAGGCCTCGAGGTGATGTATATAATTTCTTGGCATGTGATTAAGCATGATTTGAACAATACACAACAGATCACTCATCCAAGAGACGAAGGGTTATCAGAGCTCGTCACAAATTTTCATTCGTGTAGGTGCAACATCATCCATAATACCCCAAACCCTATCCATGAGCTAATTGGTAATGGCCGATATCCACCTTGAGTAGGAGGATGACTCATCACTCTTGTGGCTCGTTGATCCATTCTTCTCTCGCCCATTTCGCCCATTACATAGTCCATATTTTAGGCAGGTTGACAAAGTGCCAATACTTCTAGGTCACGAGTGGACTCTGTTCAACACTTAAAAGCGGTTCATATATAATTTGATTGTATATCTATCAAGAACTAGAATTGAATAGATGAATTCATATCAAAATAAAAGTGGCCAACGATTAATGTGGAATTAGTGTTGATACAGATCCTTCAAAGTTCAATATCTTTCATTGTCAACTCAACATCTAGCTAATAATTCAGTCAACATTGATTCAACTCATAATACAACCTTTTAGGTCTTGAAACTATAGATACATTAACAAAAGATTGAAATGGTAACCCTATGTTGGTAGACATTGATTCAATGTTGCAGTTTCATGCCAGTGAATTAATGTAAAATCAGTGTTGATCTATGCATGAAAAAAGAGGTTTGTGATGTCAGACTTTGAGATTCTGAAGTTCTGGAGTAGGAATCAAAGCTGGGTGGATAATGAGGTTTCTGCATTACGTCTGGGATGCATGGGCTTGCCACCATGGTTTGGGAAAGGCGCCTGCTGTGGGAATGGCCTAAAGGAAGACGAGGCAATTGCTGTTGTTCACCATGCTTACAACAAGGGCATGACATTCTTCTACACTTCCAAAGCCTAAAGCCGATTTGAAAATGAGAAGTTGCTGGGAAAGGTACCATAGGAGTGAGGCTAGTTCATCATTTATATTCAATGGATGGAAATGTTTCGTATGAAAGGCCTGATGTTTGAAAGTTTCCAAGAATGTCATCACTTGTTTAGAATGGCGGTTGAAACAGACAACTTCCTGATTCTAAAATGATGCATGAGATAACATGATGTTGCACTTAGTTTCTTGCCCCTCGATCAAAGATTTATCAAGTTTAGAGAAACTTCTCATCACACTGTGCTCCAAGACTTGGCATGGTATGGAGTGGGATCTGCCATGATGCCATATTGATTGCTGTGACGAAGCAAATGTTATCATCACCACTGGAGTCTAGCTACAAACTTGTTCTACTGAATTAAAAGTACTATTTTCTCTCTGGATATGTCCTTGTTCCATGGTCGGGAATTGAATGAGTATGTGTTTGGTACTAATTTCCCAGTCAGCACTAATAACAATACTAAGCAGGGTGCGTTCGTTCATGTGGGCCCTAAGAATATAACTATGAGATGCTCAACCTAGTGTAGATTTAGACTTATTACGAGTCTCCTTGCATTAGGTTAGAGAGTCCCACAGTTATATTCTCAGGGTCCACATGAACAAACGCACACTACTTAATAATGTTATGGTTGGTCTCGTAATCCTAAGCTTAATATTTTATTTGGTTCTGCATATATACCATAGAGGGCTCCGTATTCCAACATAAATTAATTTAAGAATTTCCTTAACATTTGTCACATGTCATGCTCACATTCACCATGACCACTCGTATCCCACATGGAAACTACATTCCGACACATGTAACGATAAATTAGGAAGCCTTCTACAATATTTGAGGTCAAGTTCTGAAGAATTTGCCCAGAGAAAAGTTCAACTGGCCACAAAGTAGTTCTCCATTGAAAAACTTATCAACAATTGAACTTCATCATACGATGAGCACCACTATATTCATATAATAATAGAGAACACCTAGTGATTTATATCTAGTTTGGTACAGTGACCGCCAAGAGAATATTCCGACACAAAATTAACAGTTACGCCGGCAAAGTGCAGGTGCATTTACTTCTGACTGCTTTTAATCCATCTACCTTGTTGCTAAGTAAAGCTTGGACTTATCAACATCCATTGTCATTATAGATAGTTTGATTTGTACTATCAGCACCAGGGTGATACAAAAACCTCTATTGAAGTGATGGTATAATTTGAAACCTTAATCTGCTCCATTACCACCTTCATTACAATTAGCAGCTACTATTATCATACCCTTTGATTGTCGAGGTAACAGCTTCATAACAGCAAGGGTCATGAGATGGCTGAGATTACTACATTTGAAACTGTTTGGGTTTCTTGAAGATTTTATGTCTTTTAACAACGAGGACTCCTTTGGTTCTGAAGTCAGAAACTCAGTGTAGAGTGCAACAATCGATGGTTAAAGAGAGGCCAGCATTGAGCCATGCCCTGAATGGTGAATGCGGACTTGTCTATTCCATATTGGATATAAGGAGGCATGTTATAACCTGTATTTGGTGACTTATCATGACATGTCCATTATGTCTGATATTGTGCATGTGTCGCCCTATCATTGATTGTTGTAAGCACTAGGATTAAGCTTGTCGCTATCGTGACTCAGTAGGTTGGACGCCCACTACAACCTATATATGAAAGGGTGCTTCCCACATCCATTAAGATAAGCATCCATTATGGCCACACCAACACTTACCTGATCCCAACACCTAGAAATCTTGTACAATAAGAGCACAATGACATCATCTGAACATTGGATATAGGGTGTAGATTTTTGCTTGCCTACAAATGAAACTTCAAACCCTTACAACCTATGCGTATAGTGTCCAAACGATGCATTCGTTGATGTGTTGGGATCTTCTTGACTTAGAAAATTAGAAAATCACTTATGATCTTTGATTTTCAGTGCACTAAATGTTTGATTTAGTGTACCATGATAGTTGGAATGATTTTCATGACTTGCCATGTTGCACCAAGTGTCATGTAACATCCTTTCTAGTTGCCATGAAGTGATTGCAAGAGCATTAATGTGGGATGATGATGTATAGTGTCATCATCATCATTAATGTATACCATCATCATTTAATGTATGCCACACTAAATGAAATATTTAGTGTAACAAGTCTACAATTTAAGTATATTACAACTCGGAAGAACTAAATGTGTGCCCCATTGTGATCAATGAACATAGCAAGTATCACTACAAGAATCACATGCTATTGCCACCAGGAGGTAGATTTTGGGATCCAACTTTATGAATGTAGTTAGTGCAGTCGACTGTAATACAAAAATCTAGTTTTACGTGGTAAAGAACAATTGGCGATGCTACATGATCCTTGCAAAGTATATGAAGCTACGGAACCATGCATAGACAACGCCAAGAGTTAATAAGACTAGGCGTAAAGGATTTGTTTTTTAAGAAGTGCTACATGTCATTGGTTGGTTGCAATCTCTTAGAAGATGACCTGGAAATTGACCTTGGCCTTAGACATGGCCAATCAAACCTAAACCTACAGTGGTTCCAGTGATTGTGTTTTTTTGATATGTCTCTACTAACATGTGTACAGTCTAACCTCATTAATATGACACTCTTTTACACGACACCCTCGATATTACGACACATCTTTGCGTGACCAAGTTTCGTAGTCCAAAACTCCCTCTTTTATACGACTTCGACACCCGATAATGCGATATTTAGAATCTCCATTTTGTCATATTAGAGAGGCAATTAAAGTTAAAATTATTTTCATATGTGTTATGTGCATCTAAAAAACATCCATTTTCACTTGGGAACTACTTGGGAACTTCACTTATCATTAGGAACTTAATGATTATTAGGGTTATTAGTGTAGAATGGACATGGTTAGGGTTAGAGTGGCCTCCTGCCTAACATGTTGTCTTGTACACAGGTGATATAGTATCACCAATATCTTGATGTTAAACGTCATGCATCATTGTTGTCTAGTTTCTTATTAGAGAACTCTTTATACTTTGGTGTTAATGAAATTACGAGTTTCCAAAAGTTAATAAGGAATTTAGATAAGATGACAGTTGCTAACTAGGGTAGGCAACACCAAAGATCTTTGGACTCCTATTTCAAGAGCTCTTGAGAATATTCGTATTTGTTTGGAATTATTATTTATTATTTCATACCATCTATATTGCTTAAACTCGTTGTATGTATACATTTCTTAAGCTCATATTACTTATGTTTTCATATTCCCTCAATAATACGACAACTTTACGCCATTTTTCATAGTAATGAGAAGTCGACACCTCGATAATACGACAACTTCTTTTTTGTGTTTCCCAAACATGTCATACTAATTAAAGAGGGAGAACAGTATATCTCACTAATGTGTGTCAACTTGACTATTACAGGGAGCTTGGGATGAGAATCGTACCTTACAGACCTCTTGGACGAGGCTTATTCTCCGGCAAAGCAGTTGTGGAGGAACTGGTGGATGGAGACAATAGAACTGTGTGTTAATTCTATACTAAAATATGTGCAATTAGGTTGCCTGCACAAATAGGTTTCCTCTTTACCTATGCAAATTACTTTGGGTCAAAATAAGATCATAGAACTTTTGACGTTGTTAATTGATATGTACGACAACCGTAGTGTAAAAAACATTTCTTATAGTTTTGTAACTATGATAAAAGCATAGTGTGGAATGTTGATAAATTAACATGGGACAACCTAATTGCACATACCAGTGTAGCTACAACCACAAAATGTGTTAAATTGCTTGTCTCGAGCTTCGTAATAACGTACTAAGGTAGAAATACCATAACCCGTTGACCACCCTCTAGCCGTGCACTAGACCGCCGTCATAATGGTGAAGTGCCATTTCTAAAACCGATCATGGCTCGGCGGCAACTTCAATGCATGTACACTTAGTGTAGCCAATGGGAGTCAAGTGTTAATGTACTCGTGAGGTAACCGATTTAGGCAATGTTCTCTATGGAAATGCAGATTACCGTGTTCGGTGTAGAGAGAACCTAGTAAACGAGTAGGGGGTTGGACAACATTCCGCTTTGAAAAATTGTAGCATTTTTTGTACAGTGCAGAAAAATATGAAACAACTTGCATTCTTCATGAATCCTTCTCGTCTATCTTGGAAAATTATCTCATGCTTGTCAGACCAGATCTTCAATGCGAATCACCTTATTTTCACGGGTTATGATATTTCTACCTTAGATGAAACAGTGTTGGAAATTTGCATCAAAAAATCCATCATGAAGTTTGAGTCTGTGCAATCAGGAACACTATCCGCGATTCCAGGGCGAGAATCTTTAGGAAAACAAGGTCCTTTATGAGCACTAGCCGTGCTGGCGAGGAAGTATAAATGCACCTCTGGGGCAGTTAGCCCTTGCTTGGATGATGCACCAAGGGAACTATGTGCAACTTCCAAGTAATTCTCTTTATTGTTAAACAATCAACCCAATTTTCACCCATTTTCTCTCAATGGAAGATTGAGTTAAGGTATTACACTCCGTAATATCACGGCAACCAAAGTGCACGTGATGCTACGGAGTTTTGTAGTGTTAACATGGATGCGTGATATTATAGGATTAGTGTAGCATGTGACACTATGGATTAACACAAAGTGCAACATTTTAATGGTGTGGTGTAGTCCACTCCACTTGGTCTCCCCGGACGATGTGGTATATGCATGCACCAACATTCAACAATTGGCATACGAAGAAGAATAAGAATAAGAAGGTGGAACTCCACATGTTGACACATGGCGCAATGCGAGGGTGTAGGTTGACTTCTTTGGTGATTTGCATTCATGACAAAATTCGTGATATAAGGGAGAGAAATGTGACAATAAGGAGTGAGATTTGAACTACAAACATCCGTTCCCTAGGGTTCCGGGATATTAGAGAGTGAGTGACAAATTGGCAACTATCTCATCTGGTTAGTAATCGCGAATCACGAAGATTGTCATTTCAGGTTTCAAAATCATAGTCAAGGCTCAAGATACAAAAGTTATAAGAGCTCAAAGTGGAACTTTTTTTCCCCTTCTTTATTGAGTGTTTACATAGGCTTTCTCAATGTGTCAACAACTAAACTTTAAATGATTGATATATTTTTAGTATTTGCCCCATCTCATTGTAACACCACTGAAATATGGGTGTCTAATTGAGAACAATGGAAGAACAATGACCACATATAGTAATTACACATGATTTTGATACTAACCCAAAATTGACCTTATAGATTCTTTCTCAAAAAGGGAATTGGTTTGAACTCATGGTCAATTTTGTACAAATTTATAATAAAATAAAATCAAGATTTTGTAATTTATTCACTTTTAATTGGGTGTCCAAAAACCACATGCTAAGATACGTTGAAATAATCTTCAATTACCAAGAAGACAAAACAAACACTAAGGCAATCTAAGAATAATATGTATGCTTAGATGCAATCATAGACTTATGATCTATGGTCTATTATGGGTGAAGTTACCATCATTTTCACATACCTTAGTGAATTGCTCCACGATTTAACCTGCACAAGCCTAAATTTGAGAAGATGAGAGTAGCTAGTTGGTGCACACAAACCCATCATATTCCATCTACATTTGACGAGTTTGTCTTGATTCCCACTAGAATTCAATGGATGAGTGGCCTATATGGAAACTCACCCTTATATCCATGAAGAATGATTGATTAGTACATAGATAGGTATAGATAGATAGATATGAACGCCCCATAAAGTATGAAGGTGCTATTTGGTTACTTTTTTGATTGGACACCTATATTTGATTGATGTGTGGCTAGGTGAGGATCAAAGAACAAACATCATTAAGACACATGTTTAAAAGAGATTAGATTGCGTCCTCAAATTTTATTAACTACTCCACATTCATTACTAAATTTGATTAGGAGGACCCATGAATCGCTTATTTTTTAAAAATCAACAAACAAGCACGTGTGATAAGCATAACAAATCATGGAAAGTCTAATTTCATTCCCATTATGCAACACAAGTTTTGTTGTGTAAATCTAATCATAAGAAGTTGGAGAGCATGAAAAACAAACCAAATAACACCCACATACCTTAGAACGCCGGCTCCTTCGAGAACATGCATGTATGAAGAATCTCTTTGTTCTTGGGTTACTATCCCCTTCTTGGGGTGTGCTAAGTACATAATATTATCAAACCTTTATGTGGTATTTTGGGGGCCCTAGAGTGTGGAGAGAATTGTGCCATGTTCACCCCAGAATATGTCCTTGGAACACCAAAATCATGGTTGAATATATAGTCCAATCTCTACTAATTGCATGTCTTTGTGGTTTCCAATCTTAGTTCCACACCTAACCACGAACCACTCAAACATAGGTGTCCATTTAAGGTAACAACCGAATTAGGCTTGCTTATAATCGTAAGTGGTTAGCACATCAATGCAATCAATTTTTATATCATCAAAGAAATTGCTCTTGACATGCCAATGCCAATTGCAACATCAACAACTATGTGTTTTTACAGTGAGATCCATAATGTTACACAACATTGGAGTCTTTTTCTTTTGATTTTTGAGACAAATGGAATTTTTTTATTTCATTGCCAAAAACCAGAAAAGGCTGCTAAGACCCAAAATAGAGAGTGGGACATCTCTTTGGGGTTCACATGGTGAAACCAGACAACCCCAAGAAGGGTGAAGCGACACTTGATGTTCCAAGAGAATTTGGAGTAAGACCAACGCAAAGGGGGTTGTTGGCTCCCCACAATGCACCAATGCTCCATGGCTGCTTTAAGTTGTAGGCTGTAGGTGAATGACCTTGCTACATTAGAAGTATGATTTAGTGGATGTGGAGAACTTTTGTGCCTAGGTTACTTAGGATGAAATTCCAACAAGAGGCAAAAATCAAATAAAAATAATGATGTAACCTTGGGACCGCCTTCTCCAATTGGGCTCTAATCATACATAGTATTTTTTAAATGTTCAAAGTTTAGTTTTTTTTTGGGTTTTTAAATATTTTCGCTTGGTGCATTCAAAAACCTATATGACAACTATGTAAATGGAGTTGTGAGTTTATCTATGATTGCTAATCATGGAGAAACAAATTGCACCATAGGTTCTTTATGGCTTTAGCATTTTGTTTCTACTTCTAAAGAGAAGTGCACCACTGCACCCTTATTAGAGTGACCGAGTCCAAGATTCTTCAACCACATGTTGTGTTGACTACCTATTACTGACAAATAGTGCAACCCACACCAAATAAAAGACTTACTAGGATAGGTGCAAAGAAATTAGTTCCATAAGGCAGGTGCACCTATTCTAGAATCTCGAAGTAAATATAACGAACATAAAGTTTATATTCCATGATTTTCAAAAACATCAAAATGAGGTGGATGCCTACCATAACCTATGTGCACACATGGGAAGTCCACCACATAGCACACCATGATAGAATGAAGTGAGTGGAGGCTTCAAAGTTAGCCTTCAGTAAAGCCTAGACAACCTAGGGTTATGTAGGCCATGCCATGATACCAATTGTATTTGGTATTCCCTAGGTTCAACACAGGTAGGCTCATGGATTTGTCATTATTACACTTTATAAGCAAGAGTGGCATGTCACTCGTGGTCCCATATTCCCAAAATCATGAAGTTTTACACAAGACTATCATAAGTTATTCAAAAAGATCTTAATCTCATGCAAAAGGTGGGGCATTGCCTAGCTAGATGGATACCACAAATGGATGCTCCTATATGACTAGAATGAAGTTTGGGAATATTTGGACTTAGAGATTCTGTGAGAACCTAATATCCAATCATATATTTTGAGTCACATAGTGTCCAAGCCCACTTTAAAAGGCTAATCCAAACAAGATAAATTGGCACATGAACAATATCACTTTGAGTACCATGCATGCTCACCATTTCCGACACTTTGGTGAGCATGCATGGTACTCAAACCGAATTGCCTCAAACCGAACCTCGTCTACACTAGTATGTGCAATTAGGTTTCCTTTGCTAATAGCTTGCCTCATACAAATACCTTGGGTCAAGACCATATTACAAAAATTTATGACATTGCTTTTCATCCATATAGCAACCACAATAACAAAAACAAATCATGCGGTTTTCACTATGGTAAGAAATATTCAAAATAATGTATTAATTAAACTGTCAATAAATTAACATGGGGCTACCTAATTCTTATATATTGGAAGACTTGGCGGTGGTTGTGGTGGTCCTCATGGTCATGCAAAGGGTGAGGGAGATACTGATTGGGAAGGTGGTGCTAGGGGAAAGCGCCATGGGTTGCGTGCCAGCATGGGGTGCCATAATGGGAAGTGTGGCATGGCCATGTGGGTGGGGTCACTTTGGGATGCCATTGAGTTAATCATTTTGTGTGCAATTAGGTTGCCTTTGCAAAATTTAGGGTTTATGGAAACTTACCATGGTTAAGGTCTCCCATATAAACCCTTAACCCTAAATGAGCCCCCCCCCTTTTCTTTCAAATTTTTTTTTTTTTTTTTTTTTTTGTTTTTGTTTTTCTTAAACCATTCACGCAAGTGAGAGAAGGTGCTCACATTGTTCATACTTACAAAGGCAATAGGTACATGCTAAACGTAAGAGAAGTTAGGGTAAATCATAAGAGAAGTATTCTACTTGGAGTTACCCAATCATGGCAAAGGAATAGGTTTGAACACTCATTTTTCTTAAGTGAAATAGTTTGAAATATCACAATGCATTACAATTTTGTTAATGTTGTGTGACATGGATGACAACTGGGTCATGATGTTATTGACCTCGTGTAGGTGATTAATCCTCAAATATTTGTTGGTTGATGGCATGGGGAACAGGTGAGGTAGGCCTTTCATACTTTCAACACATACAATGATGTATTGTGCTCAAGAGTTTCTATACCATGTTATTGGATGAAGTTATTAGGAATTGTACCCTAGTAAGTACTCCATAGTTGTTAAGGTAATGTTACATATGTTTTGTGGTGAAGCAAAGGATGTTTGCTTGAACTTCCAAGGTATGAGACATTCATACTCAAAACCTTATTATTGGATATCATTGGAAAATAGAAACTCTAGGTATGGTATTCATTCTTGTAAAGCAACTTAGCCCAATACACAACCTGTGGATACCTCACCATGCACATACTTAGCTATATTTGAAAACAAATTTACTTTACAATGCAAACAAGTACTTTGTTACAAATGTGAATGTTGAAAAAGAAGTTGAAGGAGTCTAGGGAGAATTCCCACCCACCCACTCTTGCATTGCAACGAAGAAGTTTGAAGGGTTTGGCCTATGAAAAAAAAGGAAGTTCAAGCTTTGAAAAAAGTTTTGAAAAGTGTGTGTGTGAGCGCGTGTGCGTGCGCGCGTGCCTATAGTTTGCCTCTTAACCCTCTCTTGATTCACTATCTCGTTGGTCTTCAACTCTCTTCTTGTGCTTCTTACAACTAATTTGCCACTCTTGTATTTGAACCTCTATGTCATCACCTCTCGCTTGGTTGAGGTTATTCAATATATTAATGCCTCCAAACTATTGCCCAACAAGACTCATTGGCCCAAGCTATAGACATTTGTGGCATCAAGCAATCTCTCTCTCTCTCTCTCTCAAAATATTGCTCTTGGACTTTATTTGTCATGGCTATAGTCAAGATACTTCCTCCAAAACATTCTTCTTCAATCAACATACATTGCGGATCTTCAACTCTAATTCCATCATGTTTCTTTCATGTGAAAGACTATAGCCTCTTTCCAACTCCTCATCTATCGAGCATCAACATTCTTATCTCTCATGCTTCGCTCAACAACTCCTCTTACATTGTATTAACTTAAATTAATGGACTCAAAAACAATATCATACTTGTAACTTGCATATTCATTCCAATCACAATCAACGGCACATTGAATTCATCATCAATCCTTCCTTCCAAAACTTCTCAATTACAACTTTGTATATTTGCGTTCATTCCCTTATCACAAGCGGCAATGTCACTTACTCTAAATTCTATCTACTTTCTAGCATCACATTGGATTTAACAATGCTCTTGCCTATGGCCTATCTCTGCATTGTTGAGGCTCAACAAATTTAATGAGAAGTCTCATCATCTTCAAGTGATAGTCTTCTTAACTCTTCAAGGCTTCAAGTCGTTATAACCTCTAAAACTACACTAAACATGATATTTAGTGTCACTAATTCTAATTGTCTTGCTCAATACTAACTGTGATCCGCGGTGTAGTATCACCAACACTAAATGTTAACCCAACATTATTTGTCATTCCTTTTAATTGGGGGATTATAGATTTATAATGTTACAATTACAGTCACTTACCAAATGATTTTTCATCCAAATTTCAATCATCCGTGACAGTCACAAGTTGCTGACAAGAGGGTTTTGGCCTATGGATGAACTCATCCATCATTCATGACAATATTTGTTCACTTATTCATAAGAAGTGTCATCCAAAAAGTTACCATAGTGACATTAAATACCATATGACACTAAATATCATATTTAGTGTATTTTTTTTGAGACTATATCCTCATTAACTCATCCTAGGACATTCTTCATCTACTATTTCATCAACTTTATCATCTATGAAGCATTTCCTACTTACTACAAGGCCATGGCCCCAAAAAACATATTACACACATGTAAGGGGCCAGGGCATGACACGTCCAAACTATATTAAATAGTCTTATTGGCGTGGTAGAAATTGAGTGTGAACCACACTAATGTTCTAGTAAGGGTGGAAATAACCTGGGAATAGACCCTAGATCTTCCCCTAAGTCTCTTAAAGACTTCCGACCAACATATTAAATATTTGTTATAAGACAAAAGTAGCAGAAAATAAAATAACCACACACATTAATTTCTATGGAAAAACAACTAATGTGACAAATGCTAATTTTCTACTAGAAATATAAAGTGGGCTATAGACTAATATGACCACGGTAATTCCCATCATGAGAGTTAGCATGGACTCTAGAAAATTATTGTGACCCAAAGTAATAGGACTTTTTAGTGTACACTGGTTATCCCAATTAGTTCAACTTGGTGCGTGTTACTATTTGGAGTTACATAGTGCTACAACTATTTAATGAGAATATAGTTTATTATCAAGAAAGATCATTAATGTTCTACACTCCAAACTCTGTAATACCAACTTCTTTAATGCCATTCCCTTCTCTTATATTCAAAAACCCTAGGGAACACATGTTCTCAATCTAAATCTCACTCCTTGTTGTCACGTTCCCATCCCATATATCACATGTTTTGACATTAAAGTAAACCACCAAAGAATTCAAACCACATGTTTGCAAACATCACATTGTCAATCATTATAAGAATGGCATTATTGCAATGTTGACTTTGTGATATTACATAAAGTCACACGCTACATGAAATCTCTCTTATCACGCATCCATGCTAACACTACAAAACTCCTCAATATCATGTGCACTTTGGTTGCCACAAGTGTGGTAATAAGAAGTTTAGAGTGTATATGTCTGCGGACAACTTATTACACTTTTGTTTGTAAACATTAAGCTTCTAAGGGGTTGATCACACTGGCCAATTCCGACACCATCCGTTGACATCTTCGACTGGAATAGTGTGAAAAGTGGTTGGCCAACATCTAGTTCTCAACATAATCCCCAACAATTTCACGGGTGGAATTGAATGGAAAGTTTTGATGTGATCGGGGCATGAGTAAGACATTATGGCACTACGTAACCCTGAATAGTAACGTGTACTACACCCTAAACTCCGTAATATCAACCTCCATAATGTCACCCACTCTCTAATTTTCCAAAACCCTAGGGAACGGATGTTCATAGTTCAAATCTCACACTCCTTATTGTCACATATCTCTCCCTTATATCACAAAATTTGTCATTCATGCAAACCACCAAAGAAGTCAACCCACACCCTCACATTGCGCCAACTGTCAACAGGTGGAGTGTCACCTTCCTATTCATCTTATTCTTCTTCTTCTTTTGCCACTTGTTGAATGTTGGTGCATGCATCCGCCACATCGCTTGGGAAGGCCAAGTGGAGTGGACCACACTAGCGTAGGTGACATGAGAACAAATTCAAATTGTCCTCACATGTCCTTTGTGTTATTCCATAGTGTCATATGCTACACTAATTCTATAGTATCATGCATCCATGTTAACAGTACCAAACTCCGTAATATCACGTGCACTTTGGTTGCCACATGTGTGATACTACGAAGTTTAGAGTGTACTACTTGGGATAATCCATGTAGTTGCACATATCAGTGTATCTATGATCTACCACTGCAATGGGGACAACTTCACATGACACATCTCCCCATAAAATTCTACCAACTTTCGTACACACATCCACCATTTGAGCCCCAACAAATGGCCCTTAAACCCATAGCCCTGTATAGGTGGAAACGTTGTCTTTCATGTTGTCGCGCTATGATGATATGCAATACTTCCTTTCGCCTTTTGTTTATTTTTTGGTTGGGATTCCAGCCGCACTTCATGAGAATGTGCCACGTGATGCTAGCTAGGCACACTATCTTATTCCATAGACATGCTAGTGAAGATTCGCAATCCTCTTCAGCCTGATGACACAGCACTGCTAAGAAAACGTGGTCCTTGACTAGAACACATTCCCTATTTGACATGGGCGGTCATTAGGTTATAACTCCATTTACTATCCTGATTACCCTAATTAAGTGTGGGTTAACTTTTTGGAATTACGTAATGTTATAACTAGTTAATGAGAATTCAATAGTTTAACAAAAAGAAGTCATTTATGTTCCATAATGTCCAAACGACTTATTAAACTTCCGTAAGTGAAAATTGTACTCCGGAGCAAAACATTATTGCACTAAAACTCTGAATAGTACCGCGCATTAATTGGTACAATCAATGTAGTGTCAAGTCTAATCTACAACAGTCATAGATTGAACTTGACACATGCAAATGGAGTCATGTCGCAATGATAGCCTGTGTCAGATAGGAAGATTGTTATGGAACCACGTTTTTAAACAGTGTAGGAATGACAAACATATGTTGAGGCTTGGCCCTGAAGTGATGGAGTTACAGTGTAACAATTGTCTAATTCGGTTACTTATCATAAGAGGACACATACATGTGAGTGGCGTGTGGTTAGGTGCGATTCCAAGAACACATACCAAAAAGACGTGTATTCAAAACATATTCGATTAAGTGCTCAAAATACGATGACCATTCTAAAATCAACATAATTCTTGGGGAGGGGGGGGGGGGAGGGAACACCTATATGACCATTTGATGAGAAAAAGAATCTTCACTTTGGTAATGAAGGAGATATTCATACACGCTCCAACAACTCTGAGGAAAATAGCCACGGCTTCAATTGAGAATTTCTAATTCTCTTGCACTAGTCGCTTGTTACATATCTTCATAGAAGGAGAAGCAGCAGGCTAGTCGGAAAAAGGAACCGTTTAAGGCCCACCTACCTACCTACCTTAACTTGAATATGTTATGTGTTGCTGCAAGAGTGCGCCAATCACATGCACCGTGCTTACTTATATTCACAGCTCGAACGTACTGCGACATCCACAAACCCTGGAGCACAGATCTTTATCAGATTCAGGGCTTCATAAATTACAGCATTCAAGGAGGGAGACTGGCTTGGCGTGAATGTAACATATAGGCAGAGGCATATATAATATACGTTCGGAACCGAGCATGTCAACTACAGTCTAGTCCACCAAAAGTGGAATGCACTTCAGCAATCGCTTTGGGTGTTTGCCATGGCCATCCATGCATCCATCTCTCAGGGCTTTCCAAAGACTGCTTTTTCTCAATTTATTCGGGTGTCGAGTCGAGTGACCTTTGTGGTGCTCAATCTAAATATGCAGTAGTTTATTGACAGATTGAAACTTGCCTGGAAAACCCCTCCTCTTTCGTACATTTCTTGATGCATTTCGAGCTATACCACTTTGGACCAAAACTTCCAAATCATAGAGTTATTTGTAATGTCAAGGAGGTGAAATCATGGGTTTAGTCGCAAATCTTGAGTTTATGAGAATTGATAAAAAGTCACATGAGTTTTACTATTGCTTAAATTTTCATATGCAAAGAGTGGTGTCAAGCTATTAAGAACCGGCTTTTTAGCTTGTCCTACTAAAACGGGTGGGCCAAGCTAGTCTTGCATGGGTCAATCTGGGATTAAGATGGTGGGTCTTATGTGCGTACCCTATTTTAGATCCTAAATTTTTCTCGAAGTTTGAGAGGTGGATTGAGGAGGTCCCAAAATTTGCACCCAACTTTCAAAGTAGGCTCCAATGTACGATGAGCTAAGGAGCTATTAAAAGACAAATTTCTCAAAGAAGGATCAAACCCACAATTTGATCTCTCTTTGAGCCCTCTTTGAGGGACTTTACGGATGACTCTAATGTGCAAAGATGATTGTTCCTTTTAGGTATACCCAAAGTTTGAGGCATCTATAACCAATAAAATAAGAGAGTTTGCATCTGTTTAGGGGGAGTAATAGTGGGTGATTGTTTTTCTTGCAAAGAAAAGCAAAGTCTAAGGAAAATGCAAAAATAAATATTATTATTTTATTTTTCATGAACATGAAAATTGCTAAAAAATTTGTAGTACAGTTAGGGTATCACATAGTCGATTTATAGGTTAACCCATAACCGCTCATGCTAATGCTTCGCTACGATAGTTCTCAAAACCCTTGTGAGGGTCATTAATCACAAGCCGCCGCCACATAAACCTTAACTCCGTTCGCCTTAAAAAATATAGATCTCATCCATGTCAGCATTACATGACCTTAGTGAGCGGTTACATTGCCTTGGTCGGCTTTGGATGCCTCAACCTTATATAGCATAATACCACAAGCATTTTCTTCACCCTCCAAATTTAAGCCTGCAAGCAAACTTCAATGCACTTGTGAGCGAGTACTAAGTTACAAGTGCGATATTATACCATTTTGTTTGACAATTTGACAAGGCCCTCAAATCAAGCAAGACAATTCACACTAGTATTGGGTGGGTATCAAAATTGGCACCAAACCCCTACAAGTTATTAGGGCAGTTCTCTCAATTTAAAACCGTGGTTCTTAAATTTTCAAATAACTAGACTTAATTCATAACCGCGATTCTCAAAAAATCAAAACCCAGTCAAATAACCACCTAAAAAACCACCGGTCATGTGCCGGTTCTTTCTTGCAAACCGCTGAAGTTTTGATTCTTTTTAATTATCGGGAATGTAGGTTCTCTCATCGCAAAAACTTTCAAAACCCTGGAACCAAAGGTTCTCCGCTTGCAATTTGTCTTCAAAACCGGGACTGGAGGTCAGGAACAAAAACTAATACCTGCCCAGCACTGGTAAACACATGGAACTTCTTACAAAGTATATGCACCAAAGTACATGTGTCACTTAGCAATATGGATCCTGACAATGCAAAGTGATTAGACATAAAAAAGACAAAGATAATTATATTATTTCACATCAGATCAACAGCATGTGCCTCGTCAGGTGTCTGGCTTGCAAGGAGCTAGCCAAAACATTTGCACTGTGCATTTCGAAGATGAAAATAAACCCCTAACAATCTCTGTGAGGAAACCTTTCCTATGCATTAACCTATAGTAACAGAAACTAACATACTGAAACGACGCCCACAAAGGGCGCTTGCTCTAATAAATTTAGAGTCACAATTACTCCTCAGCAGTCACCTCCAAATTCCTACAAAAGTCCAAAAACCTCTGATGTCATTGGTCTGATTTTCACTGCACACAATGTCACTACCACATGTTAAAATTCCATCACATCAGATTCCACAATGTATCGAAATCTGAGGACTCAACCATAGAATCCCAAGGTCAAATGCAACAGTGCAATCGATCTGTTTGAACCTCATCACATTGCCTTCCAAATATTGAACCTGATCACATGTCCAATTGCAGACCAAATTCACTGCTACACTGCAGCATTCGCTAATTTCAGGCTCAAATAAGCCTCAGGTAATTAGCAAATTGCAAAAGTGAAGAGAAATTTTCTGATATTCAGGTTTGCATTGCATGTTGAGGGCATGGACGGAGCGGGCTTGTTGATGGTGCATTTGAATTCCCACTGCTGGAACAGGTGCTGGTCTACTGGACTCCTCAACGTTGAGATTTCAGATCCGTTAATAGCAATATCAGTGAGTGTTAGATAACCATTCAAATCAAGGAGAAAGGCATGCATTGTTTTATTGAGTGATCGATTTAGTTACCTACTGTGAGTTAGTCGATAACCAGCTATGGTGAACAACAGCTAGTTGATGTTGTGGCTAAAGTTTAGGGTTTGGGTACAGGAAAGTGGTGCAAATCTGGTACAAACTTCAAAGTAGTTTTGTGAGGCTTGAAACACTATTTCCAAATGGAGTTGAAAATGGAGGTTTTTAATAAAAAAAAAAAGGAGGGACCAACTCTTAAATCAAGCTCCTCAAAGTTAGGCACATGTCAAGGTCAAAGTCCTTTTATCTTGGTCCACCGAACTTCATTTCAAAATTGACATTTTTGAAGGAGTGTGGACTTTTGGCCTCCCCTTAAACTCTTTCATCCAAGAGAACGGTTTTGTAAGGCTTAAAATCTCTCTCTCTCTCTCTCTCTCTCTAATTTATTTTTATTTGATCGGAGTTGAAAATGGACAATCTTAACCATAAAAAGAAGGTCCAACCCTGAAACCAAGCTCCTCAAGGTTAGGTACATGTTAAGGCCAAAATTCTTTAGGCCCACCAATCTTTGTTTTGAAACCAATGTATTCAAACTTGTGTGGCCTCCACATGAAAGGCCATAGGCAGAATTGCTTGCTTATGTGGAGGCCATACACGTACAAAAATGTTGGCTTCGAAACGGAGTTTGGTAAGCCAAGATAAAAGAATTTTCGGCCTTGACATGTGCCTAACTTTGAGGAGTTTGGTTTGAAGGTTGGTCCCTCTTTTACTGGGTAGAATTGTCTGTTCTCAACTCCAACCCAAGACAATGTTTTTGCAAGACTTAAAACCTTTGTTTCGCATTGAACTGATAGTTTTAACCCAAAAAAAAAAAAAAAAAAAAAAAGCAAGAAAAGGGACCAACCTTGAAACCAAGCTTATCAAAGTTAGGCACATACCAAGGCCGAAATTCTTTTACGTTTACTTACCCAACTCTGTTCAAAAGCAGCATTTTTGAATGTGTGTGGCCTCCCCTTCAGCAGCCTCCCGGCCTCCTTAAGATGCCTCCCGCACCAAGCCTCCAAGGTGTCCCAGTGCTAGCTGCATGTTGCTTGCAGACTTTCAAGCAAGTAGCCGATTTGGTGCTTCTTCGGTGGATTCGATCAGCCAGACTACTGTAGTATTTGTCAGTACCAGCAGTGCCACCCGTATTTCATCTTGCTCAGTACTCCCCGGGTGACTCTGCAACATTTAAAGCCTTAACTAGATCTATATTGAGCAAGCTTTTGGGCCAAGATTGTGTGACCAAAATTTTCAAATCATGTCATGACACTGAAGAATGTGCCCAGTCTACTTATATGTCATTTGACATTTGACATTCCTTTTGAGGTGTATATAGCTCACAGACTACCCAAGGCGTTTTCTTCGCCCCTCCAAAATTAAAGCTCACAACTAGACTTCAATTTATGCCCCTGTGAGCAAGTACAGGCGAAATATAATACCGCATTGTTTGACAATTAGACAAGGCTCTTCAAATCAAGCAAGATAAACACAAACAAGATTTTCTCCCAAAACTATCTTCACCAAAGCACATGATGTATCGCAAGCAATATGGATCCTGACAATCCGAGTGACTGGATATAAGAGAGATAGATTGATATTTTATTTCACAACAAATCAACAGCATGCGCCTTGTCATGTGTTCGGCTTGCGAGGAGCCAAAATTTTGCACTATACATTTCGTAGACGAAAATGAACTAATAATCTCTGCGTCAAAACGTTTCCTGCAGCACTAATATTATAATAGAAACAGAAAACTAACGGACTAAAACCACGCCAACAAAGAGCCCTTGCTTGCGCTGATAAATTTACAGTTTCAAATTACTCCTCAGCTGTCACTGTCACTCTGCATCATTCCTTCAGAGTCCCAAAATCTTTAATGTCGATGGTCTGGTCTTCACTGTTCAGCCGACTGCACACAACACCATTTCCAAGTGTTAAAATCCTACCATATCACATTCCACACTGTACCAAAACCCAAGAACTCAAACCCGAGAATCTTGAAGTCAAAAGAATCATCAAAATAACAATGCGATCGAACCCAGAGAATGTTGAAGATCTGCTTGAACCTTATCACATGCCCACTCCCAGCTACCAGTGTTCATAACTACGGAGAAGATGCAGAAATTAGCCACAGTGGTATCTAATGTCCACTTATAGGCTTGCCAAAATAAACCCAAATCGACAATTTATACACTACTGCAATAAATCTCGGGAAGTTCAATTTTGAGGTTTGCCCATTGCAGACAACAAGGATAACCATTTTTGTTACCAATTGGAACCAGTTGCTAGGAGAAGAAAATGTAGAAATGACCTTGACATGTGCACAAGGAGATCGATTGGCAGGTATGACACATCGCTATAAGTGATCCAATATGTTATCTTCTGTGAAGAAGTTGAGAATCGATTGAAGCTAGCATGGACAAGTAATGCAACATTGAGATATGATTCCTCATTGTTGGTGAAGAGATTTGGAGCCCACTCCAGAAACAATTTCAGAGGTACTTGTTTTCAGATACAGATCAATGGAACAACATTCGTGACCTTGGAAAAGTGGGCAAGAAGATCATCATCATCGACAGACAGCAAGACAGGCAAGCAGGTATCCGTGCATGCATATATCGCTACAAGTGATGGAAGAAGACTGCTTATGATCTACCGTGAGTTAAGGTGGATGAACCTAATTCGGTTACTTTTCTTATAAGGTTACCTATATTTGAGCGGTATGTAGTTTGGTGTGGCTCCAATACACATGTCACAATTACACGTGTTTAAAATAGATTGAACTGGTGCTCAAAAAATATAACTATTCTAGGTTGAATACTCAACAAAATTGGGGAGACCTATACGATCATTTAATGAGCACGAGAATCTCCAGTTTGATTATGAATAAGATGATATTCACATAAGCCCCGAAAATCATGAGGGAAAGTGGCTTGGGGCTCGATTTGGATCTGCTCACCATCATCTCGTACTAATCGCGTGTTTCAAATCCTAGGAGAAGTGGGTTAACTTAATCGGAAAAAGCAAGCATTCAAGAGCCATCTACCGGCGAGTTATAAGTTAAGAAATCGATGTTCAGAGAAGCTTACATGGACAAGTGGTGCGTATGGGTTGCCCGAGTTGGTGGTGTAATCCGGGAGTCCACCGTTCTGGGCCTCGAACTCCGTCTTGCACGAGAAGTAGAGCACAATTGTGGCGAGAAAGATGTACACCGTCCAAGCCAGGTAAGCCACACCGATGATGATCCAGAAGATGGGCACGGTCCAGAACGGAATCTTTCCCTTAACTCCTCCAACGGCGACGAGCATGACGAACTGGTCTATAACAGATACCACAACGCCGGACAGGAGGAGGATGAGAATTGCTGTCACCACCTTGGTCTTGACGAGGTGGGTGCTTTTCTTCAAAGCTGCGAGGCCATAATTCTCTGGTTCCAGAACTGCTATTTGTTGAGTGAGCATGAAGAGCAGGTTAAGGACGATCAGGCCGATCAACTGGGGGAGGGAGTTGAGGAGGAAGAAGATGCGGGAACTCTCTGGGTGGATGAGCGCTGTGAGCAGCCCAAAGGGAATGGAGATGGCGATGGTGAGGAGCACGGTGGCCAGGAGTGCCCAGAGGCCTGTGATGAACAACCGGAGGAGAGCATGGGGAAGCGATTTGAAGACTTTGGAGGTGATGGTGTCGTCTGCTTCGGTGTCGCTGTAGATGTATTCCACGAGTTTGGAGAATGAGGCCACCGCCAGGCTGACGAGTACCCACCCGAGGATAAAGCCGACGACCGCTGCGATGATGATCGGTACGGGAGGTGGGGGAGGCAGGGGAGGGAAGGGTGGTGCGCAGGGTGCGTCGCCATGGCTGATATCCACGGCTTGCTCTGCTTTCGTCTGCACGAAGATTTGGGTGAACACACAAAAAAATTATACAAAACAGATCTGATCGAAGTACTCGAGGCCACCCAAGATTTCCGAAGTTTAACTTGCAGGACTCACACAGGAAGCATCAAAGTACCGACCACAGCACTTCATGGCCATTGAACATGTCAACACTTTACATGACTTACAGAGGAGGAAAGGTGGCCAACTCGAACACTTGGTGATCAATAGCTAATTAATGTTCGTGGCCACCTCGAAGGTGGTACAAATCTGATACAATTTAAATTATAGGCACACCGATCACCACATTCATGGCCACCTAGCACATGACACAGTTTACAGAACACACACAGCACAGCTGGAAGGTGGCCAATTTAATACGGTGATCAACAAGCTATGGTGATCTTCAACATCTAGTTCATGTTTGTGGCCACCTCGAAGGTGGTGGGGCAAATCTTGTACAAAGGTGGAAGGGGCACCGATGAGTGCCTACACTCATGGCAATCCGCAAACATGTCTTTTATTTAAAAAACTGCAAACCAAACCTCACTGTTATAACTCCACCTCCCAACATTCCAACGACACAGGTCTTCCGAAACCTCAACACTTTGGCACCACTTTCAGGATGGCCATAACTCTCCACTCAATAGTCATTATGTTCCAATAGCTGGCAAAAACGGATCAAATCTTCTTACACGCAAACAAGCAGACGAATGGAACAACAATATTTTGCAGAGCATTTCGCAACTGGCAAGAACAGAGACACATGAATCTAGGCATATATATATACACACACATACATATACTTAAAGCAGGTGTGTGCCAAATGAATCGTGATGAGTGCAGTACCTGTGCAGAAGATTGGAACAGGGCGTTCACCGTTTGCAACAGCATCCGGGTCTGATCATGAGGGGGTGGGTGTGGGTGAGGGTGGGGATGGGGATGGGGATGGGGATGGGGGTGAGGGTGAGGGTGAGGATGAGGGTGGGGATGAGGGTGAGGGTGATGGGGAGGGGGAGAGGCACCGATGAAATTCAGCACCTGGATGGCAGCGGCAGGCAGGAAGAAGGCGAGGATGAAAGGCAACAAGAGGCGGAAGTGCTTGCTCAGCAGCCTCCCGGCCTCCTTCAAGATGCCTCCCGCACCTAGCCTCCCAAGGTGTCCCGGGTACCCTTCCATTCTGATCAGATTTCGCCGATCACTCCGAGAGAGAGAGAGAGAGAGAGAGAGAGAGAGAGAGAGACACACACACACACACACACACACCAGAAGGAGCAGCAGAAGAAGAAAGCTAGTCTACCACAAAGGAAGCCCTGCAGTGAGGGATGTGGTGGAACTCAGTAGAGGATTAGCAAGCAAGGCTTAACGAAGAGCTGGGTCGCCTGCAGACTTTGTTGCAGGTCGCCAGTTTGGTGCTCCTTCGTTGGGCTTTCTTTCTTCCTTTCTTTCGATCGGCCAAACTAGCAAATTGTCGGTACCGGCTTCCACTGGCAGATTCCACCAGTTTACACTAATTAAGCTAGCAGGAACTGTAAGTTAGCCGCGTAGTAGCCGTGATCTCCGACTTGTTGGCGTTGCAGCACATGTACTTACAGGAGTCCACAGCTGCTATCGATCGATCGATCAAACCTCCGACGACGACGATTTCTCCGGTGAATCTGATCCTGTAATTAGTACAGTGCAAGTTATACACACTTGAAAGTGCAGTGGTGTCGCTGGCAGCTTGGTACCCAACTGCACACCCAGTCGCCTTCAGCAACTGTTTACACTTGGCACTCAGTGAGCCCAGTCTGCAGGAATTATGCCCGGGCGCTCAAGCTTAGCCAAGCTGCACAGTCATCACTGTGTCAGGTGCGACCGGATGGCAGCCTTCGGCACTTTCCTTCCCACCTTTCGCCCTCCCGCCTCCTTAACTCATCACTCACGCCCCAACAGTGCCTAACAGTGGTGATTTTTCACAAGGTCCCTAACATGTCTAGGGACATGTTCATTAAAAGAAAACATTTCCAGTGGACGGGTTCTTAGAAAATGAACCGGTTTAGGGACGTGTCAAATTCACTTTGGACGGGTTCTAAAAATAACATTTTTTTAATTAAAAAATTTCCAAAAAAATAAATGGTACAAATATCAATTACATTATGTCATATATGACATGTGAATATAAGCATAATGCAATCAAACCACTAATACCCAATCAAAATATCAATCTTGAAGTGCTTGATTCACCTGCATGCATTAATTCATCAACCACAAAATTTAGAACCTTTTTAACATAATGTCAAAGATTATAATTGAAGGTAAACTTAGTAATTGAATATGAATTAGTATATATAAACATGTTCAAAATTTTAGAAACAAAGAGCTACTTACCCTTCAAAGACTAAACCAACTCCCTCCCAAACGTTCACCATGGAGACATTAAATGTCGGTCAAGATAACCAACATCGTGAAAAGTCTACAGGGTCGGTTTTAGAACGGGTTTGGTTTTAGCATTGTCTATCTTGCACACAATGGTGATTTTTCACATGCTTGTATTTAGGTTTTGGGACGTGCTCAAAGCCTCTCTTTTTATGTCCACATACATGTTACCATTTTTATTTTTTTGAGTTTTGGCAAGTGTTTTGTTATGTACTTCAATTCGATTAAAATACATATACATACATATATACATACAACATACATAATCACAAATATAAAACTTTCAATTCTTCATCTTTAGGCATGGCATGTCTAAAATGGGGTCCAAAAATAGGGTGCCGTCATCACCAACCCTTTTTGGATATCAGTTGAGGATGCTTATGTAGTTTAAATGGTTGCTCCAACACAAGTTGTGTTTCTTTGTCATGTGGCAATGTTTTAAATGGAAGGATTGTAAGGATTGTAAGGTTTTCCCATTGGCATGCACTCTCATGTCCCCAAGAATGCAATCACTCTAGTGGAGATTGGCATGACAATCCTCACTTGGCAACCTAAAAAGGATGTTGTTGCTAATACCCTTTTAGTATTAATTAGGAATGCTTATGTGGCTAAAATGCTCATTTTGACACTACCTCAAGTTTTTGTGTCATGTGGCAACAACATAAGCATAAGGATTGCACAAGGAATGTGCCAAGGTTTTGCTAATGGCAAGCACTCTCAAGCCCCTAGAGAGACCCTTGCTATGATGAAATTTGGCATTAGAATTTTAAATAGACACCCAAAAAGGGGTATTGTCACAAGCACCCTACTTTTGGATGTCATTTCATATATTTGTGTGGTTAAAATGATTCCTCCTTGCATTTGTTGGGGTTGTTTTGTGTATCATATGGCAATGAGCAAAGTGCTATAGGTTTGGCCAAACCCAAGCAATCTCTTGTCTTAAAAGACGCAATTGTTATGGTTAATATTGACACTAAGATTGTCGACTCGCACCCTTTCTTTGAGTGTCAATTGAGAATGCATATGTGGTTGAAATGCTTTCCCTGACACCAACTTGCTTATTTTTGTGTGTCATATGGCGATGTTTCAAGAGTGAGAATTGTAAGGTTTTGCCATTGGCCAACACTTGTGCCCCCCAAAGAGGCCATTGTTGTGGTGGAAATTGCCATTTGAATTCTCAATTGGCGCCCAATAAAAGGGTAATGTTGCCAACATCCTTTTTTTGGGTGTCAGTTGAGAAAATATATGTGGTTAACATGGTCAATCTTTGGTTTGTGTTGTGTGTTATGTGAGCATTTATATTGCAGATTTTTTTTTCCAATCATGGGCATTCTCATGCCCCAGAAGATGTAGTTGTTGTGATTAATATTGTCATGAAGACTCTCAACCACTACCCAGAAAAGGGTCATTGTCACCGACTGCAATGTCTCTCAAAAATAGAGAGGAAATAAGAGGCATGATCCACTCAACCTTGAGCAATATATACTTGTAGGAATGAAGAGTTGAAGCTCCTATCAATTTAGTCCTCAAGCATATACTTAACCGGCTTTCCCTCCATGCTTTTGGGGTGAGTTAAGTGCTTTGAACTAATGGTCATTACTTATGAGGTGAGAACATCATGTAACACCATAGTCCTCATTAGAGATTAACTCCCCTTTACCTTTTAGAACTATAAGATCTCCCAAGGTGGAGTCCTTTAGTCTTACAAATAATAGAGTCTAGTTAGAATCAACAAAGGTAACTAATAAATAAATACACATTACACATCTCCCCACTTAGAAATGAATGTATTGTAAACCCCAAAGTGTAGTGCATCAAAACAATAGTCAAGACCACCACTTAATTAAAATCAAGCCATGGAACTTGTACTTGTACTCATGCTTCATGGCTCTTGCAAAGTGAGACAAATTAATAATATTGCCTCGTTTACAAGATCTTGTGCAAGCATGAAAGAACAAAAAGGTGCCTACCCTTAAGATACCTCTCGCCTCAACCATTTATGCATAGGTGGGGCTTTATGGTTATACTTGACATCATAACCTATAAATATGTCTTTTGACTTGGCTACCACATCCCAATACTCTTTGAGGATTTCTACACTCAAATTGCTCTCCAACCCCCAAGAATTATGCTCAAGTGCACATTTGAGCCATTTGATGAGATAGAATTTATTGGGGCAAGAATAAGACCGCTATCTACTTGTGAGAGTCTGCGTTCTACTTCATATGATGCATCCTCCTCAAAGATTGGCGGAGGGGGAGGTTGTACCCTGCCATCGATTGTATACAGTCGAAGAAGTGACACATGAAAGACATTGTGAATCTTAAACATGCTTGGCAATTGCTACAACCCCTATCCTCCTAGCTATCCACCATGGTAATATATTTCTAGCACATGGGACCTTCAACTTAATATCGGTAGTGCTTAGAAGCAGTTGTTGGTCCACTTCACAAGAAACTTCTCGTCTTTTCTCATCATTATGGTATTTATGTCGTTGCCACACAACAATTAAATGTCTATTGGCTTGGCCAATTACATCAAACATATGCTCGGTAAAATTCTTTGAAGCATGGACTTGACACTTGCTAATTCCACTGATTGGTGTCATGAGATGCTTACATGTGTTCAAGACAAACAAAGTATTCCGAACATACTCTTGTCAAGAGTCAATAGATGCAAATTGTACCATGGCAAAAAAATTCATCCCAAGCATCTTGCATTGGATTTACATAAGGTTGCAACATGTCCTTAATGACACAGTTTACATGTTTTGTCTGTCCATCAGTTTGAGGACGGAATGTGGTGGGCATAGCCAACCTTGTCCCCAAAAGACCATGTGACACATTCCATATCCTACTTATGAATCTAACGTCCTCGTCACCTAGGATTACTGTTGGTAGATCATGAGGTTTATACATATGATCATAAAATAATTTTGTCATTCCTTCAACAGTAATGTGTGTTGTAGTTGGCATAAAGTGGGCCATTTTGGACAACTTATCCATACACACAAAGATGACATCATAGTAATGAGTAAAAGGTGTCAAGCTAGAGATAAAATCTATGTTGACCACCTCCCAATTCTTCCTAAGAATCTCCAATGGTTATAACAAACATGTTGGCTTCATATTAGGAGCTTTACTCCATTGGAAAATCTCACATGATTTAATATAGCTCTTGATAGATCCTTACATCTCAAGCCACCAAAAGTCACTTGCACCCTCTCCCAAGTCTTAGTTACCCCAACATGACCATCGTACATTGCATCATGATGTTCGGCCTTTGGAAATATAGAGTAGAAAAATATTTGATACTCGACCTTTGGAAGGACAATTTATAACCACTCTCATCTTATCTTGCCACTGGATGTGATTCTCAACATTAAAATGCTTCATATTGTGTTGGTTTGAGAACCAAATGTCAAGAGCATACCTTGCATTAATTCTATGACATAACTTAGAATCATTGACGAACTCATGATAGCCCTTTAGTTGAATGTCTAGCTCTCCTTGATCTCCTCACATAGAATTGGACGCCACTAATTAAAGGACCGAGTCACTTGAAGCCACCTTGGGTGTCATCAAGGCCTTTTGAACACCTATGTCTAGTAGATTCATGCTTGGAGGATCAACCATATTGATCCGTCCTAAGCGGTATACCCACTTATAGAAAAAAACAAAAAAAAACTAGATATATATATATATATATGCTTCAAGAATTCCAACACTTGAGTTTGACACCTTGATAATTTTTGTTGTGTCTTTAAATACATGAGTGGGTTGTGATTTGTCACCACAATGCACTCAAAACCCCTCTAGGTAACAATGTCAAGTTCGCATGACGTGCACAATTACTGCTAATACTTGCTCTCCAGTCATATAATTCCTCACAACAAAGGAGAATTTCTTACTTTTAAAGGCAATAGGTCTTTCATAGGAGCATGATTGACAACCTCAAAGCTCCCTCAACTTGGGTAAGGTCAAAACTAGCGCATGTGTTGAAGCAAATTCAACATTTTCAAAGGCTTACTCACAATCCTCCGTCCAAATGACCTTAGTCTTGCTTCATGTGAAAGATGCCAAAGGTGCCATCAAAGTATAAAATCTATGGGTGAACCTGTGAAAGTAATTGCAAAACCCCCAATTGCAAAAAGACCATAATTGTCCAATTTCAAGAGGTCTTTGCCATTTTGTAATGATTTCAAGTTTCTTAGGATCCACCTTTGATGCCCTTTTTTTGCCAACAACATGGCCCAAGTAATGCAATTTCTCTTTCCAAAAATGACATTTAGCCCCTTGCCCTCTTAAGTCCATTTCAACAATTGTAATACAATAATTAACTAGACCGCAAAAATTCCAAAAATTAAACAAATATTTTTATATTTAAATGTGTCCATCTTTACACCCTTGTCATAGTAATCAAATAAGAATTAATCCAAAATAAGTCTAAAATATCTATAAATATCTAACAGTTTCCCTTAATCTAACACTAGGGATAAAGTTTCACCTTGCATTTGAATATGAATCCCAACAAAGGCACATTTTTTTCAAGTGCAATTTGAGGTATTATGGTATGGAAATCTAATTGGGTTGGCCCTTGAGGCCTCTCCCATTGCCCTCATAAATCATCTTCACGAGCTGTAATTTGGTAACCAACTAGACCACAAATAAAAGGGAGTAGATTTTGAAATCTCTCCAAATTTTATATGTCCTCATATAGTACATATCATGTTGAAAAAAAATCCTATAGGTTTAGACTAATCTAACAATTTCATTTGGATTGGCCCTTGAGGCCCCTTGCACAAATGGGGTTTTGATTGTGATCATGGTTTACAAAATTTACATAAGGCTAGGGTGTTCTTTTTCTTGGCAATACAAATTCATTGTGGGTATATTATGCTTTTTGGAGGAAGGGCATACATACACAAGAGATTCTAGAAAGTTGGGTATGGACTAAGTTGGATACTCCTCCGTATTCCATCCAATCAATGGATGGCTCAACCACTGTCTTTGCAAATCATCATATTATCACCATTAGTCACCAAGAGTTGGTATGTTGGGAGATATATAGGATGTGTAGAAAGATAGCAAAAAGGTGGGTGGAGTATGGATATCCAATTGACCTCATGAACCAACCTTTGGATATGGTACCACCAAATAAGTCCATGTGTGATGTGTATATGTATTTTTATTTAAGTCCACATTGATGTAAATGTTATGTTTACATCTAGAGTCAAGTAACTCAATATTGACTTATGATTTGACCAACTGTAACATGGTAGACTTGAAAATCGTAATTGCGCTAGTTACAATTACATTTATGGTGGGAACCCAATTTGTATGAATTATATGGAAGGGATGGAAAAGTCTTCCATGACTTTATCAAGCAATAATGAAGTATCATTATGTACAACTATTGGAGGCCCCATTCTAGCAAGTCTTTTTGGTTCTCATATACACATGGTACAAAATTACATGTTTCTTCAAATTTTTATGTATTGTATAAGTATATTTTTGCTATTTCTTAGCTATCACTTTGTGCATTGGATAACCATTATTTTTCCACCAAAAAATGATATATCAAATATATCAAAATGGTATAGGGATATCAAAATAAAGGCAATGCACGCACGTGACATACGATTTTAGTATAGGGTGCATTCCCAAGTTGTAAATTGGTTTCCTGAACTGAAATTTGGTGAGAAACCAAACTACAAAAAGACAAAAGTAAAAAATGATAACTTGTTTTAAAAAAAACCTATGTGTCCATTATGCCATCTTTATCATAAGAATCGTGAAAATAGTCCCCTTAAAATACTGAAAATGGAAAATCTAGTAGTTTTTTGGTTTCTAGAATTGTGCATAGGTTGACCTTGCCCTTGAAAAAAGAGTGTCAACATCAAAAAAAAAATAAAAAATTCAAGTGTAAGTTGAGGTATTATGGTATGTGAATTTGAATGGGTTTTCCCTTTGAGTTCTCTCCCCTTGCCCTCATAAATTGGTTTCACAAATTGCAATTAAGTATGTATTTAAAGAAATCAATTTGCTTTGTGAAATAATGTAAAGATATATATGGAAAAACCTAAACTTCTGCAAAGTCTAGTAGTGCATATGGTTTGAAATTTTATCAGGACAAGGAATACCCATTTTTGTGATGTAAATTCAAGTGTTATGGCATAAAAATTTAATGGGTTGGCCCTTGAGGGATTTCCCCTTCTAGCCTTGTAAAAGGGTTTTGTTAGCTCCAATTCAACAATGAACTAGAGAATGACTTCCAACGCCATCCTAAATGCCTCTTCATGATTCCCATTTTGTTTGTGCACATGAACAACCATTCATAGTGCAAGAACCATTTATAGTTATTTACTATAATCTACTTATTTACAATGTATATTATGGTTTATAGAACCCTTGAGAAATGATTGTCTTCCCATACAACCAAGTGGACATCTTTGACATCCTCAAATATCTTGTGTTCAATTCCTCCTGGCAGTCATGCTAGTGCTAACATATAACTATCTAAAGGCTTGAAGTTTTAGGTTGAGGTGACTCTTCCTATGCGTTCACCTAAACGCAATTCTCCAAACTCTAATCATAACATTTAGGCTTATTTACTGGGCAATCTTTTCTTTGGGCACATTCCCCGGACCACCATAAATTTTTCTTGGGCATTTGGAAAAGTTTCCACCCTACCCATCTTGGCCCTATAAAAATTTTGTACATGGCTATTCATTCGTTTAATTTTAGGAAATTTTCCCACGTGGTTATAGGATACCCTACTACACGGGGAGGTTGCTCCCTCTTTAATTAATGCATACACGTGCGCTCGGGACCTATTTACCTTGCAGAAAAAGATTACAAGGTATGATATTTTTCAAAATAAAGGTAAATGCTTGTATTTTAATACACCCTATCAGTCATTATAAATTTTTGGTGGACTCATTTAAAAATACCCTATTTTATTTATATTACATTTTTTTTTTCTTGTACCCCGAGTAACCAATTCTTCCAAGTAGACTATTGCAATTGGCAAGATAGATCCCCTATTTCCGTTTTGAACTGCTCTCTTCATCAAGTCGATTGGCTGCCTACAAATGCCCCATTTGTTGCCCACCTTCATCCTCATTTTTTGCACCTTTCTTATATAAAACATGCCATTGGTTAGTCCTAAATTGATAGTAACAGGCCCAACCCTAGTTTTTTTTTCCACTTGCCCTCACCATAGATGCAGAACCTCACATGTCTTTAAAATAGACACCAACATCAGACCCTAGACCTAGCAGCATAGATGTGGAGGATGATGATGTAGCAAGGTAGTCATCAGAGTTATTGAAATAAATAGAATTCTTCATGCGAGTTAGCCTATCCTTGGATAGATATGGATTTCCATTTAACTGGCTAACTAGCGTGGACTTGTAAATGGAATGACCCTAGAATGTGACTACTGGGAGAACTTTGGAAGACGGTGGACTACTGGAAACTTTTTGCTCCTACTCGCTGAGTAGCTCCACAAACACTTGTTGAGTCTCCATCAACACGCTTCTTTATAAGCAGAAAGATTAATTTACTTGCACAAGATCAAACAATTTCCTCTTTGCACTAAATCTTGCACTTGCATCACATATTATTTTTCTTGTTTGCACATGTTCTAGCAATGGATAATTCAATAAGACAAATTTGTATAACTCAAGGCCTATGTACGTGCTTGCTTTAAGTTGCTATCAACTAGTGTGGGTAAGCATGTGAAGATCAATCAAACACCACAAAGGATAAAAGAAACCTTATACTTTGAGCAGTCAAACTAAAAGGCAAACAATGTGAGTCCTACTTAAACTTCGAGGCTCTATTTGATCAAACCCTACCCTAGACCCAATCTCACACCCAACATATTGAAACCGAAGGATGATGTTCAAGCACCTTAACATACGACGATTTCACAACCCCACTGCACCTATACCTAAATCCTAAACCTTGATCTATGCCGCAATGAATTCTACTAACCCTCAACACAAAAGAATCCACTCTACTTATTGGATCAACTCCCGTCGCTAAAGGCTTATTGCTGCTAACACGACAAGAGCAAACAACGAGAGCACATGACGCCTCTCACCCTAGACTACCGAGACCCCTCCAACTTCACTATTTTTTTTTCATGTGCTACCCGGTGGCCAACGGTCTCAGGGCAGCCTGAAGAAAAAATGAGCACTTCTCTTTTCTTTTGGAAAGAAGATTGCAATTCAAATAAAGCGCCAAAATTTTCCCTTCCGACACGTGGGTAGAGACCATTAACTCCACATTGGGACCGTTGGTTTAGTAACGTTCAAGCAAGCCAACATGCGAAGTCATCCGTTCAAGCATTTTCAGCAGAAAATCTTTTTTTTTCATCCACTAGCACAAACCCTACCCTAGACGCGCTACCCCTAATAATTGTTTCCACGCTATTTTACATGTATTGACTAGATAAAAGAGGCCATTTTATGTGATGATACTTTACATGTAAACATGTTTCATTATTTAAAAACCCCCTATATTATATGTACGTTTTTTTGCAGAATTTACCTACAATGAATATATTAGACCCTACTTTTTATCGCACGTTGTGTCTACGATTTTTGCCAGTGACCTCCCCATGCCCTACTACCACGAACATTTGGCCCATGTTTCAAGAATAGGCTCATTTTGTTCTAGTTGTTTCTTTTACTCAACATAACCATTCAAGCACCTTCCCCCTTCAGCCCTCTGATCAAAGGGACATGGCAAACCAAGGATTGTGCTATGGAGAAGACATCATTTCCCCCTATGTCTAGATGTCACATGAGGCGCCAAATTGTTGGCCTTCTAGGGCTTTGCCATCTCGGATTCTTTCCAAGGGAAACAGGGGGTTTCGTTTCAAAACACCTACTTGCAAGAAGAGAAGAGAGGGGGGGGGGGGGGGGCAACAAAAACCCGCCCCTCCAAGTTCATTATTAAATTATTCATATTGGGTCAAACTTGTGTTAACCGGATTGAGTCTCTTACCCTTATTTCCAACTAATTTAAAAAATATATATATAGAAGCTTCAAGACTATACAATCTTTCCTTGCTGGGTTTTCACTGTCCCCTTTGAATAGGTATCATGAAACTCTACCTGTACAAAGGCCAACACGGAAGATACCAAATTGCTCCAACCAACAATGGTGTGGTTTCCTAAAACCTGTTGAGGGGATAATAGCAAAAACTAACCCCCTATTAGTTGATTTTTGGTTTATCCCGACTAAAGCTCCATAACATGAGTCACCACATACTATGAGTTGGGTGGGCCACATAGTCCTAGGAGTATATTCACAACATCTTGCAAATTCTTGCACTCCATGCTACAATGTCAACGTGATAATGTAGGAAAACCCTTACTATGTTGAGTATTGTTATGTCACTATGCAACTTTGTCTAATTAGTGTGGGTTACCATTTGAAGGTACGCATTGCTATAACAATTTACTGAGAGTGTCATTCTTTACCCAAATAACATATATAGTAAGTATGCACACCAAAGAGTACGTTATAACTTAGTTGATAAAAAATGATAATGTCAGGAAAGAAAAGTTACAGCAACATGTACCTTTGAATGGCAGCCCATACTAACTAAACAAAACACCATACACCAATGCACAGTCTTTGACTCCGATTCATAAGTTGACTTCACTATAAATAACACTCCCGGGGCTCTACAATACTAATCAACGTTTTCACCTCCCCGGGTCCGGCCGCCCTCCCTTTGCCCGCGGGGGCGGTAACTTATTAGATAGGCGTTGTGAACATTCACCCCAATTGCTCCAGCCAACAACCGATAACACAACTTAACTTCTTCCAACTTTTGCCGAGAGTCAAAAAGAGGAAGGCAGCACATGGCCGCCTTCGTTCCCAGATGATGACGTGGCAAGTGCAGCCAATGGGACTGCGCCACCTGGCCTGCCAGCGCAGACGGATGGGCCACCCTGCCGCCATGCAGGTAGCTCATTCGCAACAAACAAAAATCATCAGAATCCCGCCAGAGCCTCCACACGCGGGACTCGAATGGTGTTGTTACATATAAGTGTGTGTCTTCCCCTGCTGGAGTACGACCATACTGCAGCAGCAGTGTCCAGGGAGATTTTGGGGCATAGTTGGTCAAATTCCCAGTGTTCCCAAGTCCAACAACTCTTACGATATACGTTATGATCCTCCGGTTTTTCTTTATCAACTGGAGGTATATTCTACAATAGATTCCTCTAAATCGATGTGTGGTTTTTTCTGAAGTCTTGATGATGAACTTCGACCGGTCATTTCTCAAACTTGATCAACCGGCTCATCTGTAATGAGCGGTGTTACATATATGTTTCTTCCCTGCTGGAGTACGACCATACTGGCACCACAGTGCCCGGGAAGTTTGTGGGCATTGTTAGTCGGTCAAGATCCGAGTGATTTTAAATCCAACCGGTTGCATGTTGACGTCTTCCGGTTTTGCTTGCTTTCCTTCATGTGAGGTATATTCCTCTATAGATTCTTCTCAAATGATCAGTAAATCTCCTGAAGTCTCCAACTTCAACCGCTTATTTCTCAAACTCAATTGGTTCATCTGCAACTAACCGTTGGATCTTCCCGGACATAGCTGCACCAGCGTCCAGGGAGATTTTGGAAATTAATCGGTCAAAGTTCCTAGTATTCCCAAGTCCAACCAGTTACACGTTGTGCTCTCCCGGTTTTTCTTAATTAATTGGAGGTATATTCCACACTAGATTCCTCTAAAACGACGCGTAATTTTTTCTGAAGTCCTGATGAACTTCAACCGGTCATTTCTCAAACTTGATCAACCGGCTCATCTGTAACGAGCGATGTTACATATACGTTTTCCCTGCTGAAGTATGACCATACTGCGAGATTTTGGAGCACAATCGGTCCAGGTCTCAGTGTTCCCAAGTCCAACTGTTGTGATACACGTTACGATCTTCCGGTTGGTTCTTTCATCAATTTGAGGTATATTCCACAGACGATTCCTCTAAAACGATGCGTAATTGTTCTGAAAGTCTTGATGAAAATCAACCGGTCGTTTCTGAAACTCGATCAACCGGCTCATCTGGAACGAGCGAGCGGCCGATCCTCCCCCAATGAGTGGAACTGCATGACAAATGATCAGTTAATATTATATCCAGGTGAGTTTCTGAAGCCACCTGACGACTTACGGCCTTGAGTGTGGAAAAAGCAGGAGTGAATGAGAATGAGGATGCTTCATAGGAAAACACACTGCAGCAAAACTTGCAGCCCACTCTTCGCTGTAAAATAAACCAGCAATTTCCAGGGAAGGGAAAACCTCGTCAGGACAAGCGCCTAGCTAGTCTGATTTCTTAGGGTAATTTTAGAGGCACTTTACAATTTGGAGTTACGTGGCGCTATCATAATCCTCCAGGACACACATTATTTTATCAGACATGAATTTACTTTAAGTAGTATGAGTAATAAATAGTATCATGTACTTCACGTGGTTGAAATTGACATTTTAGGTAGAAAGTTATAGCACTATAGTAAGCTATAGCAATTAGTAAGTGACAGTACATACTACACTATATATTTATTTAGTGTCATATGGTTTTTTTTTTTTTTGTCGATGTGGTAACATAATTTGTTTTGGTGAGTTCGAAGAGGCTTCTTCTTCTTCTTCTTTTTAGTTGGTCCTACAGTCTCACTCATGAGGCATCTCCTAATAATAAGAAACTAAAGAGAGCTACAATAAATTGTCCTATTAGTGTGGATTAGCATTTGGAGTTACGTGTCGCTATGACTTTTTACGGAGAATATCTTTTTTTTATACCAAGTTCTATCATGTTCTTTGATGTTCGTATTTATGTAGCTTGAGTTTTTAAAAAGCATGTGCTCAATAGAAGGTTATAGCAACATGTAACTCCAAATGGTAACCCACGCTAATAGGACACTTTAGTGTAGCTTTGAGAGTTTCTAGCACTTTGATATTTTGGGCTCCCAAAGTCTTTTGGTGTCACTAATTTCATAGCGTAAAGGAATTTAGTATCACCTCCACTAATTTCCCACTTGCACTATTAGCCCACCCTCACTAAATGGGATAATCAGTATAGCTAGGTAGATAAATAGATAGAAATGTCATCTTTTTGTGGAATGAAGCATGAATGAAGAGCCTCTTCGCTCGCACAATGATTATTATAAACAATTTAGATGTCTTGCTCTTTGAGACATGTTAGTGGCCACTCTTATGTAGGATGAAAACGCCAAGTGACTATATTAGAACATGTACATGGTATCCTTGAAGTTGTATGACTCCAAAATTAGCATCGAAACCTCAAATTAACCCAAAAGGTCACACTTGGGATGAATGATGAATC
Organism: Polytrichum commune; assembly: GCA_950295325.1. Taxonomy (NCBI): domain Eukaryota; kingdom Viridiplantae; phylum Streptophyta; class Polytrichopsida; order Polytrichales; family Polytrichaceae; genus Polytrichum; species Polytrichum commune. Next base: position 33,174,224 of record OX485809.1, read on the forward strand.
CCCAAACCTACCCGGGAGGAGGGGAATAAGTTTTTATTAGACTCCCAACTTTGTGTTGGTAAGATTGGTGGGGATATAATGGCTCAAACAACAAGATATCCAAGGTATGTGGGTGTTATTTGGTGCCCTTCTTACTTCATCATACCCCTAGACTTGATTGGTATGTGGTTCGATGAGGATCAAAGAGTAAACATCATATAGACACATGTTGAAAAAAAATCATTATAAGGTTCTTGTAAATGTGGTTGTCATGCTCACTTCAACCATTCAATTTAACTTTTGGACACTCAATAATTTAAAGATTTGCTTAAATGTAGCCATAAATATGGGCCACTTAACATACTCCGATTGCAAGATGGCTAGCCCATCACGATTTGCAAGTTTTGACCGAAGAATTTGGTGAAGGTGCTTAGCTATTGAATTATTCCCTCCTAGTGGACCACACAAGCATTTCACTCATGTTCTAGGTGACGTTAATTGGTCAACAACCTTTCTTAAGAGTAGAACATGACATTTTCATGTTCAACCCTTTCATTAAATGTTATAATCCAAAAACCCAAGGGATTTTTCATGCTCATTTCCCCCTCTGCAAAAAACTCACCTACCATGTTTGAAAATCCTATGGATATATCCCACTTTAGCCTAAAAACTTGTCTATGTAAATTTCACAACCAATATTTAGTGACAAACACTCAAAACGACCTATTCAAGCGGAAAGTTGAGAAAATCAACACCCAATTATTCCTCCCTTAGCATCCCCTTCCTCAATCCCCTTAACTTAGTGCCCTTTGATGGCCCAAGTACCGTAAGGTAGGCAATACCACTCTTCTTTGTCCATACACTTCGCACACCCTACTCTAGTTGTTGGTGAATGGGGTCTTTCATGTTGTTGCAAAAATCATAGCATTATTCAGCTGTGGCTATCAACCGTTCCATTCTAATAATATCAGTGATAGTGCTTCACCCGAGTTTATCATGTCGAATTTGCTAGTAAGAGACAATGAACATGATTTAGTTCTCAATAAAACCTAGTAGCTTATTCCCGACCCCACCCAACGCATAGTACTACACCGTTAACAATATTTAATGTCACATGCATAACAGTGCCACTTACACTATTGTGAGGTGTATCCTAGGTTACACTAACGATCAACAGCTTCACCATAAGCGTCATCTCATGACACTTGGCATTCAAGTGCGCTCACTAATATCTTGGCATGAGTATGCTCAATAATGTTACGAGATGGATGTTTATGTTCCACAATGGTTTACAAGTTGACCAACGTGTACACAAATGACACTTGCCATTAGTACGCTCGAAAATACCTCCCCCTTGCACACTAAAACGCAAAGTTCTCATCGAAAACATCCCAACATGCTACTCTAGATGTCATAACGTAAACATTTTTTCACTTAAAGAAGTTACTTATGTTGACGAATGAAATCATATCAACAGTTTAACGGGCGTGACACTTTGAGACCTCTAGAGCATCTAGTTTAGGCCCTTCTCAAATAGTGTACGTGACACTAAATTCCATAAACGGTGTAGCTGGATGATGGTACGATCACCTACTGTATCATTCTGTATATTTTCTTTTCATTTCTTTTCTCAGGTACGGTAGAGGAATGAAGTATCTACAGTATACACAATTAGGTGGACAGTCTAAGGCAAAGCTTACTATAACATTCGAGAAGGCCAAGAGGCCTGTGCGTTTTTATAGTTTATTATCCTAGTTTAAAATGGCTTAATAAGTCTCACATTCCAAAGCCTTCACTTGGCATGGCCTCGCAATAAGTTAGGCCTTGCTTCTTTGGCTTATGTGGAGAAGATCACTACAGGAAGTAGAGAAAACTAAGTCGCAAAGTGCAAATGATTGTGCTGGGAGGTTGTCGAGAAAGAGAATTCATTTTGCACACGTCCCAGTCTACTACACTGAATGATATATGATAGTTTAGTGTCGCCGGTTTTAGTTGTCTTGCTCAACACTAACTGCAAACCACAGTAGAGTGTCACCAACACTAAATGTTAATCCACCATTATTTGTCGTTCCTTGTATATTTATTGGGGGGATTATAGATTTACAGTGAGTGTTGCAATTACTGTCACTTACCAAGCAATTTTTCATCCAAATTTCAAATCAACCATGACAATGTTTCATCACAAGTTGCTGACGAGAGAGAGAAGGTAGGGTTTTGGCCAACGGATGAACTCATCCATTGTTCATGACAATATTTGTTCACTTGCTCAATAAGAAGTGTCATCCGAAAAGTTACCATAGTGACATAAATTACCATATGACACTAAAATACCATATTTAGTGTAGCACGGAAGTTAGTGGAGTCTTTCTTGAAGACACCATATTTAGTAATCACTGAATGTTTAGTAATTAGATGTGGGCCACACTATTTTGGTAGCATCCAACAATAATTTCAAAGATTCAAAGTTGTGTGGACTATGACACCAACCTTCCAAGCCATGCAACTAATTTAAGGTTTCCCTATGCCCACTTTAATGAACAAGTTGTACGTCTCCAATTTGACATTGTGTAGATTCTCATGCTGCAGTCTTGAGCGTTGTTAGGTAAGCTACATTGGCCTCGAGTGTTAACTTTTCTTAATCGGACACCTATATTTGAGTGGTATATGTACTAGAATTGTAGTTAGGAATTTATAGCAACAAGACATGTGTTACAATGAGATTGGACTGTATGTGTGCATGAAATTCATTAACTTGCAGATTAAATCGTGTTAGCACAAATGTAACGGGCCTATGTGACCACTTAAAACAAACCAATCCAATGGTCAAAATTGTACGTGTAGTTATCTCTGAGTCCTTACTTGCAACTCTCAAGCGGTACGATGGCTTGATTTTGGAGTTTTTTTGGTCTTGGGCTAATGTAAACCCACCCTAAGTGTTGATCAATAAGTTCAAAAATGACTAGAATATAGTAGAGTATCGGGGTAGAGTCCATGCATTTCACTTGGATTGAATAGGTATTGTCACTTTTTGAATATGTTGACAAGGACTTATCGAGGAGGAGGTTTATAGTCTTTTCCCAAAATGTCGCCCTATAAGGCGGCCACGTCACTTGCTAGGGTTAGGGTTTTTTTTTTATATTTCCATACATGTAGATGGGTCTTTAATGGTTGATTTTATTTGTATGTTAGTCCATATCTATTGAACATGTATTTGGTACAAGATAATTAGTAGATCCAAATTGGCCATGCCATATTCATATCCTCATTTCCTTTGTATGAATGTCTTCATTCTATTGATCAATATGAGTCCCTCCTAATTCAAATGTAGATTATTGAATCCATAATAGTTGATAAGTTTTTAGCAAGTAGTCCAATCTTTGTTGAATAATATTTTTCCAGGTGCTCATTCATAGATCCACACCTTACCACACTCCACTCAGATATTAGTGTCCCCATTAAGATGGATAACCAAACTAGGCTGACTAACATCAATCTTTGGAAGTCATATATGCAACACAAGTCTAAGTTAAGCTAAAGTTCGTCTAATTAGTGCAAACTTTGTGACATTTTCTCTAACCAGAAGTAGGCTAGCTTATATTAATCTCTAGAAGTCATACATGCAACACAAGTCTAAGTTAATCTAAAGTTAGCCTAATTAGTGCACACTTTGTGACATTTTCTCTCTATGCAGCCCTTTTGGATCAAACATTGGATGAGGTCAAAATTTGACCTACCCCATATCCAGGGTATAATTCCACCCTCAAAGTAGGTGTTCAGGGAGATTTTTGGACATAATCGGTCAAGATCCTAGTGTTACGAAGTCCAACCAGTTGCATGTTGACTTGATATGTTTTTGGTTTCTCCTTATTATTTGGAAGTATATTCTATAGATTCCTCCAAAATGATTGGTATTGGTTATTACTAAAACTATTGGTGTTGGCTATTCATGCACATGATTCTCTCTTCAGTTAAACCCAAATGGACTCCTCTACCCCATGGCAGATCCACCAATTCAACCAGGCCTTCAACACATTCCTCATATCACATCATTCAAGATTAACCCTAGGTTGCAAGATCAATCTCTGTAGCTGCAATCCATCAATCAATCGCAAAATTCAAGAGATTATTACCCAATCATATGAATCATCAGCAATTATCACTACCCCAACCAACTTTGAATCTAAACCTAATATGGGAGGAGAGAAGTCCTTATAATCTAAACCCTTAACCCAACTCAATTTTCTTCAAATACCAAACACCACCTCACCACCAACACGCTAACCTGAAATTGTCCCCACCAAAGATTTTAGCACCTGCCGCTAGACTCTTCCAATACACATGAACGAATTCCCCTAACCCCACCAACAAGTTTCTAAATTAACAAAACCTCTACCCTTCGAACACCTTCACCGACTCTCACCTATCAATTAGTATAAATAAGCCACCTCCATGCAACCTCCGCCCATTGTTCAATCAAAACTTGGGAAGAAATTTGTAATAACTACTTATGCCTGCTAACCCACCAATGATCATGATTCATGTTCTTCTTTTGATTTATTTTGTACTTGGAGCAACTTCCAGATCCCAAAGCATATCCTTTATTGCACGTCCCACCACTTATGCACATTAATTACCTCTATTCTAAGACAAATTGGGCTAAAAAAAAAGTCATTTTATGAGTTTCATAGCCTTAATATGGGCGTAAATATACACTAGAAAGTTTGGTAAGGGAAATGCGTCGTATAATCGAGGTGTCGTGTACCGAGTCTCGTATTATTGAGGTAAGACTGTACTTACTATTGGTACCTAGCTTACCTTGAAACTTTGCACGAAATATCTCAAATAGCAAATCTGCACAAATTGAAGAAACATTTTCTAATTTGCATTCCGTAACACCCGAATAGGTACATATGTTCGAAGGACTCGAGGTGAATTGCTCAAGTCATCAAGGGATCAAGTATCAAGTACAATGATACGAAATATGAAACCCAAAACCTACACTAAGGTATCATGGGCACGTCCATCTCCATTGACATTTATGTCCACTGGATTGGCTTGAGAATTATCTCACTTGCTTAACAATTGTGAATCACAAAGATGGTCATTTCAAGTTTCTTCATAGAGTGGAGAGCCAAAAAATATGAGGTTAGGGTGATTTTTTCTTTTTTTTCTTTTTCTATTCCTTTAAGTAATTTCACACGCCCTCCCAAATTTATTGACTGGTGAACCTGAAGTGGTGTCTATAAATTGAACATATAATCCAATCTCATTGTAACATGTGTCATGTCTGTATTCATTCTTGACTACAACATTACCATATACCACTCAAATATAGGCGTCCTATTAAGTATAGTGACCACAGAAGGCGCAAGCCCCCATACCTTACTACTTATCTCAACAAGATTTCGCTTTTAAGTGTAATTCGAAATACATATATTACTAGAATCAACAGTTACTGTATAACAACACTTCCAACCCTGCACTTTTATGAGATATTATGCATGAAACTTATCCAAGTGTGGTGCAAGGTCAAATCTGATTTCTGCATTATCATGATAAATATCTAGACTGTAGCCTTTTTCCAATGATGACAAAGCTATTGATTGCAAGTATTGCTACAATCTATTTCCTGGAAGCAATGCATCAGGCTTTGAAACTATTAATGGCAATTTAAATCATCTCCCTCGCTCAAAAACAAGCCCGCCCTAGACAAGTTGAACATCTATCTGTTATAGAATAGAATGGCCCTTCGCGGATGAGAATCTGGTGTCAGAAAAAAAGACCCTATATCCTGAGAAAAACCTATAAATTTGGAGCAGAATGGAGCCACTCAGACATGCACATTGTGTATACTACTTGATAATGCATGTGAATCACATCTTACATTATGTTGTGCACAAACAAACTCATTTTATGGCACTTTGTACACTGAAAAATCCCAACAATATACATCAACTTGTGGAATCAGCTTAAGATCTTCAAGCTTCATGCCCCAGAACCCTGCAATTCCGTAATAACAGTTACTTTAGGAGATTTTTGAATCAACCTGATTGAGAATATAATCTAACCTCAATCCAAGATGCCTTTCTGTCCAGCTACGAGAAGAATTTACAAGGTACCTATAAATATCAAGAAAAGATAAACTAGTTCCCACCACCTTACATTAAGCTCCCTTGGGGGCGGGGAGGTGAAATACTTGTAAATGGCACAAGAGGGACCCAAGCAGGAAAGCCAAAGGGGACCCCAACTTTTTGATTACATAAAAGTCTTGAGTATGGTCAAAGTAACAAAAATCTTCTCCAAATACATGCCCACTCTTGTTCAAAGTCTGGATCAAAGAATTTCAGCAGCTTGAGCAGTCACAGCCTCTGCCGAAACCCTTACCGCATCTGACGCAGTTGGGAGCACTTTGTACGGGTTCAATATGCCTTTGGGATCCAGAAGGTTTTTAAACCTTCTCATGAGCTCCATCTGCAATTTGCCACATTTTTATCACAGAAAACACTGAACCCAACTTCATGTATTTTTTGGGATCCTGTACAAAGTTCCTCCAGTCCTCTCAAAAAAAGGCTAGAGACTCATGTAGAAATGAAGAATGCAGTACTCAAGTTCCCAATCTCTTTGATTGCTTAATTAGTGTTTACACAGTGCTCAAGATTTTTTTTTTAAAACAGGAAAATGATTTAGCGTAATAGCCTACAGCCATGACAAGGTTGCAAACAGTGTGCCCACCAGACCGGGCAAATTTTCTTGCTACCATCGGCTGTTGATGCTTTATAAATATGATGGTATGCTTGTCCCTCTGTTTATAACCAAAAATTCTTTTTGTAAACCGAATATGTTATAGAGGGCCTCTCTTTGGAGGTCTTGGCTGGGTAAGGGTTTTCAAATTTGCCTAGCCAATGCCTACAACGAGAGACCCTCTTAACTATAATCGATGGGCAATGAGGACTTTTGCTTATATCTGGTGAGACAAGCATGCAGTCATGCCTTCTAAAGCCTCAAAAGTTGATGGTAACAAGAAATTTTCCCCGTCAAAGTGCTGGAGAAGGAAAGCATTCAGGGTCAAAGTGAACCAGGACTTGATTTTGCCAAGGAAAAAGTGTCCGAAGTTTGTGACGACTCACAGCTTCAGTGGCTTTGCTATAGTGAAGTGCATGGGGTTTCATAAACCCTACCCCATGCTCCGCACTCACACTCCCCTTGTGCCTGGCAACCCACTCAAACACGTATGGCTCTATTTTCCCCAGAAGCTGCCATTTTACAACCCGAAACAAACTCATCAGGTTTAGGATCAAAAGTCTTATTCTAGAGAATACCCAAAAAAATAGCTTTGCAGAAACGGGGCAATCAACTGCTCATGGGCACAAAGTAGACACTAAAAACATTAGGGACAATATTGTGGGTGGATACTATTAACCCATAGTATTTAACATCAATGGTCCATGTTGAAGGTTACAACATTTCTATTGGATTGCAAAAACTATGCATTTGAGTGACTACCAACCTAGGGGAAGGAGGTGGGTATATCACGGGAATGACAGATGTATATAGTATTGCACACTGTTTTCATGCTTGATGGTGTATAGTGTGGCCTGTCCAGGTTCTACAAGGGTCACCAAGTCTTAAAATCATATTCTCCATATTTATGAATTTGAAAGTTTATATAAAATAGTATCTTATGTCAAGGAGATAAAAAGAAATACTCATATGTGACATTGATGATCGAAGTACTAAGTGTGTATTTGCATCCAGGGGCACTCGTGCTGTGTATTCAAGCCGAAATCTTCAATAATATTAAGGCATTCAAATCAAACTGAGAAGTGCATTTAACGGATGAGTTAATTTCAGGTAGGGTCATTTTTGACCAATTGGTTTAAAATGGAAGTATGTAGCTAAGATACATATTTTTATGGTTGTTTTTATCTTCTTATGACTAGGCTCTGCAACGCATAAAGGTCATTCTATACATCTTCCCACACTATTTATCACAAACAGTGCAAGCGTATGAGAATGCAACTGGGATGGGGGGTTCTCAATGAGTACCTCATCGTCGTATTTGGGAGCGGACACATTCAAGTGCACATTACCATCACCCAAGTGACCGTAGGCTACAACAGTAGCTGCAATGTTTCCTGAATCACAAGCGGTTATACACAACCACATGTGAATGATAAGATTTAGAGCGGACCAGCAGCATTAAAAGGGACAAATTGCCTAGTTACACATCCATGTCTGTTTGGTATCAAAGTGGCTTTGGATATCAAAAAGATCGATTGTCTTACCAAGTCGAGCTCGTAGATCTTCAGCAATTCTGTAGAAGTCCGTAATGGGCAAGGAAAAATCGTATTTATAAATAACACCAGATTTTCCAAGAGCTTCTGAAATTCCCTGAATAGTGATAGAGGATGGTATTTATTAGAAAGAAAATAAATAAGCTATTTTTATTAAAAAAACAGACCTATAACCAAAAATGAAATAGCAAAACGTTAGACCTGTGTTAGCCTTGACACTAGAGCTTGAAGAAAGGAGGCTTCTCATTTGTGGGGAGCCTCTCACACACTTCTTCACTCAAGTTCATTTTCTTTCAACTTAAGAGTGTGAACTTTTTACTGGACTTACAACACTTAGTTGGCACCTTATGAAACCCACATGTGGAACAACTACGACAAGGTCTTTGGTCACAATCCTAAGCTACCTCATGGAGGTGGCTTAAGAATAACGAGAGCTTGAGCTCTTGTTTTGTGGGCCCCAAGCCAATCAGCTTATAAGGCATTCCTTGGCGTGTCATGAATCTCCATTGTTTGGTATCAATCCCCCCCACTTTGATATCTCACTGTGAGCATGGCCAACTTACACTTGCACAAAATATAGAGAACTTGAAGATTTGTCAAACTCCCAACAGTTTAAGTTTGTACGAAAGCTTGTCAGCTTCAAGTATCAAACTCCCAAAAACTGCACATTCGAGCTCTCAACTCGAGCTTTAGTGTAAAGGGTGCCTAAGATTAAAATAATGTAAAGTTAATTACTTCACTAGCCACTGACCCAACCTCCTGATGCAAAAAGGAACCAACCTCTCGTATCTGCCAGAAACTGGCAGCTTGACTGTTGTCTTGAGCAACAACACCATCGACAACAATGCCCTTCTCCATGGTGGCTTCCAGAAATGCATCCAGCTTCTCCCTGAGTTGATTGAAATGTTTTACATATCACTTTGAAGGTTCCATTGTGGACTGTACAGTTATTCTTTAGCTAAATGGGTCTTTTCATTGGGAGTTGGTCCCCTACTGGTTGTTTTGCATGCATACAATATCAAGAATTTCTTTTCTACTTGTAGTGCATGCTCCGAGGTAGTATTTGAATTTGAATGAAGAGCAACCTATTTTGGTTCATTGAGGGCCAAACTCATTTCAGCACCTCTTGGCATGCCAAAATGAGTTTGACCCTCAATGAACTTATCTAGATTTTTTTTGTTAAAACCTCCACACTACCTCCAAGACTGCACTGAAATTTAGGAAACAGGGAAGGTATTGTATGCAAAAGAACCAACTCCCGACCAAGAGGCATGTTGAGTTAGAGGACAACTCTAGTGTCAAAAGAATGACAATTAAGGACCAGGTGTAAACATGGATATCCATTTAGTGCGTACTTGTCGTGAGATTGGTTACTTCCTGTGGTTTCAACAAGAAGGTAAAAATTTTGCGGTGATGAAGGCAAAGGATCTCTGGTGCCTGACAAGTGATTCAGTGCCTGCCATGCCACAAATGATGGTTACACAGAATCTGGTACTTTTTGCATGTGAAATAACTCTTTCACCACACTAGAAAACCATGTACATCATCATTACACAAAATAGTCCTATTAGTGTGGGTGGACAATTAGCATGGAAATAATTAACATAGGCCACTCTAATTCTCTAGACTGGGTGGAAATAATGTGGATCCAAGACCTTGGGACTTCCCTTTAGTATTCCTTGAGACTTCCAACCAACATCTTACATAAAATAGTATAATCCCGCTACTTCAAAAGTAGCATAAAATAAATTATTCATCCACATTAATTACCTAGAAATACAATTAGTGTGGCCCACACTAATTCTAAAGTAGAGATTTGGCATTAGTTTATTGATGTGGACTCTATACAATCAGCATGGCCACACTAATAGGACTGTTTAGTGTACCTGCGATATACTCCTGACACACTATTAAGAGAATTTGCAAATGATTGAAATTGCAGATTCGGGGGCACTTTCCACTAGAGCGTGAGGGCTTGAGGGACCAAGGCTGTTTGAATGGATTTAAACCTATGCGGGGTCCTACATGGCATGCAATGCATAATGTTTCATGGTCTACTGGATTTGCATCTAGCCCGCTTCAAAGATACCATAGTGGAAAGTGGCCTTCAGTCTATGACATGAAGCAGAATAAATTTGTGTTTGGCTGGACCACATGGGACCAAGATTCCTTTCCATAATATAGGATGAGAGGCTATAACAGTTGCTCACCACAAAACTCTCCATCATGTGTCTACACTAGGATAGATTGAGACATAGTAATGCACATAGCACAATATGAAATCCACACATATAAAGAGGGAAAAGAAGAAGTGGAGTAGAAAGAATAGAAACACATACCATGTCAAGCGCAGGCCGGTCTATGAACTCAAATGCCGATAAAATTTCGCCCAAGTGCGACTTTGCTTCCTTTAGAGCATGCTGTGGCATGAAGAAATAATGCAACATACATGAGAATACACAGTTCCTAATCCAACTTTGAGACATTTCATAACCACAAGATTCGCATTTAAAAGGGCAGGACCATTATTACCTGGCAGCTGATAAAGTCCTCACATGCCAGGAAGGCCACATTAACTGAGTTCAGTTTTGCAGGCACTAATATTGACACCTTGGTCACCACTCCCAATGTTCCTTCTCCCCCTGTCCTTTTCACAACAAAACATTTGGTCCAAGTGTAAGTACTGAGGGCGCAACGTTAGCAGATTGAGGGCCACTATGGCCAAGGGTCCTGACCATAAAATTGCGAGGGCCCTGGAAACTCATCCGAAGGCCATACCATAGAAAATTGAGATTGAAGTGTGACAGGCTTCAATTGTAGTGTGCACGCAAATGAGACTGGACTTTCAACCAAATCCTACTTCATTACCATCCTATTCATGTGGGGCCTTCTACACAATAAGTTCTAATAAATCAAGGGTTGTGAGATTTTGAAGTGTCATGGTCTCCGAGTTTTGTGGTAGACCAACCTCTTTGAGATGGGCTTGACACAAAACCCAGTAGACCATGAAACACATTACCCATTACATACCATGTAGGACTCCATGTAGGTTTTTCATCCATTCAAACTTCCTTGGTCCTTTAGGCCCTGAAGTTCTAATGCAGATTGAAATGGGACAGTCTTAGCATTTTCCACCAATGAGAGATTTTAGATTTCAATGGTCACAGGCCCTCAAGCTCTAGTGTAGAGTATCCCTCAAGTATGAAAAACAAATAATAATACCACCAACACTCAAGTTTAGTAGCAGCCCACCAATGAACATCTGCTTGAGGTCATATCCAGTGTTATCCTTTCTCAGTGTTCCTAACATATCTACGACCATCCCATCTGCGAGCACAACCTCCAGCCCTGCCATGAAAACCAAGGTTCAGTGAAAAGAAATTCCATGATTTGGAGACTTAGATGATGTACTTTGGCAATACAATTTATACGGAGATTTCTATTCTGTGTTGGACAAGAAAGGTCCAATTTGAACCAAAGACGAAAAATATGCATACAGCAAGCTCCCTGTTGAATATGTTCAATGTTTCTCCTCCATAATATGGGGAGGTCACTTCTAATTTGAATTTCATATCACATGCTTGCCACATAACATTAAACAGCACTTAGAGAGGTGGATATAACACTTTCCATAGTAAACCGATTGTCATAGTCCAACAAATTGCGTTACAAGACATACAACAATACCTCCCATTGGGTCTTTAAAAGGGATATTAAGTGGCCTCCGGTGAGATACTTGAAGAAGAAATAAATGTTATTAACAGATCAATTCTGTTTGTGCATTAGAAATGATTGTAAGCTTTTGTAAGTTTTGCAAGAATACTTTCGAAAATGATATAATAAGATATTACCGAGATTCAAATGATTTGCAATTGCTTGACCAGACAGTCTTAAAGATGATGAGGAGGAAAACATGTTTGTACACAGCTCTTCAGAGAAGCACAGACACAAAACAGGTTGTCTCCCAATGCCTACTCTGGAATAAAACCAAGCCTGGGTCATGTAGTAAAGAGATATCCAATCATGTTAGGTATCAGCCTTACTGTATGAATACAAGGTTAAAGTCCTCATATAAACATGATGAGAAACCATAATAGTATCTTCTGGTTGTTAGAGTTATCCTTTAATTCTATGAGATTTTGATCCGGAGTTGGTTGTTTGCATACAACACCTCCATGTTCAGTAATTTATCAGTGCATGCTTGGAGTTGTTGTGGAAGTTTGAATGAAGGGCACTCTACATGAGTTCATTGAGGGCCAAACTTATTCTGGCATGCCGAGAGGTGTTAAAATGAGTTTGGCCCTCGATGAACCGGAATAGGTGGCTCATCATTTAAATTCTAACACTGCCTCTGAGCATGCACCACAAGTGGAAACATATTATTGATATTGTATGCAACACAACCAATGGAAAATCATAGGGGACCAACTCCCAACGAAAAGTCCCATTGAGTTAAAAGGATAACTCTATTGAGTTGCAAAGATATGTTTCACATGTAGGCTCCATATGCCTCAATAATGTTATAAATCATTTGCAGATATCACCAGAATGAAAGAAAACCAACGGTTAACAGATGACAATAAGAAAAGCACCAAGGACTGTGCCGTGCAGAGAGCCATATCGCAACAGCCGCAAGCCTCCTGCATTGGTTGATACATTTCCTCCAATTTGGCAACTACCTTTTGCACCCAAATCCAATGGCATGGCGTACCTTGATTCACAAGTGCAAATATTTTCTTTCAGTTTGGGCTGGTAGAATAGGCAAGAAATCCTTACCTTACAAAGTTCCAAAATTCTTTAAGGCAGGCAAAAGTACACAAACAAAGGAAATGCTACATAAATATTATTCCCAGGAGGTTGAAGTAAACATATTCAGCCAATTGTTTCTTTTGAACAATAACAGCTTCGAACATTTAAAAGTGCAGTCTTGAAAGTCCACATTCACAAAAGCTGGAAAGCAGAAAATCTTATTATCGGAGGGAAAAAAAAAGAAAAAAAGAAGAAGAATGTGAAACCTACCCCTGACTCCCAACAAAGTTATCAAGATTCTCCAAAATACAGCCGGCTTCACAAACGAGGATCCCACTGACCTGTATCATTTTTCATAGTGGTCATGTTCAACAACATTAGTATAAACCCCAGTTCTTGTCCAACTTTCAGAAACAGCAGTGAAACTCGAGGCAATTAGAACTAAGAGCTAGCAGATTCTTCCTAAACATACCTCATCGAAGGAAATAATATTGTTCATTGCTCCAAGGTTTAAAATCACCTGCCAACCATTATAATCCAAAAATGAATGAATAATTTGTTGATGACTAAGGTGCATCATGAAGACATTTGTGATCCGGCAGTAAGCCCAAATTCCATCAATGATCCGAGAAAACTTCCACCTTGTTTCCATAATACCTTCTTCCTCACTATGAGAAGTTGGCAACAAATACTACTGCTATGATCATAGAGGGTAATCAAAATAAAATACTGCAAAGGAGTTGTAGTAATGTGGAAAATTGGCTGGAAATTCTAACCTCGTCGAATACTGGAACACTACCTCCCACCAAGCCAGTGTTACCTCCTTGTGGTACAACTGCTAAAGATCTGGAGTTACAATACTGAAGAATATCAGAAACCTGCCAGCACAAATTCATTCTTTGTTAAAAACACTTAACTATATAATTGCAATTTGTGAGAGTAGTGGTCACACCAAGTGGCTACAAGGATTTAAGCCTCAAAGCTAAGTTTCCAGAAAAAGTTCCAGCCACAATGACCTATCACACTGACATGAAGATTACATGGAGGCCAATAATTCAACCCAGAAACCAGTAAACTGGGAACAAAGGAAGACCTTCTTAACGAAATTGTCAAGATCAAAGTACACATTCCTGCAAGGAAGCTCAAAATTTTCACGTATGAGCTCATCATTGAGTGTTACTGTTATAAGAGTTGTCCTTAAACTCAATGGACTTTTCATGAGGAGTTGGTCCCTTTATAATTTTTCAGTGGTAGTTTTGCAGAGGATATCCATAATTTCTTTCCACTCATGGAGGTAGTGATTAAATTTGAATGAAGAGCAACCTATTTTGGTTCATGGAGGGCCATACTCATTTTAGCACCCCTTGGCATGCCAAAATGAGTTTGATCCTCAATGAAGCTATATAGAATGTTTTTTGTTCAAACCTCCATATTACCTCCAAACATGCACCCAAAAACTTACCGAATATGGAAGGTCTGTATGCAAAACAATCAACTTCTGATCAAATCTACAGTTGAATTAAAGGATAATTCTATTATCCCAGTTCAATATTGCAATAAGTTGAAAGTTCCAAGAAGAGAAATTCTAACTTGTTGGGTGGTTTGTGGTTTGAGTAGCAGCTGGCTTTCGCCACGGTACTTGTGCATCCAATCAATGTTGGCCACTGCTAACTCATCTTTGTCCACAACAACGCCCCGCTCCCCTACAATGTCCTTAAACTTTTGCACATCCTTTTCCTCAAGCTTTGAATATCTGCTGTCTCTGGTGGCTTTTGCTGCTATGCCTGCAAAACCCCTGTGCCATTTCTTTGAATGCATCACTTGAGAGGATCCTCCATAAACATTTGCAGTCCATCTCTGGGTGCCAAATCCTGCATTCACTGAGGGAAGGAAAGATAATGATCACTGAATGCATATTTCCAAAATTAGTTCATGTCCATCTCAATTCGACAAAATGCATTTGGAGGGGGAAAAAAAAAAGAAAAAAAAAAAGGAAAAAACTCTGCAACAGATCCACTACCTAATCTCCAACCTCAAAACAGTCACTGTCAATAGGCAAACCACTTCCAAAACACACATGCTTCCAAAAAATAATTTATAACTCAGTGTTCATTTGGGCAACCTATAGGAAATGGCCAATGCCTTGGTGTCAAATCCTGCATTAACTCAGAAAGGAAAGATAATGATCACTGACTGCAAATTTCCAAAATTAGTTCATGTCCAGCTCAATTTGACAAAATGCATTCCGAGGGGGAAAAAAACGGTAACAACTCTGCAACGAATCAGCTACCTAATCTCCAACCTCAAAACAGTCGCTGTCAATGGGCAAACCTCTTCCAATACAAATAATTCTGAAGTTCATAAATCAGTATAATATTTTGGACATTAGAGGCTTCACCTTGATGCAGGCCACGATGATTGCACACTTCTTCCTGCTGCGTGAAATTTTTCTCAAACTGAGGGCTTTGTGTCATCAACACTCCTCCCAAAATTCTTGCTTTCAGCAATTCACACGCGGCTCTCCTTGCTGACAACATCGCTAAAAACCAACAAAACTTCCTTTGGGCTGCTATTCACAGTCCCCGGGATGCTCATGTGGGTTAAATTTTCACCAGATTTGGAATTTCAATCAGACCTGCACACTTCTCCCATAATCTGATGTGTATGAAAAACCAGAAAACCACTCAATCCGAGACCTAAAACTCGCAAACCTGTCCGGAGTCTCAATTTTGAAGTCCAAAGTGGAAAAGCCCAAATGGACACATGTGCTTCAGCTTCTTGAGCCGAATTTCAATCAGGTCTGCACGCTTCTCCCAAACCCCTGAAGTGTATGAGGGACCAGAAAACCACTCAATATGAGACCTAAAAACTCTCAAACCTGTCCGGAGTCTCAATTGTTACGTCCTGAGTGGAAGAGCCCATACGGACACATGTCTCTGAACATAATTCTGCAAAATGAGAATATTCTTCCCTGAAGTTAAGCATTTCAATTCAGACCCATTGTAGCGAAAAGAATTTCAAAATCCAACTTTCCAATTGCCACACAAACCCATAAGGTGACACATCGCGTGCAAACGAAATCGATCGTGTCAAAGATTTTGTGGCAACAACAAAAAACAATCGATTGCCGAAAACCCAACAAATAAATTCGAAAGACACACAAACTGAGTGCCAGATCTCAAATTTATGCACACAGCAAGTGTAGAAGTGTCCTGTCAACCCCGAGCTCAATTTACAAAAGTCTCAACATAACCTAATCATCGCCATTAAGCTTAAAGCACTCTACACACATACATACATTCTTTAGGCCGACAAAAGTCCTAACAGGAATTCTTGTCAAATGGATGGCGAACTGGGAAGACCGAATTTGAATGTTTACTTGCACAAACTTATTGGTGTGCAACCAATCGACCGTAGCAGCTGAATTGCTGGACGAGATAGTGTCTTCAGAATCGATCTTCAAATTGCTTAAGCTCAGAACAAGTCCGAAACTGAGGGTCCTTGATTCAATTAGTCATTGAGGTTAACTTAAGCAACTTAATTAACTTAACCCAAAAGATTTTAGTAAATTGTTAAAGAATGTACTGTACGTAGATATTGAAGTGCATTGTGAGTCCTCCTGGATAAGTTAGTGGCCAGCAATTGGCCTTTGAATCTGCTGGAATTGTGGTTAATGAATTTGTACGTAGTTAATCAATGTAACATTCAGCCTAAAAAACTCTGGAGCCTGCAGAATAAAGGAGAAACTGGATCTTCCTGCTAGTTTTGATGCTGAGGTAGACATGCCTATAACGGTTAGCTTGCTGAACTTATTCGGACACTTATAATTGAGTGGTATGTGCTTAAGTGTGATTCACAAGAAATTGGACATGTGCTCAAACTATGATAATCGTTCTAGTTTAATGAGCTGAAGAAGCTTCACACCATCTCGTCCTAATTGCATGTTTCATATATCCTAGGAGAAGTGACTACACAGATTATCCCAATTAGTGAGGGAGGGCAAATAGTGTGATATCAAATTTTGATTACACTATGAAATTAGTGCCACCAAAAGATCTAGGACGCACTATTCATCCCGGCATTGTTCATCTGACACTATTCATTGATTCTTCATAGCAATATTATTCGCTAAAAATACCTACATTATTCATCCTAGCATTATTTGTTGACAAGCATGTATCTGCATATAATATTTTTTTATCACTCTACAAACACCTCAAAACACGCATTAATTTTTCTTGAAAATATATGGTAAATGAGGATGTATTCATTAAAATTAGTATCACTCAATAAAAATAAATTCAGTCCTCACTAATTTTTAGACTTGACAAGATAGTGCATGTTTCGGGAATTAGTGCCACATGCCTTAATTAGGATAACCAGTATAGGTCAAACAATTGTACCCAGTGACGTTTCTTTCCATTTGTTTTTCTGATATGTTCCTTCACCCTCAGTAAGCACACTTTATAATTGTCATTCTTGTATGGGGTCTCTATTGAGTTAGTTTTCGGAACTTTGAACACTCATCACATACATCCTTATGTCAAGTTCACATAAGGTCACAGTTGGTTTTTGGGTAGCCTGGTCTTTCTAGAACACCGTATCCTAGAAAAGTGCACCAAAGCACGTGCACTAATTTTTCTACCAATTATATGTTTTATTTACACAATCGTGTGATATGAACAAGTCTGAACATTAATGTATATCCTTAGCAACAACTTTCGGAACATCAACTAGTAACGTTGAAATCATTCAAAATTTTAAACGTAACATTGACAATACAATCGCATGTCATAAAAAATCATAAATGTTCACTTGGATTGAGTCCATTGAAACATTAAGTAAGCTCATGTCTTATGTTTCCTTGATTGATATATCATTTGTTTGTGAAGATCTAACTTCGCAACTTTTTGTGGTTAGGTAGACGAGGTTCATTTGGCTAGCGTCCTTAATCGGATGCCTATTTTGGTATTTAATTGACGGTACAATCGTTTTAATTCTATGGGTGAGTAATACATGGTGATTTACTCGCTACATTGATGATATTTGGGTTCAGGTTAGTTGTCATGCAGGTTGTTCACCCACCAAGTTTTAGAGAAAATGTAGATTCCACTTGATTGAATCTACATTTCCACTAGAATTTGATGCACGAGTGGCCTACATGGAACCTAACCCTTAGTCATCTTTGCAAAAGTCAAACTGCACCCAACATGCTCCATAATGAGGAGTCCTATCCACCGAGCTATGACACACTTGATTTTTGAGACAAATTAGGAGGCAGCATGTGGTTGTGAGGTGCCAAACCAACTTGTATTGTGGGTATTCTATAATGAAAAACAATTCAACAACAAATTACCTTACATGTGACCACTTTAGAGACATGACACAACTAATATTGACATTCAACTTGGGTTCATTGGCATCAAACCCATGTAGAATCTATTTTTATTTTGTCCACTTACACAACATTGAACAGTAAAAGAGTTCTCCCCTATAACACCACATTGGAAAATAGAGAATCTTTGATTTTGAAGCCTAGATCAACACCTTCCTCGACTTCGATTTCAAGTATTTCAAATTCTTTGGTCATGATTCGTAATTGCTAACATGCTCAAGCTTCTAATGCTCAAATCCATCGACTGGATGATTCCACAGAGTTGGAGGTGTCCACATTAGCCTCATCTACCTTAGTTGGAACGACCTCCAAAGATGCTAGAATATAGAAAACGTTCTCATTATTATCCACATCACGGGTATAGCGTTGCAGGTTTGTGCCATACCAATAGCCTTGCTTTTCAAGGGTGCCCATCTTTGTTATAACATCAACTAGGAATGATTAGGGTCATCATTGAATAAATCATAGGTCACAAGGCTGCTTAAAATGTGCAGAATGGAGGAGTCTCAAGAGAACATGCATGAATAATTTATGATTGGTAGTGGAAATTGAATGGGATGACTTGCACGTTTGATTTCCACCAACTAAAGATTAGAAGACACGACTTCAAAGGATGGTCAAAACTTATACAACCTCTAAGGATGTTACAGTCCATATTTGCTGCATTTGGTTTTGAGAATAACTACAACCAATTCATTTGTAACACTAGAGGAATGTTGACGCTCATGTGCTTGAGATTCACGCATTGAAACCGCCGTGGTTCCTTATGTGCAAACAATTTTTTTTGGAGTACCTTGCAGCTTATCTTATGAGGGACTCGTTGGAAACCTATGGGATTTAGTTGTAGCATTTGGTACATCAATAAAAGGCTCAGTATTAAACATCTCGTCTTTAAGAACATGGTTGTTAACCTTGAACTTGTCCACTTGAACTGCATTCATTATGTGATCTTCCTCATCAACCCCTTCAGTGTCGTTGTCGAGGATGTTTAAGTTGTGTGTTCCTCCAACAACTTTTTTCTGGAAGCACCAACCTCATTGCCCAACATTATAGATGTATCATCATCCTCGGGCTATGAAATAATCGGGTGCAATGTCTACCCAAGAATGCAATTTAACCCTCGAAATGTAGCGTTGTCCATGAAAATAATCCGCAAACCTCTGGAACCAGTATTCCACATCTCATGATTTGTTGCGGAAAGTCTTGCAAGTATCATCACCCGTCCTGGTGGAAGGTACGCTTCTACAAGCCTTGCCACGGCATCTAGAAACCTCGTTGATTCCTTGTGCCAATGTATAGCATATATGGTTGGTGAATCGTTGAATACGGTAAGCACTAGTTTACCTCCCCCTCCAACAACATTTGTACTTGGAACCTTTTTGGAGGGGCAAATAACTCCAATAATCACATCTCTGACTGATTCAAAATCACGTGCGTTCGAGCTCAATCATGAAATAAGAGGAAAGTTTGTGGCAGATGTTGATGAAAAATACTACGTTTTACAAACACAGAACACAACCATAACACATCACTATGGTTCCAAAACTAAGAAAATCTGTGAAGGGGACCGAAAGCCGTAATGTGAAGACATATTTATGTAGAGGTGTTGGTACATGGACTTGTGGGTTGATTCACATCATGAGTGATCGATTATACATGTATTATGCATGTAAACCATATCTGTATCTGTGAGTACATACCTGGTGTCAAGGATTGAACCTTTGTGGACAATCTGAAGAAAAATTCGGAGCAGAATGAAGTGACTTCGTGCGTACAATGTTTCACGGGCTTCTTACAGAAAATCTGAAGAAAAATTCAGAACAGAATGAAGTGACTTCATGTGTACAATGTCTCATGGGCTTCTTACAGAAAATCTAAAGAAAATTTTAGAGCAGAATGAAGTGACTTCATGTGTGTAATGTTTCGCGGGCTTCTTACAGAGAATCTGAAGAGAATTTTGGAGTAGAATGAAATGCCTTTCCTGCCTCCAATGTTTCCCATGCAGTAAGCTCTCAATTCCTTGTCAGATTCTAATGTGGTGCTATCTCTTTCAAAGATCGAGTATTGTGATTTCTTCTCAGTCTGATTCAACTCGATGCTATCTCATTGAAGAATTCAATCCTGACTCTTCCCAGAAACAAATTGAACCTTAGTGGTCATGATCTTACTCCTGTGTGTGCCCTGTATTGACTCACACAGTCGACCACACTTGAGATGTACACTGAATAAGATATTAACTGTCACTTACTATTTGGAATTACGCAATGGACATTCTAGAACATTAACATCTTTATTTAATAGAAATTTATATTAATGATTTATATATATATAGGAATGTGTAACCCTGAATAGTAAGTGAAGTTAAATATCATATTTAGTGTAGTGCTCTGTATGTAATTACCATATTGTAGATGGTCCTTAAACAACGGTCACTTTGAGCATTGAGCATAGATTTTACTATTACATTCAGCAATTTTACATGGTTGTCATTAACAATTGACATAGGATTCCAATGCACCAGCAAAGGTCTTATGTGAATTCCGTATGTAAATATCGTTAACATTCAACATTTCATTGGTAAATGATCCAAAATGAACATTGAAACATGGTTTTAAGGCGTTGGACCTTCTTAATTAGTATCGAGATATGCACTTAATATATAAGGTTTTAGTGTGCTCTACTTTACTTCAAAATGAACATGGTCATTCACCAATGTTAGTGTTACAACTTAATTTCCATGTGTGATGTGAATGGGTGCCAACTAATCTGATGACAACACATGGAAAATATATTATTAAATTAATCCATGTCCAAAAACAAGCAAAAAAAGTGAGGTAATATACATGTCACGTAGTTGCTTTGCTTGACCCTAAGGCCTTTAACTATTAACACAATTTAACATTTTATAAGTACACATTGATTTCACATTCTGAAGTTGGCCCTCCGAATCTTGACCAAAAACCCCTTCAAATCATGGCAAGTATCTCTCCAAATCACAGATTGGTATTTCATAATGTAAGAGGCCCTGATTTTGTCACTTGTCTTAATCGGACACTATATTCAAGCGTTGTATGCTTAAGTGTGGATCTAAGAACAAACACCAAAAGACATGTATTCTGAAGAGATTGAGCTACATGCTCTAAATATGTTTAACCATTTTAGTCTCAATAGTCAACATAATTGATAATGTATATGATCATTTAATAAGAATAAAGAATTTTGTATTTGATGATGAATATGTTTTTCATATGCCCTTCAAATATTATAAGCGAAATAAATACAACCTCAATTTGAGTTTGCTAATCATCTCACACTACTCGTGTGTTTCAAATATTAAAAAAAGGAGGTGGAGTGGTAAAAGTGTCCATTTTAGGCACGCTTTACCGTAGACATCCTAGAAGATTTTTGAAGCCAATTACAAAATGTTGTACAAGGGTTCACAAAAATTGATTCAGTTTGTTTGAGGTATGTGAGCCTAAATGGATACTTCCTTAACCACTTACCTATCATGGACCTAGAATGAAGATCATGATGCATAATCTATCCATCTTAACAAAATTTGAAAAGATTCAAGGATATTAAGGATGAAATTTTCAAATGTGGGCAACTAATGAAAATTCTATTGATTTTTGAAACATTATGGGATGACTTGATGGAGGCCCGACCGCACTTGGATAAAGTAATGTTAGAATATATATACATATCATAATACCTTTTGGTCCCAATACGCGAATCAACTCAACTTCACCTACACCCCCACCAATACATCTTCACCGGCAAAGGGAATGAGAATCATGCCTCACATAGTCTCGTACACCAATGCTATATTTGGAACCGTAACCCATTACTAATGTATACTAGCTACACCAACCTCGGCCTCACACATAACTAGGGTAGCTTCCTTGTACCACTCACCCTCCCTCCCCCATAGCATCCTCAACTCCACATACCAACCACTCCTCACATAATATCCCACTACCAAGATCATCAACCAACCAACAACTCTTTAACAACCTCTTCACTCCGCTTTCTCATACCAATCTCCTTAAAACTCAACCCCCATCTGCGGAAAATCGAGAACCTATCATACACACAATGATCAAATGCATTGACCAAACATGCACCACCCCTTTCACCAACCACCTCTACAACAAGGCAATTACTTATACTAGATTTTACGTATAGGTACATATCCAAAAGAAGACCATAAGAAATCATCTATGACTTATGCTTCAAAAATCTAGATGATATTATTCACCCTAACTCTACAAAAACACCAAGCGCAACTCTCAAGTTCATCATTCGAATATGCTAACGTGTTGCTTTCATTTTAGTGTGTTGTCGAACCTCTGCATATGCTCCCAAGATAAAATCGTCACATATGTGAGTACACCACTCATTCGTCCAGCATAACAAACTTGATCTTGCATAGGTTTGTGGCCGATTCATCTCAAATGGCATTGTCAAGAGGAAGTCGAGGTTTTTGATACTATTTATGGTGTCAAATAAAGTTTACAAAAATCAAACTGAGACTAGCTACTATTTCAGAACATTTTATGTTGAACGAATGAGAGGTGCACTTGTATGCAATAATTCCCTCTTGCCACATATCCTAATATCTAAAGAGTAGGCTTTGAAAGTTCAACTGCTACATGTAGTAAACAATAATGGGTAGCACGTACATGTAGGTAGTAGGGTATTAAACTCGTCGGACTTCATTGTTCTTAGTTACTTTATTATCCCGTGCTGCTTCTTACCAAGTGCAATGGCCTGCAAATTAAAGGTAGTCGTGTTATTTAGGGCACAATTTGATCAATGAAGGGGGCGAACTGACTGCCACTTACAGATGAACCAGTTGACTTTAAGAAGTAACCAATCCAAGTTCAAGCTATGATCCGGGAGAACCGGCAATTAGTTACAAATGAACCAGTTGAAGTTCAAGACTGCAGGAAAAGTACCGATGCATTTTAGAGGAATCTATGAAAGAATATACCCCAATTTAATAATGGAAAACCAAAGGATGTCAACATGTAACCGGTTGGACTTGCAAACACTAGGATCTCGACCGATTATGCCCTAAAATCTCCCCGATCATTGAGTTCAAGACTTCAGTAATGTCATCGATCCTTTTAGATGAATTTAAGGAATATACCTCCCAACTAATAAAGATTCATCGAAAGATCACAGCATGTATCCGGTTGGACTTGGAAACAGTAACATCATCGATCCTTTTAGAGGAATTTAAGGAATATACCTCCCAACTAATAAAGATTCGTCGAAAGATCACAGCATGTATCCGGTTGGACCTGGAAACAGTAATATCATCGATCCTTTTAGAGGAATTTAAGGCATATACCTCTCAGCTAATAAAGATTCATCGAAAGATCACAGCATGTATCCGGTTGAACTTGGAAACAGTAACATCATCGATCCTTTTAGAGGAATTTAAGGAATATACCTCCCAACTAATAAAGATTCATCGAAAGATCACAGCATGTATCCGGTTGGACTTGGAGACAGTAGGGTTTTGACCGATTAGGCTCAGAAATCTCCCCCCGGACATTGACTTTGATACCCAATAATTCGTTTTGTTTGTTTGCACAGGACTCAACTGGACTCGACTCGACTCGAACAGGAACCCTCAAGTTTGATTTCACTTCAATTAAACAAATCGTCTAAAGCAGTGGGACCGTATGTATCGATCGAGCAGATGGAGTGTTAACAGTATGGCGGCTAGCCCCATTCTTGAGTGGGAATTGAAAACTGCTTCTTCAGAAGACAAGAGTCAACAAGAAGGCACGTAAAACAAGGTATGATTGCCACAAAACAGTTGTATATACATACAGTTGGAACTACATCACGTGGATGTACTGTGGGCTGAAAGTTAGGGTGGGAAGGAAATACTGTGGCCCGCTGCATTTTACTACACCAATTGTGATATTTAGTGTCGCTAATTCTGATTGTCTTGCTCAATAGTACACACAATATGATATTTAGTGTTTGATACACTAAATACGAACGCATACACTAAATATCAATAGCCGTATGAAAGTAAGTAACATTAAATGTAAACTCAAACAGTAAATATCAACTATGGTAATATGTGGAAGTTACATGTTTGAATTTAGTGTTAGTAAGGATATGGAAAAAGGGATATAATAAGGGAGGTGACAGTAGGAAAGGTAGCGGCACATTTATGGCTAACACTAATTGTCAAAGAATTGAAAATTAGTGTTGAGCATGGTAGGGTGGTGACAACACTAAATATAATCAAACGCTAAATATCATATTTTGTGTAGTTGTCAACCATAGTATAGTATCACCAACAGTAAATGTCAACCCAACATTATTTGTCGTTCCTTGTAAATTTTGGGGGGGATTATAGATTTATAGTGTGTCGATTCCTATCACTTACCAAGTAATTTTTCATTCAAATTTCAATCATCCGTGACAATATTTCATCACAAGTTGCTGACAAGAGAGAGAAGGTAGCGTTTTGGCCAATGGATGAACTCGTCCATCATCCATAACAATATTTGTTCACTTGGTCATAAGAAGTGTCATTCGAAAAGTTACAATATTGACATAAAATATCATACAACACTAAATATCACATTTAGTGTCGTATGGGCCCATGCCGCCCTAATCCTTTGCACCCCTACATAATAACACACCACTTTAACATGGTCCCCCCCCCCCTTGGTTCCATGTGGTCCCTTTGTCTTTCCAGAGCAATGGGGAACAACAAGGCTATGGCCTTACCACCATCACATTGTCCACTGTATATAAATGTGTGGGTTGAAAATTAGGGCGGCTCACAACAATTTTGAACTCTAGGTTAATGACATATCAAGGTCATGTGTTGTCTTCTTAGAACGATGTCACAGGGTGGGTTGCATTGAGGTGACGAAGCAAGTAGGTAGGTTTTGGAAGAGATAACCCTAAAATCTACTACTCCTACCATGATAGGTGAAATGAAAATCTCTTACATATAATAATGTTTGACATGCCACAGATTTTTTTGTGAGTGTAACTTTTTTCTTTATTCCAAGTTCCTATTCCTGAGCATATGATAATGTGCATAATGTGTGAACAAGACTATGACAATTTTAACCAATGTGTGTTCGTTCATGTGGACCTTGAGAATATAATCATGGGATGCCCCAACCTAGTGTAAGGAGACCCATATTCAATCTAAATCTTCACTAGGTTGAGACATCCTATGGTTATATTCTCAGGACCCACATTAAGGAACATACACTACTTAATAATATTTATGTTCCCAGTGCTCAGCAAAGGCGTGGATCAAGAAAAGCGACATTCCCCAAAATTATCGCGCTATGTCAAAGTTATAGTGGGCCACAGCAATAGTGGTTGCTTTTGCCTATATCATTGGACCATGCAAATCAATAGTGCACGAGCTGAGGAGAAGGAGAGAGGGCTCAACAAAAAATGTTCAAAAGCATCCAATTATTGCATCAAACAAACCCACGATGACCAGGTGACAAGGGCACAAACTTTCATTCACCGGCATGGTAATCCTGTGGACTGATTCTCAAAATCAGAGAATACGTACTGAATTATGTCATACACACAAAGATTCACAACACGTGACTGATGAGAGTCTTTCCAATTGGTTGCGGATCTCATCAACAATCGACATCCATCGAGAGGATTGTACAACGATTATACCCTAAACCCAAAGTCTCTTGCCTTGGGTGAACCAAACATTCAAACACATTCGCCTCATAATTCAGAAAGCTCTTTAATGATGTGCACAATTATCTCTTGCCAATGGAAATTACGTCAGCGTGAGCATCTGAAGTACCTGCTCAAGATCGTTCTCACTAAGTGAAAATGGAAGGTCACACTCTGAATGATGCACAAATGCAGGGGCATTTGGCCAGTTGAGGAATTCAGTCTTAGGTGCAGCCCAAGGAGAAGACCTTGTGAGAATGTCCGGTGTGCTATGAAATGTGAAGCATTAATTCGATAACAGCAATGTAAACTCCTCTGCCACTAGCCTCCACACACAAAAGGCCAGCAAGTAATTCCATCAAACACATGGAACGATGGGCATTGAGAATGCTCAGAAACTGCTCTTCCATGGCAATTGATGATTCAAGAAATTTATAGAAAAGAGAATTGGGTGGAGATGCGTCCCACCCGAAACTTTATTGATATGATACATTGAGTCTCCACTCTATACAAATTCATGCAGATGGCAGCAACTGGTGACTCTAATAAGAATTAAGGAAAAACCTGAAAAATAAGCTCAGGCAAGTAATTAAGTGGAAGACAAAAGAAAACCACCTTCCTTCAATTTGTAATTTGGTGAAGTGATCAGGTGCAAAGCACACCTAATAATTAAGGCTCTCGTAAGAAGATGTGGGGTGCAAAGCGAGGCTTGTGCTTAACTTTGCTCACCTCCTGTGGTAAAGCTACCGAAATAGGTATGAGAGGTTCAGCCTCAAGTCTAACCTCTGTGCAGTATTAATTTGATCAGAGTTTCAAAGGCCAAGTATCAAAATCTCTCATACCTTGTTATCCATTCGTCAATGTATCTACAATCCGCATAAATGGCAATTAAACCTCCCTGTTTGTTTGGTGAGGACCACCTTCACATATCATCCTCATCATCATCTTCACCACTTCTTAACCTCTGTTCGGACTCGTTGTCCTGTAATCTCATCTGCTCTCGGAAATTCCTTAGAAATGCCTCCACCTTCTGATCGACATCCTTATCGCATTCTAAGTCCTTCAGATCCCGATCATCAAATTTATCGTCATCCAGAACCCTCACTTCCCGAGCTTGAGCAGACATTTGTCTTCCCAAACCTGGTTGAACCAATGCCACAGTTTCCCGAGATGCCGGGAAAGAATTTAACCTATCGCAATTCACCTTCCGATCACAGCTATTTACAGATTCTTCTTCTTCTTCCTGATCTAAGCGTTTGGGAGATTGCACCTCAAGGGTTGGTGCTCCGTCCACAACTCCAGCAATCATCGATTCAGTGGAAGTTGACAGAGGAGTACAAACAGGGTTTTCCTCAGCTATGTCAGATTTAGCCACAAAAGGTACAATTGCCAGCTCATTACACTCCACTTCCATCGGTGCAGCATCATCGGCAGCATCTGAATCTGCAGGAGGTGGAGGAGGTGGAGGAAGTAGTTCAAGTTGAACATCGGCAGCATCTTCATCGTCGTCTTCTTCTTGGAGTGGAGGAGGTGGAGGAGGAAGTGCAAGTGGAATATCGGCAGCATCTTCCTCTTCGGGAAGTGAAGGAGGTCGAGGAGGAAGTGTAAGTGAAATATCGGCAGCATCTTCCTCTTCGGGCAGTGAAGGAGGTGGAGGAGGAAGTGCAAGTGGAATATCGGCAGCATCTTCCTCTTCGGGAAGTGAAGGAGGTCGAGGAGGAAGTGTAAGTGGAATATCGGCAGCATCTTCCTCTTCGGGCAGTGAAGGAGGTGGAGGAGGAAGTGCAAGTGGAATATCGGCAGCATCTTCCTCTTCGGGAAGTGAAGGAGGTCGAGGAGGAAGTGTAAGTGGAATATCGGCAGCATCTTCCTCTTCGGGCAGTGAAGGAGGTGGAGGAGGACATGCAAGTGGAATATCGGCAGCATCTTCATCTTCAGAAAGTGGAGGAGGTAGCGGAGGAAGTGCAAGTGGTGCAGAATTGGAAACCGACTTACTCACATCTATTAATGCCGATTGAGGAGAGTCAGGAACAGATTCTAGAGTAGGAACGGTTGGAGGCTTTCGTGCAGAATGCCTCACCTTTAAATTTGACTCAGGAACAGGGGATACAGGTTCCTCGACAGAAGAAAAGTCAAGGGAAATGCTTAGACTCTTCATCAACCTTTGAGGAGAGAATTGTGTAACTTGAAGAGGGGAGGACTTGACTGGACTGGGAACAATGGTTGCAGGTTCTTTGACAGAAGAATCAAAGAGGTTGCTAAGACTCTTCCTCAACCTTTGAGGAGACGGGGACTGCACAATTTGACGTGGAGAGGATTGTGCGACCTGAAGAGGAATTGACTTAATTGGACTGGAAGAATTGGCTGCAGGTTCTTTGACAGACGAAGAATCGAAGATTTTGCTAAGGCTCTTCATTAACCTTTGAGGAGGCGGGGACTGCACAGCTTGACGAGGAGAGGATTGCGCAAGCTGATGAGGGGATGATGACTTGACTGGACTGGAAACAATGGTTGCAGACTCTTTACCAGAGGAAGAATGAAAGAGATTGCTGATGCTCTTCATCAACCTCTGAGGTGGTGGAGACTGCAGTATAACCTGACGAGGGGAAAACTTCACTGGACTGGAAACAACGGCTGCATGTTCTTTGACAACAGAAGACTTGTAGTAGTTGCCAACGTTCTTCACCAAGCTCTGAGGAGAAGGAGCCTGGACAACTTGACGTGGAGAGGATTGCGCAACCTGAAGAGGTGATGACTTCACTGGACTAGGAACAATGACTGCAGGTTCTTTGACAGAAGGAGAATTGGAGAAGTTGCTAACACTCTTCGTCGAGCTTTCAGGAGGGGTAGACTGCACAACCTGACGTGGAGAGGATTGCGCGACTTGAAGAGGGGATGACTTCACTGGAATGGCAGCAATGGTTGCAGTTTCTTTGACAGAAGTATAGAGATTGCTGGAGCTCTTGATCGGGCTCTGAGGAGGTGGAGTCTCCACAGACTGACATGAAGAAGACCTCACTGAACTTGAAACAACGGTCGCAGGCTCCTCAATGGAAGAAGAATTGGAAATGTTGCTAAGGCTCCTCGACGAGCTCTGAGGAGGGGTAGACTGCACAACCTGATTGGAAGAGGATGACTTGACTGGGCTGGAATCAATGTTTGCAGGTTCCTTGACGGACGAAGAATTGGAGAGATTGCTGGCGCTCTTGATCGGGCTCTGAGGAGGGGGAATCTGGACAAGCGGACGTGGAGTGGATTGCGTGACCGGAAGAAGGGATGACTTAGCTGGAGTGGGAACAATAACTGCAGGTTCTTTGACGGAAGAAGAATTGGAGAGGTTGCTATGGCTCTGAGGAGGGGGAGTCTGGACAACCTGACGTGGAGTGGATTGTGCGACCTGAAGAGGGGAAGACTTAGCTGGAGTGGGAACAATAACTGCAGGTTCTTTGACGGAAGAAGAATTGGAGAGGTTGCTATGGCTCTGAGGAGGGGGAGTCTGGACAACCTGACGTGGAGTGGATTGTGCGACCTGAAGAGGGGAAGACTTAGCTGGACTGGGAACAATAACTGCAGGTTCTTTGACGGAAGAAGAATTGGGGAGGTTGCTAACGCTCTTCTTCGAGCTCTGAGGAGGTGGAGTTTGCACACTCTGACGTGGAGAAGATTGCGCAACCCGAAGAGGGGCTAACTTTACTGGACTGGAAACTACGGTTGCAGGTTCTTTCACGGAAGAAGAATTGGAGAGGTTGCTATGGCTCTGAGGAGGGGGAGTCTGGACAACCTGACGTGGAGTGGATTGCGCGACCTGAAGAGGGGATGATTTAGCTGGACTGGGAACAATAACTGCAGGCTCTTTGACGGAAGAAGAATTGGGGAGGTTGCTAATGCTCTTCTTCGAGCTCTGAGGAGGTGGAGTTTGCACATCCTGACGTGGAGAGGATTGCGCAACCTGAAGAGGGGATGACTTCACTGGACTGGAAACAACGGTTGCAGGTTCTTTGACGGAAGAAGAATTGGAGAGATTGCTGTGGCTTTTGATCGGGCTCTGAGGAGGGGGAGTCTGGACAACCTGACGTGGAGTGGATTGCACGACCTGAAGAGGGAATGACTTAGCTGGACTAGGAACAATAACTGCAGGTTCTTTGACGGAAGAAGAATTGGGGAGGTTGCTAATGCTCTTCTTCGAGCTCTGAGGAGGTGGAGTTTGAACATCCTGACGTGGAGAGGATTGCGCAACCTGAAGAGGGGCTGACTTCACTGGACTGGAAACAACGGTTGCAGGTTCTTTGACGGAAGCAGAATTGGAGAGGTTGCTAAGGCTCTTGATAGGGCTCTGAGGAGGGGGTGTCTGGACAACCTGACGTGGAGAGGATTTTGCCACCTGAAGAGGAGAAGACTGCAGATGAGGAGTAGGAGACTGCACAACCGCCCGAGCGGGGGACTCAACTACTCGAGGAGGAGCAGGAGATTGCACAACTTGCTTAGGAGTCTGAACAACCTGACGGGAAGGAGTATCCTCGACCACCTTCGGACCGGAAGATTGAACAGATCGTGGAGGAGAGGACTGCACTATCTTAGGATGAGATTTCATAACCTGACGAGGGGGGGAATGCACGACCTTGCGAGGTGAGGATTGGATGGATTTTCGAGGAGAGAGTTGGCGTCTGCGAGGAGGAGATTTGACAAGCTCCCGAGAGGGAGGATTGACAAGCTGGCGAGGGGAGGAATGCATAAAAGGAGGAGAGGAATGACCCACTGGAAATGACAAGGGCTGCTCATAGCTGGGACCATCATCTACCCTGGATGCAAAAAGAGGCATCGGGCGGAGTGACGACCTTTCTGTAGGGAGAGGATGTTTAATCGGAGTATATGGAAGTGAGCCATGATTTCGAGATGAAGTATCCAGAGGAAGAGGATGAAGACCATCCAGAGGAAAAGCCCGCCCAATCTGCGCATATGAAAGTGGCACTTGTTGCAGGGATGATGATAAAGTCTTCATGTGGTGAGGATGCAATTCACGTGCAAACCTTGCTTCATCTTCACGTTTGTATCTCTCTTCTACGCTGTCCTCAAACTTTCGCGAATAGGGTATAGTGTGAGAAGAAACGACGGTGGGATAGTAAGGAGGAAGAGTTACCGAGATCGGTTGGGCAACCCGAACAGACATGGGACTAGCGGTCGCAGCAGCGGCACTTCCCCTCGCAGATTCTGATGGTGAGTAGAACAGATCAGACATGCTTAACCGATCCGTCTGCGATTCCGTTGCAGGCGGCGCCGGAATAGAATAAGTGTCCGTAACTTGAGTGATTTGCTCCTGCGAGCTTCCTTCCTTGGATCCAGAGAGCATACCAGATGTGGCAATCATGATTCCTACAATCATGAAGATGAAACAAAGCGAGGGCGTACACCAATCCGCCATCACCTCCTTCAACCACATCACCGACTCCGGGGGAGGTATGATAGCCATGAGCACCAGAAGGAGTACAAACATGATTGTGAAGAACCTCGTCACGACAATCTCACAGAGTTTTCGGAGAGTTGTGTGCCGTGGTTCTTCATTTCGCTTCATTTGGTTCCCAGCTGCGTCACCCTGGAATCCCTCAAAACCTCGTTGATTCATGCTCTCCAACTGTGCAGATATATCATACGATAACATGCGGGAAGCTCCAGTAGCCATGATCCTTACTTGCACAACGCACCTAGGAAACACCATGATTTCAGGTTAGATAGGCCGACCAATTCCACTCGGAGCTCTGCAAATTAGAAAATGTCTTCTTCTAGGTTAAGCAATAATTACTATGCGCACCACTCCAGAAACACATACTACTACTGACAGCATATACAATGCTTTCGGGGACTGATAGGAAATGGCCAATCTCTGTTTTGTGAACACAAAATAAGATGCTTCAATATTGCGAGAAGACAGAGGCTGAATCACCTTGATTGGTGTGCAGGTCACAACAGCACGTTCCTTCCTGCTCCGTGATTTTTTCCTCAAACGGAGGTGTTCGTATCAAAACTCCTCCCAAAAGTCTTGCATTCGACGATTCACCCCCGGTTCTCCTTGTTTTCAACATTGCTGAAAATCAACGCAATTTTCCTTGTGCCTTTCACAATCCTCATCTGTGTCGCTTTTGCACGAAATTTGAACTTCAATCAGACCATCGCTCAAAGAGTGTGTTGAAGGCCTGCATACTTCACCAAAACCCTGGTGCGTACGAGCGACCAGAAAACAGTCAATCTATTACTCTCAGCACTGTAAATCAATGCAGTCGCTCTCTTCCGCTTGAAGATCCTGACTTCACCAAAACACGTGTGCACAAGTCTGATACTTGGTGTCAGACTTTCATACTTTACATCACACAAGATTTGGACTGATCTCCCACAACTTAGTTAAGCTCATCCTTTGATAAGCAATTTTCGACGACAGATGGAAAGAAATAATTGACCTCCTTGTGCCGCAGGTAGTACTCTTAGTGAGTTTCTAATGAAGAGACCGATACCAATCCATACGTCAATTCTAACACCCTCCTCCTCTCAGAATTGAAAAGAAGATGACACAATTGTTGGCCTGTACTCAAATAATACTCGTGAAGCAATCGATCGAGAAAGTCTTGCAAAAAGTGCAATCACAATAATTAACTCATTTACTGTAGATCTTGTGTGCACGTTTCGCTACGTAGGGTAGGCCAGCCAAAGGAAACGGCGACTCTACTCCACTTGCAAAAGATTCACACGGAAGAGCATGGAACCAGGCGCACAAGCCACAACAAAACGACCAGTAAGGCTTGCAATATTGAAGGAAGGAAATGCTTGACTTGGGGGTCTGATCTGTAAATGCGAAGCACAGACAAGGAGAGCATACTCAAGAAATCTTAGAATTCGATTTACCTATACTAGGACAGCGCGCATCACCGTCAACAGCGGAAGTCTTGCTGTCTCTCAGCACACAAACGAAGACAACGAAACAATGAGAATCTTCTTCTCCATCAAGAACGACGAGAATCCACATAATGTCAACTCCCACATACACTTGAAGTGAACAAAAACAACAAAGAAAACCATAGCCAAAACTCACCTCACTTCCAGATGCTGAAATACCAAACCGACAACTCCTTTAATGGAGTTGAAATCGCCAAAATCCAAAGGTGACACCGCGCCATACAACAGTCTCACGCCTCCTCCTCCCGCTACTTCAGAACTTCGAAGCACTTTCCATGAAACGCAACGCCCTCCCCCGCCCCCCTCCTCCTCAGCGAGCACTAAGGCAATTACAAATCGAAGACTGAGATCATAGGCTTCATCACAAAGGGGAATGGAATCGCCGTTTCTTCAGGACAATTATGAACCCGAGTTTGCTCGACAATAGACTCGCAATGCAGGCTCTCCGAGTCTTGACAGCGAATACAGGAATCAACCACCGGATGAGATTCACCAAACGTAATGGTCAACCTGGTGATGCTAAGATGACGAGAGAGTGAAATCTTGTTCTGTGTGAGAGCGCGACACAAGAACCGAAGAAGGCTCCCAAGGATTGACACCGAAAACGAGAATGATCTACCGGATGAGATTCAACACAGCCGGGTGACGCTCAGATGATGAGAAAGTGAAATCCTAGTCTGTTTGAGACTGGAACACAAGAATGAAGAATGCTCCAAGGATTGCCACCGGAAACAGGGATGATCTACTGGACAATTGGCTCACCTGCAGATACAACGCAATGCAACGGAAGGCGAGGACAGGCCGAGAAGGGAGAGGAGAAGAAGAAGAAAAAGGAACACCGGAAGCTGGAGAAGCTTGAAGGCAAGGGAGGGGAAGAAGGGAAGCTCGGTGGAGGGGGTGGCCCGGTGGAAAGCCGGGCTGCCCGGCGCCGATATCCACCACGTGGACGTCGGAAACCCCCGGGTGGCCCGGGGTTCCCGAGGGGTATGATCCTAGTGACAGCGTGTCTTCTGGTGTACGTTAACATTTCGGTTGAGAAGAGGCTTTTTTAAGAGGGATTTCTGATCTATGTATGACCACTATTTGCCATGCCAGACCTAATTCACTTGCTCTCATTAGCCCTGCCTACTTCCATGCTATCCTAATAATTAAGGAGGCATTGGAAGCTTGTAGGCTTACTTACTACGAAGTCGAGTTAGCACTTTTGAGATGGCTTTCGAATGCCGCTTCGTTCGGCCTACCCTTGGGCTTCCTTTCATTTTGTAGATAGATATGAAAATGGTTACTTTTTTAAGGGGTTCCCTATGAAATTCACAACTACGATTTGTGAAGTCTCGATTTTGGGTGATTTGTGAATGTGTATGGAGTAAGGTGTTCGTTTTCCATGTTTTCCAACATTTGTCGGTTGGATTTCCACAACAAAACTCTCGTGTTGCATTGGCAAATTTATGACGAAACATCTGCAAAAACCGGATTGAAAATCTGGTCTCCCTTCATTTAGTTATGATTACCGGAATTGCATGTTAGTTGACTCCTTAACTGGATACATAGGTCCTCCCAATTTGCATTCCACTATTGAGTGTAGCGTAGTTATTAATATTTGAAGATGTAATCTAATCTTTCTAAACATGTGTGTTTATGATATTTGCTCTTTGATCCTCGCCGAACCACATACCAATCAAATACAAGGGTTTGGTTAGGAAAACAAGCCACTTAAGACCCGTCTACCTTAGCCATGTTCAATCACAAAAATATTTGGAGTCCGTTCAAAATTGATGTTAACTCTCAAAGATGATAACTATGGTGTCGTAACTCGGTCATGTAGCTTCTATTCCTTCCCTTACACCCTAGACTATGTTGACGGGGAGCCATAACTCCCCGTCCCGTAACTCAAATTACGTTGTCAATTAAAGTCTAGAATGCTTCAAACAAATTATGCAAAATTAATATAATATTTTATAAACAAGTGTATTTTTTGGCGTCCATTCTTAGATCCAAACTTATCACACACCACTCAAATATATAGGTATCCATTTAAGATAAGTGATTGAATTAGGTATGCTTGTCTTAGTCTAAGATCGTTTCCATGCACACTACGATGTCTCGTATGCAAAGTTTTTGAAGGCAAAACGCTTATTTGTTTGAAAGTGGCAACAATTTCCCTAAAACACCATGTGACGCTTGAGTTGACAAACATAAATACCATTCTAAGTACACGTGAACCTTGGAAACCCCTCGCCACCCACATGCACTCTCACACACACACCTAGAAAACCACTTTACAAATCATGGAATCTGCACTTTTGTTTGACCTCCCATAAGCATATGACTCTTCAATTGCAAAACGCTCACCGACATTCTTCATCGTTTATAAACCGTCATCTAGCCTAATGAAATTTTCAACTCATGGAGACATTGGTTGTATAGGCATGACGTGGACATGGAAGTGCCTACAATTGGCATACCTACTTTGCGTGGTATTAGTGATATTTTGCACAAGCCCACAACAAGTCTTAAGGCCGGATATGAACTTGGTCTATGAGATTGAATATGTATTCTATATAGTTCTTACGACAAGGAGATGAAATACAACTACCCATGATTCAACAATGGTTGTTCAAACTAGTGTTGGACTCATATAGTCTTTTATTGAAACCAATCAATATATATAATGAGGAATTCACATTATTTGCTACCAATAGGGTATGGACATTCAATGATATTTTGTTGTTGATACCATACATGTCTATATATCATGAAAGCATCTTCATACCCAAGCATAATCGCCCATTGTGAATGTGGTGTAGCATGGCATCAACCCAAACAATAACTCATTTATACAAAGGTTTTTTTTACTTGTGATATACCCACCACGTGTCAATATTTGATTGGCATTACAAGTTTGATACCTATGGGTAGGTCCAATTCACCTATATACCACACCAACGATGATTCAAACATTCATGAGTAGATATAAATATAGTCATTTGTATGAGTCCGTGTCTTTTCATGTTGACTTTGACTCTATTCTATAGATTCACCTTGAAATATTAGGTGAATTTCTAAAAAGTCTTGAGCTTCAACCAGTTATTCCTCAAACTCAACCGGTTCATATGTAATTAGCGGTTGGTTCTCCCCATTCATTGGTGCGTTCTAACCAAAATAACCATGTGGCATATTTTAGGGGTTCCTCAAAGATAAGCTACCCCAAATATGATATTTAGTGTGACTATTTGGATTTACACGGTGCTATGTCTTTTTTATTATTGAAATAATTTTTTACCAAGTAAAGTTGTCAATGTCCAAACTACCAATTTAACATTTGTTGGTAAAATATGAGATGTACAGTAAATAGATATAGCATTGGGTAATATAAGGTAGTAAGTCACACTAAATATCATATTTAGTGTAGTAGTCCTATGGGTCTCCATATTACTAACATAATGGCCAACTTTCAAATAGAGAAGTCCTACCAAATAATATATAGTAGAGAGTTTTTTGTTTTTTTTTTGGGGGGGGGTTTGCCCTCCCGAGAATATGATTAGCCACCTTTTTAATAAAGGAGTGTATAAACGTGAGATCCTACCGCTAATTACAATAACCTGTCATAGTAGTGTGGTTGGAAAGTTAGCGTGGAAATTATTAGCATGGGCCGCATTAATTTTATAGTCAAGGTGGAATTAACGTGGTTCAAGACCACAGGTCTCTCCCTAAGCCGTCATGAAGATGTTTGACCAACATGTTGTTATTAGTTATAAGACACATAAGTAGCGCAAAATAAAACAATCACCCGCATTAATTAAAATTTTAAACAATTAACGTGGCCCACGCTAATTCTCTACTGTAAATTTGGTGTGGATTGAAAATTGAGATGGCCCACATTAATTCGCATCATGAGAACCAACATGGGCTCTAGAAAATTATTGTGTCCCACACTAATGGGATTATGTTAGTGTAGTTGCAAACGAGTTGGTTGAATTTTTAGAGAGTATCAATCCAAGTTCAAGACTTCAAGCAACCGTCGATCATTATAGAGGAATTTAAAGAACATACCTCAAAAGAATACACAAAAAACCCAACAAATTATCAACATGTAATGGGTTGGACTTGGAATACTTAGATGTTGACCAATCTCTAGCGGGGGGGGGGGAAGATTTTTGGGCATCATCAGTCAAGACACTAGTGTTTCCAAGTCCAACCACATGTCTTGTAGTGACCCGGAGTAACTTAATTGCCATTTGGAAAGTTAGGCCACATATGGGCATTATTTCTTGATCTCCACTCGGGTTGCGTTGGTTCGCCTGTGTTTGGTTGTATTATGGTTACTCTCTTGCAATTAAATTTTCAAATTGTGCCCAAAAAAAATTAAAAAAATCCAACCAGTTACTTGTTGACATCTCTTGGTTCTTCTTTATTATAATGGAGCATATTCTCTATATTCCTCTAACACGACATGTGATTCTCCTAAAACCTTGACTTCAACAAGTTATTTCTGAAACTCAACCGGTTCATGTGTAACTAGCGAGTGGTTGGTTCTCCCCGTTCAGGTATCTATACCAATTTTACCTCAACCCACCACGGACACGGAAACGAGTAAGCGCTCATAGAATCTCATGACCAAAAGGACGTTTAGTAAAAACCGGTTTTCGGGTGCTCTTTCAACATGTTCTTTCGGATCACACCATGAATAGAGGAGCTTTTAATAGACAAGGGAGAAGACGCCGGCTCACCAACACACACACCACATTCTCACAAAAGGCATAAAACAAGGAGCTTCCTTATCCCAAACTCCTATATCCTACTCCCTTGTGGGCTACTAATTAAGAGTCAACTAATCTTTCATGCGTGTAGAGAGAGAGAGAAGTCTTTCACACACAACATTCACACATTCCAAACACGTTGAATCAAGAGGTTCTTCTAAATTATTGAACACAACAACGGGTTCGGTTCTTGTGAGTCTCGCATACAAGAGGCCAAGACTACACTAATTCATCTAATTAGTGTGGGTCATCGTTCGGAGTTACACATCGCTGTAACATTTTAATGAGAGTATTTTTTATTTTTTATTTTACTCAAATAACATATTAAGGTATTCACATTGAAGAACATGATATGACTTAGTTGGTAAAACATCAATATTGTCGGTAAAGAGTTATAGCAACACGTAACACCAGATGGTAACCCACACTAATTAGACAATGTAATGTGGATGTCTTGGTCCTTGTCTTTGAATTGGGCCCACATTAATTGTACCAATATTATAAAAAAAACCTAGTGTACAGTATGAACATGTTCCGCATAAGTTTGTGGTTGATTCATCCCTGTTAGGTTCACGAGACTACACTAAATTGTTCCATTAGTGCGGATTACCATTTAGAGTTACGTGTTGCTATAACCTTTTTACCGACATTATCATTATTTACCTACTACGTTATATCGTATTCTTCGGTTTGCATACTAACTTCGCTGAATATGATAGTTAGTGTCACCAATTCTAATCGTCTTGCTCAGTACTAATTGTAAATTGCGGTATAGGGTCACCAACACTAAATGTTAACCCAATATTATTTGACATTCCTTGTAATTTTTTTGGGTGGGGGTTAGAGATGTATAGTGTTGCAATTACTGTCACTTTCCAAGTGGTTTTTCATCCAGATTTCAATCGTCCGTGACAATATTTCATCACAAGTTGTTGACAAAAGAAAGAAGGTAGGGTTCATGGCCGATGGATGAACTCATCCATCATCCATGACAGTACTTGTTCACGTATTCATGAGAAGCGTCATCCGAAACGTTAGCATAGTGACATAAAATACCATTACGACACCAAATATCATATTTAGTGTGCTTATGTGATTCGGGTGAAAAGTGATACTCTCCGTAAATTCTCATAGTGATGGGTAACTCAGAATGGTAACCCACACTAATATCGGACAATTTAGTGTAGTTGTGATTCTTTGATGCCAATAACATCGCTGAGATTTCAACTGGGGGCTCTTGCATACAATGACCTACTTTTGGTTTGCCCTTAATAAATGACCCTAAGACAAGTCACCAAACCCATTGACCTAGCAAATGTACTAACATGAGCTACCGTGTGATGAGAGGGGGGGGGGGGGGCGTCACCGGGTCCCACACTCGAGACCCAATTGTAGACATTGAAGTTATATGAAGGTCTCAAAAGACCCGAATTCCATAATCTTTCTATGACACAATACCCTCCAATGAGCGCTCGACATACACGCATTCGCCTCATAAACACCATTTAAGGTATACGGGGTGTCATCCGGTTACTTGTCTTTAGTAGGATCCTTGTGTTCGGTGTCCGGTTTGGTGAGGATCAAAGAACACACAAAAGACCGTGATAAGGCATGTTTAAGAAGAGATTGGGCTACATCTTTAGAATCCAGTAACGATTCCCCACACTCAATAGTGACCACAACTGGGAGGACGTCTAGAACTCGTTCAAGCAATCAACTAACACATGCACTTCCGATACCTGTAACTAAATCAAGAGAGGTTCGATTCCCAAGCTGAAATGTCAGTTGATTCTTTATTGTAGATTTCCAAATGCAACACAAACGCCATCATGTAAAAATACTCGACAAAAGTTGGAGAACACCCTAAAAACGAACCACGTAGGTTCGATTCCCACTATGAAATGTCAGTTGATGCTTCATCGTAGATTTCCTAATGCAACACAAACGCCATCATGTAAACTCTACTCAACAAAAATTAGAGAACACCCTAAAAACAAACCACATACACACACACAAAACACCTTAAAAGAGGTTGAAACAAAACCGGGCACCTCTTTGCAAGACTTTACAAACGGGGTAACCCTATTATCTTTGATAGCGTTTTCACCTTAGGCCAAGACGATTGGTGGGGGGGGTCCAAGCCCCGAGAGAGCGAGAGTGGGTCCAAGCACTAAGACAAATTGGGTGTACAGCTTTTGACAACATGGATTCTAAGTACACACAACATGGGCTCCCGAGAAACCAACTCATGGCCCAATTTTTTCGGGTGGGCTGCCCGCCCGCCCGCCCACCCGAGAAGGAACAGTCCACGCGCCCGGCTCTCCACACCAACTGTATACTTTAAACTAAGGGCCCGGACTGAATGATTGCTTGCTTGCTAGCCACCTATGATGATGATGGAATACACAATACGCACCGGCAATGCACCGGGAGAGCCGCCCGCTACACTAAATAGGGTGGTGTTTAGTGTTTGATACACTAAATATGAACGCATACACTAAACATCAATAACCCTATGAAAGTAAGTAACGGTTTATGTAGACTCAAACACTAAATATCAACTATGGTAATATGTGGAAGTTACATGCTTGAATTTAGTGTTAGTAAGGATATGAAAAAAATAAAAATAACAATGATAAAAGGAGGATTCTAGCATATCTTCTAGTATATCTTCTAGCACTAATTGTCAAATTAGTGTTGAGCAAGGTAGGGTGGTAACAACATTAAATGTAATCAAACATTACATATCTTATTTAGTGTGGTTGCGGATGAACCAGCAGTCGAGGGCCGGTTTACACCATGGACCATGAAGTCGGACCATGGAAGTTGGCCTTTCTCCATGGTCCGGTTTCTTGAAAAAAAATATCAGCTTACAAAGCATTTGGGCCCCTCGCTATACTAAATAGGATATTTAGTGTTTGATTGTATTTAATGTTGTTACCACCCTATCTTGCTCAACACTAATTTTCAAAATTTTGACAATTAGGGTTGGACGATATGCTAGAAGATATGCTAGAAGATATGTTGGAATTCTCCTTTTATCATTGTTATTCTTTTTCATATTCTTACTAACACTAAGTTCAAACATGTAACTTCCACATACGACTGTAGTTGATATTTAGTGTTTGATTTTACATTTAGTGTTACTTACTTTCATAGGGTTATTGACATTTAGTGTATGTGTTCGTATTTAGTGTATCACACACTAAATATTCTATTTAGTGTGGGTGTAAACCAAATGTGGATCGAGAGGAATGACCAGGCACCCAAATAGTGAATGTGCATATTTTTTAAAATAATGTCCCAAAAGGCAGTTTTGA
Source organism: Polytrichum commune (assembly GCA_950295325.1). Lineage (NCBI taxonomy): Eukaryota > Viridiplantae > Streptophyta > Polytrichopsida > Polytrichales > Polytrichaceae > Polytrichum > Polytrichum commune. Next base: position 33,215,361 of record OX485809.1, read on the forward strand.
AAAATAAAAATCAAGGTTGACCATTCTCTTGTCTACTCTTGTTTTCATCTTCTCTCTCCCCCCCCCCAAAAAAAAAAAACTCATTAAAAGTTTATTATAACAACAATTCTTTGCCATGGGCCTTTGCCTTTCTCTACTAGAACACCTCTTTTGCCTCTCCCACCTCAATACCCATTGGACCATTCAAAGTTTATTATAACAACATTTCTTTGCCATGGGCCCTTGCCTTTCTCTACTACAACACATTTGTTGCCTCTCCCACCTCAGTACCCATCGGACCACGTCAGTGGATAACGTAGGCCTTAAAATATGTCTTTTGGGGACCTCGAACTTCATGGTCAACGTGACATGTTTTTTCCTTAGTGTAATCGGAAGTCTCGTGACGAGCTCAACAACCAATCGCATATTTTAGGGGGCCTTGAGACGACTTCATGATCCATGGTGTAAACAACCCCTGAGTTTGAGAAATGACCGGTTGAAGTTCATTAAGACTTTAGAAAAATAACCCGTGCTTCTAGAAGAATCTAATATAGAATATACCTCAATTCAATGAAGAAACCCCTACTTTCTTGCACGAATTGTATACTATAAGGGCAAGTACTGAGTGGTTTGATTACTTGCCACCAATGATGGAATACACAACATGCACCTGCAATGAATGAGGAGAACCGAACGCTAGTTCCAGATGAACCGGTTGATCAAGTTTGAGAAAAATTGGTTGAAGTTCATCAAGACTTGAGGAAAATTACCCAATGTTTTAAAGGAACATATGGAATATATATACATATATAAAAACCGGAAGGATCACAACATGTTATCGGATGGATTTGGAAACACTATAATTTTTTACCAATCATGTTCAAAAATCTCCCTGGACATTGTGCACTAGTAGGCGTGATTGGTCAAGATCCTAGTGCTTTCAAGTCCAACTAGTTTACATGTTGTGATCTTTTGGTTTTTATTGTATTGATTTGAGGAATATTTTGTATACTCCTCCCAAATGATCAGTGATTTTTGTTGAATTCTTGATGACTTTCAACCAATTGTTTTTTCAAACTCAACTACACTAAATAGGATATTTAGTGTTTGATTACATTTAATGTTGTTACCACTGTACCTTGCTCAACACTAACTTTCGATTCTTTGATTATTAGTGTTAGAAGATATGTTGGAATACTCCTTTTATCATTGGTATTTTTATGTTCTTTCGTATCCTTACTAATAAACATGTAACTTCCACATAGTACCATAGTTGATATTTAGTGTTTGAGTTTACATTTAATGCTAATTACTATCATAGGGTTATTGATATTTGGTGTATGTGTTCGTATTTAGTGTATCATGAGCAGTTGGTTCATTGATATGATGCACGTTGGAGGCTGTTGGGAACCCTAAATCCACGTCCATGGCCACACACCACATTGTGTATTCTCGTTCATTGCCAAGATTTTTTTTTCATTTTTTCATTTCCTGGGGCAGGCACAGTGAAATGGATGATTGAATGGCAATAGGACATTGGTGGTTTCCTTAAAAGGTGAAGAAACCCACGTCTAAATAGTGTCAAATCGTGGTTTTTTTTAATTTGTTTATATGAATATTTGCGTGTTGGTTGCACAATGCACAATGAAGAATGCCATTGGGTTCCTTGTTTGTTTTATCCTTTCTTTTTCTTTTTCTTTTTTTTTGGGGGGGGGGCATAAATTGAAACATAACCAATTGCATGAGAAGAAGACTACAACCACCTTGGGAGAGAACCGGAAACCAAGGGGACATAAGGAATTATTGCCGATTTGGAGATCCGAATTTGAAGTTGGCAATAAGATGTAAAGACTTTTCCTAAAAACATGAGTCATGTCACAAGGGGTGATGGCCCGCCAAAACCATGTTCCTACATTGGTTGTAGAGGAAAGTAAGTCACCTTATTCTCTTTGATGCGATTTGACCTCATGAAGCCAAAAACATGAAGGGAAAAAAAAGAGAACACCACTTTGTCGAAATGGTTTTGTTTATATTCTAAAAGGTGTGTTGCCATGTTGTGAGAACTTCCATCTCCACGTGTGATTTTGACCATTGGATCGAATTAAGAATTGTCCTATGAACACGGTCAACAATTGTGGTGTGTGTGTGTGTATTTATTTACTTTATTTTATTTTTTGCACAAATTGAAAATCACAGTCAACAGTTGTGAATCGCATGGACTTTCAAGTTCCCTAAACGGAGTTGAGATAAATAGGTTGTACGGGGTCAGAACAAAGATTGTTGTTCTTATGAAGTGATCACAAATGCCTTGAACTTGGACTTGGACTAAGAACATTTATTACATTTTGAGTATATGGTCTAGTGGGAGTCCAATCTCATTGTAGCCCATGTCTTTAGGGTGTCCATTATTAACCACAAGCCTTGCCATCTACCACTTAAATATAGCTTGTGTTCAACTAACCGTTAAATGCCCAAGAAACACCACTTGAACGCTCCTTAATCATACTTCATAACTTGTCGTGAGCGAGGCCTTTTCAAAGTCATCTTGGAGGAGAACTCTAATATATACATGTATATCTATGCACCAAGAAGTTTCTTGGAATTTTTTGGGAGTGACCGTAGTCAAAGGCCCACATGTTGCCTCACATGCATCCATCCACCCCTCGGGGTTGCCGAAAAGTGCCTCTTGATTGCGGGGAACCCGAGGGAGCTCAATCCGGCTGCGGATTTGTTTACAATAGCGGCGGGCGGGCGGGCGGGCAGGCAAGGGAGCTCAAACACTAGTGCTCTAGCTAGCTAGTTTACTCATGCTTTTATTGGGCATGTTTCGGGCACACCCGGAATCCAAAGGGGCCTCTCTAACTTCGGCCCAGGTGATGGAATCCAGGGTCCACCCTCGCGAACCCCGGTCACCTGGCGGCCAGCGGAAGGGTCACCCGGTGAAAGGCCGGGCGGAAGGGGCGACCCGGTGGAAGGCCGGGCGGAAGGGGTCACCCGGTGAAAAGCCCGGTGGAAGGGTGACCTGGTGAAATGCCGGGCGGAAGGTCAGGCGGAGGGGTGACCCGGTGAAAGGCCGGGCGGGAGGGGTGACCCGGTGGAAGGTCGGGCGGAGGGGTGACCCGGTGAAAGGCTGGGCGGGAGGGGTGACCCGATGGAAGGTCGGGCGGAAGGCACAAGTACGTATAGGTAGAAGAGTGCTAAAACCAATCCAATATCAAAACCATGAAGTCTTGCATAATCGGTGCATATTGATTTTGAGAATGTTCATCATGTGAACATTAGGTTCCCCTAAAAAATTTGGTGACCACATTTGTATTTATTTCAATATTTGAGGGAGGGGGGGTATTGTAGTATACACAGTTTCTTTCTCTTTTTCTCTACATGAGAATAATATTTGTATGTTCACACAACTACCACATGTATGCCAAATACCTTGACTTCTCAATTGAAGGTGTTGTTGCCTTATATGGCCACTTAGGTGAGGTGATCCCATCCAACTAGGACACATGTGAGCCGTGCCCCTATGTCCGCCCAAGTTTAAATGCCCCTCATAAATGCCTAAGAAACCCAACATTGGTTGCGACTATAGTACATTTTTCTCAAGGTCATTTTCTAATGTATAAGTTATTATTGTTTGTTTTTTGTTTTTTTTGCACTTGAGACTACATTTTAATTATGACATTTAGTGTCATCACGCGAATAGTGTCACTTGGGAGGGGACGGCACCCACTTCTAGTGTTGACGTGAACGAGGGATGGTTCACCTTGACCATATGCCGCGAGCTCATATGTGGAGCTGGGATGTGAGACAAGTGCTATTACCTCCTATCGGGAATATATCCACATGTATACTACTTGCCAACAATATGCTCAATACATCTACCTTCCTCTTGCATACTAAAACATAGAACTATCTTCTCAAGACTCGAATGTACTATGCTAAGTCTCTCATACCCTAAACAATCAACCACTATAAAAACTACTTCATTGACAAATAGTATCATGTTGACAATCAACAACTGAGACATATCTAGACCTCTACGCAATTTGGCGTAACCTTTCCCAAATAGTGTATGTGACAATAGATAATGTAAAATACTATGATAGAGTTCTCCAAACAACCAAATATAGATTGTCTATCAAGAATTGTTTTAAGTTATCTTGAAGTGGTTGGAATCCTCCAAGTTTCTCTTTGTTACAAACCTTACCATTTTAGGGTACCAACGAAGCTAGTAGCATGTTCCAAAGTACATGTATTACAAAATAATCAAGATATTAGATATTTGGCTTGAGAATATGCTAGTGTGCTTAAGTGTAAAAATGTACATCTACTATACAAAATCTCCCATGCATATATGTAAATTATTTTATAACCCCCTCCCCTTAAAAATATCCCCCTTATCTCCAAGGATTTGTATCTCTACAAGGGAGTGAACCCCTTGTGAGTTAAAGAATGATGTGGTTGAGATCAAGTACAACTTTCAAATTGTTCCAATTCTATGGGTGTAGTAATAAATGCAACTCTCTACCTCCCCCCCCAAAAAAAAATTAAAAAAAAAATCTTCGTATGTCACCTTGCAACAAGGACTCCAAGTCATATTCAATGAACATCTTTGATTTGAGCTTGACTATTTAGGATGTAAGGGTAAACCTCTTCGATTTTCTTAAGGCACCGCTTATTTTAGGTGTTTTGGAGCACACCAATTCCAAGCATTCACATTTAAAGTCAATGCGGACCACAATAGTTAGACATTCAACATTTGTTTTGCTCACAAAAATAGAGGTATGTATCATGGGAGATGTTTGGTGTTGAAAATGTGTTGCGTTGTGAAGTTAGCCAATGTGAATTTTTTTGTGTATGTGTTATGTGGCACCGTAATTTCTCCTTTGTATGCATCATACTAGAGCGCTTGGACTGAGACGTTTGACAAGTGCTCTAGGATGCAATATTGCGAAATCAATTGATGTACATGTCTTGGTTTGAGGTGTAGCTTGCTATATCAATAGGTAAGGTAGCCAACCCATTCCCAACAAATTAAGCAATGTAGCATATCCCGACCAGAGGAAAATTTCCCCATGTAAGAGAAATTATAAATAAGAAACAATTCATAAATTTTCATAACGTCTTTCTTAATAAGCAAATAACTATGAATTTTCTAAGTGGATGTTTTGGTTGACCTATACTCGTGATATCGGCTACTCTTTATGATCACTGATCGGTTACAAAACCGAGAACGTTCGATTTATGTTATCAATACTCGTGGCACCTAAATATGCTTGCAATCTAAACATGGCTACCAACTCAACCACTGGAATTTGGCTAAGTTGGATCTTGATCATGACATGCCAACACTGATCAAAGATTGATATTGTGGTGCTCAAATATAGGTTGGCCTATGTTGCAAAAACGAAGTGGTGGTTGGGAACGGATCGGCTACCTTGTGCTTGTTATTCATATATTTTTCTTAATTTTATACTTATGTTTGGTGGTTCAATGAAGATCATGTACAAACACCACGAAGACACATGTTCAAAAGAGATTGGACTATCGACTACTCCACACAATGGCGGGGGACCATGGGAGGACATAGTATGTATTCAATAAGAAGTCAATATACATGCACTTGCAATAACCTTAACTACATCAAGGAAAGTCCGATTTCCAATGAGGTTTTTGTTAATACTTCACTAAAGATTTGCTAATGCAACACAAGTTTCATTGTGTAATTTGAAGCGGTTGAAGTTGGAGAATATTAGCAACAAGCTGGATAACACCCATATACCTTACATGTCAACGATCTAAATATAAATAATTCGCATGGTATATCATAGTGAGTGTGTGTCGTGCTATGCCTACCCAAAACAAAAGCATTATAGTTCCTATGTAGGGGATGCATTTGTTGTGAAAAAGGCTAAGATTGGAATGGGGTTGGAATGTTTTGATATTCATCACTTTCTGCACTTAACTTATCCCCACTTGCTTATCGGCTCTCGATTTGCACGAGAATTGAATGGCGGTCATGATGAGGATAAGCCTCGGCGTGACCTTATGAGACAAATTCCACTTGTTTGTCTCCTCGCCACGAGAAGCACTCATTGTTGTTCCATGATAAAGGAAAACGATTTGTAGTGATAACCTTTCCACTACTCTCACATCGAACAAGCACCGACTAATCGAGTCCACTTCACACTAGAGTCCAAGTCGAGAGCTTGAACGTTGCAATTTTGGGAGTTTGATGCCATGGATTCACATAAAGCTTGAACTATTGAAAGCTTGACGAATTCTCAAGCTCTCACTAGTTTGACCAAGTGTGAAGTAGGTCTTGGTCGCATCATTGGTAGAGTTATGTATATCAAGTTAACTATCCATAAACTAGAATTTTGTGATTGTAATTTTGTCCGTGAGACAAGGAGTTATACTTAAACTAGACTAATAACGTGCTTAGACTAGTTAAACTTAACTGGTAGTGTGACCCATAGATAAAAGTTGACATTAGTTAAGCTAACATTGTCCCTAGCATTGCTTAACAATGATTAAAAGTGATCGACGGTGTAGCTAGGAAGATATAAGATGGGCCACGGTACTACTAACTAAACAAGAAAACAGTAGAACCGTGAGGCTCTGTCCTTTATTATGAAAGACTACAATTGTAGTTGTCCACTTTACTCATGCCAATCCATAGCTATTCACTATACCAAACCTTTCTTGGATTTTGTGCACCTTCTTCTCAAATACAGGTCAAGGATTGAAGCTACTAATTCATCACCCGAAAATTTTAAAATAAATAATCAAGAACTACCAAAATAACTATAGTTAACTAGATTTCTTTCAATGCATTTTAGGGAGCACTTATATATATAAAAACTATAGTTAACATCCACATTACATAAAGTAGACCAAAAATAACAAGAACAAGTAACGTCCAAGTGTGAACACAAAGTGGTTAGGAAATTTGCTCTTGAAACGAAGAAGTTGATGCATAGTCTCTGTCCTACAGACAGAGCCAACAAAAGAGAATTCATGGCAACTCAAAGAATGCGCAAATGCCCATGGGGTTGGGACCCACAAAACGAGAGCTTAAACTCTTGACATTCCTAATCAACCTTTCACGAGGTGCTTAGTTTATGATGTTGACCGAGAGATTTCATAGTCATCCCACGTACACGGGCTCCACCAAGGCAACTTCTAAACATTGTAAGCTACCGACATGTGAATACGATTTGTCCACGGACAAGTATGGATCAAAGATTCCCAAGCAAGTTAATGACTAGATCTTTCATAAGCTTCAGAACGGAAGATGGTTGTTAAGTAGGCTAATTTGTCGGGACACTCAAATGCTTAAGGAACGGAAGACAAACGCGTACACACATATATATAAGAGAACACCATTTTCCAATAACACTTCTCAGCTATGCTATATTGCAAATCACAAGTTCACACTCAAACCATGTGATAACCGAGGACAACTATTTACTACATTTTGTCACGCCGCATGGATCTCATACGAACATCTTGTTCACTACCACAACGAAGATTCTCGCGCTCATTACATGATCACATACGCCCCCCCCCCCCTTCTTGCCCACCACCCCGATTATACCGATTTTCGAACCTAGAGAGGTTATCTCTTTTAAACACACGTCTTTTTGGGTGCCGATTATCGGAGCCACACTAAGAAAAAAAAGTAACCGAGTAACGGTTGCCCGCCTTAGTGCTAATGAACCGACCTCCGCTAGGGGGCCCAACATACATAGCTACACCTATCGAGATTACAAGGGCACGTCATCTAAAAGATCTTACATTGCACGGCGTAGAAGGGAGGCTTGGAAGCCGGCCGGGACCAATGATTTTGGTGTGGTGCCCCAAAAACTGAGCCCAGAGACATCAAGCGAATGTGTGGCCAACAACACAAAGGCTGTGAGGGAGCCTAACCTTTTTCCCTTTTCTTTTGAATCACAGGCACTCTCTTTCTCTCTCCCTCTCTCTCTCTCTCTCTCTCAAGGACCGACTTCCTTCTTACTTAGCTGCTGGTGGCCCAAACCCCAAAGCCTCGTGAGTCACCGCTCCAAAAGCTGCTTCCTCTTTAGCTCCCCGTGGCCTCCACGGCTGCTTGCTTGTTTTTTTCAACCAGATTTTTTGGGCCTGGGCGGGCTACCGTTTTTTGTGTGATTAGTGTGGGTTACCGTTTGGAGTTACGCGTTGCTATGATATTTGATTGGGAGTATCGTTTTTTTATTACCTATATAACGTAAGTAGTTAGTATGCAAATCATGGCGAACCAACCCATACACTCGTTGCTTGTGGGATGCCTAAACCCCTTGCTTCCAAGGAATTGGTGTACGGTTGGTTCACGACAACCTTAGTATGCATGCCAAAGAATATGATGTAACTTGGTTGGTAGAGAATGATAATGTTGGTAAAAAGTCATAGCAACATGTGACTCTGAATGGTAACATGTACTAATAGTTTGGCAAAATAGTGTAGACACCCACCTCAGTGAAGGGGAGAATTGACTGCTAGTTACAAATGAATTGGTTGAGTTTGAGAGGTAACTGGTTGAAGCTCAAAACGTTTGGAAAATTACCGATGGCTTTAGACGAATCTATGGAATGTACTTCGAATGATATAGAAAAACCGAAAGATCACAACATGTAACCAGTTGAACTTGGAAACGCTAGGAATTTGACCAATAATGCCCAAAGATCTTCTCGGAGACCGACCCGCCTATTTGAGTTGGGCCCCCCCATCAACATTACCCAAGGTGAAAACGCAGTTGATTATATTGTAATTTGTGTTTGTATTTTTTAAAAGATACTTTGACTCTGGAATCAACATCAAAGAGCCCAAATCAGTACGAAGAGTCTATAGGGAGATGAATTATAGCATGCCCACACGAGGACCAACGATTGGCCCGAAGTGGTGGGAGAGTTTCCATCTTGATCGGAGGTTTTGGTCTTGTGTGCAATGCTATGAACAGGCAAACTTGCAGCACGTTACGTCTAATGAGGTTACTATGAGTAGGACTAAAAACCCGTACTGATAGCAATAAATTTTGGAAAGAGCTGAACTTTGCCTATCAAGAGGGACCCCTCATGCTACCAAAGAACAACAACTGATCCTAGAATGGGCACGGTCTCTATCCACAAATCTAGGGGGTTTCAAAGTTTTACTAAAAACCCCTTTTACCTCAATATTGTTGGTTGGGACCAAGCTCAAAGCGGTGGGTGGGGTGTCTAGCCCTGGCTGTTGTTTTTTTGGGTTTGTGTGTTTAGCTGGCCCGCGAGCCAAAACCTGGCTAACTTCCAAAGCCACAAAAAAACACTTAGCTCAGACCTTGCAAAAACTATACACTAATAACTGAGCTGGGTGGGAGACTTGTCAATTGTTTATTCTGCACCATACAATTAGTGTCTGCACTATATTTAGCCTACTCATGCACAACCTCTAAGTATGTTATGTGCTTTGAAATAGTTTGGACTAGGCTAGGTGTGGAGGTGATGGGGAGTTGAGCCTCCCTCCCTAGCTAGCCTCCCTCTGCATTATTTCCACTTGGTTGAGGCCTTTGAATGGAATATTATAATGAGCTAGAACCCTATTCCATAAGGAGCAAATGATGATCCGGGCATGTTTGGTTTGCACTAAAGGCATTAGGCGATGGCTCTTAAATGACCATGGTATCTAGCTATCCCGCTTGTTGGATGAGAAGTCCATGGATTGTACTATAAAGGTTTCTTGGAGGTCCCAAGCCCTTATTAGTGTATACCCAAACGGGACCAATAAAAAGATCTCACAATATTTAACTTGATATGAGGATACATCATGGAGGAGAGAAGAATGAAAACGCCTATAGCTTTGATTATGTACATGTGTTTGAATATGTTAGATTCAACAAGTTTTGAGCATTCAAATTTAACTTATAGGGTATGAATTGGAAGAGTAAGCTTTCTTTATTGAACAACAAAGAAATGTTGTAAAATAAAATATTGCATAATAGAAAGTTATTGCACAATAGTTACACAAAAGCAACCTTCTACAGTAGTTTCAACATCCCACATTCTAAATTAAGCATGCATAGCATTAGAATATGTGTTTGTGAAAAGCTTTCTTGAGTTGTATCCTTGAGGCCCGTCACACATTCCACCCAGTCTACCTTCATGAGCCGTACCGATAAAATACCCAACGATCCCGGCCAACATTATCCATACTTGCCATGTGAGATTCCATGTAGATTTTCCATCCATTGAGAACTTTATGAAATGTAGACAAATATGCCCTTGTGTAAACCTAAAGCGGGGAGCCATGACACTCTTAACTGATGAGAATTGAAGGATCCTCAAGAGCCATGGCCTAATGGCTTTCGTTTGAACACGCCCTTAGGTCACATAAAATTGCATAACATTGCTAAGGTTCATGCTCCCTCACCCTTTTGAAAATTAAATAAATGCCATGTTTTCACAAGGTCTTTCCTACGACACTAAGACTAGGTCACCGTTTTTTTTAAAGAATCATTATATGTTTTTTTCCAAGACATTAGTCGTTTTATTCTCCTACGTAGGGTGAAGAAGCACGAGGCTTGGCATTGTTATGGGGGAAAACACACAACTTTAGATAAGTCATAAGCCTCTAAGAATGATTCAATGAAACATGCCAACACAAATCTTAGTATGTCTAAGAGCATCTTCACGTTGAATGACTTAGAACGAGGCATATTATTCCTACCGGATTGGGAGCTCTAAGTTAGATGCCATTGGACATGGGCGGAAGAAGTTGTTGCTAACTTACTTTGGCCTTGCAACCGGGCTAGTCCTCCGAGTTGCGCTTATCTACCACACAAGTATACCGATTATCCAAATTAGTGTGTGTGGTACTAATTCCCGGAACACACACCCCTATTTTTCCAAGTCTCAAAATTAGTGAGGGCTAACTTTTTTCCATTGAGTGATACTAAATTAACGAATACATGCTCATTTACCATGCATTTTAAGAATGTAGTGCGTGCTCGAAGGTGCTTGTAGAGTAATAATTCTTTTATATGAAAATCTATGCTTGTTGGTGAATAGTGCCACTATGAATAGTATCTTGAAATTATAATGTTGGGATGGACAATGCTTCCTAGATCTATTGGTGACACTATTTTCATAGCGTAAAGAAATCTAGTATCCCCTTCACTAATTTCCCACATGCACTACTAGCCCTCCCTCACTAATTGGGATAATCAATTCAGTTAATGTCGTGAAATCTCAACCCCACTAAGGGTCACTTCACACACGAGCCAAGGGCCAAGACCATGTAATTTTGAGGGGCCTTGACTCTCGTCCAAAGGCCGTGCCCATTGTTTAACTAACAAGGTATGCCGGAATTTACGTCAAGCCTACCTCTCGGAGATGGGCCCAATACAAATTATGGCATACCATGAAAACCACCCAAAGCTTGCCATGTAAGAATCCATGTAGACTTTTCATCCATAATAATTTATTTGGACCTTTAGGCCTCCACCTTCTAGTGTGAACTGAACTTGGACAGTCTTGGCCTTTTCAACCAATGAGAGATCTTAGATTGCACGGGTTATGGGCCTTCAACCTTGTGTGTGATGTGGCCCTAAGTTGCAAAATGATATGGCATACCACTTGTGGTGAGAATAGTACGTAAAGAGACTTGAATATTCTTGCACTAAGAATTTAGTTAGATTGGTAAGAGGTGTCAATGAGGTAGGTCTCCTCAACACTTCATCATGGAGGGGCGGTTATTGTACGAAGAGGAGAGGAGCCGTTGTGTGATATGAGCTTTTACCTTAGCCATTCTTGAAGCCACCTCGACATGTTCTTTCCGGCTCATGCCAATGAAAGGCCCGTGGTCACCTTTGTGCCCTAATAAGAAGCCTCTTGCAAGGCTTGCATCATGAGCTACGTCATGGCTAATTTTCATTCACGCGTTGGTTAGCATGGCCTTGTTGGATCACCAAGTCCGATTTCGAGGCTTTAATAAAGTTGGGTAACGAGGCCACTATGTAGCAAGTGAAGATGAGGCACGGTGATGGTCGGCGAGCCCCATGCAAATCGGCGAGATTGGAACCAAAAGTGAGATAAATGGACTAGGTAGGTAGACACATGGCCCACCCGTTTTTCTTACCAAAACTTTTGGTCCCGAGGTCCATCTTGGAAGCAAAATAAGTGTCGTGTACGGTTGGGGAGGGCCATCTTTTTGGCGGGAGGTAAGTTACATACTAGGCCAAAGGAAGTCACTTGGAAGTTGGGAGGAGTCAAAAGCATGGGTGTTTTGGCACCATTATCATCCCAAGTCTTGGTCTCAACCCCAATCGCATAATAAGTAACATAAAGTGGAAATTCTTGCCTCAGAATATCCCTTCCCCATTCATTGCATTGTGGGTTCCTGCCGTCTTGCCCTGCACACCGAACAATTAATTCCGATGTCGATGATGCCGCATGGGCATGGATGAGACTTGTCTAATCAACATGGGTCAACACCCGCCTTACTTTATCACTTTCTTCGCTCTTGCTTTTGTTTTTGTATTCTTTGCAAATTAAAGGAGAGATGATTAAACCAACCAGCACAACCGGGGCCTATGACACTTCTTAGTAGGTAGCTGGATAACAACCCCATCTTGGGAGTCAACACGCTCCAAGTTAGGGTGGATTTACACTAGGGTGCAAGCCAAGTCCCCGGCACCTACCGAAACAAGCCATTGGTCATTGACTATGTATGGACGGTTTAGGTCTTTTCTTCCACACTTACTGGTGGCCATAGCCAGTGGATGGTTGGCACCATTACGGGACGTCTTTCTGTTGTTTTTAGCCATCGATTGGAGGCGTTAATGTGGCATCGCTTTCCCGTCAAACCCTGAAAGTCCTCACTCAATAATTCTTCCAAGTATGAGAACCCAATCTTTAAGCTTGGATCCAATCTTGAGTCTAAAAGTAAGCTCCATTAAGGGGATGTGTTTTGGACCCGGACCCTAATGTAACCCCACCTTAGTGTGTTTCCTTGTGATTCTTACTCATGACACATGTCACCTTATAAGATAGCACCTCAAGTGCTATCATACTTAGGGTGGGTGTACATCAAAGTTTGGGTCTAAGAAACTTGAGGTCCAAAACACCCATAGACTTGACTTTCGAACCGAAGATTAGGCCCAAACTTAAAAATTGGACTCTCAAATTAAGGTGAATGTTTCCTTGAGTTTGTACAAAGAATAAATGGGGGGGGGGGGGGGGGGGTGCCACGTTAACGCTATTTCGTTCTTTATACTTTGGACTCAAACCATGTATGATTGCTAGATTTTGAAGCTTCTTTGGTCTTGGACCCTAGTGTGAACCCGTCCTCATTGGACATATGTATTCTATTGTGTTTGCAAGTATGCTCGTAAGCCTTGAGAGTTTTATGCCATTACTCTTCACAAGTTCCACAAAAATGTGATCAAGCTTCGACTCCACCCACTATACATCCACTCCTTAATTCTATACATCCATTGATTCCTTTAATCTACAACTGATATAAGTTAAGAAATTTCTCATTATGAGAGAAAGATTTCATCCTCAATCAAAGTGACCGGGTTTATGGAGCATGGATGAGGGAATAGGTCTATTTCTTTATGTTGGAGGTCATCCTATCATATATAATTCCTAGTTGACTAAAGCTAATAGGAAGACTCTTATTATATATAACATCTACCCATGAAAGGGCAGAACCAACCACTAGTCACAAATGAACCACTTGAGTTTGAGAAATAATTGGTAAATGTTCATGTTCTTTGAAAAACTTGATCCATTGTTCTTTGACCATACTCGATGGTGGTGGTTGGAGGTGACTCCCTTTTTCGCTTACTCGACCAAGGAGGGGAGGATATGATCACTAAGCAAGAGGCATTCAAAAAATTGATTCCTCATAAGTGGCGAAATGATATTCTCCCGTCCATTTCACCTAAGTGGAATATCATTCGCACAAAGCAAAGGCACAAAAAGAGGTTGTTTTTTTTGTGGTCGGTTATTCATAAGGTTGTGGCAGCTAATAAGTGGTGTGGGAAAATCTCCGTGGAGATTGACAAAAGTTGTCCCCGTTGCGGCTCGCAATTGGTGGAATCGATGGAGCATAGGTCCTTCAGTTGTCCACTCGCTCAACAAGGGTGGTGGTACGCTGCTAACATCATGTGGCAACTCTTTGCGAAAAGAGGGGGCATTGGCCCGTGCAAATCCTTTTATTGTGATGCAATGTCTCTTTGATCAACTTTGTGTAAGGCATTGAAACAACTCAGCCACATCTGGTTCTTCTTGAGGAGTGGTCGTATGTAGATTATTTGGCGCCAACAAAATGATTTGGTGTTTAACGATACGCAATGGCCCATTGAGAAAAACACCTTGCATGATTATGGTAGGATTGAGTGGAAACGAACCCTCTCATATTTGGAAAAGGCCCCGGATGTTGCCTACAAAGACGTTCTTAATAAATTCGATTCAACTTGGGGGTCAAAGGCCTTATCGTGACCCTGAGCAACTTAGTTGTCACCTGGGAGGTTAGACATCATATGGACATTATTTCTTGATTTCCACTCGGGTTGTGTTGGTCTCCCATGTTGGTTATATTTTAGTTCCTCTCTTGTGATCGAATTTTCAATTTGTGCCCAATTTTTTTTTAAAAAAATAATTGATTAATATTCAAGACTTCGTAAAAATTACCAATCATTCTCGAGGAATCTACAAAACGTACCTATAATTTAATAAAGAAAAAACTGGAAGATCACAAAATGTGATTATTGAACTTGAAAACACTAGGATCTTGAGATTTGGACAAACCAGCCCATACCCTTGTTCCTTATTGAATGCCTAAACCCTTGCCTCCAAGGAACCAATGTATAAGTTGGTTCGCCCCAACTAGGACCTAGATTGATTATGCCCAAAAATCATCCCGGACACTGACATCTACCCTTAGAGAAAACATGCCAAGGCACATGGCAATTAACATGTGTCAAAAACCAATGCATGATATTTGTACCCAAACGCCACACCATGTAGTAAGCAAGGGGATGTGACTCTATCCATTTTTAATGCACGAATTTCGTCATCTCCATTCATCGTTGGTTGTTCACAAGATTTTCACTTAAGGTAAGCGGGCTTGATCTGGCTACTTCTCTAGCTTGAACACCTTTACATGAGTGGTGGTGATTAGGTGCATTTATGATATTTTGTGTCACCAATTCTAATTGTCTTGCTCAATACTAATTTGGGTTTCTTGAAAAGGTACTAATTCTACTAAAGTTTTCATGATTCCTTGTTTGGAAATAGGTCAACCTATATTATGAACATGGGTTGGGAGAGAATCTTGCCTTCGATAGTTTACAACAATTCAAACCTTGGAAATAAGTTGTGATTTGTTGTGATATCAATTTTCAGACTTGTGAAAAACCACTTCAATACCACACATGTCTTGTACTTACAAGAAATTGCTTAAGTTAATGGAAATGGGTTTGTTTGCTTTGAGGCACATCTACCTGACTACACTAAGTATCATATTTAGTATCACTTACTATTTGGAGTCACACAATGCTATACATTTTTACAACGGATGTAATGCTTTACCAAGTACAAATATTAACATTATATAATGTTAAAACAACCAATCTGAACTTAGTTGGCAAAAATGAGATGTGCAGTAAATAATTATAGCATCATTGCATAATTCCAAATAATAAATGCCACTAAATACAATATTTGGTCTACATTTGTAGAACTACATTGATTTAGAGGTTAATAAGTGTCAACTACATCACCACGATTGGTTGCTAAACGAAAAGCTACTATAAAAACAATACGAGTGGTGTTTGTTGTGTGTATGTCGTTGTTCAACACAAGTGTCACGAGTATCCAATGGCCGAAAGAACGTGACCCGAGGCTCTCATTGTCTAAATTCCGATCGATTCTTTGACCCGGAATGATTATAGGTGCACACCTAGGGGCTCCTTGTGTCACCGAGGGTTTTGCCATCAAAATTATTGAGGTGTTGTCCAACCTTTTGTGAAATGCAACGGTGACTTTAGTCGCTCCTCCCCAACACACACATGCAATGATGAGAGGGTGAAAGCAAGTGAAACGCTCTCGTGTGTTCAAACTCGGCTTCTTGTTTGTTTCTTTTGAAAGAAGCCGACAAAAATCTATTGCCTACAAAGCGAAGCGAGCGGTTGATGGGGTTGCCACATACAACTTTGAGGTCAAGCTCAAGTTGGCGAGTGTGGTGGTGGGCCAAGGGTTAGGAATTTGGAGGTTATACTCCGAGGTTGAGTCGCCTAGGGTCACAATGGTACTCGGAGTTTGCACCAAAATAGTAGTTTACATTATGAGTTGCAAAATTGAGTATGAATAGTTGTTATGTAAGGTAGGAGCACACACTAGATTCAACATGCTTACTAAAGTGATAATAATGTTTCCTCTCCTATGTAGCATGCCTATTCAATGTAGAATCCAACTCTACGAAAATGGCATATTAGTACCCGCTTTGGGAAGGGTGTCCATAATATGCCTCTCCACCTTTGGATGATGCAGATGTCTATAACTTTCCTTTCGCATGCAAGTAACTCGTAAGTACATGTGTTCAAATAATAGTGCATCATGTGGGAAAGAATGTTGCATAGTGCCTCACAATGTTTCTCATAGTCCATTATGTTATAAGTTATAGTTACATAACATGAGGAGAGTGTTATGTCTTTCTATTATGAGCTTAACTTCCAAGTGGATAGTGAACTATGCTAAGGAAAAACCTATAGATCTCGAACATTGAATCTAAACAAGACATATAATTGTATAGGTCCCTCATTATTCGTCATCGACCCACATTGGTTGTATTACGATGCATGGGTGGCAAACTTTACAGGATGACATGTAGCACTTCGTGCTACATAACAAGTCATGAGAACCACTCTAATTAACACGGCTTACCAATTTGAATGTCATGCCAAATCATGTTGTTAGTGCACTAGTGCTAGTAGGAATCATAAGAAATCACATGGACACGAATATTTAGGCTGGCATAGCCTCGTAGGATGGGTGAAGTATGTTGTAAGCTTGAAAAATCTCCAAATGATTCAACTTTTGATAATGTTCATATGATTTCACAATATGATATTTTCAACAATTAAGTTCATGGGTTTGAATTCATAACACCTATCTAGGGTCTTGTAGTAGAAACTTATAGGTTGGTTGCTTATGTATCCCAATTCAAACTCACTAGACCCCAATTTAGGGATTAACTTGTCTTTAATGATAATCCCCGGCTCTACAATGATAATCATTGTTTTCACCCTCCCCTCCCCCTCAACGGGTGTTATGAACATTCACCCTCATTTGAGAGAGTATTATTTCACATATGTACACGAAGCTTTTAGACCTTTTTCAAGTGCTTGATTTCTTACAACGTCATGGATATACGTAAGGAAATGTAAGAAACATTATGCAAGGATCTTGTTGATGGAGTGAGAGGACCCTATCATCTCACACCAATGACTTTACTCGGTTGAAACTGCATTGAAAGTACAAAGCTACATCTTCTCTTTACAATAGACCCGTAATGATGTTTTGGGATTATATATAGACTTAGACTAACTAAAAAAACGAAACAACACCATAATTCATGTTGGTGGCAACATCGGAGTCATCTTTCTTTCTCGTTACTACATGGGGGTTCCAATAGGCAAGAGAGAACTATTGCACAAGAGAGTACCTTTCATTCATCCAATATTAAGAATCTACATGGCACCAAGTGGATAAATATTTCATGATCTACCGTATATTGTGATAGGCCTATTAAAAAGAAGTGGGTCTAATGCAAAACTAAGGGTTGTGGCAAGCAATTAACCTGCCATTGGCTCTTGGAAATATTATATCATCATGGTGGGTGCCAAATTACTTATTTTTTTGGATTCTCCATAAAATATGTAGTAGTCCCTCAACACGGTCCAATTTAATTCAACACTAAGCTTGAGGACCCATCAATTGCAAACGTGGCTTTCTATTCCCATGGCATGGCCTTTGGATGATTTTCAAGAGCCCCTAGATTTCGAGGTCACGGATTTTGCTCTGTGTGTAAAGCAACCCTTATTTGGGTTCAAGGAATAAATGCTAAAGAGTTGAGGCCCCCAATTCTAAGAATGAATGCCAACCATAACCTAGTGCCAAACTCCTCTTTGTTCTCATCATATTGTTGCTTATCACTAAATTCAACCTAAGACAAATGCATTGCTTAATAATTTTGTGTGTGTTCCTATATATATTATATGATCACTTACAATGTTAATTATTACAATGCACATGATTTCTTCAAAATAAAACATTGAGTCAGGTTGGGAGGGCTTTCAGAAGAGACCACGGAGGAAAAATGAATAACGTAATTTTTTAAAGGCTTGTGAGAAGGATTAATTATTGTTGCCGCTATATGTGCCATTGCATCTACTTAGGGCATGTTTACATGAAAGCCATTAGGCCATGGCTCTTGAGAATCTTTGAATCCTCATTTTTTGAAAGTGTCATGGGCCTCAACTTTAGGTTTATATGAGGATAGTCTTGGACAACAACCCATAATATCTTCAATGAATGAAAAATCTATATGGGATCCCACACGGCAAGTATAAATAACGTTGGTCAGGATATTGGACAATTTTTTTCCGAACAGTCCTTGAAGGTAGGCTTAACGTAATTTACAATGAGAATTTGGGTTTACACTAAGAGCTTGTGACCTTCAAAAAAATTTGGACTATAGTCCATGGACTTCTCTATGGTCTCATCCAAAAAGCAGGGTCCCATGATCATTTAAAAGCCATGGCCCAATTGTGCCTTTGGTGTAAACATGCCCTTATTACTTCACATGGACTCGACAAACATAAGGTTCAACACAATGACTTGTATTGACCTACTAAGTTGTACAAGTTGGGGTTGACATTTCAAAGTGAAGTCCTCATCACATTCTATGAAAGTGGTTACCATGGTTGACACAATTTGAAAGAAGGATATTTTTTGGAAGGCTTGAGAGAAAGAGCTAAGTCTATTGCTCAAAAAGTTGTCCACTTTCGTTTTTTTTTCATGGGTATGGGATAACGTTTCAATCGCTCACCAAGTCAAAACTATCCACAAATGGTTCTCCCGAGGTGGTTGTGTTTTGGTTCCTTTCTTGCAAATGATTTTTCAATTTATGCCCCCCCCCCCCCCCAAAAAAAAAAAAGGATCCAAAAACAATTTTGACTAGAGCACTCATAGTTTACACATATGTGAAGAGGTATCTAATTTTGAGTTGGGGATTACATAGCCTCAGGGTATTGCATATGTGATTTGCATCTCCTTCAAGATTGACCAATCAATTTAGGGCAACATGTACATGCTTATTTCTTCAATTCACAATTATACTTTCTCACTAACAATAATCACCATAACATGAATACTTTTCATTATGCACCCACTACTTGTAGGATATTAGACATGCCATTTGTCCCCCATAAGTAGTGCAATTTGATTAGCAAATTCAAATTGTGCCCGTAGTCATAATTGTGTTGGATTTAGACACGTCTATCTTAATTAGCTTAATGCCCTTATAGTATGTTATGTCATATACATCATTTACAATTTGTTATACTGAATCGTTTGCAACTTTAGAAATGCTAGGTTCAATATTCAAACCATCATACCATAGTGTTTGGAAAACAATTAGTTTTCATTTTTGTAATTTTAGTGTAAGGAGTGAGAAACAAAGAGTGATATGACTTAGAGTGAGGTGACGACTTAGAGTCGATCCACTACATGTTGGAAAGCTCTCCATGTTTACCATTTGTATTGAAATAGTTAAATTATTATTTAGGACAATGGATATAGATAATATTGTACTCACCATGTCCTCCACCGAAAGGTGGTAGTAGTCCATGGGCAAAGATGTTCTTTGTTCAACCTTGCTTCTTCATGAGGTCATGTTTTAACAATACATGTGATAATAAAATTTTCCCTTAAGATAATTAATATATTTAAAATCAACATCAATGTAATATTTCTATTATAGTAATAACCAAGACTTGGTTTTTACTAGTGTTTCCGTTGATACAAATTTTGAAGTCATTTTAGTCCAAATTTTACTTTAAAATATTTTGTAACATCAATTGGAAACATCTTGACAATTGCATGACCTTTGCATTGGCTTCAATACAAGGTAAGGGACACTATTGGGCATGTGGCACTAAGTACCATAAACAATGTGGTTAAAATGGAAAGTTACTTATGTAGTGAGTTTAAGGTGATTGTGAACATATATGATTGTGGGTATTATGGTTGCTTGGTTGCCCTTGATTTTTTTTATTTTATAGAATTTACACTTAATAATGTAGTCTAGTAAGCAATGCAGACAAAATTCCATTGGGTGAAATGGGGCAAAGCCAACAACCCCCAAGGGATGGACTCTTCATTGAAAACCTAAATGACGAGCGTGGGTCCCTATGAAATAAAACCCTTTATATACAAGAAGTTTATAAAGAGAAGCAAATGTATAGGTACTAATGGCTTGCTAGAAAATGAACTCATATATTCATACTAAGCATTTCAATTAATATGATAAATGCCTCCACTACTTACACGAATTAAATTCATGAATCAAATAGGCCTTCATTACATGTAAAATTCACTTTCACTTTCCAATGAGAAAATCATTGGACATTTTCTCATCCATAATATGTAACTCAATGATTGCATCAAACAAACAATGACAAAAGCACAATAACTTAGCCATAGTTTGGAGGAAAAAACTCAAGGGAGCTCATGAGCATTTCAAGTGCCTCCAGTTTATAAAAACTTAGAGATCAAGTGCAAATCATAACAAGAATGGATATGGTAGTCATTGAGGACTATTAGCAAATGACAAGAATGGATGAAAACATGAACTAGATGAAACCCACACATCTATTGTCAGCTTATTTTCTCTAAAGCTTAGGGCCCCTTTTTGTACATCTATCTCTACTTCAAAATTCTTAAGCATTTTTAAATGTACACATTGGAGAAAAATAATACCTCTCCGTTATGTATACTATGTACGCTAATGCCTCAAATAATACCCCTTCTTACACTCACATTAGTTTGTACGTGGTGTGATGAGTCAACCCTCTGGGCAACAACCCAACACAAATTACGGACTATTCCATCATGGGCATCTCTAATTGTTGCCTTAAACAACTAGCCTTCAAGGCCCTTCCAAGAGTGTGAATAATTGAACCTAGAATAATTCCTATATTACGAGCACAAAGTCCGATTTCATCGTAACACACGTCTTTTTGGGTATTCATTCTTGCCTACGAGCGTTGCCAAAAGGTATCGCACACGCCTATGATAGACACTTTCAACTCGACATAGACTTTTGGCAATCGGATGGGATCGCGAATTGTCTCATCCGGTCAACAATTATGAATCATGAAGATCGTCGTTTCAAATGCCAAACATCCAAATCGAGCTGCCAAAAAGTTATAAGTTAAAAGCCGCGAATATTCTCCATTCCTCGTAAAGCAATCACACAACCCTTTTTAACTTGTTGAACCTAAAATGATACACCCAACCTTGTTGTTACACGTGTCTTTTTGGATGTCTCCACTTAACCCTTAAAGGACAATGCTGCCCCACGGGCTTGGTATTATTTTGGGAGAATCTTGCTCAAAACTTCTACTCCATTGCACCAAATGCCAAATCGAGCACCTTAGCAAGATCTATACTTCTTTAGAATAGAGCCTATGTAAATTAATTGGTTAATCATGCTTAAAATGAATTTTAAAAGATATTTTGGGTGTGGTATCGGGAAAGCATATGTCCTTTAAGGGTTAACCACAAGCCTTGCCATGCACCACTCAAATATAGGCATCTGCATAAGACTAGACTAGCATTCAATTAAGGCACGCACACTGTATACCACTCAAAGTATGTATATACCTCATGAGGTGTCCGATCGAGAAGAGAGGCTTAAGTCGGTGTGAACTCCAACCCCGTGCCACCCTTGTTGCTCGTTGTCGGAGCTTGACATTATACGTGTCATTTGACATCACTCGATTGCATGAATAATAATATCATTCCCACACCTGCATGTGAACCTACCAATGTCGAAGTACCTTTCCACTTTTACTCCCGCAATTTTGCAGGATGATTGTACTCTCGCTGTTCCTTCTGCAATCAAAGATATTCTTGTCAAAACCCATTGCTGGGGCATTGCAAGTCGGCCAAGTGTCATGCGCTAAGGCTCCCCTGCGACGATTTACTTTGGCTCCGTATGTAGCAACCTTAATGAACTCTTTCCCGGGTTCGCCCCAAGAAGTTTGGGACCACCCATCAATTGCGGTACCTACCTTATGAATGGTCCTCCAATGCACGGGCACCCCTTTTCACAGGTTCCACAGTTTTCAACCCTCAGTGCGTGCTTACTGGCAGAAAAGGTGTGTGTGTTGAAAATCTTGAAATAAATGGGAAGTTTAAGTTCTGCAATCTTCTGAGCTTCAGGGGCTTCTGTATTCATGGCTGTCGAAAGATCCACGGTACTTGAGTCTGCCATGCAGTGAGTCAGTGAGTCAGTGAGTAACGGAAGGCACGTGGCCCTAGTGTGGGCACTTGCAAGTTCCAACTCCACATAACAAAAATCCTGGCTACTGGATTGGCTAGGGAATTGCCTCATACAGTTAGCGACTGCGATGAATCATGGAGTTTGTAATTTCCAAGTTTCAGGATCGGAGTTGAGACGCAGAAGTTATGAGAGTTCAAAGTGGAGATCCTTTCTTTTAAGTGATCACGTAGGTCCTCCCAATTGTGTTGACTGTTAAATTTGGAAGGATGATGTCTATTATTGTGAGCGTACAGTATACTCGCATTGCAACACGTGTCCTGTAGTGTCCATTCTTAACCACGAGGCTTTGCCATATACCACTCGAATATAGGTGTCCGATTAAGGAGAGTGATCACGGAAGGGCCACATACCTTAGACGAAGTACAGAAACATGAACATTGGCAAAGATGAGGGAGTCGATCAGTTGAATTGAGAAAAGCTGGAATGTGATGGGTTGTGTGTCAGAAGATGAATGTGAGCTCATTGAAAGAAAGAAAAATAAACATTGCTGGAAATGTACACCAACGTGAATGTGAGCCTGTTCTCCCTATAATGTGTGCAGGTTCATCAAAAGACTAGTGCAGATGGGCAAGGAAATGTCGGGGAGTTTAACAAACTTTTGAAGAGCAGTCGCCTAGTAGAAAGGATGATTAGAGGTTGCAAAATCCCAAATGAATTCAAGCACTGGCTTGTTTGGTCTTTGCTATCCTTTGGATGCATACGGGGCCTTTTGCAATTCAAGTTTCCCAGGATATCAAAGAGAATATAGGAAAAGGAAACATCTCACGTGCATTCTGATACTGGGGGTAGTACCATCTGTAACGCTTGCATCTTTTGGTCGTAACACAAGTCACAGCAGCTAGTAGAAAACAGAATTGTGTAGTTCATTGGCAAATTGGATCAAGTCGTTGATGGCCTACAAAAGGATCTGGTGAATAAAGTATTTTCTTCAAAAAAAATTTCACCATGAAGACTGCTTGTGATGAGATTTTATGACCAATATGGTGAACTGTGCCATTCCTAACTCATTTGGAATAGCACTATTTTGGAAGCGTCACCACGCACTCCAACAATTGACTTGCAACAACAGCCACTGAATGTCAAACTTATGGAGGCCATGTGAAGTGCGGCCCCTTTGTTCACTTTGCTGAAAGACGTAAAGCTAAGTGAAGGGAGAGTGAAAATGATGTGAAACGCACTTTCAAGTTTTAGCTTTATTGCTGAATTCCATATGCACTGAGCAGCAATTTCAAAGAGATATGAGCAGCTGCCCTCTCATGAGTTTTTTCACTTGGTTATGTAGGAAGTTTAGAAATGTGGAGGATGTTTCTCCTGACAATGCATGTACCGTGATGCAGTGTACCGATTCTCAGAAGAACTATCAGAAACCCTGAAGCTTCTGAGCCAGAAACACTTTCAGATTTCCTTACGTACACATGGATATTATTCTGGTTAGGTAAGGTGTGTGTGTGCCTATTGTGGTTCCAACTCTGTGGCCCTACTGGACCATTGGATTTTCGTGCTAACAGTGTCAACATGTCAGCAAATATAACCCCACAAGAATGCCACCAAAAACTTTACGATCGGAACTCACCGTCAATAGTTTCGAAAGGTCAAACCTGAGATTTCATGATTCATTGAATGGCACTATAGGGGGTCTCATTGCAGTTTCTAATTTTGCTCCTTGATTATACTCAAAACTATCTATTTGAACATCAGATTGCAATTCAAACAACACATTACCCTCTCACTTAATTCTCCTCATAACCCCACAAACAAGACTGCTCATCAAACTCCTGAAGCTATACCCTAAACCCTGACTGGTGTGTCTTTCCAACGACTCTGTAAGCCCCCTCAAGAGTCACATTGAACACAGCAGGTTTGACTCAACAGTATAACATAGAACTTATGATTAAGTACATGCATGTTGGATGATGACAAACTCCACAAGCATTTGCTGCAAACAAAGAAGTATAATCTTCCAATTTCCCTTTCCACTCTCAATTTAGACTCATCAGCCTATAGATTCCTACAATTGACACAAGATCTTGATTAGAATGTACCTCACCTCCTTTTGGATATATATACGAAATCCTAAAGGACTCTTAACCCCTAACCACTCTTGGAGCCCAATTTGGGCCTCTGCATACAGTACTTTGAAATTGTACATTGTGAATGTAGATTGTGATGTGGCTTTTTGGTATATACTGAGAGCTTGTTGTCATGCAAGATTCTTCTTCTTGACACCTAGACACAAAGTAACTTGAAAGGAGTTTGATGAAGATTTCATAACATCCAAGATAAAGAAAGAATACATAAATTAGTATAAACATGTTCAAAGCGTTTAGGGTTTAACCATCTCATAACCTTCAAAAGCATGTTACCCCACAAACCTGATACCGATTGCCTCTATCTCTCTGAAAATTATGCGAGAACAACAACTAGCAAAGGGTATACTGTCCTTTGTGAGATTCACAAATCTAAGGCAAATGGTTATATGCCCACAGGATGACATACTGAAGGATCCCTTGACTCAAACATAAAGTTTGAGCCATTTATGAAAACATTAGAAGCAGAGTAAGTAGGTTCACATGGTCTCCTATAATGTCACATGAGCCTTCACCTTCATTTGCTCAACTACCCAGAAATACCTTGTCAGCTATATACTCAAATCCCCATCAGCTCAAATAGTCAATTAAATTAATTAAGAGGATCCTATCCTAGAAGCCGGATGCAGTGGTGCAACACCTGGTGCCTGGTTGTCGGTCTGTACATAGTAGAGGTTCTTCACAGTCGACTTAACGATATACACTTTCTAAGTCAAATTCCTTGGAACAGTTGCCAACTATTAAGGGTCAGTGATGAAATTGTAAAAATCTGGGATTGATCATAAGCCTTTCAGCTTCATTTGCTCAACTACCTCCCCAGGAATACCTTGTCAGTTGATATCCTCACTCACTGAAAGTTCGACCAAAGTAAGAGGATCCTGTCCTGGAAGCCAGATGCAGCGTCGTAAGTTAAAACCTGATGCCGTGTAGGTGATGCAACTATATGATGGAATTGGAGAAATCTGGAACTCATGGTTCATGAAAGTATGTTGTTCAGCAAGTCGTTTACAGAATATGCAATAGCCCTCAAATAATAAGTGCATATATATATATGCACACAGGAGAAGCTTTTCTGAAATTGCTATCCTATAGAATGTAAGGATTTTCATGCATGATGACTCTGCACATGTGTGGACTCGCCAGTTATGGCCACATGAGTATGATGAAATTTAACCAATTACTGGACTAAGTTAGAGCATACACATAATCGGGTGGTTGTATGTCAATCTATTGAGGACAGGCTTAAATGCATCGAATAAGGGCAAGAAAACCCCTTCCTAACCTTCCTGCGAGATTCCAGTTTCTGCAAGAGGAATGTATCACTTTCCTTTCCTCAATTCCCTTGAAACTCAAGAGAAGCACCTCAATGATGAAATTGTAAAAATCTGAGATTCATCACTCAAGTATGTTGTTCAGCGAGTCAATTTGCAGAATATGCAAAAGCCCTCAAATACCTAACAGGTGCCTATATCTCAAAATGCGAGAAGGTTTTCCTGAATTATTTATGGCCACATGAGTCTAATAAAATCTGAGCAAATAGACTATTGCGCACACATTCTGGTGGGTGAATGTCTGTCAATCGATAACAGGTTTAAATGCATCGAAGGAGGGCAAGAAAACCTCTTCCTGGCCTCCGGACCTGCGAAATTCCAATTTCTGCAAGAGGAATGCATCACGAGCCTGGATACGGGCAGCTTGTGGGCCGATGTTCTCCCATGTCAGCCGTCCCCCTGCTTCGATGCAAAACCCAGCTGCTGCCAACCACACGATTGATACTCCAATTGCAACAGGTGCACGCGGCCAGCAGTTCACCATGTCGACCTTCTTCGGTGGTGCAACTCTGTTTTTGAGTCTGGAATTTTCTTTGCACTCAAGAGCAAGTAAACTCGGGGGCCGGAATGGCTAAGACTGCAACAAACAAGTTTGGCAGAGTTTATCTTTCTGTGACAGTATCTATAGGGCTGGCAGAATTGACATGATTCTCACTGTCCTCGAACAACATATCAAACTCACCCCAAAAACTCCAGCCTAAAATGCCAAACAATTCCCATCACCGCACATCACAAATGGGAACACACAAAACTCGAAACCCTAATGGCAGCTCAAAACACTGGTGCAGGGCATTGCAGCTCTTCTTGAAGCAAATGAAACCCTCCTATCCTACGTTCGATTCTCATCTCTCTACGGTCTGCCTTGCATCATTGAAGCTTAAAGAATGATGATGCAAGCTAATATGGGTGGTTTTTGGAAAATTGACAAGATTCATTCACTGTCGTCGAGCAACACATCAAATAACCACCAAAGCAGGAAAGGGATAATAAGATATGCAACTTACAGCCTAAAAACGCCAAACTTCATCAGCTGCCATCCTCATCGGCCTCCACTCGTTCAAATCTCTTCTCTGTGGAAGCACAAATGGAAATTTCGGAACCCTAATAATGGCAGCTCAATACTCTAGTGCAGGGCGATGCATTGCAGCTCCGCCTGAAGAAAATGAAACCCTTCTAGATTATATTACTTTCGATTCTGATCGCCCTACGGATTCTCTTGAAACATTGAAGCTCTAAGAATGATGAGGTAATTTTGGTAATTTTGGATACCGACCCAACCGTGTGAACGGGGAATAGCATCCGAGAGTTTAGGGTTTAGGGCCTATGTATGTATGTATGTGCTTCAGTTGTCCCGTTGTGTCTGCTGCCATGTTTTATGTTCTTGACACTCTTCTGTCCTCTCCCCCGACATCCTTTTTTGCTGCTCATAACTTATATCTCAAACATTTGTGATTGTAATTTGTGATCGACTGAATTGACAAGATATATGCAGGTTGAGGTATACTTCAGTTTAAAACAATATGTAACATTGCTGTATATTTACAGATTTCTGATGCTTCAGTATTTGCAGATTGCTCTGTACTTGAGTAGACAACAATGTGCAACATTGCAGTATATTTACAGATTGCTGTATACTTCAGTATACAACAGTATGCAATGTTGCTGTATATTCTCAAAATTGATGTATATTTGGAGATTTTTGATACTTCAGTATTTGCAGATTGTTGTACATTTCAAATATATGCCTCTCGTAAGGGATCTGTGCACAGTGATCTTGAGATCATCTTTTTTCTCACAGCAAAGATGGGAAAACTGGACTAGGTGACAAATTCCTCCCTTACTCTCAAGTACAGAGCCTGTAAAAATTAGGTCTTCCCTGAGTGTGCAACTAGAGTCTCTAGATTTATTTCATGTGGGTAGCATGTGGATCAGGCAACTGGATGAACGTCTCCAGAAAGAGTTCAAGAAGTACCTCAATGTACGAGGGGTCAATGAGGAACTTTCAGATTACATGTTGGATATTTGGAAGTCAAGGAACGCCGTGAGTACCAACGGTGGTTGCAAAGTGTTGACGAGTTCATAAGAAAGTGATCCACGAGCATGAGGAGTTCTTAGTATCCCAGCTTCTACACAGATTCACCCATGATACATCTTGCAAAGTAGCCCCGAAAATGGAAGGTTACATTACTTGCTCTCAAACAGAAGATTGTCATTGACCTTCCACAAAATTCTATGGGAGTACCTCAATGTACGAGGGGTCAATGAGGAACTTTCAGATTACATGTTGGATATTTGGAAGTCAAGGAACGCCGTGAGTACCAACGGTGGTTGCAAAGTGTTGACGAGTTCATAAGAAAGTGATCCACGAGCATGAGGAGTTCTTAGTATCCCAGCTTCTACACAGATTCACCCATGGTACATCTTGCAAAGTAGCCCCGAAAATGGAAGGTTACATTACTTGCTCTCAAACAGAAGATTGTCAATGACCTTCCACAAAATTCTAGTTGTCCTGCTCAATACTAATCGTAAACTGCCCGTCTAGTGTCACCAACACTAAATGTAGACCTAACTTATTTGTCATTCCTTGTGATTAAATTTGGGCACTATAGATTTACGATGTTGCAAGTTGTCACTTACTAAATGATTTTTCATTCAAATTTCAATCATCGATGTCAATATATGTTAGGATGCAGAACATACCAAAACTTTTTATTATTTCATGTAACTTGGAATGACAGTATTTGTAAACTTATTCATAAGAAGTGTCATTAGAAAAGTTACCTTGGTGACATTAAATACCATAAGATACTAAATACAATATTCAGTTCTTGTCATTGCATTGTCCCTTGTTCTCATTGGTTGGGGTTATTTAATTTTTAATGTTTATGGGGAATCTCAAACTACTGAATGATCCCAAGTGGAACATGGCCCACAAATTTAGGGGTCTCTTTTAAATTAGATGTAAGTTGACCAGTGGCTTGGGAGTATGGAGCTTTGTGGTGACTTGTGTGGGTCAATGATTGATAGTGTGGGCCACACAAATGTTTAAACTAAATATATTTGGATGCATTTGGACATATGCCCATGTAGAGGTTTGAGAACAAAATAGAAATTATATGAACTCATGAGCAAATTTGTGTAGTTAGGCTTTCGAGGGTTCAAGACTAAGGTGGACAATCCTTATTTGATTACTTTTCTTACTAGGAAACTTATGTTTGAATGGTGTGTTGTTTGGTGTGGCTCTGATAACAAATACCAAGAAGACATGTGTAAGGTTGGACTGCTCTAAAGATGATATCTTAGGGCCGGTTCACACTATGGCCAAACTTCGAGAGGAGAACCGTTTGGACCAATGAAAATGCAGAAATGTCCAAAGGCCGTCCTCTCGGCCTTCACACTAGAGGCCAAAGTCCAAAGGACGTCGCCTCCAAAAGAGCCTAGGTGGCTATGAGCCCAAAATGAGTGCTCATATTTGTTTTATGTTTAGAATCTACTTAGAATTGCATTTGGAGTGTTATTGAAACAATCAAAAGTATAAAAAGAGTGAGGCTTGGTGTGGATTTATGTTTAGGCTTTAAGCCATTTTGTGTGGTTAAGTAGAAGCTTAGTGATATTAGGGAGTGTTGTGATTAAGTGAGTAGTGGTTGATGAAGCACGAGAAAGGTCCTTGGATTTAAATGTTTGAATTAGAACATGCTCTTGTTGGGTTTAAGGGTGAAGGTTTAGTGGATAGGATAAGGTCCTACTAAGTAGGAGAAGGTTAAGGGGCTTGTGGTCTTGGGTGCCCTCTCCCCCTCCTCCTCTTCTCTCTTCATTCTCTCCTCTCCCTCTCCTCTCTCTCTCTCCTTCCCCTTAGGAATGTGAGCTCTTAGATCTAGGATATATGTGGGAATTAGGTAGGGGACTTAGTGGGATTAATGGAATTAGGTAGGGGAATTAAATAGGGAATCTAGTGTAATTAGTTTCTGGTTGCAAGGAGGCTGCCGGACTAATTAGCTTTCTGGTTGCAAGGGACTGCTGGATAATTAGCTTTCTGGTTACAAGGAGGTTGTTGGACTGATTAGTTTCTGGTTGCAAGGGACTGCTGGACTAATTAGTTTCTGGTTGCAAGGAGGCTGCTGGATAATTAGCTGCGGCTTACCAAGGAGGACTGCTGGATAATTAGTTTATGGTTGCAAGGGACTGCTGGACTAATTAGTTTATGGTTGCAAGGGACTGCTGGACTAATTAGTTTCTGGTTGCAAGGAGGCTGCCGGACTAATTAGCTTTCTGGTTGCAAGGGACTGCTGGATAATTAGCTTTCTGGTTACAAGGAGGCTGCTGGACTGATTAGTTCCTGGTTGCAAGGGACTGCTGGACTAATTAGTTTATGGTTGCAAGGAGGCTGCTGGACTAATTAGTTTCTGGTTGCAAGGAGGTTGCTGGATAATTAGCTTGCTCGTTGCAAGGAGGCTGCTGGATAATTAGTTGCGGCTTACCAAGGGGGACTGCTGGACTAATTAGTTTCCGGTTGCAAGGGACTGCTGGATTAATTAGCTGCGGCTTACCAAGGAGGATGGCTGGACTAATTAGATTTTGGTTGCAAGGAGGATTGTTGGATTAATTAGTTGCGGTTGACTAGGAAGGCTGCTAGGCTAAGTAGCTTCTGGTGATTAATGATGGACGCTGGATTAAGCCAGTTGCGGGTAACATAAGGGAAGAAACTTGATAGTAGGCCAATAGGTTAGGTTATGAATAGTCCATAGAATCATGACATAATATTAGTTAGATAATTAGTTCATTAGCAAGGAGACCACAAATCATTAGAATGTGGCATTAGGGGGGTGGACTTGTGGTTGAGTGTGTGGAGTGTAATTGAGTACGCTAACGACGCCATTATAGAGAAGAGTGTTTTTTAACACTTGTAATCTTGTTGTGGAATAAATTGGTGTGCCAAACATTGATGGGAAATGCAATGGAAGTTAACAACATGGGAATGGTTTAGCGAGGTTAGTATGAATGTGATCCCCACTCCCTCACTCGGACTAGGACGCTTAAGGGTGGGTGGTTTGGCCTCACAGTGGCACCATTTTTAGGAAGTTTTGGCACCAAGAGTTCGGCCTCTCGAGCAAAGTTTGGGTCAAGCAAAATGCTCAACCCAAACTTCCGTTGAGAGGCTGAACTTTTTTTTCATTAAAATATTCAAAATCTGACAAGATCCGGACCGTTAGATGGAAAATGCAAATTTTTTCAAGGAATAAAGTGGGTCGTCTCTTTCTCTTCTCGCCCTCTTTCTCTTGTGCCCTTGTTTTTGGTTCATTTGTTTTTTCCCTTGTTTTTGCTGGTTTGATTCAAAAAAAAATCGCAAATTTTTTTTTATGGAGCAATTTTCTCAAAACGGAGAGTTCTGCCAAGAGAGGTGGATGGGGTTAGAGAATGTTTTGAGTGTGAACTCTTTTGGTGCATTTCGACCATATTCAGCACCTTCTAGAGAGGAAAGAGGAAAGAGGTGGAAGTTGAGAGGGTTGAGAGAGTTGAAGAGAGAAGTTGAAGTGAAGGTTGAAGGAGAGGAAGGAAATCGGAATTGGCTAGATTCAGAGGTGTATCAACTCATTGCTTTGAAGGGGGAGATGGAGCCCGAGTTTGAAAGGAATGTAAAAAAAAAGGTGAGTAAACCCTAAACCTAAATAGGTTTTTTTGCAAAGAAAATTTCAAATTTTAAGGATTTGTGAGGCTTATTTGCAGGCCTAAGAGCAAGCCCAGTCTTGCCTGCATCTGCATCCGGAAACAGAAATGGGCCTCTGTCCGGGATGCGATGGCAGATGCAGGGAAGGGCACCCACTCATCACCCTGCATCCCAACCATGTCGACGTAAAGTAGGTAATAATTACTCATTTACGGTACTTCTTCTTACTCTGCTCAACTCGACTAGGACAGGCTATCCTTCCTAGTCACTCATTTCATAAATTTATTATATTATATCTATATCTATATTTATCGTATTTTTATATAACTAATCAGATAATTACAACAAAATCAGATAATTACATTATAATCAGATAATTACATTATATTCAGATAATTACGTTATAATTAGATAATTACATTATAATAGATAATTACATTATAATCAGATGATTACATTATAGTCAGATGATTACATTATAATCAGATGATTACATTATAATCAGATGATTACATTATAATCAGATAATTACATAATAATCAGTTAATTACATTATAACCAGATGATTACATTATAATTACATAATTACATAATAATCAGATAATTACATTATAATCAGATAATTAAATTATAATTAGATGATTACATTATAATTAGATGATTACATTATAATCAGATAATTACATTATAATCAGATAATTACATTATAATCAGATAATTACATTATAATCAGATAATTACATTATAATCAGATAATTACATTATTATCAGATAATTATATTATTATCAGATAATTACATGAAAAAAAATTTAGATAATCATATATTACATCTATTTTATTATTTTAGGGTTTAGATTTTGGGCATTAAACATTCACAATGTTGCTATTACTGTTACTTACTAAGTGCTATTCAATCCACATTTCAATAATCCATGATTGAATTTTAGTATTTAACCACCCACCACCATTATATATCTATTTGTATAAAACAAGATTCCAAAAACAAATAATTGCATTTTATTCAGTCCATCAAGAATAACCGCTATCACGGGATCCCTTATACACATGTCTCTACTATTCATATGAACGTAATAAATGCAAGCACCTTATAATCCGATATTGAATGATGATTAAAATCTATTAAAATGAATCTAAATATAACATAATCTAATCACCCTCAACACACCTAAAAGTCATAAATTCCCCCTCAAACTCCATAAATGTTCTATGAGGTCGTTCCTTAATTGAAAATATTGCTCTCTGTTTAGAATTTCAACTTGTCCTTGGAGATACTCTTCAAAATTAAGATTTCGATGTGTATGTTCAACTTGCACAGGTTCTAGAATTGCTGATAGATTATGATCTATTTCATCCTCGATGATCATATTATGCATGATGCAACATGCAATTACCACATTCTCAATATCACACAGACCCCACAAACGACTTGGTTGTTGTATGTAGAATTGACCATCTCGCTTTCAGCACCCCAAAACACCTCTCCACATCTTTTCTGGCTGCTTCTTGTTTGTTGGCAAAATGTTTTCTTTTTTCACCTTGTGGATCTTTTATAGATTGCACAAAAATTGACCACTTTTGATATATGCCATCTGCTAGAAGATAATATTTGGAATACCGTCGAGAGTTCACATCAAAGGATATATCGTCATACTCCCCAGATAAAAAATTTCTTACCAAGGGACTTCTTTGATGAACATTGATGTCGTTGTTGGATCCCGCGGTTCTAAAAAATGCATGCCAAATCCAAAGAGATTGATATGCTATTGCTTCCAAAATAATAGACATGTTGCCATCTTTGTCTAAATATTGTCCATTCCATACTATTGGACAATTCTTCCATTGGTAATGCATGCAATCTATTGAGCCAAATATATATGGCCAACCTCTTGCTTTGTTGATTGACATATTCTTTTCCAAATCTTCTCGTGTGGGTTGTCGTAAGTATTGTTTTTCATAAACAACACAAATAGCCCTCACAAACCGCTTCATGCTCTCCATGGCTGTACTTTTTGCTGCTCTTGTGTATTCATCTGTTGCATCAGAGGGCACACCATATCCTATCATGCGAATAGCAGCTACGCATTTTTTGATACTTGACAAGCCAAGTATACCAGTTGCATCAATTTTTTGTACAAATTAAGAATCGTTCGCACATATTGCCTCGACCACTTTTAAAAATAATCGTTTTGACATCCTAAACCGAATGCGAAATTGGACATCATCATACACAAGATTGTCACAAAAATAATCTCTCATTATTATCTCATGATGCACTAATCTGCCTCTCTTACGATATGCTAAACGACCAGGTACAGACCCTCCTCTTTTTTTGGGCAATGGTTGCACGTCAAACAGATCTTCCAACAAACTATAATCCATTGTCAATTCATGGTCATCAACATCATCTTCTAAAATTCTTGTGAATCGTTCTCTTGATTGTCTATGAAATACATCAATTTTCAAAAAAATTAACATACAAACTGACACACAATTAACGAAAACATGTTTCTATATCAAGTATACATTGCAATAATTGAATAATTTTACATTTGTAAAAGTTGGTTGTTATTTTTTAATAAAATATAGTTATACAATCAAAAATAAAATAAAGTAAAGTAATATACTAAAGTAAAAATATATCTTTTGATTTTTTATCCAAATTTTGTATACATAGTGGACACGAGGAATTATGATATTCTTTGCCGCAAAATATCATTCTCAAATACATAAAATGGAAAGTGTACCTGGTTCTAGTGAAAATGTTGGCAAATCGTTTCGATCCAAAAAAATTAGCCCATGTGAGGATGTTCAATTGTATAGGAGTCATGTGCATATTTCGTAAGATCCTATACAAGGCATCAACCAAACCTCGGCCACATTTTTGCAAAGGGTGGCCGATCATTTTAATTCATTAGAGGTCAATAATTGCAAGAGAACTCCAAAGTCCTTGGAGTCTAGGTGGGGCTTAATACAAAGAGAGTGCAGTATATATAATGGATACTATTTGAATATAAAAGCACTAAACGAATCAGGCACTACAGAGGAGGATGTACAACAGAAGGCGCAAGTGATGTACAAAGAAGCGCAAAAGATGATTTTTGATAAAGCTGGAAATCCTAAGGACAAGCAACCGTTTAGATTTATGCATTGTTGGTTGTATTTGAAGGACTATCCACAGTGGTTTTACAGAGATCCAACAAGAGGGGTACAAAACACTCCTAATAAGCGCATAGCTGTTGATATCGATTTGACTATGGGTGAAGGTCAAGCAGGGCAAGGCTTGGGTGGAAGTCCAACTGGCGAATTACAACGACCGGAAGGATAAAAAAATGCAAAAACAACAAGACTCAACCAAGATCTACATATGGCTGCATTGAAAAGTGCAGCAGAGGCATTCAAACTTATGAGTGAATCGTCTGCGGAGAAGGCCAGAGTACGAAAGGATGCTAATGATGATGCACTGTTCGGTCGTCCCGGGCGACAACCTGATATGATATCTGAAGCATATTTCAAATTAAGAGAAGAACAAGCATATTTGGAGCGGCAAAAATACGTGATGAAGTTGCGGAAAGAACTCCCACGTTCAACCCAAGAACCTCCAGTGATTACTATAGATGAAGAAGAAGCGGAAGAAGAAGAAGATGAAGAAGGAGGTTTAGGAAGAAGTTCTAATTTATATGGCACATTTGATTTGAA
The DNA here is from genome assembly GCA_950295325.1 of Polytrichum commune. Lineage (NCBI taxonomy): Eukaryota > Viridiplantae > Streptophyta > Polytrichopsida > Polytrichales > Polytrichaceae > Polytrichum > Polytrichum commune. Next base: position 33,250,770 of record OX485809.1, read on the forward strand.
TGCTGATGCGGGTGGCTCTTAGATAGGACGGTTTAATATGTAATGTTTTTATTTTGATACTCAAATAATCATATTCATTTTTTTCTATATATTGTGGGTTAACTTTGACATTAACTGTGTAAATATTTATTTATTGCTCCAGTGAATATCAAAATTTAACGGATTATTAATATTGAATTCTAAACTTAATCCATAATAAATTCTAATAAATTTATCCCTTTCTTCTTTGACTAATTTAATATTAAACAACTCAAAGTAAATAATATTTATTTAGTTCATTATATGATCAATAGGTCAATTATTTGTCAATAAGTTATTTAAGAAAATCAGTTAATTCGTGAATATGTCAATTGGAAAGTTAATTCGAGAAAGTTAATTCAAGTTATAAGTTAAGAGTCTGTTATAAGCTTGTAGTTGTTTCGTGAGTGGTGAACAAGCAAAGCCTTTGCTTCATTATTGCATTTCATAATTTTGCTACATTGGAAAAACTGGCTTACATATCAATACATAAGTTCTTGGCCGGTTGTCATTACAACGAAGAAGGAATTAGCCGGCACTTGGAAAATAAAATAAAATAAAAATATGTATACAATTATATATATATATATATGTATTTATAGGCTGGTCTAGATTAATCGCATCATATTAATTCATATACCTAAACCCTAACTAACTTATTACCCCTAACTTACCCATGTGCCAGCAGGTGCGTCATATTTTACCCATGTACCGGCAGGTACTTATTGTCTTGTAGGATAAAGACAGGGTAATGATGCTTTATATAACTATAGCAAAGTCCCTGCATAACCTGCCGTTATGCAGGGTCTGCTCTAGATGCTGCAAAAAAATTCATCCAAGAATTTAGTTTATAGGGAAGACTGGGCAGTGGCCCTGCATCTGCATCCGCATCCTGGATGATAAAGCGGGGATGCGGATGCAGATGCAGGGCCACTGTCCAGTCCCTAAAGGCCTTTACCTTCGCTACGCGCCTACGTCCTAGCCCCAGGCCCCCTTTTCCCCCCATAGGGATCCGAGCAAATGTCACCATTGGAATTTGAGCCTCGTACCCTCCCCTTACGGAGGGAAACCTTTCCGGCAAGTAAACCTTCTTCCCTCCCACCTACTTGATGATCACATGGCCACCACCTCCCTTTACAAACCTCCCAATCCATTCGTCTTTCCTCTACACTTGACTGTTTCTCTTATCGTTTCACTGTTTTGAATGCAAGAATTGATACACGGGTGCGGCTTCATGCAAGAATGGTGGTTATGCTCCCCAAGTTCAACCGAACAGCTGAAGCGTGCCGTAAGAAGTTTAATCAAATTTTTGCTTCTTACAAAGAAGACAAACTTGCCAACGGCAACAACTGGCAAGAGAATAAATTTTTTGACGCTCTAGATCAATGGTACCATAAAGCCGGCCAAGTTTTCAAGCACGTATCAGCTATAACAAATGACAATGCAGTTTTTCTAACCAATTCTTCTCCGGAAATAGAAAGTGCCCCAATATCCACCCCTCCATCAATATCAAAGATAAAGAATAATTTTCAAGTTAGATCAATTGAAATTTTAAAAAAATGGCTGAAACCAACATTGGATTGATGAATTTTTTTGAAAGAACAAATGAACTATTAGAGGAGGTAGATCACCAATTTGACCGCCTCATTAACAAATTCTAGTTCAAATTATTACTCTGATTCATAACTAGAAATATTATAGTTGCAGCCCTCAAATCGAAGAGTTGATTTTTGGGCTAAATGAGCCTTGTAAAAATTCTTTGCTAATAGTAAATGCATACGGATTGCTTCAGCTAACATTTGTTTCATATTTTTTTGACGCTCGACTTTTGTTTCTTCGCCTTCATCATTTTCACCTTCTATTTCTTTCTCTTCCTCCATTTCAATGAATGGTGTCTCCTCGGCTTCGGGATTTATCTTCTGTAATTTTCTCATTTCCCTCAAAGATGCTTCAAGAGCCTTAAACATGTCAATATTCTATAAATTTCCTAAAGACCTATTAGCCTCTTCTTGCAAATCCTTCTCTGCATCTACCGCCCATTCCATATTGAATTCGTCATTTTGAATTATACACAAATTGTGTAGAGAAAGGGCTGCGGTAACAATATCCGGTACATTCCGGAGCGGCATATCAATTCTCTTCAGTAAAATCCGCCATCTTCCTTTGAGAACTCTGAATGCCCTTTCCACGGCTATAAGGGTGTTTGATTGGATAAAATTCCAATGGGCTTTCATTCTAGGTAAACCGTCTCTTTCTTCCTTAAATTGTGAATAAAACCAAGGCCGCATTGGATAGGCTGTGTCTCCAATAAATTTGAATGGTAAGAACGAACCTCTCATAGTTTTCTTCCCAATTTCAGATTTATGAAGCAATGCCCAATCATGTATCCTCCCGGCCCATCTAAAATCATAGTCCCAAAATTTATAATCCGTATCTACAACTCCTTGAAACAAACATGAATAAAACCCTTTTCTATTGTAATATGCTATTGGATCATGAGATGGTATTAGAATGGATATATGATTGCCATCTATTGCCCCTAATATGAAAGGAATGCTATGCAATATCTCAAATCCAGAAGCTATCTCTTTCATCCTCGCAAGTGTTGGTTTTGGAAAAACCAATGATCGTAGCTGAATCCTAATAGCCTCACAACATTCCCTCACAATTGTTGAAGTTGTATTCAACCCTATCCCGTATACATCTCCAATCATTCTTAATGAATTCCTAGTTGCTAATCGAGACAAAGTTACCGCAACTCTACATTCAACACTAATACTCTCTTTAAGATGTGTATATTTTTTCTTTAAAACATGCCCAAAAAGAGTACATAAATATTTGAACGTAAATTTATTCACCCTCATTCGACGCTTAAATTTCCTCTCCGGAAATGATCCCATAAGTGTTTGCTCCAAAAACCCTCCATATCTTTGAAAACGCCAACAAGACCTTCCAAAATCCACCCTCCACCCTTGTGTAATAAATACCGCCATCATCATCATTTAGACATTTTGCTGAAAAATTGCAAATTTTTGCAACGCCAAAATGCCCACAATAACATACTTCATAACCATAAAGACCAAAAGGAGAATAAGGATGTGTTTCCTTCTAGAATCCATGGTTAAAGAGTGAGAGAGGGAAATTTTAGAAAATTCCTCCATTTCATGTACCAAGTAATGATTCCATACCAAGCAAATGGTACAGGGTTTGTCCTTTGGGGCTTCACACTATGACCGGCCAAAGGCTTCAAGTGGATTATTTCAATATACTTTTTCAGCCCAAAAGCTTCTCCTCTCGACATAGTTTGGTCCACAAAAGTGACGCTTCTCCTCTCGACTTGGCCATAGTGTGAACCGGCCCTTATTCATATGAACTCCAAAAATAATGAGGAGAGTGGCTACAACCTCGATTTGGATTTGCTAACCATCTTGTACTTCAGACATGTTCACATTTTAGGAGAAGTGGGGTAGTCAGAAAAGTAACCATTCAAGACCCATCTAATGTTACCTTTAGAGACTCAACCCTCCACTATGTCACTTAATTGTAAGTGAAAGTCCAGTTCTTGTCATGCAACATAAGAAGCTTCCAGAGACTCAAAAACCAGCCAGGGTTTAGGGTTTAAGCCCTGTCTCCTCTCTCCGTCCTTGCCCTGTTCTTCTTCTTCTTGCAGCCTCCCTTTCCTCGCTGCACGCATTGCAAAGCATCACCCGATCCAACGGAGTTGCAGTCAGTAATACTGCGATCATTTGTGTGTGTAATTCAATCCAATCCTATCCAATGGCCGCAGCAGCGATGATTTTGAGAAGGGCAGCAGGGCCCGCTCGGAGGGCAGCATGGAAGTTGATGTCGGAGCCCCAGCACACGGTGATGGTGGCAAGGGCATCAGCAGCTCCGGTAATGCAGAGATGTCAAAACACTCCTCTGCGTTTCGCCAGCACTGCGAGGGAGGCGGCAGCTGGCCAGGACAGCGCCTTGCTGCGTGTTCTCAAGAGCGAAATTGATCACGAGGCCGAGGAGTACGAGCCCTCCAGGGTAAACTTCTCTTTACTTTGGTTTGCTTGGATCTTTCTTTTTGAAGTTGGCTTTGTGACATTGCTTTCCAAGTTTTGCTTCGGTGTCTGTTCCTGTGGGATCCTAAATGTTGCCCCTGGGAAGTTCATTTGCCTCCAATTTTGATTCTTTCCTGGACATAGGATGCCAAGTTAAGTAGGAAAGATGGAATATTTTGAAGGGATCGTGCAGGATGGTGGCTGGGCAATCGAAGCTCGCATTTAACTCTGTCTGAAGCACTTTAAAAAATCTTTGAAGCAAGCTTTGTGAACTCATTCCTAATTTTGCTTCGGGGTCTGTTCCTATGGGATCCAAATTGTAGCTGCTGGGAGGCCTTTAGGTCTTTGAGTTTCAATGTCTGTCCTGCACGCAGGGAACACACACAAGTTAAGCAGATAGGAGGGAATTCTCGAAGGTTTTTTTTGTATGATGGCGGCTGGGCAATCAAAGCTCTCGTTTTTCTCTATCTTTACCATGAAAATTTTAAAGGATTCCTTTTGGCTTTTAGAGGACGTGCTTACATGTAATAGAATGCTCGACAGAATAGTATTTCACTTTCTGGTATCTTCTCTTTGAAGCAAGCTTTGTGAAGTTATGCCTCGGTGTTAGTTCCGGTGGGATCCAAAATGTTGCTGGTGGAATTTCCTTGAGTTCTATTTCTTTCCTTTACACAGGGAAGCGAAGTTAAGCAGAAAGGTGGTAATCTTGGAAGGGTATTGTGCATGATGGGGGCTGGGCAATTCAATCTCGCCTGTTGTCCATGAAGTTTTATGGTTTATTCTATTTTATTTGTTTTTGGTTTTAGAGGACGTTTTTGAATCGATAAGAAAGCATTTCGCTTTCTGGTTTCAAAATGTAGCACTAACTATGGCAAGGTTCTTCTAGGCTTGATATTTTATTTAGGGTTAGGGGTTTGACTTCAATGCATGGTTGTTGCCCATCTTGCGGATCTTTTTCTCATTGACGACACGGACTTGGTGCTTATTATTTTGAGCCGGGCGGCAGCTTAATCCAATGTGATGGAAGTGATTTGCCACCTAAACATTGTGTTTAGGTGGTTAATGCGTACATGAAAGGATGTCATCGTAGTCTTGAGTAAAGATGGAGTCGCCTGACACAATCGGCAAACCAAAGAGTTTTATAACCCTTTGGGCTTGTGGAGATTTATAAAATTTTGAAATGTGCCGTCTACTCAAAATGGGCTCTCTTAATGTATACCAAATGTTTTGCACTCCACAGGGCTTAGCCAAAGGCCCACCACAGCCTTTTAAGCTGGAAGATAAAGCAGGGAAGCTTGAGGTCACACTCCGAAGGTCATTTGGTGAAGAGGACATTACATTGACAGCAATGTTCCAGCCTGGTATGGGAGCTGAAGGAGACGAAGAAATGGAGGAGGATGAAGACATGATTCCCGAGCAGAATGTGGTGCATCTGACTGTCTCCATTGCAAAGGGCCCAGACATGCCTGTTCTTGAATTTGGTTGTGTCTTGCAAAAGAATGACCTCTCTATTGGACATGTTCATTATGTGGAAGATAAATCTGCGAAAGAGCCAACTTTTGATGGACCAGACTTCACGTAAGCTCCCTATTTCATCTTTTCTTCTGATTTTGTATTTCTGATCTCCATTTTCGGTGAGTTGATGTGGTTGACTAGGTTGAACATGACAGTGATATCACTATAGCATCAAGGAGCACTTTAAGATTGATCAGCATAATTATGTTCCTGTTAGGGGAGTATTATTGAGTGTCTTGTATTTCTTTCTTTGTTGAAAGAAATAATCCATTAGAGTTAATTCTTCACCTCAATGGATCTTTTGGTCGGGAGTTGGTTATTTTGCATAGAAAACCTTCATGTTTGGTAAGTTTTTGGTGCATGCTTGGAGTCTGTGTGGAGGTTTCAAGGAAGAACACTCTACATCGGTTCATTGAGGGTCAAACTCATTTTGGCATGCCCAAGGTGCTAAATTGAGTTTGGCCCTGAATGAAACAAAGTAGGTTGCTCTATATTCAAATTCAAGCAGCAACCCTACTTCAAGGGCATGTCTAGTGAAAATTAAATATTTTGGTTACTGCATAATAATTTTGTTTTGGCAACAAAAGTTTACCTAATTTTGTGAACAATCAGGAACCAAAGTGCCTAAATCTTGAACACATTAATGCACCCCAAATTTAAGTAAAGGATTTATTTATTTTATTTATTTTATAATTTCTCCAAATTGGTTTCTCCTTCACCAAAGTCCTCAAAAAATAGCTAAACTTTGGTGTAGGTGGCTGCCACAGGCAATCTCACCTTGGGTGAGGATCCACTTCAAGAAAATGGCTAAAGATGTTTGGCACAAAGTAAATTGGGGTAACCATGTTGTGAGTTGATCATGTGATTTTATGATATGATTTGGTTGAGTTTAGGTTAAGATTTTTGGTTCTCAGGAATCCATGACTTGCCCATGTAAGCGGTTGACCTTGATTTGGCCATCTTGTGGGTTTATCTGGGATTTGGCATATGTGCGATTTGCTAACTTTTATTTAGAGTTTAGAATCTAGACATATGTAGGTGGAAGGTCGTAATGATTGCCTAATTCTAAAATAAATCTCTGTATGGGTGTTGGAAAAATAAGAAATTGCCACCAAGTCCCAGACCTGCTTGGCGCCTGCTTATAATAATTATCCGGCACACTACGTAGTACCGGACCTGGCCTTGAAGTATGGTACCTCCAAGGATGCACCACAAGTGGAAAGAAATCATTGATTTTTGTATGCAAAACAACCAATGGGAGTTCATAGGGAACTAATCCTGACAAAAAGTCACATTAAGGATAACTCTAATGTCTGCTTGAGGTTATATATAAATCTTGAAGCAGTATATACCTGTGTTTTTAATATGAATTGGTGGTTTGTGGATTCAGGCAACTGGATGAACATCTCCAAAGGCAGTTTAAGAAGTATTTGGATGCAAGAGGCATCAATGAGGATCTTTCAAATTATTTGTTGGATCTGCTGGAAGACAAGGAGCAGCGTGAGTACCAGCGCTGGCTACAAAACGTCGAAGCATTCATTAGGAAGTGATGATGTCATGCAAAGTTACCAGAAGTTTTAATCAGCCAGCTTTCTTAAAAATCATTGTAGGGAAGTGAGAATGCTCTTTAAAGACAAAATTTTCACAAATTATTTCAAGTTTCAGCATTCTTGGCACTGAAAGCAAGTGTATGCCGAAGTGAAGTGCAGGGTTTACTAGCAGACTGATAGTAGTGCTTGTTCAAGGGCTAGAGCTTTGATATAATGGTCTTAAATAGCGTCCAGATTGGAATTTGGGTCAACAAAGGAATGACAGTATAGAGTGAGCAAGAATGATGGCCTTTGAATCTCCTTAGGTTGGTGAGTTTCAGGCAAATTCTGGTCTCGATACAGGTAGAATGGCGTCTTGTATGGATCCTCATCACTTAGATACATACAGACCAATTTATGAGATACAATGTTTTGGTTGAATAGAAATTCATTTGTCTCACGCTCAAAAGTATTCCACTTGTTTTGGCTCACCAGTTGTATTGGATTGATATGCTACAACGTCAATGTAGATTGTGTTTGAAGTATGAAGCACTGAAGTCCCAACTCTCTGTAAGCCAGAAAAGATTTGATGTCTCCTATTCTTTCAAGCTTTTAATCAACTTTGTTCTTTTGCAAATAGAAGCCAGTCTGCATATATGAAACCATACAATCATATCAGAATTTCTTAATTGCATGGTATTGCTATGAAGACCTGCTGTACCAATACTTGGGTAACACAGGAATACAGTGATGTCATTAATCTTGACCATTCTGAAGAAAGTGGTAGTATCTTCATTGGCTCATAAAAAGCAGCTCAGAACTTCACATGGGTACATGTAAGTAGGGGGTTCTTGTTATTTCTTCTGTGTCTGACTTAAATGAACTGCACTATCTGTAATGATGTTGACCCATGGATGGACTTACTAGGACATCCTGATGTTTCCACATAAGTTACATGGGCACCACTGAGTTCCGCGAAGGAGTACCTCAATGATACAGCAACCATAATACCCAGTGAAACTTTATATATATATAATTGACAATTAGGTAGCAGGATTCAGCAAGATTCTATGACAGTTAAACTTACATTCTGATAATCTTCTGAATTGTGCATTTGTAAATACTCAATCTTACTGGAATGAGTTGCTTCCTAGCTTATGTTGGGAAGAGACATGAATTCTGGAGAAATTCTACCACGCTCCATGATGCAACATAATCTATTAACATATGAGTAGTTGACGCTCTGTGTTCTCACCAACCTCTAGCTTCTGAAATACTAACTTGAATTCACTCAGCCACTAAAATTCGTGTTCTGTTCTGAACCTTATTGATGTCTAGGGAAGGTGGTCACTGGTGAGGCTTGGTGAGAGGAAATTGTCGTATTTGAGTGTACCTCTCATCCATCCAACATAAGAAGTTTGACCCTCTATAGTTTTGTGGTTGATTCATCTCAAAAGATTTCAACTAGACTAATTCAAGGTCATCAATATTTAATTCATAGGAGTGGATTCTTCAGTGGATACCCAAATGTCATGTGTGGGTCATTATGAATTTAAGCCTCCTATATACGAGAAGTTTATAAAGAAAAATAAATGTATATGTATTAATTGCATGTTAGAAAATGGACTCATGTATTTATACTAAGTTTTTCAGTTTAATGTGTTAAATGCTTGCACTGCATATACAAGATATAAATCATAATTTAGATACGCCTTTATTATATGTGATATTCACTTTCACTTTCCAATGAGAAAGTCATTAAAACATTTTTTCATTCATAGCATGTAACTCAATAATTGCATCAAACAAACAGAGACAAAAGCACAATATCTTAGCCGCAATATGGAGAGAAAAAACTCGAGGGAGCCCATGAGCAATCCCAATTTTGTAAATGCCTAGAATCCAAAATGCAAAACCCAATAAGAATGGATAGGGTAGTTATTGAGGACTGTTACCATATGACAATAATGAATGAACTTATGAATTGGATGAAACTAACACATCTATTATCAAGTTTTCCTCTAAACCTTAGGGGCCCCTTTTGTACACCTACCTTTATTTCATGATTCTTAAATTATAGCCTTTTTGGAGGTACACGCTAGAGAAAAATAATACCTCTCCCTTATACATATTATGTATGCTAATGCCTAAAATAATACCCCTTCTTACACTCACGTTAGTTCATACATGGTACGAAGAGTCCACCCCGAAGCATTAATTGTGATTTCAAATCAACTAAAAGACCCAACCTCGAAGTTGCATATGGATTTGGGACATTTGAAGTTAATTTGAATATCAAATCAACTAAAAGAAGCAACCTCTTGGTTGTATACTAATTCGGGATCTTTGAAATTGATTCCAATGTCAAATTATCTAAAAGAAATGAACTCCCACCTGCATATTTTTAGTGCTTTTATTCTGGATGAAAGAGAGGTATGTTCGTATGTGATAATCTCCTCTGGCTGTGTGCCTCTGCCAATGAAGACAATGGTAGGATTAACTTCCATCTACAAGCACTACACTAAATATGATGTTTAGTGTCATGTGGTATTTGATGTCACTATGGTAACTTTTTGGATTACACTTCTTATAAATAAGTTAACAAATATTGTCATGGATGATGGATGAGTTCATCCATTGGCCAAAACCCTGCCTTCTCTTGTCAGCCACTTGTGATGAAATATTGTCATGGATGATTGAAATTTGGATGAGAAATCACTTGGTAGATGACAGTAATTGCAACACCATAAATATGTAATCCCCCAAAAACATTTCAAAGAATGACAAATAATGTTGGATTAACATTTAGCGTTGGTGACACTATACTGCGGTTTACAATTAGTATTGAGCAAGACAAGTAGAATTGGTGACACTAAATATCACATTTAGTGTAGTAGAAATATGGTACCCACATGACATGACCATGCAACACGATATGACTAGGATGATAGGTCTAAACAACCAAGTCATCCAAAATACATGCAAAGAGTCATGGATAACCGGTCATTTCGTGTTCGATGGTCGTGTCATGCAGGTACCACATGTCTACGAGGACATGTCTACAAGGACATTTAAAGTCCATTTAGTCAACCACTGATTATGATCCGAATTGGACTCTTTTCCAAATTGTCTCGGATGAGGCATTCTTCAACAGAATGTCTAGAAATTGTGACCAAGAAGGCATTATCATCTAAACATGTTTCCAACCCATCAAGTGTACTGAATGTCTCAAATGTGGACACTAAACAGCCAAAATCCCATTAGTATCAAAAACTACAACTGTACTTGCCTACCTAGTTGTTGTAAAAACTCCATCTGGTTGCTGAATGTACTGAGTCATGAGTGTTAAGAATTAATTAGCATGTAGTGAGTTGCGACTCACATTTACGAGTTACTGAGTTTTATCTGGCTTCAGTAAAAGATTGAGTTGCTCAAGCTCTTTGGAAACTTAATTGCTTCTTGTCATGCCCCAACGAATTGTACAGCTCACAATTCAATTGACATGTTCCTACTTTCTTTTGGCCTCTGCAATCTTGACTATGGATCTGCAGTCCTGGCAGCTCAGAATCATCAGGATTGTGGATATATAGTCCTAATTTTCAGGAGTATTCATGGTTTCCGAGACTCAGAAAATCACACTGCCAACTTGGATCAATTTAAAAACGTCACACGATTTAGGTCTAACGGCCAAGTCATTCATACATAATACATGCAAAGATTCACATCACATTACCACATGCATAATAGATCTACCTAGAACAACCTGGTGAGTGCACATTATAATGATAGTTTTAACATGTGAATCCTGACATATATTTAATGGTACAAAGAGCCAATTAATTTTGCCCATCCCTTTGTCATGCCGTCCAGAACCGCTCTTACAAATACATTGATTATGTATCTATGTCACAACTAAGTAGTGTAATTAGTATCTACATGACAATACAAACACCACCATCAATGTCTCATAATTTCACTAATCACATCCCTGCCTCGTCAAACTTTAAACACTGCACACAGATCACTAACTTGTCGAATTGAACCCTCTAATTGAAATTGATTTTTGCTGGAACTCTCGCTCACCCATGGTGGCACAGAGATTTGTCATGCTTGTTGTTGGCACAAGGTGCAGTGTAGTCATCTGTTTGGGCCACCAATTCTCTCCCCTCTGCCATCACATAAGTTTCTACATGGTTGCTTTCATCCGCCAAATTCATAGCCGGCTTCAAACTGACCTCCTGCTGCTCTGAAGTCACAATTAGTTTCCGTGCAGGTACCAAGGTCATTGAACCGTCCTCCATCTCTACCTATTGTGCAAACGAGAACAAAAGTTTACTATCATTTGGCTTACCTTGCTTACAAAATGCACCCATATGAAAGGAAACCTTGTACTGCTTGGAGGTTGTATCCAAGGGTACTGCAAGATAAGGTAGATGTGCCTTAGACAGATATGTTTCTCTCTGCATCCACTTCTTGTAGGCTATGAAACATGCAATTAGTGCAAGATGATTAGCAATTTTAAAATCCAAATCTTGCACATAGCCATTTGCCTCATAGTTTTTGGAGCTGGCCATATGAATATCTTATTCATTATCAAACTGAAGATTCTTGTGCTCATTAAATGGTCATACAGGTCTCCCAATCATGTTGACTATCGAACCTAGTATGATTAGCATATTTTGAGCACGTAGATTGATCTCTTATTAAACATGTCTTTTTGGTGCCAGTTCTTAGACCCCCACTAACCACATACCACTTAAATATAAGTGTCCAGATTATCGATGTGTCAGATTTGGGCATGTCTACCTTTCAAGAGCCCATGGCCTGAATGTACAAGACCTAGATCTCGCGTGTATCACAGATAAATCCACACGAATTCCATCTGTAGCTAATCATACTAAAGAATGTGATCTGTGTAGAAACTAAACCCCCAAAGACCAGGTCGAACGCTGCAAGTATGTACCTGCATGTTACTCCGAAGTGGAAGTACCACTTTATCTTTCTGTAGACCTGCAAGAACATTCCACAAAGGATTAGTATAGCATAGTGCCCATTGATTAAGTTGTCAGTCCTTTCTATACCTGGAACTAAGTCAGCTCATACTCACACATCTAAGCCCAGTTTTATTGCACTACTGTAACTCTTCCAAGCTTATCACTAAGAACCTAATCAATGTACTCTTCTGCGGACACTCCAGGAATACAGGCTGCTAGCTGCTGCAAGACTAATTAGGTTGCAATGCAGTTGTGATGATGTTGATCGAGTTATGTAACGTGTAAGGCTCTATGTAAGGGGGACTATATCCAGAACCCTAGTTAACTGAACCAGAACTCCACTCGTAAGATAGTGCACATGTAAAGCGCAATGTTCCGTGTTAATGGAACTAAGCTAAGATATAGAGAACTCTAGTTCTCTTGGGCGCGGGAAGAGCCTTAAAAGCGGAGAGGAGGGGAGCATGAGGGCATTCATTCATTGTTCCTCATCTTCATGTCGTTTTCTTCTAAACCTCCTCTCCATAGCTCATGGTTTGGATGTGTTCATGCCACATAAACTCCTCTAGACTTGCAGAATGTAGCAAATTACTTTTAGGTTGGGCAGCTGACACAGAAGGAGTCGCAGCAAGAGACACGAGCACGGTGGTGCACATTGCGAGCACGACTATGAATCTTTTAGCGATGTGAGAGGATTTGGATGTTGCAGAGCCAGCAGCCCCATCATGTTGCAGGGCACAGCTATAAGTTCCCATCCTCCTGCAGCTCCTCATCTAATTTCTTCGCAGTACTTCTATCCTATCTGCAGCTAGCCTGTCTGTACTGCATTCAATGACCGATCGGCATAAGAGACTTGATCAATCCTGATGCGAGATTAATTGTAGGAACCGACTTCATGCATCAAGAGTCAGCATAAAGGTTGACTTGCCTTCTATACTCTATACTCTCTGTTCCTGCATGCATGCTGCAAGCCTACTCCAACCCCCTCGCTTTTCTTTCCTCCAGTACCTGCTTGTGATGACTCCCGTGCAAACTTGACTTGAAAAGGACTACTCACTCCTCAATTCCATCGGTGCCCACCCAAAGAATTAGAATCATCAGGTCATGTACTTAGTCAAACCTGCCTACTGTTTTCACAATGGGGTGGCAGCCATGTCTATGTGTGCAATTGTAACGCGTGCGGTAAATTCATGTAAAAGGGACTACATTAAGAATTCTAGTTACCTGAACTGGAACTTCACGCGTACGATATTACTGTGCATATTATCTGCAAACGAAACTCAGCTCAAAACACGAAGGAGTTTTGGAACTTGTTCTCTGAGGCACAGGGGAAATTACTGTAGAAGCGGAGAGGAGAGGAACATGCAGTCGGTCATTGTTCCTCATCTTCATGTTGTTTTTCTCTCCGCAAGCCTCCTGATCTCCATAGCCCGTGGTTGGGTGGCGCGTGCCGCATAAAACTGCTCTAGTTCTGCATACTGCAACAATTCCTAAGGCGGGCGGCCTGCAACTTGTGTGTCATGTGTCTCACTTCCCACGTTTACCACTACTCCGTACGCGAGCGCACATCTGCTCCGGTAGCTTGACAATCCGATCGTCTTCACTTCTCCTTCTCATCCCTCCAAACCCACCATCAACAGCAACACCTTTGGACTTTACTTGGATTAAGCTTTTTTCAGTTCTACGCATCTCCTGATTATCAATCTCATCCAGCAGCTCGCTACACTAATTATGATATTTAGTATCACAAGATCTCTTTGTCTTGCTCAATACTAATTGTAAACCGCGGTGTTGTGTCACCAACACTAAATGTCAACCCGACATTGTTTGTCATTTTCTTGTAAATGTTTTGGGGGATAATAGATTTATAGGTGTTGCAATTACTGCCACTTACCAAGTGATTTTTCATCCAGATTTCAATCATCCACAACAATGTTTCATCACAAGTTGTTGACAAGAGAAGGTAGGGTTTTGGCCAATGGATGAATTCATCCATCATCCATGACAATATGTTCACTTATTCATAAGAAGTGTCATATGAAAAGTTAGCATAGTGACATATATATCATATGACATATGACACTAAATATCATATTAAGTGTAGCATTGGACAAAGTGGATCCCCTTCATAGATTGTTGATTATCATCAACAATTAATAGCCCACCAACACTTATTGGTGTGGACCACCAATGAATGGCTCCTATTAGTAGGGGCTACTTTGAGCTCCATTTTGACCAGTGAGAGACATTTGATGTAACCAGTGCTAATAGAAACCGTTCATTGGCAGCCTGCACCAGTAAGTGTAGGTGGACTATAAGTTAACCCCAACGTACTTGAGCTCGACAAGGACTCACTTGTCAATCCATCACTACCACCAAAGGTCTCGTAATTATCAAAGCAGCTACCATGTTCACATGCAATGGGGTGACATATAGTTGTGAACTAAGTTGTGTGTATACCGCCACCTGTCAGTTAGGCTTGGGTTAGTTGTTGCCAAGTGTGTGTCTCACCAGCTCTCAATTTTACTACCACACCTGCCTGCCTTGGTATCTTCACAATTTCATAAGTTAGCACAAACAATTCCACCTTCCCTCATGCTCCAATCACACCAAACTTTTTGTCCAGTTTTAGCCATGAAATTGCTCAGGATTATGTTCAGAAATAGATGTTGGCCCACCACTTTTCACACTATTACAGCCGGAGATGCCGATGGATGGTGCCAGAAGCGGCTGGTGTGATTAGCCCCTCATTCTCATCCTTCAAACCACACCACATCCCCTGAGTCCACACTATCCACAACAAAACATCTACACTGATATGGGCACTTAGGTTGCCCCCCCCACGCTAATTCATTGACATTCCACACTATCTTCAGTATTTATTACCACATTATCCAAATTAAGGAATTAGTGGTCTTGCCTTTACATGGATTAATATCCTCAAAGTTATAAGTTTTTATTTTTTACCCAAGATAATTTGCTTCAGGGAAGAGGCAACTTATTCGCAAAGGCAACCTAATTGTACATGTATTAATGTAGTCTTTACTTCATAGTTGAATTTCCAACATCTTGTTATTTCTCTAAATAGGTTAATCTCATCCAACACCTACTTACCCCAAGCACCATAGTTGAATCTAGGGTACGAAGATTTCAAATTAAGAATCTATTATCTTAGCTTGTTCATCGTGCTACCCAATTCTTGGCGACATGCCACATGTTAATAGCAGTCATGATTAATTGATCTCTCCTGTATGTCCTACAATCTTTACACATTGTTGTCATTATGGGCAATGGGCACACAATTACAATCATTGAATTTTTATTTTGGCTTCAGGAGGCCAATATGTACCCAAAATTATAAGAGGATTTTTTCATTTTCTCCCCATAAAACAAGAAAAGATAAAAAAAGGGTTTTAAAAAAAAAACAGCCAATAAAACGATGTGGTTTGGCAGGTCAGTGCCAACTCCGCATCAAATGTCACGTAAACAACCTATGTTGTTGCCTACACATCAACCATGATAACCACTCCTTTGTGACTTAACTCCAATCTGAAGGTAAATAGTGCATCCTATTGGCAACTTTAAACTTGGATTAAACACACACAAAAGCCATTCATTGTGCATTATGCAGCCTATATGCAGATTGCATAAAACCAAGAAAAGAGACCCCTGATTACAATCAATCGATGCTCATTTGATCGATGACTTGCAAAGCTGGTGTACTGCAGATTCTTCTGAAACCTTTCAGGAGCACAGATATACCAAAGTGAGCATAACAATTTAGTCAGCGATGGCATGCGGGCGGACCTGATTTTGTTTAGTACCCTTGTTTGTACGGACTGCCTAATATAACAAGGCCTCCTCGCCCAATGTTCCAAATCTTTACGACCAGTTCTACTAATTCCATGGCCATGGGCTCCACTCTCTCGAGACCCACGTTTGTGTCACCCATAACTTGGAGATCTCGAGACTCGAGCGATAGGCTGACTCCATTGATCGAAACTTGATCTGGAAGATGTCAATGCGCACAGTCGATGGGAGTGGAAGTATTTGCAGAAGACGATCATGATGTCTCTTGTAAAAGCAGACATTTGAGTATCTTGAGAGTGTTTCTTCTGGAAAATGCCTGGGTGATTATTGGATTCCTTGTGATTTTCACCTAGCTCATATCTCACCTAAAATCTTCGTCGACGTTGTCACCTAACTTAATTGGCAGCTAGTTCCGTTCGATCCAAAGAAAAGGAATTTTGAACTCTGCAAGTCACTCACTTTGTTTATGATCCAGCTGACACCATTTATGGACAAAAGGAGCAGATTCTATGCAAACAGGCCACACATTGGTTAAACCAGATTTTTAACTATTATGCTTGAACACTCACTCTAAAACAGATGCCCAGATTATCTCAGATTGAAAATTTAAACTTAGGGTTTGAGCTCCAAATGGCATCATACTGAGAACTTATGTTCACTTAAGTTATATTTGTGAGCTTTGGGAGTTGTCACTCCTTCGTTATATACATCTAAATGGGCGAGGGCTAGTTAATGAGGAATCTTGCAGTGGAGATAAAATTGATAGGAGTTAGGGTATGGAACCATAACTTATAATTAATACTCAACCCTTTGTCACATTTATGTGGGGCTGGGGATGTGGGCAAACAAACCCATACACTCGTTTCTTGTTGGATGCCTAAACCCTTGCCTCCAAGGAACGAGTGTACGGGTTGTTTCGCCCCAGCCGGGGTTGAGCATATACCACTTTGGTATTGTGTTGGAATCAACTGGAGAATATGCGGAGGGGAGTCCAAATTCGACGCTCAATGGAGTAACTCACAAAATTGCTCCCACCATGCCACCTTGTGGTGGGATATAACTCCATTGGCGACAAATTGAAGCATTGGGAACAAACTAAAGCACAAACATCATTGAAGTATACTCCCATCTTGTTCTTAATTATTGAAAAATCTTGAGAACAAATGAGAACACAAAACACCAATATGGAGAGAGGGAATTATAGCATATGAGTGTATCTCTCATTCATTCAACATACAGTAATAGCCTTGAAGGAGTTATTACTTTTAGTTGATCTAACAGCAAAAATAGTTTTAAAGACACCGAATTAGTCTAGTCCAAGTCATTTGTGACATGATGTGACAAACAAAGGCTGTGTCATGTCTATTTGCACATCCATGCCTAGCGCATGCCACAAAACCACATAATGTGGTAACAATTTGATTTACCACAAGGTGTTTTTATTACAATGTCACCACAATGCTGACTGTTACTATGGCAATCAACGCGTCAGTCAACTACACATAAGCACTTAGCTTGTAGTTAGTCGACTCACACATATGCAGTCGACCTCTAATCAATTGCTCACATTAGCAATCGACTAGGGAATCGACTGCTTATTTGAACATTTGACTCCCTAGTCAACTGCGATTGGGAGTAGTAGTCAATTGTATGTGAGTAGTCGGCCCTCTAGTTAATTGCTCGTACTAACAGTGAACTAGGAAGCCGATTGCTAATTCAAGCGGTTGTCTCTCTAATCAACTTCCATAGTAGGAATCGACATTCTTCAATTGACTACATGTAAGCAATCCATTCTCTAGTTGATTACTCCCATTAGCAATCGATTGCTCATATTAGCAAGTGACTCCATATGTGGATGGGCATATGCAATGCATGGGGAGAACCGGCTGTTAGTTACAAATGAATTGATTGAGTTTGAAAAAAATTGCTTGAAGTTTAAGACTTTAGGAAAATTACCGATCATTATAGAAGAATTTATATAATGTAGACCAAATTTACAAAGAAAAATTGGAAGATATCAACATGTAACCAATTGGATTTGGAAACATTGGGATATCGATTGATGATGCCCAAAAATCTCCCCAAACACTTTGCACATGGGTTTACAAAACATGAAATGGAAAAAGGGAGAAGAGCCGACAATTGATTGTATTAAAAACAAATATTGTATCATAACAAAGGTAATACAAATATATCAAAATTTTACAAACATGTTCAAATCATTGGTACATGCATATTAAGTATATGGAACCCCCCGTATGAAGCCAAAAAAACTAAACACTCTTAATAGTATTATTCATCTCGAATCTCCAACAGTGCACGCCTTCATCCCACCTCACATGGTCCATCCGCAAGCAAACATCTTGTGGAAACCAACTCAATGCAACTCCCTCAGGTATCTTCGCTCAAAAAGTCTAGGGTCATGGTCCAAAATTTATAACTCTCCTTGGCATAGAGTGTTGGGTTGCCAACAATTGATGGTTGCAAATTTTCCATGCGAGTTTGCCAACCGTAAAACTCTCAACCTCCTTGGTGTAATATTTACGCGGATCCCAATGTCTCTTATTGTGCACCCCAAACAATTCAAGTGCCACTCAAAACATCTTTTTTTCATTTTTTTCTTTCCATCTTCGGTTTCTACATGCCACAATATTTCAACATTCTCACCCGTGTGCGATGTGCACCTCCAATCACACACTCCAATTTTTGGGCTTTTGTTGGACTCCTAGAGGAGCATATTGTTGTGTTGTACATTTCCATTGTGCAATTCCTACATGATCCATACCAAAGCCAATTTTACCCTCTTCTTCTGAAACTTGTCAACCTAGTCTCATTGTTGCCATTCGGTTGGACCCATTAACATGATGTTGGCATTTGATAAATGCTCTCAATCTTGGATATTCGTTTCTTGTAGAATTCCACCATTCCACCATAGTGTGTAGCCCGTGTTGGTTTGACTATTGATCAATCAAAATTTGATGAAACCATGATGCAAGTTCTTCAAAACAAATGCATCAGCATTGATGGATCCAAAGATTCACAAGTGGTCTTTGGAGTTTTTTGGGGCCCACGAGATATTTGGAGATAGACGTTCGTCACCCTCAATCTTCACCTTGATAATCTTCCCGTAACCCCCCAATTTTAGTTTTTAGTTTTATTTTATTTTAAAGAAAAAATCTTGTTCTCCATGACAACCACCTTTATAGTATTTAGAAGAAGACGCCCTTAACCACTTCTCCAACTATTGTTCCTTCCAAGGTATTGCTTTGTTGGCCATCTTGGGAAACCTTTTGGACTAGGGTTTCTATCACGCAAGTAATGTCTGCATTTTCACCACTCAAGGGGGTCACCACCTCACCTACTTCAAGGAGTGGGTAAACATTATCAACCAATTTCTTGAGGTCCAAACTCCATTTTGGGCCTTATTCTTCAACCAAAAGTCTAAATATGCAAAAAATTGATCTTCATTAAATTCAGGTCCATCCACTGCATATCAAAAGGCTTTTTTAATTAATATCTTCATTCAATCAAGTGGTTGGCAATTCGATTCTAGCTGTGAAATTTTCTCTCTACTTGACGGGAAAACTAGCTAGAAAGCTAGAAAGCCAAGAGCTCACCCACCGCAAGGTAAGTAGTAAACCCCACCATGCACCAAGAGGATTATTGAGTAGGGTAGGGCCAACATGCTCAAATTCATGTCATATTGCTTGACATTGGTTATTTATTTACTAATGGAATGGGCTCCTTTGAGTTTTGCTTTATGAACTGTGGCTAACTTATTATGTTCTAGTCTTTGTTTGTTTGATGCAATTGTTGAGTTACATGCTATGGATGAAGAACTCTTCAATAACTTTTGTATATTTGAAAAGTGAAAGTGGATTTTATATGTAATAAAGACCTATTTAGATCATATGTAGTGTAGGCATGTATCATATTTAGGTTACAAACTTAGTATAAATACATGAATACATATTCTAGCATGCCTTGAGTATGTATACATTTATTTTTCTTCATAAAATTCCCGTCTATAGGGGGTTTAATTTCATAGTGACCCACACATATCATTTAGGTTTCCAATAAAGAGTCCACCCTCTAGGCCTTTTTTTTTTTTTGGTTATAGATTATAATTTTTTTTAATCTTTGGCTTCTTGCTCTTAGTGAATGACCCCGAGGCTTTGGAAGTTCCCCCTTGCCCACACAAGTGGACATGGACAATTAAATGAACGGGCATGTTATCTTTTGAATGGGGGGCTATGTTTGGTTTTGATTCCATAGACCACATTTGAATGTTCTTGCCTTTTACTAAGTTGTTTAAACACTCTATTGGAATCCTCTAGATTGTCATTCCCATCATTCAACTTTGTTATGCCATTATGTTCAATAACACAGTATACTTATGCTCAAAAACATAATTTAAACATGTTTACAAACACTATGATTTTCACACCTAAATGCTACAAAAGTTCAATTCAAAATTGGCAAGGGTTTGGCCCTATCACCAATCTTCCAACTCCAGTTGACTCTTTTTAAACATTGGGCAAAGTATGCTAGGCACACTAGGTCCCCGTGTCCCACTTGAGGCAGGGTGGTTGAAAGTGAGATCAATGAGGCCTCCTACCTTATATAAGTTGGGAGGGCCTCAAACCCCCCGAGGCTGATTTCCTCGATCATGACCATTGGATGTGCTTGCATCCAACAGTCAAAATGAAGGAGACGTTTGGTCGATTGCTAGGTGGTAGTCGACCAAAATAAATCACTGCTACTTAACAATTGACTAATGGCAGTTGACTACTAGGTTGCATTCGACCTAGGTCAACTACCTTATCGACTACTACTTATTGGTTAACATAGGATAATCAATTGCTATTTAAGGTAGTTAATTATTAATTAATGTAGTCAACTGCTTATTAAAAATCAATTTAGTGTAGTCGAGTATTGGTTTGCAGCCGACATGGCAATTGATCTAGATTTGTTGATTGTTGATTGTAATCAATAGAATAGTCGACTATAATATTTGACTTCATCTAGCAGTTTGTATGAAAGTTAAATGCCATGTCAACTTCATCTAGCGGTTGATATGAAAGTCAACTACCATGTCAACTTGTAGGAACCTGACATTAGCAAAAACCGGGTATTTAGTCTAAAACCCAAGAGGCACCATGGGCCTTGGCTTGGTGGTTAGGGCTCATGGCCCCCAATGAGAAGGTTGTGGGTTCTATTCCCCATGCCGGCGTGGTGTTCACCACCTTAGTCCACCCAACTATGATGGGGGGTCCTTGGACCTTGTTGTATGGGTACCTCAAAGCCCTTTGGGGGGATACCATGTCCGGTATCTTAAAGGCACTAGTGGCTAGCTAGGAACTTGTATAGTGTCCATCCTCGAAAGGGGAGAGTAGTATTGTCCAAATGTCCCCTTGTCCAGGGGGCATCGGGTCATTGGCATTACGAATGGACACTTTATTCACGCCGGCCCCTTGCTTGAAAGGGGTTGGAGTTTCTATATATATATATATATATATATCTATATATCTATATCTATATCTAAAACCCAACTAATATCCGAGGCTTGGGTATTAGGGTCCACCACCTAGGTTGGTTACAGATGGCAAGTGTGGGCCTGATACCGAGGCCCGTCTTACCTCAACAACCTAGCAACCTTCTTAACTTTGCCGCTAAAACTTAGTGTAAAAGTGATGGGAGAGTCTCGGCTCCCAAGCCTGCCGAAGGCCCCTAACGACACTGAACAACTACCACTGAACAACTTACACCAAGTCGGCAACCTCTACAGACTACACCACCCATTCATTTCCACACAATGAAGGCACATCCAAGTCTGTTGCCAAGTAGACCATTGCATTTGGTAGTTGGTCGAGCAACGGTCTCCAACGTGGAGGCTACCTTGGTGCAACACATTGCATAGCGGGCCTCAACAATACCCCACACGGGCATCCGGTTGGTCAGTGCCACCATCAACATGCATGCCCCTTCACCACGTTGACCCAACCACCCTTTTATATTGTTTTGATAACTTTCATCTTACCACTAAAGGGCCAAAAAGAGAACCCCAAAGGGAGGTGCGAGCATGGAGGACAACCGGGGCCACCACGGTTGTCCACCAATGAACAACATTATGGATGCAACAGGATCCAAATATGGTATCAATTGGGATACCTACTGTTGGCTATTGGTACTCGGCCTAGTCAACTTGGGGGGGGGGGGGGAACAATTTTCATGTATTGGATTCTTAAATTGATGACAATAATACAAGGCATGGATGATGCAACGGGTGTAGGTGAAGCTTCCGATGACAATGATTATCAAACGCCTCCCCCCAGGGTAGCTAGGGGGTCACAAAGGATTAGGAATTCCATACCTCAAGACGATGGTAATGAATCTCCATGAGTTGATACTTGTAGGAACACCAACTATCTTATGATGTCCGTTGGGTTGGATTGGATTGAATCTAAGAGTATTTTATATTGTGTATGGATTTAATGATAAATAAGATATATTGCATGGTTATACACATTTTGTTTACATTACTCCTATGTACGAGTAAGTTTGGATCTAGGTGTTAATATGGATTACAATAACACTAAAGGTTGCCTAAGGTGTAAGAACATGAACTAAATTATACCTAGGTGATTGGTGTTAATGAAGCATTAGGCCTATGTGTGATCCACAGGGTGTGGACTCTTCATATCATGTACAAACTAAGGTGAGTGTAAGAAAGGGTATTATTTGAGGTACTAGCATACATAAGGGAGAGGTTTTATTTTCTTTATTGTGTACACTTAAAAAGGCTATTAATTTCTTTGAAGCAAGGGAGTAAGCACAATCAAGTATACAAAAAAATGCTATGTCATACTAAAAGCATATAGTTTTTGGTCAAATACCAAAAAGCAGTAGTGCAATGTTGTTTAAATTGGATTTGGTTTCATGGTGACCTTTATTCTTGTGTTAGACACTCAAATATAGAATATCAAGATGAGATCTTTAAAACTTATCATTAAAATTGATGCTCAAAAGGTAATGTCTTAATCTGGTTTTGAGTGTAGATATCATGACCTTAAATAGTTTGAAGTGATACTTAAATTTTTATAGAATATAAATATATTTTATCATATTTTATCATATTTTAAACAAATAGTGGTGGTGTGGGAACCTCCGATGTCATCTCCACATCAATTGGCGCAGATGGTGGATAAACCAAGTGGGGCCCATGTGGTGGTGCCATGTGAATTCTGTCACCTGGTAGGTGGTTCAATGGGTACCCCTAACACTATGTTCGCTTTGTCGAGGTCTACCCGGTGGGAGGTTGGAGTTCCTAGAGGTTGATGACTTGGGACCATAAGGATATCAAAATACACTTGGACCACTGGAGGATTCATTGGAGGTTGCCATGCCGATGGGATTGGTTGGCCATTGATCCAGCCTAGCATGGAGCTAGGCATGACCCTACTTCGGTGCACTGCCCTCAAATTTGCTTTGGTATGTGGGATGGTTGACCAATCAATTTCTATGCCAAAATGACCTCGGTATACACCATTTGGCATAACCACATGAGCATATGCCAATTATCAAACTCCCTTGGTCCTCCTCATATATAGTCCCATACCTCTTTGCACTAGTCTCCAAAATCGTATGGCTCACCTCATTCCATAACCCATACTTGTGTTTAGACATTCGATCGACTTTTGTGCTTGGATAGAATATCATCATCAAATGTGTTCACTCCACCTACCTTCGGACAATGATATACACCACATACCCTTCTCATCTCACCATCTAGGATAAGCGAGAATGTTGGGATCCCGCGCCACGTCCAAATTGATGGGTTGTGGTCTACCCCTTGGTGCATTTGGGCTTCCGGGTGTACCTCCGGTGTCAACCCGGAGTCCGTACAAGAGTTCTTGAAACTTGTTTCCTCGCCATGCACAAGTTCTAGTGGTGTGTTCTCTTCATTTGCCATCGTTGCCACTAAATCAAATAGATTTTTGGCCTAAAATTAATTCAATTTAACATGGTAGTGCTTCCAATATAAGCGCTAACGCCCAAAGAAATTATTTAAAATAAAACCTACACTGATGCCATTCAAACAATATCATATTATGTAAAATACTTCCGAAAGTGTTTACATTTTACAAGTTTTGGTATTAATTCAAAATGCTATCTCGTATTTTCAATAATCAAAACGGCCACAATGGATTATGGTATCACGTGTGGAATGGAGAATGTATGTACATATGACATATGTAAGTTGATGTGGTGCAATAAAGTACAATTCTCGAACACAAACCTACAATGTGGGCCCTCCCACTCACCTTGGTTTCTGAGTGGCAACGGTTGTTCAACAACCGAAGTCCCACCGGAGCAAGGATAGAGTGAGGGTGGCATGGAAGTGGGGTCCGTATATACCCACGGGGAGGGTGTTGATTGAATGTGACCCCTCCCCACCCCAACCCATGGACACCTTGTGTCTTTGGGTGGACATGCAATCCACATATTGATTATTCACAAGATGTCCCCTACCTTGTTGATTGCATTGGTTGTAGTTGTCCATGCAAGTGACTGTTTGTGAGCACTTGACTTGGGTAGACTATTGCTTTTGAGCAATGAACCTCTCAAATCCATTGTTTCTGCACAATCGACTTCCAAGATGATGCTCATTAGCAGTCAACACAAGGGTGATTGCTCTCAAGCAAATTGCAATTGTCTTTGAAGTCGATTATACTTAAGCAAAAGACTAGTTTAGAAGTCGATTGCTAGCAAGTAGTTGATATCGTCGTCGACTGCTCATCAACAATTGACTTAGCCCATTTATTGCCCCCTTGATTTACCCCGTTGGTTGCTTGCTAATAGTTGACACTTTACCCCAAGGTAACCTATTCCCCCCCCCCCTCCCCCCACCAGATGGGACGTTTTTGGATCGGGTGTCACGTCGTCATCACAAGATGTAACGTGGCGTGATGGACGTTGCCGGGTAGAGAGGGTTCCGCCTTGGGAAAGCACTGGGCTTTTGGCTGCAACTGGACTTGTTTACCGGACCGTCGAATCTTCTAGTCTTCAAGAGTCTTGGTCTTTAGTTTCTTCAAGTCTTCAAACTCTTTCCCGTCGACCTATCCTGTTGCGGCTCTATATGGGTCAAGGGTAAGGGTAGGGTGATAAGATACCACAGGCCTCGGACGGGTAAAACGGGACGTCAGAACACGAGCTGGCGTCCGAAAGATTGGCTCCTAAACTTTCAAACCCACGGTGACCAGCAATCGCGCCTCACCAATGGGAACGACAGAAAACAACCTTGTGGGTCATTAATCCCACTTCGTTGTCACAAACATGAAACAACCTTGTGGGTCATCAATCCCACTTTGTTGTCACAAACATGAAACGGGGGTTTGTGGTTTCCCACATAACCCGCAACAAATTTACGATGAAAAATACAAATGCAACTAGCCTCCAAAACCGGCTTGGAATCACAAAAAAAACACAACGAACAACGCTCTTGAGTCTTGTGAAGTTCTCAAATCTTCAAATATGTCCGTCTTCTATGGTCGGTCGAAGCCTCGGCTCTTCTTTTTAAGAACCAACAAACCTCCCTCCACTCAAACTAGCACAGATTTCGATTGCTAACTTCAAAACAAACAAGTGATATCACTCTTAAAGAAACAACTTTTTGAATCACAACTCCTCAGTATTTTATTTCAAAATTCCTCTCAACACAACACACACCATGCTTCAAATCAAGTCCTTTCTTCTCTACAACCTCCCCAACACCATAATAACACCACAACTCTCATCTTCACAATGTCTCTCCCTCCTCAATGCCCGAGACAAAGTTTCATCTTATCCCCATCACATGGCTTCTAATCACCTATTGGTCCAAAGTAACTCAAGATAACAAAAGGGCAAGAGTAAACTATGAGTAAACAAAAAGGTAATCTATTTCTATCCTTTAGTAAAGGTAACTAAGAGTAAACTATGAGTAGACATAGAGGTAATCTATTTCTATCCTTTAGTAAAGGTAACTAAGAGTAACTATGAGTAAACATAAAGGTAATCTATTTCTATTCTTTAGCATAGGTAACTAAGAGTAACCTATGGGTACTAAAATCACAATGCAATTCTAAATACGTACACATCTATACAGTGTACGTATTTACATTACGACAACGTTGATGTGAAATCCATGGTGCCAAGGGCACTTTGCTCATAATTCAAAGGAATTTTGTCGTGGTGATAAAAAACATTGCCAAACAAACAAAATTTAATTGCTTAAAAACAAGCTTTTAACCATGTTCTCAACTAAACCAATACCTCAATTGCCAAGTCACACTCATCAAGCTCAAGCTCCGGCTCAAGGAGAGAGGCAATTGTCACACACGAACATAAATGCCTTGGAATAGTATGTAACCTATAGGTTACCATTTTGGGTTGATTTGACATTGGAATTTAGCTTCAAAGATCTCAAATTAGTGTAGTCCAAGTCATTTGAGACGAATCTGCCACAATTCTCTATGGGTCAAGTTTTTATGTTGGGTGGAATGAGAGGTACGCTATTATACAATCATTCCCTCTCTCTCCAACTCAGACTCTAGTTTCAGACCCAATGTGCAAGCCAACATAACTTTATTTAGCAGTGTGCGTTCGTTCATGTGGGCCCTAAGAACATAACCATGGAATGCACCAACCTAGTGCAAAGAGACTCAAAATAAGTACGAATATGTACTGAACTGGGACATCCCATGGTTATATTCTCATGGCCCACATACACAAACAGGGTTGTCTATTGTGTCGTGACGGAGGGTAATCCCGGCATAATGTCGTGCCGTCACGACACGTATCCGTCACGACATTATGCCGGATGCTGTCTTTATCCTGACGGACTTGAATTTTACCGATTTTTTTGTGTAATTACATTAACCCAATTCGGACACGTAGGATTTACAATGTCCACGTGTGATGACATGTCAGCAAAGTAAAGGTAAAGTGGGGAAAAATTTACTAGAGCCCGTCCGCCCCCCCCGTCCGCCCCTGTTCCCGACCCCGTCCGCTCCGTTCCCAACCCCGTACGCCCCGTTCCCCCCCGTCCGCGCCCCGTTCCCCCCCGTCCGCCCCAAATTTTTCCCCCCCCCCCCTTCCCCGTCCGCCCCATTTAAAAAAAAAATTCCCCCCCCCCTCCGTCCGCCCCCGTTCCCGACCCCGTCCGCTCCGTTCCCAACCCCGTACGCCCCGTTCCCCCCCCCCCGTCCGCCCGTCCGCCCCAGTTTCCCCCCCCCCCCCCGTTTGCTCCGTTCCCGACCCCGTCCGCTCCGTTCCCGACCCCATCCGCTCCGTTCCCAACCCCGTCCGCCCCGTTCCCCCCCGTCCGCGCCCCGTTCACCCCCGTCCGCCCCTCCGTCCGCTCCCCCGTCCGCCCTAGTTTTTTTTTTTCTTTTTTTTTTCTTTTTTTTTCTTTTCCCCTTCCCCGTCCGCCCCATTTTATTTTTTTTAAATTCCCCCCCCCCCTCCGTCCGCCCCCGTTCCCGACCCCGTCCGCTCCGTTCCCCCCCCCCCCGTCCGCCCCCGTTCCCGCCCCCGTTTCCAACCCCATCCGCTCCGTTCCCCCCCCCGTTCCCGCCCCCGTTCCCGACCCCGTCCGCTCCGTTCCCCCCCCCCACCCCCGTCCGCCCCACCCTCGTCCCCCGTCCGCCCCACACCCTCCTTAGTCGTTTTTTACTACTTTGATTTTAACAAAATGATAAACAAAATGGCAAAATGATTTACCTAGCGCTAGGCATATCCACGACCACGTCGGCGTTTTCTGCCACATAGGACGCCACCTTGGCAAGAAGGTAAGTATTTTACCCACCCTAGTCCGTTCCCCCTATGTTGACCCTACGTGGACCCTATTGTGTCGTGACGGAGGGGTCCGTCACGACACGACACGACGGCACGACACCATCATGACGTCGCGATAAACAACCCTGTACACAAACATTTAGTGCTTAATAATGTTATGAAGAGAAAATGAGTATCTTTCAGTTATTATCCATTACCGTACATGATACTGATAGTTTATGGGTTGGAACTTGGAATTGTAAACATGCAGTGTAGGTACTCAAGTCAAAACTTAGTAGTATACCCTAAACTCCATAATATCAACCTCCATAATGTCACACACTCTCTAATATACCGAAACCCTAGGGAATGGGTGTTTGTAGTTGAAATCTCACTCCTTATTGTCACATTTCTCTCCCTTATATCACAAAAGAAAACCACCCAAGAAGTCAACCAACACCCTCGCATTGCGCCATGTGTCAACCTGTGGAGTGTCACCTTCTTATTCTTCTTCCTCTTCCTCTTATGCCACTTGTTGAATGTTGGTGCATGTGTCCGCCACATCGCCTGGGAAGACCAAGTGTAGTGGACCACACTAGCGTAGGTGGCTGGAGAACGAAATCAAATTGTCCTCACATCTCCTTTGTGTGATTCCATAATATCACATGCTGCACTAATTCTATAGTATCACGCAGTCATGCGAACACTCCAAAACTCCATAATATCACGTGCACTTTGGTTGCCACAAGTGTGATACTTTGGAGTTTAGAGTGTACTTGAAGCCTGGCCCCACTCTGAGAGAACAGACTGAGGTGGGCAAAAAGGAGCTGTGGACTTAGAATGAGGTACACTACGCTCGAAACGACATGGAATTAGACCCACGACTGTAGTAGTTTCAAGCCTAATCGAATGAATTATAAGCACCGCAAGCTCCTTGGGAGCACCACTGTCAACACTCGGGGGCTGTAACTTATACTTTATACTCCCACCTGGCACCGACGGACGCCCCCATGACATTGTCTAATTTAATTCAGCCATTTGATGCGGTCTCCTCTCCGGATACATGTCGGCTGAGCTACGTTAACCGAACCATTTCCGGTTCGAGACATTGGGCACTCATGCCCCAATCACACCAAACTTTCAGTTCAGTTCTGGCCATGAAAATGTTGGAGATTATGTTGAGAAATAGATGTTGGTCCACCACTTTTTACACTATTACAACCGTAGATGATGACGGATGGTGCCATAAGTGGCTGGTGTGATCAACCCCTCATGCCCCAATCACACCAAAATTTTCATTCGGTTCTAACCGTGAAATTGATGAAGGATTATGTTGAGAAATAGGTGTTGGCCCATCATTTTTCACACTATTACAACCACATATATTGACGGATGGTGCCATAATTGGCCGGTGTGATAGCCTCTCTCACCCATATTCAACTCTGAACCTGAGGTTGAGAGTGAATACCTATTTACTTGAGTTTACAATAATACGTACTTGAGTTATTCCAAGCCTACAAAACTCATCTACTGGATCGAATAATCTTATGTTTGTTATGTGATGAATATGAACATGTTGATGTGCCGATAAATTCATGTTTATTTCCCATGACGGGTTCATGACATTCTTTAAAATGTTGCTAAAAGTGCACATGTGGTTTTGATGAGGACTTGTCAAATTTTGCATCTAAACATGAGAACTACTAATCGGCGTGCTACACATTGAGATATTTTTATCAAAACAATATATATATTATTTTCAAAGCTCCGAAAGGTCCATGACGTCCATTTGGACTTAATAGGTGTCATATGGAGGGGTTAAAGATCAATTCTTGACATTTTCAACTAAAATGTCAATGATTATCATATCTAGAATTAGATCATTTATCATTTACATTATTCCAATGGAAACATTCATATATGTAGAATTAATCATGACTTATCTATGCAAAATTTTGATCATATTATTGATCTAGACTCAAATACATATCACATATACAAGGAGAGGGGGGGGGGTCACTATCAGTAGTCTTAGAAATGTAGGTAAGTCCAAATATCATAGACAAGATAAACCATTATTTCAATAATGCTTGAGGGTTCGTACAAACCATTGTGTATTCTCTATAATGTTGAAGGTGGAGCATTAGGTTGCTCATAGTCATAGAAATGTAATAGTAGATGTAATAAGGTTGTAATAAGCCTACAAGGCTAGTCCTTAGTGGAAGAAAAGTTATCCCATATTGTTTGTATCAACCAAGGTGAAAATGAGCAATAAAGGGCAAGGCAAGGGGTGGAGGAGACCATCTCACTCCAAGCATTGTTCATATGCCTTTGTGTATGTGTTATTGCTTGTGCAATCTCATCTCTAGTCTTATTGAGTTCCAATAGGTTATGGGCCCACAATGCAAGTGAAGTGCCTAGAGATTTGATTGCTTTGAGGTTGTGGAGTGGATCTTGAGGAGTTGGCGCTTTGGAGCGTGGAGCGTTGGAGGTGTCCGAGGGCGCATTTGGTTGTTGTAAGTGTTTGCTTGTGTTTTGCTTTTGCTTGAATGTTTGTTTGATGTAAAGAATGCTAACTTGTGAGCCTTGAGGATTGAGTGGCATATTTGAGAGATTTGAAGGTGTTTGGACTTCAATTTTTTTTTACTTGAGTGTTTTGAGTGTAGAGAAGTCGATTTGAGAGGTTTGGAAGTATCTAAACTTTCAAAGGATCTGATTTGAGTGTTATGAGTGTGAAGACGCTTAGTTGAAAGGTTTGGAAGTTAGCTAGAGTCATGGACAAGTTTCACGGAGAAAAATTTAGACTTTGGAATTTCAAAATGGAGATGGTTTTGGCTTTTGTGGATCTTTGGGACATTGTGGACGGATCCGAAAAGGTTCTACCTTCCAACGCAGATCCCAAAGTATTGAAGGAGTATCAAAGGCGCATAAAGAAATCCATGTCCATCATCTTTCTCAACTTGGTAGACAACCAACTTGCGCACATCAAGAGTTGCAAAGGACGAACAGAGGTATGAAGAAAACTTTTACAACATTCACGAAATGAAGAGTTGCTTTACATGCCGTTGTGTGATGGCAGCGGACAATCCGTGGATGACAACGAGCAAGTGGGAGGTAATGAAGTTGCAATTGAAGAGTCACATGAAGGACCGGCAAACAACGACATTATTATTAAAGGATTTGGCAAGGAGCGGCGATATCTCATGAGGGAGCAGCGACCACTTGGAGAATGATGAAAGAACCATATTTTTTTCTTAGTATGGTGATGAATAGGCCAATGTGGCAATAATTGAAGGTCCTTTGAATTGGAGTGAGGCAATTAGGCATAATATGAAGAAACTTATGGGCAATGGTAGAAACTCAATATGTAGGATTGAGACACTAAGAAACTCAATAGTATTACAAATCTTTGACTATTTGCAAAGTGGGAGTGTTGAAGGTGGAGCATTAGGTTGATCGTAGTCATAGAAATGTAATACTAGAAGTAATAAGGTTGCAATAACCCTACAAGGTTGGTCCTTAGTGTGAGAATAGTTATCCCATATTGTTTGTATCAACCAAGGTGAAAATGAGCAATAAAGTGCAAGGCAAGAGATGGAAGAGACCATCTCACTCCAAGCATTGTTCATATGCCTTTGTATATGTATTATTGTCTGTGCAATCTCATCTCTAGTCCTATTGAGTTCTAGTATATAAACACACTCATGGTCTTTGGAGGGTTGATGCCTTGACCCTAAAGGCTGAAGCAAAATATTCTCAAAAACTCCTAAAAACACTTGGGGTGTGCACATTTTATCAAAAGCAAGAATCACGTGCATTGACAACATACTCTAAAAACTCCAATATACAAGGGTTTTTTTTTCTTTCTAAAATTTAGCAATACATGTACAATATCCTTGGGAGTGGACTCATCATACCATGTATGAACTCACGTGTGTAGAAAGAGGCATTATTTGAGGCATTAGCAAACATAGTATACAAAAGGGAGAGGTATTAAATATATTTTATATAGTACATACAATTAAAAGGGCTATTATGAGTTTGGAAGTAAAGGTAGATGTACAAAAGGGGCTCCTAAACAACCCTTATTATTTGTTTTTTGAAAAGTAGTAGGTTTGGCTACTTGCTACATTCATAAGCTTAAAGCATCCAAGCTTCAAATGTTTTGTGGAGTTTAGGGTGGTTACATTTAAATGAATTAAAGGGAGTGTTTGGCAAAGGCACAAAACCTATGTGTCAATTTGGTTGGCAACCTCTAATTGTAAATGAAAGAAATGTAAGGCTACATGTATGCTTTTGTAAGGTGAAAAATGGCCCCACAAACAAAATAGTAAGTGAAGAAGTGGCTCCATATCTATCTTTGCAATCTAGATGTGGCCACACATACCACAAACTAAGAGGAAAGTTGGCTACGTATTGAAACTGAACAAACGCATTGAAATTGGCCACATAAAATAATTGCACTAGCCCCTTGAACCTCTAGAGGCTTTTGAGTTCAACTTGTTTGCAAATGTATGAGAGGGTCAACATTCACATATCATGCAGTTCAAGCACTCATCAACATTGAGACATCATACACTTGAAGCACTTAATGCATTTCTACACCCAAAAAGATTGGATCAAACCACTTAAACAAGAGAATACAACCGGGGAAAATGTCATTATTTAAAAGACCACTCTAACATTCATGCATACAATCACAAATAGGTAGGGAAGGAGGTTGGCTTTCGCATTAACAAACTTGCATGAAAAAATCCAAATTTGGTTACAAAATTAAATGCTACTACATTGATTATCCCAATTAGTTAGGGTGGTATTAATTTCTAAAGCACGCTCTATTAGGCAAACCTTAAAGTTATTGAGGGTTGAAATTTTTATTGAGTGACACTAAATTCATGCATACATGCTCATTAACCATAGATTTCATGGAAATTAGTGTGTGCTCTAAGATGTTGTAGAGTGATAAATTTTTAATATATGCAAACACATCAATGATTAGTACCAAGTGCCGATACTTTTAATGAATAGTTCCAAACATTGGTACTTTCACTAAATAGTGTTGCTATGAATAGTATTTTCAAGGAATAGTGCCGAGATGAACAATGCTTTCTAGATATTTTGGTGTCATTAATTTCCTAGCATAAAGAAGTTTAGTATCACCTTGACTAATTTCCCACACTCACTATTAGCCACCTTCATTAATTGGGATAATTCCCAATCCATATCATTGGAATTCCACTCCTCCCATCAATAAATTAAAAAGCTCATAAGGGAAATTGTCAAGGTTGACCTGCCTTTGGGAATACATACCCATTATAAGTCCCAAATGAGAATCTCTGTAAGCCACCCTCAAGCACCACCAGTGTGCTCCACTCCGAAACTTGAAATTTGAGGCCTAAAATGCTTAAACTCCACTATAATCAAAAGGTGGCACCATTATTCGGCATTATAGGAGCAAAGAGGCTACAAGGTAGAAGCTGAGGAAGCAAGTGGGTGGTGACTAGAGGAGTGGAGAATGGGAGGAGAAAGTGGTGACACCACTCACCCCACCTAACTAAACCCTAGGAGACATGAGCCCTCGGATGGGAGGATGGACTTCATCCATGGTTCATCATGGAGCTCATTGGCTACTCCCAATAATGGAGTTGAGTGGCATATCATGGTTTCTAGGCAACTCCACTCGACCCATGTGAAGCTAGTTGGCGCCACCTCTTACCCACAAAGAGTGGAGGTGGCACCTTACATGGCAATTTTTATTTTATTTTATTTTATTTGTTTAAACATGTTTGTGTAAATCAATTTACATCACCATAGCAAAATGGCTACTAGTAGTTGGGAAAAAAGGGTTGGCCCTAAGGTTTAAATTTTTAACAATAGATGTGTAAGTTTCACCTAATTCACATTTCACGGGGAGATTACTCCATTGTCAAGTTGAACACCACGTGCGACCAAAGAAAATCTTCTTTTGGTAAGTTGCACCACCAAAATGGGTCAAAATTTTATCAAATGTTTTTCATGAGTAGATATACACAGTACCTATGACATAGTTAAAAGTGGTAACTAAATTTGATGATTTGTTTTTTTCATAAAACATACCGTTTCTAACTAGAATGACACAGAATTGACCTAAAACAATTACTAAAAAAAATAAAGATGACTAAAAATTTCAAAAAAATATACAAAAGATACTATCAATGGTTATGTATATGTAGAAAAAATATCATAAATTTTAAAATTATATATGGCATGTAATATAGGGGTAGCAAACTTTGTCCGCACGTGGTGTCAACTTGACAATGAAGTGACCTCCCCGTGTCACATTTCCATCCATTGTTGTCATATCCTAATAGTCCTCAATAACTCCCTTGTCCATTCTTGCTAGGGTTTGCATTTGGGTTTTAGGACAAGCTAGTGGCTCGTGAGTGCTCATGGACTTCCTTGGGTTTTGCTCTCCAAATCGTGACTAAGTTAATTTGCTCTTGGCTTTGTTTCTTTGACACAATCATTAAGTTACATCCTATGAATGATAAAATGCTTAATGACTTTCTCATTAGAAAGTGAACATGGATTCTACATGTAACAAAGGCATATTTAATCCATGATTAATATTTTGTATGTGTAGTGGAGGCATTTATCACATTAAATTGAAAAGCTTAGTATAAATACATGAGTCCATTTTCTAGCTTATCATTGATACATATACTTTCTCTTCTTTTTCTCTCTATGAACTTTGTGTATATAGGGGGTTTAATTTCATAGTGACCCACACACATTGAGGTTTCCAACGAAGAGTCCACCCCCCGGGACAACTTCAATGGTATACATAAAACATTTACATTTGTATATAGTCATTAACATAAGTATACAAATATACTTTTGAATAACAATTAATCCCTATCATATATATAATGCGGAACCCTAGCATTCATTAGTAAAGTCGTTGAAGGCTTTTTCATCCCCCCCAATAACATTCATAAGCATCTAAGTCCACAATATATATCATAGCATCCATTGCATTTATTGCTTCTAAGTCTACTGTCAAATGACCATGTTGATCGTTTGTCCACTTGTTGTTGGTTCCTTTTTTATACCAATGTAAGCCAATCTACATGTTTGATGGGTGGTCCATCAAGTCAATTGGATCCCTACACTCCACCCAAAGAATACTAAAATTTCTAAGCATTCTATAAACCCTCCCAGAAAATCAAACCTTAACTAGAGTTGATTTTCTTGCTCTATCTCATTTTGTTGTAATTCTAGCTCCAATTGCGTTTAGAAAACATACATCATATTCACAACCAAAATGTAATTTAGTATCATGGTTTGAGGCAATAGGAAGTGTAGATTTCATTCATAAATTGCCAGCGTTCATCCGAGTCTATCAATCTTTAAATCAAGTTGGATTGCCATTTAAATTACTAACAAATGTACTTTTGAAAATTTTAATTCCCCTACCACTACATAAGCCACAATGAACTTCACAAATTTATTTAAACACTACCTTACAAGTACAAATGTTTTACATGTTTTAAAGGTCCGTTTTGCATGTACATAACTACAAATTTAATTTGTGTAGCACATATATACATAGTACGATAATCTCAAATTAATACCCTTTTTGTGCACTCACATATAGTCGTATGTATTTAGCATAGTGCACCCCCGGGGCTAAAGCAATATTGTCCCATTCAAAAACTTAGCAAAGAAAATCGTCATCTTTTATGATATTTGACCAAAGAGATGCAAGCTTTGTAAAATTAGGATTGTTCCCTAAATTTTCAACCATCCATGTGTCAAAAATAGACATATGAATTGGTATTATTTGGCAAACCACGCCTTACAGTCTCAAAAGGTTTGAAATTTTATGTGTACCCAAGCTTACTAGGTAGGTAAGGTACTACATTGATTATTCCAATTAGTGAGGGAGGGCTAATAGTGCATGTTGCTCGGGGGGGGGGGGGGGGGGCACTGGCGAAAAACGTAGGAACTACGTGCGATAAAATATAGGGTCTTGTATAAAAAATTGGCGTAAAATTTGTAAATTATTAGATGTAGTATAGGGTGTTTTGGGATTGTGAAACATGATTATATGTAATATAGCATTTGACAAAACATGATTAAATTACCTAAGTGGTACATATAAAATAGCATGGAGAAAAAACGATAGTTTCAAAAATTAAATACTTTACCACCAAAATATGGCATGTTCTATATAGGAAGGGTTCAAAAGATAAGGGTGAAGGTTGGTACTAAGTGGGGCAATTGTTGGCAACCCATTGACTTGATGAAACGTGCAGTCCAGAACATAAATAGAGAAACGCTCTTCCCAACTGCTATGGCTTACCTCCATTGGTTCAAAAAACAGCCGGGTCTCAACAAATATAAGTATGTTGAGAGTGATTGTGTGTGGGTTGATGTGGATGCTATTATCTCAACTGTGTCTCTACTGTATGAATCAACAGCAAAATCTACACATTAGATGAGGTAGATGCAAACTCATTGAGTGAGTTCATTTCAAATAAAAAATAAAACCTGCTAAATTTGTACTATCTCACACATGTGGAGATATAATTTGGAAAAAGGGCTGAATGATCATTAGTATACCTTGAAATCTGTAGTAGTCATTTCAGTTCGAGTACCCTCATATCTCCCACATGTGTAAATGGTAGCCTAGCTAGTTTAGGTGGATTTTGCTTGCATGGCGTGGGATTTTCCTCCAATGTGTAGGATTGGAAGATCAAGGCATCAATTGTAGGGATTCTGTAAACCTCGTAAATGTGACTTTGAGACACATGTGGTTGGCTTGTTCCCTAAGACCTCAAGGTTTCTAACTGTGTTATCCAACACAACTTTTATTCGTTGGCTCGTGTTGCTTAATGACATGTAATTGCAATCTTTTGTTGTTATTGTTTAGTGTTTTGCTTTGCCCGGACTTCACTGTGACCCTGAACCCTAAACCTTAGTAAATGTTTGTTTCTCTTACTCTGTACATGTGCTTCTAACGAGAATTCTACTGTATCATACACTTTAAGGAATGGGGGCAATCAGAGGAAAAAAAAATACATATAAGTAATATAGGGTACCATAAAATCAACCATCCAAGAATTTATAATTACCAATAGGGTGCAAATAATCACAACAGTTTACCATTATTTCAAAAATTAGCATCCCTTATAATCCTTTCTCATAGGTAAATAGCCCCCATTTTAATAGGTCATTATCGCAGGTGTATGCAAAATATACAAGGGAGTGCCCCCCCCCGAGGCATGTTGGAAATTAGTGAAGGTGATACTAAATTCCTTTACACTATGAAATTAGTGCCACTAAAGTGTCTTAAAAGCATTATTTATCCAAAAATTATTCACCGCAACATAATTCATAAAAACACTATTCACTGAAAGTATCGACACTATTCATCTCAGCAGTCTTTAATGACAAGCATGTGTTTGCACATAATTTTCTTTTCATCACTCTGGACAAACCTTAAAACATGCACTAAATTCCTTGAAATGTATGGTAAAGGAGCATGTATTCATGAGTTTATTATCACTTAGTAAAAAAATTCAACCTACACTACTATCGAGACTTGAAAAAATAGTGTGTGTTTCAGGAATTAGTACCACACACACTAATTGGGATAATCCATATAGTAACTTCATAATCTTGGGGATTTGGGAGACGAGTCTTCCATTGCTCATGTCCCGCTTGTTGGGACTTGGGCCTCTACTAAGGTGCGGGTCCAAGGAATTCCCTCATTCCCAAAAATAAGGACAAAGCTATCCCCAAACGAATAATAAGGACACCATCTCACTCATAGTATCTTAGATACACCCAAGTTGGTAGGAGAGCATTCCATGTGTTTGCCTTGTATTGAAACTTGGGCAACGTCTTAATAGCCTATTATAAAGTTTCGTTCTTGCTGATTAACGTAAGAGAACTTATCCTAAGGGTTGGTTTACACCACGGACTAGGAAGTCATCCCAGGGCATTGTAAGAGCATTGATTGGTTGTTGAAATTGTTCCAGGATCACTTTGGTTTACACCAAGAAAAAAAGGGCAGAGTAACCATGGAGGTCGAGGTCCCTAAAAGACATATTTTAAGGCTTAATTAATACATTGACATGGTCTAACGGGTTTTGTTGTGAGAGAGGCAAGAGAGGTGGTCTGGTAGGAAAAGGCAAGGGCCCATGGCAGAGAAATGCCGTTAGAAAAAAACATTAATGAAATTTTTTTGGGGGCTTTATATACAACTCTTCCCACTATATAAAGTCTCATAAGGCACACTTTTCAACATCTATGTAATTTAATGAATCTTGAGAAGCAAGTCCGCCCTCTATGTGCCTAGATCATATCATAGCCCATGAGACATACCATTTCTTCCATGCCCTACACCTTAAACTTGCTCCCACATGTTTCATCAAACAATGTGGGACATCTAAACTCAAGAATTCGAGTACACATGGTGGAGCGGGTTGCAAATAATGCTCAATGTAGAATACAAGGTGCATGTGACATGTAAATTACATTGAACATGTACAAATTAAATTGCTCAATTTTTTGTAAGAATTGTTGTTAGAAAATTTGCAAGCCACATCTTCGACACATTTAACAAGAAGTGAAGACAAGTGAAGCCCAAGAGAAGACAAAAGAATGGTCATTCATTAATTAGGCTTGATTAATTTGGTAAGCATACAGTACTCTCCCCCTTAAGTACGCACTTTGAACCGGAGCCGTTGGTGCGCACTTAGTTGGTAGGTGCGTACTTTACTCATATCGCCAGTGTTCCAGATTGGGCTAGTCGAAATAAGTAACCATTTCATACCCATCTAGCTTACCCCTAAAGAATACATGCGAGGGTGCTAACGAAGCCACTGGTTTTCTTATTTCCCCTTCCCATTGAGGCTTGATGTTGATGGACAAGCTTTGACAACCTCAGAAGATGAACCACCTATCGATGACCAAATCTAGCCTATCGAGACAGTTCTTGAATATGAAAGTGCTACTGACTTCAAAGGCTTTGAAGCTCCTTGACATCGACGACCAATTGCTTTGCTCCGATGTTCAAACGGAAGTTGGACAAATGTATGATGAACTGTGACGATCGTTTGAGACATTTCAGCGAAACGTTAACAAACTAACATTGAATTCGAAGTGGAAAAGAATCATGCATTCGCGGCAAATGACTCTGCATGACATGCTCAAACAATATAATATGAACCCTGATTTTCGTCAAATAATTTGCGCACTTAACCGGGATGCGTACTTAAACGGGTGCGTACTTAAGCAGAAGATTACTGTACTTTATGATTTAATTAGACTTAAATACATTCCATCACACTTAATTAGTTTAAATGCATATGAATACTTTGTGAAAGTAGAAGGTATTAACTAGACTACAATATTTAACATACTTTAAAAAATAAAACTACTTCCATTTCAAGAATGACAAAGACCCTTTCAATGGCATGTCACCAAAATTATAACCTCAATGCTAGTGAGGGTTTTGTAATATTTTTTACTTCCAAGTTTATTACATGTTTCATTCACGGTTTCAATTTGATAATGAAATCCCAGCCAATTGCTTATTTACTCAATGGAAGTGAACATATATATATTGGATTTTGGACCTTGAAGGTGAAGTGCACTCAATATGGAATTTGTGGATAAGTGGCCTTCAAGAATGCAAGGGCAATGGTTTTTTTGAAGTCGGGTGGGCGGAAGTTTTTGGTCGGGTACAAAAAATATTGATTTTTTTTGGACAGCTGCCCCTACCCAAATATACCTCCCCCGAAAAGTTTGTGTGTGTGTGTGGGGGGGGGGGGGGTATTTACGTCCCCTGCCAAGAAGATAAAATTGGGCCCATGTCAAGAAACTTCTTCCAAGTTGGCAATGTGCCATTAAGCCCAGTAGGTACCAATTTGGTGTGGAAGGTTTTCTCTGCTCCGGGCTAGATCACATCTTCATTCGGCTGGGCCCCGTCCCTCCCATGCCTCCATTGTCCGGTCTTCCTGCCCGCACCTGCGTGGGAACTCATCCTTGTTGGGAACCAATGTGACAATACGGAGTCACTTAAGCCATTAAGCTCCTTTGGCATGTGAAGGAATTCCATCAATTAACTTGGGAATAATGAAAGTGATGTCAACTAGAATATTTGTAATTCTGACCAGGTATTGTCACATTGGTTCTCAACAAGGAGGAGAACCCACATAGGTGCAAGTAGGAAAACCGGACAGTGAAGGAGGCGTGGGAGGGACAAAGCCCAACCGAATGAAGATATGATCTAGTCCGGGTGGTTTTCTCGTTGCTAAGTCCATGCTATTATGCTAGTGGCCGAGTAGGTTGTTGCTCACCACTGCCGACTCAAAAGCTAGCTCAACAAGGCCTATTCAATGTATTTGGCAACACGGTTGTGTTGCGTTGCAAACTAGCTGCAAGTTTGGCATTGTTCATCATTTTGGCAATTGCATTCACGAGTGCAGATTTGGGACACACATCAAAAGGGGGTGGTGCAATTGATGAGGACAAGTAAATCGACTGTTGTTTGTCGCAAGTAGTGAGTTCGGACCTTGGGGGCGCCAAAAGGCCCTTAATGCCACGATTGAGGGCCGGTTTACACCATGGACCATGAAGTTAGACCATGGAAGACGGCCTTTTCCCAGGTCCGACTTGGTGGTTGAACTTTCTTGGGCTAATTTGAAAAAAAACCAATTTACAAAGCCTTTGGACCCCTCACTAGGTGTAAACCGAATGTGGACCAAAGAGGATTGACCATGCACCAAAAAGTGAATGTCCTTCTTCTTTTTTGATATATGTCCAAAAAGGACGGTTTTGGGAAAATTCAAGTTTGACCATTCTCTTGTCTTGTATTATCTTCATCTTCTCTTCCCCAAAAAATATTTCATTAATTTTTTTTTATAACAACAACATTTCTCTGCCATGGCATTTCTCTGCCAGGGCCTTTTTCTACCATAGCACCTCTTTTGCCTCTCCCACCGCAAAACCAGATGGACCATATCAGTGGATAATCTAGGCCTTGAAAAAGAAAATTGGGAGGGGGAACCTCAAACTCCATGGGCACTCTGACATTATTTCCTTGGTGTAAACTGAAGTGGGTCTGGGACAAGTTCAACACCCAATCACAAACTTTACAGGGCCTTGGGACAACTTCATGGTCTATGGTGTAAACAACCCTTGAGGATTCAATACAGTACACATTCAACTTCACCTCCCATTTTCGAAGATCAACTCACATTTCGTTCTCCAAGTAAGTGAGTTTTGTGCCAATTATAATTGTTGTCTGATAATTCACATGCTTGGATTTCAGCTGAGACGTTGTGCTTTGGGTGGGCGATGCGAACGGGTCTCTTTTGATCGGATTAACATTTGTGGGTGTTGCCCAAGATTGTCCAAGCTCAGGCAATTCGCATATGCAACCGAGAATATGCTTGGGAAATTTGGCTATGGCAATGAGATTAAGCGATCTGCAATGCAAATTGATCTCTTTGAACCGAATTAGGGTTTATGGATATTGTCGAGTAGATTTATCGACACAGGCAAACAACTTGGTCAATATGTTTAGACAATTTTTTGACACAACCAACTTTGGCCTTCGAATTCGGTTATCTAGGACCATGTTGCAGTGTTTAGTACAAA
Source organism: Polytrichum commune (assembly GCA_950295325.1). Lineage (NCBI taxonomy): Eukaryota > Viridiplantae > Streptophyta > Polytrichopsida > Polytrichales > Polytrichaceae > Polytrichum > Polytrichum commune. The sequence goes on from OX485809.1 coordinate 33,292,152, forward strand.
ACATTTGTTCTCTTCACATGCTTTGTATTAGTTTTGGAGACTTGTTGAGTTGTTTGGACTATGAGATAGTTGCCACAGTGATTGATCAATTGTGAGGAATTAACGTGTTGGGCTGTAATATGTGGGTATTTGTTGTATCATTGATTAATTCCATGGATTTCATGTTCAACTCCATCACATCATGTCACATCCTGTGATAGCAATATGATTCTAGACCCAATAACATCATGTCAACAGGGGATAAGTATGATAGTTTACCTGGGGGTAAATTGACACGATCAACCCCCTAGTCAATGATCTAGTCAATTACTACTTTGTAATCGATGTGATAGTTGACTGCAAAATAATAGTGGACACTACAATCGCCTATAAAATAATAAAATTTCCAAAAATATTATGAATAATTAAAGCATTTTGGCTATAAAGTCCAACATTGCAAAAAAAATGGAATTATTGGAGGTTTTTTTTGGTTTAGCAATTGATTGTAACACTCGACTAGAGTAGTAGTAGTAGTAGTCAAAATCTAGGGGGGGGGGAATTTAAATCAAAACATTCCAAAAAGAATTCTAAGTAGTTAGATCTTGCATCCAACAAGATCCAATGGTCCAATTTTTTTTGGATTTGTATGAAATTTTAAAATTTAATCTAGTAGTTGTTGACTAGAGCAACTAACCAAATTTTTGTTTACAAAGTTTACAAACATATTGATGCACTAGAAAGAATACCACATCACCAGGCATCACCTCTAGACATGACACAACATAATGGCCATGAGTTGCGTCACGTCCATTTGCACATCCCTTATTAATTATAGTTTTGTGATCTAGTCTATTAATGATTTTGTTTAGTTTTTAACCTTGTTGTAGATTGTACATCTCTGTGTTGGGCAACAATGTGTAAGTCATTAGGTGCGAGGTTGTGAATGGGCGCGTGTTGAGATCCGAAACTGAAGTTTGCTATTTTCTTTGCATTTGACATTTATCAATATAGACTTCATTTGTGCAATAGGCTTAACATCTATTTTCAAAAAAATGTGCGTAGAATCATACGAATGTTGTGACATCAAAGTATGTACAATAAAAAGATACATAAACCATAGGAACAAACTGGAAAATATAGTAGTTGAATCTCATGCATCCCTTTCCCTCTTCAATCATCAATGGGAGTGTATTTTCTATAATATTATGCTCATGTTGTATGACATGTTGTTAGCTTTATTCATCACGCATAACCTTACAAAATTATTCCAAGCGTTGATGTCCTCCTCTAGAGCACAAACTCATATAAGATAAAGTCAATACATTTGACTCTATATTACAACATAAGTATCTATGTAAAATATTGGATGCAAATGTGAAAGATGTGAATGCGTAGAAGAATGATAGAAGCTCATGACAATGAATAAATAGATTATGACCTCACCTATTCACACATGGTTGGGGCACCTTACTCCACACTTCCCAAAATCATTGGCACCCAAGTGGTAGATGATGTGTCTATGTGAACAATGGATATATGAATGGCCACCAACCAAACCAAGTGGATGTAAGTAAGTGTGGGCATAAAAGTAACTAAAACATAATGAAATAAAATGGATGACCAACCCATATTGTACGTTACATGCACTTGGTCTAACGTCTAAAACCCATGGCATGCACATGTTACAAATTCTAGCGATATGAAAGAGTAAAGTTGCAAAACAAAATTTTAAAAATTAGAAAATAATAATAAAGTGGTTTGGGAGTCTAGTGCTTAGTGCACACAACCGAAGCCTAACTCCTTAAATCCTTTGCAGGCACCCGCCAAGGATTTCAAGCCACATTTAAGAATAGAGCCAAGGCACAAGGGAATTTTTTTTTTAAAAAATGATTTAGGAGCCTAGCACTTAGTGTGGACAACCAAAGCCCAATCCTTCAAATCTTGGGCATG